>CM068382.1:83296642-84729317 GCA_034770075.1 Aralia elata | reverse complement strand
GCAAGATCTCTGTGCACAACCCAAAGCAGCAAAGCTTTACAGTGGGTCAAAGGATTTGGTCATTGTAATACACTCTACGATCCATCAAGTCTCTAGACCTGCATTAAAGACAAAGGTCGCTTTTTAGGACTAGAGCGAGAAAGTTTAGCAAGATCAAGTGATCGTAGAGCTTGAGTCTAAAGGACAATAGAAGCACTCAAGCAAATCTCAGCGAAACAAATCAAAAATAAAATTCATTTAGAGCAGCCCTCTATGACAAAAGAATGAATGTCTGATGATTAAGTAGAGCAGTCCTCTACATCAACAGGTGCAACAACAAACAAGAAGAGATCATTGAGCAATTCCTCTATGACACAGGAAGTAGAGTCAACTCCTAAAAGAACAATAGAGCAATCCTCTATGATAAGCACCTCGTACAACAATGGCTCAACAAAGATCCTAAATGCTATGCTCTGATAATGAAAAGCTAAATAGAGAATCACAGAGCATAAGGAAGGACAGATCTGCAGTTTTAGTGAGAGGACACATCAAAATGCATATGCAAGTTTCAGTCAGCAACTATACGAACTGCAAGAGAGCACAAGGCCACAAACTGAAGGTTGCAGTAACCTCTACGACCAAAGGCAACAGTCTTCAGTTAGACAGCAAGAAAGTTCACTCTACGTGCAGAGATACAGGTCTAACCCTAAGATGATCGTTAGTGCAAGTAAGAAAGTGCCCAGCTGGATTAATAATATTAGAGCACTCAGGGGTTGCTATTATAAGATGAGCGGCTGAATAAAATAAAGGTTTATTATATGTACCATATTTTGTGGAGCTCAAATAGTCATATCTGCTAGCAGTCAACAAACAGCGCATTATGACTCCACTATCTTGGTATCAGCTAATGGATGCTGTCTCAGCCATAATTAGGCAGACTTAGGGAAGTAAAACACTCAATGATACAATAAACTAGTCTATAGAAAGTTTTTCTCCAATGGAAGGAAGTGCAACGGAAAAGATATAAACGACAAGCTTCCAATGGGAATGAAATTGGAGAAGATACAAATGAGAAAACAACACTCGAATGTGGGGTGTGTGTTGGTATGCAGTAAGCAAGAGAGCAAGAACAACCACCTGTACAATCAGCTAAAAAGCTTCACTGCCAACAAAGAGGTCTGCCAAAGGTGTGTCATATGAGCTGAAGAGGTCGATATGACCAAAGAAGCCAAGATCTAGTGTAACCAAATCCATATTAAACATACTCTTTATGAATCTTGTAAGGAAAGAAATGACCTTGGGTAAGTCAACCAATGTTCAATGGAAGTGATCATCTGCATATGCTATGTACTAGAAGTAGGAACGGGCTTAAGCGACCATCTTTCAGCAGCATCCAGAGGAAGGATCACCATCAGGCTGGTCAAGTACTAGAAGATGAAGGAGATAAAATGTTCATCTTTGCAGCACAACCCAACAAACTATCAACACACCAAAGAGGGCGAGTGGGCGTCATTGTCTTAAGTGAACTAAACAAAGTCATGTCTGCTGGACTTGCTGAGTATTCGGAGGGGTGCAAGAGATTCTAAGGCTGTTGGATTAGTCTATAGGTTCCTATGGCTGCTTGGCTTGAAGGGTTCTTTGTGAACTAGGTTTCCAAGTCTGCTTTGGACTTGATGAGGGTCATAGGATCCTTGTCTGAGGGACTAAAAATAACTCAAAGTCTGGCGGGACTCAAGATGAGTCAGGAGGGTTCCATGTCTGCGGGGCTTGAGGAGGGTCATAGGATCCTTGCCTTTGTGGATAAAAACAACTCTTGTATGCTGGACTTGTGGGCGTAGAGTCCTTTGTCTTAGTGACTAAAACAATTAGGTGGATTCCTACTTATTGAAGTAAGAAGCGTGGGTTTAATAGGTGTTATTCAGTCTCCCGAAACTACTTAAAATCTCTTGTGGTCATTTAGTTTCTGTCATTTACCTTATACTCTATAAACTGCCTATATCTGCTATCAACCTTACTATAGACTTGTAACTTGAACTAAGATTATGTTTGTGAATCTATGAAGGGGTTATTAATTGATTATTCTGCTGTGCATTTGCATTCTCTATTTCATAACTGTTATACTTTCATTAATAAATGGTTAAAGTTCTTAAAGGATCTATTCAAACCCCCCTTCTAGATCCATATTGTGTCCCCTGAAACCAACAAACCCACGTTTTATTTTTAGTTTTTGTTTTTATTTATTTTATTAGGTTTCATACTAGTTTATAAAATGGCTTCTATTGGGTTTACAGGTTTATACGAGTCCAATTTCAAGTTGTAGTGGCTTTGTTATTCCAATGGGCCTAGTCTATTCTTCAGATCTTAGGCAGACCAAGGAGGAAGATTGACTATATTTTCTGGGAAGGTCCTTTGCTTTACTTTTTTCATTTTTAGCCATTGGAGGACAATGTCTAATTTAAGTTTGTGGGGTGGTCTTGTTTTGTTTTAGTTATTTTAGTTTATTAGGTTTGCCATGTTAGATTGTATGTTTTTTGGATAAATGAGCTATGATGTTGATATATATTTGATTATGGCCGATGATTAAAGGAGGAAAAATGTAGTTTAATGTCTAACTCTTGTGATGTTGGGACGCACTGCTAGTTTATATGTTGATTTATGAGTTGGTTTTACACTGTTTCTGATTTATTTTTGATCTTCATTAGCACATATCCAGTTGTTTAGCTAGTTGTGTCTTAAGGAACAAATTTTGGTTGAATATTTATGGGGGATATCATTGCAACTTTAAAAAAAAAAAAAAAAAAAATGGGGGGGGGGGGGGACTTATTTGGAGCTTTATTCGAAGTGAAATTATAGGCATTAACATAAGTTTGGGGAGAAAATCTTGGATTATTTAAAAAATATTTAGAATTTTGATCCTTCCTGAGTATAAAAAATGAATACATGTGGTGGTTTTGTTGGGAACGTAAAATACATTCACCCATAAACACATGTAATGAGTAGGTGCGTAAATACGCACTCGTGCTGAGAATAAACTTGAGGGAGCGTAAAACGCACTCATTTAAAAGAAAGTGAGATGGAACATAAAATACACTCACTAAAAAGGAAAAAAAAAAGAAGAAGATATTTTTGAAATACTGGGCAAAGGGTTCAAGTGTGCTTAAATGTATGAGATATCTTTGTTGGATCATCTAAATTTTATGTTTTGTCTTTATCTTGCGGAGTTTGATGTGTTAAGAAGGTTTTTAGAGTTGATTTTGAAAAACTTTTATGAGTATTTGTTTATATGGTTCCTTATCTGGAGTCTTGACTAGTTTGAAACCTTTGGTTGCACACACGCACTTAATGGATCATGAGTAGATGTAGAGTTGATGATTAGGTTGAAATTATAATCATTGTTGTGTTCTTGAAATTTTGTTTGCTTGAGTTATCATCTTGTCAATAAAATCTTTGAGGCCTTTTGTTCAGATTCATATTGATTTTTTGCTCGAGTCAGTTGTTAGTTATTTGTTTTAGTTTTGTTTCTTGGCGTGTTGTTTGCTTGTGGAACAAGCAAATATTTAAGTTTGGGATATTTGATGAGTGAGTTTTATACCGTATGTATTGACTACGTGTGACTTGATTAATTTTTGTATTATTAAGTATTTTAAGTTTTTTTTTAAGGTATTTATAGTTTTTTTATAGTGATTTTGTAGGAAAAAATAAGGAATCTCAATTCCAAGAACATCTTTTGGAGTACAATATGCAAGCAAATCGGAGGGAAGGGATGATTGCAGGGCATTTTAACAGTTCATTTGATGACATGTTCTTGGTTTCGAACTTTAGATTTATTGTAGTATCTACTTCTTAGTTTTCTGACACATATTGAAAGTCTCAATCGGAAGTTTTAGAAGCGTGAGTTATGGCCTTTTTATCATACGGATAGTGAAGCTCAGAGTTGCCTTGCTTGCCATTTACATAACAGCTACTTTAAGCTCAATTTCGACAATAATCCAGCCTGAATCTCTCAATGCTCAATGTATGAAAGTTGTAGATCTCGTCGTTATCTTCGATTTGATAGGTGGCAATGCCCCATAACTCTTCCTGGATCAATAGTTATGACCCATGTGTATACAACAAATATAAGCGCAGAAAATTGGCCCTAGCGCCGGGGCGCTCGTTTCTAGTTCATTTCCAAGGCCAAGGGCTGATAGGATACTAGATTTCCTAGCGCATATGAGCAGCGCCTGGGCGCTCCGGGGTCAGGCCAGATCAAATGGGGACGCTTTTTTTGATGTTTTTGACTCCATATAGAGTTATTTTTTCTCCTAAGCTTAGGAATTTGACTTGTAACCTATAAATACATGATGTGAGGCTTATAACTAAGAAGATTGAACAATAATTAGTTGAGATTAGAGTAGAATTGAAATAGAAGAAGGTTATTGTTCAGTTTTTGAAATGTGAATTCTAAGGAAGGTTTGCAAGGGATTGAAGGTCAAAGTGAAGATCGCACATAAACACAAATTTCTTATCTCTTCCTTTCTCATGTTTTAAATTTTTGTAATCTTGAACATGATGGATTATTTTAATATATTTGATTTCTTTTGCAGTTATGAGCTAAATTTTATAATTAAGTCGGCAATATTGAACCTTTTATGTTTATGGATTAATTATTTATTTGATTATAATTATTAATTCATATTGTGTTGTCTAACGTATTTTGCGTTTATTGATTAATTATCTGGGCCAAACAATTTGGCGGGATACTCTAGGATGAATTCGGGAGATGAAATCTAGGGTTTAGGGTCTGAATATTGATAGTATGTATTCTTAATTATTCGCTTTGAATGAATAATTAGGGTTGTGAATGTGAATTGGGATATCTCGTTCGCGCATGTAACTATTGAGGTTTGGCGCTTCGTGAATTTAAAATCCTTTAGTTTTGCTTAGGAATATCGCAGAAATTAATTGGGTTAGATAAATTTATTTGATCACTTGGAAAAGGGCTTATAAATAAAGTTAAATTCATGTTAACTACTCTATTGAAGTTGATAATTGGAATGAATTTGAATAATTAGTCTATATTGCATAATTGGGTAATATTGTGAGTCTTTAAGCCTTTATAATATCTAAATTTTCAACTTTTGTTGCTAGTTTTTTATCTTAGTTTTAGTCTATGTTATTATATAATCATTATTCACAAATTTTGCAAGTTAGTTTTAAATAAATTTAATTTTGATTTATGAGTTTAGTAATTGGTTATTATTATTAAAATATTCTCTGTGGGTTTCGACACTCTTTTATCACTTTTTTACTTTGCACTTGCTCGTAATTGTCGATTATTTAAATTGGACAACAAACCCAGAGGTGACATTGATTAATTTTTATTGTTATCCTTATATTTCTATTTTAGGCGAATTATAAATAAAGATTGAGAAATGTAATTAACTTTATCATTTAACTAACTAATAATAAGGAAGCAATTTAGGAATTCGAATCCATTAAATTAATAAAAATAACAAGTAATTGGTCAAATCTCTTCTATTTTTAATTACTTAATTATAATTTTGATCTCCCTTCCCTTTAATGTAGTAATTTTATAATTAACGTGGGCAAACATAGACTATGAAAATTTAAGAAATTAACTATAATACCCATCATAACTTCTTTGAGCATGCTTGGTTTATGAAAAACTTCATATCTTTACAATAATCTCATCAAAACCTCTTTAATTAATTTAAAATCACATAAGAACTATAAAATGAAGGTAATTTCCAATAACGAAACATGAAGGCGAAATCAATTAAACATAAAAGCATAAATATTAGAAGAGATAAAATTATTATCATGAATAATTTTTTTAATTTCATCTTCATCCTAGAAAAAAGTAAAGGAAATTAACTAGACATAAAAATAGAACAAGCTAACTAAATTAAAGGAAGCAAGAAGTAGAAAATTAAAAATAAAATAAGAAAACCTCCTTTTAATTAACGGATCATTCCAACAAGAGTACCAATGAAGAAATAATTTAATTCTTAATCCTTCTCCCTACTACTCCCTAACCTAAACTTAATCCCTCCATTCCCTCTAAAATAAGAGAACTATTTAATAAAGAAAAAATAAATTTGTGCCCTATTTTAATATTCATAGAACTTGGGCCTTCTTTTGTTACCATTTTATCTTCCCTCTTTCCTTCTGAACTTCAATCTCTACATGATTAATCTCCTAAGAGTCCTTTTCCTTATTTAAAAAGCTGAAAAAATTATCCATTACTTGATCACCAAGATAAATAAGATAAATTCCTACAAAATAAAATAACAATTGTATTAGTTAAGTAAAAATAAACATATAAAAATAATAAATATAGGAATATTAAAATGTTATAATTAATGTGTATATCAACATACCCCCATTACCTGCCATTGTTATCTTGCTCGTACTTCCGAGTAAAAGTTAAAAACAAAATAAAACTATACATACCCTTTTTTGTGAGGTAACACGATTGCATTTTAGTAATGTTGCAACAAAGCCTTTTAAAACCCCAAAGGTTACCCCAAGTGGATCCGAATTGTGTCTCTGTTGAGAGGTTTGCAAGTGAAGTATACCACACAAAATTCAAAATTCCAAAAATATTATTTTGGGTTTAAACCAATTATGAAAATTCGAAAGATAACTTTCCTAAGTATGCTTATAGATGGGGCATTATAAATAATGCAAGATTAAATTCATAAATTACGTTTTTCACCTTATCAAAAAATACTCTATCTCGATCTTCATTCTAGGACAGACACCATCCTTCATAAAATTAATTCTATGTGATTGCGATAAGCTATCTGTGTATGTGTGATGTAACTCTTAGTAGGATTTTTTACCTTGAAAAATCAAGCAAACCCTCGTTTTTCTCTTTCTTTTTTTTTCCTCCTTTTTATTTTTATTTTTTTCCTGTTTTCTCGTTTTTTTTCTTGGACTAGGGGCAATGTTCTCATTTTCTTAGGGCTTTCTAGAGTTACCCATGTAAAAAGGGCGAGAGTTTGGATCAATGAATCCCAAAACCCAATTGACTTTAGGGCACTAGTTGTAAGAGAACATCCATAAGGGCTTTCTATCTCGTTAGTAACAATTCGCCACAAAAACTGAGACCAGCATCCAAGCTGCTTTATATCCATCACACTTTTTTCAGCGTGAATTTCGATGCAACTTCTGAGGCTTGGATACCTAGTTATTACGTTCAAATGGACAATTATAAAGCAGTTATTTATTATTTTTCCTCAACTTTCTTCTCAAATTTTTCCCTTTTTTTTCTTGAAATTTCTTGAAATCATAGTTTATATCCCACAACTAAGATATTTGTGCAAACGTGGAAGTGCAAAAAATGGCTTTATGAATTCAATGATATTTTTTCCAGAATGAGTTTTCAAAACTAATCTTTGGTATCATCATCAAAGGATATCAAGAGTTCTAAATCTTTCATTCTTACATTAAAGTTGTGTGCTTCTAAAAAACACTTATTAGAATTATTCCAACTCATAAAAAGTCAAACAAAAGTTGTTTTAATTTTTTTTTATTTTCTGTGTCCATTCTTTTAAAATAAAAAGCTAAAGCTTTAAAGTTTTTTTCCTAAATTCCTAAAAAGAAGAAATAAAAAAAAAATCTTAATACGATAATACAAACTCCAACCATACCTAAATTCATGCTTTGTCCTCATATGTTTTAATGGCAAATGAAAAATAGAGAAACAAAGAAATGATTTAATTGTACCAGGTCCTGTGGGACATTTATTCTTGCAAGAAAATGTGGTGAGAAAGAAATCAAATATACATACCTACGAATTTCATATATCCTAAATAAGTTTAGTGATCTACAAATGAATTAATTACAAATGGGGTATGTGAGTGTGAACTTTTCATGGGAAGGATTTTTGGGAGGGTCCCTAGGAAATTGAAAAATAGTCAGGAATTCCATCACAATTATGTTTTAAAGTATACATTAAGATAACAACTCTTCACTTAACATGTTCACATAGATGGAAGGAAATTCGTTCAAATGCATGTGTCCCAATTTGTGGTGACTTATTTGGTAGTGGGATTTTCAACAACTCGTTGGACTCTTATCTAATATCTACACATTGCAGATTTTATTCCACATTAGGTCAAGGTGATTTAAAAAAAAATCAATTGGGAGTATTCTTCTATCATGATGTGTTATTTTTCCAAATTATTTCTGTGGGATCATTGGACAACTCTTGGATCATGTTTACTTTTTATGGGTTGATCTCGATAAAATCACTCGGTGGTTTTCTAGGAATAAGTCTTTCAGGATATGGAATGTTTAGGCTTTATAGAACTTTTTCAACCGACTCAGTAATGTGAACACGATCAATTTTAGGCAGACTCAGTAAATTTTTAGACTCATCAAATATGGATTGGACTCAAACAGTTTTTGTTGTTTAAGGGGGATAGATTTTAAATCCAAAATTTTTATTTTTCCTCATCATTTTCTACAGTTATTCATGGGAAGTGTTTCAAATATTGATCCTTTAGAGTTACTAGAAAATTCATTTCCACCTTCTTGTTCAGTTATTATGGTGGCACTAACCGGACTCATTTGTATTTTCTAGACGTGATATAGCTTTGATTCGTGTTGCTTTTAAATTGAGTTTACATGGTAAAGCTTTGCCATTAGTTTGTTGGCTCTAAGGTACTGAGTCTTTGGACCTCTTCTTCTATTTGAAAATTCTGTGTGGATATGGAGGTTCTGGAATCGAATGAATATAGATAATTGAATAAGACACCTTAGATAAGGTTTTTCATAAGTGTAAAAAAAATTGATTTACTTTGAATGGTGGGTATTAAAATTTTCATAAAGGTTCGTGATTCCAAGCAAAAATTAATTATGTTCCAACTACATTTATGAGGAGTTCCCATCTTCCAACAAAATCACAAATACACAATAAACAACTAACCACAAAAAGTCACACATATTCAAAATAAATTTGTAATAAAATTAAGAAAATAAAATCCTAAATTCTATGGTTTAAACATTAATAAAATCTAGACAGCTCCTAATAGTTCCAAGTTTACCGCTTAAGGTTCTCACCAAATTCGAAATTATGCTCACACCACTAGCCAAGTAAGTGCAGAAACGGTGGGAGTCTCTTTGTGGGTTCGTACGGTAAGGTTGACTATATGTTGAATAACCACACTGTTTTTAGGCGTTTGGACCTTTTGGTTAACCACTGGGCCTAGACACCAATAGTTTAAGTTAATTAAAAAAATTGCAGCCTTCTTCTTGAAGTTTCCCTAATCCTAACCGTTGAGCTCGAAATTCCTTAGGGCCACCGTTCTACTTGATTTTATTAAGGCAATGTTACTTATGCAAAATTGACGATGGGTGGTTTATGGTGCCAAGGAAGGCGTTTGGAATGAAATCCCCACCCTTATCTTGTTATAGGTTTTTGCCCTTATATGTTAGATTGCAAATAAAAATGCAACAAATAAAATAAAAAAATTATAATAATAAATAAAATGTCATTATAAAACTATCGTGAATTACGATTTAAGGGAACGAGAAAAAATTAGCGTACCGTCATATTCTCCTGGCAATCACACACAATTTATATGTGACCAAAAATAAATAAATATAATATAACTTAATACAGGATGTACTCTACATTGAGTTGTAATGTATGTATGCGTTAATTTAAAACAAAAAAATTAAAAAACGTAAACTACTATTTTTTTTTTGTTTTTTTTTGTAAAAATAAAAATAAAACTATGATGAGATACGATGATAATACCATGAGAAGCGCAACAACAAAATCCTTTTCTTAGTTTCGCTGCCTTTTCGTTCCGCTTCGATAATCCTAGGAAAAAATAATTAAAAAATATATTACAGTTAAAAAAATTATGGAATACAAAAAAAAAAATTAAATCTCATGTCCACCGGCAATGGCGCCAAAATACTTGGTGTTGTGATAAAAATTTCTTACTGCAAGTTGCACAGTTGTCAAATTGAAGGACATTGAACAAGTACAACTACAGAGACCACATTTTGTAAGAGACTAGATTAATTTTATTGTATCCTTAATAATCTATTTTTAGGCGAGATTAGAAAGTAAAGATTGAGAAATTAATTAACTATAATTAGTAACGTAACTAATAATAAGGAAGCAATACTAGGAATCCGAATACCATTAAATAAATAACGTAACAAAGTAATTTTTGCAATTTCTTGCTATTTTTATAATTAAATTATTAATTTTGGATCTCGCTTCCCTTTAATTTTAGTAATATTATATAATTAAATGGGCAAATATAGACTATGAAAATTTTAAGGATTAACTGTAACCCATCAAAACTTCTTTGGAGCAAAGCATTAATTATGAAAAAAAACTCATATCTTTTACAATAATCTATCAAAACCCTCTTAATTACATTTAAAATTCATCTGAAGAACTATAAATACGAAGGTATTTCAAATAACGTAAACCATGGGTAAGGGCGAAATTCAATTAAAACATAAAAACATAAATCAAATAGGACGAGATAATAAAAATATTAATCATGAATAATTTATTTAATTTCATCTTCATCCTAGATTAATGAAATTAACTAGACATGAAAAATGAACAAGCTAAGCTAAAATAAAGAAGAAAGAAGAAGTAGAAAATTAAAAATCAAAATATAGAAAACTCCCCCTTTAATTAACGATCATGTCAACAAGCGTACAATAAAAAAATAATTTAATTCTACTCCTACTATACTCCCCTACAAACCTAAACTAATCCCCCCATGCCAATCCCTCCATTCCTCTCTAAAATAAGAAGACCCTATTTATAGGAAATTAAATTTGTGCCCTAATTTATATTTCTATTGAAACTTGGTCCTCTTTTGTTACCTTTTTTTATCTTTCTCTTTCTTTCTTAAACTTTAATCTCTTACATGGTAATTCTCCCAAGAGTCCCCTTTTTCATCTTTAAAAGCTGAAAAATTTATAAATTACTTGATCACCAAGATAAATAAGATAAATCCTCCACAAAAATAAAATAAAATGTATTAGTTAAATAAAATAAACATATACAAATAATAAATTATGGGAATATTAAAATTATATAATTAATGTGTAAATATCAAGAAACACTTGAATAAAGCTCGAGGTTTAGCTCACTAAGCTGCAAAAGCTCGGATAATAGAGCCGTCGACAATGGTTTTAAAAAGGTTGTGGCTAGCTTTTGCATCTTGTTTAGCAAGCTTCATGTTGTAGGCTTGTTTGTTTGCTTTGTAATAGTAGAGTACTGATGTTGTATTGTGTTGTTTTATAGATAGAAATGAAGAATGTGTTTGTGTTTTTATTCAAAAAAAGGGATAAAGAGGAGAAGAATTTTCTCACTTTTTTTTCTAATTTTTTTAATTATTTTTGAGTTTTAGGTCTTGGCATTTTTGAAAAATGCAGCTATTTATATATATAGGCCTATATGATTAACAAAAGTGCCTCTAAAATTTTAATATTTGATAGACTTAATAGATTGGAGTAGGACTAAAGAAATGTTTTAAAAAACTAGTCCGTGCCTTGCACAGGTTGCACAAGCTTGGCAACAATCTGGCTGTGAAATGCTGTTAATGGAGACCTACAAAATTTGTTTGCATTCTTTCAGACACAAGTGCACGCTTGTTCCTCATAATGTGCAGTGTGAAGTGAGGAGTGCTGCATTTTGTTGTTGCAGCTTTGTTTTGGGATTATTTATTAATTGTGATGGGGGTTACTATAGTATATGCTTTTTAATATATGTTGGTAATGTTCTTATAGATTTAATTCACTCTTTAGCTTTATTTCTTTTCTTCTTTTATGTTATGAGAACACTAAGCTTAATATTTTTATGCGAGAGAGTAAATTAAAACAAATATAAAAAAAAATATCAAGTATCATCCAACAAAATACTCCATCCTTTCCTAGGAATTTATTATTATTAATTTTTTTGAAGTTAAATTGGAAATATTTTCAAAACTAAAAAGATAATAGGAATTTTGTTTAATAAATTTCTTAAAAAGTATTAATTCATTGTTAAAATTTATTGTTTGAATTAAATTTTAATAAATTATCTCAATTTTAAATTTAAAAATATTTAAACCTTGTTTTCAAAAATAAATAATAATCTAACTTAAAAGTTGCGTTGCATGGACTCAACAACCTCTAAAAGAATTCTTAAAAAGACATCATACGGACATGTCTACATTTTTTAGAATATTTTGATTCATTTTGTACTAAATTACCGTGTCTGACAGTTTGACACCCATGCTAGACCTATAATCATGTCATCTTCACACTAGTACTTCTGAATTTTATAAGAGAGCTTAAAAAAAATCGATACAAAAACACTTTGGTGGGGTTTATTTGGTTCGCCAAATAAAATTTTGTTATAATGCAATAGTTTACGTAATACGATAGAGTTGTAATGTAATGAAAATAAATTATTACGACATATTTATTTGGTTCGTTCATGGTATTTGTATAGTAATTATAATCTTATTACATTTTGTTCAAAATTATATTTGGTTTATTAAATTATATGATTGTATGTAATGAACAAATTAAATTATAAGTCAAAATGTCAAATCAGTTGTAATCATTACTGTTTTATCTTTTATGACCTATAGCATTATGAAAGTAATAAGCTAATACATTCATTAGTAGGCGTAAAGAAAAACATAGAAATTGATGTAATAGCATTATGTCCGTAATGAGCTAATACATGTAATATGTGAATTAAATAAAAAAAACATGTCAAATCAATGTATTAGCTAGCTTATTGCATTATGGAACTATTATATTGTTTTGATGCAAACCAAACCCTATCTTAAGGTACAGAGCCGGTCCTGAGTTTTTTAAGGCCCAGGGCGAAATATCTCGAGTGTGCCCAGTGGCAAAGCCAGAAAATTTGGCAGGGGTTCGGGGGCAGCACTCCCGAGCCAATTTTTTGTTAATACTTTTTGTATTTTTGTATTTTTTTTAGTTTGACGGGAGTTCGTAGTGTGTTGAGATGAAACACTTGTTTTAATATAAAGGTTTGACAAAAGTTTTTTCACAATATAATTAAAACAGTGTTTCATATCAACAATTGTAAAAGTATTTTTGATAAAAAAAATAAATTTAAAAAAATTATTAAAAATGTCATAGCAACAATTATAGACATGTTATTAAAATAAATATAAAATTATCGTTAAATATATATTTATTTTACCAATATAATTATCATTTTAACATTATTAATTATAACATTACATCCTCCTCTTACAAAAATAATTTCGTTCAAATTTTTTTCTTAATTGTATATTTACAAATTCTTACATATATGAATGTAAAATTTATTTGTTAGTATTTATATCTGGAGAAATTTGCGGAAGTATTAATTACTTTTATGATAGGAGTTTGACATTTGAAAGCTTTTTGGACAGTTAGTGAAAAAGAAATGGAAAGCAAAATGCACCAACAAAGAATCAAACTCGGGTCTCTACCTTAACATCGTATTGTTCCACCACTAGACCACTAGTACTTGAATATACACCTAAGAAAGACTAAATTACACATATATACATAGGGTTAAATGTTTTTTTTGTCACTATACTTTAGGTCAACTTACAAATGGATAACTGAACTTTTTTTTTCTTACAGTCAACTCATTGTACTCTATTTTTCTTACAAACCGTTACAAAAATCGTTAAGTACCTTGACTTTAAACGGAATTGGACACATATGACGCTAAGTTGTAAAAAAAAGGCTGATGTGACAATAATGATCCAATGTGGAATAATAATAATAATAATAATAATAATAACAACAACGATGATAATAATAATAATAATAATAACAACGATAATAATAACAATAACGATAATAATAATAATAATAAGAATAAGAATAATAATACTAATAATAATAATGATAACGATAATGATGATGATGATCATAATAATAATAATAACGATGATGATAATAATAATAATAATAATAATAATAATAATAATAATAATAACAACAACAACAACAACTATAATAATAATAATCACGATAATAACGATAATAATAATAATAATAATAATAATAAATATAATAACGATAATAATAATAAGAATGGCCAACTCTTAGATTTCATGATTTATTTTAATTTTCTTCTTTTCCTAAAGTTTATGAATTATTTTAATTTTTATACTACCAACTCCTAGATTTCCTTCATTTTCATTTAAGAATGGCCACATCAGAAATGAGCACCATGTCACCACTACCACATCATTGCTCTATTAGTCAATTAACGGCCAAGACATTTTTTAACGGTTTGTAAGAAAAATAGAGTAGAGTGAGTTGACTGTAAGAAAAAAAAGTTCAATTATCTCTTTGTAAGTTGACCTAAAGTACAATGACAAAAAAAAATATTTAACCCTATATACACAAGCTTATAATTAATTTTTGGGCCCCCTTCAGTTTTGGGCCCTGGGCGGTCGCCCAGCTCACCCTGGCCCAAGGCCGGCTCTGTTAAGCTATTTATGGGAGTTTTTAGTGGAAAGAAATGGAGAGAAAAAGGAAAAAAGAGAAGGAAAGAAAAAGTGGAATAGCTTTCTATCTTCCTGTACGCCAGTCTAGGAAAGAAAAGAAAGAGAATTTTTGTGAATTTTAGACACAGAACCTCTCTTTCTCTATAAATCTTGCAACTTATTTAGGAGGAGGTTTTATAAAGACAGTGGAACTGGAAATTATAAGTCCCAACTCCCAAGTTGGAGGTTGTCGTGCATTAGTATTATTTACCATATTATGAGCAATACTTTTGTTTCAAACACAAAAGCTTATCATAATTTCTTATTATTATTTTCCACTTTTTTATGGTGAGTGAAATTAGTTTTATATTCAATATAAAAACTTATAGAAGAAATGTCTTTATAAATTAAGTGATTTTATGATTATTAGTATTTCTTGTACACACTAAGCGTGTGTAATAAAATAAAATATTTAAATAACGTTTGAAAGAATGAGTAACAAATTATTGAAGAGAAAATTTTGGCAAATTCTCTAATCTAAGAATTTAAGAATCCGGGTTCAAATCCCGACTGCGGAACTAATTTTTTAAATTATGTTTTACGACATTATTTGAATTATTGGGCTGAGAAAGGGCCCCATAACTTTTTGAAAGGGAATTCTTCCTCCCCTTTGTGTTTTTGTTTTCCGGCATTGGGCTTTAATAATTTGAGCTCATTTAAATTGTATTAGTGTCTAAGTATTTTTAGGTGAAATTCATGATTATGGAAACATAATATTAATAAAATTATTTTTAATGAACCGTCTTAATTTTAAATTTGAAAACGTACGTCATTGACTTTCAAAAGTCAATCATGATATTATCAGTAATAATTTTGTTTCAAATACAAAAGTTGATCATAATTTCTTAATAATTATTTACCACACTTTTTTCATGGCGGTGAAATTAATGTTATATTCAACATAAAATCTTATAGAAGAAATGTCTTTATAAAATAAGATTAGTATTCCTTATACACACTAGCGTGTGTAATTAAATAAAATATTTAAATAACTTTTGAAAGAATGAGTAAGAAAATATTGGAGAAAAAGTATGAATTGATAATAAAGTGGAAAAGAGAAGAAATTTTTTTGAGTTTTTAAAATAACTGTTTCTATTTCCTAAGGAGTAAATTTCAAAACAAAAGAGGTTGCACAATTTATTTTTAACACTAAATTAGCTGTTATTTTTTTTATCCGACTTTATTACTCTACTTTATAAAGCTGGAGCAATCCCTGACGGTTATAAATGCAGTAATATATTCAGACTTTAAATATAAGAAGGAGAAAAAAAAAATCATGCGATTATTATCATGGTTAATTAGGGAGAAAAAATAGGTAAAAAAATTTAAATTACTCGTGTAACCCACTATCTTGGAAATTATCAATTCAACAACTCCTCTCTCAGATGTAACCTTCACTCTTACATATTCTCCCATAATTTCTCATTTAACTTTCTTTATGAGTTTTGTTTTGGAGATAAGGAAATGAATGAAAAAGGGAAAAAAATCCTAAAACTTACACCTAAAATAAAACTTACAAACAAACAGGGAGTTAGTTCCTTCCGCTTTAAATCTTTTTATATTTAAAATTTTAATACCTAATTTAATTTATTTATTATTATAATTTTTTTTTATCACTAGAGTGGATTCACATGGGGAATTTGGGGGGGGGGGGGCAAAAGTAGAGAATTTGTCTGAAACGTTGGAATCTAACCTATAGTTATTGAATACTTGTTTATATAGTAATTAATTGGAAAACATATCACGAAGTCCGCAGTAGCAATTTGGCAATTTTCTCAATATGAAAAATCCGGGTTCAAATCCCGGCTGCGGAGAAAAGTCTTTTAATTATTATAATATGATTTCTTTTCTTACTTTTCCTAGTTGGTGTACTAAACTTTTGCCTATATAAGGCAAGGTTTTCCATCGGAAGAAAGAGGAATTTTTCGGATCAATTATTAACTTTCTCCTTCTTATCTCTTTCTCTCTCTTTTAATATCAGAAGGAAGCAGTAGTCATTTGATTTTGTGCTAAAGATTTTATAACATTTTATAACACGTTATCAGCGCGACGCTCTAACCAACTGAGACGGTAATTTAAATTCTAACTATCATACATGCAATTATTTATTACTTGTTTTAATAAATAATGAAATTGTGTTTTAACTCAGAATAGATGGCAAACTTGGCAAAAATAGATTTTTCAATTCTGAAAATCTCTGGAGACAACTATTTGGCTTGGACACTTTATGCAGAATTACATCTTAGTGCAAATGAGTTAGAAAAGACTATTGAATCAGGGAACACGGCCACTACGGCACAAAATGCAAAAGTCATAATTTTTCTTCGTCATCATATTGATGAAGGATTAAAGACTGAGTATTTAACAGTCAAAGATCCTTTGACCTTATGGACACAATTAAAGGAAAGATTTGACCACCAAAAATTGGTTGTTCTCCCTAATGCCAAATTTGAGTGGCTTAATTTAAGGCTACAAGATTTTAAATCGATTGTGGATTATAGTTCCAATATTTATAGAATAACCTCTACTTTGGCTTTATGTGGAGATCCAGTTTCTGAACCTCAATTGCTTGAAAAGATGCTTTCAACTTTTCATCCCACCAACATGATTCTGTCACAACAATACAGACAGAGTAAGTTCACAAAATTTAGTGAATTATTGTCTATTCTACTTGTTGCGGAAAAGAATAATGAATTGTTGTTGAAAAACCATCAAGTACGACCAACGGGTTCTGCCCCATTGCCAGACATTAACAGCACGTCATTCCAGAAGAATAAACGGGACAATAGATGGCAACATAATAAGAAGTCTTGGGGACGAAAAAATAAACGAGGCCATTATAACAACACATTTCCAAACCGCAACAATTCAGGCTACCAGAAGTGGCAAGTATCTGGGCCTAGTAAAATTAAAGAAAATGCAATACAGATAAAGAACAAACCAGATGTTTGTTTCAGGTGTGGGATGAATGGGCATTGGTCGCGTACCTGTCGTACGCCGAGACATCTGGTTAATTTATACCAGGAGTCTCAAAAGAACAAAGTAATGGAGGCAGAAACAAACTTTGTTAATCATCAATTGAATATTGTTGATGTTCCACCAATGAGCAACAATGAGCAAAAGGTTGGCGATATTACTGGACCTTCTGAAAGCATCTTTTGGGATATCGATTAATTCCTTGTTTTAATTAAGCACTCTACATGTATAATATTATTAGTTTTTATTTTGTACGAATAATATTATGTATTTCTGATGAATAAAATTATAAATGATATGTAACTTTTCTTATCTACGTTTTTTTTGTGTCAGACCAACTTTAATGGATATGGAAGATATATGTTTAGCAGACAGTGCAACAACTCATACAATCCTTCAAAGTGAGAAATATTTTTCACAACTAATCAAAGCTAAGGGAAACGTAGGAACTATCTCTGGCACATCAAATTTAATCGAGGGATTTGAAAAAGCTAGTTTCATGCTACCAAATGAGACACAAATTTTTTTTTTATCAAAAGTGCTCTATATTCTAGTAAATCAAGAAGAAATTTGCTTAGTTTTAAAGATATTCGACTAAATGGTTTTCATATTGAAACAACAAATGAAAATGATAATGAATATCTTCTCATTACTTCTTCTATTTCTGGAAAGAAGAACATCCTAGAAAAACTTCATTCAATTTCTTCTGGATTATATATTATGAAAATTAGAGCAATTGAGTCTCATACTGTTATGATTCCAAAATTCATAAATCCCAAATCTTTCATGCTTTGGCATGAAAGAATCGGTCATCCAGGCACGTCAATGATGCGCCGCATTATTGAAAATTCTACTGGTCATCCTCTCAAAAATCAAAAGATTTTTCCTAGTAGTGATTTTCCTTGCTCTGCATGTTCTCGAGGAAAATTAATTGTTTGACCATCACTAACAAAAGTTTATAAAGAAACCCCAAAATTCCTAGAGAGAATACAAGGAGACATTTGTGGACCCATTCATCCATTGTCTGGACCATTTCGATATTTTATGGTTTTAATAGATGCTTCAACTAGATGGTCTCATGTTTGTCTCCTTTCCTCTCGAAATTTTGCCTTCTCTAAACTTCTTGCTCAAATAATCAAGTTACGGGCTCAGTTTTCAGATCATCCAATCAAATCAATTCGACTTGATAACGCAGCTGAGTTTTCATCAATGACTTTTAATGACTTTTGTACGACTATTGGAATCTCCATTGAGCATTATGTTCCTCATGTACATACACAAAATGGTTTAGCTGAATCTTTAATAAAAAGACTTCAACTGATTGCACGTCCATTAATATTAAGGGCTAATTTATCTACTTCGGTTTGGGGTCATGCAATTCTTCACGTTGCAGCCATTATTCGAGTAAGGCCAACGACTCTTCATAAATTTTCTCCTATACAATTAGTTCTTGGTCAGATACCCAACATATCACACTTTCGAGTTTTTGGAAGTGCAGTATATGTTCCTATTGCACCTCCACAAAGAACTAAAATGGGAGCCCAACGAAGAATTGGTATTTATGTTGGTTTTGATTCTCCTTCTATTATTAGATATCTTGAACCTTTAACTGGAGATGTTTTTACTGCACGTTATGCAGATTGTCATTTTAATGAATTTGTATTTCCACCGTTAGGGGGAGAGAAATTTTTAAATAAAAAACCCTCTGAAATATCATGGAATGCATCAGGATTAAATTCACTTGATCCTCGCACAAGACAATGTGAAATTGAAGTTCAAAGAATTATTTATTTACAAAATATTGCAAATCAAATGCCAGATGCATTTAATGATGCTAGAAACGCCAGGAAAGAAAGTAGGAAGCCTTGAGGTAAAGGAAGTGATAAAGTCACATACACCTACAGTGAATACTCCAGCAAAGATAAAAATACCTATCAAAAAGCCAATTCCTGGAGAATTGACAAATAAAATAATAGAAGAATCTAAACCACGTCAGAAACGTGGAAGACCAGTCGGTGCAAAAGACACCGTACCTCGCAAACAAAAGGCAAATAAGGGAATCCTAGAAGGAATACCCGCTCCAGAAGTAGCACTTATTCCAAAAGTTGGAAAACCTCCAGAAGAGGCACAAAATCTTACCGAAGGAATAAGAGATGAACATCAAGAGATCTCCATAAATTATGTATATGATGAGAAAATATGGGATCGAAGCAAAGTCATGATTGATGATATATTTGCTTTTTCTATAGCATCAGATATTACTTTGATTCCTGACATGGATCCTGAACCACAAAACGTGGAAGAATGTCGAAAAAGAAAAGATTGGCCAAAATGGAAAGATGTTATTCAAACTGAGCTACAATCTTTATTGAAAAGAGAAGTATTTGGACCAGTAGCCCAAACACCGCTGGGCGTAATCCCAGTTGGAAATAAATGGGTATTCGTACGAAAGCGAAATGAGAAAAAATGAAATTGTGAGATATAAAGCCCGACTTGTAGCTCAAGGGTTTTCACAAAGACCTGGTATTGATTATCAGGATACATACTCTCCAGTAATGGATGGAGTCACTTTTCGTTTTCTGATAGGTATGGCAACCATGGAAGGTTTGGAAACACGTCTGATGGATGTTGTAATAGCATACCTATATGGCTCACTTGATAGTGAGATCTATATGAGAATCCTTGAAGGATTGAAAATGGCTGAATTACAAAGGCCCCGTCATATATATTCAATCAAGTTGCAACGCTCATTATATGGATTGAAACAGTCTAGTCGTATGTGGTATAATCGACTTAGTGATTATTTAATAAAAGACGGATATATAAATAATCAAGTATGTCCATGTGTTTTTATTAAGAAAACACAAAGTGGATTTACCATTATTGCTATATATGTGGATGATTTAAATCTTGTAGGTACTCCTGAAGAACTCACAAGAACTGCTACTTATTTAAAAGATGAATTTGAAATGAAAGATCTTGGAAAGACAAAATTCTGTTTGGGAATACAAGTGGAGCATTTAACATCTGGAATTTTCATTCATCAATCCACATATACCGAAAAGATTCTGAGTCGTTTTCATATGGATAAAGCTCACCCTTTGACTACCTCGATGATTGTCCGATCTCTAGAAGTTGATAAAGATCCATTTCGACCTCTAAAAAGTGGGGAAGAAGTCCTTGGACCTGAAGTTCCATACCTAAGTGTAATAGGTGCTCTTATGTATCTTGTAAACTGTACACGACCTGATATTACTTTTGCTGTCAACTTGTTGGCAAGATACAGTTCTTCTCCGACTAAAAGACATTGGGATGGGATCAAACACATTTTGAGATACCTCCGTGGAAGTATAGATCTTGGGTTATTTTATCCAAGAGATTCAACGTCACAATTGGTTAGATATGCCGGTGCAGGATACTTATCAGATCCACACAATGGGAGATCACAAACAGGTTATATATTTACATATTGTGACACAACTATATCCTGGAAATCCACAAAGCAAACCATGACAGCTACATCTTCAAATCACTCAGAGATTCTCGCTATACATGAAGCAATCAGAGAGTGTGTTTGGTGGAGATCAATTATTCTGCATATTCAAGAGTCATGCGGATTAACATTAATCAAAGACATTCCTACAATTCTGTATGAAGATAACGCTGCATGCATTGCTTAACTTAGAGGAGGATACATCAAATGAGATAGAACAAAACACATTTCACCAAAATTCTTCTTCACACATGAGCTGCAAAAGAAGGGTGATATAGATGTGCATCAAATTCAATCATGTGATAATCTAGCCGACTTATTCACAAAGTCACTACCGAATGCAACATTTGCAAAATTTCGGCAAAAGATCGGAATGCGTCGACTGAAAGATTTATCACAACATTTCATCAAGGAGTAATGAATTCCTTTTAAGGGGGAGACTGTACTCTTTTTCCTTAGTTACGGTTTTTATCCCAATGGGTTTTTTCCTGACAAGGTTTTAACGAGACAGTCAATTATAGGATAATTTTATGTAAAAGATGTGTACTCTTTTTCCCTTCGCTAAATTTTTCTCACTGGGTTTTCTTAGCAAGGTTTTTAATGAGACATAATCTTGTATCTTAAGAAATCAAGGGGGAGTATTATAATATGATTTCTTTTCTTTCTTTTCCTAGTTGGTGTATTAAACTTTTGCCTATATAAGGCAAGGTTTGCCATCGGAAGAAAGAGGAATTTTTCGGATCAATTATTAACTTTCTCTTTCTTATCTCTTTCTCTCTCTTTTAATATCAGAAGGAAGCAGTAGTCATTTGATTTTGTGCTAAAGATTTTATAACATTTTATAACATTAATAAAGTTTTGCTACATTATTTGAATTATTGGCTTAGAAAGGGCCCCATAACTTTTTAAATTATTTGAGCCCATTTAAATTGTATTAGCGTCCAATTATTTTTTCGTAAAATTCATGATTATGAATGACATATTAGTAATGAGAAATGATACATCTTGTAATTTTTATGTATCGCTTTTTTTGTTGCGAGTTACATAAAATTCATGATTATGAATCACATATTAGAAATAGAAAAATGATATATCTTGCGATTTTGTGTCGATTTTTTTTGTCACCAATTACATGACAAGTAGCAAATCTAATATGGTAAGTGAACCTAATATTTCTATCTAATCTCATGTATTAATGTATGTTGCAATTATAATTCGACAAAAAACTTTCATAATACATATATAACAGAATCAATAATGAAACCTTTTTTTTGAGCTTTTTTAGATTAAATCAACATCATTTTTCCTATCAATAAATATATATAATAAGTCAAGATACTACAATTTTCAATTCAATTCAATTAAGTTAATTTGGTTGGTCGAATTCACTCAAATGAGTTGACACAAATTAAGTTAATAAATTATTATTCATTGAACTTACATTAATGAGTTATTCATTAAAATTTCATTAGTCATTCCATTCACTTCCTCTCTCACTATCATGTTAATTCTCTTCTTTTCCCTTTCTTATTCTAGTGAAACTCAAAAGTTTAACATCTTTCAATTTCGTCAGTATCTACCTTCACAACTTTAATAGTATATATTAAATAAAAGATATATAATCATTCACCTTTTCAAATTCATATAAGTGCATATTTTTCTCCACACTATTTGTACATATTCATCGCCAAATTTTTTTTTTTTATATATATTTTCAGTATTGTTCCACAATATACTTGTACATATAGATATTATAAATGGATAAAAGATATGTACTCCTCCACTCTCTTTAATTTTTTTCTTTTCGTACAACTAATTTGGCATTATGAGGTGGCTCGGGGTGATACTTACTCTGTGTGTGATGGAATGCCACAAAAAAAAATACGAGTTTCTCATTTTTCTGCGTGTTTTTCAACAAGTACTCATGAGACTCTTGTAGTGTCTGTTTTGGCATTAGTTCTAGCATTACATTGGATATCATGTATGTGAATATCTTTAGTAATGCTACTAATTTGATCGTGTAATTAGCAGGTGATGCGAACATCAGTCTGAAAATTGCTCATATATATGATATTTGTAATGTACGTGAGGATCTCCACCAACTGTTGATAGGATATGTAGATAAGAAATGGTGTGATAAAAATTACTAACTCAAAGTGCCCAGTGTCAAATTGAAGAACTAGCAAGTACAGCTCGAACCTTGATGAGTGGGTTTTATACCTATGAATTGACTACGTTTGACTTGATAATTTGTGAATTCTTAAGTATTTTAAGTTATTATTAGGTATTTATAGTGTTTTTATGTTATTTTGTAGGAAAAAACAAGGAAACGCAATCCAGACATCTTTTGGAGTACAATATGCAAGCAAATAAGAGAAGGGAAGATTGCAGGGCTTTTAACATTACGTTGGATGCATGTTCTTGGTTTAAACTTGGATTTTATTGTAGATCTACTTCTTAGTTTTCAGAAACATCTTGAATCGTCTCAATCGGAGTTTAGATGCGAGAGTTATGGCCTTTTTATCAACGGAGATCAAAGCTTTGAGTTGTCATGCTTGCCATTTACATAGCAGCTACTTTAAGCTCAATTTTGACCATGATCTAGCCCGAATCTCTCAATGCTCAAAGAATGAAAGTTGTAGAACTCGTCGATATCTTCGATTTGGTAGTGGAAGGCCCCGTAACTCCTCCAAGATCAAAAGTTATGACCATTTTACCCACAAATGTTAGAGTAGAAAATGACCTAGCGCCGGGGCGCTCGTTTCTAGTTCATTTCCAGCGCCGGGGTGCTCGTATCTAGTTAATTTCCAGTGCTAGGGCGCTAGGATACAGATTTCCAGCACCATGAGCAGCGTCGAGGTGCTCGGGGTCAGGCCAGATCAAATGGGGACGCGTTTTTTGATGTTTTTTACTCCAAATTGAGTTACTTTTCCTCCTACGCATATGAATTTGACTTGTAACCTATAAATACATGATGTGAGGAATATAACTAGAAAGATGAACATAATTAGTAGTAGATTAGAGTAGAATAGAAATAGAAGAAGGTTAATTTTCAGATCTGAAAAAGAATTCTAAGGAGGGATTACAAGGATTCAAGGCCAAAGTGAAGATCACGCATAAACACAGATTCTTATATCTTCCTTTCTCCTTTAATTTTTTTAATCTTTAACATGATGGATTATTTTAATAATTTGATTTCTTTTTCAGTTATGAGCTAAATTTATAATTAAGACGACAATTGAACCTTTTATGTTTATGAATTAATTATTTATTTGATTCTAATTATTCATTCATATTGAGTTGTCTATCGTATTTTGCGTTTATTGATTAATTGTCTGGTCAACAATTAGCGGGATACTCTAGTTGAATTCGGGAGATGAAATCTAGGGTTAGATCTGAATATGATAGCATGTATTTTTAATTATTTGCATAGGATGAATAATTAGGGCTGTGAAGTGAATAGAGATATCTCTTCGCTGCATGTAACTATTGGGAATTGGCACTTAATGAATTTAATCCTTTAGTTTTGCATAGGAATATCGCAGAATTAATTGGGTTAGATAAATTTATTTGATCACCTGGAAAAGGGCTTATAAATAAAGTTAAATTTCTGTTAACAACTCTATTGAATTTGATAATTGGATGAATTGAATTATTAGTCTATATTGCATAATTAGGAATATTGTAGTCTTAAGCCTTTAAATATCTGAATTTCAACCTTTGTGCTAGTTTTTAATCTTAGTTTTAGTTTAGTTATTTCTAATCATTATTCACAAGGAGGAAGATTGCTATATTTTCAGGGAAGTCCTTTGCTTTACTTTTTTCTATTTTAGCCATTGAGGACAATGTCTAATTTAAGTTTGGGGGTGGTCTTGTTTGGTTTAGTTATTTTAGTTTATTAGGTTTGCATGCTAGATAGTATGTTTTTAGGATAGATGAGCAATGATTTGATTGTATTTGATTATGGCCGATGATAAAAGGAGGAAAAATGAGTTTAATGTCTAACTCTTATGAAGTTGGGAAGCATGCTAGTTTATATTTTGATTTATGAGTTGGTTTTACACTGTTTGTGATCTTTTTAAACTTCAAAGCACATATCCATCTGTTTATCTAGTTGTGTCTTAAGGAACAAATTTTGGTTGAATATTTATGGGGGATATCATTGCAACTTTAAAGACTTATTTGAGCATTATTCGAAGTGTAATTTAGGCATTAACATAAGTTTGGGGGAAATCTTGGATTATTTAAAAAAATTAAATTTTTAACCTTCCTGAGTATAAAGAATGAATCATGTGGTGGGTTGATATGGAGCGTAAAAGACACTCACCCATAAACACAGGTACGAGAAGGAGCGTAAAACGCACTCGTGCGAAAAAAACTAGAGGGAGCGTAAAACGCACTCATTTAAAAGAAAGTGAGATGGAGCATAAAATGCACTCACTAAAAAGGAAAAAAAAAAGAAGAAGATATTTTTGAAATACTTGGAAAGGGTTCAAGTGTGCTTAAATGTATGAGATATCTTTTTGATCATCTAAATTTAATGTTTTGTCTTTATTAGCGGAGATTGATGTGATAAGAAGGTTTTTAGAGTTGATTTTGAAAAACTTTTATGAGTATTTGTTTATATGGTCTTATCTGAGTCATGACTAGTTTGAACATTTGGATGCACACACGCACTTAAAGGATCATGAGTAGATGTGGAACTGATGATTAGGTTGAAATTATAATCATTGCATGTTCTTGAAATTTTGCTTGAGTTATCGTGTCAATAAAATCTTTGAGGCCATTGTTCAGATTCATATTGATTTCTTGCTTGAGTCAGTTGTTAGTTATTTGTTTTAGTTTTGTTCTTGGTGTTTTGCTTGAGGACAAGCACATATTTAAATTTGGGGGTATTTGATGAGTGAGTTTTATACCTATGAATTGACTACGTTTGGCTTGATAATTTGTAAATTCTTAAGTATTTTAAGTTATTATTAGGTATTTATACGCATTTGCTTGCATATTGTACTCCAAAAGATATCTGGATTGTGTTTCCTTCTTTTCACAGTATATTGGATGCATGTTCTTGGTTTGGAACTTGGATTTATTGTAGATCTACTTCTTAGTTTTCTGACACATATTGAATCGTCTCAATCGGAGTTTAGATGCGAGAGTTATGGCCTTTTTATCAACGGAGATCACAGCTCAGAGTTGCCATGCTTGCCATTTACATAGAAGCTACTTTAAGCTCAATTTCGACCATGATCCAGCCCAAATCTCTCAATGCTCAAAGAATGAAAGTTGTATATCTCGTCGATATCTTCGATTTGGTAGGTGGCAAGCCCCGTAACTCCTCCCGGATCAAACGTTATGACCATTTTACCTACAAATATCAGAGCAGAAAATGGCCTAGCGTCGGGGCGCTCGTTTCTTGTTCATTTCCAGCGCTGGGGCGCTAGGATACAGATTTCCAGTGCTATGAGCAGCGCCTGGGCGCTCGGGGTCAGGCCAGATCAAATGGGGACGCGTTTTTTGATGTTTTGACTCCAAATTGAGTTGCTTTTCCTCCTAAGCTTAGGAATTTGACTTGTAACCTATAAATAGATGATGTGAGGCATATAACTAGGAAGATGAACATAATTAGTAGTAGATTAGAGTAGAATAGAAATAGAAGAAGATTAATGTTTAGATCTGAAAAAGAATTCTAAGGAAGGATTGCAAGGATTGAAGGCCAAAGTGAAGATCGCGCATAAACACAGATTCTTATCTCTTCCTTTCTCCTTTAATTTTTGTAATCTTTAACATGATGGATTATTTTAATAATTTGATTTCTTTTTCAGTTATGAGCTAAATTTATAATTAAGACGACAATTGAACTTTTTATGTTTATGGATTAATTATTTATTTGATTCCAATTATTCATTCATATTGAGTTGTCTATCGTATTTTGCGTTTATTGATTAATTGTCTGGCCAACAATTAGCAGGATACTCTAGATGAATTCGGGAGATGAAATCTAGGGTTAGATCTGAATATGATAGCATGTATTCTTAATTATTTGCATAGGATGAATAATTAGGGTTGTGAAGTGAATAGAGATATCTCTTCACTGCATGTAACTATTGAGAATTAGCGCTTAATGAATTTAATCCTTTAGTTTTGCATAGGAATATTGCAGAATTAATTGGGCTAGATAAATTTATTTGATCACTTGGAAAAGGGTTTATAAATAAAGTTAAATTCCTGTTAACAACTCTATTGAATTTGATAGTTGGATGAATTGAAAAATTAGCCTATATTGTATAATTGGGAATATTGTAGTCTTAAGCCTTTAAATATCTGAATTTCAACCTTTGTGCTAGTTTTTGTCTTAGTTTTAGTTTAGTTATTTCTAATCATTATTCACAATTTGCAGTTGTTTAAATAAAATTATTTTGATTATGAGTTAGTAATTGGTAATTATTATTAAATAATTCTCTGTGGGTTCGACACTCTTTTATCACTTTATTACTTGCACTTGCACGTAAGTGTCATTATTTAAATTGGACAACAAACTCAGAAAGACTAGATTAATTTTATTGTATCCTTAATATCTATTTTAAGCGAATTATAAATAAAGATTGAGAATTAATTAACTATAATTAAACTAACTAATAATAAGGAAGCAATCTAGGAATCCAAATCCATTAAATAATAAACATAACAAGTAATTCAATCTCTTCTATTTTTATAACTTAATTATAATTTTGATCTCCCTTCCCTTTAATTTAGTAATTTTATAATTAACGTGGGCAAATATAGACTATAAAAATTTAAGTATTAACTATAACCCATCAAAACTTCTTTGAGCAAGCATGGATTATGAAAAACTCATATCTTTACAATAATCCATCAAAACCTCTTATTTAATTTAAAATCACATAAGAACTATAAAACGAAGATATTTCAATAACGAAACATGAAGAGGAAATCAATTAAACATAAAACCATAAATAATAGAAGAGATAAAAAATATTATCATGAATAATTATTTAATTTCATCTTCATCCTAGATTAAAGAAATTAACTAAACATGAAAATGAACAAGCTAACTAAAATAAAGAAGAAGAAGAAGTAGAAAATTAAAAATAAAATAAGAAAACTCCCTTTAATTAACGATCATTCAACAAGCGTACAATGAAGAAATAATTTAATTCTACTCCTACTCCCCTAACCTAAACTAATCCCTCCATTCTCTTTAAAATAAGAGACCTATTTATAGGAAAAATAAATTTGTGTCCTAATTTACATTCATTGAACTTGACCTCTTTTGTTACCTTTTTATCCTCCTATTTCCTTCTGAACTTCAATCTCTACATGGTAATCTCCCAAGAGTCCTTTTCCATCTTTAAAAGCTGAAAAATTATCCATTACTTGATCACCAAGATAAATAAGATAAATCCTACAAAATAAAATAAAATGTATTAGTTAAATAAAATAAACATATAAAATAATAAACATGGGAATATTAAAATGTATAATTAATGTGTATATCAGATACCCCCATACCTAGTTTTGGCTCGTCCTCGAGTAAAATAAAAACAAAAACTATACTACCCCATTTTCGTAGTAACACGATTGCACTTAGTATGTGCAACAATTTTTAAACCCCAAGGTTATCCCAAGTGGACGAGTTGTGTCTCGTGAGGGTTTGCAGTGAATATACCCACAAAATTCAAAATTCAAAATATTTTTGGGTTTAACCAATTATGAAATCGAAAGAAAACTTCTAAGTATGCATGAGCATTATACATGAGCAAGATTAAATTCAAAATTACGCTTTCACCTTATAAAAAATACTCTACCTTCATTCTAGACACCATCCTTCATAAAATTAATTCCATGTGATGCATGCATTGTGTATGTGATGTAACTCTTAGTAGGGATTTTTACCATGAAAATCAAGCAACCTCGTTTTTCTCTTTCTTTTTTTTCCTCCTTTTTATTTTTATTTTTTCCTTTTCTCATTTTTTTTCTTGACTTGTGCAATGTCTCATTTTCTTAGGCTTTTCAGAGTTACCCATGTAGCGAGCGTTGGACCAATGACTCTCAAACCAATTGGATTTAGGGCACTAGGTATAGAGACACCCCTAAGGGCTTACTAACTCGAATAACAAAGGCCACAAAACTAGACTAGTTAAGCTGCTTATATCCATCACACTTTTCAGCGTGAATATCAATGCTTCTTGAGGCTTGGATACCCAGTTATTTCGTTCAATGGACATTGAAGCAGTTATTTATTTATTTTTTCTCAACTTTCTTCTCAAAATTTTCCTTTTTTTTCTTGAAATTGCTTGAATCATAGTTTATATCCCACAACTAAGAATTAGTGCAAACGTGAAGTGCAAAAATGCTTAAGAATTCAATTTTATTCCAGATAATATTTCAAACTAAGATTTTGTATCTCATCAAAGGTTCAAGAGTTCTAAATCTTTCAATCTTACTTAAAATTTTTGCTCCACAAACACTTATTAGAATTAATCCAACTCATAAAAAGTCAAACAAATTTTTTTAATTTTTTTTTATTTTCTGTGTCATTCTTTTAAAATAAAAAAAATCTTAATTTTTTTCCTAAATTCCTAAAAAGAAATAAAAAAATCTAATACTGTAATACAAACTCCCCCCATACCTAAATCATGCATTGTCCTCAATGTATGCAAATGAAAAATAGAGAACAAAGAAATGAAAGAATTGTACCTTGTATGTGGGACATTTATTCTGCAAGAAAATGTGGTGAGAAAGAAAACAAATGTACATACCTACGAATTTCATATATCCTAAAAAGTATGTGACTACAAATGAATGATACAAATGGGTATGTGAGTGTGAACTTTTCATGATTTTCGGGAGGTTTAGGAAATTGAAAATAGTCAGAATTTCCATCACAATCATGTTTAAAGTCTACATCAAGAAAACTCTCACGAACATGTTCAAAAGATGGAAGAATTCGTTCAAATGCATGTTCCCATTTTGTTGACTTATTTGTAGTGGATCTCAACAACTCGTTGACCTTATCTAAATATTCAGATTCATTCCACTTTTGGTCAAGGTGATTTAAGAAAAAATCAATTGGATTATCTTCAATCATGATTATATTTTCAATTATTTCTTGGGTCATGGACAACTCTTGGATCATGTTTACTTTTATGGGTTGATCTATAAAATCACTCGGTTGTTTTCTAGGAATAAGTCTTTCAGGATATGGAACTTTGGGCTTATAGACTTTTTCAACCGACTCATTAAATGTGACACGATCAATTTTAGGCATAGACTCATAATTTTTAGACTCATCAAATTGGCTTGACTCAAAGTGTGTAGAATTAAATCCAAAATTTTTATTTTCCTTATCATTTTCACAGTTATCATGATTTTCAAAATTAACCTCAGAGTTACTAGAAAATTCATCCACCTCTTGTTCATTTATTATGGTGGCTAACCGACTCATTTGAATTTCTAGACGAGATATAGCTTGATTCGTGTTAAATTGAGTTTCCATTAAAGCTTCCATAGTTTTCTCTAAGGTACTGAGTCTTTCCTCTTCTTTGTTAGAAAATTCTTGTGGATATTGAGGTTCTGGATCCGAATATATATATATGAATAAGAACTGAGATAAGGATTTTCATAAGTTGAAAAAAATTGATTTACTTGATGTGTATTAAAATTTTTATAAGGTTCTTGATTCCAAGCAAAATTATTATTCCAACTACAATAGGAGTCCATCTTCCACAAATCACAAAACAAATAAATAACTAACCATAAAAGTCACATAAAAATAAAATAAAATAAAATAAAATAAAGAAAATAAAATCTTAATTCTATGGTTAACCTAAATAAAATTTCGACAGCTCCTAACTGTTTCAAGTTACACCTTAAGGTCCACCAAATCGAAATTAATCACACCACTAGCCAGGTAAGTGTAAGAACGGTGAGAGTCTCTTTGTGGGTACGGCGATTAATTGAATAACCACATGTTCTATAGGCGTTTGCCTTTTGAATCACTTGCCTAGACACCAATAGTTTGATTAATTAAAAATTCAGCCTCCTCTTGGAGTTTCTTATCCTAATTGAGCTCGAAATTCCTAGGGACCAACGTCTACTTGATTTTATTAAGGCAATATTATGCAAAATGAATGGGTGGTTTATGGGCCAAAGAAGGGTGATGAAATCCCCACCTTATCTTGTTATATATTTTTTCCCTTAATGTTAGATTACAAATGAAAATACACAAATAAAATAAAAAATTATAAACAAATAAAATGTCCTAAAACTATGTGAATTACGAAAGAACGAGAAATTTAACGTACCTCAATTCTCAACCAATCACTACATTTATATTTGACAAAATAAAATAAAATAAAAACCTAAACAGGATGTACTCTACATGAGTGAATGCATGAATGCGACAATTAAAACAAAAAATAAAAAACTAAACTACTATTTTTTTGTTTTTTTAAAAAAAATAAAAATAAAAATATGGAGATACGAAGTACCAGAGAAAGCACAACAACAAAATCGTTATCTTTTCGCTCCTTCGATCCGCTTCGATAATCCTGAAAAAAAATAATAAAAAAAATATTAGAGTTAAAAACTAATTCGAATAAATAAAAATTAAGGAATACAAAAAAAATTAAATCTAGTCCCCGGCAACGGCGCCAAAAACTTGGTGTGATAAAAATTACTAACTGCAAGTGTACAGTGTCAAATTGAAGAACTGACAATTACAACTCGAACCCATAGGGACTAGATTAATTTTAATGTATCCTTAATATCTATTTTAGGCAAATTATAAATAAAGATTGAGAATTAATTAACTATAATTAAACTAACTAATAATAAGGAAGCAATCTAGGAATCCGAATCCATTAAATAATAAACATAACAAGTAATTCAATCTCTTCTATTTTTATAACTTAATTATAATTTTGATCTCGCTTCCCTTTAATTTTGTAATTTTATAATTAACATGAGCAAACATAGACTATGAAAATTTAAGGATTAACTATAACCCATCAAAACTTCTTTGAGCAAGCATGAATTATGAAAAACTCATATCTTTACAATAATCTATCAAAACCTATTAATTAATTTAAAATCACATAAGAACTATAAAATGAAGTTATTTCAATAACGAAACATGAAGGCGAAATCAATTAACACATAAAAGCATAAATAATAGAAGAGATAAAAAATATTATCATGAATAATTATTTAATTTCATCTTTATCCTAGATTAAAGAAATTAACTAGACATGAAAATGAACAAGCTAACTAAAATAAAGAAGAAGAAGTCGAAAATTAAAAATAAAATAAGAAAACTCCCTTTAATTAACGATCATTCAACATGCATACAATGAAAAAATAATTAAATTCTACTCCTACTCCCCTAACCTAAACTAATACCTGCATTCTCTCTAAAATAAGAGACCTATTTATAGGGAAAATAAATTTGTGCCTTAATTTACATTCATTGAACTTGACCTCTTTTGTTACCTTTTTATCCTCCTCTTTTCTTCTGAACTTCAATCTCTACATAGTAATCTCCCAAGAGTCCTTTTCCATCTTTAAAAGCTGAAAAATTATAAATTACTTGATCACCAAGATAAATCCTACAAAATAAAATAAAATATATTAGTTAAATAAAATAAACATATAAAATAGTAAATATGGGAATATTAAAATGTATAATTAATGTGTATATCAAGAAACACTTGAATAAAGCTCGAGGTTTTGCTCACTAAGCTGCAAAAGCTCTGATAATAGAGTCGTGACAATGGTTTAAGGTGTGACTAGCTTTTGCATATTGTTTAGCAGCTTCATGTTGAGGTTTGTTGTCTGCTTGTAATAGTAAGTACTGATGTTGTATGTGTTGTTTTATAGAAATGAAGTGTTTTGTGTTTTATTCAAAAAAGAAAGAGAGAAGAATTTCTCACTCTTTTTTCTAATTTTTTTAATATTTTTGAGTTTAGGAAAAATGCAGCTATTATATATAGCCTATATGATTAACAAAAGTGCCTCTAAAATTTTAATATGTGATAGACTTAATAGATGGAGTACTAAGAAATGTTTTAAAAACTAGTTCGTGCCTCGCACAGGTCGAAAGCTTGGCAACATCTGGCTGTGAATGTGTTAACGGAGCCTGCAAATTTGTTTGCATTCTTTCAGACACAGTGCACGCTTGTTCCTCATAATGTGCAGTGAAGTGAGGATGCTGCATTTTGTGTTGCAGCTTATTTGGGATTATTATTATTGTGATGTATATAGTATATGCCTTTTATATATGTTGGTAATGATCTTATAGATTAATTCCTCTTTAGCTTTACTTCTTTTCTTCTTTTATGTTATGAGATCATAGCTTAATTTTTGTATGTGAGAAGTAACAAGTATCATCCAAAATACTCCATCCTTTCTAGAATTTATTATTATTAATTTTTTGAAGTTAAATTGAAATATTTTCAAACTAAAAAATAATAGGAATTTGTTTAATAAATTTCTTAAAAACTATTAATCATTGTAAAATTTATTGTTTGATAAATTTTAATAAATTATCTCAATTTTAAATTTAAAAATATTTAAACCTTGTTTTCAAAAATAAATAATAATCTAACTTAAAAGTTGCTTTGCATGGACTCAACAACCTCTAAAAGAATTCTTAAAAAGACATCATACGGACATGTCTATATTTTTTAGAATATTTTGACTCATTTTTTAGAATATTTTGACTCATTTTGTACTAAATTACCGTGTCTGACAGTCTAACACCCATGCTAGACCTATAATCATGCCATCTTCACACCAGTACTTCTGAATTTTATAAGAGAGCTTAAAAAAATCGATACAAAAACACTTTGGCGGGGTTTATTTGGTTCGCCAAATAAAAATTTGTTATAATGCAATAGTTTACGTAATACGATAGAGTTGTAATGTAATGAAAATAAATTATTACGACATATTTATTTGGTTCGTTCATGGTATTTGTATAGTAATTATAATCTTATTACATTATGTTCAAAATTATATTTGGTTTACTAAATTATATGATTGTATGTAATGAACAAATTAAATTATAAGTCAAAATGTTAAATCAGTTGTAATTATTACTGTTTTATCTTTTATGACCTATAGCATTACGAACGTAATAAGCTAATACATTCATTAGTAGGCGTAAAGAAAAACATAGAAATTGATGTAATAGCATTATGTCCGTAATGAGCTAATACATGTAATATGTGAATTAAACAAAAAAACATGTCAAATCAATGTATTAGCTAGCTTATTGCATTATGGAACTATTATATTGATTTGATGCAAACCAAACCCTATCTTAAGCTACAGAGCCGGTCCTGGGTTTTTTAAGGTCCAGGGCGAAATATCTCGAGTGTGCCCAGTGGCGAAGCCAAGAAATTTGACGGGGTTCGGGGGCAGCGTTCCCGAGCCAAAATTTTTTTAATACTTTTTGTATTTTTGAATTTTTTTTTTTTAGTTTGACGGGAGTTCGCAGTGTGTTGAGATGAAACACTTGTTTTAATATAAAGGTTTGACAAAAGTTTTTTCACAATATAATTAAAATAGTGTTTCATATCAATAATTGTAAAAGTATTTTTGATAAAAAAATAATAAATTAAAAAAATTATTAAAAATGTCATAGCAACAATTATATTGACATGTTATTAAAATAAATATAAAATTATCGTTAAATATATATTTATTTTACCAATATAATTATCATTTTAACATTATTAATTATAACATTACATCTTCCTCTTACAAAAACAATTTCGTTCAAATTTTTTTCTTAATTGTATATTTACAAATTCTTACATATATGAATGTAAAATTTATTTGTTAGTATTTATATCTGGAGAATTTTGCGGCAGTATTAATTACTTTTATGATAGAAGTTTGACATTTGAAGGCTTTTTGGACAGTTAGTGAAAAAGAAATGGAAAGCAAAATGCACCAACAAAGAATCAAACTTGGGTCTCTACCTTGACATGGTATTGTTCCACCACTAGACCACTGGTGCTTGAATATACACTTAAGAAAGACTAAATTACACATATATACATAGGGTTAAATATTTTTTTTGTCACTATACTTTAGGTCAACTCACAAATGGATAACTAAACTTTTTTTTCTTACAGTCAACTCATTGTACTCTATTTTTCTTACAAACCGTTACAAAAATCGTTAAGTACTTTGACTTTAAACGGAATTGGACACATATGACGCTGAGTTGTAAAAAAAAGGTTGATGTGGCAATAATGATCCAACGTGGAATAATAATAATAATAATAATAATAATCATAATAATAATAATCATAATAATAATAATAATACTAATGATGATAATAATAATAATAATAACAACAACAATAATAATAATAATTCTAATAATAATAATAATAACGATAATAATGATGATGATGATGATGATGATGATGATAATAACGATAATAATAATAATAATAATAATAATAATCATAATAACAACAACAACAACAACGATGATGATGATAATAATAATAATAATAATAATAATAAAAAATAATAACGATAATAATAATAAGAATGCCCAACTCTTAGATTTCATGATTTATTTTAATTTTCTTCTTTTCCTAAAGTTTATGAATTATTTTAATTTTTATTCTACCAACTCCTAGATTTCCTTCATTTTCATTTAAGAATGGCCACATTAGAAATGAGCACCATGTCACCACTGCCAAATCATTACTTTGTTAGTCAATTAACGATCAAGACATTTTTTTAACGGTTTGTAAGAAAAATAGAGTGGAGTGAGTTGACTGTAAGAAAAAAAAGTTCAATTATCCCTTTGTAAGTTGACCTAAAGTACAATGACCAAAAAAAACAATCATGATATTATCAGTAATACTGTTGTTTCAAATACAAAAGCTGATCATAATTTCTTAATAATTATTTACCACACTTTTTTCATGGCGGTGAAATTAATGTTATATTCAACATAAAAACTTATAGAAGAAATGTCTTTATAAAATAAGATTAGTATTCCTTGTACACACTAGCGTGTGTAATTAAATAAAATATTTAAATAACTTTTGAAAGAATGAGAAAATATTGGAGAAAAAGTATGAATTGATAATAAAGTGGAAAAGAGAAGAAATTTTTTTGAGTTTTTAAAATAACTGTTTCTATTTCCTAAGGAGTAAATTTCAAAACAAAAGAGGTTGCAAAATTTTTTTTAACACTAAATTAGCTGTTATTTTTTTATCCGACTTTATTACTCTACTTTATAAAGCTGGAGCAATCCCTGACGGTTATAAATGCAGTAATATATTCAGACTTTAAAGATAAGAAGGAGAAAAAAAAAATCATGCGATTATTATCATGGTTAATTAGGGAGAAAAAATAGGTAAAATAATTTAAATTACTCGTGCAACCCACTATCTTGGAAATTATCAATTCAACAACTCCTCTCTCAGATGTAACCTTCACTCTTACATATTCTCCCATAATTTCTCATTTAACTTTCTTTATGAATTTTGTTTTGGAGATAAGGAAATGAATGAAAAGGGAAAAAAAAATCCTAAAACTTACACCTAAAATAAAACTTACAAACAAACAGGGAGTTAGTTCCTTACGCTTTATATCTTTTTATATTTAAAATTTTAATACCTAATTTAATTTATTTATTATTATAATTTTTTTTTTATCACTAGAGTGGATTCACATGGGGAATTGGGGAGGGGGGGAGGAGGGGCGCAAAAGTAGAGAAATTTGTCTGAAACGTTGGAATCTAACCTATAGTTATTGAATACTTGTTTATATAGTAATTAATTGGAAACATATCACGAAGTCCGCAGTAGCAATTTGGCAATTTTCTCAATATGAAAAATTATTTGAGCCCATTTAAATTGTATTAGCGTCCAATTATTTTTTCGTGAAATTCATGATTATGAATGACATATTAGTAATGAGAAAATGATACATCTTGTAATTTTTATGTATCGCTTTTTTGTTGCGAGTTACATAAAATTCATGATTATGAATCACATATTAGAAATAGAAACATGATATATCTTGCGATTTTGTGTCGATTTTTTTTGTCACCAATTACGTGACAAGTAGCAAATCTAATATGGTAAGTGAACCTAATATTTCTATCTAATCTCATGTATTAATGTATGTTACAATTATAATTCGACAAAAAACTTTCATAATACATATATAACAGAATCAATAATGAAACCTTTTTTTTGAGCTTTTTTAGATTAAATCAACATCATTTTTCCTATCAATAAATATATATAATAAGTCAAGATACTACAATTTTCAATTCAATTCAATTAAGTTAATTTGGTTGGTCGAATTCACTCAAATGAGTTGACACAAATTAAGTTAATAAATTATTATTAATTGAACTTACATTAATAAGTTATTCATTAAAATTTCATTAGTCATTCCATTCACTTTCTCTCTCACTATCATGTTATTTCTCTTTCTTTTCCCTTTCTTATTCTAGTGAAACCCAAAAGTTTAACATCTTTCAATTTCATCAGTATCTACCTTCACAACTTTAATAGTATATATTAAACAAAAGATATATAATCATTCACATTTTTAAATTCATATAAGTGCATATTTTTCTCTACACTATTTGTACATATTCATCGCCAAATTTTTTTTTTATATATATATTTAGTATTGTTCCGCAATATACTTGTACATATAGATATTATAAATGGATAAAAGATATGTACTCCTTCACTCTCTTTAATTGTTTTTCTTTTCGTACAACTAATTTGGCATTGTGAGGTGGCTCGGGGTGATACTTACTATGCGTGTGATGGAATGCCACAAAAAAAATATGAGTTTCTCATTTTTCTGCATGTTTTTCAACAAGTACTCATGAGACTCTTGTAGTGTCTGTTTTGGCATTAGTTCTAGCATTACATTGGATATCATGTATGTGAATATCTTTAGTAATGCTACTAATTTGATCGTGCAGTTAACAGGTGATGCGAACATCAGTCCAAAAATTGCTCATATATATGATATTTGTAATGTACGTGAGGATCTCCACCAACCGTTGATAGGATATGTAGATAAGAAATGGTGTGATAAAAATTACTAACTCCAAGTGCAGATTGTCAAATTGAAAAACTGGCAAGTACAACTCGAACCTTGATGAGTGGATTTTATACCTATGAATTGACTACGTTTGACTTGATAATTTGTGAATTCTTAAGTATTTTAAGTTATTATTAGGTATTTATAGTGTTTTTATGTTATTTTGTAGGAAGAAACAAGGAAACGCAATCCAGACATCTTTTGGAGTACAATATGCAAGCAAATAAGAGAAGGCAAGATTGCAGGGCTTTTAACATTACGTTGAATGCATGTTCTTGGTTTGAAACTTGAATTTTATTGTAGATCTACTTCTTAGTTTTCAGAAACATCTTGAATCGTCTCAATCGGAGTTTAGATGCAAGAGTTATGGCCTTTTTATCAACGGAGATCAAAGCTCAGAGTTGTCATGCTTTCCATTTACATAGCAGCTACTTTAAGCTCAATTTCGACCCTGGTCCAGCCCGAATCTCTCAATGCTCAAAGAATGAACGTTGTAGATCTCGTCGATATCTTCGATTTGGTAGGTGGCAGGCCCCGTAACTCTTCCTGGATCAAAAAGTTATGACCATTTTACCTACAAATGTCAAAGTAAAAAATGGCCTAGCGCCGTGGCGCTCGTTTCTAGTTCATTTCCAGCGCCGGGGTGCTAGGATACAGATTTCCAGCGCCATGAGTAGCGCCGGGGTGCTCGGGGTCAGGCCAGATCAAATGGGGACGCGTTTTTTGATGTTTTTTACTCCAAATTGAGTTACTTTTCCTCCTAAGCTTATGAATTTGACTAGTAACCAATAAATACATGATGTAAGGCATATAACTAGGAAGATGAACATAATTAGTAGTAGATTAGAGTAGAATAAAAATAGAAGAAGGTTAATTTTCAGATCTGAAAAAGAATTCTAAGGAAGGATTGCAAGGATTGAAGGTCAAAGTGAAGATCGCGCATAAACACAGATTCTTATCTTTTCCTTTCTCTTTTAATTTTTGTAATCTTGAACATGATAGATTATTTTAATAATTTGATTTCTTTTTCAGTTATGAGCTAAATTTATAATTAAGACTGCAATTGGACCTTTTATGTTTATGGATTAATTATTTATTTGATTCCAATTATTCATTCATATTGAGTTGTCTATCGTATTTTGCGTTTATTGATTAATTGTCTGGTCAACAATTAGCAAGATACTCTAGATGAATTCGGGAGATGAAATCTAGGGTTAGATCTGAATATGATAGCATGTATTCTTAATTATTTGAATAGAATGAATAATTAGGGTTGTGAAGTGAATAGGGATATCTCTTCGCTGCATGTAACTATTGGGAATTGGCACTTAATGAATTTAATCTTTTAGTTTTGCATAGGAATATCGCAGAATTAATTGGGTTAGATAAATTTATTTGATCACTTGGAAAATGGCTTATAAATAAAGTTAAATTTTTGTTAACAACTCTATTGAATTTGATAATTAGATTAATTGAAAAATTAGTCTATATTGCATAGTTGGGAATATTGTAGTCTTAAGCCTTTAAATATCTGATTTTCAACCTTTGTGCTAGTTTTTAATCTTAGTTTTAGTTTAGTTATTTCTAATCATTATTCACAATTTGCAGTTGTTTAAATAAAATTATTTTGATTATGAGTTAGTAATTGGTAATTATTATTAAATAATTCTCTGTAAGTTCGACACTTTTTTATCACTTTATTACTTGTTGACCGTGTACACTTGCACGTAATTGTCATTATTTAAATTGGACAACAAGTTTTTGGCGCCGTTGCCGGGAAATTAATTTAATAATTTTTACCAATACTAATTTCAATAAAATTAATCTTAATTTAAACGTTTTATTTTTATTTATTCCTTTTTCTGTTTTACTTCCTTTTGAGGTACACCATGGCTAACTCTGACTATCAGTGGCCTTATACGAGAATGACTCAGCCAAGAGCAATAGAGATTTATGAACTGGATGAATTGTCAGCACAGATTGAGACACTTTCGAGGAAGTTTGACACTTTAGCAGTACAACGGATTCAAAGTGTAGCGGTGATTTGTGATTATTATGCTGGAAATCATGCGAGTCATCAATGCGCCATCAATTTTGAGTCGATGCAGTATGGTGGCAATTTCGGCGATTACCCCAACAATTATGCATATCCCAACAATTATCATCAAGATTGGGGGTATCACCCAGATTTTTCATGGAGCCATAATAATCAAGTCCAAACCTTTACTCTAAGCCTATCATACACTCTAGAATATCAAGATTCATCCCCTTCATCTGAAAAAGAAAGATCTAGCCTTGAGTTCCAACGCTGATTATCCTATGTTATTAGTACCCCATATATCTTCTCCACCAAAGTTCAAGGATCCGGGTAGTTTTGCAAATCCCTGCCCAATTAGTAGTCATACGTCGGCAAAGCTCTATGTGACAATGCGCTATCATAAATTTGGAGTCATGGTGTGATGAAGAAGGGGTCCATGAGAAGATAAATGAGGATCCAATTAAGTTTGAGAAGCTTGATTTTACTAATCCATCCTCAAACACAATGGAACAAATGTTTAGCTATTTGGAATACATAAATGAGATTTTATCTAAGAGTTACAAGCTAGGTGAACTTGAAACTATGGCCCCTACTGAAGCAAATCCCTCAAAAGTTACATTATTACTAATGGATGGAGGGTTCCTCAATTATCAGAGGGCAATTGGATAAAAAAATTTGAAGCAGTCAGGCTGAGACTGTAAACTAAGCGCTTATTGGGAGGCAACCCAAGTTTAATTTTTAGTTTTTGTTTTTATTTATTTTATTAGGTTTCATATTATTTAATAAACTTGCTTCTATTGTGTTTACAGGTTATTCGAGTCCAATTTAAGTGTAGTGTCTTCGTCATTCCAATGTGCCTAGCCTATTCTTCAGACTTAGCAGACAAGGAGGAAGATTGCTATATTTTCAGGGAAGTCTTTTGCTTTACTTTTTTCTATTTTAGCCATTTAGGACAATGTCTAATTTAAGTTTGGGGGTGGTCTTTTTTTGTTTTAGTTATTTTAGTTTATTAGGTTTGCATGTTAGATAGTATGTTTTCAGGATAAATGTGCAATGATTTGATTGTATTTGATTATGGCCGATGATAAAAGGAGGAAAAATGAGTTTAATGTCTAACTCTTGTGAAATTGGGAAGCATGCTAGTTTATATTTTGATTTATGAGTTAGTTTTACACTATTTGTGATCTTTTTAAACTTCAAAGCACATATCCATCTGTTTAGCTAGTTGTGTCTTAAGGAACAAATTTTGATTGAATATTTATGGGGGATATCATTGCAACTTTAAAGACTTATTTGATCATTATTCGAAGTGAAATTTAGGCATTAACATAAGTTTGGGGGAAATCTTAGATTATTTAAAAAAATTAAATTTTGAACCTTCCTGAATATAAAGAAGGAATCATGTGGTGGGTTGAGATGGAGCGTAAAAGACACTCACCCATAAACACAGGTACGAGAAGGAGCGTAAAACGCACTCGTGCGAGAAAAAAGGAAAGGGAGCGTAAAACGCAGTCATTTAAAAGAAAGTGAGATGGAGCATAAAATGCACTCACTAAAAAGGAAGAAAAAAAGAAGAAGATATTTTTGAAATACTGGGAAAGGGTTCAAGTGTGCTTAAATGTATGAGATATCTTTTTGATCATCTAAATTTTATGTTTTGTCTTTATTAGCGGAGATTGATGTGATAAGAAGGTTTTTAGAGTTGATTTTGAAAAACTTTTATGAGTATTTGTTTATATGGTCTTATCTGAGTCATGACTAGTTTGAACATTTGGATGCACACACGCACTTAAAGGATCATGAGTAGATGTGGAACTGATGATTAGGTTGAAATTATAATCATTGCATATTCTTGAAATTTTGCTTGAGTTATCGTGTCAATAAAATCTTTGAGGCCATTGTTCAGATTCATATTGATTTCTTGCTTGAGTCAGTTGTTAGTTATTTGTTTTAGTTTTGTTCTTGGTGTTTTGCTTGAGGACAAGCAAATATTTAAATTTGAGGGTATTTGATGAGTGAGTTTTATACCTATGAATTGACTACGTTTAGCTTGATAATTTGAAAATTCTTAAGTATTTTAAGTTATTATTAGGTATTTATACGCATTTGCTTGCATATTGTACTCCAAAAGATGTCTGGATTGTTTTTCCTTCTTTTCACAGTATGTTGGATGCATGTTCTTGGTTTGGAACTTGGATTTATTGTAGATCTACTTCTTAGTTTTCTGACACATATTGAATCGTCTCAATCGGAGTTTAGATGCGAGAGTTATGGCCTTTTTATCAACGGAGATCATAGCTCAGAGTTGCCATGCTTGCCATTTACATAGAAGCTACTTTAAGCTCAATTTCGACCATGATCCAGCCCGAATCTCTCAATGCTCAAAGAATGAAAGTTGTAGATCTCGTCGATATCTTCGATTTGGTAGGTGGCAGGCCACGTAACTCCTCCCAGATCAAACGTTATGACCATTTTACCTACAAATATCAGAGCAGAAAATGGCCTAGCGTCGGGGTGCTCGTTTCTAGTTCATTTCCAGCGCCGGGGCGCTAGGATACAGATTTCCAGCGCCATGAGCAGCGCCTGGGCGCTCGGGGTCAGGCCAGATCAAATGGGGACGCGTTTTTTTATGTTTTTGACTCCAAATTGAGTTGCTTTTCCTCCTAAGCTTAGGAATTTGACTTGTAACCTATAAATAGATGATGTGAGGCATATAACTAGGAAGATGAACATAATTAGTAGTAGATTAGAGTAGAATAGAAATAGAAGAAGGTTAATGTTTAGATCTGAAAAAGAATTCTAAGGAAGGATTGCAAGGATTGAAGGCCAAAGTGAAGATTGCGCATAAACACAAATTCTTATCTCTTCCTTTCTCCTTTAATTTTTGTAATCTTTAACATGATGGATTATTTTAATAATTTGATTTCTTTTTCAGTTATGAGCTAAATTTATAATTAAGACGACAATTGAACCTTTTATGTTTATGGATTAATTATTTATTTGATTCCAATTATTCATTCATATTGAGTTGTGTATCGTATTTTGCGTTTATTGATTAATTGTCTGGCCAACAATTAGCAGGATACTCTAGATGAATTCGGGAGATGAAATCTAGGGTTAGATCTGAATATGATAGCATGTATTCTTAATTATTTGCATAGGATGAATAATTAGGGTTGTGAAGTGAATAGGGATATCTCTTCGCTGCATGTAACTATTGGGAATTGGCACTTAATGAATGTAATCTTTTAGTTTTGCATAGGAATATTGCAGAATTAATTGGGCTAGATAAATTTATTTGATCACTTGGAAAAGGGCTTATAAATAAAGTTAAATTCCTGTTAACAACTCTATTGAATTTGATAGTTGGATGAATTGAAAAATTAGTCTATATTGTATAATTGGGAATATTGTAGTCTTAAGCCTTTAAATATCTGAATTTCAACCTTTGTGCTAGTTTTTGTCTTAGTTTTAGTTTAGTTATTTCTAATCATTATTCACAATTTGCAGTTGTTTAAATAAAATTATTTTGATTATGAGTTAGTAATTGGTAATTATTATTAAATAATTCTCTGTGGGTTCGACACTCTTTTATCACTTTATAACTTGCACTTGCACGAAATTGTCATTATTTAAATTGGACAACAAACCCAGAAAGACTAGATTAATTTTATTGTATCCTTAATATCTATTTTAAGCGAATTATAAATAAAGATTGAGAATTAATTAACTATAATTAAACTAACTAATAATAAGGAAGCAATCTAGGAATCCGAATCCATTAAATAATAAACATAACAAGTAATTCAATCTCTTCTATTTTTATAACTTAATTATAATTTTGATCTCCCTTCCCTTTAATTTAGTAATTTTATAATTAACGTGGGCAAATATAGACTATGAAAATTTAAGTATTAACTATAACCTATCAAAACTTCTTTGAGCAAACATGAATTATGAAAAACTCATATCTTTACAATAATCCATCAAAACCTCTTAATTAATTTAAAATCACATAAGAACTATAAAACGAAGGTATTTCAATAACGAAACATGAAGACGAAATCAATTAAACATAAAACCATAAATAATAGAAGAGATAAAAAATATTATCATGAATAATTATTTAATTTCATCTTCATCCTAGATTAATGAAATTAACTAGACATGAAAATGAACAAGCTAGCTAAAATAAAGAAGAAGAAGTAGAAAATTAAAAATAAAATAAGAAAACTCCCTTTAATTAGCGATCATTCAACAAGCGTACAATGAAGAAATAATTTAATTCTACTCCTACTCCCCTAACCTAAACTAATCCCTCCATTCTCTCTAAAATAAGAGACCTATTTATAGAAAAAATAAATTTGTGTCCTAATTTACATTCATTGAACTTGACCTCTTTTGTTACCTTTTTATCCTCATCTTTCCTTTTGAACTTCAATCTCTACATGGTAATCTCCCAAAAGTCCTTTTCCATCTTTAAAAGCTGAAAAATTATCCATTACTTGATCACCAAAATAAATAAGATAAATCCTACAAAATAAAATAAAATGTATTAGTTAAGTAAAATAAACATATAAAATAATAAATATGGAAATATTAAAATGTATAATTAATGTGTATATCAAATACCCCCATACCTAGTTTCTGCTCGTCCTCGAGTAAAATAAAAACAAAAACTATACTACCCCATTTTCGTAATAACACGATTGCACTTAGTATGTGCAACAAGCCGTTAAACCCCAAGGTTACCCCAAGTGGATGAGTTGTGTCTCGTGAGAGTTTCTAGTGAATATACCCACAAAATTCAAAATTCAAAATATTTTTGGGTTTAACCAATTATGAAATCGAAAGAAAACTTCTAAGTATGCATGGGCATTATACATAAGCAAGATTAAATTCAAAATTACGCTTTCACCTTATCAAAAATACTCTATCTTCATTCTAGACACCATCCTTCATAAAATTATTTCCATGTGATGCATGCATTGTGTATGTGATGTAACTCTTAGTAGGGATTTTTACCATGAAAATCAAGCAACCTCGTTTTTCTCTTTCTTTTTTTTCCTCCTTTTTATTTTTATTTTTTCCTTTTCTCATTTTTTTTCTTGACTTGTGTAATGTCTCATTTTCTTAGGCTTTTCAGAGTTACCCATGTAGCGAGCGTTGGACCAATGACTCCCAAACCAATTGGCTTTAGGGCACTAGGTGTAGAGACACCCCTAAGGGCTTACTAACTCGAGTAACAAAGGCCACAAAACTAGACTAGTTAAGCTGCTTATATCCATCACACTTTTCAGTGTGAATATCGATGCTTCCTGAGGCTTGGATACCCAGTTATTTCGTCCAATGGACATTAAAGCAGTTATTTATTTATTTTTTCTAAACTTTCTTCTCAAATTTTTCCTTTTTTTTTCTTGAAATTGCTTGAATCATAGTTTATATCCCATAACTAAGAATTAGTGCAAACGTGGAGTGCAAAAATGTTTAAGAATTCAATTTTATTCCAGATGATGTTTCAAACTAAGATTTTGTATCTCATCAAAGGTTCAAGAGTTCTAAATCTTTCAATCTTACTTTAAGTTTTTGCTCCAAAAACACTTATTAAAATTAATCCAACTCATAAAAAGGCAAACAAAATTTTTTAATTTTTTTTTGATTTTCTGTGTCATTCTTTTAAAATAAAAAAATCTTAAATTTTTCCCTAAATTCCTAAAAAGAAATTAAAAAAATCTAATACTATAATACAAACTCCACCCATACCTAAATCATGCATTGTCCTCAATGTATGCAAATGAAAAATAGAGAACAAAGAAATGAAAGAATTGTACCTTGTATGTGGGACATTTATTCTGCAAGAAAATGTGGTGAGAAAGAAAACAAATGTACATACCTATGAATTTCATATATCCTAAAGTATGTGACTAAAAATGAATGATACAAATGGGTATGTGAGTGTGAACTTTTCATGAATTTCGGGAGGTCTAGAAAATTGAAAATAGCCAGAATTTCCATCACAATTATGTTTAAAGTCTATGTAGACACCCAAATTTTGCGTTTCCTTCTACTAACCTTGACAGGAGGGCGAAATCGTCAATTGAACCAGCTTGCAGGAGCAAAAGAGCGGGCACAGGGGCGAGCGCCCGGCACCGCCGCAATGATTTGGGCAGCCCAAGTCGACATGACAGCATGACCGTCCGAGGCAGGCATTTCCGAATGAGGTGGCACGTCTCCCGGAAGTTCCCGGACTGCGGAATACGAGCCTGTCAGCGAAAACCGACGTTGCGGTACGAAAATCGAAGCGTGGCACGAAAATCGAGAAAGTCAAGCCCGCCAGCCGCGGATAGATCTGCGGCCAAGTGGGTGCGCCAGCACGAAAACCGGGAAATCAGCACTCAGCAGCTGAGTGCGATGGGGGGCGTGCCAGCTGGCCAGCCGCAGATCCATCTGCGGCCAGCCGCAGATAGATCTGCGGCTGGCTCTGGCCAGCCTATTTAAGCTCGGCAGCAGGCAGCATACAGGGGGTTGGGCAGTTTGCGGAAGAAGAAGAAATCAGCAAGCAGTTTTAGCTCGGAAATAGAGAGAAATAGCAAAAAATTCTTGCAACAATTGAGAGAAAGAGAGAGAAATTTCCTTTGTTGTTAGATTATATCATATACATCTCATATTTCCCTCAATACACAAGTTTATACACAATATTGGTATCATTTGCAAGGTGAAAATCTCATTATTTTTTGCAACTTCTATCATGTTATTTGGCTAAATTTAAGTGAAATTTTTCAAGAATATTATTGAGCAATCATGGATTAGGGATTATTGGTGAGGGTTCCATTGGAACAAAATTCTTCCTAATAATCCGATGATATCTAATTGGTGAAATTTCTAGTTTGTTTATGGATGTATATTAGGCGTAATTTAATTGAGTGTATTTGTAGGATGTGTTAGGCAATCTACGTTGTTATAATTGAGTATTCAATTTTGTGAGTGTGTAGCAATCTTGGTTGTGAGCCTAGGAAAGCGACCCCGAGGTCCCAATCCGATGATGGACATATTCTTGATGTAAGAAGTAGAAATGACGTAGTTTTCATTGTAAATTTTTTTTTTATGTAATCGTTGGGCCTTAAAACGACGCTAAGGCGAGAATCGTGCTTAAGGCCCCGAAATAGTGGAATTTGTGATTGTTGGCGTTCGGGGATATTTTGATGGCTTACATGCCCATGGATAGCCCCGACGCGTGTTTATGCTCGATTCGATTTATGACGCGAAATTGATTTCAAAGCTAAATGATAAGATTTTCATAAAAATCAAGCAAAGTAGGATATTAGAATCACGAGGTTAAAATTTGAGAAATGTTAATGAATGTCGATTCATATCTAACGAGGAAGCTAAAGAAAGATCGTTTTCCAAAACATCACAAAATTTGATTTTAGAAATAAGTAACGTTTTATTAAATCTTTGTGCATAGGGTGAAAGAGATCCTAGAAATTGCCCATCATTTTATGAAAGCAACGTATAGATCTCGATTCCTATTTTGACGAAGGTTTAAAACTCTTGTTTTGTTAAAACGACACTTAACGAAAATCTCATAGTTTTGATAATTAAAATCAAACCTTTTCTCATAAAGCTTTCTCGTGTATGCCGAAAAGACATTTCGAAGCATTCTCAAAGTAAAACACGATTTTCCCTAAAATCCAAATGATTCTTTCATACAAACTCACCACAACATTCACATAAGCACACCTACACACACACGCACGCACACACACACACACATTTCATGAATTAAAGGATAGGAGAAGCATCAAGATTGCGGTAACCGTGTTTCACGGAAGTCGAGGGGTGCCTAACACCTTCCCCTCACTTAAACAAGCCCCCGAACTCTATGAATCTCGATTCGCAGACCAATTAATTCGGAGTCACATATGAGCCAGCGATTTATAAAACACGAAAATTCGGATGAGTTGGTACATCCATTTCAAATATACCAACTGGCGACTCTGGTTAATTGGCTCATCATAAAAACGATCTTTCAAAACCCCGTCGACATCAATGCCGACCTTTTCCAAACGTCATCTAAACCAAAAGGCTAAAATTGGAAAAGACCAAAAGAGAAGAGAAAACCCGGCGTCGACAGCTGGCGACTCTGCTGGGGACATTAGAGGGCTTAAGCCGCATTAAAATCTTGATGCTATTCTATCCTTTAAAAATTTATGAATATGTGTGTGCATGCGATATTTTGATCTTTTGTGTTTTTTTGTGTGAATGCGTGTTTTGTCCAAATGAATGAATGATTGAATGGAATGGCTTTACTTTAAAGAAATCATTTGCATACGGTGAGGACGATGAATGTGAATGTATGTTGAGAGAGTACCTCCTCCTGAGGCGAACCTGTCGGTTGCTTATTACTGGACTCGATGGGGCTGCTCCCCGGAGATGGCTCAGGAAACGCACCACTCAAATCCGCTCCAATCGAAAGGGCTCAAACGAGTAGATTGCGAAGATTTGGGAACCTTCATGCCGAAAAGCCCGCGAGAGTAACCCTAGGGTAGGTCAGCCTCTGATAAACCCAACGCAGGAAAGGTCTCTTCATGCCTTTTTACGTTTATATGTCTAAATGTCATGATCTCATTCAATATTCATACATCCCTTTTCTATGTCGAAAGAGATTACTAACCGCTGTGAATTGCAGGGAATAGTTGGGGGAGCATAATAAAGCATGTTTAGCATTGGTCATGGCACTAAAGGACTACTAACTTTCTCTTTTGCAGGGAAAGATTAAAGAACCCCAAAACACAAAAAATTTATAGCTTTAGCATGCATCCATGTTTTCAGTTCCCCAGGACTAAACTTCGAACCATTTGTCTCTGTAGGATTGCTCCTCAAACTCGTTCGCAGTCTAAGAAAGCCCAGGTCTCTACATCTGAAATGGCTGATCTTCCTAACCATAATTCCATATCTCGGGAGGAGTTTGATGATTTTAAAAGACAGATGATGGAAATGGCCACAATGTTAAAGGAACAGTTCTTAATCAGACAGGATCCGGTAAACCAGGGATCGCATAATACTCCACCACCAGGGGATGATCAGAATCCTCCTAAAAATGGTACAAACTTGCTTAAAGAGGACCAACCCCGACTCAAGGACGAGCCAGTCATCCCAAAAGCCGTTCCCATACCTAGCAGGACAGTGATTACTATCCCAGAGGAAGGGGACCATGACGACCTTCGGAGAAAAATGAAATACATGGAGGAAACCATCCAATCTCTAAAGGGCATAGGCTCCCTGGGCAGGGTTAATTACTCGGATTTATGTGTTTTCCCCGGAGCCAGATATCCAGAAAAGTTCAAAGTTCCCGAGTTTGAAAAGTACAATGGAAAGGGAGACCCCTATACACACTTGAAAATATACATTGGAGAACTCGGGGCTTATGCCGAGGACGAGGGGTTAAGAATGCAGCTATTTCAGAAAAGCTTAACAGGGGAGGCAAGAATATGGTATGCCCGCCTCGACAACGCCCGAATCCACAACTGGGAGGAATTGGCCCATACTTTCTTAACCCAATACAGCTTTCAGGCCCAGATGGCTCTTGACAGGTACCAAATGACAAAAGTTAAAAAACAGCCTAGGGAATCCTTTAGGGAATATGCGCAAAGATGGAGGGGCATGGCTGCCCAGGTAACTCCCCCGATGAGCGAATCAGAGATGGTAATGACCTTTGTAGACATTCAGGAGGCACCGTATTATGAGAGGGTCATCTCAGGGATTGGAAGACCTTTTGCGGAAATGATTAAACATGGAGAGATGGTTGACATGGGGTTGAAATCGGGTAAAATCCGGGATCTTACTGCTTTAGAAACTGCTGCCGAGCAAATACAGAATGGAAACTATGGCAGCACTTCCCGGAGAGTCCAAAAGAGGAAGGAAGAGGATGTCTCCCTCATCCTACAGGGGTCGTCCAGTAAAGCAGAAAGCCATCTTCCGGTACAGGCACAGAGGGGAGGGCCACCCCGACAGCCCAATTTCTCAGATCAAAGAGCAGAGGGGCGAAGAAGATATGAGGCCTCGCAAAACCGAGTATTCACCCCGCTCGGGGAGCCGCTTGAACGAGTATTAGCGGTATTAGTAGCCCAAAAGAAGATTGCTGGTTTGGCACCCCCCCCGAGTGACCCAAAGGGTAGAAGGTTTGACCCGAGCAAGCGGTGTGCATACCACTCCAGTTCCCCTGGCCATGATACACAGGATTGCTGGACGTTAAAGCATCGAATCCAAAACCTGATTGACAGTGGAGAGATTGTGGTGGAACAGCCGGATTCCCCGAATGTTAAGGCAAATCCCCTGCCAAGACATGATGGAGGGGGAGTCAATGCGACGGAGGCAAGTGAGGCTGGGGGGCCGCCAAGGTTGAACTATGTGCGGAAAGTTGAGGAGATGATAAATGTGATACATGACCATGGGAGTGCGAGGGTAACGCCCATCAAGTTGATAGGGGTAAGTACGAATAACATAGAGGGACCTATCAAGTTGACAGCTCCGAGGCCCATCATTTTTTCGGCAAGGCCACAACTCCCTATCAGTAATCTGAAGACTGTACCCTGGAATTACGGGGGAATACCCGAGGAAGCGGCCAGTTGTGCTTCCGTGACGACCAAGGGGAACCCCTTATATCTGCCCGGGCGAGTCCTTGAGAGCCAAAAGAGAAAAAATGAAGGGGTTTCTGAGGAAAGGGCCATAGAGTTTTTGAAAAGGATGGATCACCCAGAAATGAGGGGGATCCAGATTTTAAATGAGGAATCAACCCTAACATCAGTCATGGATTTGGTGTTGTCATCCAGTGAGCATTGCAAAACCCTGATGAAGGTTCTGGAGGAGGCATTTGTGCCCAAAGAAATTAGTGAGGAGGGTTTCGGCCGGTTGGTAGGCCACTTATTGGAAACCGATGCAATATCCTTTACAGATGAGGACATTCCCGGAGAGGGAAGGGGGCACCGAAAACCGCTACACATTGCAGTAATCTCCTCAGGATATGTCATGAATGGGGTACTGATCGACGGGGGATCGGCATTGAATATATGTCCTCTCAGCACGCTGAAGAAGATGAACATCAGTCCCAAGCGCCTACGGGCCAGTCATGTGGTGGTTCGGGCTTTTGACGGATCCCGGAGGGATACCATCGGAGAGATAGAATTGCCAGTGGAGATAGGGCCCTGTACTTTTGATATATCCTTCCAAGTCCTAGATATTACGGCAAGCTACAACCTGCTGTTAGGGAGGCCGTGGATACACATGGCCGGGGCAGTTCCTTCCACGCTCCACCAACAAATCAAGTTGATCATCGATGGGAATCTGGTAACAATCTCGGCCGAATGTGATGACCCTTTTCCTCCCAGGAGTGGCCTACCAGTAATCAATGTGGATGAGTCAGCGGCGCCTGCCAGCTTTCAAGCACTAGAGATTAACACTCCCCATTATAGATGCCTGGGAGCTCCAGCTGTGAAACCAAGGGTCTCTCCGGAACTCACCTTTGTGGCAAGGGAAATGATTAAAATGAACTTCCAACCTGGGCAGGGACTAGGGAAAAGCAGTCAGGGAATCACCAAGCCCATCCACCTACCACAGCAGATAGGCAAAGCAGGATTGGGATACCATGTGGGCGCAGTGCGGGGACACCGTCAGGGTGCGACTCCGATTCGACTAGTTGGCAGTCCAGTGACCAAAGCCGACAATGAGCAGGGGATCAGCGGACCTGTGATTGGGGCAGGGAATGAAGAGTTAACCCCCACACATAGTGAGTCGGCCCGGAGGGAAAGTTTCCTGCAGGAGGTCGCAAAGGAGTTTGAAACCAAATGCTACATCCCCGGACAATCAACAAGCAGTAAGGAGGGGACGAATGTTATCGCGCCACCGGGAGCCCAACAAGTTGTGCCTGTCATCGATTGGGCAGGACTGATTATTCCTGGAGAGGGTATGGAGGAGAATTCAGGCGACGTATCCGTAATCATCGGGGAGGTGTCCGATGTGAGGCCCTCCTTTATCCAGCGCATTCCAGCTGACCTGACCATCGACAATTGGACCCAGAAACCCGTGATATCCAAACAGGGGTAAAACTCGACGTCAGGGTGATTGACCCCAGATGATGGGGGAATGAAGAAGTTTATTTTTGTTGTTGTTTTAATTCTGCATCATTATGTCGTTTCTTCTTGTTATTTGAAAATGCGATCATCGTGAAAAAATGATTTATATATGACAAGTATTTTGTTTCATGTCAGGTGTACCAATTTGAATAATCCTTGCCTAACAAATGGTCTTTCAAATTTGAATGATGATTATGATTTTGACATTGAGCTGGATTTCGATTTAATGGGCATTGAACAAGACGAGACAGATTACGACGACGCACCTGATGAGATCAAAGGATGGGTCGAGGATAAACCCAAACCCAATTTGGACCAAACCATCACTATAGATATCGGAACCCCTGACCATCCAAAAGAACTCAAGATAGGGACAGACCTTAACCCCAGCCAAAAGGCAGAAATAATTGAATTACTAAGCCAATATGAGGATGTCTTTGCCTGGTCGCACGAGGATATGATCGGATTGTCCACCGACATTGTGGTGCACCGGTTACCCATCAAGGAGGGTTTCAGGCCTGTCAAGCAGAAACTAAGAAAGTTGAAACCTGAGTGGAGCTTAAAAGTGAAGGAAGAGATCATCAAGCAGTTCAGGGCGGGAATCATTATGGTGTCCACTTACCCGGAATGGCTATCCAACGTGGTCCCAGTGGCTAAACCTGGAGGAAAGGTGAGGGTATGCGTGGACTACAGAGATCTAAACAAGGCCAGTCTCAAGGATAACTTCCCGGTGCCTTTCATACACATCCTGGTAGATAACACAGCCCAGTACGAAATGTATTCTTTTGTGGATTGCTTCGCGGGATATCATCAGATAATGGTGGCGGAGGAAGATCGGGAAAAGACCGCATTCATCACCCCCTAGGGCACTTTCTGCTACAGACGACTGGCTTTTGGCCTCACAAACGCGGGGGCTACTTATCAGAGAGCCATGATGGCCTTGTTCCACGATATGATGCACAAGGAGATAGAGGTCTACGTGGATGACATTATTGTGAAATCGAAGGTAGAGTCCGATCATATAACTCATCTCAAAAAGCTATTCGATCGGCTCAGGAAGTATAATTTGAAACTCAATCCAGCCAAGTGTGCTTTCGGAGTACAATCGGGCAAGCTCTTGGGTTTCCTGGTTAGTGATCGGGGCATTGAGTTGGACCCAGCAAAGATTAAGGCCATTGTGGATTATGCCAGCACCTCGCACAGAGAAGGAGATAAGGGGATTTCCTGGGGAGAATAAACTTCATCAGCCGTGTTATGTGTCACTTGACGACTACATGGGAGCCGTTGTTTAGATTGTGAAGTGAGGGTGCTTCCCAAGAATGGATATGAGCAGTGTCAGAGGGCTTTTCAGATCATTAAGAAACAACTGACGGAGGCACCAGTGCTGGTACCCCCGAAGGATGGGATCCCTTTATTTATGTATATATCCGTCAACACCATCGCGATGGGATGTATGTTGGGACAGAAAAATGAGGCGGGTAAAGAGCAGGCCATCTACTACCTCAGCAAAAGATTTAGCCAATGTGAGCAGAATTACACTCCCATCGAGAAGACTTGTTGTGCTCTGGCCTGGGCTGCAGGGAGATTACAGCACTACCTCCATGGGCATACAACGTACCTGATATCAAGAATGGATCCCCTAAAATATATTTTTGAAAGGCCCATGCTGAATTGTCGATTATCCAGATGGCAGTTAATCTTACAACAGTTTGACATGGTGTACGTGACCCAGAAGGCCATGAAAGGGCAGGGAATTGCAGATCAGTTTGGCAGAAACCCCGTCCGGAGGGACGGAGCCTTTAGAAACTCCTCTTCCGGGCGAGGATATATTTTGGGTATCGCACGAAAAATGTGATGACGAGGGACAATTCTGGAAGCTATATTTTGATGGTTTGCCAATGAATGCCGAGGGGGCAGGAGCCGGAGCGGTCCTAGTCTCTATCACCGGAGAACAATACCCCGTGGCCACTAAACTTCGTTTCAGCAATTCGAACAACACCGCTGAATACGAGGGGTGTATCTTGGGACTCCGATTGGCCCGTGATATGGGAGTAAAAAGACTAGCGGTGTTCGGGGATTCAGAATTGGTAATCAGACAAGCAATCGGGGTATACAACACTAAGGAGCTTCGGTTACTTCCATACCATCGTTGCGTCACCCAGCTTATGCAAGAGTTCGAAGATATCGCCTTCCGCCATATTCCTCGGGGACGAAATGATTTTGCCGATGCATTGGCGACTTTGGCTTCCTTAGTCCACGTGATCAAGAGTAGGGACAGTCCACAGATTGAGATCACCGTACAGAGTGCCCCGACATATGAGGAAAATGTGGCAGTGTTATCAAACGAGGTGGTGTTGACGAGGCAGCCCTGGTATCACGACATAAGGGAATATCTGAGAGACAGATCCCTTCCCGATCAGGCAAATCGGACTGAAAGGATGAGAATTCAAAAGATGGCGATGAAGTTTTACCTGAGTGGCGATTCACTTTACAAAAGGGATGCCGGGTTGGGACTGTTGCAGTGCGTAGATGAAACACAGGCCCGAAAGATTATGAATGAAATACATGGTGGAGTGTGTGGGCCCCATATGAGTGGACCGATGTTGGCCAAAAAGATCTTGAGGACAGGGTATTATTGGTTAACGCTGAGGGCCGATTGCGATGATCATGTCAAACGGTGTTATCAATGCCAGGCGCACGGTAATGTGATCCATACACCTCCCAATGAACTGCACTGTATGACCTCCCCATGGCCATTTTCAATGTGTGGAATGGATGTAATCGGACCAATAGAGCCCAAAGCGAGCAACGGGCACCGGTTCATCTTTGTCATGATCGATTATTTCACCAAATGGGTGGAGGCAGCTTCTTTCCCTAAAGTAACTCAGGAGGTCATCGTCAGCTTCATCAGGAATAATGTCATTTGCCGATATGGGCAACCTGAGGTTGTAGTCTCCGACAATGCCAAGAATTTAAACAACGCCCTCATGAAAGGACTGTGCGACCAGTTCAAGATTAAGCACCTCAATTCCGTCATTTACCGTCCCAAAATGAATGGGGCAGTGGAGGCGGCCAATAAGAACATCAAGAAGATCATGGCGAAAATGTCTGCTAATCATCGGGGATGGCCGGATCTGTTACCCCTCACCCTGCTGGCATACCGAACATCCACGCGTACTTCTACGGGAGCAACCCCTTACGCCTTGGTGTATGGAATGGAGGCTGTTCTACCAGTCGAGGTTGAGATGGCGTCCCTCAGAATAGTGATCGACGCTCAGATAAGCGAAGAGGATTGGATGCAAAGTCGATATGACCAATTGGCCCTGATTGATGAAAGGAGGGTGGCTGCCATTTGGCATGGTCAGCTATATCAACAGAGGATCTCCCGATCATATGACAAAAGGATAAGACTTCGGAAGTTCAAGGAAAACGATTTGGTGTTGAAAAGAATCATGCCTTGTCAAGACGAGGCCAAGGGGAAGTTCGCCCCGAACTGGGAAGGGCCATTTGTGATCAAGAAAGTACTATCCGGAGGGGCCCTCATATTGCAAGAAATGGATGGTGAGGTATTTCCACAACCCCTCAATTCTGACTCGGTGAAGCGGTTTTACGCTTAAATCATCAGTTCCTTTTTCCCCTGATGCGAACTACGTAGGACCTGATCTTCCAACTTGTGGGGGTACGTAGGCAGCCATCATGGCGCGGTCCGATCCTTTAAAAATAATCCTTTCCCAAACCAAAACCAATTTTCGATAGCCAGATAAAACCTTCCTACACCCTCAAAACCTTCCCGAAACCAACTGCCTAACCAGTTTCATCCCAGAATACATACCCTGATCCAACCCAAACAGTTACCCAAAATCTGAGATTCAATCCGACGAAATCAAAAGGTGTGCGACAATATCTGTCAAATCTCCATCAAGTCTTGAGGAAAGAGAGAAGGCGAAATGTCAAAATCATGGTCAGTTGGATAAAATGATGATCCAATGGATGGCAATGATACGACAAAAGGGGAAAATGACTAAATTTAAATGCATGTCTATATATATAAGTCGTTTTATTACAAGATTTCTCTTTCAATAACTGATGAAACCAACATAGTCTATGCAGGAAATAAAATAATCTACAAATCTGAAACTAGCCGAAGCAAGAGGGATAGGGTGGTGGATAGATCTGAAGCATCAGCATCTCCTGCAATCTGCTGCCCCATCATATCAATACGATCCAGTGTGATCCTCCTGAAGGGCCTGAACGGCCACAACAATCCGCATGTCCAAATGATCGGATCCTGCAGGCAAATACAAAACTGAGATGACACAGGCCATCAGAACGCCCACTCTCAAGGCATCCCAGCGCTCCTCGGACACGGAAAAATCACCGAGGAAAAGACGGAAACTGTCAGGTGAGCCGAATCGGTCAATCAAGAATTGAAGAGGAACCATATGGTCTGATGTGGTTACCGGTAATAAGACAGCCCTCCGCAAACCGGTGAAAGTCAAGAATTGACGGCGCATGGAACCAACAGTAACCCTAGCACAGGGACCATCCAACGGCAAGCCGGTGAAGCGAGCATACTCCTCAAGGGTGGGGGTCAGCTCTACTGTCCCAAACCTAAACACCTGACGGGCAGGGGCCCAACAGCTCAAAAGACCATCCACAAAGCCCGCTGGCACCTGGAAGGTTAATAAGGACCAAGAATGTCCCAAAAGACCCTCTGCGATAATCCTGTCTGCCGGCAGTAAACTGTCCAACCAGCGGAAGAGGCTGCCGACCAACCCTGTGGGAGGAATGGAATCCAAACGAGTCACGACATCCGAGGACGACATCTGAAAAAATAGTATCAAAAAGACTGTACAGGGGTCATTCTCTATCCATAAATAAAAGCATGCATCATACAGTTAATAATAAAGCAGGTGACTTCCATAGAGATGAAAAAGAACTGTGCGTAAATAAATAAATGAGTTCAGTACATAGTGCATAAATGAAAAAGAAATCTAAGCAGGTGCCGATACAAAAGGCCCTATCCTATCCTGGTCTAAATAAAATCAGTATCATCTATGAAAGCAGGATCCTCGAACTGATCCCCTGGAGTCGTCGAGCTCGGAGGACCAAAGTTCATATCAGGGATGTAGGGATGCGCTGTGGCATCAGATGAACTCGGGCCTGCATCATAGCCTGCACCGTCAGGATCGTAGGTGTAAGCCTCCTCCGGGGCCCGGCCCAATCCTCGAATAAACAGCGACAACTGATCTACCTGACGGGTCAATGAGGCGATCTGCTCAGCGTGGGTAGGTGGGTAGTCCGAACACAGGCAGCCCAATCGGTCATCGTCACCGAGCCTGGAACCATGTCTCCAAGGAAGAAAGTGGCCCGAGTCTGAGGACCGATGGTACGGGGCACCCACCATGTACGGAATGCATCACTCGTAGTGGGACCCGTGGAAAGCATCCGGCCGTCCTCCCCGGCAAGCATGATCTCCGAGGGCTGAGAATCCAGCGGCCAGAAAGTAGTGAAGGAAAGGGAGTGCGGGATGCGGATCTCCCCAGTGACGCATCTGAATGCGCGCTCTCCCAGATACATCACCCAGCCTCCAACACTCTGCAAGGTGAGGCGACGGGTGGAAAGCTCGAACTCCGGGCCGGAAGGATGCCCGTCAGCAAACCCCACAGTCAGATGATCGGAGAGGTAGGGAATCCAGGCGACGTCGGCAGCCGTGATCAACTCCAGCTGAATACGACAATGTGCAAAGCTGCCCGACACGGGGACCTCCTCCAGAGTACTGTGATGCCATCGCCGACCCCGAGGATAAGTGTCCGGGCCCAGAGTAGTGATAGGCCTCAGACATGGCAGCCGCTCGTAAGCCCAGAACTGTGAATAGAAACAAGGCAAGGCATGAGTCACTATCAAATACAGAAAAGAGATGAAAGGAAAAGAAATACAGTAAGAGAGAGGAGGAGGGGACTCACCAACAGAAAATGGTAGAAGCCGAGCCAGGCATCAGTCTGTCCCTCTGAGCGTAGACGCATGCCGTGGAGGAAATAGGCAAAGGTGAATGACCCCCAGTCATAATCACCGATGCGGTCCACATCTCTGACCGCTCCTACGACGCTGAAATGAATGGTGGAGGGTTTGTTCCCCAGAAAAACAACCCCTCATGATGGTCAGGAACAGGCGTCGTAGCAGAATGTCCCTGGTGCCCTGATCTGCTGGAATAGGCAGCGCATAGAGACCCCCGACTGCATCGACTGCCAAGGCACCAGATCGGGATACTGCGGGCCTTAAAGACCCGGTCCTCAGCAGCGAAGCCCAGCAAAGCTCGAACCTCCACAGGAGTGATATCAAGATCCAAGGGGACGCGGGACCCGGTAAACTCAATGCCGGTAATGTACCTCCAGTCCCATGGGGTCAACACGACCTCGCAGTCGAGGAGATGAAGAGACTGCGTCTGGTGGAACCATCGCTCGGATAAAGCCCTCATGTAACCCCAGGGGCACTGGCGGGGGATGATAGTGAAGAAATGTCGGAAGCCCCAAGAGTCCACCATCGCCCGATAATCACTGTGCAGGGCCGCGTAAAGGGAATAGATGTTGAACCAGTTACCCCTCGGCTGGGTAAACTCGGGTACCTGGGGCAATCACCAAGGGGTCAATCCGGGTAAAAGGAGAATGGAGAAATTGAGAATGAAATCAGAATAGGGCTGAAATATACCTCGTTAGCCACGAGAGATGCCGAGGGGTGACGACTGAGATCCCGACCCAAAAGATCGGGTATCTGCACAGAGGCGCCAGAAGGAGCCTGATGAGTAGATGGAGCCGGAGTGCTGGAGGATGGCCCCTCTGCCGCGACCTCCGGAGGAACAGCCTCCTCAACGTCCGGATGACCAGGACGAATGACAGCCTCCGTCAAACGACGAGCCTGACGGGTCCGAGGAGGAACAGGAGTGGGTGCAGCCCTACGACGGCGAACACCCGAAGTCCGAGAGGCGGAGGAGCTACTGGGCGCATCACGATCCATGGCTGGAATAGAACGGGCGAGAAAGAAGGTAAGTTTCCTTTTAAAATTATGTAATGAACATTTCTAAATTTCTAGCCTCATCATAGGATTAATGCAACATGATGCATGCTTAAAAAAAAAAAAAAAAAAAAAAAAAAAAAGGCAGAGTTCCGTTTGTAAATTGAACATCCCAGGCATAAGCCAAGCGTGTTTTCCATCAATCAAAGCCTCAAACAGATTTAAATTGCATTCATATATGTAATTACAGCATGTAATGCATGATTTTATTGCAGAAAAGGAATAACAATATGTGGGACCCCCACCCACAAGCAAGCCTCATGAACATAAAATAGGACTCACATAGTTGATACATAGCATGTATATATGATGGTACATTACATAGCATTGTAAAGCATACATTTTATCTCTAAACATGCAAATAGTCAAATGTATAGCAAAACATTGACGAAATTGAAAAGTACCCGGTCAAAGTGTTACCTGTAGCGTGTAGATCAATCCTACCGGAACAGTTTTTGCAGGAAAGTTGAAAAAATCGACAAAAAGCCCTTGCGAACAAGAAAAATCGAGAGAATCTCTTTGAATTACAAGTTGAAAGTGACAGATCTGGAGGAGCCGCGTTGGATGTAAGGCCCGATCATGGCCGCAGATGTATCTGCGGCTGGCCGCAGATCCATCTGCGGCTGGCCCTGGTGGGTCCCACCTTGCTCCCTTGCAACCATTTGACGTGTTGAAGTGAAAAGTTTACGAGATGGGTGACCGGCGACGATACCCGGCCCCGACATGACGATCGACCGGCGACGATAACCGGCGATCACGAGATGGATGACCGGCGACGATAACCGGCTCCGACAAGATAACCAACCGGCGACGATAACCGGGGGTTACGAGATGGGTGACCGGCGACGATACCCGGCCCCGACATGACGATCGACCGGCGACGATAACCGGCGATCACGAGATGGATGTCCGGCGACGATAACCGGCTCCAACAGATAACCAACCGGCGACGATAACCGGGGGTTACGAGATGGGTGACCGGCGACGATACCCGGCCCTGACATGACGATCGACCGGCGACGATAACCGGCGATCACGAGATGGATGACCGGCGACGATAACCGGCTCCGACAAGATAACCAACCGGCGACGATAACCGGGGGTTACGAGATGGGTGACCGGCGACGATACCCGGCCCCGACGAGACGATCGACCGGCGACGATAACCGGCGATCACGAGATGGATGACCGGCGACGATAACCGGCTCCAACAGATAACCAACCGGCGACGATAACCGGGGGTTACGAGATGGGTGACCGGCGACGATACCCGGCCCAGACGAGACGATCGACCGGAGACGATAACCGGCGATCACCAGAAGGAACACCGTCTACGATAACCGGCTCCGACAAGATAACCAACCGGCGACGATAACCGGGGGTTACGAGATGGGTGACCGGCGACGATACCCGGCCCTGACATGACGATCGACCGGCGACGATAACCGGCGATCACGAGATGGATGACCGGCGACGATAACCGGCTCCGACAAGATAACCAACCGGCGACGATAACCGGGGGTTACGAGATGGTGGGTGACCGGCGACGATACCCGGCCCCGACGAGACGATCGACCGGCGACGATAACCGGCGATCACGAGATGGATGACCGGCGACGATAACCGGCTCCGACAAGATAACCAACCGGCGACGATAACCGGGGGTTACGAGATGGGTGACCGGCGACGATACCCGGCCCTGACATGACGATCGACCGGCGACGATAACCGGCGATCACGAGATGGATGACCGGCGACGATAACCGGCTCCGACAAGATAACCAACCGGCGACGATAACCGGGGGTTACGAGATGGGTGACCGGCGACGATACCCGGCCCTGACATGACGATCGACCGGCGACGATAACCGGCGATCACGAGATGGATGACCGGCGACGATAACCGGCTCCGACAAGATAACCAACCGGCGACGATAACCGGGGGTTACAAGATGGGTGACCGGCGACGATACCCGGCCCTGACATGACGATCGACCGGCGACGATAACCGGCGATCACGAGATGGATGACCGGCGACGATAACCGGCTCCGACAAGATAACCAACCGGCGACGATAACCGGGGGTTACAAGATGGGTGACCGGCGACGATACCCGGCCCCGACATGACGATCGACCGGCGACGATAACCGGCGATCACGAGATGGATGTCCGGCGACGATAACCGGCTCCGACAAAGGACCGACCGGCGACGATAACCGGGGGTTACGCGATGGGTGACCGGCGACGATACCCGGCCCCGAACGAGACGATAGATTGAAAGAGTGAACCCAAAGACTAACAAACACGGTCAAGGGGTTGATACATTGACACTCTTACGAATGTCTTGCATGCATTACATCTTGTGTTGCATCATAAGCTTATGTGTGGCATCATGTATGTACTGTCATTCTTATGCACTGTCATCCATGCATCGAGTGTCTATTCTTTATCCTGTTCATTTCATTTATCATTTCATAAACATGATAAAGAGGGGCAGCTGTAGACACCCAAATTTTGCGTTTCCTTCTACTAACCTTGACAGGAGGGCGAAATCGTCAATTGAACCAGCTTGCAGGAGCAAAAGAGCGGGCACAGGGGCGAGCGCCCGGCACCGCCGCAATGATTTGGGCAGCCCAAGTCGACATGACAGCATGACCGTCCGAGGCAGGCATTTCCGAATGAGGTGGCACGTCTCCCGGAAGTTCCCGGACTGCGGAATACGAGCCTGTCAGCGAAAACCGACGTTGCGGTACGAAAATCGAAGCGTGGCACGAAAATCGAGAAAGTCAAGCCCGCCAGCCGCGGATAGATCTGCGGCCAAGTGGGTGCGCCAGCACGAAAACCGGGAAATCAGCACTCAGCAGCTGAGTGCGATGGGGGGCGTGCCAGCTGGCCAGCCGCAGATCCATCTGCGGCCAGCCGCAGATAGATCTGCGGCTGGCTCTGGCCAGCCTATTTAAGCTCGGCAGCAGGCAGCATACAGGGGGTTGGGCAGTTTGCGGAAGAAGAAGAAATCAGCAGCAGTTTTAGCTCGGAAATAGAGAGAAATAGCAAAAAATTCTTGCAACAATTGAGAGAAAGAGAGAGAAATTTCCTTTGTTGTTAGATTATATCATATACATCTCATATTTCCCTCAATACACAAGTTTCTACACAATTTTGGTATCATTTGCAAGGTGAAAATCTCATTATTTTTGCAACTTCTATCATGTTATTTGGCTAAATTTAAGTGAAATTTTCAAGAATATTATTGAGCAATCATGGATTAGGGATTATTGGTGAGGGTTCCATTGGAACAAAATTCTTCCTAATAATCCGATGATATCTAATTGGTGAAATTTCTAGTTTGTTTATGGATGTATATTAGGCGTAATTTAATTGAGTGTATTTGTAGGATGTGTTAGGCAATCTACGTTGTTATAATTGAGTATTCAATTTGTGAGTGTGTAGCAATCTTGGTTGTGAGCCTAGGAAAGCGACCCCGAGGTCCCAATCCGATGATGGACATATCTTGATGTAAGAAGTAGAAATGACGTAGTTTTCATTGTAAATATGTAATCGTTGGGCCTTAAAACGACGCTAAGGCGAGAATCGTGCTTAAGGCCCCGAAATAGTGGAATTTGTGATTGTTGGCGTTCGGGGATATTTTGATGGCTTACATGCCCATGGATAGCCCCGACGCGTGTTTATGCTCGATTCGATTTATGACGCGAAATTGATTTCAAAGCTAAATGATAAGATTTTCATAAAAATCAAGCAAAGTAGGATATTAGAATCACGAGGTTAAAATTTGAGAAATGTTAATGAATGTCGATTCATATCTAACGAGGAAGCTAAAGAAAGATCGTTTTCCAAAACATCACAAAATTTGATTTTAGAAATAAGTAACGTTTTATTAAATCTTTGTGCATAGGGTGAAAGAGATCCTAGAAATTGCCCATCATTTTATGAAAGCAACGTATAGATCTCGATTCCTATTTTGACGAAGGTTTAAAACTCTTGTTTTGTTAAAACGACACTTAACGAAAATCTCATAGTTTTGATAATTAAAATCAAACCTTTTCTCATAAAGCTTTCTCGTGTATGCCGAAAAGACATTTCGAAGCATTCTCAAAGTAAAACACGATTTTCCCTAAAATCCAAATGATTCTTTCATACAAACTCACCACAACATTCACATAAGCACACCTACACACACACGCACGCACACACACACACACACATTTCATGAATTAAAGGATAGGAGAAGCATCAAGATTGCGGTAACCGTGTTTCACGGAAGTCGAGGGGTGCCTAACACCTTCCCCTCACTTAAACAAGCCCCCGAACTCTATGAATCTCGATTCGCAGACCAATTAATTCGGAGTCACATATGAGCCAGCGATTTATAAAACACGAAAATTCGGATGAGTTGGTACATCCATTTCAAATATACCAACTGGCGACTCTGGTTAATTGGCTCATCATAAAAACGATCTTTCAAAACCCCGTCGACATCAATGCCGACCTTTTCCAAACGTCATCTAAACCAAAAGGCTAAAATTGGAAAAGACCAAAAGAGAAGAGAAAACCCGGCGTCGACAGTCTACATCAAGAAAACTCTCACTAACATGTTCAAAAGATGGAAGAATTCGTTCAAATGCATATTCCCATTTTATTGACTTATTTGTAGTGGATCTTAACAACTCGTTGACCTTATCTAAATATTCAGATTCATTCCACTTTTGGTCAATGTGATTTAAGAAAAAATCAATTGGATTATCTTCAATCATGAGTCTATTTTCAATTATTTCTTGGGTCATGGACAACTCTTGGATCATGTTTACTTTTATGGGTTGATCCATAAAATCACTCGGTTGTTTTCTAGGAATAAGTCTTTCAGGATATGGAACTTTAGGCTTATAGACTTTTTCAACCGACTCATTAAATGTGACACGATCAATTTTAGGCATAGACTCATAATTTTTAGACTCATCAAATTAGCTTGACTCAAAGTGTGTAGAATTAAATCCAAAATTTTTATTTTTCTCATCATTTTCACAGTCATCATGATTTTTAAAATTAACCTCAGAGTTACTAGAAAACTCATCCACCTCTCGTTCATTTATTATGGTGGCTAACCGACTCATTTGAATTTCTAGACGAGATATAACTTGATTCGTGTTAAATTGAGTTTCCATTAAAGCTTCCATAGTTTTCTCTAAGGTACTGAGTCTTTCCTCTTCTTCATTTAAAAATTCTTGTGGATATTGAGGTTCTGGATCCGAATATAGATATGAATAAGAACTTAGATAAGGATTTTCATAAGTTGAAAAAAATTGATTTACTTGATGTGTATTAAAATTTTCATAAGGTTCTTGATTCCAAGCAAAATTATTATTCCAACTACAATAGGAGTCCATCTTCCACAAATCACAAAACAAATAAACAACTAACCACAAAAGTCACACAAAAATAAAATAAAATAAAATAAAATAAAGAAAATAAAATCCTAATTCTATGGTTAACTTAAATAAAATCTAGACAGCTCCTAACTATTCCAAGTTACACCTTAAGGTCCACCAAATTCGAAATTAATCACACCATTAGCCAGGTAAGTGTAAGAACGGCGGGAGTCTCTCTGTGGGTACGGTGACTAATTCAATAACCACACGTTCTTTAGGCGTTTGCCTTTTGAACCACTTGCCTAGACACCAATAGTTTGATTAATTAAAAATTCAGCCTCCTCTTAGAGTTTCTTATCCTAATTTAGCTCGAAATTCCTAAGGGCCAACGTCTACTTGATTTTATTAAGGCAATGTTATGCAAAATGAATGGGTGGTTATGGGCCAAGGAAGGGTGATGAAATCCCCACCTTATCGTGTTATAGGTTTTTGCCCTTAATGTTAGATTACAAATGAAAATGCACAAATAAAATAAAAAATTATAAACAAATAAAATGTCCTAAAACTATGTGAATTACGAAAGAACGAGAAATTTAACGTACCTCAATTCTCCAGCAATCACCACAGTTTATATTTGACAAAATAAAATAAAATAAAATAAAAACCAAAATAGGATGTACTCTATTTGAGTGAATGCATGAATGCGACAATTAAAACAAAAAATAAAAAACTAAACTACTATTTTTTTGTTTTTTTTAAAAAAAACTAAAAATAAAAATATAGAGATACGAAGTACCAGAGAAAGCGCAACAACAAAATCGTTATCTTTTCGCTCCTTCGACCCCCTTTGACAATCCTGAAAAAAAATAATAAAAAAATATTAGAGTTAAAAACTAATTCGAATAAATAAAAATTAAGGAATACAAAAAAAATTAAATCTAGTCCCCGCAACGGCGCCAAAAACTTGGTGTGATAAAAATTACTAACTGCAAGTGCACAGTGTCAAATTAAAAAACTAACAAGTACAACTCGAACCCATAGAGACTAGATTAATTTTATTGTATCTTTAATATCTATTTTAGATGAATTAGAAATAAAGATTGAGAATTAATTAACTATAATTAAACTAACTAATAATAAGGACGCAATCTAGGAATCCGAATCCATTAAATAATAAACATAACAAGTAATTCAATCTCTTCTATTTTTATAACTTAATTATAATTTTGATCTCCCTTCCCTTTAATTTAGTAATTTTATAATTAACGTGGGCAGACATAGACTATGAAAATTTAACGATTAACTATAACCCATCAAAACTTCTTTGAGCAAGCATGGATTGTGAAAAACTCATATCTTTACAATAATATATCAAAACCTATTAATTAATTTAAAATCACATAAGAACTATAAAACGAAGGTATTTCAATAACGAAACATGAAGGCGAAATCAATTAAACATAAAAACATAAATAATAGAAGAGATAAAAAATTTTATCATGAATAATTATTTAATTTCATCTTCATCCTAGATTAAAGAAATTAACTAGACATGAAAATGAACAAGCTAACTAAAATAAAGAAGAAGAAGTAGAAAATTAAAAATAAAATAAGAAAACTCCCTTTAATTAACGATCATTCAACAAGCGTACAATGAATACTCCTACTCCCCTAACCTAAACTAATCTCTCCATTCTCTCTAAAATAAGAGACCTATTTATAGGGAAAATAAATTTGTGCCCTAATTTACATTCGTTGAACTTGGCCTCTTTTGTTACCTTTTTATCTTCCTCTTTCCTTCTGAACTTCAATCTCTACATGGTAATCTCCCAAGAGTCCTTTTCCATCTTTAAAAGGTGAAAAATTATAAATTATTTGATCACCAAGATAAATAAGATAAATCCTACAAAATAAAATAAAATGTATTAGTTAAATAAAATAAACATATAAAATAATAAAAATATGGGAATATTAAAATGTATAATTAATGTGTATATCAAGAAACACTTGAATAAAGCTCGAGGTTTAGCTCACTAAGCTGCAAAAGCTCGGATAATAGCGTTGTGACAATGGTTTAAGGTGTGGCTAGCTTTTGCATCTTGTTTAGCAGCTTCATGTTGAGGCTTGTTGTCTGCTTGTAATAGTAAGTACTAATGTTGTATGTGTTGTTTTATAGAAATGAAGTGTTTTGTGTTTTAGTCAAAAAAGAAAGAGAGAAGAATTTCTCACTTCTTTTTCTAATTTTTTAATATTTTTGAGTTTAGGTCTTGCATTTTTGAAAAATGCAGCTATTATATATATAGCCTATATGATTAACAAAAGTGCCTCTAAAATTTTAATATTTGATAGACTTAATAGATGGAGTACTAAGAAATGTTTTAAAAACTAGTCTGTGCATGCCTCGCATAGGTTACAAGCTTGGCAACATCTGGCAGTGAATGCGTTAACGGAGCCTGCAAATTTGTTTGCATTCTTCCAGACACAGTGCACGCTTGTTCCTCATAATGTGCAGTGAAGTGAGGATGCTGCATTTTGTGTTGCAGCTTGTTTGGGATTATTATTATTGTGATGTATATAGTATATGCTTTTTATATATGTTGGCAATGATCTTATAGATTAATTCCTCTTTAGCTTTATTTCTTTTCTTCTTTTATGTTATGAGATCATAGCTGAATATTTTTATGTGAGAAGTAACAAGTATCATCCAAAATACTCCATCCTTTCTAGAATTTATTATTATTAATTTTTTGAAGTTAAATTGAAATATTTTCAAACTAAAAAAATAATAGGAATTTGTTTAATAAATTTTTGAAAAAGTATTCATCATTGTAAAATTTGTTGTTTTATAATGTTTAATAAATTATCTCAATTTTAAATTTAAAAATATTTAAAACTTGTTTTCAAAAATAAATAATAATCTAACTTAAAAGTTACGTTGCATGGACTCAACAACCTCTAAGAGAATTCTTAAAAAGACATCATACGGACATGTCTACATTTTTTAGAATATTTTGACTCATTTTTTAGAATATTTTGACTCATTTTGTACTAAATTACCGTGTCTGACAGTCTAACACCCATGCTAGACCTATAATCATGTCATCTTCACACCAGTACTTCTGAATTTTATAATAGAGCTTAAAAAAATCGATACAAAAACACTTTGGTGGGGTTTATTTGGTTCGCTAAATAAAAATTTGTTATAATGCAATAGTTTACGTAATACGATAGAGTATGTAATGATAATAAATTATTACGACATATTTATTTGGTTCGTTCATGGTATTTGTATAGTAATTATAATCTTATTACATTATGTTCAAAATTATATTTGGTTTACTAAATTATATGATTGTATGTAATGAACAAATTAAATTATAAGTCAAAATGTCAAATCAGTTGTAATCATTAATGTTTTATCTTTTATGACCTATAGCATTACGAACGTAATAAGCTAATACATTCATTAGTAGGCGTAAAGAAAAACATAGAAATTGATGTAATAGCATTATGTCCGTAATGAGCTAATACATGTAATATGTGAATTAAACAAAAAAACATGTCAAATCAATGTATTAGCTAGCTTATTGCATTATGGAACTATTTTATTGATTTGATCAAAACCAAACCCTATCTTAAGCTACAGAACCGGTCCTGGGTTTTTTAAGGCCCAAGGAGAAATATCTCGAGTGTGCCCGGTGGCGAAGCCAGAAAATTTGGCGGGAGTTGAGGGGCAGCACCCCCGAGCTAATTTTTTTTTAATACTTTTTGTATTTTTTTAGTTTGACGGGAGTTCGTAGTGTGTTGAGATGAAACATTTATTTTAATATAAAGGTTTGGCAAAAGTTTTTTCACAATATAATTAAAACAGTGTTTCATATCAACAATTATAAAAGTGTTTTTGATAAAAAAAATAAATTAAAAAAATTATTAAAAATGTCATATCAACAATTATATTGACATGTTATTAAAATAAATATAAAATTATCGCTAAATATATATTTATTTTACCAATATAATTATCATTTTAACATTATTAATTATAACATTACATCCTCCTCTTACAAAAACAATTTCGTTCAAATTTTTTTCTTAATTATATATTTACAAATTTTTACATATATGAATGTAAAATTTATTTGTTAGTATTTATATCTGGAGAATTTTGCGACAGTATTAATTACTTTTATGATAGGAGTTTGACATTTGAAGGCTTTTTGGACTGTTAGTGAAAAAAAAATGGAAAGCAAAATGCACCAACAAAAAATCGAACTCTGGTCTCTACCTTGACATGGTATTGTTCCACCACTAGACCACGGGTGCTTAAACATACATCTAAGAAAAACTAAATTACACATATATACATAAGCTTATAATTAATTTTTGGGCCCCTTTCAGTTTTGGCCCCTAGGCGGTCGTCCAACTCACCCTGGCCCAGGACCGGCTCTGTTAAGCTATTTATGGGAGTTTTTAGTGGAAAGAAATGGAAAGAAAAAGGATAAAAGAGAAGGAAAGAAAAAGTGGAATAGCTTTCCATCTTCCTGTACGCCAGTCTAGGAAAGAAAAGAAAGAGAATTTTTGTGAATTTTAGACCCATAACCTCTCTTTCTCTATAAATCTTGCAACTTATTTAGGAGGAGGTTTTATAAAGACGGTGGAAATTATAAGTCCCAACTCCCAAGTTGGAGGTTGTTGTGCATTAGCATTATTTACCATATTAGGAGCAATACTTTTGTTTCAAACACAAAAGTTTATCATAATTTCTTAATATTATTTTTCACACGAAATGTCTGTATAAAGTAAGTGATTTTATGATTACTAGTATTTTTTGCACACACCACCAGCGTGTGTAATAAAATAAAATATTTAAATAACTTTTGAAAGAATGAGTAACAAAAATATTGGAGAGAAAATAAGGATTGGTAAAACAGTAGGAGAGAGAAAAAGAAAACTTTTGAGTTTTTAAAATAACTGCTCCTATTCCTTAAAGATTAAATTTGAAATTAAAAAAAAAGACTACATAAAATTATTAACACCAAATTAACTGTTTTTTTCCCAGACTTTATTAATCTCTATGTATAAAGCATTCTGGGGAGCCGATGACGTGTTTCGTGATTTTGTATCACACTTGACTCTTTTTTTTCTCTTTTGTCCCTACAATTTTAGATATATTACTATTTTGTCCTTTTTAAAATAGTTGCTCCTATTCCTTAAAGATTAAATTTGAAATTAAAAAAAAACTACATAAAATTATTAACACCAAATTAACTGTTATTTTTTTCCCCAGACTTTATTAATCTTTTATTAATCTCTATGTATAAAGCGTTCTGGGGAACCGATGACGTGTTTCGTAATTTTGTATTATGCTTGACTTTTTTTTTCTTTTGTCCCTATAATTTTAGATATATTACTATTTTGTCCTTTTTAATTTATTTTTTTTATTTTTTTATTTAGTCTTCTAAATTTTATAAAATTTTAATTTATACACATAATGCGTGGGTCACCGGATGCTTGTGAACACAAAGTGAAGATAAGTGGATTCACCGGGGGAATTGTGGGGCCAAAAATAGACAAATTTATCCGAAACGTTGGTATGTAACGTACAGTTGTTGAAATATTAGAAATTTTTGGCAAATTCTCTAATCTAAGAATTTAAGAGTCCGGGTTCAAATCCCGGCTGCGGAACTAATTTTTTAAATTATGTTTTACGACATTATTTGAATTATTGGGCTGAGAAAGGGCCCCATAACTTTTTGAAAGGGAATTCTTCCTCCCCTTTGTGTTTTCGTTTTCCGGCATTGGGCTTTAATAATTTGAGCTCATCTAAATTGTAAAAGTGTCTAAGTATTTTTAGGTGAAATTCATGATTATGGAAACATAATATTAATAAAATTATTTTTAATGAACCGTCTTAATTTTAAATTTGAAAACGTACGTCATTGACTTTCAAAGTCAATCATGATATTATCAGTAATACTTTTGTTTCAAATACAAAAGCTGATCATAATTTCTTAATAATTATTTACGACACTTTTTTCATGGCGGTGAAATTAATGTTATATTCAACATAAAAACTTATAGAAGAAATGTCTTTATAAAATAAGATTAGTATTCCTTGTACACACTAGCGTGTGTAATTAAATAAAATATTTAAATAACTTTTGAAAGAATGAGTAAGAAAATATTGGAGAAAAAGTATGAATTGATAATAAAGTGGAAAAGAGAAGAAATTTTTTTGAGTTTTTAAAATAACTGTTTCTATTTCCCAAGGAGTAAATTTCAAAACAAAAGAGGTTGCACAATTTTTTTTAACACTAAATTAGCTGTTATTTTTTTTATCCGACTTTATTACTCTACTTTATAAAGCTGGAGCAATCCCTGACGGTTATAAATGCAGTAATATATTCAGACTTTAAAGATAGGAAGGAGAAAAAAAAATCATGCGATTATTATCATGGTTAATTAGGGAGAAAAAATAGGTAAAAAAATTTAAATTACTCGTGTAACCCACTATCTTGGAAATTATCAATTCAACAACTCCTCTCTCAGATGTAACCTTCACTCTTACATATTCTCCCATAATTTCTCATTTAACTTTCTTTATGAGTTTTGTTTTGGAGATAAGGAAATGAATGAAAAGGGAAAAAAATTCCTAAAACTTACCCCTAAAATAAAACTTACAAACAAACAGGGAGTTAGTTCCTTCCGCTTTAAATCTTTTTATATTTAAAATTTTAATACCTAATTTAATTTATTTATTATTATAATTTTTTTTTATCACTAGAGTGGATTCACATGGCGAATTGGGCAAAAGTAGAGAAATTTGTCTGAAACGTTGGAATCTAACCTATAGTTATTGAATACTTGTTTATATAGTAATTAATTGGAAAACATATCACGAAGTCCGCAATAGCAATTTGGCAATTTTCTCAATATGAAAAAGGGTTCTTTACAGTAATATACAACAATTAGTAAAAAATTATAAAATTAGTGTACAAACAAAATAATTACAACAAGAGTGCAACAAGTACAAATTAATTACACCACGTATCTTTAAAGCCCTGGAAAAAAAAATACTGTCAATACTCTTCCTCTCTAGATCTGACTTCTCTAAGCAGAGAAAATGGAGGTCTCTTACTCCATTGCTTGCTTGATTACTCTAGTGGCGGTGATCGCCACCGTTTTCTCTCTCGTCGGAACTTCTCTCGCAGCAGACGCTTCGGCCCCGAGTCCGACCGCTTCCGCTGGATCTATATCTCTATCGTTCGCCGTCGGCTGCGCGCTCACATTCGTAGCTTTTCTCTTTGGATCTGCACTCAAGATCTGAAGATCTCATGCATAGATTGGATGCTAGTGAGATGATTTTCATTTACTTGTTGGTGATGATGGTATAGTATAGAGAGTACGTATAGAGAGTTATGGTTTGTTTTCAGCTCTAGAGTCTAGATTTGGTTGACATTTATGTATTATTACTATTTCATTTTTATTTATTGGTACGATTTGATCTATTTTATTGCTATGTTTTCGAGGCTTCTGTGATCTCCCAGCTTGAGATCTTTATCTTGGGGAAATTTGTTGAAGATATGGAACAGCTTTTGATATTGCAAAGTGAGAAACATGAGCACTGTGAAAAAAATAATTCTATAATAGATTTTTTATAATTAATTGGTAATCCAATAAAATTGAATTGGTTACCTTTGTATTAAGATTTGGCTACCAATTGCACTATGAAAAAAAAAATCTATAATAATTTTTTTATAATTAATTGGTAACCCAATAAAACTGAATTGGTTACTTTGTATGAAGGTTTGGCTACCAACTGTACGATGAAAAAAAAATTCTATAATAGATTTTTTATAATTAATTGGTAACCCAATAAAACTGAATTGGTTACCTTTGTATGAAGGTTTGGCTACCAACTGCATTATGAAAAAAAAATTCTATAAAAGATTTTTTTTAATTAATTGGTAACCCAATAAAACTGAATTGTTTACCTTTGTTTAAAGGTTTGGTTACCAACTGCACTATGAAAAAAAATATATAATAGATTTTTTTTATAATTAATTGATAACCCAATAAAATTGAATTAGTTACCTTTGTATGAAGGTTTGACTACCAATTGTATTATGAAATAAAAAAAATTATATAAAAATGGTTTTCTGCGAAGCTCCTGTAGGAGGATTTTGACTTCTGTTGAGCTTATAATATAAGTGTGCTTAGTAGTAGGACCTTTTTCCTATATCAAACCTATCAAAAACATCACACATTGTGGGTCATGAACATAGAGTCTAGATAAAGGTTACCTTTGTATAAAAGTTTGGCTATCAACTGCAGTATGAAAAAAAAATTCTATAATAGATTTTTTATAATTAATTGGTAACCCAATAAAACTGAATTGGTTACCTTTGTGTTAAGGTTTGGCTACCAACTGCATTATGAAAAAAAAAATTCTATAATAATTTTTTTATAATTAATTGGTAACCCAATAAAACTGAATTGGTTACCTTTGTGTTAAGGTTTGTCTACCAACTGCATTATGAAAAAAAAATTCTATAATAGATTTTTTTTAATTAATTGGTAACTCAATAAAACTGAATTGGTTACCTTTGTATAACGGTTTGACTACCAACCTATAACACGAAAAAAAATCTATAATAAATTTTTTTATGATTAATTGGTAACCCAATAAAACTGAATTAGTTACCTTTGTGTTATTTATATACTGATCATATTATAATAAAAGGATTTTAGTTATTGTAGTTCTCTTTTCTATAGGGTTGGTTAATTTGTTACTTATAGCACACCTCACAATTTACCAATGCATAGTCATGTCTATCCAGTTAATTAGTTAATTGAGAGTAAAGATTGCAGGGGGGATTTTGCAGGAGAAAAAGGAATGGACGTACAGTAACAAATTACATGCTCTCATAACGAGGTAAGCCCCATGACGACTAAAAGAGGAGAAGGGAGGAATTCGGCAGAGGGGTTAGAAGGGATGAGAGAGAAAGTGATGAATTGTAACCTATTAAAACACTCAACTAAATTAAAAGGATAAGAATACACTAATTTTGTAAATAAAATATTGCATATACACTAATTTGTAAATATTTTATGTATGCATTATTGCTGAAATTTTTAATAAAAATATACTAATTAATGTAAATGTTCCTATGAATGAAAAATCCGGGTTCAAATCCCGGCTGCGGAGGAAAGTGTTTTAATAAAGTTTTGCTACATTATTTGAATTATTGGCTTAGAAAGGGCCCCATAACTTTTTAAATTATTTGAGCCCATTTAAATTGTATTAGCGTCCAATTATTTTTTCGTGAAATTCATGATTATGAATGACATATTAGTAATGAGAAAATGATACATCTTGTAATTTTTATATATCGCTTTTTTTGTTGCGAGTTACATAAAATTCATGATTATGAATCACATATTAGAAATAGAAAAATGATATATCTTGCGATTTTGTGCCGATTTTTTTTGTCACCAATTACGTGAATAACTATAAGTAGCAAATCTAATATGGTAAGTGAACCTAATATTTCTATCTAATCTCATATATTAATGTATGTTACAATTGTAATTCGGCAAAAAACTTTCATAATACATATATAACAGAATCAATAATGAAACCTTTTTTTTGAGCTTTTTTAGATTAAATCAACATCATTTTTTCCTATCAATAACTATATATAATAAGTCAAGATACTACAATTTTCAATTCAATTCAATTAAGTTAATTTGGTTGGTCGAATTCACTCAAATGAGTTGACACAAATTAAGTTAATAAATTATTATTAATTGAACTTACATTAATGAGTTATTCATTAAAATTTTCATTATTCATTCCATTCACTTCCTCTCTCACTATCATGTTATTTCTCTTTCTTTTCCCTTTTTTATTCTAGTGAAACCCAAAAGTTTAACATATTTCAATTTCATCAGTATCTACCTTCACAACTTTAATAGTATATATTAAATAAAAGATATATAATCATTCACATTTTCAAATTTATATAAGTGCATATTTTTCTCTACACTATTTGTACATATTTACCGCCAAATTTATATATATATATATATATATATATATATATATTCAGTATTGTTCCGCAATATACGTGTACATATAGATATTATAAGTGGATAAAAGATATGTACTGTAAGATCCCGACTTTATGAAATAAAAGTTTATTATTTTCTTTATGATATTTTTCTAAATAGTGAAGTGCTTAATTGTTATAAATGATAGTTAAGGGTGTTATCTACAAATTATCTGATAAACAGTATGTCGGAGAATATTCTTTCTGTCGGGGAATATTATATTCGGTACCGTACGACGACACCGAAATAACAAAATATTAGTGGGCCCCACAATGACAATATTGTCAACGATAGTGGACCCCATTGTCGAATACTGAAAATGACAGTATTTTGTCAACAGTATTATCATCGGCAACTGTTGAAATACCCGGTAATAAAAAGAACAGTAAAACGTGTTATTCCACAGTAGTACGCGGTATTTCACAGGCACACGGTGTTGCGCAGTATTTTAAATTATTGATTCAATAATGGATAAAGTAGCAATTGCACAGTATTTTACAATAGCATCTGCATGGTACTTTTTTATTATTTGTCATTTCACTGTAACTCATATTATTTGATATGATATTTTAGCATTATTGACGGATTAAAAGTGGAGTCTAACTTAGGGGTACCTAATTGAAATTTTAAAATTCACATGCTTTGAATTATTGGTTCACATGATGGAACTATTGGTTCACATGTGGGAACTATTAGGGGATGTTATGCAAGATTGATAATACTTGAGGGATTATATTAAAAATAGAGGCAAAGATGGAGGTACTAAAGTGTAATAAGTCGAGCCCTTATTGTGCAATTAATGAAACTTGGTTTTCCTATAAATAGAAAGGACTATCTTAAGAAATCTTCACACCTTCCTTGCATATACTTCCTCTCTCTCTCTCTCTAAATTTTTTGAGTTCTCTAAGTGTGCTAGGCTATTGTTAGTATTTGTGAGAATACTAATATTGTCCAAGTTAGTAAACTTCATAGAAAGCAACATCCAATCACTTATTAACGAAGGTAGGAGATATCATTTATTTCGTACTCTTATGTAATATCATTTGCTTCCTTGTTCGTAAGTGATATTATACTCATAAAGGTTGTTATTCATTCCGTATTAATTTGTGGGGATAACCTGTCCGTGCGGATTGACGCATGCCTGGTGAATATCCTTTTGTATTCATTCCTTATTACTCTGTGGTAAATAACCTGTATGTACGGAGTGTCGTACCTGGTGAATACCCTTCTATATTCATTCCTTATTATTCTGTAGGAATAACCTGTATGTACGGAGTGTCGTACCTGGTGAATATCCCTTTGCATTTGTTCTTTATTAATCTGTGGGTATAACCTGTCCGTGCGGATTGACGCATGCCTGGTGAATAACCCTTCGTATTCATTACTTATTAATCTTTTGTGGAAATAATCTGTCTACGCGGATTACCGCATGACGGGTGAAAATCCATTTGCAGTTTCATATATTCTTTTATACTCGTATAACGTATCATTTCTTTTGTACTCTTTAAGGGATATCTTTTTCTTTCACATTTCTCCATTTATGATAAGAAATCTCTGTTTGTTTCCAAAACCTTATTTTTAAATGGTGAAAATCCCTGAAAATTTGTAGAATATCCTTAATAGTTTGTGCTTCATATAATATCTTTTCACCTGAATCTTTCTATTTCGTTTGATACGATATAGTTAAATCGTGAATTTTATTCTTGAATATCATTCTTGAATTTGACTCCACAATTTGGTCATCATGTTCGCAATTTGGTCAACCTTCGACACTGGATAAATTAAACATTCATTATTATTCTTGATCTCACTGTATTCATTTTATATCATTGTCATCATCCTCATATTTAAATTGTGGTGATAGTTCTCTTTGGCCCGTAGTGCAAAGATGAACTGGCGTGACATGATTTGACCAAATTGTGTATTGGTATAATCATGACTTTTGGTGTTACAAACAAAGGCGTATGGTGAAAGTTCTCTTTGGCCCGTAGTGCAAAGATGAACTGGCGTTTGACATGATCATGACCGGGGATGTTACAAATAAATATCTTTGTCACATAGTACAAAGAGAGACTGTTAAATATAAACTATTGATTTGGATGTTCATAAACAGGAACTGTTGATTGGTGTTACAGGGATAAAATATTGGTGGTAATCTTTTAACTTATTGAAGATGGTAGATATTATAATCTACTTGACTCTTCTAATGGGTTGTTCGTTCCGCTGTAGTTGTTTTTATTGAACAATTATAATATCTTTAAATCTCTGATTTATTTCGGTTGAAGGCTAAAGATAATTTCATTCTTCATTATCTTAGTTATGATATTTCCTACTGGGCCATTTGTGCTAACCCTTTTTCTTTTTATTTCATTGTTCTCTTCAGGAAAAGAGAGTGTAGCGGGGACTAGCCGGGGAATGGAGTGATGGTCTAAGACAATAGAAGTATCTCAATACATTATTATTAGTGTGACAATAAGTGTATTGAGAATTTAAGATGTATTTGTATTGTGTTGTTGTATTTTGCACAACACTTATTAGTTGTAAATGGAAAAAATCGTATTTGTATTTTGTAGAATGTTATTGGCGACTCAAAATGGGTTGTATTGACCTATTTTGGGGGCGTCACATGTACTCCTTCACTCTCTTTAATTTCTTTCTTTTCGTACAACTAATTTGACATTGTGAGGTGGCTCGGGGTTACTATGTTTGTGATGAAATGCCACAAAAAAAATATGAGTTTCTCATTTTTCTGCATGTTTTTCAGCAAGTACTCATGAGACTCTTGTAGTGTCTGTTTTGGCATTAGTTCTAGCATTAATTGGATATCATGTATGTGAATATCTTTAGTAATGTTACTAATTTGATCGTGCAGTTAGCAAGTGATGCGAACATCAGTCTGAAAATTGCTCCTATATGATATTTGTAATATACGTGAGGATCTCCACTAACTTTTGATAGGATATGTAGATAAGAAACACTTGAATAAAGCTCGAGGTTTAGCTCATTAGGCTGGAAAAGCTCGGATAATAGAGTCGTGACAATGGTTTAAGGTGTGGCTAGCTTTTGCATCTTGTTTAGCAGCTTCATGTTGAGGCTTGTTGTCTGCTTGTAATAGTAAGTACTAATGCTGTATATGTTATTTTATAGAAATGAAGTGTTTTGTGTTTTATTCAAAAAAGAAAGAGAGAAGATTTTCTCACTTCTTTTTCTCATTTTTTTTAATATTTTTGAGTTTAGGTCCTGCATTTTTGAAAAATGCAGGTATTATATATAGCCTATATGATTAATAAAAGTGCCTCTAAATTTTTAATATTTGATAGACTTAATAGATGGAGTACTAAGAAATATTTTAAAAACTAGTCTGTGCCTCGCACAGGTTGCAAGCTTGGCAACATCTGGTTGTGAATGCGTTAACGGAGCCTGCAAATTTGTTTGAATTCTTTCAGACACAATGCACGCTTGTTCCACATAATGTGCAGTGAAGTGAGGATGCTGCATTTTGTGTTGCAGCTTGTTTGGGATTATTATTATTATTGTGATGTATATAGTATATACTATTAATGTTAGCTTTTTATACATGTTGGTAATGATCTTATAGATTAATTCCTCTTTAGCTTTATTTCTTTTCTTCTTTTATGTTATGAGATCATAGCTTAATTTTTTTTATGTGAGAAGTAACAAGTATCATCCAAAATACTCCATCCTTTCTAGAATTTATTATTTTTGATTTTTTGAAGTTAAATTGAAATATTTTCAAACTAAAAAATAATAGTAATTTGTTAAATAAATTTCCTAAAAAGTATTAATTATTGTAAAATATATTGTTTTAGAATTTTTAATAAATTATCTCAATTTTAAATTTGAAAATATTTAAAACTTTTTTTAAAAAATAAATAATAATCTAACTTAAAAGTTATGTTGCATGGACTCAACAACCTCAAAAAGGATTCTTAAAAAGACACGATACGAATGTCTATTACTTTTAGAATATTTTGACTCATTTTGTACTATATTACCGTGTCTGACACCCATGCTAGACCTATAATCATGTCATCTTCACACCAGTACTTCTGAATTTTATAAGAGAGCTTAAAAAAATCGATACAAAAACACTTTGGTGGGGTTTATTTGGTTCGCCAAATAAAAATTTGTTATAATGCAATAGTTTACGTAATGTGATAGAGTTGTAATGTAATGATAATAAGTTATTACCACATATTTATTTGGTTCGTTCTTGGTATTTGTATAGTAATTATAATCTTATTACATTATGTTCAAAATTATATTTGGTTTACTAAATTATATGATTGTATGTAATGAACAAATCAAATTATAAGTCAAAATGTCAAATCAGTTGTAATCATTACTGTTTTGTCTTTTATGACATATAGCATTACGAACGTAATAAGCTAATACATTCATTAGTAGGCGTAAAGAAAAATATAGAAATTGATGTAATAGCATTATGCCTGTAATGAGCTAATACATATAATAGGTGATTCAAACAAAAAAACATGTCAAATCAATGTATTAGTTTATTGCATTATGAAACTATTATATTGATTTGATGCGAACTAAACGCTACCTTAAGCTACTTGTGAGAGTTTTTAGTGGAAAGAAATGGAGAGAAAAAGGATAAAAGAGAAGGAAAGAATTAAAAAGTGGAATAACTTTCTCTCTTCCTGTACGCCAGTCTAGGAAAGAAAAGAAAGAGAATTTTTGTGAATTTTAGACACATAACCTCTATTTCTCTATAAATCTTGCAACTTATTTAGGAGGAGGTTTTATAAAGACGGTGGAACTGGAAATTATAAGTCCCAACTCCCAAGTTGGAGGTTGTTGTGCATTAGTATTATTTACCATTTTATGAGCAATACTTTTGTTTCAAACACAAAAGCTTATCATAATTTCTTATTATTATTTTCCACACTTTTTTATGGCCAGTGAAATTAGTTTTATATTCAATATAAAAACTTATAGAAGAAATATCTTTATAAATTAAGTGATTTTATGATTACTAGTATTTCTTGCACACACTAAGCGTGTGTAATAAAATAAAATATTTAAATAACATTTGAAAGAATGAGTAACAAAATATTGAAGAGAAAATTTTGGCAAATTCTCTAATCTAAGAATTTAAGAATTCGGGTTCAAATCCCGGCTGCGGAACTAATTTTTTAAAGGGTCCTTAACACTAATATACAACAATTAGAAAGTAATTACAAAAATAAAATACACACAAAATAATTACAAAAATAACACACAACACAATATTAAATAAGTTCATAAATCATTCTCTCTCTCATCGGATGGAATCAAATCAAATCAAAAGAAGAGAGAGAGAGAGAGAAGGGATATTTGAGGGAAATTAAAAGAGGAGTGAAAATGAAAGGGTAGCAATTAGAGAGGCGATGGCAGTTGGGACGAAGACTGTGGCGTCGAAGGTGGGGCTGGGAGCCGGTTCATCTGCGACGGAGACACTCTTCACGACAGAGATCGCCATTATCATCACTGTCAGCACAACAATAAGCTTCATCTTTATTGCTTCCATTATATATATTATATAATATAGAGAGAGAAAGTAATTAAAGTATCTCTGTTCTGCAAATTCTTCTTTTATAAAAAGAAGAAATTACCTTTGTATTAAGGTTGGTTACCTCTGTATTAAGGTTTGGTTACCTCTGTATTAAAGTTTGGTTACCTTTATATTAAAGGTTGGTTACCTTTGTTTTAAGGTTGGATACCTTTTTTATTAAGTTTTGGTTATCATTGTATTAAGGGTTGGTTACCTTTTGTATTAAACATTGGTTACCTTTGTATTAATGTTTCGTTACTTTTCTATTAAGGTTTGGTTACCTTTATATTAAGGGTTGGTTACCTTTGTATTGAGGTTTGGTTACTTTTATATTAAGGTTTGGTTACCTCTGTAACCAACCTTTAATACAAAGGTAACCAACCTTTAATACAAAGGTAACCAAACCTTAATACCAAGGTAACCAACCTTTATACAAAAGTAACCAAACCTTAATACAGAGGTAACCAACCCTTAATAGAAAGGTAACCAAAACTTGAGAACGAGATGGGACAACTTATCAACGCCTTCAACAATAGCTATCATTGTGCATGGCCCAGTGACGTGGTTCTCGAGACTGATGGATTGCCCGCGCCAAAGTTACAACCGGACGAGTTAATTGACGATGATTTTGATATGGAGGAGACAAGTGTAGATCGAAAAAATACAGCCGAAGAAGATCTAGTATTGAGTTCCAACGCTGATGATCTTATGTTATTAGTACCCCATGTACCTTCTCCACCAAAGTTCAAGGATCCGAGTAGTTTTGCAAATCCCTGCCCAATTGGTAGTCATATCGTCGACAAAGCTCTATGTGACAATGGAGCTATCATAAATTTGGAGTCATGGTGTGATGAAGAAGGGGTCCACGAGAAGATAAATGAGGATCCAATTAAGTTTGAGAAGGTTGATTTTACTAATCTATCCTCAGACACAATGGAACAAATGTCTAGCTATTTAGAATACATAAATGAGATTTTATCTAAGAGTTACAAGCTAGGTGAACTTGAATCTATGGCCCCTACTGAAGCAAATCCCTCAAAAGTTACATTATTACTAATGGATGGAAGGTTCCTCAATTATCGGAGGGGAATTGGATAAAAAAAATTTGAAGCAGTCAGGCTGAGACTGTAAACTAAGTGCTTATTGGGAGGCAACCCAAGTTTAATTTTTAGTTTTTGTATTAATTTATTTTATTAGGTTTCATATTAGTTAATAAACTTGCTTCTATTGTGTTAACAGGTTATTCGAGTCCAATTCAAGTGTAGTGCCTTCGTCATTCCAATGTGCCTAGCCTATTCTTCAGACTTAGCAGACAAGGAGGAAGATTGCTATATTTTCAGGGAAGTTCTTTGCTTTACTTTTTTCTATTTTAGCCATTGAGGACAATGTCTAATTTAAGTTTGGGGGTGGTCTTGTTTTGTTTTAGTTATTTTAGTTTATTAGGTTTGCATGTTAGATAGTATGTTTTTAGGATAGATGAGCAATGATTTGATTGTATTTGATTATGGCCGATGATAAAAGGAGGAAAAATGAGTTTAATGTCTAACTCTTGTGAAGTTGGGAAGCATGCTAGTTTATATTTTGATTTATGAGTTGGTTTTACACTGTTTGTGATCTTTTTAAACTTCAAAACACATATCCATCTGTTTAGCTAGTTGTGTCTTAAGGAATAAATTTTGGTTGAATATTTATGGGGGATATCATTGCAACTTTAAAGACTTATTTGAGCATTATTCGAAGTGAAATTTAGGCATTAACATAAGTTTGGGGAAAATCTTGGATTATTTAAAAAATTTGAATTTCGAACCTTCCTAGGTATAAAGAATGAATCACGTGGTGGGTTGAGATGGAGCGTAAAACGCACTCACCCATAAACACAGGTACGAGAAGGAGCGTAAAACGCACTCGTGCGAGAAAAAACGAGAGGGAGCGTAAAACGCATTCATTTAAAAGAAAGTGAGATAGAGCATAAAATGCACTCACTAAAAAGGAAAAAAAAGAAGAAGATATTTTTGAAATACTTGGAAAGGGTCTAAGTGTGCTTAAATGTATGAGATATCTTTTTGATCCTCTAAATTTTATGTTTTGTCTTTATTAGCGGAGATTGATGTGATAAGAAGGTTTTTAGAGTTGATTTTGAAAAACTTTTATGAGTATTAGTTTATATGGTCTTATCTAAGTCATGACTAGTTTGAACATTTGGATGCACACGCGCACTTAAAGGATCATGAGTAGATGTGGAACTGATGATTAGGTTAAAATTATAATCATTACATGTTCTTGAAATTTTGCTTGAGTTATCGTGTCAATAAAATCTTTGAGGCCATTGTTCAGATTCATATTGATTTCTTGCTCGAGTCAGTTGTTAGTTATTTGTTTTAGTTTTGTTCTTGGTGTTTTGCTTGAGGACAAGCAAATATTTAAGTTTGGGGTATTTGATGGGTGAGTTTTATACCGATGAATTGACTACGTTTGGCTTGATAATTTGTGAATTCTTAAGTATTTTAAGTTATTATTATGTATTTATAGTGTTTTTATGTTATTTTGTAGGAAGAAACAAGGAAACGCAATCCAGACATCTTTTGGAGTACAATATGCAAGCAAATGCGAGAAGGAAAGATTGTAGGGCTTTTAACAGTACGTTAGATGCATGTTCTTGGTTTGGAACTTGGATTTATTGTAGAACTACTTCTTAGTTTACCGACACATCTTGAATCGTCTCAATCGGAGTTTAGATGCGAGAGTTATGGCCTTTTTATCAACGGAGATCAAAGCTCAGAGTTGACATGCTTGCCATTTACATAGCAGCTACTTTAAGCTCAATTTCGACCAGGATCCAACCTGAATCTCTCAATGCTCAACGAATGAAAGTTGTAGATCTCGTCGATATCTTCGATTTGGTAGGTGGTAAGCCCCGTAACTCCTCCTAGATCAAAAGTTATGACCATTTTACCCACAAATGTCAGAGCAGAAAATGGCCTAGCGCCGGGACGCTCGTTTCTAGTTCATTTCCAGCGCCAAGGCGCTACGATACAGATTTTCAGCGCAATGAGCAGCGCCTGGGCGCTCGGTGTCAGGCCAGATCAAATGGGGACGCGTTTTTTGATGTTTTTGACTCCAAATTGAGTTGTTTTTCCTCGTAAGCTTTGGAATTTGACTTGTAACCTATAAATACATGATGTGAGGCATATAACTAGGAAGATGAACATAATTAGTTGTAGATTATAGTAGAATATAAATAGAAGAAGGTTAATGGTCAGATTTGAAAAAGAATTCTAAGGAAGGATTGCAAGGATTGAAGGACAAAGTGAAGATCGCGCATAAACACAGATTCTTATCTCTTCCTTTCTCCTTTAATTTTTGTAATCTTGAACATGATGGATTATTTTAATAATTTGATTTCTTTTTTTTAGTTATGAGCTAAATTTATAATTAAGACGGCAATTGAACCTTTTATGTTTATGGATTAATTATTTATTTGATTCCAATTATTCATTCATATTGAGTTGTCTATCGTATTTTGCGTTTATTGATTAATTGTTTGGCCAACAATTGGCGCTTAATGAATTTAATCCTTTAGTTTTGCATAGGAATATCGCAGAATTAATTGGGTTAGATAAATTTATTTGATCACTTGGAAAAAGGCTTACAAATAAAGTTAAATTAATGTTAACAACTCTATTGAATTTGATAATTGGATGAATTAAAAAATTAGTCTATATTGCATAATTGGGAATATTGTAGTCTTAAGCCTTTAAATATCTGAATTTTAACCTTTGTGCTAGTTTTTAATCTTAGTTTTAGTTTAGTTATTTCTAATCATTATTCACAATTTGCAGTTGTTTAAATAAAATTATTTTGATTATAAGATAGTAATTGGTAATTATTATTAAATAATTCTCTGTGGGTTCGATACTCTTTTATGACGTTATTACTTGTTCACCGTGTACACTTGCACGTAATTGTCATTATTTAAATTGGACAACAAACTCACAGAGACTAGATTAATTTTATTGTATCCTTAATATCTATTTTAGGCGAATTAGAAATAAAGATTGAAAATTAATTAACTATAATTAAACTAATTAACTAATAATAAGGAAGCAATCTAGGAATCCGAATCCATTAAATAATAAACATAACAAGTAATTCAATTTCTTCTATTTTTATAACTTAATTATAATTTAATCTCCCTTCCCTTTAATTTAGTAATTTTATAATTAACGTGAGCAAACATAGACTATGAAAATTTAAGGATTAACTATAACCCATCAAAACTTCTTTGAGAAAACATGGATTATGAAAAACTCATATCTTTACAATAATCTATCAAAACCTATTAATTAATTTAAAATCACATAAGAACTATAAAACGAAGTTATTTCAATAACGAAACATGAAGGCGAAATCAATTAAACATAAAAGCATAAATAATAGAAGAGATAAAAAAATATTATCATGAATAATTATTTAATTTCATCTTCATCCTAGATTAAAGAAATTAACTAGACATGAAAATGAACAAGCTAACTAAAATAAAGAAGAAGAAGTAGAAAATTAAAACTAAAATAAGAAAACTCCCTTTAATTAACGATCATTCAACAAGCGTACAATGAAGAAATAATTTAATTCTACTCCTACTCCCCTAACCTAAACTAATCCCTCCATTCTCTCTAAAATAAGAGACCTATTTATAGAGAAAATAAATTTGTGCCCTAATTTACATTCATTGAACTTGGCCTCTTTTGTTACCTTTTTATCCTCCTCTTTCCTTCTTAACTTCAATCTCTACATGGTAATCTCCCAAGAGTCCTTTTCCATCTTTAAAAGCTGAAAAATTATCCATTACTTGATAACCAAGATAAATAAGATAAATCCTACAAAATAAAATAAAATGTATTAGTTAAATAAAATAAACATATAAAATAATAAATATGGGAATATTAAAATGTATAATTAATGTGTATATCAAGAAACACTTGAATAAAGCTCGAGGTTTAGCTCACTAAGCTGCTAAAGCTCGGATAATAGAGCCGTGACAATGGTTTAAGGTGTGGCTAGCTTTTGCATCTTGTTTAGCAGCTTCATGTTAAGGCTTGTTGTCTGCTTGTAATAGTAAGTACTGATGTTATATGTGTTGTTTTGTAGAAATGAAGTGTTTTGTGTTTTATTCAAAAAAGATAGAGAGAAGAATTTCTCACTTTTTTTCTAATTTTTTTAATATTTTTGAGTTTAGGTCTTGCATTTTTGAAAAATGCAGCTATTATATATATAGCCTATATGATTAACAAAAGTGCCTCTAAGATTTTAATATTTGATAGACTTAATAGATGGAGTACTAAGAAATGTTTTAAAAACTAGTCCGTGCCTCGCACAGGTTGCAAGCTTAGCAACATCTGCCTGTGAATGCGTTAACGGAGCCTGCAAATTTGTTTGCATTCTTTCAGACACAGTGCACGCTTGTTCTTCATAATGTGCAGTGAAGTGAGGATGCTTCATTTTGTGTTGCAGCTTGTTTGGGATTATTATTATGTGATGTATATAGTATATGCTTTTTATATATGTTGGTAATGATCTTATAGATTAATTCCTCTTTAGCTTTATTTCTTTTCTTCTTTTATGTTATGAGATCATAGCTTAATTTTTTTATGTGAGAAGTAACAAGTATCATCCAAAATACTCCATCCTTTGTAGATTTATTATTTTTGATTTTTTGAAGTTAAATTGAAATATTTTCAAACTAAAAAATAATAGGAATTTGTTTAATAAATTTCTTAAAAAGTATTAATCACAGTAAAATTTATTGTTTTATAAATTTTAATAAATTATCTCAATTTTAAATTTGAAAATATTTAAAACTTGTTTTCAAAAATAAATAATAATCTAACTTAAAAGTTACGTTGCATGGACTCAACAACCTCTAAAAGAATTCTTAAAAAGACACCATACGGACATGTCTACATTTTTTAGAATATTTTGACTCATTTTTTAGAATATTTTGACTCATTTTGTACTAAATTACCGTGTCTGACAGTCTGACACCCATGCTAGACCTATAATCATGTCATCTTCACACCAGTACTTCTGAATTTTATAAGAGAGCTTAAAAAAAATCGATACAAAAACACTTTGGTGGGGTTTATTTGGTTCGCCAAATAAAAATTTGTTATAATGCAATAGTTTACGTAATACGATAGAGTTGTGATGTAATGAAAATAAATTATTACGACATATTTATTTGGTTCGTTCATGGTATTTGTATAGTAATTATAATCTTATTACATTATGTTCAAAATATTATTTGGTTTACTAAATTATATGATTGTATGTAATGAACAAATTAAATTACAAGTCAAAATGTCAAATCAGTTGTAATCATTACTGTTTTATCTTTTATGACCTATAGAATTACGAACGTAATAAGCTAATACATTCATTAGTAGGCGTAAAGAAAAACATAGAAATTGATGTAATAGCATTATGTCCGTAATGAGCTAATACATGTAATATGTGAATTAAACAAAAAAAACATGTCAAATCAATGTATTAGCTAGCTTATTGCATTATGGAACTATTATATTGATTTGATACAAACCAAACCCTATCTTAAGCTACAGAGCCGGTCCTAGGTTTTTTAAGGCTCAGGGCGAAATATCTCGAGTGTGCCCAGTGGCGAAGCCAGGAAATTTGGCGGGGTTTCGGGGGCAGCGCTCCCGAGCCAATTTTTTTAATACTTTTTGTATTTTTGTATTTGTTTTTAGTTTGACGGGAGTTCGTAGTGTGTTGAGATGAAACACTTATTTTAATATAAAGGTTTGACAAAAGTTTTTTCACAATATGATTAAAATAGTGTTTCATATCAACAATTGTAAAAGTATTTTTGATAAAATAAATAAATTATTAAAATTATTAAAAATGTCATAGCAACAATTATATTGATATGTTATTAAAATAAATATAAAATTATCGTTAAATATATATTTATTTTAACAATATAATTATCATTTTAACATTATTAATTATAACATTACATCCTCCTCTTACAAAAATAATTTCGTTCAAATTTTTTTCTTAATTGTATATTTATAAATTCTTACATATATGAATGTAAAATTTATTTGTTAGTATTTATATCTGGAGAATTTTGCGGCAGTATTAATTACTTTTATGATAGGAGTTTGACATTTGAAGGCTTTTTGGACTGTTAGTGAAAAAGAAATGGAAAGCAAAATGCACCAACAAAGAAGCAAACTCGGGTCTCTACCTTGACATGGTATTGTTCCACCACTAGACCACTGGTGCTTGAATATACACCTAAGAAAGACTAAATTACACATATAAACATAGGGTTAAATGTATTTTTTGTCACTATACTTTAGGTCAACTTACAAATGGATAACTGAACTTTTTTTTCTTACAGTCAACTCACTGTACTCTATTTTTCTTACAAACCGTTACAAAAATCGTTAAGTACTTTGATTTTAAACGGAATTGGACACATATGACGCTGAGTTGTAAAAAAAAGGCTGATGTGGCAATAATGATCCAATGTGAAATAATAATAATAATAATAATAATAATAATAATAATAATAATAATAATAATAACAACAACAACAACAACGATGATGATAATAATAATAATAATAATAATAATAATAATAATAACGATAATAATAATAATAACGATAATAATAATAATAATAATGATAATAATAATAATAACAATAATAATAACGATAATAATAATAAGAATGGCCAACTATTAGATTTCATGATTTATTTTAATTTTCTTCTTTTCCTAAAGTTTATGAATTATTTTAATTTTTATACTACCAACTCCTAGATTTCCTTCATTTTCATTTAAGAATGGCCACATCAGAAATGAGCACCATATCACCACTGTCACATCATTACTCTATTAGTTAATTAACGGTTAAGACATTTTTTTAACGGTTTGTAAGAAAAATAGAGTAGAGTGAGTTGACTGTAAGAAAAAAAAGTTCAATTATCCCTTTGTAAGTTGACCTAAAGCACAATGGCCAAAAAAATATTTAACCCTATATACACAAGCTTATAATTAATTTTTGGGCCCCCCTTCAGTTTTGGGCCCTGGGCGGTCGCCCAGCTCACCCTGGACCAAGGCCGGCTCTGTTAAGCTATTTATGGGAGTTTTTAGTAGAAAAAAATGGAGAGAAAAAGGATAAAAGAGAAGGAAAGAAAAAGTGGAATAGCTTTCTATCTTCCTGTACGCCAGTCTAGGAAAGAAAAGAAAGAGAATTTTTGTGAATTTTAGACACATAACCTCTATTTCTCTATAAATCTTGCAACTTATTTAGGAGGAGGTTTTATAAAGACGGTGGAACTGGAAATTATAAGTCCCAACTCCCAAGTTGGAGGTTGTTGAGCATTAGTATTATTTACCATATTATGAGCAATACTTTTGTTTCAAACACAAAAGCTTATCATAATTTCTTATTATTATTTTCCACACTTTTTTTATGGCGAGTGAAATTAGTTTTATATTCAATATAAAAACTTATAGAAGAAATGTCTTTATAAATTAAGTGATTTTATGATTACTAGTATTTCTTGTACACACTAAGCGTGTGTAATAAAATAAAATATTTAAATAACATTTGAAAGAATGAGTAACAAAATATTGAAGAGAAAATTTTGGCAAATTCTCTAATCTAAGAATTTAAGAATCCGGGTTCAAATCCCGGCTGTGGAACTAATTTTTAAAATTATGTTTTACGACATTATTTGAATTATTGGGCTGAGAAAGGGTCCCATAACTTTTTGAAAGGGAATTCTTCCTCCCCTTTGTGTTTTCGTTTTGGGACAATTACATTTATTAGTACATTTTTAGAAAATATTACAACAAAAGTGCATACATAAAATATTTACAAAATTAGTGCATTTTCAATATTTAATTTATAAATTAGTGCATTTTTATCCCTTTATTTTAGTTGGGTGGTTTAATGGGTTGCTGATGTGGCCCATATTTTTATTTAATTGCACATTTTAAAATTCAAAATTCAAATTACCTTCTTATAATTAACAAAATTCAAAATTCAAAAGCTTACCTAGCCAAACCAATGGACCAACAAAAATAGAAATTAACAAAGAAGCACAAAAGGAAAAAGATTACGGATATCAACATTTTATGTCACAACAAGATAGAATAGCATACTGAACCACTAAAATGTTGACAGAAACAAGACGGTTCAGGATTTATAAATCATTACCAAAAACAATTGGAATCAAAAGATATTAATTAACTTTATGGTGGGTAACCAACCTCTGCTCCAAGACGCCATAAACTAATAAAAACCTCGTCAAAGATAACTGGAATCTTTCGATACTGGCATTTTTTAATAAGTATGTGTTGGAAAAGGGGATCAATCATTTCCATTCTCCCAGCACCTTGTATCACTGCCAAGGGGTGGCGACAGGCGAAGGGGTGGGTGAGGGCGTAGGAATGGCAAAGGGTGAAGGTGTAGGTGCCGGAGGAGGAGTAGATGCGGCAGCCGTGACATTGATGGCCAACTTCTGACTCGCGAAACAGTGACCAGTTATGGTACAGAGGTAACCAAACCTTCATATCAAGGTAACCAAACCTCCATACCAAGGTAACCAATCCACCTCCACACCTGCAGTTTTTTCATAGTGCAGTTGGTAACCAAACCTTCGTACCAAAGTAACCAATCCACCTTCACACCTGTAGTTTTTTTATAGTGCAGTTGGTAACCAAACCTTCATACCAAGGTAACCAAACATTCATACTAAGGTAACCAAACCTTCATACCAAGGTAACTAATTCAGTTTTATTAGGTTACCAATTTATTTTGAGTGCGGTGCAGTTGGTAGCCAACCCTTCATTCGTTGGTAGCCAAACTTTCATACCTAGGTAACCAATTCAGTTTTATTAGGTTACATTCATGGTGCAGTTGATAACCAAACATTCATATCAAGGTAACCAAACATTCATACCAAGGTAACCAAACCTTCATACTAATTGAACCAATCCACCTCAACACCTGTAGTTTTTTCATATTGTAGTTGGTAACCAAACATTCATACCAAGGTAACCAAACCTTCATATCAAGGTAACCAAACCTTCATACCAAGGTAACCAAACCTGCATTTCTGTCTTTTGATTAATCTATTGATGGTCCTTGGGAAAAAATGATCCCGTATTATTGTTTTCCTGTGAATTGACTTATGGACAAGGTTATTTCTTTTTCTTTCTTTCTTTGTATTACTTTTTATAAAATTTTAGAATTCATGGTATATGTTCGAATTTTGATCCCGTATTATTGCAAATTTCGATCTATTCGAACTTCGGCTACTCCGTATATTATATGTTCTTGTTCTTGAATTCTCTTTGTGATGGTATATGCGGCTTCTTCTTCAATTTGTTTTGGTTTCTAGATCGCAAAGATTTGGTAACTGCTGAATATGGCAGTTACTTCTCCTTCATTTCAGCTTTCCTTATTTTTCCTTATTGCACTCTTTTTATAATTAATTTGTCCTTATTGTACTCCTTTTGTAATTATTTTATTTATGCACTAATCTTGTCATTTTTAACTAATTGTTGTATATTTATGTAAAGAACCCTTTCGTTTTCCGGCATTGGGCTTTAATAATTTGAGCTCATTTAAATTGTATTAGTGTCTAAGTATTTTTAGGGGAAATTCATGATTATGGAAACAAAATATTAATGAAATTATTTTTAATGAACCGTCTCAATTTTAAATTTGAAAATGTACGTCATTGACTTTCAAAAGTCAATCATGATATTATCAGTAATACTTTTGTTTCAAATACAAAAGCTGATCATAATTTCTTATAATTATTTACCACACTTTTTTCATGGCGGTGAAATTAATGTTATATTCAACATAAAAACTTATAGAAGAAATGTCTTTATAAAATAAGATTAGTATTCCTTGTACACACTAGCGTGTGTAATTAAATAAAATATTTAAATAACTTTTGAAAGAATGAGTAAGAAAATATTGGAGAAAAAGTATGAATTGATAATAAAGTGGAAAAGAGAAGAAATTTTTTTGAGTTTTTAAAATAACTATTTCTATTTCCTAAGGAGTAAATTTCAAAACAAAAGAGGTTGCACAATTTATTTTAACACTAAATTAGCTGTTATTTTTTTTATCCGACTTTATTACTCTACTTTATAAAGCTGGAGCAATCCCTGACGGTTATTGTGACACCCCCAAATTCAGGTACCAATACCTCGAATTTGGTGCTCACGATAAAATGCATTCATACACCTCCAAACAACATAAATCAACTAATGCGGAATAAAATAAACATATGTTGTTCATTACAAAAGGTTCACTACGGTCCCAAGGTCTACAACCTTAAATAAATACATCGCAGAATACATTAATAATACAAAACTATTCCACGATTACACAACGGGATAGTATATATAACTATTCCTTAAGCTTTCCTTTGCCTTTGTCCGCTTTGGAACTCCCCGGCTTAACTGCAATAGGTTCATGATATAGCAAGGGTGAGCAACTACTTTGCTCAGCAAGTTTAAAAGCAAGAATGAAGATATATCATGAATGAATAAGAATAATAGCTGCATAGATCAATAATTTATGAACATTAATGAAATAACTGAAATGACATAATCAAGGTCCAAATGAATCAATGAATAATGATTATTTACTGCTGAGTGGTCCAACCGACCATGAACTTTTGGCCAAAGAGTCAATCATTCGACTAACTCTTTTAAAAACCTGGCCCCGTCAGTTGTACTCGAGGGGATCAACCTCTCGTACACCATGTATATGCATAACATTTAACTCTGACTGCATCGAATAACCGACACATTATAGTCCCCTAATAAGGGTTGCTCTCTCAGTCCAAGAATCCGCACCGACAATCGGTTTGGATAGCTTTTTAAAATAATAACCTGTACATGTCTAGCCGAAACGAATGGCATAGACTATTTTCCTAAACAGTTCATGAATGAAGAACTTAAACGTTTCACAATACAACAACAAATAATGAATTCAATTGCATAAGCTGCGAATATCAATAATTATCTTGGAGGTGGAGTAATTGACAATAATTAATCCACTAATATGATTCAAAAGTAATAACTCCATTTGAGTCATGAAACTTGCAACAATATACAACACCTGTATAAAATATGAAACCTGCCCGAATGTTAATTTGAGCTAGGGTAAGGAAGCTTGCATTCAATATATAAAAAGAATGAAGTTAGGGAACTTGCCCAACACAAGGGTTAGACAAGCGTTAGGAAACTTGCCTGAAGCGCTGCTACAATATATTACAACACACGCTCCTTAATATCCTACACAATTAGGTACATATTCACATACAATTAGTCCACATACGGAATACCAAATATTTGCTTACACAACTCTATAAATGTCCCATTCAAATAAGAAACAAAATATTAAACAAGGTTATACCCACTAGTTACGGCGTTACGACGCTTGCACGTCTATACGCCCAACTTGCCTATTCGAATGCCCAAGCGACACGTAATTGTGTACGCCTAACACGCCCATGTCGATTCATCTAATTTTACTCATTGGTTAATGCTAAGTATCATTAGAAATCATAAAAACCACATCATGAAAGTTAGAACATCACTTTACATTGTCGGGAGCATTACATGTGCTTACGCGCATGCCCGACACCTACCGTTTGCACAATAGCCCTAAAAACGGTTAATTTCAAAATTGTTCCAGGTAATAAATTTCAATTCTAATTAATGGATATTGTAGGTCTATCTCTAAGCTTTCCGAATCATCTTGAATCGCCTAAATCCGAGTCCGTATGAGAAAGTTATGGCCATTTTCCCAACGGACGTCGAAGCTGAGTCGGGCAGCGCACACGCGGGCGGGCGGCACCAGGCGCACGGCGTGCGGCAGCGCGCGCGCGCGGGCGCGCGGGGCCTTGGTGCGGGCGCGCGGCTGGCCTGGTGGCCCATGTCAGACATCGCGATTTTGACCCTCCTTCACTCCAATCCTCATAACTTCTTCTCTAGACCTTGAAATTGGTCCGTTCCGGACTCTATGGACTCCTAAGACATAGAGCTACAACATATCAAAAATTTAGAGCTATTCATTAACATTAACATGTTGAAATCCGTGACCAAAGTATCAAATCATGTTTTATTTTCGTGTTCTTCGTGTTCTTCGTGTTCTTTACAAAAATCATCACCAAATCTTTGTTTTAATCCCTTTTTACTCCATTCCAACTGGGTTAAACTCATAACCCATGTAAGTACAATATCATAACAACAAACACATTAAACAAACACGAAATCATAGCTACAAGGTCCTCTAAATCGTCCAACAGTCCAAAGTCCATGTTTTGTCCATTGTTCTTGCTCCATTAAGCCAAGGTAAGGATTTCTTGCGTTTTTGTTCCACTTTGAGATTATTAATAGCTTACATAACCTCTTGACAACATTAACAAACAATCACAACAAACAAAAACACCAAGAATCGCCACAAATCTGACCCACAAGCTTAAGAGCTCAAAACTAAGAAAAACTTGAAAAAACTCAAACAAGGAAATCGAATGGAAAGGATTTGGTTGGTGTTTACCTCTGTGAATCCTTCCTAGATGATTAAGAAGCTTGGCTAGGATTGATTTTAAAGGTTCTCCTTGCTTGGTTCCTCTTCTCGTTCCTCCCGTGCCTTCTTCTTCCTCCTTCCTTTTTCCAGCGAACTTCCGGCGAACTTCCGGCGACCTCTTTCTCTTCCTTCTTGGCAGCTCTCACTCTCTTTCTCTCTCTCTATCAGCTGATGGGAAATGGGAGGAATGTGGAATGCAAGATAGAAATGGAATGGTTGCATTATTTGGGAGAAGTGGAGTAAATTAGGGGAAGTGGAAGAAAAAATGGGAAAGGTGGCCAATTTTCTATTGGCTAACAATTTTTTTTATTTGTTCCCACTTATTCGACATGCAATTCCACTCATTTGGCCTCTCCCTCACCATGTTACCCGCATACTCCCTCATTACAACACCAAAATGCTGATTTTTGTGCCCATATCCCACATGGGTCAAGTCTTGGGTCATGGGTTTGGGTCATGGGTTTGGGTCACCCTTAAAACCACTTGGGCTTCTAATTTAATTCTCATTGGGCTCCCATAACTCCTACACTTGGATTAATATCTCATTGCCTAAATGGGTTGACAATAATTAGGAAAATCGAAGTTATCCGAGAAGACGTCTCTAGATGAATATTCCCAACGTGAATACTAACTCGTGAATAGAGATTTAACGATGCTACGCGAAATTAAATATTCACTTAAACAAAACTATAAACACGTAAAAATTTCATGCATTCACATAATCCAGATTGTCACACAACCTTTAAACATGCAACACAAAATAATATTAATAAAATAATAAATATTCAGAAATTCGAATTACAAGGCAAATTCCAGAATTCCCGGTCGTTACATCCTCCCCTCCTTATAAGAATTCTGTCCCCAGAATTTCAACCTAGGGGCGGAAAAATCTTAAACAGAGGTTCACTCAAAAAGATGCGGATAATTCTTCCTCATCTTCTCTTCTAGCTCCCACATAGCTTCTTCAGCTGCGTGGTTTCCTCCAAAGTACTTTGACCGAGATGGATGACCTTATTTCTTAACGTCTGCTCTTTCCTATCTAATATCTGGACAGGAATCTCTTCATATGACAAATCTCGTTCAACTTGAATCGGTTCATAGGATATCACATGTTTGTAGTCGGGTTTATATGGCCGCAACATAGAAACGTGAAACACATTATGAATATGCTCCAGTTCAGGAGGTAAAGCTACCTCATACGCCACCTCACCTACCCTCTTTAAAACTTCAAAAGGTCCTACGAACCTGGGACTCAATTTTCCCTTCTTTCCAAATCTGATCTTCCCCTTCCAGGGAGATACCTTCAAAAACACAAAGCTGCCCACTTCAAAGTCTCGTTTCTGACGATGTAAATCGGCGTATTTCTTTTGTCGATCCTGAGCCGCTACCAATCGAGCTCTTATCACTTTGACGACATCCACAGTCTGTTGCACCAATTCAGGTCCCAACAGTCTCCGTTCACCGACTTCGTCCCAACACAGAGGTGTTCGACACTTCCTTCCGTATAATGCTTCGTATGGCGGCATGCCAATACTTGCATGATAACTGTTATTGTAGGCAAACTCCACCAGTGGTAGGTGATTGTCCCAACTGCCTTTAAAATCCATCACACATGCTCTAAGCATGTCCTCCAGCGTCTGAATCGTTCGTTCGCTTTGCCCATCCGTTTGAGGATGGTATGCCGTACCCAACCTCAACTGGGTTCCCAACCATTCTTGTAAGCTCTTCCAGAAATTCGACGTGAAGCGCGGATCTCTGTCAGATACAATAGATACCGGTACTCCATGTCGTGACACAATCTCTTTCACATATAACTTTGCTAGCTGATCCAAATTATACCTTATCTTGATCGGTAGAAAATGTGCAGATTTAGTTAAACGATCCACGATCACCCAGATCGCATCGTAACCCTTCTGAGTTGGTGGAAGCCCCGTCACAAAATCCATCGCGATATGCTCCCACTTCCACTCCGGAATATCCAGTGGTTGTAGCAGTCCACCCGGTTTCTGATGTTCTGCTTTTACCCTTTGACATGTCAAACATCGTCCAACACATTCCGCAACCTCCCTCTTCATGTTCGGCCACCACCAATGTTGACGCAAATCCTGATACATCTTGGTACTACCAGGGTGTATCGAATACTTTGTAGAATGAGCTTCCTGCAGAATCTCTTCTCTCAACTCCGGAACCATCGGTATCCAGATTCTCCCTTCAAACCTTAGTAGTCCCGTGCTATCAGACTTGTACTTTAATTCCTCTCCTTCTGAGATCCGCTTCTTTATGGCGATACATTCATCATCCATTTCTTGAGCCTCCTTTATCTTATCTAATAAAGTCGGACTCGCCTCCACTGCAAACAGTTTCTCATCTGCATTCGTCGGATATTTGACTTCCAATTTCAGTCTTTCCATATCTTTGATCAGTTCCTCTTGAGTTGTCAACATCATCAACTTATCTCTGCCCTTCCTACTTAGCGCATCAGCAACTACATTGGCCTTACCGGGATCGTATAAAATATCACAATCGTAGTCCTTGATCAACTCCAACCATCGTCGCTGCCTCATGTTTAGTTCCTTTTGAGTGAAAATATACTTCAAACTTTTGTGGTCTGTGTATATTTCACACTTCTCCCCATACAGATAGTGCCTCCAAATCTTTAGAGCAAACACTACTACCGCTAGTTCCAGGTCATGAGTCGGATATCCCTTCTCATAATCCTTCAGCTGCCGTGACGCGTATGCAATGACCTTCCCATGCTGCATCAATACGCACCCAAGACCTTTGTGTGACGCGTCACTGTACACCACAAACCCCCCTGTATTATCTGGTAGTGATAACACAGGTGCTTCACTAAGTTTCTTCTTCAACTCGAAGAAACTCTCTTCGCACTTATCCGTCCACACAAACTTCACTGTCTTCCTTGTCAAATTTGTCAACGGTGTCGCTATCTTTGAAAAGTTCTGAATAAATCTCCGGTAGTAACCTGCTAATCCCAAGAAACTTCGAACTTCTGTCGGCGTCCTTGGCTGCTCCCAGTTTATTACTGCTTCTACCTTCGCAGGATCCACCGATACACCATCCTTGTCAATTACGTGTCCCAAAAACTGCACCCTTTGTAGCCAAAATTCACACTTGGAAAACTTTGCATATAGCTTCTCCCTTCTTAGTGTTTCCAGGGCTATTCTCAAATGTTCGACGTGTTCCTCCTCCGTCTTCGAGTAGACAAGAATGTCATCTATGAAAACGACGACAAATTTATCTAGGTATTGCTTGAACACTCTGTTCATCATGTCCATAAATGCTGCTGGCGCGTTCGTCAGCCCAAACGACATCACCAAAAACTCAAAGTGTCCATATCGAGTTCTGAATGCTGTCTTTGGAATATCCTCCTGCCTCACCTTCAGTTGGTGATATCCCGTCCTCAAGTCAATCTTCGAAAAGTATTTCGCTCCCTTCAATTGATCGAACAAATCATCAATCCTGGGCAACGGGTACTTGTTCTTAATCGTGACTTTGTTCAACTCCCGATAGTCAATACAAAGCCTAAGCGATCCGTCTTTCTTCTTTACAAACAGTACCGGCGCTCCCCATGGAGAAACACTCGGACGAATATACCCCTTATCTAGTAACTCCTGCAGTTGGACCATCAGTTCTTTCATTTCCACTGGTGCCATCCTGTACGGTGCCTTTGAGATCGGTGGGGTTCCCGGTACTAAGTCGATCACAAATTTCACTTCTCTATCCGGCGGCAACCCCGGTATCTCATCTGGGAAAACATCTGGGAATTCCCTTACTACAGGTATCTGACCCATCTCACCCTCTACTCTTCGGGTATCAACCATGTGAGCCAGATAACCTATACAACCTTTCTTTAGCAATTTCTTCGCTTGCATTATCGTCAGACAACAAGATTGTCTCGGCAATTTACTACCGTAGAATACGACCCTCGACTTATCTGGAGTCTTTAGGTGTATACATTTCTTCTGACAGTCAATCACAGCCCCGTGACTAGACAACCAATCCATCCCAAGGATTACATCAAATTCTCCTAGTCGTATCGGAATTAAATCTACGCTCAGTTTATGCCCATTTATCGCAGCACAACAATTTCTATAGATGTGATCTACAGGAATAACTTCCTTGTTAGCTACTTCCACATTCATAGGATTCTCTAGTTTCTCCCGAGGTAAATCTAACCGTTTAGCAAATTCATCCGACACAAATGAACAGGTAGCACCCGAATCAAATAATACATATGCACTGATATTGTTGATCAAAATAATACCTGACACCACGTCCTTCGACTCCATCGCATCCTGCACTGTCATGTTGAAGGTGCGTGCTACTGGTCTGTTCTGCTGTGCTGGTCCTCCAATAGTCAGCTTACTGTTGTTCCCTTGGTTAGCACTGCCTGCATCACTCTTCCTCTTTGGGCAATCCTTCTTCTGATGATCTGAAGCACCACAAGAAAAATAACTTCCTGCCTTCGCCTTTGGGCATTGTGGGGCAAAGTGCCCCGGTTGACCACAGTTGAAACAAACTCCTTTTCCTTTCATGCATTCTCCAAAGTGATTCCTTCCACATTTCTCGCATTTATTTCCCTTCTTTGCATCCCCTCCGGACTTGCTTCCTGTCGTCTGACTGTCGTTCCATTTTCTCTTATTTGGGTTACTTCCCCCGCTGCTACCTTCCTTATGACCATCATGACTCTTCTTCTTTTTCTGATCTTGGTTGTGCCTGGCCAAAGCTTCGCTTCCTCCCTCAGCAATGATTGTTTTCTCAAGTAACGTAGAAAATGTGTTGATCTGCAAAACCGCAACCTTACTGTACACCCAAGGTTTCAGTCCTTGTTCAAACCTCTTCGCTCGCCTAGCTTCGGTGTCCACCTGATGTGGAGCAAACCTCGCTAATTCGTTAAATTTTGCGGCATACTCCGTAACTGACATGCTTCCTTGCTTTAGTTCCAGGAACTTTATCTCCATGCTTGCCTGCATGCTCGCTGGAAAGTAATTTTCGAAAAACAGCTCCTTGAAACGAGCCCATGCAATAGTGCCTTCCCCGGCTCGACCTTTGTTCGCCTTCCACCAGTAATTTGCCTCACCTTTCATCATGAAAGTGGCAAACGACGTCATCTGTTCTTCGGCCACCCTTGCGACCTCAAAAACTTTCTCTATTTCTTCTACCCATGTCTGGGCTTCAATCGGGTCCGTAGTCCCACGAAACTCCGGTGGTCCTACTAGTTTGAAGTCCTTAAAATTTGCCATGTGACTTCCTGGCTGATCAACTGCAGCGGCTTGTCTGCCCTGCATTGCTTCTGCTAGTAAGTTAACAAAAGCCCTCATAGGGTCGGCCTGACCCCCTTCGTTATTCACCGACTCCTCAACCCTTTGGTTACGCGGTCGTCCTCTTGGCGCCATAATCTGCTAAAAGAAAACTATCGGCTATTACTAATAGATATAGGCCTCATGCAACAAGTCATTTAAGTCAACAATTAAAAGTAAAAGCATCTATCAAACACGTTTGATTTAAATAAAACAACTGCATTTATAATCATATGTCATTGTCTCAACATGTGGCATACTTCTATAAATGCTAAATGACATAGCCTGCCAACCATTAACTATCCCCTACAAACACAAGTGGGGAATAATAACCTTCCACCCCTATACTAGAAGCAAAATTGGGGTTCAACTACTATCCCATGCACGCTACAAGTAGAGGGATTTACAACATAAGTAAGCCCCTAGTACAACAAAAGTGGGACCTACTGCAAACATAATGCTAAAAACAACACATCACCGTCTGCTGCGACAGAGTGCAACTCGGAGCTCCCGTCGAGCCAGCCTGTCGACCACTCGACGCCTAATCACGCGCCTGCTACTCCCCTCATCGCTGGGGTACCTCCTCACCCTGTCCCTCAGTCTGCCGATGGAAGTGGTTAAGCCTAAACGGAGGGAATCAATCTCTGCAGTCCGGGCTGCCAACTGCCCTATAGCCTCATCTCGCTCCAGACGAGTAGTCTCCAGCTGATCTTCTACCCGCTCTATCTGTCCTACCAGCATCACATTCCTCTCTAAGAGGTCATAAACCATCACACCAAGCTGAACAGAAACCCCACGCCGACCGTGAGCCACTGCCTCTAGCTCGGCAATCCGCTGGTCCTTTTCCTGCAGCTTCTCGGTTAACTCAGTCTTTTCTCCTAAAGTCTGATATGCCAATGACCTGTACTGCTCCTCTCGGTCCTGGTGATCCTGATTCTGCTCCTCTAAGTGTGCTACTCGATTCTCGAGCTCTTCGTTCTTATTTGTTAGCTCTTCTATGATTTCACTAACAGTAGTGCCCATGCCATCTGCATACTCAGGCGGCTCCTCATCCTCCGTCACTGGGTCCTCCTCGGGGTCCTCCTCAGAACCATACTCGGTCTCAGACTCAGCCCTAGTGTCCATCATCTCTGGCTCACTCGGCTGTACCTCCACTAACTGCCCTGCGTCCACATGAATGTCTGTGAACTCTACCTCTCCAGCAGGACTGTACTCTCTCTCCCGTCTCAGACATCCTACAGCCAACAAACAGAAACAAATAGACAGCAAGATGTCAGTGCTACAATAAAATATATTCATTGATAAAATGAAATGATATTTTATCATGCACAACTCGGCTCGATGGATTTCCACAATCCACCTCCAGACATGACCATCAAATGAATCTCCTCGATCCATCACCTAGCGTACTCAATACGAGTTTAATACTAAGGTTATAACCTAGGTTTCGCAAATCCTAAAGTTTATAACCTAAAGCTCTGATACCAACCTGTGACACCCCCAAATTCAGGTACCAATACCTCGAAATTTGGTGCTCACGATAAAATGCATTCATACACCTCCAAACAACATAAATCAACTAATGCGGAATAAAATAAACATATGTTGTTCATTACAAAAGGTTCACTACGGTCCCAAGGTCTACAACCTTAAATAAATACATCGCAGAATACATTAATAATACAAAACTATTCCACGATTACACAACAGGATAGTATATATAACTATTCCTTAAGCTTTCCTTTGCCTTTGTCCGCTTTGGAACTCCCCGGCTTAACTGCAATAGGTTCATGATATAGCAAGGGTGAGCAACTACTTTGCTCAGCAAGTTTAAAAGCAAGAATGAAGATATATCATGAATGAATAAGAATAATAGCTGCATAGATCAATAATTTATGAACATTAATGAAATAGCTGAAATGACATAATCAAGGTCCAAATGAATCAATGAATAATGATTATTTACTGCTGAGTGGTCCAACCGACCATGAACTTTTGGCCAAAGAGTCAATCATTCGACTAACTCTTTTAAAAACCTGGCCCTGTCAGTTGCACTCGAGGGGATCAGCCTCTCGTACACCATGTATATGCATAACATTTAACTCTGACTGCATCGAATAACCGACACATTATAGTCCCCTAATAAGGGTTGCTCTCTCAGTCCAAGAATCCGCACCGACAATCGGTTTGGATAGCTTTTTAAAATAATAACCTGTACATGTCTAGCCGAAACGAATGGCATAGACTATTTCCCTAAACAGTTCATGAATGAAGAACTTAAACGTTTCTCTATCCAACAACAAATAATGAATTCAATTGCATAAGCTGCGAATATCAATAATTATCTTGGAGGTGGAGTAATTGACAATAATTAATCCACTAATATGATTCAAAAGTAATAACTCCATTTGAGTCATGAAACTTGCAACAATATACAACACCTGTATAAAATATGAAACCTGCCCGAATGTTAATTTGAGCTAGGGTAAGGAAGCTTGCATTCAATATATAAAAAGAATGAAGTTAGGGAACTTGCCCAACACAAGGGTTAGACAAGCGTTAGGAAACTTGCCTGAAGCGCTGCTACAATATTACAACACACGTTCCTTAATATCCTACACAATTAGGTACATATTCACATACAATTAGTCACATACGGAATACCAAATATTTGCTTACACAACTCTATAATGTCCCATTCAAATAAGAAACAAAATATTAAACAAGGTTATACCCACTAGTTACGGCGTTACGACGCTTGCACGTCTATACGCCCAACTTGCCTATTCGAATGCCCAAGCGACACGTAATTGTGTACGCCTAACACACCCATTCGATTCATCTAATACTCATTGGTTAATGCTAAGTATCATTAGAAATCATAAAAACCACATCATGAAAGTTAGAACATCACTTTACATTGTCGGGAGCATTACATGTGCTTACGCGCATGCCCGACACCTACCGTTTGCACAATAGCCCTAAAAACGGTTAATTTCAAAAATTTTCCAGGTAATAAATTTCAATTCTAATTAATGGATATTGTAGGTCTATCTATAAGCTTTCCGAATCATCTTGAATCGCCTAAATCCGAGTCCGTATGAGAAAGTTATGGCCATTTTCCTAACGGACGTCGAAGCTGAGTCGGGCAGCGCACACGCGGGCGGGCGGCACCAGGCGCACGGCGTGCGGCAGCGCGCGCGCGCGGGCGCGCGGGGCCTTGGTGCGGGCGCGCGGCTGGCCTGGTGGCCCATGTCAGACATCGCGATTTTGACCCTCCTTCACTCCAATCCTCATAACTTCTTCTCTAGACCTTCAAATTGGTCCGTTCCGGACTCTATGGACTCCTAAGACATAGAGCTACAACATATCAAAAATTTAGAGCTATTCATTAACATTAACATGTTGAAATCCGTGACCAAAGTATCAAATCATGTTTTATTTTCGTGTTCTTCGTGTTCTTCGTGTTCTTTACAAAAATCATCACCAAATCTTTGTTTTAATCCCTTTTTACTCCATTCCAACTGGGTTAAACTCATAACCCATGGAAGTACAATATCATAACAACAAACACATTAAACAAACACGAAATCATAGCTACAAGGTCCTCTAAATCGTCCAACAGTCCAAAGTCCATGTTTTGTCCATTGTTCTTGCTCCATTAAGCCAAGGTAAGGATTTCTTGCGTTTTTGTTCCACTTTGAGATTATTAATAGCTTACATAACCTCTTGACAACATTAACAAACAATCACAACAAACAAAAACACCAAGAATCGCCACAAATCTGACCCACAAGCTTAAGAGCTCAAAACTAAGAAAAACTTGAAAAAAACTCAACAAGAAATCGAATGGAAAGGATTTGGTTGGTGTTTACCTCTGTGAATCCTTCCTAGATGATTAAGAAGCTTGGCTAGGATTGATTTTAAAGGTTCTCCTTGCTTGGTTCCTCTTCTCGTTCCTCCCGTGCCTTCTTCTTCCTCCTTCCTTTTTCCGGCGAACTTCCGGCGAACTTCCGGCGACCTCTTTCTCTTCCTTCTTGGCAGCTCTCACTCTCTTTCTCTCTCTCTATCAGCTGATGGGAAATGGGAGGAATGTGGAATGCAAGATAGAAATGGAATGGTTGCATTATTTGGGAGAAGTGGAGTAAATTAGGGGAAGTGGAAGAAAAAATGGGAAAGGTGGCCAATTTTCTATTGGCTAACAATTTTTTTTATTTGTTCCCACTTATTCAACATGCAATTCCACTCATTTGGCCTCTCCCTCACCATGTTACCCGCATACTCCCTCATTACAACACCAAAATGCTGATTTTTGTGCCCATATCCCACATGGGTCAAGTCTTGGGTCATGGGTTGGGTCATGGGTTTGGGTCATGGGTTTGGGTCACCCTTAAAACCACTTGGGCTTCTAATTTAATTCTCATTGGGCTCCCATAACTCCTACACTTGGATTAATATCTCCTTGCCTAAATGGGTTGACAATAATTAGGAAAATCGAAGTTATCCGAGAAGACGTCTCTAGATGAATATTCCCAACGTGAATACTAACTCGTGAATAGAGATTTAACGATGCTACGCGAAATTAAATATTCACTTAAACAAAACTATAACACGTAAAATTTCATGCATTCACATAATCCAGATTGTCACACAACCTTTAAACATGCAACACAAAATAATATTAATAAAATAATAAATATTCAGAAATTCGAATTACAAGGCAAATTCCAGAATTCCCGGTCGTTACAGTTATAAATGCAGTAATATATTCAGACTTTAAAGATAAGAAGGAGAAAAAAAAAATCATGCGATTATTATCATGGTTAATTACGGAGAAAAAATAGGTAAAAAAATTTAAATTACTCGTGTAACCCACTATCTTGGAAATTATCAATTCAACAACTCCTCTCTCAGATGTAACCTTCACTCTTACATATTCTCCCATAATTTCTCATTTAACTTTCTTTATGAGTTTTGTTTTGGAGATAAGGAAATGAATGAAAAAGGAAAAAAAATCCTAAAACTTACACCTAAAATAAAACTTACAAACAAACAGGGAGTTAGTTCCTTCTGCTTTAAATCTTTTTATATTTAAAATTTTAATAACTAATTTAATTTATTTATTGTTATAATTTATTTATTTTTTGATCACTAGAGTGGATTCACAAGGGGAATTGGGGGGCAAAAGTAGAGAAATTTGTCTGAAACGTTGGAATATAACCTATAGTTATTGAATACTTGTTTATATAGTAATTAATTGGAAAACATATCGCGAAGTCCGCAGTAGCAATTTGGCAATTTTCTCAATATGAAAAATCCGGGTTCAAATCCCGGCTGCGGAGGAAAGTGTTTTAATAAAGTTTTGCTACATTATTTGAATTATTGGCTTAGAAAGGGCCCCATAACTTTTTAAATTATTTGAGCCCATTTAAATTGTATTAGCGTCCAATTATTTTTTCGTGAAATTCATGATTATGAATGACATATTAGCAATGAGAAAATGATACATCTTGTAATTTTTATGTATCGCTTTTTTTGTTGCGAGTTACATAAAATTCATGATTATGAATCACATATTAGAAATAGAAAAATGATATATCTTGCGATTCTGTGCCGATTTTTTTTGTCACCAATTACGTGAATAACTATAAGTAGCAAATCTAATATGGTAAGTGAACCTAATATTTCTATCTAATCTCATATATTAATGTATGTTACAATTGTAATTCGGCAAAAAACTTTCATAATACATATATAACAGAATCAATAATGAAACCTTTTTTTTTGAGCTTTTTTAGATTAAATCAACATCATTTTTTCCTATCAATAACTATATATAATAAGTAAAGATACTACAATTTTCAATTCAATTCAATTAAGTTAATTTGGTTGGTCGAATTCACTCAAATGAGTTGACACAAATTAAGTTAATAAATTATTATTAATTGAACTTACATTAATGAGTTATTCATTAAAATTTTCATTATTCATTCCATTCACTTCCTCTCTCACTATCATGTTATTTCTCTTTTTTCCCTTTTTTGTTCTAGCGAAACCCAAAAGTTTAACATCTTTCAATTTCATCAGTATCTACCTTCACAACTTTAATAGTATATATTAAATAAAAGATATATAATCATTCACATTTTCAAATTCATATAAGTGCATATTTTTCTCTACACTATTTGTACATATTTACCGCCAAATTTATATATATATATATATATATATATATATATATATATATATTCAGTATTGTTCCGCAATATACTTCTACATATAGATATTATAAATGGATAAAAGATATGTACTCCTCCACTCTCTTTAATTTCTTTCTTTTCGTACAACTAATTTGACATTGTGAGGTGGCTCGGGGTGATACTTATTATGTGTGTGATGAAATGCCACAAAAAAAAATATGAGTTTCTCATTTTTCTATTTGTTTTTCAGCAAGTACTCATGAGACTCTTGTAGTGTCTGTTTTGGCATTAGTTCTAGCATTAATTGGATATCATGTATGTGAATATTTTTAGTAATGCTACTAATTTGATCATGCAGTTAGCAGGTGATGCGAACATCAGTCCGAAAATTGCTCCTATATGATATTTGTAATATACGTGAGGATCTCCACCAACTTTTGATAGGATATGTAGATAAGAAACACTTGAATAAAGCTCGAGGTTTAGCTCATTAAGCTGCAAAAGCTCGGATAATAGAGTCGTGACAATGGTTTAAGGTGTGGCTAGCTTTTGCATCTTGTTTAGCAGCTTCATGTTGAGGCTTGTTGTCTGCTTGTAATAGTAAGTACTGATGTTGTATATGTTGTTTTATAGAAATGAAGTGTTTTGTGTTTTATTCAAAAAAGAACGAGAGAAGAATTTCTCACTTCTTTTTCTAATTTTTTAATATTTTTGAGTTTAGGTCTTGCATTTTTGAAAACTGCAGCTATTATATATATAGCCTATATGATTAACAAAAGTGCCTCTAAAATTTTAATATTTGATAGACTTAATAGATGGAGTACTAAGAAATGTTTTAAAAACTAGTACATGCCTCGCACAGGTTGCAAGCTTGGCAACATCTGGCTGTGAATGCGTTAACAGAGCCTGCAAATTTGTTTCGGGGCCGGGCCAAGGGTTAAGCCAATTAAGTCATGGCTTAATGCCCCCAAAATTAAGAGGCCCTCAAAATTAAAATAGCCCAAAATTTTTAATAATCCATATATGTGAGTCCATTTAAAAAAGGCCCAATTTATTTCTCAAACCTACTGCACTCTCACTCTCATCTCTCTCTATTTCAGGAGTAAGTGTTGCGCCACTTTTAATGGTTTCCTTAATTTACGCCACAGAACAGATTCCTTTCCTTGCTTACTAGCTTAATGGCTCATTTATTACTAAAACCCAAATTATTTTTATAATTAGCACTACTTAGCACTATTATTTTTATAATTATACTCAAACCCTAATAGTAACCATTGTCTCTTCTCTTCTCCGCCTCTCCATCTACTACTGCACTCTCACTTTCGTCTCTCTCTACTTCTCTCTCTTCCGCTCTTTTATCACTTCGCCTCTCTCTAATTTTTTTGCTTCAAATTTGAGGAGTTGAGTGTTGAGATCTTCTACAAAAATTGAATTCAACACATCATTACATTTACATCAATAGGTAATTTTGAATCTTTTCGATTCTATTTTTTTAGATGATGGGTATTAAAGTTTTTATTTCTCGATTGAACATAGGGGAATGATTTGTCTTCTCCACAGTTCTATATTTTAATTCATCATTCTTTCATATAATATAATTTCACAAAAGCAAATTTATGTGCTCTGTTTCTTCCACTTTTTAAGTTTGTCTATGAATTTGTGATGTTCATTGTTCAGGTATTTAATCTTGGCCTCTTGGGATAAATCATTAATCAGCATAATCAGGTTCTATTGTTCTATACTTTTCTATTTTTAATTTTATTAAATTTTACTTGTTAATTAGGTAATATTATTACTTGTTTTGGCTGAAAAAATTCTGTTATTTATTTTTTGGCTGGGAATTATCTATTGACTGTTGTTATTTGTTTTTTGGTTGGAATTTGGAAGGTATCTATTTGTTATTTATTTTTTGGCTTGTATCTTGTTTTTTAAGCACTATATGGCTCCTCGAAAATATGAATCTGGGTATCAAAAACTTCAAAAAAAAAAGAAGAGTAGAAAAATTAATTGAATCCCAAAAGGGAGCTCTTGAAAAATTTGTTACCAATAATAAAAAAATATCACAGAAAAATTAGGTGAAAGTTCCACAAATGAACAAAAAGTTCAGTTTAAAGAGTTAGAAGATAATACAATAACACAATCAAAAGAAACAAATGAAAATAATCCTTGCGATAGTCAATCGAAAGATAACAACAATGAAAATAATCCTAATGCTAGTCAATCAAAAGATACTAACGAGAATATATCGAATGATAGTCAAAATTGTAACGAAACTGTAACGACCGAGAATTCTGAAATTGCCTTGTAATTCGAATTTTTGAATATTAATGAATATATTATTTTTATTAATATTATATTTGTGTTACGTGTTTAAAGGTTGTGTGACAACCTGGATTATGTGAATACATAAAATTTTATGTGTTATAGTTTTGTTTAAGTGAATAATTGATTTTGCTTAGCGTCGCTAAATCATTATTCACGGGGCACGTTTATCGAGGCACTATTCATGTCATAATATTTTTGTGCCTTTTTCGACTTTAATAAATTTCATAAATACGTGTATGTGTACGAATAATTTTTCAAGTGTCGGAAATTTTATTTGAGCTGATACGTGATTTTATCCATATCCGAAATGTGATATATGGGTGTTCCGAATAAATGGACAAATCCCGCAATAATTATTTTTATGCGTCCCAATATTTATGGTAATACCACTTTAATTTTGGGTAGAGTTAATTACCAGTTTTGGTACAAAAGTGGGAGTTTTCGAATATATTTTTGGTGTTTTCGGGTATTTATTTTGGCTTGTTACTCCAAGAGGGAACCAATCCCTCATTTTAGACCAATTAGAATTAAGCAAGGAGGGAGGTTGCCGGCAAGCTCCTTGAGCAACCAACCCATTTCCATTTTTCTTCCACTTCTCCCTAATTCACTCAACTTCTCCCAAATCATTCAACCATTTCATTTCTCTCTTGCAATCCATCAGCTCCTCATTCAAACCCATTTCAAATTCAGCAGAGAGAGAGAGAGAGCTCGCCGGAAAAGAAAAGAGAAGGAGGAAGAAGTCGCCGGAAAAAGAGAAGGAACTCGCCGGAAAAGAAAGGAGGAAGAAGAAGAAGGCACGGGTGGAGGAACCAAGCAAGAAGGACCCTTAAAATCAAGCCTAGCCGAGCTTCTTAACCTTTAGGAAGGATTTACAGAGGTAAAACACCAACCAAATCCTTTCCATTCGATTTCTTGTTAAGTTTTTCAAGTTTTTCTTAGTTTTGAGCTCTTAAGCTTGTGGGTCGGATTTTTGGCGATTCTTGGTGTTTTTGTTTGTTGTGATTGTTTGTAAATGTTGTTAAGAGACTATATAAGCCATTAATAACATCAAAGTGGAACAAAAATGCAAGAAATCCTTACCTTGGCTTAATGGAGTAAGAACAATGGACTTTGGACATGAACTTGGACATTCGGACTTTTTAGAAGACTGTAAAGCTATGATTTCGTGTTTATTAACTTTGTTTGTTATTATAGTTCCATGAGGTACGAAGCTAACCCAGTTGGAATGGAGTAAAAAGGAGTTAAAATGAGTTCGTAGGAATGATTTTTGTAAAACTTGTCAAGAACTCGAAGAACAAAGTATGAACTTTTCACTTTGGCTTACGATTTGACCATGTTAATGTTTATGGGTAATTTTAAATTTTTGATATGTTGTAGCCCCATAAGTTAGGAGTCCATAGAGTCCGAAATGGACCGATTTGCTTGTGTATTGAAGGAGTTATGGAGGTTGGAGTGGCCGGAGGTCGGAGTCGCGAACTGGGAACAAACCCAGAATCCGGCTACTGCAGAATGGCGCCGCAGCACCACTCATAAGCCCTGCAGTTCACGCTGCAGCGAGGGGCATTATGGGAAAAGACCGGGGCTCACGCCGCAGCATGAGGCCCAAGCTTTAAGGCTCACGCCGTAGCGTGAAACCCTGCCAAGGAGAAAACACGGGACTCACGCCACAGCGTGAGGTCCAGTGCTTGGGCTCGGCGCTGCAGCGCCAGTTCCGTATCTGGACCGGGTCGGGCAGTCAGGCCGGGTCAGGTCGGGTCGGACCTAATGGCTTCAACGGGTCCAACACTTATATTTTTCCTTGTATTAAATGATTAGACAGGTTAACTAAGCATGTTTTGTTAAGTCCTAAATGCTTATTTATTTATTTAATATCAACCAAATTGGTATTGTCTTAAGGCGGACCCCCGACTGGGTAGTTGTAGGGCAATCAATGTGTTTTAATGATGCAGCGTCCGTTTTAAACCATTATTTGGAATGTGACTAATTGTTATGTAAATATATACTTAATTGTGTAGGATATTAAGGAGCGTGTGTTATAATATTGTAGCAGCGCATCAGGAAAGTTTCCTAACGCTTGTCTAACCCTTGTGTTGGGCAAGTTTCCTAACCGGTACAACTTTTATTATTGTGCGAGTTGTTTATTAATTGAGCAATCATTCTATATTATTGCAAGTTCCTTACTCAATTGTTTTTATTGAGCAAGTTTCCTATTTTATACAAATGTTGTATATTGTTACAAGTTTCATGACTCAAATCGAGTTATTTCTTTCAAGTTATGTTAGTGGATTGATTATTGTTAATTATTCCACATCAAGGATAAATTATTGATATTCGCAGCTTATGCATTTGAATTCATTATCTGTTGTTGGATTGTGAAACGTTTAAGTTCTTCATTCATGAACTGTCTAAGAAAATAGTCTACGCCACTCGTTTCGGCTAGACACGTACAGATTGTTATTTTAAAAGCTATCCAAACCGATTGTTGGTGCGGATTCTTGGACTGAGAGAGCAACCCTTATGTAGGAGAATTTAATGTGTCGATTATTCGATGCAGTCAGAGCTAAATGTTATGCATATACATAAGGTACGAGAGACTGATCCCCTCGAGTACTACTGACGGGCCAGACGTTTAAAAGGGTTAGTTGAATGACTGATCCTTTGGCCAAATAGTTCATGGTCTATTGGACCACTCAGCAGTAAATAGTCAATATTCATTATTCCTTTTGAACTTTGATTATATTGTTAGCTATTTCTTCAATGTTCTTAAATTGTTGAAATATGCGATTATTGTTCTCATTCATTCATGATATATCCTCTTTATTCATTTTAAACTTGCTGAGCAAAGTAGTTGCTCACCCTTGCTATATCATGAACCTATTGCAGTTAAGCCGGGGAGTTCCAAAGCGGACAAAGGCAAAGGAAAGCTTAAGGAATAGTTATATGTACTATCCCATTATGTAATCGTGGAATCGTTTTGTATTATTATTGTATTCTGCGATGTATTTGTTTAAGGTTATAGACTTTGGGACCATAGTAAACCTGTTGTAATGAACAACATACGTTTATTTATTCCGCATTAGTTAATTTATGTTGTTTAGAAGTGTATGGATGTATTTTAGCGTGAGCACCAGATTCGAGGTATTGGTACCTGAATTTGGGGGTGTCACAGAAACACTTGATTATAGTCCTCTAAATATTTATGATCCAGCACAATGGAAAAATATTGACTCAAAATTGAGAGATTTGTTAGTAGAAAAGGGTCCAATTAGACATAATGATTTAGAATTTCCTAAAGATGAAAACTCTAGGCATTTTTCTACTACATATTACACTCGAACTTTATTAAATGAGGAGAAATATGATAGAAAATGGCTAGTGTATTCAAATGAATTAGATCGTGTATTTTGTTTTGTTGTAAGTTGTTTAATTCAGAAACTTGTACAAAATCAATTAGCTAATCAAGGAACTAGTGATTGGAGAAATCTTAGTGGTAATCTTAAAAGACATGAAACAAGTAGTGAGCATATTACTAATATGTACACTTGGAGTGATTTACAAATAAGATTATTGAAAAATAAAACAATTGATAAAAGTGTCCAAGAACAAATTAACAAAGAGAAAGACCGTTGGAAAAATGTATTACAAAGAATTATTGCAATCATAAAGACTTTAGGTAAAAATAATTTAGCATTTCGAGGAACAAAAGAAAAGATTTATCAACAAAATAATGGAAATTTTTTAAGTTTAATTGAAATGATCGCAGAATTTGATCCGGTGATGCAAGAACATATTCATCATATTCAAAAAGGTGAGATTCATAAACATTATCTTGGTCATAAAATTCAAAATGAATTGATACAATTTATAGCAAATGAAATTAGAAGTAAAATTATTAAAAAAGTTATAGAAGCAAAATATTTTTCAATTATAATTGATTGCACTCCTGATATAAGTAATCAAGAACAAATGACTCTCATACTAAGATGTGTGTATATTTCAACAAGTCTAATAAAAATAGAAGAATATTTTTTAGAATTTATAAAAGTAGATGTCACTACTGGTTTAGGTCTTTTTAATGAACTTATAAATATAATGGCGAAACTTCAACTTAACATTAATGACATACGAGGACAAGGTTATGATAATGGATCTAATATGAAAGAAAATAAACAAGGTGTACAAAGAAGACTTCTAGAGATTAATCCTAAAGCATTTTACACATCATGCGGTAGTCATAACATTAATCTAGTGCTTTGTGATATGGCAAACTCATGTACTAAAGCTGTATCTTTTTTTGGAGTGGTACAACGTTTATATACATTATTTTCCTCTTCAACAAAGAGATGGAATATTTTAAAAAAGAATGTACCGAGATTCACTCTTAAGCCGTTATCACAAACACGTTGGGAAAGTCGCATTGAAAGTGTAAAAGCTATAAGATTTCAAGCTCCAAATATAAGGGATGCTTTGTTAGAGTTGGCAAAAAGTAGTGATCAAGATTCTAAAACAAGAAGTGAAGCTAACTCTTTAGCAACATATGAGTTTGGGGATTTTGAGTTCTTATTGAGCTTGACTATTTGGTATGATGTGTTATTTGCGGTCAATTCAGTTAGTAAAATTTTACAATCAAAAGATATGCATATTGATGTGGCTATAAATCAATTACAAACTCTTATAGACAGTGCACGCTTGTTCCTCATAATGTGCAGCGAAGTGAGGATGCTGCATTTTGTGTTGCGCTTGTTTGGGATTATTATTGTGATGTATATAGTATATACTATTCATATTAGCTTTTTATATATGTTGGTAATGATCTTATAGATTAATTCCTCTTTAGCTTTATTTTTTTTCTTCTTTTATGTTATGAGATCATAGCTTAATTTTTTTATGTGAGAAGTAACAAGTATCATCCAAAATACTCCATCCTTTCTAGAATTTATTGTGACACCCCCAAATTCAGGTACCAATACCTCGAATTTGGTGCTCACGATAAAATACATCCATACACCTCTAAACAACATAAATCAACTAATGCGGAATAAAATAAACATATGTTGTTCATTACAAAAGGTTCACTACGGTCCCAAGGTCTATAACCTTAAATAAATACATCGCAGAATACATTAATAATACAAAACTATTCCACGATTACATAACGGGATAGTACATATAACTATTCCTTAAGCTTTCCTTTGCCTTTGTCCGCTTTGGAACTCCCCGGCTTAACTGCAATAGGTTCATGATATAGCAAGGGTGAGCAACTACTTTGCTCAACAAGTTTAAAGGCAAGAGTGAAGATATATCATGAATGAATAAGAATAATAACTGTATAGATCAATAATTTATGAACATTGATGACGTAGCTGAAATGACATAATCAAAGTCCAAATGGAACAATGAATAATGATTATTTACTGTCGAGTGGTCCAACCGACCATGAACTTTTGGCCAAAGAGTCAATCATTCAACTAACTCTTTTAAAACCTGGCTCTGTCAGTTGTACTCGAGGGGATCAGCCTCTTGTACACCATGTGTATGCATAACATTTAACTCTGACTGCATCGAATAACCGACACATTATAATCCCCTAATAAGGGTTGCTCTCTCAGTCCAAGAATCCGCACCAACAATCGGTTTGGATAGCTTTTAAAAATAATAACCTGTACATGTCTAGCCGAAACAAATAGCATAGACTATTTCCTTAAACAGTTCATGAATAAAGAACTTAAACGTTTCACAGTCCAACAACAGATAATGAATTCAAATGCATAAGCTGAGAATATCAATAATTATCTTGGAGATGGAGTAATTGACAATAATTAATCCACTAATATGATTCAAAAGTAATAACTCCATTTGAGTCATGAAACTTGCAACAATATACAACACCTGTATAAAATATGAAACCTGCTCAAAATATAATTCGAGGAAGGTTAGGGAAAACTTGTCCAACACAAGGGTTTGACAAGCGTTAGGAAACTTGCATTCAATATGTAGAAAGAATGAAGTTAAGGAACTTGCCTGAAGCGCTGCTACAATAATACAACACACGCTCCTTAATATCCTACACAATTAGGTACATATTCACATACAATTAGTCACATACCGGATATCAAATATTTGTTTATACAACTCTATAATGTCTCATTCATATAAGAAACAAAATATTAACCAAGGTTATACCCACTAGTTACGGCGTTACGACGCTTGCACGTCTATACGCCAAACTTGCCTATTCGAACACCTAAGCGACACGAAATTGTGTACGCCTAGCACGCCCATTCGATTTATCTAATACTCATTGGTTAATGCTAAGTATCATTATAATACAGAACAATCATGTTTTAGGACTTAGAACATTGTCTTATATTGTTGGAGCAATACACGTTGCACGCGCATTACCGACGCCCTCCGTTTGCACAACAATCCTAAAAACAGTAAATTTAAAAATTGTTCTAGGTAATAAATTTCAATTCTAATTAATGGATGTTGTAGGTCTATCTCTAAGCTTTCCGGATCATCTTGAATCGTCCTAATCCGAGTTCGTATGAGAAAGTTATGGTCATTTTACTAAAAGGTGTTCATGCTGGAAATTTTGGATACAGGCAGTCGGCGGGGCCTCCGTGAAAATCAGCGAGGCTGCGCCAATCAGGGCAGCGAGGCCTTGGTGAGGAGCAGCGAGGCTGCGCCAATGACTAGCGGGCTTGGCAAGGCCTCGGTGAGGATCAGCGAGGCTGCGCCAATGCCCAGAATTGCAGACTTGCCACCTTCGTGCAATCCGACCTTTCTTCACTCCAACCTCCATAACTTCTTCTATACACGTTCAAATTGGTCCGTTCTAGACTCTATGGACTCCTAAGACATAGGGATACAACATATCAAAAATTTAGAGTTATTCATTAACATTAACATGGCCAAAGTTTAGGCCAAAGTATCAACTCATGCTATATTTTCGTGTTCTTCGTGTTCTTTACGAAAATCATCACCAAATCTTTGTTTTAATCCCTTTTTACTCCATTCCAACTGGGTTAAACTCATAACCCATGGAAGTACAACATCATAACAACAAACAAATCAAACAAACACGAAATCATAGCTACAAGGTCCTCTAAATCGTTCAACAGTCCAAAGTCCATGTTTTGTCCATTGTTCTTGCTCCATTAAGCCAAGGTACGGATTTCTTGCGTTTTTGTTCCACTTTGATGTTATTAATGTCTTATATAACCTCTTAACAACATTTACAAACATCCAACACAAACAAAAACAACAAGAATCGCAGCAAAGATCATCCATGAGCTAAAAAGCTCCAAAAACCTTCAAAACTCGAAAATCTTCACAAAATCAAATGAAATCAGTTTTGGTTGATGGTTTACCTCTACAAATCTCTTCTAGAGGTTAAGAAGACTGCTAGGCTTTGCTTTGAGTCTTTCTTGCTTGCTTTGGCTTCCTTCTCTTCTTCACCCGTGCACCACCTCTCTCTCTCTCTAGACTTATTCTTCTTCCTTCCTCCTTCTTCCTTCTTCCTTCTCTCTAACAGTAGCTCTCTCTCTCACTCTCTCTCTCTCTCTCTATCAGCTGAGCAACTTGGAATGGAATGGAATGGATTGAGAGTTGAATGAATGATTATTGGAGAAGTGGAGGAATTTAGGGAGGAAATGGGTTTGGAACTCAAGGTGGCGCCGGCACCCCCCCCCCCCCACTCTCTCACTCCTTAGCATTTTGATTGGTTGAAAGTGGTTTGGTGGTTCCCACTTGGAGCAATAAGCCAAATTAGATACCCGAAAATACCAAAAATATATCCGAAAACTCCCACTTTTGTACCAAAACTGATAAATAACTCTACCCAAAATTAAAATGGGTATTACCATAAATATTAGGATGGGTAAAAATAATTATTATGGGATTTGTCCAAATATTCGAAACACCCATTTAATACATTTCGGATACGGATAAAATCACGTATCAGCTCAAATAAAATTTTCGACACTTGGAAAAATTATTCGTACGCATACACGTATTTATGAAATTTATTAACATCGAAAAAGACACAAAAAAAATATCTGGCATGAATAGTGCCTCGGGAAACGTGCCCCGTAAATAGTGATTTAGGGACGCTGCGCGAAATCAATTATTCACTTAAACAAAACTATAACACGTAAAATTTCATACATTCACATAACCTAGATTGTCACACAACCTTTAAACACGTAACACAAATATAATATTAATAAAAATATAACATAATCATTAATATTCAAAAATTCGAATTACAAGGAAATTTCAGAATTCTCGATCGTTACATTTATTATTTTTGATTTTTGAAGTTAAATTAAAATATTTTCAAACTAAAAAATAATAGTAATTTGTTTAATAAATTTCCTAAAAAGTATTAATTATTGTAAAATTTATTGTTTTAGAATTTTTAATAAATTATCTCAATTTTAAATTTGAAAATATTTAAAACTTATTTTCAAAAATAAATAATAATCTAACTTAAAAGTTATGTTGCATGGACTCAACAACCTCTAAAAAGATTCTTAAAAAGACACGATACGGATATGTCTACTACTTTTAGAATATTTTAACTCATTTTGTACTAAATTACCGTGTCTGACACCCATGCTAGACCTATAATCATGTCATCTTCACACCAGTACTTACTGAATTTTATAAGAGAGCTTAAAAAATATCGATACAAAAACACTTTGGTGGGGTTTATTTGGTTTGCCAAATAAAAATTTGTTATAATTCAATAGTTTACGTAATGCGATAGAGTTGTAATCTAATGATAATAAGTTATTACGACATATTTATTTGGTTCGTTCTTGGTATTTGTATAGTAATTATAATCTTATTACATTATGTTCAAAATTATATTTGGTTTACTAAATTATATGATTGTATGTAATGAACAAATTAAATTATAAATCAAAATGTTAAATGAGTTATAATCATTACTGTTTTATTTTGTATGACATATAGCATTACGAACGTAATAAACTAATACATACATCAGTAGGCTTAAAGAAAAACATAGAAATTGATGTAATAGCATTATATCCATAATGAGCTAATACATGTAATAGGTGAATTAAACAAAAAAACATGTCAAATCAATGTATTAGCTAGCTTATTGCATTATGAAACTATTATATTGATTTGATGCGAACTACTATCTTAGGCTACTTATGGGAGTTATTAGTGGAAAGAAATGGAGAGAAAAAGGATAAAAGAGAAGGAAAGAAAAAGTGGAATAGCTTTCTCTCTTCCTGTACCATTGTACACCAGTCTAGGAAAGAAAAGAAGAGAGAATTTTTGTGAATTTTAGACACATAACCTCTCTTTCTCTATAAATCTTGCAACTTATTTAGGAGGAGGTTTTATAAAGACGGTGAAAATTATAAGTCCCAACTCCCAAGTTGGAGGTTGTTGTGCATTAGTATTATTTACCATATTATGAGCAATACTTTTGTTTCAAACACAAAAGCTTATCATAATTTCTTAATATTATTTTCCACAGAAATTAGTTTTATATTCAATATAAAAACTTATAGAAGAAATGTCTTTATAAATTAAGTGATTTTATGATTACTAGTATTTTTTGCACACACTAAACGTGTGTAATAAAATAAAATATTTAAATAACTTTTGAAAGAATGAGTAACAAAATATTGGAGAGAAAATAAGGATTGGTAAAACAATGGGAGAGAAAAAGAAAACTTTCGAGTTTTTAAAATAACTGCTCCTATTCCTTAAAGATTAAATTTGAAATTAAAAAAAAACTACATAAAATTATTAACACCAAATTAACTATTATTGTTTTCCCAGACTTTATTAATCTCTATGTATAAAGTGTTTTGGGGAGCCGATAACGTGTTTCATGATTTTGTATTACGCTTGACTCTTTTTTTTCTCTTTTGTCCCTACAATTTTAGATATATTACTATTTTGTCATTTTTAATTAATTTTTTTACCTTTCTATTTAGTCTTCTAAATTTTATAAAATTTTAATTTATACACGCAACGCGTGGGTCACCGGATGCTTGTAAAGACAAAGTGAAGATGAGTGGATTCACCGGGGGAACTGTGGGGGCAAAAATAAACAAATTTATCAGAAATGTTGGTATGTAACGTACAGTTGTTGAAATATTAGATTATATAAATAAACAGTTAGACGGTACAATAATCAGTCCGCAGTAGCACTTTGGCAAATTCTCTAATCTAAGAATTTAAGAATCCGACTTCAAATCCCGGCTGCAGAACTAATTTTTTAAATTATGTTTTACGACATTATTTGAATTATTGGGCTGAGAAAGGGCCCCATAACATTTTGAAAGGGAATTCTTCCTCCCCATTGAATTATATATAGAGTAAGCTTCTCAAACGAACCGGTTTGTCACGAATCGGTCTATAGCGACGGTTTTTACCGTCACTAAATACTATCGCGACGGTTTATATATAAATAATTCGTCGCCTATACATTTAGCGACGGTTAAAACCGTCGCTATAGACCGGTTCACGACGAACCGGTCCATTGGAGAAGATTTTCGTGTGTATATATATATAAATATATATATATATATATTACTTCTCACTAACTATTTGGGGATTACTGTAATTAATAACATACTAACTACACTAACTATGCAGGTATTATTACTTTAACTTTGCAAAATGTTCAGTTGAAGAATTATAATCTTGTAAGGCTTTCTTTCCCCCAATTTTTTATGATGACAAAGGGGGAGAAAAGAAATATATTGCTATTATATATTGTTGTTATATACAGGATAATATTGCCATATAAAGCTAATTAGTTTTTCAAAAAAAAAATTGACAAGGGAGGACAGTATATACTGATGAAACAGGACGGTATATACTGATGATGTTAGACAAGACAATGTATACTGATGATGCAGAACAGTATATTACTGATGATGCCATTAACAGTAATGAATGTGATGATACATAAATACCATATGATGAATATAATATTACTGCTATGATGGATATAACTGTTGTAACTGCCATATCAACTATTGTTATAAATTTTTCAAAATTTTAAAATGATTTTGAAAAATGTTCTTAATCTGAGGGGGAGTTTCATAAATTGAGGGGGAGTCCTAATAGAAAATATTTTTGTTTATTGTCATCATCAAAAAGGGGGAGATTGATGGGTCTCCAACTTTTCAAAATATTTTGATGATAACAATAAAATTAGTAAATAGGATGGAATCCTCTCCATAGGTTTTAAGTGTTATAAATGTTTTTAATTATCCGATTTATTTTGACCAAAAATATTTTTCATCCTAAATTGAATTAATAATTTCTTAACCTTGATAATTTAATATCAAGTGTTAAAGAGATTAATTCACAAAGCAACATTTCCTAAGGCAAGGAGAATCTCTATACCTTAAATGATTTTTCTTCACTAAAACGTTTTTTCAAAATAATATATGATATATATAAATTATTTTTAACAAAGGACATTAGTTTGTCTTCCTTCCTTTATCCGAAAATAAAAGCTAAAATGGGAGCTTTGGAAAGTATTAATTTCTGTGGGCCCATGTGATTAAATTGATTAAAACTTGCAAAGCCTTTTGAAGCCTTGTTTCTACCGTTAGGCTTGGATTGATGTTAAAATTGTGGGACCCGTGAAATATGAAAGGCTTTTAGCCTTTGTGTCAATGCATGTTTGGTATTTGAAAATGGAATTTCTTAACATGTGCCCTAAGAGCACATGCTAAGCACACGGTTCAAGAGAATATTCTCTTAAACTGTGTGTATATTCCCTTGAACTTTGTGCAAATGCAAAAAATAAGAGAATATGTACATAGTTCAAGAGAATATTCTCTTGAACCGTGTGTTTAGCATGTGCCCTTGGAGCACATGTTAAGAGGACCCTTTGAAAATTAATAAGCCATGTACTTATTATTACAAATGTTATATATGGGCCAAATTTGTTGAAGTTGTCTGCGAAGTCTTCTTCTTTGCCTCCATCCGTGTGATGCTTGCTTAAATCATTCGAACCATTCGTTTTAATTCAAAGCAATACAGGCCATCGATTTCAAAATTAATTTTTAAATTACAAGTTTGCATTTCCTATAAATAGGAAAGTTTTTCTTCACTTTCATTTTACCAATTTAAAAGATAAGAAAAACTTACTCTCTCCTTGCCTACATAATCTCTCTCCAAAAAGCTTTAAGTTCTCTTCTACTAAAAAGTTCAGAATTCTTGAAGAAGAGAAAAATTGGTCAAATTATTTGAGATAAGTTTTTAATTTGTTGTATCGTTATTATTTCATATTTGCTTATAATAGATATTCAAATATAAATTGTTATACACATTTATATATATCTATATTTCATCTATTCATATCAATAAAAAGCCATATGTTGATTAATCGAGATTGAATCAGAGATATTCTTCTTAAGTGAAGGAATCAGCCGAAAGAGTGCTCAGAAATTTCACTTGGCTCTTTATAGACATAATTTATTTATATAAATATCGTAAAATAGATCGTTACTTAGACATCAACACTATAGCGCAGATATTCCTCTTAAGTGAGGTAATCAGCCGAACGAGTTGTAACAACGTTCTAAGTGATCTATCGAAAATATTTTATATAAATATTACATAGTGAAACTTTAAATTTGGTCATTTGTTGACTAATCGGGACTGAATCGGAGATATTCTTCTTAAGTGAAGGAATCAGCTGAACGAGTACTCCGAAATTCCATGTGACCTTATTTAATATTCACAGGATAGATAAAATATATTATTATATATATTTTCGAGTTTAACAAGTTTATTTATATCAAGTATCTTTTATCTGTTTAATTTATTATACTTAATATCTGACTTTGCAAGTATTGGAACTTAAATTTATTTATTATAAAAATACTTGTTGCATAATATAAAAGTTATTTAAACTTTTATATCACTAACTTCAGTGAATTTATCTGCTTAGAAAGAAGCATATAAGTCACTATAAAAGTTATTTAAACTTTTATACCTGAAATCAAAGTTAAATCTGTTTTTCATAGAAACACATTCTTTATTTATAAAGAAAATTTAATCTTTATAAATCTGAACAAAAGTTATATATCTGCTTACACAGAAGCACATTTAAATCAAGCTTAAAGTTATACACTTGCTTATTTAGAAGCACTTCTTATTACTGAGCATTAATTAAACATCTACTTACAAAGAAGTATATTTACTCTGTATAAAAGCCTTTGAACTTTTATAAACATATCTGCTCTTTAACTGTTATCTGCTTATTTGAGAAGCTTTAAATATAAAAGTTATTTAAACTTTTATATATTTGTACTGAATTGTATCTGCTTACTTTAGAACCAAAATTCTATCAAATTATTTGTAAAAAGGGAAAAGAGTAGAGTTAATTTATTTTATGTACCTATCATGAGAAAGACGAGTAATTCTTTAACCAAGACCAGAGTCTTAGAGAGGTCAGCTGGTAGTTGGGTCTCTAGTGTACTTGTGAGGTGAGAAAGAGACTGTCGTTTCAAGACCAGATCATAAAGTAGAACTGAACTCAAAGGAAAGGTGCAACTAAGCTTGAGGAAGGAGCTGAGAGCTTGCTGTCCAAGATAGTTAGTTGTGTTTAGTTGGAAAGTTGTTTATAAAACTTTGTAAAGGCTTCTTCGTTTATTGAATGAGTATTTATTACTGGGAGTAATAGGATCTCAAGTCCTTGAGAGGAGCTTGAGACTGGACGTAGCAACATACCCGAGATGTATGTTGTGAACCAGACAAATCTCTGTGCATTGTGTGATTGAATTTTTTTATTATATTGCATATTAATTTCTAACACTACAAATCAATTTACTAAAAATTCAAAAAGGCCTAAGATAATTTTTTAAACTGTAATAATCTATTCAACCCCTCTTCTAGATTATTATTGGACTTTCAGCTACTAATTTGATCGTGCACGCAGTTAGTAGGTGATGTGAACATGTGTCCGAAAATTGCTCCTATATTGTATGATATGTGTAATATGCGTCAGGATCTCCACCAACTTTTGATAGGATATGTGGATAAGAAACACTTGAATAATGCTCGAGGTTTAGCTCTTTAAGCTGCAAAAGCTCAGAAAATAGTGCCGCAACAATGCTTTAAGGTGGGGCTAGCTTTTGCATCTTGTTTAGCAGGTTCATGTTGAGGCTTGGTGTCTGCTTGTAATAGTAAGTACTGATGTTGTATATGTTGTTTATTTAGAAATGAAGTGTTTTGTGTTTTATCTCAAAAACAAGAGAGAGAGAGAGAGATAGAGAGAGAAGAATTTCTCACTTCTTTTTTTAATATTTTTGAGTTCAGGTCTTGTATTTTTGAAAAATGCAGCTATTATATATATATATAACCTATAGGATTAATAAAAATCTTTCTAAAATTTTAATATTTGATAGACTTAATAGATGGGATACTAAAAACTATTTTAAAAACTAATCCATGCCTCGCACATGTTGCAAACTTGTGACCATAGAAAAGCAAGTGTTTCATCTGATCACGCTAAACGGATAAATCAGATCTAATTTAAAAGGCATTTTCATGTCATGATAATTCTAAAAAAAATGTGTCTAATTTTGCAAAAAACTAATGGTGCAAGTTAAAAGAAAACCGACATAAACTGAATCTAAATTGCAAAATTTATAATTTAAATTTATATGATTATCCATCAAAATCCAGCTGGGAGAAAAACTAACCACCCCAGCAAAGCTGCCAAAAAGGATTTAACTATCAACCTAGAATATGTAGGACATCAAATAAAAACCTACACAGCCACTACCCATCCAGAGAAAATTTTGCAATTTAGAACGAAGGAGAGGAAGTAGGACTTAAAAGGTATGTTACGTACATAGACTCGACAACCTATAAAAAGATTCTTAAAATGACATGACACGAGTATGCCTACTGGCTACTGTGCACATATAATCATGTCGTGTTCACACAAGTATTTCTGAATTTTATAGGAGTTCATGTAGCACAGCTTACAACGACTTGATGCAAAAACGCTTAATTGGGCTGCTTAGGGGAATTTTTAATGGAAATAAATGGAGAGGAAGGGGGATAAGGCGAGAAAAGAGAAGGAAAGAAAAGTACAATAGCTTTCTCTCTTCCTGTATGGGAGTCTAGGAAAGATAATATATAAGAGATAAATATTTTGATCATTTATAGACACATAACCTATATTTCTCTTAAATCTTCAACTATTTTGGGAGATGGTTTTATAAAGACGGCAGGAGTCGGTTTCTCTTCCTCTCTCTCTCTTTAAAAGAAAAACTTACCCTCTTTTTAAAAGGGCTATAAATGGAGTTTAAAATATTTCTAAAAATTCGTATCCGTATCTATTATCTACGTCAAAACGGATATTATCCATATTTATACCAAAACGAATATTATTCATATTCGTATCCGTCTAAAGTAGATACGGATACAGATATATACATATTCGTATTTGTAAATAGATATTTTCAGATGCAGATACAGATATGGACATGGTCTTTCCAAATTACAACTCCCAAACAGGAAGTTGGTGTGGCATTATTATTTACCACTAATATTTGTGGTACACACTCTATATACAATCAAAAAAATATAAATTTTATAAAGTATAAATGAAAAAAATATGAGAAAAATTTTAAGAATAAAGAGTGCGAGAGAAAAGGAAATTAAATGTGATACAATTTCAAGAGCAATTATTTTCACTACTCTCCTTTGATAAAATAGATATTATCAGCAATACTTAGCTTATCATAATTTCTTAATAATTATTTACCACACTTTTTTATGGCGGTGAAATTAATTTTATATTCAACATAAAAACTTGCAGAAGAAATGTCTTTATAAAATAAGTGATTAGTATTTCTTGCACACACTAGCGCGCGTATGCAATTAATAAAACATTTAAATAACTTTTGAAAAAATGGCTATATTATATAATTACAAAGGCCTACATAAGCCATATCCACAAAATGTAATAAAAATTATGAACTAATTCCGATCTTCGTACACCTCTACCACCCTTAGTCACCCTGCGCAGAGGCAGCTGTTCTTTCACTTCATCTCCCAAAAATGGAGTAAAAACTAAAGCACAATATATAGGTACAAATAGTAAAAGGGAATGTCGTCAGGGGAAGAGTAAGAGCAGAACTACTGTGTGAGAAAAATAAAAATTGATAACATAATGGGAGAGGGAAAAGGGAAATTTTTGAGTTTTTAAAATAACTGTTTCTATTTCTTAAAAAGTAAATTTAAAAACAAAAAAGGTTGCACAATATTTTTAACACTAAATTAACTGCTACATTTTTCTCCGACTTTATTACTCTACTTTATAAAGCGGGAGCAATCCTGACGATTACAAATGGTGTAATATATTCTCACTTCAGAGATAAGGAGAGAAAAAAATAAATCATGCGGTTATTACTATGGTTAATTGGGGAGAAAAAATAGGTAAAAAATAAATTAAATTACTCATGCAACCCACTATCTTGGAAGTTATCGATTCAACAACTCCTCTGTCAAATGTAACCTTCACTCTTGTATATTCTCTCATAATTTCTCATTGAAAAATGATATATATTGCGAATATTTAAATTGACTTTTTAGTTTTTAATTATGTGAATAAGTATTAGTGCTATCTTTTTTTGAGGAATGTGTAATAAATGAGACTCTCCTATAATTCGTACCAATTTCATGTATTGATAAGTTTTGCAATTGTAATTCGGCGTAAATTTATCGTAATACATAGGAGGACTTTTTCTCATGTTTGTGAGTTTTGTTTTGGAGAGAAGGAAATGGACGAAAAAGAAAAAAAATTCCTAAAACTTTTTTTGAAAAGAACTTTTCCTTTCCGTCTCTTCCCTTCCTCCCAGAAGAGAACTTACAAACAAGAAGGGGTTAATTCCTTCCACTTCAAAACTTTTTATATTTAAAATTTTAATAACTAATTTAAAAGTTTTTTTTTTTTTGGCCACTAGTACAGATAAAGTTTAGATTAGTGCATTCACATGGAATGGGGGAGGAGGGGAAGTAGAGAAATTTGTCTGATAACCTACAGTTATCGAATACTTGTTTATATAGTAATCAGTTGGAATACATAGCAGAGTTCGCAGTAGCACTTGGGCAATTCTCTTGGTATTATGAATCCGGGTACAAATCCCGGCTGCGAGTAAATTTTTTAATTATTTGAGCCCATTTAAATCGTATTAGCGTCCAATTATTTTTTTCGTGAAATTAATGACTATGAATGACATAATAGTAATGAGAAAATGATATACTCCATCCGTTATTAATTATTTGATGTTTTAGAGCTTTACACAGCTAGTAAGGAAATTAAAACTCTTATAATTACTGTACAAAAATTATTATGTATTGTCAAAAACACCTTTACATATATAAATGAAAAACTAAATTATAGGTGATAAAGATGAGAGACATATATTGTTAGAGAATAGAGAAAATATAGGAATTATAAAAGAGAAAAAGAGATTATACGGTTAAGATAATAAAAGAGAGAAAAATAGCATTGGAAAAATAGGAGAGCATTAAGGAGAGTATTAAATGTTTAGGGGTAATTTAGGAAATAATATAATCAATATCTCCTAGAAATCTACAAGAGTCAAATAAATAGGAATAAAATTTGCTCTCTAAAATGTCAAATAAATAGGAATGGATGGAGTATCTTGTAATTTTATGCATCGATTTTTTTGTTGGAGTTGCATGAAATTCATGATTATGAATCACATATTAATAATTGAAAAATGAAATATCTTGCGACTTTATGTGTCGATTTTCTTGTAACCAATTATGTGAATAACTATAAGTCGTAAATCTACTATCGTAAGTCAACCTAATAATTGTAACGACCGGGAATTCTGAAATTTCCTTGTAATTCGAATTTTTGAATATTAATGAATATTTTATCTTTTATTAATATTATATTTGTGTTACGTGTTTAAGGGTTGCGTGACAACCTGGATTATGTGGATGCATGAAATTTTACGTGTTACAGTTTTGTTTAAGTGAATAATTGATTTCGCGTAGCGTCGCTAAATCACTATTCACGGGGCACGTTTCCCGAGGCACTATTCATGCCAGATATTTTTGTGTTTTTTTTTCAACTTTCATAAATTTCATAAATACGTGTATGCGTACGAATAATTTTTCCAAGTGTCGGAAATTTTATTTGAGCTGATACGTGATTTTATCCGTATCCGAAATGTGTTATATGGGTGTTCCGAATAAATGGATAAATCCCATAATAATTATTTTTACCCATCCTAATATTTATGGTAATACCCATTTTAATTTTGGGTAGAGTTATTTACCAGTTTTGGTACAAAAGTGAGAGTTTTCGGATATAATTTTGGTATTTTCTGGTATTTAATTTGGCTTATTGCTTCAAGTGGGAACCACCAAACCACTTTCAACCAATCAAATGAGAGCTTGGGGAGAGCATTGCCGGCAAGCCTTTGAAAATTGGCCAACCTTGAGCACCAAACCCATTTTCTCCTTAATTCACTCCTCCACTCTCCCATTCCATTCAATCATTCATTCTCTCTTGCACTCCACACTCCTCCCATTCCCATCAGCTGATAGTGAGAGAGAGAAAGAGAGAGAGAGCTGCAAAGAAGGAAGAGAAAGAAGTCGCCGGAAAAGTCGCCGGAAGAGGAAGAACTCGCCGGAAAAGAAAGGAGGAAGAAGAAGAAGGCACGGGTGGAGGAACCAAGCAAGGAGAACCCCCAAAACAAAGCCTAGCCGAGCTTCTTAACATCTAGGAAGGATTTACAGAGGTAAACAATCAACCAAATCCTTTCCATTCGATTCCTTGCCAAGTTTTTCAAGTTTTTCTTAGTTTTAAGCTCTTAAGCTTGTGGGTCGGATTTTTGGCGATTCTTGGTGTTTTTGTTTGTTGTGATTGTTTGTAAATATTGTTAAGAGACTATGTAAGCCATTAATAACATCAAAGTGGAACAAAAACGCAAGAAATCCTTACCTTGGCTTAATGGAGCAAGAACAATGGACTTTGGACATGAACTTGGACATTCGGACTTTTTAGAGGACTGTAGAGCTATGATTTTGGGTTTGTTAATTTTATTTGTTGCTATGGTGTTGTAGTTCAATGGGTTACGAAGCTAACCCAGTTGGAATGGACCAAAAAGGAGTTAAAACGAGTTCGTAGTAATGATTTTTGTAAAACATGTCAGGAACTCGAAGAACAGAGTATCAACTTTACACTTTGGCTTAGGATTTGACCATGTTAATGTTAATAGGTAGCTCTGCATTTTTGATATGTTGTAGCCCCATGAGTTAGGAGTCCATAGAGTCCGGAATGGACCAATTTGCTTGTGTATTGAAGGAGTTATGGAGGTTGGAGTGACCGGAGGTCGGAGTCGCGTTCTGGAAACAAACCCAGAATCCGGCTACTGCAGAATGGCGCCGCAGCGCCACCCATATGCCCTGCAGCTCACGCTGCAGCGAGGGGCAAGTGGGGAAAAACTGGGACTCGCGCCGCAGCGTGAGGCCCAAGCTTTAAGGCTCACGCCGCAGCGTGAAGCCCGGTCATGGAGAAGACACGGGACTCGCGCCGCAGCGTGAGGCCCAGTGCATGAGCTCGGCGCTGCAGCGCCAGCTCCGTGTTTGGGCCAGGTTGGGTTAGACAGACCGGGTCGGATCGGGTCGGAGCTAATGAGCCCATTTCAGCAGGGTCCAACACTTATATTTTTCCTTGGATTAAAGGATTAGACAGGTTAACTAAGCATATCTTGTTAAGCCCTAAATGCTTAATTATTTATTAAATGTCAACCAAATTAGTATTGTCTTAAGGCGGAAATTGTATAATCTAATTGCAATTTAGGCTTGGTTTCCAGGGGGCAGCCGCTCGCTCACCGGGGAGCGAGACCCCCGACTGGGTAGTCGTAGTGGCAATCAATGTGTTTTAATGATGCAGCGTCCGTTTTGAACCATTATTTGGAATGTGACTAATTGTTATGTAAACATGTACTTAATTGTGTAGGATATTAAGGAGCGTGTGTTATAATATTGTAGCAGCGCATCCGGCAAGTTTTCTTCACCCTAACTCAATTTAATATTGGGCAGGTTTTTCTCAATCGCACAGCTTTCATTTAATGTGCGAGTTTATTCATTTATTGAGCAATCATTCTATATTATTGCACGTTTCCTAACTCAACTCGAGTTATCATATTTCAATTACGGTTAGCGGTTTAATTGTTGTTGATTACTCCGCATTAAGGATAATTATTGATATTCGCACATTGTGCATTTGCATTCGAAATATGTTGTTGGGCGGTGAAACATAAATTCTTCATTTATGAACTGTTTAAGGGAATAGTCTACGCCAATTGTTTCGGCTAGACATGTACAGGTTATTATTTTAAAAGCTATCCAAACCGATTGTCGGTGCGGATTCTTAGACTGAGAGAGCAACCCTTATTAGGGGATTATAATGTGTCGGTTATACGATGCAGTCAGAGTTAAATGTTATGCATATACATGGTGTACAAGAGGCTGATCCCCTCGAGTACAACTGACGGGGCCAGGTTTTAAAAGAGTTAGTTGAATAATTGACTCTTTGGCCAAAAGTTCATGGTCGGTTGGACCACTTAGCAGTAAATAATCATTATTCATTGTTTCATTTGGACTTTGATTATGTCATTTCAGCTATTTCATCAACGTTCATAAATTGTTGATCTATGCAGCTATTATTCTTATTCATTCATGATATATCTTCATTCTTGTTTTTAAACTTGCTGAGCAAAGTAGTTGCTCACTCTTGCTATATCATGAACCTATTGCAGCTAAGCCGGGGAGTTCCAAAGCGGACAAAGGCAAAGGAAAGCTTAAGGAATAGTTATATGTACTATCCCGTTATGTAATCGTGGAATAGTTTTGTATTATTAATGTATTCTGCGATGTATTTATTTAAGGTTATAGACCTTGGGACCGTAGTGAACCTTTTGTAATGAACAACATATGTTTATTTTATTCCGCATTAGTTGATTTATGTTGTTTAGAGGTGTGTGGATGTATTTTATCGTGAGCACCAAATTCGAGGTATTGGTACCTGAATTTGGGGGTGTCACAATAATTCTATCTAATCTCATGTATTAATGTATGTTACAATTATAATTCGGCAAAACACTTTTGCAATACATACATAACGAGAATCATTATTGAAACTTTTTTTTTAAGCTTTTAGATTAAATCAACATCATTTTTTCCTATCGATAACTTATATATATAATAAGCCAAGAGACTATCTAATTTTCAATTGAATTAAGTTAATTTAGTTTGATTGAGTTGACTCAAATGAATTGATTCAAAATAAATTAATAAATTATTATTAATTAAACTTATATTAATGAATTATTTATTGAACTTTCATTTTTCAGTACATTCACTTCCTCTCTCACCACTGTATTCTTTCTCTTCCTTTCCCTTTTCTTATTAGGTAACAAAACCCAAAAGTAACATCTTTCAACTTTATTAATATATACCTTCACAACTTTAATAATATAGATTAAATACAAGATATAAAATCATTCACATTTTCAAATTTATGTAAGTGCATATTTTTCTCTACACTATTTATACATATTCGCTACCAAAAAAATCTACATATATTCAGTAGTGCTCAGCAACATATTATACACAAAAATATTATACAAATGGATAAAAGATATACATACTTCTTCACTCTCCTTAATTTCTTTTCGTACAACTAATTTGGCATTGTCTGATGACTTGGGGTGATACTTAGTATGTGTATGATGGAATGCCAAAAAAAGAATTAATATGAATTTTTCATTTTTTTTTAAAATTATTTTAATATTTTTGAGTTTTTGGTAGGGATGGTAATAGTGCGGTGCAGTTCTGGTTTTTCAAAGATTTGGAACTGTACTGATCTTAAAAAATCTTGAAACGGAACTGTATCGGTTCAAGATTTTTTTATACCAAAACCACACCGACCAGTTTATGTTTTGAACCGCACCGACGTGCACCGGTCAAAAATTAATAATATTTTTGACTTAATTTTGTATTAAATTAGTTTAATATTTTTCCACCACCTATGATATTAGCATTTAAGTAATATAAGAATATATGTTCAATTAAAATTAAGATAACATTGTGATAATTTAATATAAATGTAGTTTTAATATATATCAACTATATATAAAATATTCATAAATAAATTTTTGATATGCAAAAGTAAAAAATAACAAATATATATGTTTGAGTAACTCTATGATTATATATAATACTATGAAATATAGATATATAGTTTTAAAAAACAAGTATATATAGAGCGGTTCAAAGACCGGTGCACCGTCAGTTCAAGAAGCGATAAGATGTACGGTGCACCGGCGGTTCAAAGGCAAATATCAAAACCGCAATGCACTAGTCCTTATTTAAAAAATTTTATACCAAAACCAAACCGACAAAGCCAACGGTATGGATAAAAACCGGTTGTGCAATTCGACCGGTTTCAGATCGAATTCGATTTAAATTGTCATCCTTTTGGGTCTTGCAATTTTTGCAAAAATACAACAATTATATATAGCCTATAGGACTAATAAAAATACCTCTAAAATTTTAATATTTGATAGTAACTTAATAGAATGGAGTACAAAAAAAATGTTTTTAAAATTATTTTGAAAACTAACCCTTGCCTCGCTCGGGTTACAATTTGTAAGCTTGTAACCACAGAGAGGCAAGTGCTTCATACGACCACGCTAAACGGATATAAATCAGATCTATTGTAAAAGACATTTTCATATAAGGACATTTCACTTTATAATTCTAAAAAATTATAAAAAAAATTATAAAAAAAAAGCCATCTAATTTTGCAATGGAGTAAGTTGCAACAAAACCAAACAAAATAAACTGAATCTAAATTGCAAAATTTATAATTTAAATTTATATGATTATCAATCAAAATCCAGCTGGGAGAAAAACTACCCACCCAGCAAAGCTGCCTAAAAAGGATTTAACTATCAACCTAGAATAAGGACATCAAATAGGAACCTACACAGCCACTACCCATTCAAAGAAAATTTCGCTGACAGGACTAACTGCTACACTAAGTTCTTATTCTCACAGTATAAAATTTAAGATCTACATACATGCCATTTATTGACCAAGACTAAGACTGAATTTCCCAAAGAAAGAAAGTACTCCAATTTCATTGAAGTTGCATATTAAAATAACTCAAAAAAAATTTATTGAATCAAGTCCTGCCCGAAGTTCTTACTCTACAGACATGCCATTTATTGACCAAGACCAAGACTCAATTTCTAGCACAGCCGGATGGGGAGAGGAGTAAATATCAGGCTGATGCTTTCAAAGACAAATAATGCAATTCGAATTGAATTAACCAAAAAATGCTCATAGTTTTACAGTATAAACTGGAATTACACATTCCACGAGCAAGTTTCAATCTTCAATAAACTCAAAAGTTGCATCCTCCTTTATGTACAACTGGCCAACCATCCATCTCTCAAGCTAAACATCAAGCACCTCATTCTCTTCCCCAGACTTTTCACTTAATAATTAAATAATTAAAGGCATACTACAAGACACACCCACCCACATCACTGGATTTGCTATCCAACGGCGTTCCCTCTCAACATAAGCTCTTTTAGCACAATCAGAAGTCAAACTCTCCATTTGCCTGAGGAAGAGAAATAGCAACACAATGAGAACAAAGAGAATCTTTCAAGTATCACTGTACTGTTGACTTATCAAATAAATTAGGCTTGAATACACTTTAAATAAGTTTTTCGCATTTTAAAACTTCAACCCTAATGTTTCAATTTTAAGACATTGAACATTAACATCCCTGAATTTCTATATATATGTAATAATAAATTCAGGGACATTAAGTTTCAATGTCTTAAAATTGAAACATTCGGGTTTAAAGGTTTAAAGTGTATTTAAGCCAATAAATTAGAAAAAGAACATATAACCCATAAAGCACACCTTATTAAATAGGATGTCTTTGTTGTTTATGTGCATAATGCCATCCTTCAAAGTGCATTTCCACCTGCTCTTGGTACGAGTCACCTACCCACCAAAATTTATATCATCAAGATCAATGAGGCTTCGTCGTCATAATATGTCTGATACTATGTTCTCCTTTTTTATGACATACAAATCAATACAAAACATTTTCAGCAGAACCAAAAGATATAACATTACCTTGTCAAACTGAGCCAGAACTAAATGCTGTGTATTTAGGTCCTCCCCTTGGTCCACATCATCCAAATCATCATCATCATCGTTCTCATTCAAGGGTTCATCATCTTCATCATCTACAACATCATTCTGAGTGACAGCAGCAGGAGTTGCTGCTTGTAGGTCTGAAAAGAAATGAACAACATAAAGTTCCAACATCAGAGAAATAAAACTTTACAATAGATTGAGTAATCTAGCTCCATATAGATCATTAACTTTTACCATTTGGAGCTGGAGTGTTCACTATATTGTAGTCTTCATTGACAACTCCTTGATAGTTGTATATCTTTAAGGTCAAAATAAAGCAATGTGTTAGTATACAGTATCAAACAGCTTATTGACATTATGCAACTCATTTCATACTAGAATCTCGTGCATTTAGACTGTATCAATAATCATAACAGATAACAAACAAGATTATTGTACGGTAAAAGACCCACAAATTGCCATGCACTAAACTGAAAAAATGTAGTACTCCACTGCAGCATGTTTTGCGAAAATTAAAGGGAACGGGAAAGAAAGGAAAATATTGAGATAATATTTCCTCCAAATTCTTGACATCCACCATAATGGACATATATAACTTATATATACTAGAGAAAACGGGAAATAAGTCAAGGTGCATAGTAGGAGTACATATTAGGAGTATACAACGCTTAATTTAAACGAAGTCGTTTAGGATTCCATTAAAGCCCCACCCTCTGTCTCACAAGTACGGAATACAGATCTTGCTTCTTCTCTCTCACTACAAATAGCTCCCCTTCTCTCTGCAAATCAATCCCCATCTCTACAAATTCATATGGTCTCAACAAAGACGAAGCTCAAAGATGCTGGTGAGGTAGTCGCTGGCTGGGATGGTTTTGCTACAGTGGTATGAACAGTGAAACAAGTGAAACCAAGTACCCAAAATCTTACCCGAATCAAACTCCCCCAAAGAATAAGGGGACACCCAAGCCTCCTCTAAACTTCCATGATGAAAATTCCATAAACATGGCACTGTAGCACAATGCCAAAAAAAATGTGCAAGACATGCAATAATTACAAGAATCTAAGAAAAACTCAAAAGTTCAAGTAAATTTCAAGAATTTTAAAATTTTAAAAATTAATTCCACAAATCACAAATTCATAATCTTATTGGTATTTTTTTACCATAAAAAGTTATTGATAGGCAAATACTTAAAAACAACTAAAAGTGCTACAGAAAATTATATAATTATATTTAGTTACTTAGTAATCAATTAGAATCAATAACAGTGACTAACACAACATACAGATTATAAAATTTTTATAACACTATTTACTTTTTGTAAATTATTTAAATTTATATATATAAATTGAAAAGGATCAATTTCTTGATACTCTTTTTCTCTTACCAATTATCAGTTACCAATAGCGTATAGATATACAGGAAATTATCCTTTCCTTTTCAGAAGGAAAATAAAGTACGAAATCAACAGGTTTTTAGTCCACCGGTAAAAAATGCATATCCTTGAGACCTTGAACTTTCTCTTCTCTCTCCTGTGTTTCTCTATCCTTGGACCTTGACCTTTCTCTTCTCTTTCCTCTCTCTTAGTCAAGCAATTCGGTGAAAACAAGCTTGTTATCCACATCGATGATTCGAAGAAAAAGTAGATAGGACTAAATGCAAATCAATGGGATAAAGATAGTTGCCAAGAAAATATTAATGGGTTGGAAATGCAGCTTTACTCTGTTATAGATATAAAGGAAATTATCTTTTCCTTTTCAAAGGGAAAACAAAAGAAGAAAATCCAACAGGTTTTTAATCGATCGGTAAAAAGCCAGATCCTTGAGACCTTGACCTTTCTCTTCTCACTCCTCTCTCATATTTCTTCACTCACGCATCATCTCTTTCCTTTGAACTTGACTTTTCTCTTCTCTCTAAGTCCAACAATTCGGTGAAAACAAGCTCGTCCATATCGATAATTTTGTTGCCAAGAAAGAGAAAACAAGGAAAGCACAGATCGATGGGGGGTTGAAGATAGTTGCATTAAAGATAATTGCCAAGAAAAAGATCAATAAGTTGAAAATGCAGATCGTTGCCAAGATCTATGTAAGGTACGTGATATGGTCTATGTAAGGTACGTGATATGGTGCGCGAACGACCCACTTTCTGGGTGAGCGACCCAGTTTGTGGTTTGTAGGGGGTAAGGATGAATTAGGAAACCCTGGGCTCAAACTCAACAACTTACTTATAAAGAACGAGTTTAGGTGAGCCAAGGAGTTGTTATGATTTTAACAGCCCTACTTAACGGTTCGAATACTGTTTGTGGCTCCTTCCAATGCTTCAATGTGCTATTTCCAACATACACAAGGCATCAAAACAAGCTCCCTCCTTCTAGACATAAAACATACATTGAAAAGTTGTATGCGACCACAGGCAGAAGCACAAACAATGAATGAATGAAGAATTTGATTCTATAATAAAGTCCATTGCACAAGGCTGGCTAGTACTGTATATCTATAATTTACTAATTTACTGTGATAAAAAAATGAAAACTGTCATATATTTCAGAGCTGCTGACATCGCTAGAACAACGATTTGACATAGCTAGACGGCTTCTCTACACCCATAAGATAATGTTTATTCCTTTCTCGTGAAATTGTCCACCACAAGGCGTGAGGAATCATATTCCACTTAGACCCCGACCTTCAAGGAATCCTAACACTGGTCTCCAAGCATGAAGGAACTCGACGAACCGTTTGGGACATGGCCCCCAAGGTCTTAATAGATATCCTTTGGATTTCCAGGACTTGAGATGACTTGTGAAAAACCATGCAACCAGTGGTCTATCTTTTATGAAGTTAAGATAATAGACTATACTCACTACTCAAGCTTTTAATTCACATAATTTTATATCTTAAGAGTTTAGACTAATAAATTTTCTCTTATTTCATTCCCAGCATTCAAGGTATAAGGAAATAATATTGGAGTTGATACTGAGATACACAAATCAATATTGGTATCCGACTATATATAGATTTAGGAAAATCACATACTAAGAATAAGAAAAAATGTGAATAGGGAATTATATAATAACTGCTCAAGTCAAGCAATTAATTACTAATTTCGGTAATCCATTAATTTTCTAGTATTCCTTCTATAATCATTTAATGATTCCATATAAACCCTAATGAGGACTATTGTAATCAATCATCCTATTAGTAATGAAGCTTTCCTTTATAAACTTCTATATGGGTATAAAGCCGCAATTAATTGCGACTAATCTTATTCGCCTCCTAGGCGGGCAGCATTTTGCCGCTTCAAATTAAATACTACCACCTGTTTTTTTCTCTACTTTTTTCCCCTATTAGTATCTTAGGCTGAGGTTCCTTCACCCCTTTAGAATTAAAAATATTTAGTTATGTTGCCATTTAATTTATCTTCTACTTCATGTTATTTTGTTTGCAGATTAACTTGTTATTCAACTTAGAGAGGAAGAAGAAGAATGAGGAACGGCCATTCTAGAGGACTATGATTCAAATCCAAATTTGTTAGCCACTCAAGGTCCCATCATACCCGAAGAGGCTTCGGCCATTGAGGCATTCTCTTCATTCCGGTGGTCACCTCAACAAAGTAAACATGAATCATCTCATATGAATGCATAACAAGTGTTAACTAAAGGAAACTCGTATAGGTTTTAATTTTTCACTTTTGCAAATCTACATGAGTACGAGGGGGAGCTTAAGGAAATAAAGATGGGAATGTACATTGAGATGCACAAACCAATAACAATGTATCATCATTATATGTCTAGATTTAGGAAAATCATATATTAAACATATGGAAAATGGTAGAGGCCTTGAAGAATAACCTCAAGGTTGTTGGTTCCAATCCCATACTAGGAGCCAAAATTACCAATAAAAATGTGAATAATTACTTACATAACTAACCGCTTAAATCAAACAACTAATTATTTTATTTTAATTTTGATGTGTCGAGCAACAAAGAGGGTGTTCGGGATCGGTTGTGCCTTATAATTAGTTTTTAAAAGCAGAAAGTGTTTGGTAATCTGATTTTAAAACTGCTTATAATCACTTTTTATAGAATTAATCAAAAGCTCCAATTTGAAGCTTCTAATTATTTTCCAAATCTAATAATCAGGTTTGATCAAGTATATTACTAATCTATTCCTAATTATTTTAATAATTCCACCAATTACCTATCTCTACTTCTCTAAACCTTTCTTTTTAGTAATTTACACTTGAAATAAGTGAGAATCAATTGTTTTACACCAAACACTTTTTACTAGTTTAATTGCTTTTTTAACTAAACACAAACTACTTTTTTAAAACTAATCATAAAAAGCAGTAATCAGAATCACTAATCACATTTTTTAAACAATCCCAAACATACTCCATGTATAATTTGCTTAATTAACGCAACTATGAATTATTTCCTATTATTATCCTTTAGGTCCTACATAAATCCCAATAAGGATCAAGATTCCTATTTTCAATAAAGCCATTTATAAAATTCAATAGCAAGGATATGGGCATTACTCCCATCTTGTGGCTTTTTTTCTTTCTTTTTTTTTATAGCTTTTATATGTTTTTATTATAGAATGTTATGCCTTATCTCATAGCATCTACAAGATTTTGTATTTTGGTAATTGATTTGTTATCTCTAAGGAAAAGAATAAAAAAAAGGAAAAGGCATTTGTTCAAATATTTATTAGAAGAAAAAAATTAAATTAAATTTGACTTTACATATTATATTTTAGATAGAATAAGAATATTTTGTTGATACTCAACTTAACTCAGCAACACCTTTTATTGATAGAAGAGAGAATTTACAGTGGCTAGACAATTGGTCCACCCTGAACATATATACAAATGCAGAAAGAAACAAGAAAAACAAAAGATAGCAGCACTGCAATGCCTAGCAAATCTGAAATCGCAAGCCAACTGAAAGCTTCCATAGTCAAAGCCACAACGACACTAAGAAAGAGACTCTATCCCACAATTCGTAGGAGGGAAAAGCTTGGTCCCGAAAAATAGTAAATTATGTTCTATCCATTGGCCCCGTATAGCAGAAAGAAAAAAAAACAAATTTTACAAAAATTTACTCCCCACTTATCCCAAAACCCTCAAATTTAATTGCATGCAAGACCTCCGATGAAGGACACACCCAAGACTCCTAAAATGTGAGAAAACGTGTTCCACAACTGAACTATAAGGAAACAATTTGATAACGTGTCTCATTACAGTCTGTCTACTAATAGCAAAAATGTTCATTGACAGCTTGGAGAGGACTACACAAGCCCAATATATATGTATATACATACATAATATCTCTCTTAATGCATGTTGACCCCAACCCAAGGACTCATCCTTCACCAATGCTAAGTAGTCAACTCAATCTGCTCCAACATTTCAGAAACCCTAAGGGTCTGTCTATGAGTTTAAATTTGGACGGAATGGAAGGGATGGAATGGAAAGGAAAAGTTCTTCATTCCAATATTTTTGGAAAGATCTTTCCTTCTCAGCCCTTCCCTTCTCCCAAAATTAAAGCTCACAAACAGGCCATAAAAGACTGGCACCAAATTGATGGTTCATTTTTTAATTGTATTTTATTTCATATCAGGGGAAAAAAACATTATATTAGAAAAAGGGAGATTACAAAATGATGAGCAGAGGATGAGAAATCCTCCTAAACCAGAAAAGTGGGAAAATACAAGCCCTTAGTGGAAGGTTGCATTCGAAATCTGAACACAAAATCCCACCAAAAAGATGGTTTATTTAAAGAAGAAACATTTTTACTGCCAGTTAGATCAGACAAGTAACACTACTAAGCTAGTTATTGAACAGAAAAAAATAAAAAATAAAAAATAAAAAAAATAAAATTATATCCAAGTTAAAATCCACATAACAACAAAGCGTGCATCTAGCATGATGCAATTTCGGGTTCAGCTACTAGTACATGCCAAAAGAGGTTATAAAGCTAAGCATGTGATCACACTAACTCACACCTTGCACATCTAAAAGGAAAAAGGTAGAAGCAGCAAAAAATGTAGAAGAAACATAGAAGCAGCAGCTCACATTTGGTGTAGAAAGCGCTTCATCATATGGATCAGGAGTTGGCCCATCCACTTGAGGTATCCGAGAAGACAATCTTATACCACTTGCAAACTCCCGATTAGCAGCAGTGGTCCCTTGACCTGCCTGCAAAGTTAAAATAGGTTATTATTAGATTTTCCATTGAATCAGCATGAAAACATGCTACAAAATTACGATAAAGGGAAGACTCGGATGTGATGGTAGAAACAAAATTGTTCATACAAAACAATAGAAGGATACAAGACTGGAGACCAGAAAGTCCAGAACCCAAAAACATAAATATTATAACCTTTTCATTTTCCCGGTATAGGAAAAAAGATTAATAATAAAAAACAGAAGTAGCGCAATCATAACATGTACTACAAGATTCTTTAAAGCAGATAAAAGAAAATGGCAGGTAAGCTCAAGCTTCCTGTCTACAGTATTTAGGAGGTTGGACAGTGGGGAGAATGAGAGAATAACATCGAACAATTAGTCTCTTTTTTATGGTTTTACCTCACATGATTAATATTAAGTAAATGTTTAACATTGGGTGCAATGACAGTGAAAAATCATTAATGGACAACACTAGAAATTAAGTTTCAATGGAGGAACCTGCAAAAATTCACCATCATTTGATTCAGTGAAGGATCAATAGTGATGTTATCACCTCTAAAGAACAAAAGGCAGGCTCCTCCCACAAGCCTCCAGCCTTTTTCCAGTCAATATAAACTGGCATGTATATACAGTGTTGGGTCTTACTTTAGACTACTTATTATATTGCTAAGTTTTTGTCGTATTTTCAATAAAAACATTATTGGATAAAGCAATTAATTTTTAGTTTTTTTATTTAATAATTGAATCATATGATCACACCCTATGCAAAGCACGGGATCTTAATTTAGAGTTCTGATAATTAAATTTTATCATATACTTTATAAATATTATTGGAAAATTAAATATTTTTATTTTTTATTTAATAATTGAATCATATTGTTGGTCATTATATTTATATTCATATTTTAATAATAGTAATAATTTAATATTAGGTAAGATGATATTGATCAGAAAATAGTTTCCTAAATTATATTATCGAAGTAATAATAAAAATTTAATTTATACTTGAAAAATAAGTATACTTATATTTTAATAATAGAAACAAATTCAAGTTAGGTAAGAAGATCTTTGAGAAAGAAATATTTTCTTCTCAAACTATATTATCTAAGTAGTAATAAAATTTTAGTAAATAATGATAACAAATTAATATAAAGTAAGATGATCTTATGATTGTTTATGTGTAAATATATATAACCAACTCTTGTTTTTGATTCGGTTGAATCGAATGAAAAGTATTGCTATAAATAATGATATTGTTGATGTTTTTAATTTTATTTTTATAAATTCTTATTGGATAGCTAATTATTTTTATTTATTATTTAATAAATGAATCATATAGTTGGTTAATATGTCATATCTATACTTTTATTTTAATAATGGTAACCATTTAATATTAGGTAAGATAATCCTTATCAGAAAATTGTTTCCTTTCAATATTATATATCTACCTATTTAAGTAATAATAAAAATCCTAATTATACTAGAAGTTATAATTATATTTATATTTTACTAAAAAAAATAATAACAAATTCAAGTTAGGTAAAATAATCTTTATGAGAAAACTGGTTCCTTCTCAAACTATATAATACAAGTAGTAATGAATCTAACTTAAACTCGTATTATATATATGTTTTAATAACAGAAACAAATTAATATTAGGTAAGATGGTATTGCTTCCTTGTAAAACAATTACTAATTTTTTGATGAATCCTACTTAAACTCGCATTATATAGGTCGAACCAAAAAAAAGGAGAATGAACCAAATAGTCTATTTAGTTATAGATTTATAGTATAGATGTGGGCAAGCCCTATCAGGTAAAGACAATGAACAGCTTCTATGTTTACACTGCCCAGGGAATAAGTCCACAATTCCCTAGCATTAGAACAAGCTGAAAAGAGATGATCAAGCTTCACAGCTTTGTTTCATAACAAACAACTAGTATATCATTCATTTCTCTCTCATCCTCAAAATCTCTCTTGAAATAGCCAGCCAAGACACTTCCTTGACATAACATGCTACTCTTTTTGGCTCTTTTGTCACCTTGTATACCAAATAGCATTTCAAGGAGGGTAGACTCCTCCCATTAATAGATAGAGAATAAAAAGATATTATTGAAAGTATATCATGGCACCCTGCCACTGCATTATCTCCATTCTACCAACTCTTATTTCTACGCATTATAGTTTCACAAAGAGCACAAATTGACTCAAACACAAATTCACTTCTCATTCACAAAAGTTACAAGTCATTGTTAAGCACACAGAAATAGACCAAGTCGCCATCAGTCATCAGTCATTGTTAAGCTCGCAATTACATACACATTATGATTCCATGAAAGATTAGGATGAAAAGGATTCTGGTGATAATGTATCATCAAGATTATAAAAATTCCAAGGTTAAAAGATTGAGAAATTTAACAAGAAGATATGAGGAACTGTACCACCATACATGTACACAAACATAAATATACAGGAAGGTAAAGAAATAATTTTACCTTAAACTCATCTGACATAGCATCTCCAGCTCCGTCCTGTTGTGGTATGTATCCATTATGATATTGCGTAGCAAAATCCTCCCGTTTTCTCTTTCCACCAGGCGTGAAGAAATCCTAGAATTTCACCAAAATCAACAATAATGTTGAACTCCGTACGTTATTACCATTTTATGATGACATAATTATGTTAAATAGAAGCGCTGATAAGTATTATAAGTTGAAAGGTACCAGTAGTTGGTTGGATAACACACAATTCATAACCACAATAAGCCCCTCATATTAGAGAGATCAACTTCCACTTACCCCTCATATAGAGAGATACAAGTTTGAAACTATGTACCATTGATCTCTCAGTTATAACTATTTTGCTGCTTAAACTCCTCCACACCAAAAATCAATACTAAATTTGTAGTTGCAATTAAAATGCTAGCAATACTTATATAGAATTTATGAAATTATATCAGGACAGATTGATCAGTTTCTTCAGTTTGTTGGGAGAAGCATCTAGCCAAGGTGGACATTTTCAAAGTTTGCTCTCAATTAAGAGCAAGACTCTTAAAGTGCTCCAAAATGAAATGTGGTCTTACATGAAAGCTTTGTTCTTTCCAATTATCTTTATTTTTTCCTTTTTATTAAATGTCTCTCCCTTCATGTAAATTATGGAGAAGGTGATGGGGACGGGGGTTTTGGGATGAAGGATAAATATCACACAGATAATCTCAAACAAAACTCAATCAATTCTAATTATTCAATATCTCAAAATAATGAATTACATCACTATTTATAATACTTCTAGACAACTTTCATAACCTACATTGAATTCTAATAAGATAACTACAAATTAAATAAACTAATTAAAATATAACTTCTAACTCATGGGCTTCCAAAGCATTTTATATTGTTCTAACCAACTTTCAAGAGCTCGTCCTACAGTTCTCCCCTGCTGAGAAAAAATTGACTCTGTCGAGTTAAAAACATCAACACAAGAATAAGCTCGTTGGATCACCAAGAAATTCTTTGCAAGCTTCAAATTTGACATGTCGATAGCACAAGTAAGAGTGAACTTGGTATTGCCTTTGATAATCAAATAGATATTAGCACGAGCATCATGTTACGCATGACGATCCCATAGTCATGTACGCCCTAAGATAATGTAACAAAACTTAAGGGATAGAACATCACACATAACGGTATTCTTAAGCTTGCCAACGGAAAATGTAACCAAACACCTCTGGGTAACCCGCAACTTTGTATTCGTAATCCATGCAACATCATACGGCTCCGGGTGAGGCTCAACTTTTAACCCAAATTTCTTAATTGCTTCCTCAGAGATAACATCCGTACAACTTCCAGTATCAATCACAAGAGAACATACATGTCCTGCACATTTGACTTTCGTCTGAAAAATTAGCCCACGATGGATTTTAGAATCATCCTTATGTTTTTGAGCAATAAGTAAAGGTTGAACACTTAAACATCCTTCTAAATGAACATTAGCTTCCAAATCCTGCTCATCGGGCTCATATTCGACGTCTAACCACTTGCAAACCTCTTCGTCTAAATCAATTTTCCCAAACTCTTTGTCAACAATAGCAAGTTGCCTAAAGGGAGAAGAGGCAACATTCATCTTCGGGAAAGAACACTCAAAAGACATGTAACCAAAACCGCCTAGACGTATGGCTATGGTTGTTGCTAGCATTAGAAGAACTTGGGACAGGAGTAGACCTGCTAGTAGCTGAATGACTCGCTGACGATCTTTTCACAGGTCTATTTGTAATAGGCTCCATAAAAGTACGTTCACTCCGAGTTTGGATTGGTATTGGAGGCCTAACAGAATTCCTTTTTAAATTATCCTCTACTTGGGTGGCAACTTGAACAGCATCATCCAAGAATAAGAGCTTACCTGAAGCTATACCACCTGCAATCTCCAAATTCAATCCTTCGACAATACATAGAGATTAGAACTTCTTCAACCCAAGGGAATTCAGACCGTGTAACCAAACTGTAGAACATTGAAGTATATTCGACTACGAATTTACTTCCTTGTACCAACTCAGTTAACTGCAAATAGGCTCGTTGCTTATAATCAGAAGGCACAAAACGTCGATTTAGGGCAGCTTTCATATCTTTCCATCTTCTCGCAGTTGTATATAAATTTCGTTGATGTCGATCCCAGCAAATAAGAGTTGTCTCTTTCAATTTCGCGTCAACAAAGAAAAGTTGTCTCATGAATCCATCCAAACTATGAATCCAATCGAAGAATGCTTCGGGACCATTATCGCCATTGAAGTCTCCAACATCTAATTTCGCTCCTCTATCAACTACATTCATCCTAGGATCTGGAACATGAGGATTAACTGGTAGATTAGGGTCATGTTGTTGTCGTCTCAGATGATTAAGATACGGGATGGGGTCTTTAAAATTCTTATGTACATCTTTTTGTCCCTTATCAACGCGTTCCGTGAGTACATCAACTTTTGCTGCAAGTGTTGTAATAGAAGTTTGAACATTTGTTTCATTTGCAGTAAATGCTATCTTCAATACTTTTGAGACGCTCATCTTGTTGTAACATATAAGCATCAAGTTTGGCGTTGATTTCTCCGACATTTACCATGGTTCCTACAAATAAAAATATAGAACTCTTTTTTTCTTTTTCTTTTTTATTTTTATTTTTTTAGGGGCTTAAGTGCAGAAAATATAAAGAAACAGGGGCTGAACTGAAACTAATCAAACTTCAGGGGCTAAAATTGAAGAAAATGAAAGTATAGGGATTGATATGTAAAATTTTAGGGGAATTTTAAAATTTTAAAAAAAACTTGGGGGACTAAAATAGAAAACTATAAAAACTTTGGAGTACCTAATTGTAATTTATCAAGAGATATTTATTTTCTCAAATTTGGTCTCTCTGGTCTTTATATTCTTTACACGTTTAAGGTTAAGGAGACTGGGAGCCTTGGAGATGAAAAGCTGAAGACTTCCTCGACCAAGATGAGGATGGTGGCGGTGGCAGTGGGATGCGGCGGCGGCTCTAGCGACAAGGAATGGCAACACTGGTATTTTAGTTCTTCTCCTTCTCTTTCCTTTATTTATTTATTATTTTTTTCTTCTCGCCTATGTAGGCTGCGCTTTGGGTAAGGTTTGGTGCGACTAAAGTTTCATAGTGACGTTAAAGCTTATGGCTTGTGCAGCGTGTAATAATTTTTGACTTTTTGGGCAGCGACTGGTTGTGGGATTGTAACTGGTTCGTGGGCAATAGATTTGGGACTACTAGGGATGTAATGGGTCTGAGTGTAGTAGCTAGGGTTTGGTTATATTGGGCAGTTTCTGGTTCAAGGTGATGACACTAATTTTGGGATGTCTAAGGATGGATTGAATTTAGTTCTGATACCAAAATAACGGGGACGAGGGTTTTGGGATGAATGATAAATATCACACAAAACTCAATCAATTCTAATTATTCAATGTCTCAAAATAATGAAGTACATCACTATTTATAATACTCCTACACAACTTTCCTAACCTAAATTGGATTCTAACAAGATAACTACAAATTAAATAAACTAATTAAAATATAACTTCTAACGCATGGGCTTCCAAAGCCTTTTATATTGTTCTAACCAACTTTTATGAGCTCGTCCTACATCAGAAAGTACTTTAAGGCTTTCATAAATCAAGAACTGCCTCCATCCAACAAAAAACTTTTGGGCCCTTTTAGCTTTGTAAAACAATATTAGATAGCAGTAACATCCATATCAATTATCAAGCGTTATTTTAAGGGAAAATTGTCACAGATCATAACAAATATTGGTACCCAGTAAATATTTTGGAAAGAGAAGGGGATAGGAACAAAAAATAACATGCATTTGGTAGTATATTACATACGAGCAGCAAATTCCAATTCCAGAACATTTAGTGAACACTAATTAGCGTTTATGAAGATGATATAAAAAAGATAAAAAAAAATATAGGTTTTACAGTCTCGATTATGGAACCCAAAACTCCCCCCATCTCTGATCTTTTTTATCTTACTCTGTCACCCATTCCAATTGTTCACCTTATCAAATCAGTCCAATTACAAAAGCCAGATTGCTATTGCTAATCAAAAAATAAGAGTTTAATAGAATCTCTTCCTTTTCGTTTTCATGATAACTCCATCTTTCTCCACATTTTTTGGTCAATCAATATAATTTCTGTTTATTTGCAAAATAATATGGAGCGATTTGCATTGTGTGCACACTTTTACATTGAGATCCTCTGTTACATTCATCTACTCCAAGATGCTTAAAAACCAAAATTCTGCAGTAATTCTTAACTTATTTTATTCTTAATCTCTGCATAGAATACTAGAATTATCTTTCACAAGGCCATTTTTCCTCCTCCATTTGGAGATATGCTGATCTATCAATTTGTATGATTGCTTATTGTTGAGATTCGGTAGCTTAGTGAAAATGATAACAAAGATTTATATTTATAAGATTATACATCATGTGAATTTCTGTCTTTGAGCTATTTCCTGTAGACATTTACTTGATATTCTACTTCTCCCAAAGAAGAATGTTTTTCAGGAGAATAAAGAAGAACAAAATGTTTCCGCTTTTGTAGTTAAACACTAAAACCTTGCAGAGAATAGCAAATGAATCATATTTTAGTGTTAACTACCAATGATAATTACCTGTGTCATTGGTTGATGAGAAGCTCCCCTGTCCAACTCTTCACGCCCTTCATCATAAGCTGCAAGAAGACATTAATTTTTTTAATTTGTTTTGTAAGTAAAATAGTTTTTTGAAAAGACGCCGGGGGGGAGAAAATAATAATGAATGTAAAACTTTTGCTTCAATAAAAGTCATCATTTTACCATATAACTTACCAATATTAACATCAAGAGGCGGCCTTTGGTTCAACCAAGGAGACGGTGGTTGCTTCAAGAGGAAAAGAACAAATGAATTAATTTCTCAATCCGACAGCTACTATACATGCAACACTCTTTCTCCACCAATCAGATAAAGAAAAGTAGACTATATACTATCTAAATTGCATTATTATTCCAGAGAAACAAAATGAGGAAGTCTTAATAGGGGAGAAACAGGTCGAAATCTTGCATAAGAATTGTCAAACAATACTACTACAAAATGCAATGTCTACCATGAACTGGCTAGGTCTTCCAGCAGAAACTCCACCATTATCAGTAGAGTTCTCCCCAGGGGTAATAGGAGTACCACCAGTAGGAATGTTATACAGTGAGCTGTCTGCTGTTCCCGGCAAAGGTGTTTGGGCTGTTCCGGGCAAAGGTGTTTGGGCAGATCCTGGTAATGGCGTTTGGATAGGAGTCTGTAATGGCGTCTACATATAAAAATATGTACACACTTCAAAACAAATATTAAGGAGAAAAGAAAAAAAATGATATAATGCACAAAATATGTAACCATGAACAGAGAAAGTGAGAACTCACAGGAGGAAAGAGTAAATCAGCAGTGGGGGTTTCGTACTCCTCAGTCCCTTCATACGGAACATTAAGATCATGAAAAGGAGTAATAGGAGCCCCAGGCGTCGGCCTTGGGGCTGAAGACCTCTCTATTGGACCCAAAATAGCACCAGCTTGCATCATTTTTGTTTCCCACAGCTATCACATAAAAATCAAAATTTTGAAAAAAAATGAAATTTTTCTGCTAAAATCCATAAACAAAAAGAAATTCTTATAAAACCCTAAAATCAATCGGATTAAAAATAAAACTAAATCAACTTAGATAATTCACTCTGGACACGTTTAAGTCTAATATTGAACATTCAGTTCAAAGAAATATATACAAACAACTCAAAGTTTTTCAAATAAAAATCACAAGACAACAAATAGAACCAAAACATCACAAAACCCTAAAACTAATCATATCAAAACTACGAAATAATCAGCTAAGACTATTCAATATAAATACAATCAAGACTCAAAATTGAACGTTTAACTCAAAACAAACATATACGAACAATTAAATTATCAAAGCATTCAAGAATTTAGGGCTGAAAATTACTCCTTGAAGCTCGCTAAGGACACTCTCGCCAGGACCGCCATTGTTAACGAACTCATCGCGGACCTTGTTGATGACATCTTCGATGACTTGGATGTAGACACCGCTCGTCGTCGAACTCGACATCTTCCGATTAACCGGAGCTCCCTCTACGTTCCAATTCGAAACCAAAATCAAGGAAAACAAGTACAGATCTTTCGGAATTAGATTAAGAGAGTGACTGATTATGCTCAGAGGTCTAGGGATTGCTTGTGGAAGGTCTGAACTGGAAGGTAGATAGAGAAGGAGGAGGGGAGGATAGAGAGGAAGCGGATATAGAGAGAGAGTGAAGAGGAGGAGAGAGAAGGGGGCGGAACGGAAAAGGGTATAAAGAGAGGAATATAAATAGGTTTGCATCCGTTTATATGAGTGGGTCTACGTGTCGAGATCTGTCCGCTATTTGTTTTCCGGCCTGCTTTCGGAAAAAGCACATATAAATTTATATAAATAATAACAATCCACGTATATATTCATATAAGATAGAAAAAAATTTAGAAGGGTCCACACTAATTTATCACGACTAATAATAATATATGCAAATTATTCTCAAGAATACAAATTATGTATGGTATATCGATGATGAAAATATGTAAAATATTTAATGATAAATCTCATTTTTTATGTCATTATTTTTATACTATTTATGCATAATTTCTTTTGTATAATTTGTGTTCACAACATTACTCAGTTATTATATTTTATTGCTTAGAATTCCACGATAATTCTGACCAAATTTGTCATAAAATTGTTGACATATAAATTATTTCTCATATCTTTTTTATCAATATATTATCTATATTTTTTCACTAGTATAAAACTCGTGCAAGGACGGGTTGGATAAAGTTGTATGTTAAATGTTTTTAGAAGATTAAATTTAATATATCGTTAAATGATTTATTAAAGAAAAATATTTGTTTTATATTTTTTACTAATAATAATTTTATTTACTAAAATGCAATCAACTATCAACTATATAATTAAAAGTATAAACTTAGTTTAATAAATTTTTGGTTCACCGTTTATATGAGTGGGTCTACATGTCGAGATCTGTACGCTATTTGTTTTCCGGCCTTCCATAGGAAAAAGTATAATACAATATTTGTTTAGACTCTATGTACATTTGCACTGGTGACACACGCTCTTTATATATTACTCCCTCCGTCCCAAATTAATTGCTCAATTTTGACATTTTAAAGTCAAATTGACTATTTTTAAAACTAATCTTTTTACTATTTTTGCTAACATATATGTGAAGATATTATAACCAAAAGAAAGTATATACAATTTATTACTAATTTCAATTTTTATAATTTTAGAAATATATTTATATATGCTTAATTATTAATTTTAAAAATAGTCAATTTGACTTTAAAAAGTCATAAAAAGCAATTAATTTGGGACGGAGGGAGTAGATAAATATGACGATAATTTTATGTAAATAATAATTATCTATGTATATGAATATATAAGACAGAAAAAAAATTAAAAAGGATCCACACTAATTTCTTATGAATAATAATATATGCAAATTTTAAACATAAAATTATATACCAAAAATAAGATCCATATATTATATGTCGACGAAAATATGTAAAACATTTAATGATAGGTCTCGTTTCTTGTTCCATATTTTTTTATACTGTTTGTGCATAATTTTTGTGTGTATAATTTATGTTTATAGCATCACTCATTCATTACATTTTATCGCTTAAAATTTTACGATAATCGTGGCCAAATTTGTCATAAAATTGTCGACATATAAATTATTTCCCCTATCTCCATAGCATTACTCATTTATTATATTTTATCGCTTAAAATTCTACGATAATCGTGACCAAATTTGTCATAAAATTGTCGACATATAAATTATTTCCCTTATCTTTTTCATCAATTTATTTTATCTAATTTTTTTACTAGTATAAAACTCGTGCAAGGCACGGATTAAATAGAGATATATGTTAAATGTTTTTAGAAAATTAAATTTAGTATATTGTAAAATAATTCTTAAACAAAAGTATGTATTTTAGAATTTTTATTAATAATAACTTATTTACGAAAATGCAACCATCCATCAACATATCAACTATATAATTAAAAGCACAAACGTAGTTTCACAAACTTTTAGTTTAGGCTTTTTCTTTCCTATCCAACTTAGTATAAGCATTATATAAATTTGTAACAATTAAATACTTTCCAAATTTGTAACGTATTCAAAAGGTATCCTAACCTATTAGTAAAAAAGAATGGTTTTTTTATATTTAGTAAAAAGGAATGTGTTTTTTTTTATATTTCTAATTGGAAAAAGAACTTCTAAAATAATTTTTATTTTTAGTTCTACGAAACTTATTACAAGATCACAAATCTATGTAAGATAGTAGATCTTAACAAATTACAAGATCACAAATCTATGTAAGATAGTAGATCTTAACAAATTTTATATCTTATAGGATGATTTTATTATTACAATTTTAAAATTTGTAAATTATCGAAAATATCTTTTAACATATCACGCGATTTAATTATCTTAATATTAATCATAAATTTCATTATTAAATTAATGCTTTGAGCTCTTCTATGCAGACATGATAATTGGAAATGAGCTCTTTACAATTTTACCTATTTGTATTTTGACCCTCCATTAAAAATAGAGGGTCAAAATACAAATAGGTGAAATTGTAAAGAGCTCATTTCCAATTATCATGTCTAATTATCATATCCGCATAGAGTTTTTGTAATGTTTTTCTTTTAACATATCACGCGATTTAATTATCTTAATATTAATCGTAAATTTTATTATTAAATTAATGCACTAACTAGACTAAATTTATAAAAATTTGAAATTTTATCAAATAATTGTATTAATAATATAGGTAAATTTTATTTGAAATAATAACTATAAAATTATTTGAAAAATTATAGTGAATTAATTACTAACTGATTATCATAACTAAATTAATAATTATTAAAACTTAAGTTTCATAATTCTATTCATATTAAAATTTCAAACAAATTTTGTCAATAAAAACACTAATATAGAATTTTATTACTAACTTATATAAAGTTAAAATAATTATTTTTTATAATCATAATTAAATAAATTTACACTCCATTTAAATGTTTAGCTTTAATAATTTCTTGGAAGAACCTATAATATATAATTCAATAATTTATTATTTAAATAAATATTTAATAATTTAATAACTAGAACTATCTTCTTAAAATCATAATTAAATATTTATTCTATATTTAATTGATTATCTTAAAAATTAAAATAATAAATTATTATTCACGTCGTCCGTACTTCGAATGGGGTTGATGAGCTAGTATATAATTATTTGAAAGTCTCACAATCTATATAATGTATAATGGTCGTAAAAAAGAAATCCCTTAGTTCACTCTCATGAAATCGAGCTCACATGTCTGCCCTCGCAAAATCGAGCATTCTCATATACTCTAATAATTTTAAACTTATTTTATTAATACAAAATAATAATAATAATAATAATAATAATAAAACATACATAATCTAATAAATTTATTCCTTTCATTATAGAATAATGCTAGAGACACAGACTATTTTACAAACATTTTACAAACCGGCTAATGTGGCAGTGTTGTATTGGTGATAATATTGTATTGGGGAGGTGTTTTTTTTAACTATCACCAATACAATACTGCCACATCAACCAGTTTGTAAAATGTTTGTAAAATAGTTTGTGTCTCTAGCATTACTCTTCATTATAGAGCCAAAATTATTAGAAAATGTACAATCTATAAATTAGTGCAATATAATATTAATAACTATTAATATTATGAAAATAGAGCATAATATTTTTTGCTCTCTTCCCTTTTATGATCTCTTTTTATTAAATACCACCTCAATTCATTTAAGAGTAATTAATAAGTCTTTAATTATCTATAGAAAGTCTTGCTAACATTTTAATTCTACATAATATATTGTTTTAAAAATATATAAATATATAAGACTATAATATATATATAATATTTTAATATGATATTATAAATCAAAAAGTACATATTTTTATTAATTATAACGTATATTGTTACAAATAAAGTGTATATTATACATTAAAAAGTAATGTTTGTTCTCTATCAATTTATTATAACATTCGAAACAATACTCATACGCCTCTTTAGTGAATAAAATTTCATAACTTTACATAAAATAACTTATAATAGTAAAAAAAAATAATCTACTATATCATAAGGTGGTAAAAAATAATTAGAATCTATTCACAATTCACACATAACTATTTTGAAAAAGTCTTGTAATCTCAAAAATTAATATTTATGTATAAAAATTAGAACAAGTCGTAATAAGAAAGTATTGATAACTCTTTTCAAGCACATATGATTTTCTGCAGCAAAAGTAAAACACTATATACTAATAGTTACTCCCTCCGTCCTTCAAAAGATGGCTTAAGGTACAATTTTATTTGTACTCAAAAGGATGGCCTAAAGTACATAAAGTGAGGGGTAAGTATGTCATTTAGTGGGATCCATTAGTATAAAAAAAGTAAAAACACTCGTCACTTTATGTAATCTTGTAGGACCACTAAGTATAAATTTGATTTTTTTTTAATTATGTTTCCTCTACTGTACTTTCCTAATTTATGTGAAAATATACTTAGGTCATGCTTTTGAGGACGGAGGGAGTATAATATATGAGAAAAAAGAGTCTAATGTTATGTTTGAACAAAGCTTGACTAAGGTTGTAAGACCCCAATTTTTATAAATAAAACTTAATTTTCTTTATAAATATTATTCTAAACAGTAAAGTGTTAAATTGATAAAAAATTTTTTAAAATTAATGGTGATATGCGCAAATTATAAGAAATAAAAAAAGTATATTGGGGAATATTCGTTATGTTGGAGAATATTCGTTGTGTCGAAGAATATGGCGCCGAAACAACCAATCATTGGTGGGCCTCACAATGAAATAATTATCGGATATAAAAAAAGACAGAAATAACCTTTTTTAATAATAAAAAATTTGTCAGCGGAACTGTTACCTTTAATTGTTAAAATACCCGGTGATAAAGGAACAGTAGCACACGCTATTCCATAGTAGCACACGGTGTTTCATAGTAGCACACGTTATTCCACAGTAACACAGGGTAATGCACAGTGTTTCATATTATTGAACCAATAATTGTCACGGTAGCAACTACACAGTAATTCACATTATTGAACCAATAATTGGCACTGTAGCAAGAGTAGTAATGGAAAGTTACGTCATTAAAAGTCACGGGTATTAAATAATTAGACAGACTCATTATATGAAGAACATTGATATCTGTTATATTAATACATTAAGTCAATAATGCAGAAGATGAATAATATAATACAAATCTTGAAATGTGAAACGTGTGGATAATTAATGAATGATATAGATTAAAGATAATCTTGAAATGTGAAACGCGTGGTTAAGTGATGTGTGGTAGATGTTGGTTAAATTTTGACTATAAATTGGGAGACTTAACATAAGGAGTTTCATAACTTTCTTGTTTATCTTTCCTTCCACTTTCTAAAAATTGTTTAGTGTAAGTATCTCTTTGAGTGTGCTAAGGCTACCTTAAGTATTAGTGAATATCAGTAAGAGTGCAAAAATTATTCAGATGAGTTTTTCTATAATAGTTGCACAAACACCCACGCACATATCACACAGTGTTTACAACTCTTCCTTTAGAACACTCTTCATTTTGAAGATCCATTTTGAAAAACTTCCTCTAGAAGATTGTTTTGAAACACTACTTTATTCTTTCAAAAATTATTTTAAAGTTTATTCTACTCTATTTTGTACACTATACAAATTGATACTATTAAGTCACTTTTGATAATTTCATAAAATACGAGTTAGTGTACGCTATGAAAGTTATATATGATAATTACTAATTAAATTATAAATATACATACATGTTGATCAACTACATAGAAAGTAGTATCTAATCACGTGCTAAGGTAAATGATATCATTTTCTTTCATACTCGTAAGGGATATAATTTCTTTCATACTCTTAAATTTATGGTAAGAAATTATTATTCGTTTATACAGTCTTATCATTAAACGGTAAAAATTCCTGAAATGATTAAAAAAATTTAATAGTTGGTGCTTCATGTTGTTTTCCAGAGCCACAAAGAAATCTAGAAGGGAGGTTGAATAGATCCTTTTTGACACTTTTTAATTTAACAAAGGATAATTACCAGATAATTAATTAGATCAATTAATTTAGCACAACGGAATATGAATATAAAATCTCCCTTAAAGATTTAATGAAATCTCAGTTCTAACTTTAATGCATTTGGAGATTTGTCACTCACATATATAACAATTAATAGCAGTTAATAACAGAATGTAAACGTTTAATGTAAATAACACAAGATGTTTTAAGTGGTTCGGAGTATCAACATTCCTAGTCCACTCTTCTACTTCAACAAGTAGGATATCCACTAAGGATAGGTCACTAAGACCAGATCACTAAGATCTATTACAACTGAATCACTGAGATTCTTTCGAGTCACTTACTCTCGGCAATTCGGTCACTTAGACCACGGTACTTAGACCTCTTCAAGTTTTTTTAACTTGGCAAAGTGGACATACAGTCCCAGATCACTAAGATCTATTCAAGTTTCTTTAACTTGGCAAAGTGGACACACAGTCCCAGATCACTAAGATCTCTCCAAGTTTCTTCAACTTGGCATAATGGCCACTAAGACCAAGTGAATCACAACTGAATGTTGATTGTGTTTGAGGTGCTGCTAAGCGTTGCAATGATGTTTGACTTCTTCTGGTACTTAACAACTTTGAACTTGTACTGAGTTGTAGAGTAGAGCTTTATAAATTTGGCAGAGGTTCAACCTTTTGTTCTTGGTGATTCATACTTAAATTTGAATACTCTTACGTCTTTTATAGACCTTCAGAAATTGTCCCATTAGAGAGTTCCTGTTAGTGCATTTAATGTTCTGCTCTCTGATATTCTCTGACAACTGTTTTGAGGGTAGGTAGACATATTGCTTTCGGCTCTACAAATGTCCCATCAGACTACGAACTCTTCTACCACACTTCAGAGATGTCACATATTCATTCTAGCCTTTCAGACAGCTTCATTTTGATCCTCTTTCTGATTTTGAAGATGGTGAGGACATTCTTAAAATCTTGCTCTATGATACTCTGCAATGCTCTGTTCTTCTCAAACTTATGATTGTTCTAACATGCTCTTTAAGCTTGACTTGATCATTGTATTTGTTGAAGAACGTAGAGTCTTGACTAGCTTCACTTGAGTTTCTGCTCTACGATGGACGAGGCAGCTCTACAATCTGCTCTACGATTGACGAGACAACTCTATGATCTGCTTTACGATTGATGAGGCAACTCTACGATCTGTTCAACGATCTGCTCTATAATCTGTCTTTAACTCAGATATATCCTCTTTTGTTCTACGATCAATCAGGTTACTTTACGGAACAGAAGGCAGCTCTACGATCTTTGTAGACTCTACTATTCAATTTTAACTCTGAGATATCGTTACAGTTTCAACAATCTTTCTTTTAGTGCTCTACGATTACATAGAGTACTCTTCTAACAACTTACACATTATGAATAGGCAGAGATACTCTACGATATGCTTCAAGATTGCATAAGCAGCTTCATGATCTACTTGACGATTGCATAGACAACTCTACTATCTGCTCGACGATTCTGACTTGAACTTCATTCTTGCTCTACGATCATCTGACTGTTGAACTATAAACTCAAGAATTACTTTGTGAACTTAATTTACTTTTACAAACATACAGAGTAACTCTACGATTGTTTAACAATACTATACGATCGATTTGATCCTATCAACTATACATTAGATTCAACTTCGAGGATCAACCTAGCAAGTTTGATCGATCTATTCTAAGTCCTTATATAATATTTCTCATTTAAGGACTTTACAACACTTACTTGTACAAATATACATTAATCACTTTTATATCATCAAATTATTCAACATAGATTCTAACAATCTCCCCCTATTTGATGATGACAAAACCAACAACAAAATAGCATTCATCAATTCTTAAAAATGCATATGCTGAATTTAAATATAACTTAAAATACAGTAAACCACTGTATTGCTAGAGCAAAAATGTTGATTTTAATTTATGAGAACATAAATATAAATACAACAGTTCATACAATGATTAACAACAGTTCAGGATTAACAAACATAAAGTAAATACAATTAGTACTTACTTACAGTTTTACCTTCTATCTTGGTTGCCTGATTTCTCTTGCTTGACTCTTTCTGATTCATTTTCCTTGCTTACTCCTACTTCCTCTACTTTGATCTTTCTCCTCTTACTTTTCTGACCTTAATCATTCTCCCACCTTTTAAACTTTCTTTTTACTACTCTACCTCCCCCTACTTCTCTACTCCCCCTTTCTTCCTCGACCTTAATCTTTCTCCCCCTTTTTAGCATCATCACCTTTCTTTTGCTTTTCAATAGACTTGAGGAAAATTTTATCACAATCTTGTAGACTATGGGTCAATCTTTAAATCATAGACCTTACTCGCTGCTTGAATCTTCAGGAAGACGACTTGCAGCAGTAGAAATTTCATTTATTGCTGCATAGAGTTCGACTGAATTGGCTTTAAGTTCCTGATCAATGTCATGAGAAACTTTAGGATATGAACTCTAAGATGAGCAAGGGATATCTGAGGAAACAAAGGGTGTGATTTCTTGTTTTGGTGTTTAGATAGGAACCAAAGAATGGAGCTATATAGGAGGTGGTGTTGAAAAGGTATGTTCATGGTTATCATTCGTAGAGTGTGGAGACTCTACGAATGGAGAGATGGGGTAATCTTCAACAAAATATATGGGTGTGTCAGGATGCTCATCATTTATAGCGATAAAATCTTCAACATCTTCATCGTGAACAAAAATTGAAGGAACAATTGAAGAAAAATTTATGTGTGAGATAGAGATTGTCTAAAATCTTCGATACTCTTGGTAGAAAGGCTCGTTGTATATCAACAGAGTTGTATACAATAAGACTCTTGGAAAATTCTGAGCTACCAATTTGAGATTTGGGTATTTGGAGAAGCTCCAACTGATGAAGCTCTAGTCTTGCAAAGTGATTGCCTTTAGCAGTGGCAACATAGGCAAAAAGTATAACAATTGATCACTCTCAGAATCGTAGAATGTTGTACTTGTGTCCATCTCCAAATCATAAAAACTATTAAACAACTCATTTAGAATTATCAAAACTCTCCCTATCTTCCCATTTCCAGATCCTATCCATCTACTAGGAAGACTAGCATTTGGATCTTTTATCCCTTCAAGCATAATACGCCTTCTGATTCCTGCTGATGAAGATGGTTGTAAGGGACAAGACATTTGAAATCCATTGGGTTGCTCCCCCTCAGAATATGGGTCTTTGATTTGGACAACAGTTTTGTCCTTCTTTCTATTCGACTTCTTCTCCTTCTTCTTTGCAGACTTAAAACTTGATTCATTGTTTGATATTCTTCAACTGATTGTGGCTCAGGCTCATCTACCTTCTCAGCCATTTCCTCATCATCTTGCGACTTAGGTGTGACAAGCTTCACAACCTCCTCATCATCATCATAGGTTTTAGGCATAGAAGACTTATTCTTTCCTTTATTCTTTCTTATCAGCTCAGGGGTTTCTTCTTCATCCTCATCATCAAGCTCAATGATTTGAGGATCTTCTGTGTGAATAGGAGCTTTCAATTGCTGACGAATTCTCTAGCTCTTTCTCCTTGGAATAAACTTGGAGATTAGTGAATTGATATCTTCTTCTTTTTCTTCCCTCTTCTCAGAATTAAAGGATTTCTACTAAGAGTCCTTAGGAACAATCTTGTCTTTCTTCTCAGCCTTCTTATTCTTCTTCAATGGTTGGTCATCAGTAGAGTCCAGAGCTCTACGATCTTGAGGTTCAGAAAGACCTGGAGAAATTTCGTCTTCTATTTCTTCAACCTTTCTTTTCGCTTTGCCCTTAGAGGATTTTTGACTCTTACGAGCAATGAGTTTACTTCCACTTTATGATTTCTTCGATTTCTTCCCGCTTCCTGGATTCTTCTTCCAGTCTTCGAACAACCTGGGAGAAATCCTCTTTTTGAGATTTAGGGACTCTCCCTCTTCATCTTCGATCTTGCCTTTCAGCCTTTTCTTCAGAATAATATTCACAAATCTCCCATAGAGCATCTTGGGAGTTGGTTTGCCTGTCGATTTCTTTAACTCGGCATCCTCAATCCATTTGGTCAACCAATCTATAAATATGGTGCCAAAATTGATTTTCGTCTTCTAGATAATGGTAGTCATGAACTTCATTTGGAGTTCATTGATAGTATCATAAGAAGTATCCTTGCATAGAATAATACACTGCCAATAATGTCAGCAAAAAACTTATACTCTTGAGGGAAATCCTTCTTCTTGATCCCCTTCAGTTGAGACTTCTTCTGATAGCCCATAATCTGTATCCTTTCTTCCATATTGATCTCATCAAAAGATATAATGCCTTGATTGAGAGATCCTAAGAAATGATTGATTTTAGAGGATCTCAACCGCAAAGAAGTTCTTTTGACTTTAGAGACAATGATACCAACATTATAGGTAGCATTCAGATAGAATTCCTTTACAAGGTCAGAATAGATTCTGGTGTTTGACTCCAAACACTTAGTAAATTCGGCAGCTTGAATCAGCTTTAGAATGACTTTGAACTTCTCCTCTAAATCATCAAATTTGTCGAAGCATACTTGATTGCCACTGATAAAATGAAAATTCGCCATTTGATTGATTTTTGCTCTTAATTCAGCTGAGTGTGACATGAACAACGATGGTTATTTACACGTTTCTTTATGACTACAGTTAAATAACTGTTGGATAGTAACTCTTGGCTTTCACTCACTTTGCTTGAATGTGAACACCACTTGCCATAAAGTAACTGCCTCAGTATTTTCGTAGGGTAAAGTATCATTCTACGATCTTTTCAGCTCTACGAACTGCTTCTGTTCCAAGAGTCATTCTGCGATGGTTCTTCACTCAATGAACTTCATTTTCAGTTAGTCTACGACCTTCACGTGCATAGTTAGAAACTTCCAAAGCATGGTACTAAGACTGTAAATTTAATATTCCTAACTCACTAATTAACTTATTGAACCTAGATTCGTCTGATGGTTTAGTAAACACATCTGCAAGTTGATTTTCAGTTGGAACAAAATGCAATGCACTATTCCCATTTTGTATATGATCTCTAATGAAATGGTATCTAATTTCTATATGTTTTGTTTTGGAATGCATGACAGGATTATGAGTGATTGATATAACACTAGTATTATCATAGAGTATAGGGATAGACTGAAGATCAAACCCATAGTCAACTAATTAATTCTTCATCCGTAAAATTTGAGCACAACAACTTCCAACAACAATATACCCAGCTTCTGCAATTGAAGTTGATACTGAATTCTGCTTCTTACTAAACCATGAGACAAACTTATTCCCTAGCAGTTGACATGTACCACTAGTGATTTTCTTGTCAATCTTGCATCCTACAAAATCTGCATCTGAATACCCCATTAGATCAAAGGGAGACTCTTTGGGATACCATAATCCCAAATATGGAGTGCCCTTGAGATATCTGAAAATTCTTTTAACAACAACTAAGTGAGATTTTTTAGAATTAGCTTGAAATCTAGCACAAATACAAGTAGAGAATATGATATCTGGTCTACTAGCAGTTAAGTACAAAAAAGATCCTATCATACCTCTGTATTGAGTTATATCAATACATTTACCAGATTCATCTTTATCTAGCTTGGTTGTAGAGGCCATAAGAGTCTTCATGGGAGTTGCTGATTCCATGTCATACTTCTTAAGTAAATCTTTGATGTGCTTGGCTTGGTTGATGAAGATTCCTTCATTAGTCTGCTTCACTTGCAGTCCAAGAAAGAAGTTCAGCTCAGCCATCATGCTCATTTCAAATTTACTCTGCATAAGCTTTAGCAAATCTTTCACATAAGTTTTTGTTAGTAGAACTAAAAATAATATCATCTATATAAATTTGTACTAATAGAATCTTATCTTTATGCTTTCTTAGGAAAAGTGTTGTGTCTACTCTACCTCTAGTGAATCTATTTTCAATTAAAAAAGTAGGAAGAGTTTCATACCATGCCCTAGGTGCTTGTTTCAAACCATAGAGAGCTTTATCTAATCTATAGACATAATTTAGATGGGTTTGATTGATAAAACCTGGAGGTTGTTCAACATAAACTTCTTCTTGAAGTTCACCATTTAGGAAAAGCACTCTTGACATCTATTTGGAAGACTTTAAATTTCATGAAGGTTGCATAAGTTAGAAACATTCTAATTGCTTTCAATTTGGCAACAGGAGTAAATGTCTCATCATAGGTAATTCCTTCTTCCCGTGAATAGCCTTTGGCCACCAGCCTTACTTTATTTCTAGTGATCACACTATCTTCATCCATCTTGTTTCTGAAAACCCACTTGGTGCCAACAACAGGATAATCTTTTGGTCTTGGAACTAGCCTCTGAATATTGCTTCTTTCAAATTGATTCAGCTCCTCTTGCATAGCTTCAATCTAGCTTGAATCCTTCATAGCTTCTTCCATCTTTTTAGGCTCTATCTGAAAGAGAAAGCTTAGGTAGAAGCACTCATTCTGAGAGGCAGATCTAGTCCTGACCCTTGCATTGGGATCACCAATGATTAGGTCTTAAGTGTGATCTCTTACCCATATTCTTCCAACTAGAACATCTGTCCTTGTGCCTTCTTGTCTGGGTTCTTCAAGATTTGGTTCTAGATCAGCATCATTGATTCGTAAAGTATTTTCTTCAAGAATTAGTTGCTCTACGATTTCTTGGTTTGGTACTATGATCGTCGGGTCTGGCTCAGCGGCTTCAGTATCTGAAATCGTAGGGCTCGACTGCTCTGTGATCGTAGGGTCCAACTCTACGACCTTATCAAAAGTTATGACTTTCTTTGGATTTCTCAAATCAGATTCATCGAAGGTTATATGAATAAAAACTTCAACGCTTAATGCTTTCTTATTAAACACTCAATAGGCTTTGTTATCCATAGAGTATCCAATAAATATTCCTTCGTCTGATTTGGGCTAAAACTTGGTTAAGTATTTCTTGCCATTGTTGAGGATGTAACATGAGCAATCAAATACATGAAAATAATTGATATTTAGCTTTCTTCCTTTCCACAACTCATAGGGTGTTTTCTTGAGCGTAGAGTGAATTAATGATCTGTTCTGAGTGTAGCAAGCAGTACTGACAGCTTCTGCCCAAAAATATTCAAGGAAATGGGCTACTACTAGAAGTGTTCTTCATGCTTCGATCAAGGTTTTGTTCTTCCTTTCAGCCATTCCATTTTGTTGAGGAGTTCTTGGTGCTGAGAAGTTATGATGAATTTCCTTATCTCCACAGAATTTCTCACTCCTTGGTCTTCATGATGAACTGATCTATCTCAAAAAAGTCGAATTCTCTTCCATGATCACTCCTTCTTGCTTTGATCTTTTCACCCTTTTCATTCATAATCAGCTTGAACAGTCTGATTAATTAATTGCTGGTTTTATCTTTAGAGTTTACGAAGAATACCCATGTGTAACTGGTGTAGTCATCTACTACGACCAGTGAGTATCTTTTGCCTCCAAGACTAGCAGTTGGTATTGGCCCAAATAGATCCATGTGCAACAGTAGCATGGGCCTCACATATGGATTTTCTTATTTACTTTTGAATGATTTCCTCATTTGCTTTCCAAGCTGACAGGCCTTGCATGGTCTCTCTTTGACATAACTCAGCTTTGACAATCTTGTAACTAGATCTTTGGATATAAGTTTTGACATTGTCTTGAAATTTAGATGGGATAATCTTCTGTGCTACAACCAGCTTACATCTTCAGAGGCTTTGGCAAAGAAGCAAGCTATTTATGAGGAATTGAGTTCAAAGAGATTAACCACATAAACATTTCTTACTCTAAATCCAGTCAGCTTTAACGAGTTGGATTTCAAGTCTCGAACTTGACACTGGTTATTGAGGAAGATGACTTGATGCCCTTTATCACATAATTAACTAATGCTCAGCAGATTGTGCTTAATCCATTAACATAGGCAACTTTACTGAAGGATACAACTCCATTTCCAATTGAGCCATAGCCTCTGGTTTTCCCAGAATTATTTTCTCCAAAGATAAATGTGGGACCATTTTTAACTTTGAAACTTGACAGAAAAGCCTTATTTCCAGTCATGTGCCTGGAGCATCCACTATTAAGATACCAGATAGACTTATTGGAGCTTGGTACCTACATTCAGATCATTCTTTATTTTAGTACTCAAACAAACTTGGGTCCTTCTATGTTAGTGCACTTTGGTACCCAAATCTGTTGGATTTTGGGTTTCTTATAAAATAATGGATGATAATTATCATAGCACATTACAGCTTTAAGCCCATACTTATGACAATTATAACATTTGATGTTAAGTATGTGTGAGTGTGTGTATGTAGATCTTCTCGTTTGAAATTCTTGTGGATGATTCTTATAATCAACTATTCTTTTAGCCTTGAACTCCTTCTGCTGCCACACTGCTCTACAATTTTATGGTTTGGTAAAGTAGAAACCAATTCTGTGATTTATGCCTGATTGATTCGTAGGATTAATTTTTCTTGATTCTACGATCTTTCGGGGCATAATCATAGATTTTGGGCATAATCTTCTGTTTCATAAAACCAAGACCAATATATGAGCTGTTATTTTTGGGAATAACAATTTGATCTGCAGAGTTTGAACTTATTTTATTTCTTGCCTCAGTGATCTTTGTGGATTTCACAAAGGCAATATTTCTATTTAAATGAGAAACATTGTTATTGATTTCCTTTGACTTCTCCACACTTGGAACTGATGAAACATCTTCAAATCCTAATCCTGACCTGTCAAAGACAATCCTTTGACTTTCTATTAGTGAATCCATTGATGCAGAAGAACGATTCCCCATTAATATTATCTTCTTTAAATCCTTTATCTTAGAAGTTAGAGTTAACTCTCTTTGAGCACTTAGTTCAGTCATTTTTCTCAAGCTTGCATTCTCAATCTCAAGATTGGCAAAAGAGGCAGCACTACACATAGCAGTTTCCAACTCTACGAGAGCTTTCTCTTTCTCCTTTTGAAGAAGAGAATGATCCTTTGATAGAACTCTAAATGATTTCATATAATAATGCAAATCTGAAGTTATATCATGTAAAGCAGTTCTAAGATCATCAATATATATATCAATAAAGTTAAAATAAAATGCCTCACTGATGTCAACTTCTCGACGATCAGTAGATTTTCTTGACTCTTCTTTAATAGCCATTAGACTAAGTTTGTCCAAATAAGGTTCTTCATCATCACTAGAATTTGAACTAGAGCTACATTCTGACTCACTCCATGACCTTTTAGTTCTGTGCTTGAATATCATCTTGTTTGAATCATCAGAGGTGAGGATCAGTTCTATTGAAATGCATAGACCACTAATTGGAGCATCATCCAGATATTCATCTATAAGATCCATATATTCCTGCAGACGAACATACCAGTTAACAAATTTTTCCTCATTAGAAAGAGGTGACACATTTTCACCACCAAACTTAAAACTGGTTTTATTGTGTGCCATAAGATCAACTCAAAGTGTTTAAGCTTTTGGTTAGGAGAACTTGATCTAATACCACTTGTTGTTTCCCAGAGGCATAAAGAGATCTAGAAAGGGGGTTGAATAGATCCTTTTTGAAACCTTTTAATTTAACAAAGGATAATTACCAAATAATTAATTAGATCAATTAATTTAGCACAACGAAATATGAATATAAAATCCCCCCTAAAGATTTAATGAAATCTCAGTTCTAAATTTAATGCATTTGAAGATTTGTCATTCACAAATATAACAGTTAATAACAGTTAATGACAGAATATAAATGCTTAATGTAAATAACATAAGATGTTTTAAGCATCAGCACTCCTAGTTCACTATTCTACTTCAACAAGTAGTATATCCACTAAGGATGGGTCACTAAGACCAGATCACTAAGATCTATTACAACTGAATCATTGAGATTCCTTCGAGTCACTTAGTCTCGTCAATTCGGTCACTTAGACCTCTTCAAGTTTTTTTAACTTGGCAAAGTGGACACACAGTCCCAGATTACTAAGATCTCTTCAAGTTTTTTCAACTTGGCAAAGTGGACACACAATCACAGATCACTAAGATCTCTTCAAGTTTCTTCAACTTGGTATAATAGTCACTAAGACCAAGTGAATGACAACTAAATGTTGATTGCGTTTGAGGTGCTGCTAAACGTTGCAATGATGTTTGACTTCTTTTGGTACTTAGCATCTTTGAACTTGTACTGAGTTGTAGAGTAGAGCTTTATAAATTTAGTAGAGGGTTCAACTTTTTGTTCTTAGTGATTCGTACTTAGATTTAAATCCTCGTATAGACCTTCAGAAATTGTCCTGCTAGAGAGTTCTCGTTGGTGCATTTAATGTTCTGCTCACTGATATTTTTGACAACTGTTTTGAGGGTAGGTAGACATATTGCTTTTGGCTCTGCAAATGTCCCATCAAACTACATACTCTTTTACCACACTTCAGAGATGGTCACATCTTCACTTTAGCCTTTCAGACATAGCTTCATTTTGATCCTCTTTCTGAATTTAAAGATGGTGAGAACATTTTTGAAATCTTGCTCTATGATACTCTGCAATGCTCTATTTTTGTTAGACTTATGATCGTTCTGTAATGTTCTTCAAGCTTGACTTGATCGTTGAGTTTGTTGAAGAACGTAGAGTCCTGACTAGCTTCACTCGACTTTTTGCTCTATGATGGACGAGGCAACTCTACGATTTGCTCTACGATTGACTAGGCAGCTTTACGATCTGTTCAACGATCTGCTCTACTATCTGTCTTTAACTCAAAGATATCATCTTCTGTTCTACGATCAATCAGATTACTTTACCGAATAGAAGGCAGCTTTATGATCTTTGTAGACTCTGCTATTTAATTTTAACTCCGAGATATCTTTACAGTTTCGACAATCTTTCTTTCAATGCTCTATGATTACATAGAGTACTCTGCTAAGAGCTTACACATTATAAATAGGCAGAGATACTCTACGATCTGCTTTAAGATTGCATAAGCAGCTTCATGATCTACATGACGATTGCACAGACAGCTCTACTATTTGCTCGACGATTCTAACTTGAACTTCATTCTTGCTCTACGATCATCTGACTGCAAACATGCAGAGTAACTCTTGCAAAGTCTATACCCTGTTAGATACTGGCTTTACCCACTCTTTTAACAATGATATAAAGGATGAACTACAAACTCAAGACTTACTTTGCGAACTTAATTTACTTTACAAACAGGCAGAGTAACTCTACGATCGTTTAACAATACTATACGATCGATTTGATCCTATCAACTATACATCAGATTCAATTTCGAGGATCAACTTAACAAGTTTGATCAATCTATTCTAAGTCCTTGTACAATATTGCAAATTTTCTAATTTAAGGACTTTACAACACTTACTTGTACAAATATACATTAATCACTTTTACATCATCAAATCATTCAACATAGATTCTAACACTTCATTTAATATCTTTTGACCTGAACTTTCTTATTAAATTTTAACCGTTATATTTGAGCTGTGAAACTTATATATTATTCTTGAACTCGAATTGATATTCTGGATATCGTGTTGACAATTTGGACATTATTGGACTCTGGTCAAATTAAATTTCAAATCTCTAATATTTATTATTTATCTTATTATTTATGTTCATCCTTTATATCATTGTTATAATTATCATGACTTAAGTTGTCGTGAAAGTTCTCTTTGGCCTAGGTGCAAAGAAGAACTGTTGATATGCATGATTATGATCGTTGGTGTTACAGTTGAATGTTTTTGGCATGGGTGCAAAGACAATATGATTGTTGAGTGTCTTTATCCTATGTGACAAGGATGCGTGGTGAAAGTTCTCTTTGGCCTGGGTGCAAAGAGGAACTGTTGATTGACATGGTCATTACCATCTGTGTTACAGTTGATAAAATCTTGATGGTGATTTTTTATATTGGAGAAGATAATAAACATTATGGTCTATTTGACTCTTCTAATGGATTGCTCATTCTGTTGTAGTTATTTGTTGAAAACTTATGTTATCTATCATATTTTTTTAATCTCTGATTTATCAATGTTGAAGGCTAAGGATAACTTATTCTTCGTTATCTTAGTTATGATATTCTTTACTCGGCTATTTGAGCTCACCCTTTTGTTTCATAATTCTTTTCAGGAAATAAGAGTGTAACTGGGGCTAGCAGGGAGAACAGGGAAATGAAGTGATGGTCCGAGTTAGTAGTTATACTAATTTTTACCAACTTGTAAAATAATATGACAATAATTATAGTGAGGACTTAATGTGTGTGTTGTTGTACTATACACGATATTGTAATAATTTTAAATAGGAGAATTTATGTATGTTGTTTGTATTTTGGCGACTTAAATTGGGTGGTGTAGACCTAAATTTAGGAGTGTCACAGTTGGCATCAGAGCTTAGAGATATGATTTCTGGTGGAGATCTGAAGTTAGAACTAGGAAGGGAGAGACGAATAGAATCATTAACTAGTGTGTCCTACCTAAGTTAAATTCATTTTCTAATTAGTCGAATTGGATGTAGGGATGATGAATGCATAATATTTATTTATTTTAAATTCCTTTATATTTAGTTTATTGCATGTGTTATGGTGTATATAAGCTTATTAAGGTGTTTATTGATTTAGGGATAAATGGAGCTAAAACAAGAAAAAAAAAAGGAAAAATCAGTTTTTGGGAACTTGGGAACTCGCCCCGGCAAGTTCGTGAAGGAAGATGAATTCGCCCCAGCGAATTCCACTCTGCCCAATCCGCCCCGGCGAATTCACCTAGTACAATGAATCCGCCCCGACGAATTCAGCGGGAATTTGAAAAGTTAAAAATTATTTTTGGCAGGAATCTTAAGGAATTCTAATTGTAATTGGATTGTTATTTCTTAGAGTATTAAGATATTATCTTAGGATTATAAATAAATATTATCAGTTAGATATTAGAGGGGTCTATACTATCATCTACATTCAATTACAAACCCTAGTTTTGGAAGATTGAAGGCATGTCAGGCTAAATTCTCTATTTCAGTTCTAAGGAATATTGAACTTTCTTTATAATTAATGGTTTGATCAAGTTTACTTTATTTATTCCTTCTTGCATGAGATTTATTCTGATAATCTGTTTTAACTGTTTATATACTATTGGATTGACTGATTTGGTTTCTGCAGTATTGAATTGGTTAACTAATATCATTTGCTAGATTAAGATATAATATTAAGCAAACAGTGTAGTATCTGATCACAGGTAGTGCTTAGTAATGTATGATTGTGAAAAAGCTTTTGAGTATTGCTAAGATTATCAGAAGACATATTAAATAATCCCTGATTGTGTGAGTGTTGCTTGGAATAACCTAATTCTCTAATTCTTAATGTTGCTGTTATATTAAATCTAAACTAATAGTTTTGGGTTGTATAATAGTTAGGGTCTAGTGGGGCGATTGTCACATTAGATTTAAAACCTAAGAAGGATTTCAGATAATTAGTGATTGCGGTTATCTATGGTTATTAATTTCATTGAAGGATAAATATTGTATAACTTGATTATTCCATATTTGTGAAAAGGGGACACTGAACTGAAGAACTGGAGTTTTTAATTCATTGATTATTCTTATTAAATACTTTCTGTCACTTTAGTTAATAAATTCAATTCAAAACCCCCCAATTTACATTTAGTAGTACTTTGATTTGGAAAATAATAGAATAAACAAAGATAAATTCACTCTCTATGGGATCGATCCTTGCCTATTACTATATTCATTCTTGTGTATTAATAGCGTAGAAGTAAGGTATTAATTTTGGAGTGTTAACGACAACTCCTAAATTTTGGACAAAAAGTGATACGTCAGTTTCTTTAACTACCATTGTTTTGTGGCCGCATTTCAGGATGACATCTGAAAACCTGGAGATGAATAATGGAATGCTGGAGGTAATTGAGACTTTACCAACCATTAACCAAGAAGCTATGAATCAAGAAGGCAATAATCTTCCTGTGACTCTAGAAAATAACACTACTGACCACATGATGTATGATGGCTTTTTAAGAGGCTTTCTACAATTCATGCAGAACCAGACAACAGGAACTCCCATTTATAATACAAGTGGAAATGCTGGTAAGCCGCAACTGGTCACTGCTAAACAGTTCAAGGAGTTGGGACTGCCTGAGTTTTTCTGAAAACCAAACCCACTTAAGGTAGAGACGTGTGTTAGGTTTGTACATAGCGCGAACATGCAATCAAATTACATAAATAGTGCGAAAGCGCGATAAAACAGATTTTAAAATTTTCATACAAACCATCACCATGATCATCCATGTGCTCAATTATCAATTAAACGAAAGAGATAGAGATTAAGAAATTATACCCTCGTAGAACCGTGCTTCCTCGGGTACAAGTTCACCTCTAATTCTTTCGCGTTCTCCTTGTATTCCACCGATTAAATTCCTTCCTTTGATCAACGTTAGCCACCCAAGTGTTTGGCCTCTAGAGGTGATCCACCAAGGAATAATAGTTGTTCAAGAAGATTGATGTTGGCAAAACTCTAGTTTCTATCTCTATAAAAATTGTAAGTACTCTCCACAATCTAATGCAAGAGTATGTAACTGTCTAACAGTCTAACTCTAAATCATGATAAGACTCCTCTTATTTATAGATATAGGGAACCCTCCTAAACTATTTAGGATTAGGGTTTTTATTTTAATTAAACTCCTTTAATTAATTAAACTCCTAATCCAATTAGGAATTTATGAGAGAGTACTTCTATTAATTAATTCCCAATCCCTATTAGGAATTAAATAATAGTAATAGTAATAATAATAATAAGACTCCTCTTATTAATTTATATTTAATATTTCTAAAATATTAAATAATAAATATTAAGCTATTTAATTTATTCTATCTCCATAGATTAAATTAAACACACTTAACTTATTATTACGATTATGCCATTTACTTCTTAAATAAATATTTTTCTTTTGCGGTGTGACCCTTTAGGTTCTCCATATTAAACCGGTTGTGAATAAATCAATTAGAACAATTCTAATCTTATTTAAATAAATAAATTAAACTATTTAATTTATTTAAATAAATAATATTTATTCTACAATAAGGGTAAGCCCCCTTAGCGATCAACGACTTTCCAGATAATATAGATTTCAACATCAATCACAAAAGAACCTTTCAGTGAATAGTTACCATATAATTCAATCCTTCTACCATACAATGTCCCAATTAAATATAAGACATGGAATTACTGTCAAGTCTTATTTTATTTAATTATATGTATTTCGATTCTCAAATGCACAACTCTGATTAATGCAAATTAGAAACTCCTTTCTAATTTCATTCTGCTTTGGCCAAAGACTTCTGAGTCGTCATTTATCGAATCACATAGGACATTCACTCCTTTTACTATGATAGACTCCACGGCACGTTTGCGTGAGGTGGTCGTCGCCCGGATCGTTTCTAGTAAGTAAGTTTGATGGAACTCTTTCAAATCCTTAATCCCTCGCCCGAATTTAGACGATAAACCTTGGAATAGTTGATCAAGTAATTTTGAATGCGTGATGGATGGAACACTAACAACACTTTGACCCTCGTTTAGATGGAAAACGATAATCTCCGTATGATTATTTGATGTGATAGAATAACGCCACACACAACTATGGTTTGTTGTATGATAAGTTAAATATGAATCTCAAAAGAAAAACTAAGAAATTAGCTTAGAAATTCTTCAAAGAACCAAAAGTAGAGAATAACTCTCAAGTATGAATAAACTCAGAATATTATTGAATTGTTTTTTTTGAATTACAAGCATAAAACTTATTTATACTAGCTATGAAACCCTAGAATCCATAAAGGAAATAATAATTGATTTGGAATCAAAATCCTATCTTAAATATCCTAATTACAATAGAATTATGAAAATATATTGAAATCCCTAAATTTAAGGAAGAAATCCGCGCCCCAAATTGGCAAAAACGCGCCTGCCTCGAAAAACGCGTTAACCAAAAATGACTATTCTCGCCGGGGCGAGAGATTTATACTGAAGTTCTCGCCGGGGCGAGAATGGACAGAGAGATCTTGGCCGGGGCGAGAAAGGATTAGGCTGGGGCGAGAATGGATAGAGAGGTTCTCGTCGGGGCGAGAACTTTGGCCTTGATTTTCTCGCCGGGGCGAGAACTTTACAACTTGGAAATTTTTGTCTTCTCTCGTTTCCATCGTTCCCAACGTTGGCGTGTTTGATTTTATCATCATGACCAAATGCAAAGCATTAGAATCCTGCTCCTCGAACTCTACACTTGATCTATCCGGGCTACACATGCCTTGTATCAATCCATTAAGGCCTTTCTTGAATCGTTTAGCCCGAGCTCTTGTCACAGGTCCGTCCGACATGCTCATAGGATCCGCTCTATGACTGTCATTCGTTCCCGAACCAAGGATGCCCTCATCATACTAGAAGTGGTAGATTCTTTGTTGATCATTCACCTATCTCCATGTATAACTTATTATACCCAATCATACCCTTTGATATACCCTAAAGGTCTTAAGGGACATGTCAAAGTATAACTCATCATACACAAGATACTATGATGATCTCAAGTCCAAGGATCACTTGTACTACTATCACTAGAGGAATTCCTATTGACAGGCGAGTAAAACTCCATTAGGTATTCCTTAGCGAGCCACGTTTAGTGAACTTATTCTCTAATAAGCACCTACATGCTTGCTTTAGTGTCTCCACACAAATGATTATGAGATCAATCATCCTCTTCATAAGAGCAAGCAACGTATGTACTAATCTATCCGGATTCACTAATCCCCTTTTTAGTAATCTAACGATTAGGAACGATTTTAGTTTGTGAGCTATCTTGAATTTAGATCTCATTAGCATGATCACCATCATGATTCTAAAAGCATTGCTCAAAACTATGGGTTTATCACATTTAATATAACAGCACCATGTAGATAAAGTAAAATGCCTTTAACAATCGAATAAGATTACAAAGTATATGCTACATCATATCAAATATGATTAGCTTGTGTGCATACTACTTTCAATCTCCCACTTGCACTAAAGCCAATCGTCATGGTATCTAATACCCTTCTTCTCTAAGTGACGATCATCCTGTTATTTGGATAAAGCTTCAGTAGATGGATATGCAATGTTATTATTGAGAGTCCACTATCTCTATAGTGACTTATCCTCTTTCAATGATTCCACTAATCAAATGAAAGTGCCGCAACACATGTTTGAATCCAAGATGAGACTTAGGAACTATTCCTAGTTCTGTAATGAACTTTTCATCCAAACAATCAACTTGCAGCTTCATTTACAGCTATATACTTTATCTTTGTCACTAAACCAACAACTCTTTGCTGTTTGGAACTTTTCCAATTCACTGCACCACCTTTCAAGGTAACGATTTACTTTAAAGTGGATTTGTTATCGTCTTGGTCAGTCTGAAAAACTTGAGTCTGTTTAAGCCCTATAGTTTTTTTTATTCAGACCTACCATGAATTATGATCACATCTTTAGTACCGGTTAGGTACTTAAAGATGGTTTTCATTGTCTTACAGTGATCTTCTCCAGAATATGACTGATCTACATCAAGCCTTGTATATTCATTGCATACATGATAGTAACTCATGCGATCTCTCTTTCAATTAGGGACAATTTTAGAGAGATTCACTCCATGGATCATCATCATGAGACCTCTCTTGGAGTTTGCCATGCTAAACGCCTTTAGCATCAAATGAATATACGTTCCTTAGGTCAAGCCGAACATCCTTTTAAATCTATCTATATAGATTTATATCCCCAATTTGTAGGATGCTCCTCCCAAGTCATTCATGGAGGAATGTTTAGACAATGTTATCTTTACTGATTGTAGCATTGGTGTGTTATTCCTTGTCAGTAGTATATCAACATATAATACCAAGAATGTCACAGCGCTCCCACTGACCCTTTTGTACACACAAGGTTCATTCTCATTTTTGATAAAATCAAACTCTTTTGATTGTCTCATCAAAATGAATGTTCCATCTTTGAGAAGCTTGCTTCAATCCATAAATGGATCGTTGCAGCTTATATACATGATTTGCTTCAACCTTTGAAACAAATTCCTCTGGCTGTATCATACATACATTCTCCTCAAGTCTTCATGGAGGAAGGATGTCTCCACATCCATTTGCCAGATTTCGTAATAAGCTGTAATTGCAAGTAAAATCCAAATGGACTTGAACATTACCCGGTAATAAGGTTTTATCACAGTCAACTCCTTGACTTAAAAAAACTTTTAAACAGGTCTGGTCTTATAGGTCCTCACCTTGCCATTTGCCCTAGTCTTTCTCTTAAAGACTCATATTCACACTCTAGGGATTATGCCCTTTTGTGGAGTAACCAGAGTCTATACTTGGTTCTCATACATGGTGTCCATTTTGAATTTCATGGCCATCTGCCATTTCTCTGAGTGTCTACTACTTATAGCCTCATCGTATATAACTGGATCATCATCCTCTATGATGCGTACCTCATCATCATCCTTTATGATGAATCCATACCTCCCAGGTATCTTCGGTACTCTTCCAAATTTATGATTCGGTTGTGGTACAATAGGTCTATCTACAGGTTCCTCGGTTCGACTTAAAGTGCTTTGTGGTTCTTGAACTCCTTCAAGATCTATTACCCTCCCACTAGCTCCTTCAATGATAAACACCTTTATTTAAGAAGGCAGCATGTAGGATTATAGTAATAATACCCTAAAATTTCTTTAGGATATTCCACAAGTCTGCACTTGTCAGATTTTGTCCCAAATTTATCTTTGAAACCTTTTTCACATAAGCTGGACAACCCATTATCTTAACATACTTAAGATTAGGAATCCTCCCTATCCATAACTTTTATGGAGTCTTGGGCCGGATATTGAGGTTACCTTATTTTGTAGATATGTAGTCGTTTCTAGGGCAGAACCCCAGATGGATACTAGAATATCGGTAAAAATCATCATGGACTGCACCATGTCCAATAAGGTACAATTTCTCCTTTTAGATACACCAATCAATTATTGCGTATCAGGAGGTGTCCATTATGAGAAAATACTATTTTGAGATGATCTAGAAACTTATTGTACAAGTATTCTTTCCTCGATCTGATCAAAGAATCTTAATACTTTGTCAATTTGTTTCACTTCTGAATTCTTTGAACATTTCAAATGATTCAGAGTTGTATTTCATCAAATACACACATTCAACTCTTTGAATGACCATCTCCTTTTCTTTTATTAGTTTATTCAATTTGCAAAATGTTTTTCATGTAAGTCAAGTATACAAAGTCTATCAAGTAATCTTCCAGTTTCAAACAAAATATTATCATTATAAATAGAACAACAATTGTTCTTAAATATAATACCAGAACCTTCCTTGTCCAACAACGAAAGTTCTAATATTTCTAATGAGAACTGGAACATAATAACAACTTATTAACTTAATAGACTTGCCCGTAGGCAATGCTAAACTATAAGTTTCTATGGTTAATGTAGCAACCTTTGCTCCATTCCCACACATAAGATTACTTACTCTTTGTTTAGCTTTCTACTTCTGCTTAGTCTCTGCATTGGATTGCATACGTGAGAACTACAGCCGGTATCCAATACCCAAGTAGAACTTTGACTTATAGAAAAATTTATTTCAATCATGAACAAATCTATATCTATAACCGAAGCTTCACTAAGCTTCTTCTGGTTAGCCTCTGTAAGATTCTCCTTACAGTTTCGTTTCTAGTATCCAGACTTATTGCAGTGGAAGCAAACTCCTTTGCTATCTGCATCAGTCTTGTTCTTATTGTCCTTCGTTTTTGCCTTTCCATTTACCTTCTTTGAATTGTTCTTCTTTTAAGAAGATCCTTTGACCCTCTTCCGCTTCCTGGAAGAATCATCTACCAGTAAGACTTGGTCTTTCTTGGTTGGAAAGTGACTCTTTACAGTTTTCAACATGTTTAAGCAACTCAGGCAGGCTGACATATAGCTTGTTCATGTGGAAATTCACAACAATTTGTGAGAAAGAGTCCTGAAGTGATTGCAAGATCAAATCTTGGATCAACTCTCCATCCATTAAAACCAGTTGTCTCAATTGTTCAATCAGATTGATCATTTTGAGGACATTTGTCTATACTGTAGTGCCATCGGTTATTCTAGATCGGAAGAGCTCCTTAGATATCTGATATCTAATAGTCCTACTTTCCTCACCCTTCAACTCCTTGAAGGTGCAGGAGTATAGTAGGAGCATCCATAGTTTCATGCTGACGTTGAAGCTCGTTACTCATGGATGCGAGCATGATGCATTGAGCCAACTATGCATCATCTTGCCACTTTCTAAAAGTAGCAATCTCTTCCTCAGAGGCATTGTCTGCAACCATTGCAGGGATAAGCGTATTAAGGACATAAGATAGCTTTTCAGCCTTGAGAACTATTCTCAAATTCCTTAACTAGTCCGTGATATTTGGTCCAGTTAATTAGCATCTAATATGCTCCGCAGTGATAGTAAATTAGACATTGTAAAATTCTATAAATGAATTTGTAATTTAATAATATTTTAGCATACATTCATTTCTTAATTAATTACCAAAATAAATTAGGTCTTTATTTTAAATTGGTACCTCACTATTTTCATCAAACTATATTACCCTCAATATATAGTTCGGCAATTCTAATTAAAGATTTGCAAGTGAGAATAAGGATCTCATTTCAAATGTATATAGCTTTGTGTGTGCACAACAAACTATATATAAATAAATAGGTAAACAACTATTGTCAATTACATCACTATGTAACTCCTTGTATTTTGCCTCTTAGATTATAATGGTCAAGTGTGTGCACATCCGAACTAAAATAATCTAAGTTAAGTCCAACCTAGCACTTCCATATATGTGAAGAGAAAAAGACCGCCCTTGTGTGTGCACAACAAAGCAGTAATGTTCAATTCCTTAATAAGCATCAAATGTGATAAAACAACATCTTAAATATTTAATACTCGCCTTGTGTGTGCACAACAAACTCATATTAAATATTTAATACTCTATTGCTTTACCATGCTAGAAGGCGACATTCAATATTTCTAATATCTTTGAATGCTTAGGACTTAATATAATTTCTTTGAGGGGTTTGTTATTATTTGTCTCATCTTGTTTAGCGCGCATGCACATATATATATATATATATATAAAATACACGTCATATTATTTGACATGCAAAGCATGTTATATAATATATAATATATACATAGTAAGCATGCACATATAGAATACTATATTCTACCCGGATTGATTATGGACTTTTGTTCTAGTTTGGTTCACTAGAGCCACCAAGTGAACCAAAAGGTCAAACCTAGGGTGCAAGAATTAAATTTAAATATAACTATTACATTTAAACTCGGGCTCCATTACAAACGGGTCTTCAAGCGCTCCTTGCTCCTTTGTCTCCAATTCTTCAAGTAATTCTAACTAAACTTATTACATAAACTATTTACAATAAATAGAAACCTTGATCAACAGTCAAGGGGAAGTACATAGGAGAGAGATAGAATTTACATTAAGAAAAATTAGAAAAGACGAGGTACGCAGACCCCATTTATAAAACCCATTCATTCAAGCATCCACTAAAATAAATCCAATCACACATTGGTCAGTAGTCCATAATCAATCCCTATTTATTATCATACATATCTCCATATGTATCAATAAATAACATTCATCTCATGAATAATAAAACCATTTCATATATGCATTGATATCAATTAATGGGTAAAAGTTTTGCTAATATTTAGTTTTGAAACAAAATAAACTCTTTTATTTTAATTAAAAACCAAATCCAAATTAAACTCCTTTAATTTTAGCAATCTGAAATCCTATTCCAGATAAAATAAACATCTGTTAGAAAACCTTTCATTTTCTATCTCTTCATCTTCTACTTTCTTTCTCTCCATGCCTATATATAAGGCATCAAATGGATATCAATTTTAGTGTAGAACAATTCTCTCAATGAAAGTGTAAAATTCATCTATGTAGTTTGATAGATATCAAATGAATTGTGGATGACCACTTAAATACAAGAGTATATCAATATATATTTTTGTTGATATACATTTTGTTTTATCTATTATTTTACAACACGTTATCAGCACGATGCTCTAACTAGCTGAGGAAAAGAAGTTCTCTCAACTCACTCCTTGAGAGTACAAATTACGTAAGTACACTACTTTTGTGATGTAGTAATATTAGTATAAATAAATAATCATTTCACCTCCCAATTCCCCTACTTTGAAAGTAATTAGAGAAGAGTTAAATATTTTTCTTGGCTTCCTATAAATTTATATTTACTTATTTAATATCTTACGTAATTATATATTTATATAAATGTCGAACTTACAAAATTTAAATTTGTTACTCTTGATATCTTGAGCAAGAATTATTTGTCATGGACTCTTGATGCTGAGATTCATCTAGAGGCAAAAGAATCTTGAAGATACAATTAAGATTGAAAATCATGCATCTCTGCAGGATCATGCAAAAATCAATGTTTTTTATTCACCATCATCTCACTTATGAAGACATGTTAGAAAAAACACTGACAACATTTCATGCTTCAAATATGCTCCTACAGTAGCAATATCGAGAGCATAAATTCACAAAATATTTTCTGAAGCGATAGAGGAAACTATGTTCCCTGAAGTGATATCATGTCTTCTAGTGGCTGAACAAAATAATGAGTTTTTGCTATAAAAAAAACCACCAATCTCGTAAGACCAGTTCTACTCCATTCCCTGAAGTGAATGGAACCTCATTTGATAAACATAGAAGAAATTATGGTCGTGGTCGTAGGTGTGGAGTGGAAGGTCATTGGTCACGTACCTATCATTTGGTAGATTTGTACCAAGTTTTCATAAAAGAAAAGAGAAAGGGAATTGAAACAAAATTTGTTGATCATAAGGATATTGAAGATCCCATGAATGATCATAATGATCTTGAAGATCTCATGAATTATCTTGAGTTTCCAAATAGAAATGGCCATATCAATTAATTATTTTTCTTTCATTATATTATGGCATTATAATAAGCATTTTTATTTTGATATATTTGATTTATGTTTCAAGTAATAAAGTTTAATTTATGTCTTATATATATGAAGATGTATGGGTCCTTTTGGAAATTAAAGGCTTTAGAAGAGCGATTACCATATAGAATAATTTTTGAAATTAAGCAAAGCCAATGTCAATACCATATCAGGTTCATTAAACTTAATTGAAAGCTCTGGAAGAGTGATTATTCACCAAACTTAATCAAGGCTCTGGAAGAGCGATTATAATTGAAGACTCTGGAAGAGTGATTATAATATTGTCAAATAGAACAAAACTTTGTATTAATGATGTTTTGTATTCTATTGTGTCAAGTAGAAATTTACTCAGTTTTAAGGATATACGTTATAATGGTTATTATGTTGTAACTAATAACGAAGGCAGTGAAGAATTTCTTTATATTACTTCAATAGTATCGGGCCAGAAGCTCATACTAGAAAAACTGCATATTTTCTCTTCTAGGTTATATTATACTACAATGAGAACAGTTGAAACAAATATTGCAATACACCAGAAGTGTTCAGACCCAAAGATTTTTATGCTTTAATATGATCGTCTTGGTCATCCAGGATCAATAATGATACGTCGAATTATTGAAAACTCTCATAGACATCCCTTAAAGAACCAGAAGATTCTTTTACCTACCGATTATCCATGTAGTGCTTGTTCTCAAGGTAAATTAATTACCAAACCATCACATTCAAAGATTGTTGTTGAGTGTCCATCTTTCTTAGAAAGAATTAAGGGTGATATATGTGGACCAATACACCCATCTTATGGTCCATTTAAGTATTTTATTATTTTAATTGATGCATCAACCAAATGGTCACATATATGCTTACTTTCTACTAGAAATGTGGCATTTGCTAGGCTCCTTACTTAAATAATTAGGTTGAGAGCGCAATTTTTTGATTATCCAATTAGGAAAATTCGTTTAGATAATGCTGGTGAATTCACATCTCAAGCTTTTGATGACTATTGCATGTCTATTGGAATTGATGTTGAACATCCTGTTGCACATACACATACTCAAAATGGTTTAGCTGAATCACTTATCAAGAGACTTCAAATTATTGCTCGACCTTTGCTTATGAAATCAAAATTACCAGTTTATACTTGGGGTCATTTTACATGCTGCATCATTAGTTCGTATTAGACAATTTGTTTATCATAAATTCTCACCATTGCAACTTGTACTTGGCCAACAACCAAATATTTTTTACTTGCACACATTTTGTTGTGTTGTATATGTACCTATTGCACTCCTACAACGCACTAAAATGGGTCATCAATGTAGACTTGAAATTTATACGGTTTTGATTCCCAATCTATCATTAGATATCTTGAACCTCTAACTAGTGATGTTTTTAAAGCACGTTTTGAGGATTGTCATTTTAATGAAATAATCTTTCCACCATTAGGGGGAGAAATGTCGTTGCCTGAAGCAAGATGATTGCCTGAAGCAAGATGTTTGCCTGAAGCACGACATTTGCCTGAAACAAGAAATTTGCCTGAAGCAGGACGAGAGATTACATGGAATACTTCGACGTTATCTCATCTTGATCCTCGTACAAATCAATGTGAACTGGAAGTTCAAAGGATTATTCATTTGCAAGGAATTGCAAATCAATTATCGAATGTATTCGTTGATAATAAGAAAATAGTGAAATCTCACATTCCAACTGCTAATACTCCAGCACGGATTGAAGTCCCTGTTGGACAATCAATTAAGACAGCAACAAATGAATCAAAACCACACCTGAAGCGTGGAAGATCGATCAGTGTTAAAAGATAAAATTTCCCTGAATAGGAAAGTACAAGAAAAACAAGTTGCAGCCTATAAAGAGGCTATACCCATAAAACAGGCCACATAAATAACTGATTTATCCAAAACTTATGAGCAAAAATCTCCTAAAAATAAAACTCTTAAAGAGTTATCCCCTGAAGAGGATCAGGTACCTGAAAATAACGAGATCTCGATACATTATGTATATACAGGAGAAGTATTGGATAGAAATAAAATTGTTGTCGACAACATATTTTTATATAATGCTCTTGACATTACCAGAAGTAATGATAATGAACCACAAACTGTTGATGAATGTCAACGTAGAAATGATTGGCCAATGTGGAAAGAGGCGATTCAAGCAAAATTAAATTCACTAAACAAACGTGAAGTTTTTGGACCTGTAGTCCGAACACCTGAAGGTGTAATGCCTATTGGATACAAATGGGTATTTGTACGTAAACGAAATGAGAAAAATGAAATTATAAAGTACAAAGCGCGACTTGTAGCACAAGGTTTCTCGCAGAGACCTGGTATGGATTATAAAGAAACATATGCTCCTGTAATGGACGCAATTACATTTAGATTTTTAATTAGCTTGGTAGCAAAAGAAAATTTGGATATGCAATTAATGGATGTTGTTACAGCATATCTGTATGGATCATTAGATAATGATATCTACATGAAAATTCCTGAAGGATATAAAATGCCTGAAGCATATAATTTTACATCTCAAAGTATGTATTATATCAAGCTACAAAGATCCTTATATGAGTTAAAACAATCCGGATGCATGTGGTATAATCGCCTCCGTGAATATCTTTTGAAAGAAGGATTTGAGAATAATCCAATTTGTCCCTGTATTTTTATCAAAAAAAAATCAGAATTCGAATTTGCTATTATTGCAGTATATGTTGATGATTTAAATCTTGTAGGGACTCCAGAAGAGTTAACAAAAATAACAAATTGTTTAAAGAATGAATTTGAGATGAAAGATCTTGGTAAGACAAAATTTTGTCTTGACCTATAAATTGAACATCTTCCAAATGGAATTTTTGTTCATCAATCAACATATACAGAAAAAGTCCTGAAGTACTTTTACATGGATAAAGCTCGTCCTTTGAGCACTCCAATGATAGGTCGGTCACTTGATATCAAGAGAGATCCGTTTCGACTACAAGAAAATGTTGAAAAAACTCTTGGTCCTGAAGTACCATATCTTAGTACAATTGGTGCTTTGATGTATTTTGTAAATTTCACACGACCTTATATAGCATTTGCAGTTAACTTACTAGCAAGGTACAGTTCTGCACCAACTCGAAGACATTGGAATGGAATTAAGCATATTTTGCGATATCTTCGTGGGACTACTGATTTGGGATTATTTTATCCAAATTGATCAAAACCACAGTTAGTTGGATATGCTATGCAGGTTATCTTTCCGATCCACACAAAGAGATTATCGTAATTCATAAAGCGAGTCGTGAATGTGTTTGGTTGAGATCGGTAATTCAACACATTCGTGAGAACTGTGGATTATCATCAATTATAAATAGTCTAACGATATTATATGAAGATAATGCTGCTTGTATCACTCAAATTAGGGGAGGCTATATCAAGGGTGATAGAACCAAGCATATTGCACCAAAATTCTTTTATACACATGAGCTCCAGAAGAGTGACGATATTGATGTCAAGCAGATACGATCATGTGATAATTTGACTGATATATTCACTAAGCCACTACCAACTGCGACTTTTAAGAAGATGGTGCACAACATTGGCATGCGTCGACTTAATCATATTTTATCATGAACAGTGGTACTCGTGAGGGGAGTAAATTTTTTGAAGGATATGTGCTGATTGTACTCTTTTTTCTTCGCTAAGGTTTTTTCCCACTGGGTTTTCCTTTGCAAGGTTTTGATGAGGAAATCATAAGGCACTAGAAGTTATACAAGAATATTGTACTCTTTTCCTTAGCCAATTTTTTTTTCCCACAGGGTTTTTATTTGGTAAGGTTTTTAACGAGGCATATTCTTAGAAAATGGTCATCCAAGGGGGAGTGTTAGAAAACCTTTCATTTTCTATCTCTTCATCTTCCACTTTCTCTCTCTCCATGCCTATATATAAGGCATCAAATGGATATCAATTTTAGTGTAGAACAATTCTCTCAATGAAAGTGTAAAATTCATCTATGTAGTTTGATAGATATCAAATGAATTGTGGATGACCACTTAAATACAAGAGTATATCAATATATATTTTTGTTGATATACATTTTGTTTTATCTATTATTTTATAACAACATCTTTATTTTAAACTTATATCAATTAAATAAACCATTTATTTCAATTGAAGGAAAAATATTTTTTCGGATTCTGATATCCGGCGCAGCTGCGCCCAGAATGAACTGGGAACCGGCGCAGCTGCGCTGAACCCCAGAAACAATTTTCTGGGTTCGGGCGCAGCTGCGCTCCAGAATGAACTGGAGCCGGCGCAGCTGCGCCGCGTAGCAGATTCAAAAAAAAACAGGTTCTGCCCAAAAATTTCGATCCAATCGCATATCATATACACATGGAATCATCATAATCGATAATTAGCACAAGGTTAGGCTCTGATACCACTGTTAGGTTTGTACATAGTGCGAACATGCAATCAAATTACATAAATAGTGCAGAAGCGCGATAAAACAGATTTTAAAATTTTCATACAAACCATCATCATGATCATCCATGTGCTCAATTATCAATTAAACGAAAGAGATAGAGATTAAGAAATTATACCCTCGTAGAACCGTGCTTCCTCGGGTACAAGTTCACCTCCAATTCTTTCGCATTCTCCTTGTATTCCACCGATTAAATTCCTTCCTTTGATCAACGTTAGCCACCCAAGTGTTTGGCCTCTAGAGGTGATCCACCAAGGAATAATAGTTGTTCAAGAAGATGGGTGTTGGCAAAATCTTAGTTTCTATCTCTATAGAAATTGTAAGTACTCTCCACAATCTAATGCAAGAGTGTGTAACTGTCTAACAGTCTAACCCTAAATCATGATAAGACTCCTCTTATTTATAGATATAGGGAACCCTCCTAAACTATTTAGGATTAGGGTTTTTATTTTAATTAAACTCCTAATCCAATTAGGAATTTATGAGAGAGTACTTCTATTAATTAATTCTCAATCCCTATTAGGAATTAAATAATAGTAATAGTAATAATAATAATAAGACTCCTCTTATTAATTTATATTTAATATTTCTAAAATATTAAATAATAAATATTAAGCTATTTAATTTATTCTATCTCCATAGATTAAATTAAACACACTTAACTTATTATTACGATTATGCCATTTACTTCTTAAATAAATATTTTCCTTTTGCGGTGTGACCCTTTAGGTTCTCCATATTAAACCGGTTGTGAATAAATCAATTAGAACAATTCTAATCTTATTTAAATAAATAAATTAAACTATTTAATTCATTTAAATAAATAATATTTATTCTACAATAATGGTAAGCCCCTTAGCGATCAACGATTTTCCAGATAATATAGATTTCAACATCAATCACAAAAGAACCTTTCAGTGAATAGTTACCGTACAATTCAATCCTTCTACCACACAATGTCCCAATTAAATATAAGACATAGAATTACTGTCAAGTCTTATTTTATTTAATTATATGTATTTTGATTCTCAAATGCACAACTCTGATTAATGCAAATTAGAAACTCCTTTCTAATTTCATTCTGCTTTGGCCAAAGACTTCTGAGTCGTCATTTATCGAATCACATAGGACATTCACTCCTTTTACTAGAAGTGGTAGATTCTTTGTTGATCATTCACCTATCTCCATGTATAACTTATTATACCCAATCATACCCTTTGATATACCCTAAAGGTCTTAAGGGACATGTCAAAGTATAACTCATCATATACAAGATACTATGATGATCTCAAGTCCAAGGATCACTTGTATTACTATCACTAGAGGAATTCCTATTGACAGGCGAGTAAAACTCCATTAGGTATTCCTTAGCGAGCCACGTTCAGTGAACTTATTCTCTAATAAGCACCTACATACTTGCTTTAGTGTCTCCACACAAATGATTATGAGATCAATCATCCTCTTCATAAGAGCAAGCAACGTATGTACTAATCTATCCGGATTCACTAATCCCCTTTTTAGTAATCTAACGATTAGGAACGATTTTAGTTTGTGAGCTATCTTGAATTTAGATCTCATTAGCATAATCACCATCATGATTCTAAAAGCATTGCTCAAAACTATGGGTTTATCACATTTAATATAACAACACCATGTAGATAAAGTAAAATGCCTTTAACAATCGAATAAGATTACAAAGTATATGTTACATCATATCAAATATGATTGGCTTGTGTGCATACTACTTTCAACGTGGATTAAACAAATGACAAAAATATTTGATGTACTACGATGCACTGATGAACAAAAGGTTCTCTTCACCATCTTTATGCTGCGAGGAGGGGTGGATCATTGGTGGGAATTAGTGAAACGAACCCATCACTCGGCATTTGAAATGTCTTGGGTGGAGTTCCAAGAACTGTTCAATGAGAAGTATTTTCCAGATAGTATTCGCCACATGAAGGACGTAGAATTCATCAAATTGGAGCAAAATAACATGACTGTATTGCAGTACGAGGCCAAGTTTGCTGAACTATTCCAGTTTGCAGCCCACTTAGTGGACAATGAAGAGCATGAATTGAATGATTTTACGAGGTTTGAAACTTGAAATTCGTCAAAACCTTATTTCTCTTAAACTTAGTCTATATTCAGATATCGTGGATAAGGCTCAATTACTGGAGTGAGAAAAAGAGACGTTTTAACCAGGAGACAATAACCGTCAAAGGGAGAAAAATTATGATAATAATCATAACAATGACATCGGAATAACGAGAACCATCGAGGAGGAAATCAACATGCCAAAAATGGAAACCACTTCGGTGGCAATCCTGGTGCAGATAATAGAAGTAGCGAGCTTAATGGAAATGACTTCAAGAAAAGAAGATTCAATAATAATCATGGAAAGACACTGACATTGGCACCGATACCAGTTTCAAAAGGAAGGGAACGAGTACTAGTCAAATGTTACAAGTGTGGACAGGAGGGATATATTAGGCCAAACTGTACTCAATCATCCAATGTTTGTTACAGTTGTGGGAAAGAGGCCACATTGCTCGATTTTGTCCGTCAGAAAAATTGAATCCATCTGTAATGGTAACACCTAAGGCCAACACGGACAAACCAAAACATATGGTTCAGGGGAGAGCTTTTGTCGTGACATCCCAAAAGGCGTGGAACCCAAATAAAGTTATAACCGGTAAGCTACTCATAAACTCTTGTAAAGTCTATACCTTGTTAGATACTGGCTCTACCTACTCTTTTATTTCACCTATATGTGCTCAACGTTTAAACTTGACTCCTGAGAAATCAGACTTTGACTTATCTTTTGAAACTCCATTAAGAGAAATATTCGTTACATCTACTGTCTATAAATCTTGTTTGGTCCAAATCGACCCTCACATTACCCATTGATCTTATCTTTATGGAAATGCATGAATTTGATGTAATTTTAGGAATTAATTAGTTAACTATCCATCATGCTAAAATTGATTGCTTTCATAAGATCGTTAGTTTTCATATTCTTAATCAACCTGTTATACAAATTTAAGCAATCAAACCGTTGAAATCAATAACTGTCATTTCTAGCCATAAAGCCATTCGTTTATTAAAAAACGGATGTCAAGCCTTTTTAGCCCATGTCACTGATTTAAATAAAAATACGTCAAATTTGAATGATATTTTCATTGTTAATGAATTCCCTGATGTATTTTCCAAAAAACGTTTTGGCTTACCCCCCAAACCGTAAAATTAAATTTTGTATTGACCTTGAACTTAGTACTAAACCTATTTCCAAGACCCCATACCGAATGGCTCCCATTGAACTTCAAGAGTTAAAAATTTAACTACAAGAATTATTAGATACTGGTTTTATACGTCTGAGTATATCGCCTTAGGGTGCTTCTATTTTATTCGTGAAGGAGAAGGACAAAAGTACGAGACTGTACATTGACTATCGAGAGTTGAACATGTCACCATAAAAAATAGGTACTCGTTACCTCGAATTGATGACCTGTTTGATCAGTTACAAAGTGCTCAATATTTTTCAAAGATTAATCTCCGTTTCTGGATATCAACAGTTAAAGATTAAAGCTGATGATGTTCCAAAGACTGCTATTAGAACATAATATGGGCATTACGAGTTCTTAGTCATGCCTTTTGGATTAACTAATGCTCATGTTGTCTTCATGGACATGATGAACCGAATATTCAAGGAATATTTGGATCATTTCGTGGTTGTCTTTAATTTATTGATGACATCCTTATATATTTTAAGAGTTGTGAGGATCATGTACGCCATTTGAGATCGATACTCCAAAAGCTTTGTGAGAATAGGTTGTATGCTAAGTTAAAGAAATGCGAGTTCTGGCTTAAGGAAGTAACTTTCCTTAGACATGTGATCTCTAAACAAGGAATATCGGTTGACCCTGTAAAGATTGAAGCAATATTAAATTGGGAGAAACCTAAGATAGTAACTGAAGTACGAAGCTTTCTGGGCCTAACTAGTTATTATCGAAGATTCGTAGAAGGATTCTCTCGAATTGCCACTCCATTAACTCAGCTGACTCGAAAAAGCATAAAATTCGAATGGAATGAAGAATGCGAGAAGAGCTTTCAAGAACTCAAATGGAGACTCGTTTCAGCCCTTGTTCTGACCATACCATCAAGAATGGAAGGATTTATCATCTACAGTGATGCTTTAGGTAGAGGTCTAGGTTACGCTCTTATGCAACATGGAAAAGTTATAGCTTATGCCTCTCGACAACTCAAGGAATATGAGAAGAATTACCTTACTCATGATCTAGAGTTGGCAGAGGTCATTTTCGCATTGAAGATCTGGAGACACTATTTGTATGGGGAGAAAGTAGAGATCTATACGGACTATAAAAGCCTCAAATATTTCTTTACCTAGAAGGAACTCAACATGCGACAACGACGTTGGCTTGAGCTGTTGAAGGATTACGATCACACCATCTAATACTATCCTGGAAAAGCGAACGTGGTAGCTGACGCATTAAGTAGAAGATCATATGCGAGTATAAGTATAATACTGACAACACAAGGGCGCATTTTGTATGACTTACAAAAGATGGAGATAAAGTTAAAGACACAAGGGACCCACATGAAGATTGCACATGTACGAGTAGAACCGACTTTAATCGACAAAATTAAAGTTGCTCAAGCTATTGACCTTAAACTGGTGAATATGATGAAGAAAGTACAATAAGATGCTATTTCGGAAGCAAATATTGACGAGGAAGAGATACTTTGAATCAACTCTCGACTCTATGTCCCTAACAACATTGATTTGAAATATAAAATCATGATGGATGCACACAACACGATGTTTGCAATCCACCCTGAAAGTACTAAAATGTATCATGACATTCGATATACTTTTCGGTGGATCAAATATGAAGAGGTAGATCGCATAGTTTATCTCAAGGTGTTTAACATATCAATGCGTTAAGGCAGAGTATCAAGTACCTAAGGGTCCATTCCAACCACTTGAGGTTCCGAAATGGAAGTGGGAACACATCACTATAGATTTTGTGACAGGTCTTCCCAAGATTTCCCAAGGCTTGGACGTTATTTAGGTCATTATCGATAGATTGACTAAATCCGCTCATTTTTTACTCATACGAGAAAACTATTCACTTGAACATCTTTCCAGTATGTACATAAGCGAGATTGTCAGATTACATGGCATGCCAGTATCCATAGTTTCTAACCGGGACCCTAGATTCACTTCATGATTTTGGATCAGCTTGCAAAAAGTTATGGGCACTGAGCTACGATTCATCTACATACCATCTCCAGATGGATGAGTAGTCAGAAAGAACAATCTAGATTCTCGAAAATCTATTGAGACTTTGCGTACTAGACTTTAAGAGAAGTTGAGACAAGTACTTACCCTTTGTTGAATTCTCCTACAACAATAGTTATCATGCAAGTATAAGCATGACTCCATTTGAGGCTTTGTATGGACAAAAGTGTCGCTCTTCAGTATGCTGGAATGAGGTAGGAGAAGCAAAATTATTGGGACCAGAGTTGGTACGCATGACTATAGAAAAGATCTAAATGATTCGACAACGAATACAAGTAACACAAGAACGACAAAAGAGTTATGCTGATCTTCATCGAAGGGATGGGGGATTCAATGCTGGAGACTATGTATTTTTACATGTTGCTTAATAGAAAGGAGTTACGAGATTCGAAAAAGAGAGGAAAGCTTAACTCACGATTTATTGACCCATTTGAAATCCTCGGCCGAGTGGGAACTGTGGCCTACAGACTAGCTTTACCGTCAAGTATGTCCCGCATTCATAATATTTTTCACATATCTATGTTACGTAAATATTTGAAGGACCTAAACCACATCATTGAATTAGGACCAGATGAGATAGCAGAGGATTTAATGTATGAGGATGTACTTGTCAAGATTTTGGATAAGAAGGAACAGATTCTACGTTCAAAGGTTATACCTCAAGTCAAAGTTTTATGGAGAAACCATGATACAAAGGAAAAGATCTGGGAGTTAGAATCTAAAATGAAAGCTAGGTATCCTTGCTTCTTCGAAATACAGGTACGTTAATTTCGGGAATAAAATTTCATAAGGAGGGGAGGTTGGAAGACCCCAACTTTTATAAATAAAACTTACTCCCTCGGTTCCGTAATAACTGTCACTTTAAAAAAAATTGATTCCTAATTAATTGTCGTTTCCAGATTTGTAGGAGATTTTTTCTCTTATTTTCCAAGTGTTATACTCCTATTTAATTTCAACTTTTTCTTTTGCAATACTTACGTTCCTAATTTTTTTCTTCTTTCTCTAATTTCTAAACGTCGCTCAGGATGGGTTCAACTTTTTCATATGTTCTCTCATGGATTCTTTATATGCTCTCTCTTCATCTATGTTTTCTACAAAAACTCCATGAAAAATAAAGAACAACTCAATGGCAATGAGAAAAATAAGTTTTCTTTTGATTTAAATGAGGAATCAAACCATGAGTTTGAGAAGGTTGTACGAGATATTGATTTGAATTGCCGACAGATACTGGAATAGATTTAAACACGGTACCGGATGATAAAGGGGAAATTTCTATGGAAGAAAAGCAACAATAGATTATTTTTGAGCTGCTAAGAATTTTTCTCCCAAAATTTTGTTAACGTCTTCTACTTTTCATGTTCAACATTTTCTGATGTAAAAGTTTTTATTTTATTTTATTTTTATTTTGAAATTTGTAGAAACATTTTGAAGATTATGTTAATGAATTGATTATGAATGAAGTCGGATGAAGTTGGATGAATTGATTTATTTTACACTTTGATATCTGTCTCAATATGATCAATGCATCCTTGAACAAAAAAAAACTTCAAAATTTTTATTACCTACTAGAGAGCGAAAACATTTGTCCCTTTTTATGTTTACAAAACAAACAAATTACCGATGCACACAAATGAATAGATTTAATAACATGGTATCCCTTTTCGAATAGATAGTTATCAAGCTATAGTAATATAAAAATGTGTTGTCAAAAACTTTAATAGTATGTTACGAGCCTTTTCAACGAATCCTTCATATGACACACTAGGAATATATATCCATGCATATGGGTGGCTCTCAAAGGTATAGTTCTAATCCTTTTAATTTTAGAATTACTATAATCATTTTGATTTTGTAATTGCTCTCAAATGCAATAGTTCACCTTACTGAAATTAACCGCGATTGATGTATATATTGTGAATTATGTTTTTGAAATTAACTTTTATATTATAAATTTTTACACTAAATAAAAATGAACTTTAAAAAAATGGAGTAACATTAAAATTAAATTAACACATTAAATTTATATATAAAAAAGTGATGCATTCATATTAACATACTTCATCTCCAAAATAAGAACAAATGTTTCAAACAAAATTTGAGATTTGGATCACACTTGAGTACTTAGCCGATCAAGCACATCTTGTATGAGCTTTGGATCACACTTCATTTGACGAGGAAGTCGACCTTCTCTTTCCAAAATGGCTTTCTTAATATGAGAAATTTTATATCTATTACAACCTTGTGATTTCATAACCTCTATCATATATAGTTGTAACGTCAGAAATATACGATTCAACTTTATAGTCAAAAATATGTCAAATGCTTTCTCAACGGCGCTGACAAGCTCATCTATGGTTTTTGGAGATTCTCTGCACTGCAATAACTGAATGGCACTAATAGGACTGTGCATTCGGTTATAACCGAACCGAATAGCTTATTCGGTTATAACCGAATACCGAACCGAACTTATTTTTACTATCCGAAATACTATCCGAATTAACAAATAACCGAATTACCGAAAACCGAATAACCGAATTTACCGAAATTAAGGTTTATATTTCTCCAACAAAGAAAAGTCATTTCAAATTTTCAATACAAGAGTTTCCAATCACAAAATTTTATCAATAAATATTTTTATTTTATTTTTTTTTCTTATTCGGTTATTCGGTTAACCGAATAACAAAATTTCTAAAACCAAACCCGAACCCGAAAACCGTATATTAAATCGGATATAACCGAATTTCTAAAAATAACCGAATAACCGAAAAAATTCGGTTAAAAAAATTCGGTTCGGTTCGGTTTTTCGGTTATAACCGATTTTTGCTCACTCCTAGGCACTAAAAAAACCAAGGTCTAAGACATTTAAATCTGGAGAGTTTGCAGGTTGACATATTAAACGAATGTCAAAACCATTTTTTATTGTAGCTTGACGAAATTTTATATCATTGGGATCGACATGTGTTCTTGCATTATCTTGTTGAATAAAAATTGGATTTTTGGAATCTCTACTTGGCCATTTATGGCGAATAAACGATATGACCTTTTCTATCAAAAACGATCTTGATATATTTTTTCCAACTGAGTCAATCACTTTTATTTCTAATGTTCCAGCGATCCGATTCGCACTACTTCTCTGAGCTGCCTCCTTAGTGACGAAAGGAAATATACCAATTTTTCCTGAAAAGATTTCATATCCTTATGCATCGAACCTTGGACGAGCTATAACAGCTAGAACATAATTTTTCTAATAAAATTTTTGCTTTTACAGGTACGTAAATGATTTTCTTCATCTGGAAGAAGATAATAAGTCTATGATTTTTTTGTCATGTAAAACCACTTCTCATCAATATGAATGATATTGTACATGTCAACAAATATTGGATCGTATGGTAAAATATTTCCCTCAAGCATAGATATACAAAACTGTAATCTGGTTCTCTTGTTCTCTTCCTTCAAAAATGGTTTGATAGTATTTGAGTGACGTTCAATGTTACCTAACTTGAGAATTCTGAACAACATTGTTTTACTAACATTCAAAGCACGTGATAGAGAATCAAGATATGTATGGCGAGGCAAAGGAATTTCTTGCATTCGTTCAAAATCAAGTTGAATTCTCTTGCGACCACAATTTTTTGTCCATCAATCACTCCACTGCTTGAATTACTTTTTGTCTGCTTCTAAATGCGTTGAACAGTTCGAATCGATACTCCAAATACTGAAGCAACAATCTTTGTCGTATCTCGTTTCAATTTTCCATCAACACTTCTTTATAGTAAAGCAATATAAATTGCTTGATGTTCATTGTTGGACAAATTCTTATTTTTTTAGCTTCTTGTGAGATATCTACATTCTGATCACTTGTATCAAAACTTTCTTTACCTACAAAAAAATATAAAAAAAAGTCATTAAGGTAAATAATTGACTAAAAATTTTAATTTTAAAAATAGGCAACAAAGTGTGTGTGTGTGTGTGAAAATGCATCAACAAAGTTACCATGATTAGAACAACTATGAAGGCATCGGGTAAATTTTTATAGTAACTTGATTCATTATCAATATGTCAGTCACACAACTATAAAAATTCCCATGGTAAAAAAATATAACCTGTTGTAACAGTAATGAAAATTTTTCCCTGTTGTAATCTGTTCTGAATCATAATCTCTCTCATTTTCTCATTTTCTTCTACTTTACATTTTCAACCTTTTGCTCCAAAGTCATAGTCCAGAATCCAAGAATATAACAAGCACTTGTCCATAAAACTAAAAAAACTCCCTTGCTTAACGTTAAATCACGTGTATTAACTATAATTCATATCAATGCATGTAACAATTTCATGCAAGGTTCATGCCATATTATGTATCCTCATACAAATAAGATTGTTGTTTTACTAAATATCACAACAATGTCATCTCAAAAACTAAAAGAAATCCAAGTAAAAATGTAAAATAAACAACAACTAACCTATATTCGGATCAAACAATGGTCGATCATTTAAATTGATGTTGTAGCTATTAGTGTGCCCTGAAATATCTCTGTTGCTTGCCGAAACATTCAAATCTATATTCAAGTTGATTTCATTCACCGGAAATTCTTTAATATTTGCCGAAAAATTCAAATCGAATTCTCGTATAGTAACCATAATGTATTATTGCTAAACTTAAGCCTTTTTTTTCACGAGATATCATGAACAATACTATACTTTTATAGAATGAAAAAATGGAGGAACATATAAAAAAATAACAAATCAATTCAAAAGTAGAGGCAAGATTTTAAAATTTTAATTTTTTTAAAAAAGAGTAAATTTAAACTTCATTTTTATGGAGAAGGTAGGATGATAAGAAAATGAGGGAGATTAAAGTGACTTTGTTCAAGCTGAAGAAAAATTTCATGGAGAAGAGCAAACGTTGCATGCTAGAGTTAATAGCTATGAACTCTTACTGATTACAAAAAATAAAAACAAGAAAGGGACAATTTAGTAATTTGAGTTTAATTTTACACTTGACAATATAATATCATTACTTTCCTTAATAAATGTGTTTTGGCCTCCAACCACAGTTATTACGAAACTAAAGGAGTAATTTTCTTTATAAATATTATTCTAAGCAGTAAGGTATTAAATTGATAAAAAAAGTTAAAGTTAAGGGTGATATGTACAAATTATAATAAATAAAAAAGTATGTCAAAAAATATTCGTTATGTCAGGGAATATTCGGTAAAGTACGATGGCGCCAAAATAATCAATCATTGGTGGGCCCCACAACAAAATAATTGTCGAATATAAAAAATGTCAGAAATAACTTTTTTAATCAAAAAAATTGTCAGTGGAACTGTTACCTTTAACTGTTAAAATACCCGGTGATAAGAGAACAATAGCACGCACTACTCCACAGTAGCACGCGGTATTCCACAGTAGCACACAGTATTCCACAATAACACACGTTAATGCACAATGTTTCATATTATTGAACCAATACTTGTCACAGTATCAATTGCACAATAATTCACATTATTGAACCAATAATTGTCACTGTAGCAAGGGTAGTAATGAAAAGTTACGTAATTAAAAGTCACGGGTATTAAATAGTTAGACAAACTCACTATTTGAAGAACACTGATATCTGTGATATTAATACATTAAGTCAATAATACAGAAGATGGATAATATAATAAAAATCTTGAAATGTGAAACGTGTGGATAACTAATATGTGATAGATTAAAGATAATCTTGAAATGTGAAACGTGTGGATAACTAATGAATGGTATAGATTAAATATAATCTTGAAATGTGAAACATGTGTATAACTAATGAATGATATAAATTAAAGATAATCTTGAAATGTGAAACGTGTGGTTAAATAATGTGTGGTAGATGTTGGTTAAGTTTTGGCTATAAATAAGGAAGCTTAACATAAGGAGTTTCATAACTTTCTTGTTTATCTTTCCTTCCACCCTCTAAAAATTGTTTAGTGTAAGTATCTCTCTGAGTCTGTTAAGGCTACCTTAAGTATTGATGATACTAATAAGAGTGCAAGAATTGTTCAGGTGAGTTTTTCTATAATAGTTGCACAAATACCCACACACATATCACACGGTATTTTCAACTATTCATTTATAATATTTTTCCTTTAAAATATTCATTTTGAAATACTTCCTTTAGAAGATTATTTTGAAATATTACTTTATTCATTCAAAAAATATTTTGAAGTTTATTCTACTCTATTTTGTACATTACACAAATTTATACTATTAAGTCACTTTTGACGATTTCATAAAATACGAATTAGTGAACACCATGAAACTTATATGCGATAGTTACTAATTAAATTATAAATATACATATTGGTTGATTAATTACATAGCAAACTGTATCTAATCACGTGTTAAGGTATGAGATATTAATTTCTTTCATACTCATAAGGAATATCGTTTTCTTTCATATTCTTAAATTTATGGAAAGAAATTATTATTTGTTTCTACAACCATACCATTAAACGGTGAAAATTTATGAAATGATTAGAATTTTCTTAATAGTTGGTGCTTCATCTAATATTTTTTGACCTGAACCTTCATATTGAATTTTAACTGTTATATTTGAACTGTAAAACTTATATATTATTCTTGAGCTCGAATTGATATTCTGAATATCATGTTAATAATTTAGACATTATTGGACTGTAGACAAATTAAATTACAAATCTCTAATATTTATTCTTTATCTTACTATCCTTATTATTTCTGTTTATCCTTTATATCATTGTTATAATCATCAGGACTTAAGTTGTGGTGAAATTTCTCTTTGGCTTGAGTGCAAAGAAGAATTTTTGATTGGCATGATCATGACCATTAGTGTTATAGTGGAATATCTTTGGTCTGTGTGCAAAGACAATATGATTGTCGAGTGTCTTTAGCCCATGTGACAAGGATACGTAGTGAAAGTTCTCTTTGGCCTGAGTGCAAAGAGGAATTGTTGATTGACATGATCATGATTATTAGTGTTACAGTTGTTAAAATCTTGATGGTGAATTTTTAAATTGGAGAAAATTATAGACATTATAGTCTATTTGACTCTTTAATGTATAGCAGAGTTATTTGTTGAAAACTTATGTTATCTATCATATTGTTTTAAATATTTGATTTATCACTGTTGAAGGCTAAGGATAACTTATTATTTGTTATCTTAGTTATGATATTCTTTACTGGGCTATTTGAGTTCACCCTTTTGTTTCATAATTCCTTTTAGAAAATGAGAGTGTAGCTGGGGCTAGCGGGGAGAACAGGGGAATGGAGTGATGGTCCGAGTCAGTGACTGTAATAATTCTCACCAAGTTATAAAATAGTGTGACAAAATTATAGTGAGGACTTAGTGCATGTATTGCTGTACTATACACAACATTGTAATAATTTTAAATAGGAGAATTTATGTATGTTGTTTGTATTTTGGCGACTCAAATTAGGTGGTGTAGACCCGAATTTGGGGGCGTCACAAATGTTACTTAATAAAAAAGATGTAATTTTACTCCGTAACATTAAGTTTTTCATTTTAGTTTTTTTTAATTTTTTTTCTAAATGTCATGCAAAATTATGTCGTTTCATTGAAATTATTACATAGCCCTAGATAACTTCGCTAGGACATGCCTTAAATTCCATTTTCTTATAATATATCTAGTCAGAAGTGTGCACAATTACTTTAAAAAATTTATTTTCAAAAAATTCATAAATTCCACAAAATTTCAAGTAAATATGAATAATAATAACTGACACATCGATGAGATATTCTATCCAAAATAGATTAAAAATTATATAATCACGTGCAACTTGATTTTGTGGGTTTGAAAAAATGGCATGTTCTTGGGGGTGCTAAGCACGAATGTTGTCCTAAGATTATGTTATTATTGGTATTTTTATTATATTTTTTTTTATAAATTCTTAGTGGATAGAGTAAATAATCTATATTTGCTGATTAATAATTTAGTAATGAGAATTGATATTTTTATAAGAAAATTGATAGTTTTATAAGGCTCTCCTCACATAAATAATAAATGGAATCCACATTCATATGAGTAAAGCCCTTGTGAAAATGTAAAATTTATCTTGCGAAAATAATAATTCCCTTTAATTACGTTGTTGCTTACTATAGTTCATTTATATTCATATTTTATTTATAGCAACAATTTAATGTTAAAGAAGATAATACGTATAAGAAAAGTATTTCCTTCTAAAACAATATTTTATATGATAATAAAAATCCTAATTATACTCAAAAAATATAATTATACTTATAATTTTTAAAATAGTAATAAATTCAAGTTAAATAAGGCAATTTTTATAAGAAAATTGTTTACTTCTTAAATTATATTGTATAAATAATAAAATCTTATTTAAAACTCATATTGTATAGCATGAAACCAGTGCAAAGCATGAGCAGTTTATGACCCCAACTTTTATAAATAAAACTTATTTTTCTTTATAAATAGTATTCTAAACAGTAGGTGTTAAATTGATAAAAAAAAGTTAAAGTTAAGGGTGATATGCGCAAATTATAAGAAATAAAAAAGTATGTCGGGGAATATTCGTTATGTCGGAGAATATTCGTTATGTCGGGGAATATTCGGTAAAGTACGATAGTGCCGAAACAACCAATTATTGGTGGGCCCCATAATGATATAATTGGCGGATATAAAAAACGACAGAAATAACTTTTTTAATAAAAAAAATTGTTGGCGCAACTGTTACCTTTAACTGTTTAAATATCAGTGATCAAAGAACAGTAGCACGTAGTGTTCCACAGTAGCACGCAGTGTTTCACAATAGCACACGGTATTCCATAGTAACACACGGTAATACACATCATTTCATATTATTAAATCAATAACTATCACAGTAGCAAATGTACAACTCTTCATATTATTGAATCAATAATTGTCACAGTAAAATGCACAGTATTTCATATTATTGAACCAATAATTGTCACAATATCAAATGCATTGTTTCATATTATTGAACCAATAATTGTTACAGTAACAACTGCACAGTAATTCACATTATTGAACCAATAATTATCACTGTAGCAAAGATAATAATGAAAAGTTACGTAATTAAAAGTCATGAGTATTGAATAGTTAGACAAACTTATTATTTGAAGAATACTGATATATGTGATATTAATATATTAAGTCAATAATAGAAGATGGATAATATAATAAAAATCTTGAAATGTGAAACATGTGGATAACTAATATGTGGTAGATTAAAGATAATCTTGAAATGTGAAACGTGTGGATAACTAATAAATGGTATAGATAAAAATCTTGAAATGTGAAACGTGTGGATAACTAATATATAGTATAGATTAAAGATAATTTTGAAATGTGAAACGTGCTGATAACTAATATGAGGTAGATTAAAGAATATCTTGAAATATGAAACGTGTGGATAACTAATGAATGATATAGATTAAAGATAATCTTGAAATGTGAAACGTGTGGTTAAATGATGTGTGGTAGATATTGATTAAGTTTTGGCTATAAATAGGGAGGCCTAACATAAAGAATTTCATAACTTTCTTGTTTTTCCTTCTTTTAACTCTCTAAAAATTGTTTAGTGTGAGTATCTCTCTGAATGTGCTAAGGCTACCTTAAGTATTGGTGAATATCAGTAAGAGTGCAAGAATTGTTCAGGTGATTTTTTCTATAATAGTTGCACGTGCACATAGTGTTTACAACTTTCATTTAGAAGACTCTTTCTTTCGCATATTCATTTTAAAAAATTTCCTCTGAAAGATTGTTTTGAAATATTAATTTATATCTTTAAAAACTATTTTGAAATTTATTCTACTCTATTTTGTACACTACACAAATTTATACTATCAAGTCACTTTTTACTATTTCATAAAATACGAGTTAGTGTACACCATGAAGCTTATATGTGATAGTTACTAATTAAATTATAAATATACATATAGGTTGATCAACTATATAAAAATCAGTATTTAATCTCATGCTAAGGTAAGAGATATCATTTTCTTTCATACTCCTAAATTTATGGTAAAAAATTATTATTCATTTCTATAGCCTTATCATTAAACGGTGAAAATTCCTAAAATATTTAGAATTTTTTTTAATAGTTGGTGTTTCATCTAATATCTTTTGACCTGAACCTTCCTATTGAATTTTAACTGTTATATTTGAACTATGAAACTTATATATTATTCGTGAACTCAAATCGATATTCTGGATATCGTGTAAGAGATATCATTTTCTTTCATACTCCTAAATTTATGGTAGAAAATTATTATTCGTTTCTATAGCCTTATCATTAAACGGTGAAAATTCCTGAAATGATTAGAATTTTCTTAATAGTTGTTATTTCATCTAATATATTTTAACATGAACCTTCCTATTGAATTTTAACCGTTATATTTGAACTATGAAACTTATATATTATTCGTGAACTCAAATCGATATTTCTGGATATCGTGTTGACAATTTGGACATTATTGAACTCTAGACAAATTAAATTGCAAATCTCTAATATTTATTTTTTAGCTTATTATTCTTATTATTTATGTTCATCCTTTATATCATTGTTATAATCATCAAGACTTAAGTTGTGGTGAAAGTTCTCTTTGGCCTGGGTGCCAAGAGGAACTGTTAATTGGCATGATCATGACCATTGGTGTTACAGTTGAATGTCTTTGGCTTGAGTGCAAAGACAATATGATTGTTGAGTGTCTTTAGCCTGTGTGGTAAGGATACGTGGTGAAAATTCTCTTTGACCTGGGTGCAAAGAGAAACTGTTGATTAACATGATCATGACTATTGGTGTTACAGTTGATAAAATCTTGATGGTGAATTTTAAATTGGAGAAGATAGTAGACATTATAGCCTATTTGACTTTTCTAATGGATTGCTCATTCCGCTGCAGTTATTTGTTGAAAACTTATGTCATCTATCATATTTTTTTTAAATCTCTGATTTATTACTGTTGAAGGTTAAGGATAACTTATTATTCATTATCTTAGTCATGATATTCTTTATTTGGTTATTTGAACTCACCCGTTTGTTTCATAATTCTTTTCAGGAAATAAGAGTATAGTTGGGGCTAGCGGGGAAAACAAGGGAATGTAGTGATGGTTCGAGTTAGTAGCTATAATAATTCTCACCAAGTTATAAAATAGTGTGACAATAAATATAGTGAGGACTTAGTGTGTGTGTGTGTGTATGCTGCCGTACTATACACGAAATTATAATAATTTTAAATAAGAGATTTTATGTATGTTGTTTGTATTTTGAAGACTTAAAATTGGTGGTGTAGACCAGAATTTGGGGGTGTCATAGGCATCATTTGATTAAGGTAATAATTTTTTATTTAGAAAAAATGTAAATAGAAAATACCATCAAATTATAGTTAGAAACATATTTTATTACAAAATATCTCTTATACTTAATAAATATCTAATAAATGTAAAAACAGATGATTGAGATCATTTTTTAAAGTAAAAAAAATATAAATTATATATATAGAGCCCGGATCAGGAGCAGACCGGTCTGCTAGCAGACCGGTGTTTAGCGACGGTTTTTCCGTCGCCTATACAATAGGCGACGATTTTTTTATAACAGAAACCGTCGCCTATTGTATAGGCAACGGAAAAACCGTCGCTAAAGACCGGTCTACTAGCAGACCGGTCTGCTCCTGATCCGACCTGTATATATGTATATATGTATAGTTATGATGTCACTTTAACAACTAATATCAATTGCAAGTAAATGATATTTAGAGGTATACTTTTAGTTTTAATGAGTAGTTTAATCAGTGTAGAGTGTAAAGATATTTTAAATAACTTTTTAATCGAAGTTATATTCCATTCTTCCACAATCATATATATATATATATATATATATATTTGCAATATCTAATTTATGAACAAAAAAGAACTTGTTTGCAATATTTAATTTATCTACTATATTGTATAAAATAATAAATATGTTTAGTATCTTAAATACATTAAGTCTATATGTATTTAATTAAATTTTTAATCAAAATTATACTTCCTATGTTATGAAATCATAGATATACTCATTTATAATATCTAATTTATTAAAAACAAAAATATCTTTTAGTTTTAATTCATCACATACATAAGTAGTATATTATGGATTATAATAATTCCTTTATGTTATTCCCAAAGGCACAAAGAGATCTAAAAGGAGGGGGAGGGAGTTTTAATAGATTCTTTAAAATTTCTTTTCAAATAGTTATTACCAAATCAGTTAAGCAAGTTAATTGATTAGTTTAACACAACGAAATTATACTTTGAAAAACCCCTTCAAAGATTATATGAAAATACACAGCTCTAAATTTAGTAAACAATTACATAAATAAGTCACAGTAGCAAATTGTAGAGTGACGATATGTAAACATGCACAAAGTAATAACACAAGAGATTTTTAAGAGGTTCAGAGTACAAAAGTTTCCTAGTCTTCTCTTCTACTCCGCGAGTAGGGATATTCCATTAAGGAAAGTAATCACAGAGATTATAGTTTACTAAGAACTATTACACAAGTGATTCACAAATAATCCTTCAACTCACATAGACTTGGATTACAAATGATCATTAAGATCTTATCAATCACTAAGAAAAAATGTTTGTTTTAAGATACTGCTAAGTTGCTATAAGTTCCTTTTTAAATGACTTAGCAGCAGATGATGTATCTTAGAATCGTAGAGTGGAACTTGTATGATCTCAGAGTTTCAACACTTGGATTTGATCGATTCATTCTTATTTTACTGCTTGAAATTGTTGTCCTTATATAGAGTCCTTTGGGGATCTTCTCGTTGGAAAGTTACCGTTGCTTCATTCTTACTTGGACATTTGTCATTGAAGCAATTGTTTGACTTCGAATTGCTGTCTGTTTGGACCACCTTAGGTCGCTTTCTTCAGTACTATGAAAAGTGCAGTAGCATCCACGTGCCCTTTGACCTTGCTAATATAGCTGTTAGATAGAACCTTTGTCAACTTATCCCTATTGTAAACACATCTGAGGATATACCATTGGAGGGTTTTAAGGTTTATGTCAGAACCTGCCACTGACTTGTCAAAAGTCAGCACTTTACGATATTGACTATCATAAGGTGAATTCGTAGAATGACTTCTTTTATAGTAGAGTGACTTACTCTGCTATATGTGCTCTACGGATTTGAGTGGATCTGCAATTTTGGCTTTACGAGTAGACTTGTACTCTACGATCTCTGATTGTCTTCAGTTCACTCTGCGATCTTAGAGTAACTTTCTCTTTATCTTTACGAACGTTTTCTGGTCAGGAACAACTTAGCTAATACAAGGGTTTAACTTTATGATTTAGATCTTGATCCCTAAACTAAGTCTTTTTACATAAGATTCTTTTTACAAGAACTTTACAAAAGCTACTTGGGTACAAATATCCATTAGAGTTGACTCATCATCAAATCAAATAGGGTCAACATAAATGCAAGTATTAACACTTTATTATAAAATATAAATTGTTATTTACTTAAAAAAAAGTTACTTTGAGATATTTTTAAATTTAAAATTGACAAAATATGATAGACATAGTTCTTTTTAGATAGTTTACAATATTATTATTGTAAATTCATATTTATATTTGATGGGGTAAAAATATTTCAAGTTTTGATGATAAAAAAAATTAGTTAATAAAAAGAGGAAATTAAGAAAAAAAAACTTCATTTAGAAACCTAGGTATTCATATTGCATTACATGATATGTGCCTACTTGAAATAAAATATTTGTTAAGATAAATTATAAATATCTTCAAAAATCAATTGCATCAAATTTAATATGCAAACAATTTATTTGGACTAAACCTAATGAATAACGTACCAATTTATCTTGATTTGGGCCAAGTCCATGAACTGAAGATTTACTTCAATTATTGTCGAAAAATAATAAGGCCTTTGAGGTTGGGCCAAGCTCACTTGTAGTGAGTTATTTGATTGGGTTGAGTTATGTGTTTGGACTTGCATGATTTTAATTGTGTGCTGTGATAGCTATTAGACTTAGAAAGTTTTTTTGGTCAATCTGGGCCTAATTCATATTAATGCTACGAATTTTTTTTAAAGCACAAATATATAAAATAATACACACATATACATATATATATATATATACATATATATATATATATATATATATATATACATACATACACACACACACACACACACACACACACATATATATATATATATACATATATATATATATATATCTAACTATATATATTGCCTAGTTGGCTAAAATGAAAAAATGAAAAAGGACGGTGTCATTCCTTGATACCTCTCAGCCAATAGAAAAGGAATTAGAAAATATTTATGGTTGTCTAAGTTGACTTAGAAAGTAACCGGAAAGTACACACACACACACACACACACACACACACACACATATATATATATATATATATATATATATATATATATATATATATATATATATTACTTAGAATCTAGTTGGCTACTTGAATTTGAAACTTAAAAAAGGACAATAGTCCTTGATCTTTTGGTAACTTTCGGGTAAAATGAAGAATTTGGGTGAATACCAAAATTTACTTCCTAGTTGGGAAAAAAAAGATGGAACAGATACAATATATATATATATATGGTAAATTTTTCCAGCGAACTGAACGGACCAAAGACGAGCCGGTCTATGGCGACGGTTCGGTCCATCGCCATAGCATATGCGACACTTAACAGAGCTATAGCGACGGTCCGGCGACGATTCGTACCATCGCTATAGCCTTGTAACTGTCGCTATAACCCTGTTAAGTGTCGCATATGTTATGGCGACGGATCGAACCGTCGCCATAGACCGGTTCGTTAACAAACCGATTCGCTGGAGAGCCAGACTATATATGTGTGTATATATATATATATATATATATATATATATATATATATATATATATATAACACTATCCTAGTTGGCTAAGGAAAAGGGAAGTACAAAAATTAAAAAATCCTCCCTCCTTTTTCATATAATCGGTTATTTAAGAGAACTATTGGAAGAAAATCACAAAATATCTTTTAAGAACAAATAATAGCCATTAGATCAAATATGTCCTAAATCAATCCTAGCCATCAAATTCCTTAGACTTTGGCTATAAATAGCCACACTTTTCCAACTTAATTCTTTAATCTAGTTTGTGCAAAAATTTCTCCCATATTCTCTTCATTCTCAAATCTCTTACAAGCTAGGTTCTAAGGGAGGTTAGGGAAGGTTATGTGCTAAAGTGCAAGAAAAGATTATTTGATTCCATACTAACATTAGCACACTAAAACACAAGGTTATCACACATTTTAATATTCACACTTGTGTTCTTCATACTTCTTTAGTGTCTAATATCTGTGATATTAATTGTTTACAAATTCATGTTAAACACTTATAGCACAACGCACTATCACTTACATTCGTTTATATTTGTGCTGATTCAAATTAGTGGTTGCTCTTATATATTAATCGAGCTTTTACGCATTGTCTTCTCAAAGAAAGTGATAAACTAGTAATCTATTTTCAAGCTATAACAACCCATTGTTCGACTAGAATTGCAATGGTTACCGCTAAAATGTTGCTAAATGACTAAAAAGTACATAAATGTATCTGAATTTATTTTAGAAAAAATATAACGTAATTTATATATATATATATATATATATATATATATATATATATATATATATATAAATGTTAGACAGAAGCATATACATATTTAAATAATAATTATAATTGATTTAATAATAATATAATACCTCCGTTCGATATAATATTAATAATGATTTTTTAAAAGTCAATTTAAGATTTTTTAAAATTTAAATTTTGCAGGATTTGTTTAAGTTTTGATAGCAATAAATCTCATATTTTTATATGAAAAGAGTATATTAACTAGTTTAGTAATAATAATTATTAAGAATAGTGATAATTAACAATATAATAATAGTTGTAGTGGTAATTAGTTTCAAAAGAATTTATACAATACCGACTTTCTTCCCCGGCTAATCTCATCTGTTTCCTATCACGCAGAGCACATCTTACTCAAGTATAAGTTCAAAAGATTATATCTTTATCATAAAAAAGAAATTAGTATATGTTCATTCGCTGGTCTTTCTCTGTTCTTCCCCAATTTTTATTCTTCTTTTTCTATTTTTTGTCACTCTTATTTAAGAAATCAAAATCAATCGATTGGTGGATTTTTGGGCTTCAATTTTTCATAATTTGAGAGATTTTGAATTGATTTTGGGGATTGATTTCAAAATGAATCAGATTGTTGTCAACTTAATTGGGAAACTGAAGGCAGCAAAGTAAACTTCAATTGATATAAATCAGGGGTAAAGAAGGTATGCATACTGCATTTTGGTACTAGGTTAAAGCAACATGAAGATTTTCTTGCGTTGCATTTTAGATTATAAACGCACCTTGAATGCGTTTAGGGGTGCTGCGTTTGGTTTGCGTTTTGTTAGCCGAACAAGTTTGCATCTCGTGTTTTGGTTTAAACGCACAAACACAGTGCAAATGGAGTAACCGAACATACACCAAGTACTATCTAAATTTGGATCAATTAAATACTATTTAAATTTAAAAATATTCATATTCTAATAAGGATTGAAAAAAGAAAGATATTTTTTTTTCTTATTCATATTAGTACTATACAAATTTGTTGTTTCCCAAAAGCACAAGAAGATTTAAAAAGGGGAGTTTGAATAGATCTTTAAAACCTTTTTGTTTTTAAAAGAAATATTACCAGTTCATTAATTAAGCAAGTTTATATACTTATATACATCGGAATATTAGTTTGAAAACCCTTTAAAGATTAAAGAAGAATCTTAACTCTGAATTTAGTTTAATATGAAATTAAGTCATACACAACAATAAAATTAACTACAGAAAAGTAAATGTTAAAAAATAAATGACATAGGAGATTTTTAAGTGGTTCGGAGTATAAATGACTCCTAGTTCACTCTTCTACTTTACGAGTATGAAATCTACTAAGCATGCTTGGGGGTCACTAAAATCAGATCACTAAGATCTATTACAATATTGAATCACTCAGATTCTTTCAAGTTACTTAGACTTGACAAGGGTCACTTAGACCAGGTCACTCAAACCTCTTCAAGTCACTTAGACTCGGTAACAAGTAGGTCACTAAGACCAGCGAATCACTAAGAGAAATTGTGATTTCTACGTTGAGCACAACTTTTGAAAGACTTAGTAGCAGAATAAGTTGTTCTTCTTTCGTAGAGTAGAGCTTTCTTGAAACTTGGGCAGAGGTTCAACTTGATGTTTGTGATTCGTACTATTTGATTGAATCTTCATGCCCTTTTATAGGAGTCCTCGAGACTTTCCCATTGCAAAGTTGCTGTTGTGCATTTAATGCTCTGATCCTAGAAGATCTTTGATGTTGACTTTCAAAGTGGATGTGTTAGCTTACTTTCGACTTTGATAGGTCACTTCTGACTTCTGCAGTACCTACCACGTGGTTGATGTCACATCGCCAAACTAACTGTTATACACAACTCGACCTGATCTTCGATTTGAACTTAGGATGATCGACAAACATCTCAGACTCTTCACTGTGCAAGGCTCCTCAATGTTAGTCCTATGTCAGACCTGACAAGCTTTACGACTTTGGATGATTATAATGCTTCATGAAGATCGTGGGAAGGAAGCAGCCAATTATGGTGCGGTCTAATCCTTACGAAAATTCCCAAAACCCTTCGACAATTCAGTAATTACAAACTACAACCCTTTGACAACTTATCAACTCATGAACTACGAGAAGACCTGATCTCTTATCAATCCAAAGGAGTACGTAGGCAGCTATCAAGGCACGGTCCATGCCATTCCGAAATCTAAAAACCCAAAACTCAAAAGATACACCCAACTAGACCAAGTTCAGAGATCCAACCTGATAAAATCTGACGGCATCTCAACATTGGCCATCGAGTTTGACACAAGCGCCTGAAATGAGGAAACCATTAATATATCGAAGTTGTACTCATCAAAATAAGATGATGATCAAACAAAGGCGAAAAATGCATCAAAAGGGAAGTTGACTGAAACATAAATCTTTTTATATACCTGAATTGTTTGGATGCACAAGTTTTTTCCCTATGATAAATGATAAAAATGGTCTAGTCTATGCAGGAAATAAGATATAGTATGAGTTACAAGTCAGAAGTCAGGCGGGCTAGGAAGGCGAGATAGCCATGGGTCTCTAGAGTTTGTGAGGCAATTATGAGCTGCTGCTCTGCTATGTCCATGCAGTCTAACAGAGCCCTCACCATAGGGACAGTGCTATCCTGACCATCTAAGACATGCCTAGCATGACCTACAACCTCATCTGCATATGCTCGGTGGGCATCATGATCGGCAATGGCAACGTCCTTGGCCACAAAGGCTGCATCTCTCTTGGCATATGCGGTATCCCTACTAGCCAAGGCCATCAAGGCCCGAGCTTCATTCCGCTCGAAAGTAAGGATTTGCACGTGACGCTCAAGCTTAGATATCGAGGTAGCAACAGAAACAGGAATGACAAGGTTAGCATCCCCAGCCAAAGACTTGGTCAAACCCATGAAGAGATCATCCTTGGTCAACTCCGCGGGATCCTCATCAGGGTCCTCCATGGGCTCCTCCTCGAAAAAACAGTCTTCACCCTCTATTGGGGTTGGGATGATAGCCCCCAAATCTGTGTCCAGCCATCTCTGATACTCGAGGGTCTGATCGGGATGACTGTCACGGAACTCAACAAACGCTTAATGCTCCCATAGGCCATAGACCCTCGCTAGCTTAACCTCAATAGACGACAAAATGGGAAACTGATAGTCAACAACATCTGTGAAAGGATGAAAGTCCTGCATCTGATCAAACTGCCCCATCACCGCCAGAGGATGATAGGTAGTCACACTCCTCAGCCCAGCAATGGGGATGACATCAAGATCTACCATGTGGGTCAAGAAGCTCAAGAAAGAGCAATAGCCGGAATATACCAGAACAGAAAATGGCTCCTCAATGGATGAAAGAAACTTTGTCTATAAAGCCCCGTCCAAGAAAGAATATAGACGAAAAGAATACCTCATGGCAATACTCTGCCCCATACAAAAATCGTGTTGACAGAAGCTCCCAATAGGGCTCAAATGAGTCATGAACCAGACATATAATAAAACGAAGCTCCCCCTAAACTCCCTGTCTCCAAAAGAATGGCAGTAAGATGCCGATATGTATGTCTCCTCGAGAATCAACGGTAAGAAAGTATGATCATCATGTAAAGCTCTGACCACCACCACCACCCCAATATTAAGATAGTCCATATATTTGGGCATATACAAGAATGATATGGTACATATCAGAAACACATCTACCCGCACTACTCTCCACATATCTTCAAAAGTAGCAAAGTCATTCCGGTAAGCCGCATAGCTCCCAGACGAGCCAAACTAGTCAATCATAAAATTAAGGGACACTATATGCTCGCTGGTCACCTTAGAGTACAAAGCCGCTCACCTCAATCCAGTTGAGGTAAGAAACTGTCAGCGCATATGACTGACTCATACCCGTGCATAGGGAGTGATAAGAGATAAATTGGTAATACAAGCGTACTCCTCCAGAGTGAGAGTAAGCTCTTGTGTCCCAATCCTGAAGACGTGGCGATTTGGGATCCAATAAGACAAAATGCCGTCAATAAATCCCTCCGGCCCCTGGAACGACAAATATGACATGGAATGGGCCAAGAGCCTCTCCACTATAATGCAATCGGGGGCAGGCAGATCATCAAACCATCCCCGAAGCCTCGAAGCTGCGCCCCCAGATGAGGTATGATCAATCGAGTGACTGCTGACTATGACATCTGTAAAATAATATCAAAACAAGATTAAACAGGGGTCAATTCTATCCAGCATATATATAATAAGCATATATCATGACAATAGAAAAGAATAAATAGGCATGCATGATGATAACAATCGATAGAACGAATTTACATGAAAAATACTGCTCCATACATAATCTCTGTACATATATGTGTAAATACGAAAATCAAAATAAAATATAAAGGAAGGAGCAAAGGCACCCCAATAACTGATACAATCTAATCTATAAAATCAAACTCGTCTATAAAAGCATAGGGGTCATCAAAATGGTCCACCCTCGCAAGATCCTCTTGACTCAGAACATCTGCATCAAAGTTCAGATCCAGACAATAGAACGTCGAAGGGCCTGCCCCATGGACATCGGTTGCACTAAGCCCAGAAGTCGAACCATAACCCAGTCCATTGGGGTTATAAGCAGAAGCCTCTGTAGGATCTCTGCCGTTTTAGCGAATGAAAAGGGACATCTGAGCCACCTGACCGGGTCAGTAAGGCAATCTGATCTAAGTGTGTCGGATCCCGAACACAAGCCATCCAGTCGGTCATCATCATGGAGTTGGGTACAATATCCCCCAGAAAATGAGTGGTCTGAGTCTGTGCACTAATAGTACGAGGCCTCCACCACGTAAAGAAGGCATCCGAGGTGCTGAGGTCCTTCAGACAAATCAAAACCATCCTCACCCTCCAAAGGGATCTCCGAAATCTGTGCATCAATGGCCAGGATCTCTGGGAGGGAGGATGAAAAGGAATACGGATCTCCTAGGACACACATCTAAAGGCTCTCTCCCCGAGGTATAACTCCCAGCCTCCATAAGTTAGCAAGGGAACCCGACAGGTCGACAAGGCAAACTCCGACCCAATAGGAAAATCATCAGCAAACCCCTTGCTCAAATATTCTGCAGTATAAGGGACTCAGGTCATGTCCGAAGCTGAAATCAACTCCAATTGGAGACGACAATGAGCAAAACTATCAGAAATTGGTACCTCTACCAAAGTATTCTGATGCCATCGATGCCCACGGGGATACGTATCCAGGCCCAATGTAGTGATAGGCCGCAAACATGAGAGTTGCTCATAGGCCCAAAACTAAAAAATAAACAGCGGCTATATCAATGAAAATGACAAAAGGAAGATAGAAAAGAAAGCGAGAATGGGATGAGAAAACCTACCAGGAGGAACGAGTAGAAGCTGAGCCAAGCGTCGGTCTGACCCTCAGAGTCGGAATGTAGGCGCATGCCGTGAAGGAAATAGGCAAAGGTAAAAGAATCCCAATCATAATCTCCAATCCTGTCTACGTCCTGTAGAGATCCAATGATGTTAAAATGGACAGTGGAAGAGTTGTTCCCCAGAAAATAACCCCTCAAGATGATCAGGAACAAACGCCACAAGAGTCGATCGTGCGCCCTCATGTCGGCTGGAAATGGCTCAGATGAAGCCCTTCCTATAACATCAACGGCCAATACGCCCAAACGAATGCTCTAACTCTTGAAGACTCTATTTTGAGAGGTAAATCCCAACAAGGACCGGACAATGGTGGGAGATATGTCAGACTCCAAGATCACGCGACGACCAGCGAACTCCAAATAGGTGTTCTTGTGAAGAAAAATGCACTTTTGGGTCATAAATCACTTTTTATTGGGAAAGGTATTTTGAGAAGCTGAAATTTGATAATGAAATATTGTGAGGCCTGAAAGCAAGGAAATCGGTCAAAAATGGTGAAAAATGGATAAGTAAGCGAAGAAAGGGTGGTTTCCTTTGATGATTAACGATACAATTCTGTTGGCGATGATACCCAGTGACAACGATACGATTCCATCAGCAACGATACCCGGTGATGATGATACGATTTCGTTGGTGACGATACCCAACAATGACGATATGATTCCATAGGCAACGATACCCGATGATAACAATATGATTTCGTTGGCGACGATACCCTGCGATGACGATACGATTCCGTTGGCAACGATACCCAGTGGTGACGATACGATTCCATCACCAACGATACCCGGTGATGACGATACGATTCTATTGGTGACGATACCTAACGATGACGATACGATTCTATCGGTGATGATACCCGATGATGATGATACAATTTCGTTGGCGACGATACCCAGCGATGATAATACAATTCCACCAACAAAGATACCCGGTGATGACGATATGATTCTGTTGGTGATGATACCCAGCGATAACAATACAATTTCATCGGCGATAATACCCGATGATGACGATACGGTTCTGTTGGCGATGATACCCAGCGATGATGATACGATTCCATCGACGACGATACCCAGTACGATTCTAATGGCAACGATAACCGGTGATGACTCGATTGACAATACAAGTCCTCTAGGGACGATAACCGGTGGTGAAATGATTGACGATCCCAATGACGATACCATACCAGTTATCCTTAGAAAAGTGACACATGCGATGATATCATCGCGAGGTTCGAAATTTGTATCCTTTTATAATTGACTTGCATCATTGCATCATTCCATATTATCTCACATCATTGATATATCTTGTCATACATCAGGTGTCTATATTTTTGTCATGTTCATTTCATTACATTTCATAAACATGATAAAGAGGGGCATCTGTAGACACCCAAAATTTTGTATATGTTCTCTAACCATGACAGGAGGGGAAAATGTCATTTCACCCTAACGCCAAGATATTCGAGAGAAGATTGCAAAGCTTAGAACGAGTATATAAGGCTATTATGACGGCCTCCGAGTAACAGATTACACAAGGAAGACGAATGACTAATCAACATCTACCACAAGATGGTTTTTCACCTTTTCTCTACTTTCTTAGATCTAGAATTGGTTAAACTTGATGTCATTGCGTAGCTCTCAAAAAGAGCTTTCCGGAATGGTATATCACGTTTCCTAACTTTTCTCGGTTTGAAAATTATGGATGTCTAGCGCGTAGCACGAAAACCCGACCAGGTGGGCCCCACCCCAGCCAGCCGCAGGTGGACCTGTGGCCAGCCACAGGTAGACCTGCGGCCAGCCACAGGTAGACCTGCGGCTAAGCTGGGGTCCTATATAAGGCAGTTTTTAGCATTTTTTGCAAAGGGAGGAGAAATTTTAGAGAGAGAAAACTTGTTTTTTAAGGAGCATATGAGAATTCTCTTTAGATTTAATCTAGATCTAGTCCATTGTATCAAATCTTTTGCTAGATTAGAGTGACTCCTTCCAGATTCAAGCTCAAGGAGACATAGTTCACCATCCCCAAGGTGAAAGATTCGATCTTTCTGTAATTTTTGTATAGATCTGGCCTACATCTGATGTATTTTATCAATTGCTGTGCTTGAGATTTATTTGTTTTCTGATTAATGTTTCATTGAGGCTCTCCCGACATCCTAGATCATAACTAAAGATGTTTGGATCCTAGTTGTGGGATTATGGATGGTTAGAGAGGATTTCTCATGAATGCAATATCCTCTTAATCAACCAATGATATCCGTTTATTAATTTATTGATTTTATTGCGGAATCAGCTCCTTTTTACTGATTATTTTACTTGTGAGTTGTTTCATTTTGATTTATAGGTCACCCGCATATCCGAGATTCATATCTAGTGGTGAGAGGATCCCATCTTTTGGCCAGCTAGGAATTCTCATGAATAGAATATACTGATATCCAATCTGGGATATATTATCTATTAGATCCCGATTATGTCATCGCTAGATCTACATGATCTTATATCTATGGATCTCATTTCCTAGATTCTAGATCCCTTTGGTAGATCCAGTCGATACGTAATAGTCCCTCAGATTGTCGATTTCGTTATGCGATCTATGGATTAGGGTCTTTGGGAGCCTTTTTCCTAGATCTTAGCTTTTGTTTTTGATGTATCGTTCGTTGTAATTTCGAATCATGTGAGCCTATTAATAGAGTCGGGGCCTTTAAATCGGGCCTTGATGTAATTCCCACGATGGACATAGTTTACGATTATAATATTTGATATTTAACTACTGTATATGTAAATTTGGGCATTAAAACGGTATCAAGGATCCCATCCCGCGAAAATCGGATTTAGGACCCTGTGATAGTGAATATTATTGTTGTAGGTGTTTGGGGCTATTTAGATGGCTCATATACCCATAGGTAGCTTTAACCCTATTTTGATGCTTGGTTTTATCTTTTGACACACAAAATGATTTTTGAACAAAACAACAAAGATCTTCTAAAATTAAATCAATCTAGGTTATTATAATAGTCCTAGACTAAAATTGAGAGCAACAAAGAATCTCGATTCCTATTTGGTGAAGGGTTTGAAAACCATATTTTCTTGAAAACGTCACCCCAAAAAGACATTTTTATCAAATGAAAGCTAAAATGAAATCTTTTCTCTAAATCAAATCCTTCGTGCATAGGTTCAAAGAGGATCAAAGTCGCTTTCAAAATAACGCACTCATCATGATTTGACCATAGGAGATGGCCCCTAGGTTATGTATAATTCGACCTAGCACTAGGAGACAATACCCTAGATTTCCTCTAAGAATATAATTCATATAGGCATCACACACACACACACACTCTTTCTCTCTCTCTCTCACACACCCACAATTCATAATGCATCTCAAGAAAAACATTAATAAAGCGGTAACCGTGTTTTCACGGAAGTCGGGGGTGCCTAACACCTTCCATTCGCTTAAGCAAGCCCCCAAATTCTATGAATCTCGGTTGCAAACCAATTCTTCGAAGGTATATATGGGCCATCTCGATTGCAAAAATTTTAAAATTCGGATGAGTTGGCACATCCATTTAAACTTTTACCAACTTGCGACTCTGGTTAATTGGCTTATCATAAAATCAACATCTTAAAATCCCGTCAGCATTTATGTCGGCTTTTTCCTAAAAATCACTCTTTAAATGAAGTAATAAATAAATCGAAATCTTAAAAAAGGGTAGAAACTAAAAAACCAGAAAAAATCCTCGGCGTCGACATATATGATTTGAGCTGATGAGAAACATACATGACTAAACAATTGTAAGGATATATACTGCAATATGTTGTCTCCCATGCATCATACTATGATAAAACACTTCAGCTTATTGTTAGATTCCATTTGTTTAGCCATTCATATTTCTCATCAGGCCAGATAACATGAATCTGCAACAAGAATATGCAAAAATGACGTAGTGGAAGATTTATACCTTTAAATCGATTTTTTTTCCTTTGAGCTCTAGTCTGCAGAATTAAACTGCAGACTGTAAAAATAAAATTTTACCCGTCCGCAAAACTAAAGTGCGGACGGACAGAAGAGCATATCTAGTTACCCTAATTAATATAGAAGGGGGGTTGAATAGTTATTTATCCGAATGGAGAGAGAGAGAGAAAGAATGCTTGCATTCTTTTGTCTAACTTAAAAATACTTGAATGTTTAAAGCTCATGTTGAAAGATATTGAACTCAGCTTAATTCCAAAATCATACAGTATAGCCTTGTAATAGTTGGAGTTGAAAATTCATTGAGTAAAGGCTGAAGTCCTTCTACTATCGCAGAGTAAAGAAGTGCTCAAAGGGAACTTTAAGATCGTTAAATGGAATGCCAGTTCGTAGAATAAAGGTTGAAGTCACTCTACTATCGCATAATGACTTAACTTAGATCGTAGAGTCATGACTTAACAATCGTAGAGTTATGACTTAACGAGCGTAGAGTCATGACTAAACGATCGTAGAGTAATGACTAAACGATTGTAGAGTAATGACTTAATGATCGTAGAGTAATAACTTAGATTGTAGAGTAATGACTTAACGATCGTAGAGTCATTACTTAGATCGTAGAGTTTAGAGTGACTTCAGCCTTTAATATAGTAGAACTACTCTACTATCGTAGAGCTACTATACTATTGTAACACTTATTTTATTTTTTTTGTAAATTTGTATACTCCAATATTTTATTTTCAAATAATAATTAGTGGTCATGAAGATGGTAAAAGTCTCAGTAATTGGGATGTCTTTACTCATATTGATTGTATGTACTTTAACAACTTTTTTCAAACCTTTAATTTTCTCACTTTAATAAGTTTATTTTTATTACCCGAAATATATTATAAGTTATAAGTAACCTTGTATATAAGGCATTTCAATATACACCATTTAGTTTATAAAAACAATCGTTTCTGCATATACACCATCTATTTTATAATCCACGGTTTAATTCTGCAGACTAGGGCTCAAACAAAAAAATAAATTAATTTAAAGCTATAAATCTTCCATTACGTCATTTTTGCATATTCTTGTTGTAGATTCATGTTAGTTGGGCTGATGAGAAACATGAATGGCTAAACAAATAGAATCTAGCAATAGGGTGAAGTGTTTTCTCATAGTATGAAGTATGGGAGACAATATACTGTGGTATATATCCTTACAATTGTTTAGTCATGCATGTTTTTCATCAACCCAAATCACATGAATTAGTAAGAACAATAATATGCAAGAAGAAATGAAAAATTTAATAGCTTTAAATCGAACTTTTGTAGTTCTAGATCGCTACAGTCATAAAATGAGATGAGATCCAAAAGTATTAAACTGCAGATTGACGAGGGGTATTTTATACATCATCCAATCCACAGTATTAAACTGCGGAATTCCCCATATTAAACCGCGGATTGGAGATCATCGTTATCGTTGCTTACCGTTCGATCCGCGGATAGACGATTGAGATCTGTTATACGGATAACATTATCCTTACAACGTTGACTATGGATCAGTCCTCATATATACACACGTTAACAACATTAAGTATGTGTAAATCATACATATGTAGGAAACTTGATAATTATTATATTTGACATAGTGTTATACAATGGATTGTCATCTCTTGTTTCTGAGTAAAGACTCTCCTTTTGTCAACAAAATGAATTTTATTTTTAATCACTTATAAACGTTATAACCACTACTACAAAACAGTAAATAGATAACGCGTAAAAAACGTTATGGTTTATATCAGAAAAACGTCGTGGTTAAGGGTGTCATCTATTTGACACCCTTATACAACGTTTTAAAACGTTGTAGTTAGGCACATTATACAACGTTTTTAAGACAAAAACGTTGTAGATTTGTTTTTCATAAATTAGTAAATGCTTGAAAACGTTGTAGTTTAATATATTAGACAACGTTTAGACACATTTACACAACGTTTAGAATGTGTCATCTATTTAGACAAACGACGTTTTTAAAATGTTGTATAACAACTGCTTTTAAATATCAGTGCACCTGCAATCTGCTAATGCCATGATATATAGCTAAAAAAAAGTCTAAATTCTCATTTAAATTTAAAGCCAAAATGTATCAACCATTCAAAATACATCCCAATAATACCATTCGTTTACAGTTTCAAATTACTACATTCACAAAAAATATACTAAACTATCCATATATGCATCTCAAATTCACTTTTCAATATAAATTACTACTATATTGAATTGTGAATTTGATTACATGCATCCACAAAATAAACCAAACTATCCATAAAATTAAGCTACTACCTAAGCATGTGCAAAAAAGCCTCGGTTCTCCCAATCCAAGATTCTTAAGATTTCTACCAAATAATTGTCAGTGCCTCCTGTCAAGCACTTCCAAAATAACATCTGATGCTTCAATAACTTTGGCCAGCTCCTTGTATAAAGCCTTGTCCGAGTAATCTACGAAAAACCAATAAGTGTGAGAAAACAAAACAAATAGAAAAACAAAAATAAAACGCAAATTAAATAGACGGAAATGCTAATCTCCAACAGAAACAAGTTCTTCACATCAATTAATATCAGCACACCCCGAGTTTGAACATTTGCAGCGGATTTTGCAACAACCCTCTCCTCGACATTCTGTTCTTTAGAGGGATTTAGGTCATCTTCCTCTAAAATCCCCAACTTTCTCTTTTTGGCCTAAAGAAACACAGGGTTCATGTAAATAGATCCATTGTTGCAGAATAGATGAAATGGTCAATATACTGAGGTGAAGAACGGAACTGAAACATGGAGATGAAAAAATGTCCTATATGCTCATCTTTAATATCAAGGGGGAAAGAGACAGATGCAACATGTGTGATATGATTCATGGGGGAAAAGGAGACGAGGATGCAGCATGTTTGCCTACAGAGTGCAGAACCCAAGGTTTTATTTTACTCAAGTGTATACTACATCCATCCTAAACGAGAATTCATGTTCGATTTTTAGGTGTAAATCGACTTCAACATAATATAGAGTCAACCTCAAAAATAAATTTGATAGAATGAGAACTGGCGTCTTAATTTTCGAAGTGGACTCTTCTTTAAGCTATTAGTTTAGTAATGGTGGCATGACAATAAAATTATAAACACAAACTTGAGGATCGATATTGTGTCATTTTATACTATTACCAACAGAGAGAACTCTTTTATGTCGGCAAAAAAAATGGTAAATGGGACTGTTTTTGTGGAATGAGTGTGAATAATTTTAGACATAACAACCACACAATAACTTACAAACACTTTCACAACGTAAGAGAAAACTTGTCTAATAGTCAAATCTTCTCTATCAAAAACATTGTGAACTAACCTGTTTATATTAATGTACTGAGCAAAATTTTTGGATAGAATGAGAAGTGAACCAGCTGCATGCCGGAAGTACCTGAAGGAAATACCAAATTCCATAGTTAAAAAAGATTGCAACGTGTATCAGAAAAATATTATGTAAGAAGAAAAGTTACAGTAAAGAAGAATTCATCTAAGCTATCCACTAAAAATTTAAATAGTCAGTGTTTCACAAATTTTCCAGAGGGCAGAAGTACAGAAGAACTAGAAAACTAACACATGATAGTCATTCCTAACATGCACTGCACTCCACTAAATTCTATCAAAAAAGTCCACATCATAACTAACATTCATCAAATATATACATATATATGCATATGTATGTATGTATTTAAAGATAAAATCATCAAATATGACTGTAACTCCAAGCTTCCCAACGTGGGCACCTTTTTATTATTGTATAATTCTGTAATTTGATCTAATCATAGCATCAAATAGTTCAAAATTTTCAAACTTGGCAATCTAGTTGTAGGAAAAGTATAACAGGAAATTCAACCATCACATGAACATGCACACAAACTTGTATTCAACTCAAGTAAACCTCTTTCAATTTATATTTGCCAACTAACACTGAAATCAGCAAACTACAAATGCTCCAAAGGAGTATCTATATATATACCTCAAAACACTTGATCCTTTGCCCCTTGGTGGGTTTCTACCCAACAAACCCTAAGGAACTGAAGAGTATATTTTTAGTTGATGCAATACTGTTATGAAAAAAAAAATGAGGAGATACCTTAATAATTCTGTATATCTTCATACTTTAAATTTTTAAATTTAGACAATTTGACACCTAAGACAGACTTTCACTTGATATACATACCAATTCCATCTAATTGAGTGGAAAGCTTACTAATTACTGAAAGAGACAACTATTCCTAGACATAGGCCCATTGTAGGTTGGGGCAGTGAAACTCTTGCACAATCACAAACAATAAGAGAGCCAGGCAATAGGCATTGGGTACATCAGTGGAGGATTTGAAATCCTCCAAAACTATAAAAAGGAAAAAATACAAAGCCCTTGTTAGGGGATCGAGTTTCTCTACAAATCTGACCACAAAATTCCCCAAAAACAGCCATTGTTGAAGACAACAAAGAGGCCGCTAAAGATCCAAGCATTCTTTTCCAGCTAAAACCACCAAATACAGCTACTAATATTTAATACTATAATTCAAACTGGAAATAAAGAAAAATAAAACATGGCTATAATAATATTTGTATACAAGCTACTGTATTTAAATTATAAGCTGCATAGAACTGCAACACAAGTACCTTCATCAAGGATAAAAACTCCAAAAGCATAACAATACAGCACAAACTAACATTCATCAATAAAAGTATACATCAAGTAGCATATCACTATATCATAGTGCTTCTTTCAACTGCGTACTCCAATAAGGAAAGAGTAAAGATACAGAATGGGCAAAGTTTGAGCATTCTAATTTCTCCAATTCACTTGAAAGCTGAGAGAAAAAGAGATGATTCCAAAAAATTCTCGTATTACAATTCTCTAATCTAACAGAAATTACAATCAGAAGCTTAAAAACCAAAACTCGCAGTCAATTGACAAAACGGGTCGATTTCAGAATCCACAAAAGTCAAAATCATACCAAATTAATCCAACTGGAAGCAAATACACCTGAATATACCTAAATACAAATAATATATACCTGCTCTGCGATACATCATATAACTGACCCTTAATCGCCATGAGCAGAGGCTTCTTGAGATCAACGCCATCATAAGCCTTCAATTCCTCTTTAGAGATCTCTCCAAGCTGAACAGGTGGAGGCAAAGCTAACACTGTAAAAAGGTTGCATAATCCCTAGAACTCTGATACTGTGGCTGACTCGAAGACCCAAAAATCCCCGATACGACGTAGTATACAGTAATACCCAAAGCTAACACTGTAAAAAGGTTGCCGGAGACAGTCCGGTGTATACCGTGATAGATTCCTTCAAAGTCTCCCAAAGTTCCAGGGCCATGGCTGATCGAGATGAAGAAGGAGACATTCGAAAACACAAACACTTTGTAGGCAACATCCGAAAACACAAACACTTTGTAGGCAGTAGATATATATGGCCAAAATTAGTGGCTGAGGAAGAAAAACCCTAACTTTTATTTCCATACCTGAGCGAAAAATCTAGGGTAGAGGCAACAACTAGAATTCCCTTGCCCATAGGCCATAGTTTCGTGATTTCTTTAATTTGGATCGGGGAACTTTTCTTTTAATTGTTATGAATTTTTTTCATTTAATAATCAGAGAACTATGCTCCATGTTTTAATTTCAAGTTTTCACTTCCGCGCGGTTTTTTCAAGCTCCGTATTTTTTACATGCATAACGTTTTCTTAAGAAAACGTTATAAATTTAAAACCAAAAATTGTCCCTTATAACTACATAACGTTTTTTCATATATATCTACAACGTTTTGTTAAAAAAAACGTTGTGTAAAAATATACCATAACCTTTTTTATAAAAATGTTGTGGTTTAAGTGTTGTTTATTTACTACTTTGTACTAGTGAAAATATTTAAAATAGAAAATGGTGTGCATAGATTTTATTATGTCTTCAATGGATAAGTAATGTTATGAATCATCTCATCGTGTTCTAAGCTCCAAACAATGACTGAGCAGTAAAATTTAGTCCTTTATCTAACTTTATTAGAATAATTGAGATTATATTGAAGAATCAAAGAGGACCTTTTTAGATTTGTATTTTGATTGTGGTTGGAGCACCTTCACAATGATGTATAAAGGGTAGACCTTTGCGATACGCTCAACCAATAAATCATCCGCATCTTCAGGGGATATGATAAAGAAAAAGAAGTCGCAAGAATCAATCGTCATTCCAGAGTCACCTCATCATGTTGGTTCTTTTTCATCTTCGCCATCTGAATTTTCTGCTTCAAAGGTATCAACTACTCTTATTTTTCGTGACATTTCCTTTGAAACCCGTTTTAGGCAAGTATCAGCCACTCTTATTTTTCGTGACATTTCCTTTGAAACCCGTTTTAGCTCTCATATGTCAAATAAGATTATTGACATTTCCATCAAAGGTAGGTTATCCAACTTTAATTAAACAACTTTTGTTCAAAATAAAGAGATTGGGTTTGATGAAAAAATCTTAGGGACCATTCTTGATATTCCTTATACTGGATTTTGCCCTTTCACTTTAAAAGGGTCTTTTGAAATTGAAACTCTCTCTCTCTCTGCTTTTTATTTATTTATTTATTTTGCGTTAGAACAATTACAAACCGTAGGAAGTATTTTTTTTACCAAAGGTTGTGGACTGCACTCCTTTATCGATCTAGTGTGCTTCATAAAATTCTTCGAGCTAATCTTGTTCCTAGGATTGGAGGTCGATCTGATATGACATACTAAGATCTTGTTCTAATTGCTTTAATTATAAAAGGTCATAAATTTAATTTTGCATTACTCATGATAAAACATATGGGAAGTTGTTTGCAAGACAAGACCAAATGTTTCCCTTATGGTGATTTCATAACCACTATATTGAAATATTTTGATATTGATTTTAAGCATGAAGAAATTTCTAAAAATTAAAAAATTAGTGTCACAAGTGACGAGACTTTATTTTGGAATGTCATTGATGATCAATCTCTACCTTCTCCTCCTCGTGTTTCTTAATGAACCCCATTCTACTCCACTTGTTGAGTCTCCTATTCATTAACCTCATACTTCTCCTTTTGTCTCTCCAATCAATTCTTCTCCCATGGCTGATACTACCTAGGGCACCTCTAACACGGTCCCGCAGGCTGAACCTTTTACTTCTGAGATTATCACTTTGCTAAATGCCATTATTAGCAAGGTTGGTATGGTTTTGCAGCGCCAAGCTACTATTAAAGAAACGGTTACTAGTTTAGAAACGAAAATCGACGAAATCTATTTTGAAGATATCCAAGAGGATTAACATTCTTTTTGATAATAACAAAGGGGGAGAGAGTGATTCCAAGTGAATTCCTGCTGCTAGACCTAGTTTTAAACATGTTGCTGAAGTTTTAACCTGCTGCTGAACTTTTTTTTTTTTTTTTGGGATGCTGATAAGTTAGTGTTTGTTTGGATCTGTTGTTTTATATGCTGTCATTTTCTACTTTTTGTGACTGCTACAATTTATGAACTTTATGGCTGGTTATTTGGGCTGATGCTACTTATCTTGGGCTGCTATTTATATTAGATATTTTTTTGGTTATTGAAGTTTAATGCTTTATGGGTTGATTATGCAAAATATATGGATTTACTGTTTTATGTATGTGTGGATTTTGATTGCAGGATTTCTTGCTTTTAGCTTACTTGGTTTATAGAACCTAACTAAAAGTGCATGAATGTGTGTTATTGTTAGTAACTGATTTTATGATAATAACTATTATTTTTGGTTCTTTAATTTGTTTAATATATGCTTAGTTTTAAAAGAGCCTTAGATTTAGGGGAAGTTAGATATTTTAGGTTGTCATTATCAAAAAAGGAAAGAATGTTGGTTTATATATTTTTGAATTTTAACGATGACAACTTGGTTTTGTAGTTTTGTTTATTTTGTCACAGATTGTTCATTTGGGCTGGAAATAAAGTTGACAAGATATTGCTATTGTATTGGAGGCCCAACAAAGAGATATCAAGAGTAGAAACCCTACTGGAATAAGATTCTAGGAATTCACAATTTTATGTAAGATTTCTAGCTTTAATTTTTATTTACAAGGATATTTATCTTTGCTAGAAATTCTCTTAAAATAAATTAGGAGTCCTGATGTTATAAAATATTCCTTGAGCTTTAAAATCTTCATCCGGTTGAAAGTTTTATAAACGAACTGAACTTATTCAATTGGAGTAACTAGTCAAAGTTGGTTTCCTATAAATTTAGTATTTTCAAAATCCTTTTCCTCGTCAAATCTGTTTTTAACGTATATGTTCTTAATATCTCTCAAACAAAGTGACAAAGATTTTATTCTTAAAAAGTTCTACTTAACTGATTAGGATTTGGTTTACAAAAACTCCAACCTTAAATTTTCTAGTCGTTGCTCTTTATATATATATATATATATATATATATATATATATATATATATATATATATATATATATACACACACACACACTGTTGGTGTGTTGAAAAATACAACGCTCTATCATAAAAACAATTGATTCGCAGAGAGTTTTCTAGTAAATTTCTTTTGCATTATTCTTGTTGGAAACCCCATAGTTCTCACTTGTAATTATATTCCTTCATTTTAAAAATTGTATACAAGCTGTGTTGGCTTGTGGTTGATCCAGCTGTGAATAAGATTCTACAAAAAGAATTCAAAGTTCTAGTGGTGCAAAAGGGGTAGAGGCGTCCAAAGAAGATCAGAGCTATTATGTATAGAGAGTTTTGTAATTGATTATCAAACATTTAACAAAAACATGCTATGTATTAATTGATACCTGACCTTGGATGTAGGTCCATAAAGTAGAGGATTAAGGGGCCGAACCAAGTATAAATCTTAGTGTGCATTTGCGATTGATTGTTGCTTTACTTTTCAGTTTATTTAATTTTGGTTTCTGTTTGTTTTCTGTATTAAAAAATCTCAAAATATCATTGCATTCATGGTTTATTTTAGTCTGAAGTAATACGAGAAGAATTGGAAGAACAATTCTAAACAGACAACTTAAAGCAAACAACTAATTTGTTGTCTGGATTACACATGTACAAAAAAAATCAAAATTTGTCATAGTTCGTTGATAAACATAAACACCTATTCATGCTGAGTATTATTTTGAGATCCAAAATCATTTGCTAAATTAAATTACTGTATTACGAATATTAATATTAGTATTAGTATTAATATTAATGGTAATAATATGAATATTAATAATATTAATATTTTGAATATTAGTATTAATATTATTATTAATAAAAATACTCGAATTACTAATATTATTATCCTTTGCCTTAATATTAATATTACTATTGCGAATATTAATATTAGTAATGTTGTGTATTAAGCAAACTAGAATCTTAGGTTCAATAGGAGTTGAAGAGGTAAGTGAGAGAAAGAACAAGCCTGGGTAGATAGAAAAAGAAAAGTTGATTTAAAAAGAAACTATTTCAAGTATCTTTTTTCTATCTACTCAAGCTTGTTCTCTCTATCCCTTAGCTTTTCAACTCCTATTAATATTAATATGAATATTAATATTACTAATATTAATATTAATAATTACTATTTTAATATTAATATTAAATGCTATCACTTTTATCCTTATGCATGCTTCTTAAATAAATACTATCACCATTAATGTATTATTACTATTATTAGTATTCATATGAATATTAATATTAGTAGTATTGTTAATATTAATATTGATAATATGAATATTAGCATTACTAATATTAATTATTACTATTATTACAATTAATATTGCTAATATTAATGTATTAATGTTGTTTTACTAAATAAGTGGGTAATAGATTTTTACTTGTATTGTATTGTCAAGTGTTATATATTAATATTATTAATTATTACTATTGTTACTATTAATAGTAATATGAATATTATTAGTATTATTACTAGTATGAATATTATTAGTATTATTACTAATATTAATATTCATATTCATATTGTAGTAATATTAATATTACTACTTTTAATATTAATATTAATACTAATAATATGAATAGTAATATTAATTATTACTATTAATATTAATATTTATAATAATATTAGTAAGGATCATACTCATGCCTGCCGCCATGCCTGCCTTAAAGGCTGCCTGAAAGAGCTTCATGCTTGCCTTAAAGCCTGCCTAGATGCTTGTTGTTGGCTTGGATTTTGCCCTGCTGCTATAGCCTGTAGCGACACATGCCTGTCCCTGCCTCTGGAGCTTGCTGCGACAAATATTTTTTCTTTCTCCCCTGCCACTATAACTTCTTGCGGCAAATGCAGAATGTAAGGGTCTTCATACTTAGTTTTTTTTTCTTTCTACCCCTGCCGCTATAGTTTCTTGCGGCAAATGCAAAATGTAAAGTTCACTATACTTAGTTTTTTTTTCTATCCCTGCCGCTAGAGCTTCTTGCGACAATTGTAGAATGTTTTGACCATTTTAAACTTAGTTTTTTTTTGTTGCCCCCCTGCAAATGCAATCTCCCATCATTCACATTGCCTGTTACAATTATAAACCAATCTCATTCACATTACAATTACAAATTATATTAACCAATCTAAATCAATCGCATTCACATAATAAATATAATTATATCAACCAATCTAAACCAATCTCATTCACATAACCATTACTATTATATCAACCATTTCCTCAACTCTAAACCAATATTATTTACATAACGATTATAATCATATCATTGTAAAAATTTAAAAATATTCGCATAATCTTATTTACATCTACACAACCATTAAACATATCCAGTACGAAATATTAAAATTACCATTAAACATTTTCCAATAAATTAAAGCAATGTACAAATGTATATTATTCCATCTTTAATTCCAAATAACATGTAATGAAAGCTACAAGATTTTATATATCTCATCCGTTGGAAGTAGTCTGGCTTGACGTCTGTAAAGTTCCCACGTGATCCGGTACTAAAGACCGTTATGTCTTCTATGGACCAATTCTCTTTTCGTGTATCAATACTGCCCATGACGAAATAGTCGACGTACTTGCAGACTAAAATCTCACAGTCTGATGTGTTATGATGTATAGAGGTCAGTTCTTTGGTACGTGCACGTGTCGGATCACCAATTCACAAACAAAATGGTATCAGTTGTACCTACATGTAGAAAAATATTGGTTACTAACACGAAAAATGTTTGGCATTTATGAAAGTACAATAGCAATTACTACACATATCGCTACGTCAACGAATTCTTTGTACATTTCCTAAATCTTCATATACTTGGTATCACTGTACAACGGGTCAAGGATGGTGATTACCCATTTTGCGACCGAGAATATCATCAAGATAAAATAATGATTATCTGGATTACACATCGGCATGAAGATATAGTCGCATTCGTGTAAAGGCGGGGCCACATCCGGGTACACATAAGGATGACAGAAACTCACCGCACGATTTGCCTCGGTGGGGACACACAGTTCTTGCCAAGATGCTTAAAGAATGACCCTAAGAAAGCAAATTGGTCCCACCTTTTAATTTCTTGCTCCCTATAGTAGTCCTCTTTATCCCGCAGTAACAACATATACGCATCAAGGACATGCTCGAAAATCCAAGCGCCCTAAGGCGTAGAATTCGTCATAGTTTAAAGTATACCACTTTCGCGGATGTGCTATGGGAAATATCTCTTTATCCACCACCGCGTCCCCAAATAATTGTTCATTTATGAACGCGAACTTGTACTCTCTAAGTTTTTTGGTTGGGCACCCTTTACGTCCATAAGAGATATGTCCTCCCACATCATGTAGTTGAAGGTCCTCCTCCCCTATAAAGTTAGAAGCACCATCAAATGAGTAGGAAGGAGCATAGGCCTGAGTGGTGAGGATGTAGCTCTCTTGTAGTGCAAAATCAGTTAGTTTCCCTTGCTCTTCTTTGAATTAGGAGAATTGGGAGTGGGATCTTTCACCATTAGGACCCCCTGCTGAGGTACAAACTTCCCCTTACTTCAAAGTTATATACACCGTAATGGTGTTCCCATCCCTGTTTTTTCAGAACATACTCGGGAGGCATCTAGATAAATTTAAAGTACTTATCAAATAAGGACTTTGCACTCTCAATATGTCATGTAAGATGAACACACGTATTAGTAGCAATAAATAAGATCAATAAGTATATATGTAGATGATACTAGAATGTCAAAAAGTTATACTGAATGATGTTTGTGTACCATGTTAATCAGATGATGCTAGTTGTATATGGCCTGAGGCTCATAAGTAGGGTTTTGGTCCCCTTCCGGTCGAGATCGATGCAGTTTTCTACGTGTAATTCTCCCGTACCAGTCCATGTACTCATCAATGCTCACGTAGTTAGAAACCTCGTACTGTTGTCCCTCGAGATGACCTATGTACGCCTCCCAATGAATGATGTACCCTCACCTCAAGGCCATACAATCATCGACGTCAAACCTATGTTCTTTGGGCTTTCTTAGGTCGTCGTGATTTTTGATCGAAGAGGGTATACCTTGTAGGAACCTATATTGTCTCATCACCCAGTCCGCCATTTGATATTCCACGATATCAAAGTGGATCAAGGGGAGCCTACCCAATCCCAACAACCTTCTTTAAAATTAAAACCATTCAAATTATCATCCCACCTCATGTAAGGGCGTCAAACTACCTGCCACGAAGGCTAGATATCTAACTCCCCTTGATAAAATATCAGATGGTGGTGGGGACTGGCTTGTCTATCAAGGTAACTATGGGTTGCAGAGTATGCCCACGCTACGACCCTAGGTAACCATAACTCTGATTGTGGCTAAGGGTTCGGCCTTCTAAGTATTAAACGCTCATAGGCCCACACTTATAACAGTGTTACACAACCATTAATATATTTCACCATTTCCTACTGGCAGTATATAAAACCCTATACAAATACCCTAACAGGGCCTGTGACAACCCGGATTTTTAAGAATTATTAAATAAGAATTTAACAAATTAAATTCTTATTATGAGATGTTTTGTGATGACCTTGATTTTTAGAAAAATATTAAAAATAAGAATTAAATAAATAAAATTCTTATTTGGTGATATGTTATGTAATATGTGATTTTTGTGAATAATAAATATGTTATTATTATATATTTATTATTTCATGAAAATAAATTATAGAATCAATTTATTTAAAGAGATGGATAGCTTTAAAGATACAAAACTTTTGTATCTATTAATGAGCAAATTAAAATAATTTATAATATTAAATTATTTTAATATAAGTATGTTGTAAATAAATTATTAGAAATAATTTATAAATGGAGATTAAATTTAAATTATATTATGAAATAATATAATATAATTTGATTATGAAGTCTCGTAATGAATTCACTATGAATTAAATTTCATGAGCAAGTTAATTAATTCACTTAATTAAATTGGTGAATTAATATATTTGTTTTGATTAATGGAATAAAGAAAGTTATTTCTTTTAATGAGTTGATAATGAGAATTATGTTATTAAAATATAACATATAATGGTATAATCCGTAATATTATACTAGATGGATGTGAATTAGGAATATGAGGTGATGGATTAATTTATATGTAAATGGATATTAGTGTCAAGAATTACTAAATTAAATTAATATTTAATTTATGATTAAATGCATGGATTAATAAATTGTTGAAGACATTTTATGGGAATAAGAAGATGATTAAATTTAAATATACAAAATTTGTTGTATATATTAAATAATTAAATTAAAATAGTTAATTGAATATTAACTATTTTAATTGGTGTGTTACATTGAATAAAGAGAACTAAAATAATTTATGGAATTAAATTATTTTAGTATAGAGAAATTATTTCATTAAATAAATTATTTTTATTAAATGCATGGTTTTCATTTTTATGAAAAATATTTTTGGTGTAATATTTAATGTGTGTTATTTATTACGCGATACGTACGAAAGGGTATGTAATAAGTAAATTAAAATAATTTTTGATATCAAATTATTTTAATAAAGTGGAAATTATTGCATTATTATAAATTTAATTTTTGTCATATATGCAATATGTAATATATATTGTAAGTACTATAATATATATTATATGTATTCGATGTAATATGTAACTTTCATTTTGGGAAAGGTGTAAGTGAGTAACCTCCAAGCAAATAAACCATGTGCTGGGAAATAAGAAGCATGAGCTGGAAAGGGAGTAACCTCCAGGCTTTACCATATGGAGCAAAGAAGAAGTAATGAGAAAGCATAAAACGTAATGGGCAAGAAAGTTAATTAGCAAGCATGAGGTGTGCATATATGTATTCATAATATTTGTGCTGAGTCGTATACTTCCTAAGCATGAGGTGTTGGATTTTAAGCTAAGTTATCTTATACATATCTAATGAATAAGAGCTTAATAAGCTTAACTCCATTCCTCTGCCTCTTCCATTTTTCGTTCCAAATTCAGAAAGAAATAAAAGAAGCCTTCCATTTCTTTGCAAAAGAAAGAAATAAAAACATGGAAATAGTAGTAACCATAGTTATCAAAAGAGAACATTCAATAGGAGCAGGAGCTGGGTTAACCAAAGAAAGAGAAAGAGCTTTGATTTTTGGGACAAACAAATCAGGTATAATTGTTACTATATATTCCCTCCGTCCCAAATTAATTGCATTTCTAGGACTTTTTAAAGTCAAATTGACTATTTTTAAAACTAATCTTTTTACTATTTTTGCTAACATATAGGTGAAGATATTATAACCAAAAGAAAGTATATACAATTTATTACTAATTTCAATTTTTATAATTTTAAAAATATATTTATATATGCTTAATTATTAATTTTAAAAATAGTCAATTTGACTTAAAAAAGTCCTAGAAAAGCAATTAATTTGGGACGGAGGGAGTATATAATTATATTGTTATTAAATCAGGAGCTGAATATGTATAATCGTTGCTATGCTACTCTGTTTAGTTGGAAAATTGGTATTGAGGATTGAGTTGAACATACTCATGACTACTCTGATGAAATGAATCATAAAGCAAATATGATTCTGGAATATAAAATCGTAAAGGTTGTGATTCAGGGAACGAAAGAAAGAAAGATATAAAAAGTTTTTTATTATACGCATTTTCAACTATTATTTCATCTTAGTATGAAGTAAAGTTGAATCAAGATAATATTTAATGCACAAGGTCGGGATTAAGAATAGTCCTGATTTTGGATTAAGTTAGTCCCGATTTTGGGGGCGTTACACTTGGTATCAGAGCTATGGGTTATAATCCTTAGGTAGAAGTACCTTAGGTTATAATCTTGAAAGAGAAAGATAGAGATAAGACAAATAAACTAGAAAAGAGTTTTAAGAATAAACGAAAAGATTCGAGGAAGAATCTCGATGCGTAATCAAGAGTTAACTAACTTCGACAATAGAGATGAACAACCCTAGAAGTTTGGGGTATTGTTAAACAAGTGAACTAGACACTAATATTGTGTCATAAGAAATTAGACACCACTGGTGTCAATACAAACACAAATGATCGTTTAAGAGGTAATAAGGAATCCAGAAAGCTCTGGGAGTAAGAAGAGAGACCTCAAGAGAAGGGTCAGAGGATAAAGAATGAAGAAGATGATAAGCATAAACCCAAATGAGGATTAAATGATATTAAATGAATTTATAAAATTCATAAAGAATGCGTTGGGGTATGTCGCAAAGATTCAAAAGACGTATCTAAAAGAGCAATAGGATCAGGGAACACCTGATTCGAACAGTCATAGAAACATGATTAAAGGGGAAGATAAGAATATCGTTAAAGAAAACGATCATAAGATAGAAAAAGAATCATAAAACGATTGTATGATAAGATCACGACAAAGTCTTATTGTAGAAGAACAAATGATTAATCGAATGATTGAAAATTTATAGCCGAATAATACTCAGGAAAGGTATTATAAAATAGTACAAAGAATAACTCAGAAAGAGTTATAAATGATAGAATACGAATTAAAAAAAATTCGTATTGAGCAAAGAGCATGATAAGATTTGATAAGAAAAAGGTGGGATTTCAATTGAGGACTCATATGATAGCTGAGTTGTACAAGCCATTGTATGGACAGAGGTTTTGTGCTTGGTTTAACGACCACTTAGTTTATCATATTGATAATCGTTGAAATGTTGGTGTCACGTTATCGGTATATATATGGTGAGAAGGTGATTCTTTTCTCATATGTATATTTGATAATTAGATAATAAGATTAGGTGCGAGTTCTTAAAACTCATGCTTATGGTAAGTTTGTGACTCATAATCATATGATGTGTTTTGAGCCCCTAAGCATATGGACAGTCCCTGATTGGTTCTTGGACTACGTATTGCTAGGACAAGTTCCTAAACTCATATTATTATGGAAAGTTTCTAAACACATAATGTGTGTAAGTTTGATGAACTATCTTAGGATATAGGAATATTATCGAATAAGAGCTAATTATTTTTAGTCTATTGAGCATTGATGGTGCTAGAGATAGATAAAATTATTTCATAGTGAGACAATGGAGTAAGTTGAAGTTACTGGAGAAAAATAGATATTCCAAATCTTCTAGCTGTGCTAGATTTCGAAATTTATTGCAATCGTGCTGGTACTTGTACTATTGTGTTTTTTGAAAAATATTGGATCAGATTATTGAACCAATGAATTTTAAAAGTTCTATTATTTATATGTCTATGCTTATTGTTTGAGCTAGATAAAAGTGATTTGAAAATCTCAAAATGTATTTGAAACGATGAAGTCATCAATGCGGCCTAACCTAGTGTTGGATGTGATCTACGGATCGTCAACCCACTATGGTATGATGTAGTATGACAAAATCATAAAATGACGACATCCTCAACGTACTGTTAAAACAATGCAGTACTATGCGTCATAAAAAGGATTTTCAGTGTTTTGGTAAAGAAAGAAGTGTCAAATGCCATTTGAATCGGCTAGACACAGATTCAAATATCGCTTATAATAAGCCTCTGAGATATTATTGTTGAACAGATAGAGTTGTCCAACTAACTCGTTTTGGTTTGGATTCCAGAATTTGTATGAAAATCCCTGATTTGGGAAATTTTTTAGCACCAGATGGTGGCACAGATGAACGTATATCGTTCAATTGGCGTCGAATGGCGGCTACACAGATAGTGTTGATTAACACGAAACACCCCTGAATTGGGAAATTCTGATTGCGCGATATAGCGGCAAAGATAACAGAGATCAACACAGGGCATTAACAGGTTGATCACCTATGTGCCCATAAGACAGACGGTTCACAGATAAATTTTTGTTAAAAACCTTTTCAGAAACATGAAAAAGAATGTTGTGGTCTTTATGACCCTTTGTATGATACAGAAAGCTCTTTCTAAGCGAATCTCTGAAACTCCTAAATTATTCATATTGCTTCACAATTATTGATCAATTGTGAAGAACTCCTATTCTTCTGGAAGTTGGAGGTAGAAAGGATGATTGTTCCTTAGAAGAAAGTAGGTCGTAAAATACAACAATTTTTAAGCAAATCCTTGAAGAAGGAAAAATGTAGAGTCAGGAGAATTAAAAATTTCCTGATCATGAAATTGATATGGAATAGTCACGTGAAGATTAAGATACGTGAAAGAATGAAAGAGTAAGTCCAATAATTATAAGACTTTTAGAGTACTAGAAAGAAGAATATGAAGAATGTAACGGTTCAGAAATATCCTTAGAAAAAGGAAATTGAGGAATAAATAATGCTAGAATGATAATCGAGTTTAATGCTAGTTACGAAATGAAACCTATAAGAAGTGATTAAGGAAAAGACAGGAATTGGGTGATATAAAACCTAAGCAATAAGTTGAGGTTATTCAACAATAAAGCTACGAGGTAAAATAGACTTAAACCGAGTAGGAAAGGTTCGGTGTTGTGATTCCAGGGACGAAATCCTTATAAGAGGGGAAGAATGTGATGACCCTGATTTTTAGAAAAATATTAAAAATAAGAATTTAATAAATAAAATTCTTATTTGGTGATATGCTATGTAATATGTGATTTTTGTGAATAATAAATATGTTATTATTATATATTTATTATTTCATGAAAATAAATTATAGAATCAATTTATTTAAAGAGATGGATAGCTTTAAAGATACAAAAATTTTGTATCTATTAATGAGCAAATTAAAATAATTTACAATATTAAATTATTTTACTATAAGTATGATGTAAATAAATTATTAGAAATAATTTATAAATGGAGATTAAATTTAAATTATATTATGAAATAATATAATATAATTTGATTATGAAGTCTCGTAATGAATTCACTATGAATTAAATTTCATGAGCAAGTTAATTAATTCACTTAATTAAATTGGTGAATTAATATATTTGTTTTGATTAATTGAATAAAGAAAGTTATTTTCTTTTAATGAGTTGATAATGAGAATTATGTTATTAAAATATAACATATAATGGTATAATCCGTAATATTATACTAGATGGATGTGAATTAGGAATATGAGGTGATGGATCAATTTATATGTAAATGGATATTAGTGTCAAGAATTACTAAATTAAATTAATATTTAATTTATGATTAAATGCATGGATTAATAAATTGTTGAAGACATTTTATGGGAAGAAGAAGATGATTAAATTTAAATATACAAAATTTGTTGTATATATTAAATAATTAAATTAAAATAGTTAATTGAATATTAACTATTTTAATTGGTGTGTTACATTGAATAAAGAGAACTAAAATAATTTATGGAATTAAATTATTTTAGTATAGAGAAATTATTTCATTAAATAAATTATTTTTATTAAATGCATGGTTTTCATTTTTATGGAAAAGATTTTTGGTGTAATATTTAATGTGTGTTATTTATTACGTGATACGTACGAAAGGGTATGTAATAAGTAAATTAAAATAATTTATGATATCAAATTATTTTAATAAAGTGGAAATTATTGCATTATTATAAATTTAATTTTTGTCATATATGCAATATGTAATATATATTGTAAGTACTATAATATATATTATATGTATTAGATGTATTAGATGTAATATGTAACTTTCATTTTGGGAAAGGTGTAAGTGAGTAACCTCCAAGCAAATAAATCATGTGCTGGGAAATAAGAAGCATGAGCTGGAAAGGGAGTAACCTCCAGGCTTTACCATATGGAGCAAAGAAGAAGTAATGAGAAAGCATAAAACGTAATGGGCAAGAAAGTTAATTAGCAAGCATGAGGTGTGCATATATGTATTCATAATATTTGTGCTGAGTCGTATACTTCCTAAGCATGAGGTGTTGGATTTTAAGCTAAGTTATCCTATACATATCTAATGAATAAGAGCTTAATAAGCTTAACTCCATTCCTCTGCCTCTTCCATTTTTCGTTCCAAATTAAGAAAGAAATAAAAGAAGCCTTCCATTTCTTTGCAAAAGAAAGAAATAAAAACATGGAAATAGTAGTAACCATAGTTATCAAAAGAGAACACTCAATAGGAGCAGGAGCTGGGTTAACCAAAGAAAGAGAAAGAGCTTTGATTTTTGGGACAAACAAATCAGGTATAATTGTTACTATGTATATAATTATATTGTTATTAAATCAGGAGCTGAATATGTATAATCGTTGCTATGCTACTCTGTTTAGTTGGAAAATTGGTATTGAGGATTGAGTTGAACATACTCATGACTACTCTGATGAAATGAATCATAAAGCAAATATGATTCTGGAATATAAAATCGTAAAGGTTGCGATTCAGGGAACGAAAGAAAGAAAGATATAAAAAGTTTTTAATTATCCGCATTTTTCAGCTGTTATTTCATCTAAGTATGAAGTAAAGTTGAATCACGATAGTATTTAACGCACAAGGTCGGGATTAAGAATAGTCTTGATTTTGGATTAAGTTAGTCCCGATTTTGGGGGCGTTACATGTTTTGAGTTAAGTATGTGTATATATGTGATATGTATTGTGAAATATATGACTTGGTGTGAAGAGAATTATATATTCATGTATTTGGAAAAAAGAGGTTTAATAGTTAATTAAACTATTGAAAAAATTAAATGAAATTGTTATGAAAATGAATTAACTGAATAACATTAGTTAATTATATTAATTAAAATTATATTATGAGTTAATATAATTTGATGGTTTTGCCTTGTGGACAAAGAATATTATTATGAGCTAAGTTGTATTAATAATAAATTGATGAGAATATAATTATTTTAACAAATGAGAGATTAAAATGTATTACATATAAATATAATATGTTAATGTAGTAAGATTGTGAGTTTCGTAAATAGTTAAAATATTTATAGAATTGAATAAAGGTTTTATGTATTTTTATTTAGAATATTTATGGAATAAAATAAATATTTGATGGAAAATATTATAGAATACTTTATTTAAGTATGATGATATTAAGTAATTAAATGATTTTATAATTGGTGCGTATTTTATTACGCTAATAGAATGGTAGTATTATAATTTAATTAAATAATTAAATTAGAAGATTAATGATTTATTAAATGAAAATTATAATTGTCTAATTAGACATTATAATTTTGTTAGTAAAATTTAATTAGATTTATTAATAAAATAAGTGTAATTAAATAAGGTGTGACAAGTATACCATATAGTCACACCTTATTTAATTACAAATAAAAGGAAAAAGAAAAGAAAAACTTTCCAAATTCCTTAAATCTTTCAACTTCCTCTTGAAATCCATTTGATGAAGAATATGAAGAGTTTGCGGAATATCAAAGGGCTGCTAACAACTCCTATAAATATCTCAATGCTAAACATTTGCCAAAATTTTGCAAAACTATATTACCCATATGAAAATTAATTAAGTGAGAATGAGAGCTAGAAGGAGCTCGGGAGAAGGAGAACGATTTCTGGATGATTAAACAAGCATGGAAATAAAGATTAACAAGCTTAATTCATGTGGACTAATCCATTCAAGAGGTAGTTTTTATATTTTTGGTTCTTCACTATGTTTTTCTTAAGTTTTTGTATAAAGTTCATGTTGGTTACATGAATTGATGAATGATATGAGGTTATATGTGTTTGTGTGTGTGTGTATATATATATATATATATATATATATATATTTTATTATGTATCATCTTTACATGATTTGGAGTAATCGAATTTTGGTTTTTTGTTTTAAAAGAAGAAGTTGAAGAACAAATTCGCAAAAAATGAGTAACCAACCCGTTTTTTTTTATTATATAAAAATCATATAAAATTGAGTTTTAGGAGTTAGAGAATGGGCTATATATCAAATTAAAGGTATGGAAGTAAGCTAAATACAGGAATAAAAATCACACAAAAATTCCTTTTGGTTTGTCCGTAGCGACTGATTTAGTGAGGCTGGTTTAGAACATTTCCAGTATGCTGAAGCAGAAAATCTGTTACGGTTTATGACTTTGTAAAATTTGTATAAATTCGTGTGTTTAGAATTTGAAAAAACGTAAAACTGAAAAGTTGTAGATATTGAAGTTTTCTTGTTGTACTTGCGAGTTTGATCCATTTTCATGCAGTATGATATTTTTAAGAAATTATTTTGTACGACTAGTTAGAAAAATTATACTTTCTGACCTAAGTTGAAAAACATGAAAATCTGTTTTAATTGGAAAGGAACCCAAGGTTTGGGCCATGGTGGTCTGAAAGTAGAATTAATAAGGTTTAATTTGACATAAGGATGGATAACAACGGATAAGTAACGAACGAGTTATGATTAAAACAAAAACAGTATAAGATAGAACTTTGGTTAATGTTTATAGAATTGAATTGAATAAGCCTAATATACTTATAAATGCAATGTGTATGTAAACTTTAATTACTTAACTAAATGTTAAGTACCGATTAAAATGGAACGTAATGAGAAAGGAGGTTGTTGTTAATAAACCGTATAGTTAATAAGGAGTCCTAACGGGACTTAAACACTAAATATTGTGTACCGATTAAAAGGAAAGATTAAGGAATGTAGAGTAGAGTTATTTAAACGGTTACTAAATGTTGCTACGTGACTAATAAATGATGTGCATAATTTATATATTGTATAGGATACGTGAGGCGCAGATAGTTATAAGCTGTTTATGGTAATTGGTAATCTACGAACCAGACAAGTCTTTCAGTTCTTAATTGTTATGTGAACTCGATGATTAACTGTTTTAATTTTTATTGTAAAAAAAGCATGATGTATTATTTATGTTGTAAGTACGAAATGTGATGGTCAATTTATGACTACACTGATTGAGTAAAGAACGCTGATTGAATTATGGAATTCAATCTTTATTTGATATATGATGTACAACATGAAAGTTATGTTTATTCAGATGTTTATGTTTTATAAGATGAGTATGTTATTTATGTGCTACGTGAAGCATGAAGACTGTTAGATTTCGCTGAGCTGTCGAGCTCATTCTTGCAAATAACTATTTTTGCAGGTTAAGGATCAAGGTAACATTAAATGCTACCTGAATGACATTGATCAAAATGATGCATGACGATTAACTGTTTTTAGTTAAAGTTATTATTTGTATTATGTTAAGAGTTTGATAAATTTAATTATGTCGAGTTGTAAAGTTTGTATTGAGATGAAAACTTTCATAATAAGTTCGTTAAGGCGAATCCTATTATTAACATGATTCTAAGATATTTAGATGTAAAGGTTAAAAGTTTTGGGATTGTAATAGAAAATTTTTAATTATTCTGCATTTTTACGATTATGTCATCGATTGGTGATATATTAATAGAAGTTTGATGTGTTAATAACGACCGAAGTTGAGGGTTGAATTGTATAAATTTCGGGGTCATTATAGAGCCGCCCCCAAGAACACATTACATAATCTTCAGCATTGGTAATAAAATACATATACATTGGGGGAACAATATTCTTGGACCTATTAGGGAACAATATTGCGCCACACGGCCCAAGAATATAGGCCTTTGTGTATCGGCCTACAATTTCCTTACTCGCTCTAGGAAGACAATTATTAAAATGTTCATGTAGCCACACTAATGAAATAGAATCTCGTTTTTTTGATTGTTGATATTCAGCCGCTAGTTTAACACTAAAATATTCCCTAAAATGAGTTACTAGGGTGTCAAATAGGGGACAAATTAAGGGTTTGCCCACCACCGGCAACCCAAAAATGAAGTGGATCTCCTCTAAGGTTATTATTATTTCCCCACGGTTTAGGTGAAAACTATTGGCCTCTATCCGCCGTCTCTCCACCAGGGCCGACACGAGACCAATGTCAATTTGGTGTACAACTGTTATGTGTTTAAAAAGCCCTAAACCCATATTTATCTATAAGAGTTTTTTGGGCTTTTGTTATGTTCCATTGATCATATTTTTGTTCAATTAATTGACTTGAGACTAGCTTTCCCCTATCTTTACCGTGATATACGTCATCTGTCACATGATTTTGTTGGTCATAAAGAACACTTTCATCAATTGGTCCATAAATTCAGTTGTCCATCTTTTACCTAAAAAAATAACATAAAACCATTTTGTACTATTTTAACAACTATGCCAAATAATTATATCTCAATCAGCGGAAAACGACTATTTAACAATAATTTAAAAGCAGAGAATTCAATATATTTTTATACTCATTAGTCCCAATAAATCATCACATTCACATAGTGTCCCCAAAACATAACTCAATAAATTAACAACAATAACACACAAATATATCCCAATAATTATCCACAACCATTTAACAAGTAAAAATTTACAAGTTGTATATACATACTATTTCACCCCATAATAACATGCATATATTTAGCCAAAGACATAACTCACTAATTTTCACCAAACATCACATGCATATATGTATACATAGATATAATTGCTAATTTTATCTACAAGTTCACATGAAAACATTTGCGTAAAATAAATTTATCAAAATAAATCACATTATTTATTTATTTTTAAAAACAAAATCGGTAGAAATAATCTTACAACTATTTTGGTTGGAGTGGAAACTTAGTTGCTGAAAATCGGTAGAAACTTGGTTGCGACAAGTCCTTTTTTCTTCTTCTTTCTCTCTTTTTTCTTTCTTATTTTGGTTACCTGCGAACTGTTAAGGAGAGAAGGAGGCGGCTAGGTCATGGATTTGGGGCTGCCGCAAGAGCTTGTAGCGGCATGGAGGGTATGTTAAGTGATGGCAGTTTAGTATAAGGCCAATGATTAATAGGGGTAGTTAAATAAAATGTTGTCCTAGTGGCATGAGCTTGTAGCGGCAAGTCATGAATGAGGGACAATTTGGACATTAACTGTGCCACTAGAACCGATAATTAATAATAATTTTAGTAATTATCTTAAACTTTTAAGATAATTATTTATTCCAAAATTATTAGTTAGTTATTATTATTATTAATAATAAAATTAGTTAATAATATAAATTAGGATATGGGCCAAATAAATTGGGACAAAATGGAGAATAGGGTCAGCCGCTACATGTTTTAGCAACAAGGAGAGAGAAAAAAGCTTCAGCCGCTACAACATGTAGCGGCAGTACCCCCCTCCCCTTTTTTTTTAATCTCAGCCCTTCATCATATTCATCAACGATGGAGATGATGGTTGCTGGAATAGTACCCCCCAGCAACCGGTTGCCATGGATGCGGACCCATTATGTATATACTCTTTATATCCATCATTTACTTAGGTTAGCTCTTATGTAAACCCTAACTAATTTTTTTCCCCAAGTCATGAGCACAAATTCATCAAGGAGCTCATTCCACAGTTGTAAATGTGGAGTTCTTTCACCCATGATGATTTCATGGACTAAAACAAATCCCGGGAGACGATTTATTGGTTGCACAAATTATAAAACAATACCATTTGACTCGTTTGAATGGATTGATCCAGCAATATCATCGCGCTCAAGAATTGCTCAGTATTATCGCGAAAATTGAAGTCTGAAATAGAAGTTTTGAAAAAAAAGGGTTGACGAGCTGACTATTATTATTGTTAATGCCATAAATGACAAAGTTATTGTAGAAAAGAAAAATCAAGAGTTGGTAGCAAAAATTGAGGAGATGAAATTGAACAATGAAAACTGAAGAAAATAACGGTGTACTGGGTGCACTACAACAAAATAGGCTATTTGCGATCGTTGATACCAGTCGCAGATATTCTGGTTGCTAGCTGTCCATCGGCGACCACCATCAGCGACCGACAATAGCGACAGAACTGGTCACCAGATTGTGTCAGGGTGAGTCAGCCTTTACCGTGACGTGGAGCCACGTGTCGGCGACTAGTATTACCGACCGCATGAGGTCACTAATATCAAAAATAAAATTTAATCAGTTCTGGTCGCTGAAAAGTAATAGCGACCGCGTGCGGTCGCTAATATTAATTTTTTTAAAAAAAAATGCTTGTTTTATAGATTTCCCAAAAAAGGATCTGTTTTGTACCTGTTTTATATCCCAACACACAACAATAACTATAAATAAACCAACATCCATACAAATCCATCGATCCATCCATTGTCTATGAGTGAATGTCTCAAAAGTGCAGCTATGTATGAATATACCTCCTAGTTATGCAAGCTGAAACGTTAACCAAGAAAATGCCAAAACGTTAACTAAGAAAATGCCACTAATAAAAATAAAATGCACCACACTTCTTAATTGAGCTCAACCAGATACCATATTATAAGTCTCCATTACATAATAAAAAAATACAAATTAATACAAGTCACTCCTATGATTACTGCAATTCTGAAATTCTGAAGCATCTCAAGTATAATTACTCCCATGATTAATGCAATTATGAAGCCCACTCTGTAAAAAAAATATAAATTAATACAAAAATATAGATATACAAGTATTATTATAGCAATCTCAGTTGCACCTGTGGGTGAATCACTATCATTTACACTTAGATCCTAAATAGCATTATCATTTGATGCTTCAGTTCTACATTTAAAAAAATAGCAAAGTCAAATTTAAACAAATAGCAAAGTCAATTTTAAACAAATAGCAAAGTTAAAATAAGTAAACTTGCTTACCGATTATTAAGCACCGAGCAGTTTCTTTTATCGTGTGTCGTGCCAACTTTGCCACATCCATGACAACGTCTACCCTTAGGATTTTTTTTCCCAAAGCCCTTTCTTTGCCACCCTTCAACCTTTTTCCACACCCTTTTGCTCGCACTTAGTTTGGCTCAATGTAACTATGTTCATAAGTACAAGTCATGTTAACTAACTTGGATACACTCATTCCACCACACTTTATTTCATTGTTTCTTACAGAACCATTCTTCCCAATTAATTGATTGATCTTTTCATCCATATTACCTAAACATTCTTTTAAACACATTTGTGGCTTGTTCATTTGTGAGAGCCCTATCAATCAAATCTAAAGAATGTTGAATCAATTGACTCCGCAAGAGTAAGTAAGACTTGTCATCTTTTATTGCCACCTCATTATCATCAATTACACCACTTGATTTTGTCGTCTTTGTCCACCTCTTCAAAATGTATTTTGTAGGCAATTTGTCAAGATCATGATACTTATTCAAGTAAGCTATCACATGCCGACATAGAATTCCCGAACTCTTACAAGTGTATGTTACATAATCTAAAGATTTGTCATAATGAATTTTTCTTACTTTAAACTTGTTGACATTCCTTCGGTAAATCTTAAATACATGGTAGTTGACATCCTCCTTCATAAGTTCAAATCTATAATTCAAGCTCTCACACAACTCATCTTCAAATTTATAATATATAGAGTGTGTATAAAAGTCAACCATTTAAAATAAGAAGTCATGAACAATTTTCATTTTTGGCCTCTCAATCAAATCTTTGTTATCCGAAACCAACTCTACATGTTGTTGATGTTGAAGGTCCCGACCAAATTGAATCATAAAAGCCACTAAATAATTTATTTTAGAAATAATTTTTTTTAAAAATGAATGAGAACTCTCCGCTCGTTGGCTACTGACATGTCGGCTGAGAAAACATGATTCACATGTGCGAGTACCCATCTAGAACGGATATCATACATTGATTGTAGCCATTTATTAGCATTCGACCCACTTTTCTCCACCAGCTCCACCCAAGTGGAGTCAACCTCTTCCACAGTCTCTGAATTCCAAATGCAATCTGAAAACTCTTTATAATAAGCACATAATTTTATTGAGTCAATCTTCTCTAAAAATTTGGTCAAATGTGTCAACTACAATACCTATGAAATGTATTAGGAAGGATCAGTGAAATGGCATTTGTCGTAGCTGGATTCTGATCGGTAATAATCATCTCAGGTACATCACCTGACATTGCTTCCAAAAAACACTTGAAAAGCCAAACAAAAGTATCTATGGTCTCATCACTTAAGAAAGCACAACCAGATACAGTAGTTTGGCCAGAGTTATTAACCCCCATAAGTGGTGCAAATATCATTCCGTAACAATTAGTATTGTATGTGGTATCAAAAATGACAACATCACCGTAAAATCTATAAACTCGTCTAGAAGTTACATCGACCCAAAAACAACGAGTAATCCTTTTTTCATCGTATGTGTCAATTGTAAAAGTGAATGAAATATTCTTTTGTTGTTCTAACTTCAAGTACTCATTCAACATATTGACATCATGTCCCTTCAACTCATTGCGCTTGTCTCTTTCAAAGTTATACAAATCTTGTTGCGTGCAACCAATATTTTAAAACCCTCTAGCCTGCACTGCAAGAAATTTGTATTGTTAGCATTGTGGTATATTCATTATGCCAAGTTGTTGACTAAAAGATTTTTGGGCAGCTGACACATTACGGTGCGATTGTAAAAGAAGCCTTTTATGTGTGGTTGACAAAAAATTGAATTGAAACCTAGTTAATTCTTATCGAAATCGAAAAATAGTTAAGGTCGAGATCTGGGCATAGATACTGATTCTTGGTCTCTGTGTTGCTTGATTCGAATTTTTCGAGTTAGGTTTCCCTTGTTTTTATTTTCAAATTGCACTTGATTTTGCTTTGGAGAGAAACTAAAAAACAATACGGAGACTTTAAATAGGTACGTTAATTAAGAAAGTAACGTCACTTAAGAGGTATATATATATATATATATATTGTAGAATGTGATTTTGCAGTGTGATTGCAATGTAAAATCACAACCGTAAATATGCGATTTCTAAATTTTAAAATCATGTCGTAAACTGCGCTGCATCGCATCGGTGCTTTTTGTTACTTACGATGTTGTTGTGTTTTTAAATGCACTTTCTTGCTCACTCAGTCACTCTTACTAGTATCCACACTCGCACAATTCATGGTTTTTATATTATTAACTATATATTAATTAATTTGGGTTAATTATTTAATTTCTTGTAATCACTGAAAATGATCCCAATTAATTTTAAGAATATTAAATTAAAGACTAAATTTTATTGCTCAGTCATTTTTTAGAGTTTAAAACACGGTGAGATAATTAATAACATAACTTTTCCATCGAAGACATGACAAAATCTAGCTTCAATATTTTATAGCGTTTGTAGGTGATTAAAAACAAAACTCATCTTATTGACAAAAGGAGAGTATTTACTCAAAAGCAAGAGATGACAATCAATTGGATAACATTGTATCAAATGTAAAAATTGTCCACCTTCCTACAAATGTATGATTTACATATACTTCATATTGTAAACTTATATATTCTTCATTAAGATAGTTTTTAATTTTTTTGTTTGTGTTAGCTACAATAATTTTAATTGTTCAGTTACTTATATTTTAGTTGGCCATGAATGCAAAATATATATATATATATATATTTTAAAATCAGACTGATTTATCGTTAAAGAGAAGACAATCTCATATTCTGATCCGTGTGATCAGTGTGAATAATCTCATACCTTCCTCCATTCACACTCTTACAATTTATGATTTTAATATTATTATCATCTATGTATTACTTTATTTGAGTTCATTATTTTAATTTGTTTTAATCATTGAATGTTGGCCCAATTAGTGTTAACAATAATAGATAAAGAATTATATTTTACTACTCATTGGTTTTTCAGAGCGTAGAACATAGTGACATGATTCACAAATATCATTTATCCATTAAAGATATATAGTAAAATATATGGGCACATCATTTTTAACTTTAATATTTTATAGGCTACGTTTGTTTGTAAGAATTATATTTGGATAGGATTAATAATATCAGGTGTCTTGTTTATTTTTAAATTTAGACTTAGATTATTAATCTAATAATTATAAAATGGCTTAATATATATCACCACTAGCTAATAATCAACAGTTAGTTAGGATATTGTTTCTGAATTTCTATAATTATCTCTCGAAAATCCTTATTTTTGTAAATTACTTGATTCATATTTATGTAGTTATCATATATGTGTATATATAGGACACTATTGTTTATAAATAATACAATACATATAATACAAATTATACAAAAAGATCGGTTCTCTCTCTGTTCAACCTGGTATCAGAGCCAATCACGGCTAGTGCCTAGATCCCTTTTGTTTTTTCTTTCCCTTCTTCACCTTCTGTCATATCTGCATATCAATGTAACCTGTTCTTTGCTTATTAATTGAATCCCATGAATTCCTCTCTTTCCTTACTTTAAGAAAATAAAAACCAAACCAATTTGTGAACCGTCTTTCTCTCCTTTCCTTTATAAGCATTCTTGTTTCTAGATATTAAAAATAATAAAAATAAAAATAAAATAAAATAAAAAACAAAAACTTCCCAATTTGTTTTAGTTTCCTTCTGCCTCATAATGTCCACCATAGAGTCCGGTTCCACCTCATCTACTACATCTTCAGCCCTCCATCATCATCTGTTCTTCTCTCTCAAGCCCACCACTATATCACACTGAAATTAACTCCTTCCAACTACCTCTTATGGCGTACAAATTGATTCATACTTACAAGGTTAACATTTGTTTGGCTATGTCACCGGCGAGTTCGCACGCCCTCCATCTTTTCTGCCATCTACTCCTTCCATTACTTCCACAGCCTCTTCTAGTCCCAATCGGCACAAACTTGGGATGCCCAGGGCAAACTTCTCATGAGTACTCATCTCCTCTCTTAGTGAAGATGTAATACCCCTTGCAATCGGACTCGCATCATCTGTCAAAATCTGGTCTACACTCTCTACTGCGTTTGCTAGTCCTAACACGCGTGTGCTTCGCCTATCTATGGAATTACATTCTCTACAGAAACATGATGTAACTCTAATTGCCTATCTTTACCGTCTAAAACGAATTTTCGATGAGTTATCAGCTTCCGCACGACCCATCTCCCAATCTGATTTCATGGTCGTCATTTAAAAGGGTCTTCGTACCGGCCAAGCAACCAAAGCCGGGGACCTAGGTGGGAATAGTGAAAGAAAGAGAAGGGGAAGAAGCGGGGTAGAGGAATGGTCAAATTTGTGTCTCTCAAATCAGCTCTATCCATGCTTGATACTCCTATGTCATTCTCTGTGTTACTCAGCAAATGTCTCAATCACGAGTTTATTACCGAACCAAATGTCCTTGTTGATTCTCCTTCTACTCCACCATCGGCCCAACGCTTCACCAATAATGCTCAATGCTTCAACAACCAGCGTGGTCGCGATCGTGGTACCCGTGGCCGTATGAGGGATTATTTAATAGCATGTTCAACCAGATATTATAATCCCGGAATTATAATTCTTTCAAACAAACATGACTTATGAGTCTTGTAGGTGATTAAAATCAAAACTTATCTTATTTACAAAAGTAGAGTTACTCAATAGCAAGAGATGACAAGCCTTTAAATACCATTGTATCAAATATAAAAATTATCTTATTTTAAAATTCGGATCAAATATTTATTATTGAAATAGGATTTTGATTTATAAAGCGAGATAATATGATTTGAAACTGTGAAACAATTATAGTTTTGAATATCAATAAGATTGTGAAACCTTTTTGAAATTCCTCAGTACAACTACGTATAGAATCTGTTAGTGTTTATGCTTAATTCCGGAACTAGTATAGATACCTCACTAAGACACACACTATTTAGATGTCTTTCAGGGAGCGTACACCTTTATAGATATATTTTAGTAAGGGATGCGATCATTGACATTATCGAACTTGGTCCGTGTACAGGACTATTGTAACTTTAATTAATAGGATTGTAAATTAAAAAGGTATATTGTATACATCGAGATCGTTTTTGAGTATGAATTTGCTTTGTTATTGTTTGTTTTAGTTTTGAAAGCATATTTATTATTGTTATTGAACAAAAAATTATTTCAAAAAAGTGTTTTACAAATTATACTTGATCTACCTAAATAGGATAAATTGCTACTTGTTGGAATTCATCCCTCAACCTTACAATTTTACAAGTTACCCTTGTTATTTTTCTATCAAAAGATTTTATTGGCACTATAAAATTTACTTTAAACTATGTGCTGCTAAATCACCAATATCTTTATTTCTGTTTTGATGATAAAAGATGCCCACCACCTGACCATATGCTTCTTGTTTTTCATCATTTGTATTATTAACATTATCTATTCCTATTAAAAAATGAGTGGATATGAATGTATTATTAGCATTATCTATTCATTATCCACAATGAGTGTGTATCTTTGGTAAACTAGTGAATTCTACTTAAATAGTTTTTTAAAAATATTTAGTATAAATTTATATATTTTTAGACATCTTTTGATGGACAAAATTTATTATATTTAAGAATATTCTTTTAAAGACGGAAGGAATATAACTGTATAATATTTCACAAGCATCAAAAATACATTTATAGTGATATATCAAAAATAAACTCATAAAAGTAAAATAGACTAAATAGTACTATATTATTTTAAGCTAAATTTATTTCCATAACTTACAAACACAACAACAAGAAAGGAAATTTATTCTCATTTCTTCCCTTATCTTTTTCTCTCATAAAATTTAAATTTTTTATATTTATTTTCTTCTCAAACTAACAAATATAATGTAAGACTAAAATACAAAACTGTTACCTCCTTTTATTCGGTTGTGAATAGGGTGGCAATTTGATCCGACCTAAACATAGTGAATGTGGGTTCCACCATAAGGAAAATAAAAAAAATATAAGTTTCCACTTTGATATTATTGAGATTCATTCACATGAATCACATAGTGAATGTGGGTTCCACCGTAAGGAAAAAAAATAAAAAAAAATCTAAGTTTCCACTGTGATATTATTGAGATTCTTTTACATGAATGATGAATCACATAGTGAACGTGGGTTCCACCATAAGGAAAATAAAAAAAAATAAAAATCTAAGTTTCCACTTTGATATTATTGAGATTCCTTCACATGAATCACATAGTGAATGTGTGTTCTGCCATAAGGAAAATATTAAATAAATAAGTAAATAAATAAAAAATCTAAGTTTCCACTTTAATATTATTGAGATTCTTTTACATGAATGATGAATCACACAGTGAACGTGGGTTCCACCATAAGGAAAATAAAAAATTAAAAAAAATCTAAGTTTCCACTTTGATATTATTGAGATTCCTTCACATGAATCGCATAGTGAATGTGTGTTCCACCATAAGAAAAATAAATAAATAAATAAAAAATCTAAGTTTCCGCTTTAAGATTATTGAGATTCCTTCACATGAATCACATCACCATCTGTAAGGATTTTTATAAGCTCACTGTGACAGTTTATCACATCACCAGATGTAAGGATTTTTATAAGCTCACTGTGACAGTTTTGCAAGGAGAGCACGTTTTTCTCTTGCGGCAGTTGAATTGATAAGAAGCAGCCATGAAGGAAACTAGTTGCCTTGAAAATGTTGCCCTCGTGGTATAAAAGTACTTTTTGGCCATGACTAATTGCATCATCAAATGGCGACTCCCACAACCTACACGGTGAGTATGCTCGAAAACTGCCGAGTCTCGCCATTGCCGGTCGCCGCCGATGTAACAAAGTCAATCCCTCTCTCCTTCTCGGACTTAATATGGATACCGTTCAATCCCATAGGCCGCGTTCTCTTTTATGATTTGCCAAACTCCACAACCACCCATTTTACCCAAACCCTTGTTCCCAATCTCAAAAATTCACTATCCCTTGTCCTCAAACACTTCTATCCATTGGCCGGTAATCTGATAATGGCCTCGAGCATTTCTTCAACCATCCAGCCCCAAATTCGTTACTCTGACGGCGACTCTGTTTCACTAACATTTGCGGAGTGCAGTGACAATGATTATAATCATATTTCGGGGAATCACATCCGAGATGCCGACGTATTACTACCTCTTGTTCCTAAACTCCCACCAGCTTCATCCGAGGGAGACTGTTTTGTAACTCCAGTTTTGGCTGTTCAGGTAACATTATTTCCCAACCATGGTATCTGTATTGGAATTACTAATTCCCACGTCGTTGCAGATGGAAGCAGTATGTTCAATTTCATTCGAACATGGGCTTCAATTGCTAAACAACTATGCAGCAGCAGCAGAGATGATAATTATGATGCACTATTTTTGGAAGGACTCCCTTTTCATGACAGGAGTGTGATTCCGGGACTACCTAATATGTATACTAGAGAAAACAATTCTCGATCAGCTAACATCAATAAGGATGGAGCCAATTCTCAATCAGCTCCAGTCAGTAAGGATGGAGCCAATTCTCAATCAGCTCGAGTCACTAAGGTTCGAGCCACATTTATAATAGATGGAAGCAATATCCAAGCACTCAAGAACTTGGTGTCAGCCCAACGACCAACATTAGCACATATATCATCTTTCACAGTGGTATCTGCTTACTTATGGAAGCAATATCCAAGCACTCAAGACTTGTATACTCATCAAATTAAAGTATATCTAGATGCCATCAAATGAAACTAAACTAAAGTTTAACATCATCAGTCAATCTAAAAATAACTTCAATATACAATATCAAACTAAACATTCTAATGGACGGGGTAACAAAAGAAAAGGAAAGAAGACTCGATCCAAACGCTCATCATGCATCATATATCATCCAAATGCTCCTATGTAATGAAAAAGAGAAAACAACATGTTCAATATACTATATAAATGATATGATTTTAGTTATATACTATATAACTAAATACTAATACTATGATTACCTCGTCGTGCTCCAGTTCCTCCTCATCCTAACGGCCAGCTGTTGTCACTACTGTCGTTGCTAAGTTATCAAAATTCAAAGCCTTCAGATGATCGAGCAGTGTACGAAGAAGTGTATGTGCCCTGTATATAGCCACAACACAATTAGCAGTATTTTGTACAGTTGACTAGTATGATGACTGTGTCGAAAGGCTACTAAAGCTGCAAAAACCAATACCACTCACCTGTCGACGGTGCCTTTAGCCCTTGACATAGTTTTTCTTCACAATTGACGCCCTCTCCCACAGCTCCAGATTTATAGAAGGGCGGCGGCTACCCGGGGGATAACCCGATCAAACGCCTGTAAGTGTCTTAAAATATGAGATATATATATATATAGCTATATATATACACCAAAACACATACATATTTATGAAACATATATTTATGACAATTAGCAGTATTGTGTACAGTCGACTAGTATGATGATTGTGTCGAAAGGTTACTAAAGCTGCAAGAACCAATACCACTCACCTCCCAACGGTGCTTTTAGCCCTTAAAATAGTTTTTCTTCACAATTGACGCCTTCTCCCACAACTCCAGATTTATAGAAGGGCAACGGCTGCCCAGGGGATAACGTTCGTCCATCAAACGCCTGTACGTGTCTTAAAATATGACAAGTGTATATATATACACACATACACACACATCAAACATCAAAACACATACATATTTATGAAACATATATTTATGAAAGATTAAGTTAAAAACTATAAATAACATAATGTAATAAAAACTTACAATAATATGTACAACATCAGGTAAGCCATCATGCGTGGCCACACACACCTCCAGCCAATCTACAGGCTGGCCCTAGGATCCAATTTCTTACAAATATGACAAGTATACATATCTATATCATGTACAAGCATACTAATATCATACTTTAACATTAATTAATAAATTTAAACTTTGTGTACCTTCTTAGCAAGGTGTTAGGACTGTGATGTACTGCCTCCTTTATATGTCCCTTGTATTTTGTCCTTCTGTTAAACCTACGACCCTGTTCTTGACATTAATTTTATGCTTCTTCGTCCACGTCTCAGCTTGCCACTGCGTATATATCCTAACCCATACACGTGCGAGCACTGGGGCTGTACTCGTGCATATACTCCTCAACCTGCCCAGGATAGTTGATGTTGGCATTATGCAACGCCTTTTCCCATTCGTTCTTCAGGTTGTCCTTAATTCGTTTGAACGAGACACTTATTCTAGAAAAGCTCTTCAATTTTCCTAGCTTCTGCCTCGGCCCATCTGTACCTTTTTCTGAAATAAAAATAAAAATTAGAATATTTATAATATAAATAAATGAGACTACACGTTAGTTAATTAAAGTATTCGTAAGTAATAAATAAATAAATAAACCTGAAACTCCTGCCAAACCACCTCCTTGTGGGCGATAAGTGTGTTGGACCGCGTAATGACTGGCATATGCCAATTCTGCAAGAAGAGTTGTGAAATACACTTCACAACCTTAATATCTATAAAATCACTAAAATATACAACATTTTACGTTAATTAGTATCAATTTATAACAATTTTAATAACAATTTATTATAATAAATGTTAGTTAATTAACTTACATCCCATCAGGTTGAACCTGTAATAGAATCATATTATCGAAATTTATCGGGGCCCTTGGGACTTAATTGGGACCCTAGCCCAAGCCGCGCTTTTTATTCACTCCCGATGAAGACATCTATGTCCTGAAATAAAATTATGAGATTACTGATAATAATCAAATAACTAAAATGACAACACATGTAACGAATATAAAACACATATATAAGTTAAGTACTACAAGTAAAGTGAAAACACATAACAATAATAACTTAAATATACATGAATATGACAATTATATAACAAGTACATGAGTTAAGTACTGCAACTAAAACTACATGTACATTTTAATAGAAATCGTTGTCTAATTTAGAATCATTTTTAACAGTATGGGGAGATTCATAACCATCTTCTTCCTCAAAATCGGTGTTAGTGTCGCTCAATAATTCTTCTTCCTTAGCGTCAATCTCATTATCTAACTGATCTATAGATTCAGGATCCAATTCCTTACCATCACCTCCACCTTCTAATTGATTTGATTATTGTCCTCCATATTTATTGGAGGAGGGTTATGTAAGGTCTCCTCTTGGTAGAACTTCCCATCTACTAATTGGAACCTACTGTGCGCAGAAGTATGAATGACAACTTGTCAATCTGCAGGCAGTCTATCTATTTTCCTGATAGCACTAGGAGTGTACGTAGTATACTTGTTGTGTTTGAGTTGGCAATACAAACGGTGCATTCACGCACTTCCTTCTATGGAGGTCAATATCAATAATTTCATGTCGATCGACACGTATCCTTTTTTTTGAATCAAACCATTGACACTTAGTTTGACCTCTATAGGTACCTTTGTACGACAACTCAATGATATCCTCCAATTCCCTGTAAAAGGCACGACCTACCTTAATGTAACAATCTCCTTGCACCCACACTCCAGTATTAGTCATTCTTTTGCCATCGACATATGCTTTCTTATGGAAGTCACAACCATTTACTTTATAACCATTGCGAATGACTTAATCCCTATCTGCAACCATTTTCTTATGTTTTAATACGATGTAAATGATTATTTCATATACTAATTGAAATTAAATGAATTGTGCAACACTAAATCATGCTTAATTAAGTTAAATAACTTACTTTGACCTTCAGCCAGTTTGAAAATTTTCGATTTATGTTTGTAATATATCTCTATGCGTGTGTATATATATATAATATGCAAATTGAATGGTAGGAGCATAAATTAGATACTCCAGAGTCCTTCCATCCAAGTTTACTTGTCCTAATTTTCTTTTTGACTTGTTCAAATCTATTTGCCCTCTTTTCTTTAATACTATTTTGACCTTACTTTTTAATAATACCCTCATTTAATTTTTAAAAAAATGCATTGAAAACAACATAACATACATTGAAAAAAGTAACATCATTAACTTTGATATTAGAATCACAACCACACTCCCTTTTTCTCCACTCTCGCTCTCCTTTATTTTATTATTCCAAGAAAGAGTTGGGAGATTAAATAAAAGAAAAAAGATAATAATAGAGTAATTAATATGGGTGATTTGGAGATAATTTTTTTAATAGGCGGCAGAGGGAGTATGAGATTTACATGCATACCTCACAACGTCGTCAATCTCCTCGCAATTGAGAAAATTATAAGTATGTACAGTATGTAATTCTTGCTCAAACAAGAACATGCACTTCCATTTTCCATAAGCACGATCCAGTAGACTAAACACTGAGACTCGACCATTAAGTTCAACGTCACCCCCATCATGTCTCGGAACGCTATTGGCCTTTGTCAATAATTCATCAAAAATAGTCCGAGACAAATATAGATATCTCATTGAAACTGTATGCCTCACATATCAACCCCTCGATATAAGCTCTGTTTCACCTTTTTCTTAAGGTTTCCTATCACCCTTTCGAAAGGATATCATCCATCTATATTAAATTGGACCGCCAACACGAGCTTCATAGGATCGATGGATTTGCTAATGCTCTATGGAGTCAAAAAAAACTAGGTAGGAATATCTTTTCAAGCTTACTGATGAGGGTGTTTTATACACACAATTTGGGTACCTTTGACCTTGATAGTTTGTTAGTTTTTGGGACTTTTATATGGTTTTTAGTTATTTTTATCATATTTCTACATAATTTAGTTTTTAGTTATTTTTACATGTTTTATGTTGCTTTGATGCATTTTCGTTATGTTTGTAGGAATGGAAATAATGACCGCTCGGATCGTTGTTCGTATTGACTCAATGTCCGTGCTTGGACGTATGTGCCCGAATGGTAGTATGATGGAAATTTGTGCTTGGCGACGCTCGGTGCTTAATTTGATAACATTTGGTAGTTGGACGTGCGCGGCGTCGGAAAGCGTGCACGGCGTGCGGCGTCGGCCAAGCCACGAGGGCAAGCCCGTGCTTAGATATCCGTGCTCAAATGATAACACGGTGAAAAATTGTGTATGACGATGCTCGACGTTGATTTTGATGACATTTAGAGGTTGGGCGTGCACGGCGTTGGAAGGCGTGCACGGCGTACGGCGTCGACCAAGCCGCGGGCACGGCGTGCAGCAGCTGGGGGCGTCAAGCAGGCATTAGGCGCGGACATCGTGCTGCGCGCGCGGGCGCATGGGCGCTGGGCGATCGGTGGGCATCGGCAGGCATCAGCATCAGGCGTTGGGCGCGCGCGGCTCGGCACCACTTGGCAGCTGGGCTCTCGGCGCTCGGCAGCCTCGGCAGCTGGGCGCTCGGCAGCCTCGGCGTTGGGCGTGCGCGCGCGTGGCTTGGCACCGCTCGGCAGCCTCGGCAGCCTTGGGCATGCGGCTTGGCAGCAGGCGCTGGGCGCATGGGCGTTGGGCGCGGGCGCGCGCGGGCCTCGGCAGGCGCTGGGCGCAGGGACTCGGCAGCGGGCGCTGAGCGTGCGGCAGATTGGGAGCCAGCGTGCGGCATGGGCGTGGGCACGCGCGCTGGCGTGCGGGCGCGCGGCGCGGGCGTGCGGTACTCAGCATGGGCCAACCAGGGCTTGGGCGCGCGCGCCAGGCACTGTGCGGGGGCGCCAACGCCGTCCTGAGTGCGATCTGACACAGTTTTAGTGCGATCTGAGCGCCATTTTGTCCGACTTTGGCTAGGGTTTTTTGAAGGAGGCTATATATAATCTCTTCTAAGCTTCATATCAGATATCTAGAGAGAGGGAGGCTACAAAATACATCAAACAACAGGGCTAAAGGCTGCAAATCAAGCTGAATCAAGCCACAAGCCAAGGAACTCAGTCAACAAGAATTGCAAAACTAAGGAGGAGAGCTAGAAACCAACAGCAACCCAAGGAACAACAGCTGAACAACTTCAAAAGTGGTTTCATTTCTAGATTTTCAACTCCTTTGTAATTTGAATTTGACAATGTATAAATTGAAATTGATGTTTATTGTAGCTATTATGAACTAACCTTCTATTCTAAGATTGCAATGGAACTCAACACTTAAATTGCATTGAATTCTCTCTCTATTGATTTTAGTTATTCATTTGTGAATTGATTATCATAACCTTTGCTTTCTAGATTAATTGCTTGGCCCGTAATTACCTTGGGAACCTATATGAACTTGACGAACGGATTATAGGTTAAGACCTAGTTTTGATAACATGCGAGAGTATAGATTGTTGTGGGTTATTAATCGGATTAAGTGACGTGTGCCTTATTAATTATCTGCAATAATAGATATCTTGATAGTAGTTGGGATAGACATATGATGAGCGGGATTCATACCTGCGAATCGGGTTCTTAATCACTTAAGAAATTGCTTGATTATATTATCTTCTAGCGCAAATTTATGTTTTATCTGTTACCTTTTGTTTTATTGCTTTTCAGGTGGGAGGTGTGTTCATTTGGTGCTAAGAGGGGAAAAGGACCCCTGCATGGCTGGAAAACACGAAGCCCGCGCCGCAGCACCAAGGCTAAGCCTAGGAGTCATGCTGCAACGAGCGGCCCTTGGCCAATTACACGGAGTTCACGCTGCAGCGACACCATTCCTTCATGGTCTGGCGCTGCAGCGAACCGCCCTTTCCAAATGCACGGAGTTCGCGCTGCAGCAGTGCCAATCCTTCATGGGTTGGCACTGCAGCGAGCCTTCCTTGGCTAGGACACGGAGCTCACGCCGCAGCGCCAATGCAAGGCGCAAGGCCCACGCCGCAGTGTGAGGGCCAGTTCCCAGCCACCTGGCTTTCCTGTAATGACCTAGCTGCTGCTACATAAGGAAAGCTATCAGACAACTTAGTGAGTACTCAGAAACTTAGAGAGAAAAGGAGGCAGCTACACAAGGAGGCAGCTGAAGCATTGGACACTTCCGCGCAGGAGTTTTCTCTCTTCAATTTATGTTATCCATTCGTGTAATTTTAATTATGTTGAATAGCATGAATGTATTAATTAGTTCTATAGTTATGAACTAATTACATTTCTAGGATTGCAATGTAACCTAATAATTAGCTTAATATGAATTTCTCTCATATTTATGTAATGAATCATGTTCTGAATGGATTGTTGTATTTCATGCTTATTTATCAATTGCTTGAGATAGGAATTGATATAGGTATTAACTGATATTGGAAAATCGATGTTATACCTTTCCTTAAGTACAACAACACTTGTTCTGACCATTGCCCTAGGGAATGAGTGCACAAATTGCATGATAGAATAGGAATATGTTTATTTGCCCTGTGTAACCATTAAGATTAACATTAATGACCCTTAGTCTAGTTATTTTCACCATAGGAATATTGTGATTCATCTAGCTAAGGGATATGCATTTGACCATCGGAAGAGGCTTATGTGTACCTTGTGTTCTCGGTTAACCATTCTTGTGATTTGTTAGTTAAATGGAGAGTTAGGAATATTAGGTGAGGCATTAGGGGAGTTGTAATCCTAGCTTGACATCTTTGATACAACTCGCCTTTTGATTTAATTGTTTCTGCCTAATTGATTACAACACACAACTCTTATTCACTTGTTTAAATAAGACCGTTGCGATACATTTTAATACTTGAGTAACTTGTTAGTACTTTGTCCTCGTGGGTACGACACTCGACTTTATCTATACTACTTGTTAGACCGCGTATACTTGCGCGAGTTTATAGGTTGTGGAAACCACCAACAAGTTTTTGGCGTCGTTGCCGGGGACTTAGTATTATTTGTTTTTCAATATTAATACTACTTCAAAACGATCTTAATTTAGACTGATTTATCTGTTTAATCTTTCTCTCAGGTACTCTAGACTGTGTATGCCACCTCACAGGAATCAGGATTTAATACCTCTTGACCCTGAGGTGGACAAAAATTTGTAGCAAAGTTCTTCCCGCCAGCGAAAACCGCCAAGCTCAGAAATAACATTATGTCTTTCTCATAATTAGATGCTGAGACTATGTATGAAGCATGGGAAAGATATAAGGACCTGTTAAGAAAATGCCCTTACCACAGCTTGCCGAATTGGCTATTGGTGGAGACTTTCTACAACGGGGTATCAGGGCATACCAGAGCTAGTATTGATGCTGCATCTGGAGGGACATTTATGGGAAGGACGTACGACGAAGCTTATGTGCTATTGGAAACTACGGCAGCAAATAACTATTAATGGCCGACGGAGAGGAAAATGCCTAGTAAAGTGGCCGGTATGCATGAGATTGACACCGTAACTGCGCTATCTGTATATGTCGACAGCCTTGCAAAGCAAATTCAGGCCATGGGGAAGCAGCCGGTGCAGAATGTCATGGTGCCATGTGATTTGTGTGCAGGAAGCCACCCCAACTGAACAATGTCCCATTAGCTCGGAATCAGTTCAGTATGTCTCTAACTACGGGCGACAACAAAATTCCAGTCTCCCCACACACTACCATCCTGGTTGAGAAATCACTCGAATATCTCATGGAGTACCAATAACAGCACCCAAGCCCAACCCTCTACCACCAAGCCACCGTATTCACATCTTCCTGGATTTCAATCTCAGAATCAACAACAGTCTCAAGGATCTTACCCACCTCCACAGGACAGGAAACCTAGTGTGGAAGATCTCCTCTCGAGATATATTGCTCAGAATGAAACAAGGAGCCTCAGTCAAGAGGCAGCAATCCGAAATCTGGAAGTCCAATTGGGACAGTTGGCAACTGCTTTGAATAGCCGTCCTGTAGGCACCATACCTAGTGACACGGATGTCAACCCAAAACGGGAGGGCAAGGAGCATTACAAGGCAGTCACCCTTCGGAGTGGCACCATATTGAATGAGACTGGAGGAGAAACCTCAACAGTGCAACAAGAAGTTGTAGAGAAGGAAGGCATTGAGGAGCTTGATTGTCACAACTCTGGGGAGAGGAGAGTAGAAAGGAGAAATCCACAATACCAACCCCAACTGTTAGCAAGCCAAGTCCTTTAGCTCAACACCTACCATTTCCCCAGCGCCTTCAGAAGCAAAAGCTTGAAAAGCAATTCTCAAAGTTCTTGGAGATCTTCAAGAAACTTCACATCAATATTCCTTTTGCTGAGGCATCTGAACAAATGCCCAGCTATGTAAAATTCATGAAGGACATCTTGTCCAAAAAGAGGAAAATGGGGGACTATGAGATTGTGGCACTTACTGAGGAATGTAGTGCAATCCTTCAGAGCAAGCTTCCACCCAAGTTGAAAGACCCGGGGAGTTTCACTATCCCATGCACTATTGGGGATCAGTTTATCGGAAAAGCTCTATGTGACTTAGGAGCTAGCATTAATTTGATGCCCCTTTCTATCTACAAGAAGTTGGGGCTGAATGAGGTAAAGCCTACTAGTGTGACTTTGCAGCTGGCCGATAGATCCATTACTTATCCTAAGGGTATAGTGGAAGATGTGCTCGTCAAGGTGGACAAGTTCATATTCCCTGCTGATTTTATTATTCTGGATTGCGAGGAGGATAGGGAAGTCCCTATCATCTTGGGCATACCATTCCTAGCAACAGGCAGGACATTAGTAGATGTACAGAAGGGGGAACTTACCATGAGAGTACAAGACCAGGAAGTAACATTCAATGTTTTTAAATCTATGAAGTACCCCAGTGCCTCTGATGATTGTTTTCGAATCGATGTTGTTGAAGAAGTTGAGCGAGGAATATTCGATGAAAATTGTGTTCCTGACTCGCTTGAGGCCACTCTGATTGGAGCATGTAATATTGAAGATCCCTCTCATCTTGAGCATGTTCAGTGGTTGGAAGCAGCCCCGAGATCAAATATGTTCAAGCGACAATTTGAATCTTTGAATGCGCATGTAACACCCACATCCCAGTCAGACCCATCAGTTATAGAACCACCCGAGCTTGATCTTAAGCCCTTGCCAAGCCACTTGCGATACGCCAATCTAGGTGAGGCTTTTACCTTGCCAGTTATTATTTCTGCATCACTAGATGAGGCACAAGAGGAGAAGCTCCTCGCAGTCCTCAAGGTGAATAAAACAGCTTTGGGGTGGTCGATCTCAGATATAAAGGGCATCAGTCCCTTTGTATGTATGCACAAAATCCTCTTGGAGGAGGGGGCTAAACCTTATATTGAGCATCAAAGACGGTTGAACCCCATCATGAAGGAGGTTGTCCGAGGTGAAATTATTAAGTTAGTGGATGCGAGCATTATCTACCCCATATCTGACAGTCCATGGGTTAGTCCAATACAATGTGTGCCGAAAAAGGGCGGCATGACAGTGGTGTCTAATGAGAATAATGAGTTGATCCCAACATGGACAATCACTGGATGGAGAGTATGTATGGACTATAGGAAACTGAACAAGTCCACTTGCAAGGATCACTTTCCTCTGCCATTCATTGACCAAATGCTTGATAGACTCGCTGGGTATGAATTCTACTGTCTTCTGGATGGATACTCGGGTTACAATCAAATTGCTATAGCACCCGATAATCAGGAGAAAACAACCTTTACATGTCCATATGGGACCTTTGCCTTCCGAAAAATGTCCTTCGGGTTATGTAACGCCCCTGCTACATTTCAACGTTTCATGATGTCTATCTTTTCTGACATGGTGGAACAGACGCTTGAAGTGTTTATAGATGATTTCTCTGTTTTCGGGAGTTCTTTTGAGGCTTGTCTACAAAATTTGACAGCAGTTCTGAAAAGATGTGTTGAGAACAATCTGGTGCTCAATTGGGAGAAATGTCACTTCATAGTTAGAGAAGGGATTATTCTGGGACACAGAGTGTCTGCTAATGGGATTGAGGTAGACAGAGCAAAGGTTAATATTATTGATAATCTACCTCCGCCTTCATCTGTGAAGGGAGTTAGGAGTTTTCTGGGGCACGCAGGATTTTACAGGCGGTTCATCAAGGACTTTTCTAAAATCACCAAGCCATTGTGTAGCCTATTGGAAAAGGACATGCCTTTCAAGATTGATGAGGCCTGCCTAGAAGCTTTTAATCTGTTGAAAAAGAGACTCGTCTCAGCTCCTATTGTAGTGGCTCCTGACTGGACATTGCCTTTTGAACTCATGTGCGACGCCAGCGATTATGCTATAGGGGCAGTGTTAGGACAGCGGAGAGATAAGGTTTTTCACACTATTTACTACGCCAGTAAAACCTTGACAGATGCTCAGCTTAATTACACAACCACTGAGAAAGAGCTTCTGGCTGTAGTATATGCCTTTGACAAGTTCCGTCCATATCTTATCGGAACTAAAGTCATTGTGTATACGGACCATTCGGCGATCAAATATCTAATTTCAAAAAAAGATGCAAAGCCGAGGTTGATTCGTTGGGTTCTTCTCCTCCAAGAATTCGATTTGGAGATTCGTGATAAAAAGGGAACTGAAAACCAAGTGGCGGATCACCTATCGAGATTGGAAAATCCAAATAACTCGAAAGAAAATGAGCTTGATATCGATTATTTCTTCCCGGATGAACAGTTATATGAGGTCGAGAGTGTAGCACCATGGTTTGCAGATTTTGCTAATTATGTAGCTTGTGATGTGCTACCACCTGACATGAACTATCACCAGAGGAAGAAATTCCTACATGATGCTAGGCAGTATCTCTGGGACGAGCCGTTCTTGTTCAAACTATGTGCAGACCAGATTTTGAGACGGTGTCTACTTGAAGGAGAGATTGAGGGTGTGCTCCACAATTGTCATTCTTCTAATTATGGAGGGCACTTTGGGGGGGCAACGAACTACAGCAAAGGTGCTTCAATCTGGTTTCTACTGGCCAACCCTATTTAAGGACGCTCATTCCTATGTATCGCGTTGCGATAATTGCCAAAGGGTAGGAACCATTTCGAGGAGGCATGAAATGCCACTGCAAAACGTCCTTGAGGTTGAGTTATTTGATGTCTGGGGAATAGACTTTATGGGTCCATTTCCATCCTCTTACAATAACCTGTACATTCTAGTCGTTGTGGACTATGTCTCAAGTGGGTGGAAGCTATAGCTCTGCCTACTAACGATGCAAAGGTTGTGTTGAACTTTCTAAGAAAGAACATTTTCACTCGATTTGGCACACCTCGGGCCATCATTAGTGACGTGGGCACGCACTTCTGCAACAAGTACTTTGAAGCCCTTCTTGCAAAATATGGGGTTTCCCATAAGATAGCCATCGCTTACCACCCACAAACTAGTGGTCAAGCGGAGGTGTCCAATAGGGAGGTTAAACGGATCTTGGAAAAGATAGTGAACCCTAACCGCAAGGACTGGTCCAAAAAGCTAGATGATGTATTATGGGCGTACCGCACTGCCTATAAAACGCCTATCGGAATGTCTCCGTATATGCTTGTATATGGAAAAGCATGTCATCTCCCCGTCAAATTGGAGCACAATGCCTATTGGGCAATTCAAAAGCTAAACTTTGATATGGATGCAGCTGGTGAAAAAAGGCTGCTACAGCTGAATGAGTTAGACGAGTTCGTCTCCAAGCTTATGAAAACGCTAAGTTGTATAAGGAAAAGACGAAGCGGTGGCATGACAAGAAGATTGTTGTGAGAGAATTTGAACCGGGGCAGAAAGTCCTCCTCTTTAACTCCCGTCTGAAGTTATGTCCTGGGAAATTGAAGTCCCGATGGTCAGGACCTTTCACAATAGCTAAGGTATATCCTCACGGAGCAATTGAGGTGGAGGACCCTGGCTCTGATCGAACGTTTAAGGTGAACGGTCAGCGGTTGAAGCATTACTGGGGCGGCAAAGTCGACCGCCAAATGACTTCAATCACCCTTGGTGACCCGGTATGAACCGGGCAGATAGTCAAGCCGATGACTATAAAACAAGCGCTTGGTGGGGAGGCAACCCCACCCGAGTATCGATTTCTATCGTTTTTACGCTTTCTGTTTCATTATAACAGTTTTATTGTTTATAATTTAAAGTTTGTATAGCTACTATTCGTATTTGCATTAGTGTAAGTCTGATGTCAATTTTTATAGGATTTAGATTAATTTCTATAGTCCGTAGTCTCGCATGTGTTTGAGTTGCGGTTGTACAGTCAGAAATTTTTAGCCGTCATTGCATATTGCGAGTGTAAATAGTATGATAGTTCAGTTTCATAATTAAAAAAAAAAAATTGGTTGAAATTGCTAACTGGTTTCCTTGTGTTAATGCAGGAGCTGCATTCAATTTTTGAGCAAAGCTGAGACTCACGCTGCAGCGTGAGGCTTGACTCCATTCTTCACGCTGTAGCGACACCAAGCCTTGAAGCTACTGGAGAGTTGCGCTGCAGCGTGACCAACTTTAGCTATGGTCCACGTTGCAGCGAGGCGCTATTTTCAGTCATAAGGAACTCACGCCGCAGCGTGAGTTCACGTTCAACATCTCACGCCGCAGCGCGAGCAGCGAGATTTTGTTTTTTAAAAGACCTGGAAGGTCGGCATTTGCATCCCATCCCAGCCATAACCGCCGGCATCAAGCACCAAACTAACCATCTCTCTCTCAATTTGCAAATCTTCTAAGCCTTGCCGTAACCGGATCCAAAGCCCTAGCGGATTAAGCCTTGATTCTGGTTTGAATTGGGGTTATTCACATCACATCTTGCGATCTTCTCCAAGTGTTCACCAAGTAAGTTTTAAATTTCCATGTGAAATTGTGGGGTTTGATTTCATTCTCTCTGTGAGTGTAAAATCGTGGGTGATTATTGCAATCTATGTTTGGATTTCATCTTGGGCTGCTTCTATCTACTTTAACCAACAAGTTGGTGGTGTTTTGATTTCTGGCATAAGTTGTTTTGTGTTAGTTTATGCAAAGCACGCCACCTGTTTGATAATTTGCCTGAGTAGCATCTTGGTTCAACTTTGGGCTTAATTTGGAACTTAAATAGCCGACCATTGATTTAGTCTGCATTGGCACTGATTTTGGCTTGCATTGTGACTTATAATTACCGGGCATCGCGATACTTGTGGTTTTTGTTGTTGGACTTTGGATTTCACTTGGGTTATATTGTTGCTTGAATCTTGCCATGGCACCAAAGCGTCAACGCCTTAGCATAGGAGGTTCTTCATCCTCATCGGCTCCACAATGGGACCAATCAAAATTTGTAAGTGTTGAGGCATGGAATCGTTATAACAAATCTTTTGCTAAGCGAAACCTTCTGTCGGAGCGTGGATTTAGGCCGGACCTCAATAAGGATGGAAAATTAGCTGACATGATTACGAAAAGGAAGTGGATCCATTTCACTAAACCACCCGAATCTGCAGTTATTTCAGTGGTTCGAGAATTTTATGCCAATGTCAGTGCTGAGGGACCAGCCGAGGTCACTGTCAGGGGCAAATTGGTGAAGTTTGACAGCAAGACCATTAATGTTGTGTTTGACATGCCCAACTTTGGAGGCAAGGATTTCCAGGAGCGGGGCTACCGCAGTTACAACCAGGATGAAATCATTACGCGGCTCTAACAGCCCTGCATAGCCTGGAAGGTGAACGAGTTCCAGGGGGAAAAGACGAGCTTCCCACAACCAGCCCTCAGCCGCTATGGGAAGGCTTGGTATGCCTTTATCTGCTCCAACATCATGCCCACTCGTCACCTCAGTGATGTCACCCGTGAGCGGGATGTGCTTCTATTTGTCATCATCACTGGGCTGGACGTCGACATTGGGGTGATCATTCAGGAATCCATCAGAAAGGCCATAAAGAGTAACATTGGTTCAGGCCTTCCACACCCTTCTTTCATCACCCGTCTCTGCAAGCGGGCCAAAGTTCAGTGGGGACCGGTTGACCCAACTCAGGCACCCATGTCAGTCATCGATCACCATGTCATTCAGAGGTTTACTGTTTGGCCCGGGGGCATTTCTCATAAGTGTGGCGAGGGATACTTGACAGGTCCTGATCAGCCCCTTACTATAGAGGGTGAGACTTCTACCCAGACTCCAGATCTTAGCTCCACCTCAGCTGGTCCACTTGCTACGCTAATGGCATCAATGGACCTCATGCACCAAAAGATAGACACAATCAACAGCAGGATGGGCTCGTTCAGCCGTAGACAGGACACTATTGCCCAGAGGCAGAACATATTTGCACAATATCATGCTGAGTTTGCCAAACACGGTGGCCAGCATCTATGCAGCCTTAGGAGATGATGACGTGGACTCCATGCCGTACCAGTTTCCTGAGCCTCCTGTCTTTCCACCGTACCCGCCTCCGTCTCTGCCAGCGGGCGATCAGGCCGAGGACGATGAGGGGGATGAGGATGATGCTGAGGGCGATACTGCGGAGGATGTGCCACCAGCACCACCAGCACCAGCACATTCCAGCCATTGAGGGCATTGGCCAGTTCAAGTTTGGGGGAGTTTTTAGCTGATTTCTTTTTAGCTATTTATTTATTTATCAGTTATGGCATGTTTGAACTGCGGTAGTTAGGATGGTTTTTCTTGGATATTTTAATGTTGGAACTGCATAGTTTGGTTTATTTAGAACTTATGGATGCTTTATTAGTTATTATCTATGGATGCCTATTTCTGGTTTTATCTGCATGAGTAGCCTATGGTGTTCTTCTAGTTTTTATTTTTACCCATCTTTTGGGACTTTCACAGGTTTTCATTACCCTATTTTGTGCTATAGTTAGCTTGGGGTAAATGAAAAGAAATTTTTGATTGTGGCCAGTGATATGATTGAGGTATTGCTTTGTCAATGATGTTAAACATTTAGAGATAGAGTCTTAGATCATTTTGTTTAGTTAGCACTACTGTTGATCCTATCTATTCTATCGCGCACATACCAAATGTTAGAACTGTTTTTATTTCGACCGAGCCTAAGTGGTTTTTGCTAAGGAAATTGTCGCGATTTTCTCGTTCTTTCGTATGTGAATCAATGATTGTAAGAAACAGACAGATTCGTTGGCATATTTATGTAAAATAATAATAATAATAATAATAATAATAATAATAATAATAATAAAAACGCTAATCCCCAGTTGACCACGCCTATTTATGTGGCCTTTGTTACTTGAGTTAGTAGATCCTTTGGGGTGTTTTCACACCCATTGCCCTAAAGTCACCTGACTTGGGAGTCCTTGATCAAACACTCGTTACATGGGTAACTTTGAAGAGCCAAAGGTATTCAGGCATTGCACGGTCATTCTTGAGATTAGGTTAATGCGTTGGCAATAAATAAACTTTAGTTTGACTCAAGTCTAATTACGTGGCCTTTGTTACTCGAGTTAGTAAATTCTTGGGGGTGTTCTATACCTAATGCCCTAAAGCCTTCAAGCTTGGGAGTCATTGTTCTAAAGCTCGTTACAGGAGTAACTCTGCATAGCCTAATGTAATTAAACTTCTGCACAAGTCTCACTGAGTTTTGTTGCTCGCATTTTAATGTGTGTTGGTCTATTCTTGCACTCGATGTCTTGTTCTGAATGCTTGATGTAGCATGAGTGATTAAGTCAACAATTTCATCTTTGCAATTGAGTTTGTGTTTGAGATGTAAACGGTTGTAACAGTTGGTATTCACACACACACAGATTTGGATCAGTAGCAGTCTATGCTAGAGTTTTGAGCTAGGTTTTATTAATAAGTTTGTTTCTACCTTGAAATTGTAATTCTGACCCTTGAGGCCACAATGCAGGTATATAGTAGTTTAGATCACTCTCAACCTAAGCTTGAGGCTGGAGTTTTAATCTTATTTAAATATTTTTGTTTACTTAGGGACAAACAAATGCTTAAGTTTGGGGGTATTTGATGAGCGAGATTCATACCTGTGAATCGGGTTCTTAATCACTTAAGAAATTGCTTGATTATATTATCTTCTAGCGCAAATTTATGTTTTATCTGTTACCTTTTGTTTTATTGCTTTTCAGGTGGGAGGTGTGTTCATTTGGTGCTAAGAGGGGAAAAAGACCCCTGGATGGCTGGAAAACACGAAGCCCGTGCCGCAGCATCAAGGCTAAGCCTAGGAGTCATGCTGCAGCGAGCGGCCCTTGGCCAATTACACGGAGTTCACGCTGCAGCGACACCATTCCTTCATGGTCTGGCGCTGCAGCGAACCGCCCTTTCCAAATGCACGGAGTTCGCGCTGCAGCGGTGCCAATCCTTCATGGGTTGGCGCTGCAGCGAGCCTTCCTTGGCTAGGACACGGAGCTCACGCCGCAGCACCAATGCAAGGCGCAAGGCCCACGCCGCAGCGTGACGGCCGGTTCCCAGCCACCTGGCTTTCCTGTAATGACCTAGCTGCTGCTACATAAGGAAAGCTATCAGACAACTTAGTGAGTACTTAGAAACTTAGAGAGAAAAGGAGGCAGCTACACAAGGAGGCAGCTGAAGCATTGAACACTTCCGCGCAGGAGTTTTCTCTCTTCAATTTCTGTTATCCATTCGTGTAATTTTAATTATGTTGAATAAAATGAATGTATTAATTAGTTCTATAGTTATGAACTAATTACATTTCTAGGATTGCAATGTAACCTAATGATTAGCTTAATATGAATTTCTCTCATATTTATGTAATGAATCATGTTCTGAATGGATTGTTGTATTTCATGCTTATTTATCAATTGCTTGAGACAGGAATTGATATAGGTATTAACTGATATTAGAAAATCGATGTTATACCTTTCCTTAAGTACAACAACACTTGTTCTGACCATTGCCCTAGGGAATGAGTGCACAAATTGCATGATAAAATAGGAATATGTCTATTTGCCTTGTGTAACCATTGAGATTAACATTAATGACCCTTAGTCTAGTTATTTTCACCATAGGAATATTGTGATTCATCTAGCTAAGAGATATGCATTTGACCATCGGAAGAGGCTTATGTGTACCTTGTGTTCTCGGTTAACCATTCTTGTGATTTGTTAGTTAAATGGAGAGTTAGGAATATTAAGTGAGGCATTAGGGGAGTTGTAATCCTAGCTTGACATCTTTGATACAACTCGCATTTTGATTTAATTGTTTCTGCCTAATTGATTACAACACACAACTCTTATTCACTTGTTTAAATAAGACCGTTGCGATACATTTTAATACTTGAGTAACTTGTTAGTACTTTGTCCTCATAGGTTCGACACTCGACTTTATCTATACTACTTATTAGACCGCGTATACTTGCGCGAGTTTATAGGTTGTGGAAACCACCAACAAGTTTTTGTCGCCGTTGCCGGGGACTAAGTGTTATTTGTTTTTCAATATTAATACTACTTCAAAATGATCTTAATTTAGACTGATTAATCTGTTTAATCTTTCTCTCAGGTACTCTAGACTGTGTATGCCACCTCGCAGGAATCAGGATTTAATACCTCTTGACCCTGAGGTGGACAGAACTTTCAGACGAAAGAGAAGAGAGAGAGCTAGGGAAATACCGACTCCAGCTATAATGGCCGAGGAAATTCAGAAAACTCTGCGGGAGTATGCAATGCCGCGTGTCACAAATTTACATGCAAGTATTCAAAGACCCGCTATTGCAGCAAATAGCTTTGAAATTAAGCCAAGCACGATTCAAATGATCCAAAACAATTTACAGTTTGGGGGATTGCCGAATGATGACCCCAATGATCATGTAGTCAACTTTGTGGAAATTTGTGACACCTTCAGATACATCGGAGTGACTGAAGACGCAATCAGGCTCAGACTGTTTCCTTTTACCCTACGGGATAAGGCTAAAAGTTGGTTGCATTCACTCCCCTCGGGCTCAATTACCACATGGGCTGATTTGGCCCAGAAATTTGTAGCAAAGTTCTTCCCGCCAGCGAAAACCGCCAAGCTCAGAAATAACATTATGTATTTCTCACAATTAGATGCTGAGACTATGTATGAAGCATGGGAAAGATACAAGGACCTGTTAAGAAAATGCCCTTACCACAGCTTGCCGAATTGGCTATTGGTGGAGACTTTCTACAACGGGGTATCAGGGCATACCAGAGCTAGTATTGATGCTGCATCTGGAGGGGCATTTATGGGAAGGACGTACGACGAAGCTTATGCGTTATTGGAAACTATGGCAGCAAATAACTATCAATGGCCAACGGAGAGGAAAATGCCTAGTAAAGTGGCCGGTATGCATGAGATTGACACAGTAACTGCGCTATCTGCACATGTCGACAGCCTTGCAAAGCAAATTCAGGCCATGGGGAAGCAGCCGGTGCAGAGTGTCATGGTCCCATGTGATTTGTGTGCAGGAAGCCACCCGACTGAACAATGTCCCATTAGCTCGGAATCAGTTCAGTATGTCTCTAACTACGGGCGACAACAAAATTTCAGTCTCTCCACACACTACCATCCTGGATTGAGAAATCACCCGAATATCTCATGGAGTACCAATAACAGCACCCAAGCCCAACCCTCTACCACCAAGCCACCGTATTCACATCCTCCTAGATTTCAATCTCAGAATCAACAGCAGTCTCAAGGATCTTACCCACCTCAACAGGACAGGAAACCTAATGTGGAAGATATCCTCTCGAGATATATTGCTCAGAATGAAACAAGGAGCCTCAGTCAAGAGGCAGCAATCCGGAATCTGGAAGTATAATTGGGACAGTTGACAACTGCTTTGAATACCCGTCCTGTAGGCACCTTACCTAGTGACACGGATGTCAACCCAAAACGGGAGGGCAAGGAGCATTGCAAGGCAGTCACCCTTCGGAGTGGCACCATATTGAATGAGACTGGAGGAGAAACCTCAACAGTGCAGCAAGAAGTTGTAGAGAAGGAAGGCATTGAGGAGCTTGATTGTCACAACTCTGGGGGAGAGGAGAGTAAAAAGGAGAAATCCACAATACCGACCCCAACTGTTAGCAAGTCAAGTCCTTTAGCTCAACACCTACCATTTCCCTAGCGCCTTCAGAAGCAAAAGCTTGAAAAGCAATTCTCAAAGTTCTTGGAGATCTTCAAGAAACTTCACATCAATATTCATTTTGCTGAGGCATTGGAACAAATGCCCAGCTATGTGAAATTCATGAAGGACATCTTGTCCAAAAACAGGAAAATAGGGGACTATGAGACTGTGGCACTTACTGAGGAATGTAGTGCAATCCTTCAGAGCAAGCTTCCAGCCAGTTTAAAGACCCGGGGAGTTTCACTATCCCATGCACTATTGGGGAACAGTTTATCGGAAAAGCTCTATGTGACTTAGGAGCTAGCATCAATTTTATGCCCCTTTCTATCTATAAGAAGTTGGGGCTGAATGAGGTAAAGCCTACTAGTGTGACTTTGCAGCTGGCCGATAGATCCATTACTTATCCTAAGGGTATAGTGGAAGATGTGCTCGTCAAGGTGGACAAGTTCATATTCCCTGCTGATTTTATTATTCTGGATTGCGAGGAGGATATGGAAGTCCCTATCATCTTGGGCAGACCATTCCTAGCAACATGCAGGACATTAGTAGATGTACAGAAGGGGGAACTTACCATGAGAGTACAAGACCAGGAAGTAACATTCAATGTTTTTAAATCTATGAAGTACCCCAGTCCCTTTATTGATTGTTTCCGAATCGATGTTGTTGAAGAAGCTGAGCGAGGAATATTCGATGAAAATTGTGTTCCTGACTCGCTTGAGGCCACTTTGATTGGAGCATGTAATATTGAAGATCCCTCTCATCTTGAGCATGTTCAGTGGTTGGAAGCAGCCCCGAGATCCAATATGTTCAAGCGACAATTTGAATCTTTGAATGCGCATGTAACACCCACATCCCAGTCAGACCCATCAATTATAGAACCACCCGAGCTTGATCTTAAGCCTTTGCCAAGCCACTTGCGATACGCCTATCTAGGTGAGGCTTCTACCTTGCCAGTTATTGTTTCTGCATCACTAGATGAGGCACAAGAGGAGAAGCTCCTCGCAGTCCTCAAGGCGTATAAAACAGCTTTGGGGTGGTCGATCTCAGATATAAAGGGCATCAGTCCCTCTGTATGTATGCACAAAATCCTCTTGGAGGAGGGGGCTAAACATTCTATTGAGCATCAAAGACGGTTGAACCCCATCATGAAGGAGGTTGTCCGAGCTGAAATTATTAAGTTACTGGATGAGGGCATTATCTACCCCATATCTGACAGTCCATGGGTTAGTCCAATACAATGTGTGCCAAAAAAGGGCGGCATGACAGTGGTGTCTAATGAGAATAATGAGCTGATCCCAACACGGACAGTCACTGGATGGAGAGTATGTATGGACTATAGGAAACTGAACAAGTCCACTTGCAAGGATCACTTTCCTCTGCCATTCATTGACCAAATGCTTGATAGACTCGCTGGGCATGAATTCTACTGTCTTCTGGATGGATACTCGGGTTACAATCAAATTGCTATAGCACCCGATGATCAGGAGAAAACAACCTTTACATGTCCATATGGGACCTTTGCCTTCCGGAAAATGTCCTTCGGGTTATGTAACGCCCCTGCTACATTTCAACGTTGCATGATGTCTATCTTTTCTGACATGGTGGAACAGACGCTTGAAGTGTTTATGGATGATTTCTCTGTTTTCGGGAGTTCTTTTGAGGCTTGTCTACAAAATTTGACAGCAGTTCTGAAAAGATGTGTTGAGAACAATCTGGTGCTCAATTGGGAGAAATGTCACTTCATAGTTAGAGAAGGGATTATTCTGGGACACAGAGTGTCTGCTAATGGGATTGAGGTAGACAGAGCAAAGGTTAATATTATTGATAATCTACCTCCGCCTTCATCTGTGAAGGGAGTTAGGAGTTTTCTGGGGCACGCAGGATTTTACAGGCGGTTCATCAAGGACTTCTCTAAAATCACCAAGCCGTTGTGTAGCCTATTGGAAAAGGACATGCCTTTCAAGATTGATGAGGCCTGCCTAGAAGCTTTTAATCTGTTGAAAAAGAGACTCGTCTCAGCTCCTATTGTAGTGGTTCCTGACTGGACATTGCCTTTTGAACTCATGTGCGACGCCAGCGATTATGCTATAGGGGCAGTGTTAGGACAACGGAGAGATAAGGTTTTTTCACACTATTTACTACGCCAGTAAAACCTTGACAGATGCTCAGCTTAATTACACAACCACTGAGAAAGAGCTTCTGGCTGTAGTATATGCCTTTGACAAGTTCCGTCCATATCTTATCGGAACTAAAGTCATTGTGTATACGGACCATTCGGCGATCAAATATCTAATTTCAAAAAAAGATGCAAAGCCGAGGTTGATTTGTTGGGTTCTTCTCCTCCTCCAAGAATTCGATTTGGAGATTCGTGATAAAAAGGGAACTGAAAACCAAGTGGCGGATCACCTATCGAGATTGGAAAATCCAAATAACTCGAAAGAAAATGAGCTTGATATCGATGATTTTTTCCCAGATGAACAGTTATATGAGGTCAAGAGTGTAGCACCATGGTTTGCAGATTTTGCTAATTATGTTATTTGTGATGTGCTACCACCTGACATGAACTATCACCAGAGGAAGAAATTCCTGCATGATGCTAGGCAGTATCTCTGGGACGAGCCGTTCTTGTTCAAACTATGTGCAGACCAGATTTTGAGACGGTGTCTGCCCGAAGGAGAGATTGAGGGTGTGCTCCACCATTGTCATTCTTCTAATTATGGAGGGCACTTTGGGGGGTAACGAACTGCAGCAAAGGTGCTTCAATCTGGTTTCTACTGGCCAACCCTATTTAAGGACGCTCATTCCTATGTATCGCGTTGCGATAATTGCCAAAGGGTAGGAACCATTTCGAGGAGGCATGAAATGCCACTGCAAAACGTCCTTAAGGTTGAGTTATTTGATGTCTGGGGAATAGACTTTATGGGTCCATTTCCATCCTCTTACAATAACCTGTACATTCTAGTCGCTGTGGACTATGTCTCCAAGTGGGTGGAAGCTGTAGCTCTGCTTACTAACGATGCAAAGGTTGTGTTGAACTTTCTAAGAAAGAACATTTTCATTCGATTTGGCACACCTCGGGCCATCATTAGTGACGAGGGCACGCACTTCTGCAACAAGTACTTTGAAGCCATTCTTGCAAAATATGGGGTTTCCCATAAGATAGCCACCGCTTACCAACCACAAACTAATGGTCAAGCAGAGGTGTCCAATAGGGAGGTTAAACGGATCTTGGAAAAGATAGTGAACCCTAACCGCAAGGACTGGTCCAAAAAGCTAGATGATGCATTATGGGCGTACCGCACTGCCTATAAAACGCCTATCGGAATGTCTCCGTATAGGCTTGTATATGGAAAAGCATGTCATCTCCCCGTCGAATTGGAGCACAATGCCTATTGGGCAATTCGAAAGCTAAACTTTGATATGGATGCAGCTGGTGAAAAAAGGTTGTTACAGCTGAATGAGTCAGACGAGTTCCGTCTCCAAGCTTATGAAAACGCTAAGTTGTATAAGGAAAAGACGAAGCGGTGGCATGACAAGAAGATTGTTGTGAGAGAATTTGAACCGGGGCAGAAAGTCCTCCTCTTTAACTCCCGTTTGAAGTTATTTCCTGGGAAATTGAAGTCCCGATGGTCAGGACCTTTCACAATAGCTAAGGTATATCCTCACGAAGCAATTGAGGTGGAGGACCCTGGCTCTGATCGAACGTTCAAGGTGAACGATCAGCGGTTGAAGCATTACTGGGGCGGCGAAGTCGACCGCCAAATGACTTCAATCACCCTTGGTGACCCGGTATGAACCGGGCGGATAGTCAAGCCGACGACTATAAAACAAGCGCTTGGTGGGGAGGCAACCCCACCCGAGTATCGATTTCTATCCTTTTTACGCTTTCTGTTTCATTTTAACAGTTTTATTGTTTATAATTTAAAGTTTGTATAACTACTATTCGTATTTGCGTTAGTGTAAGTCTGATGTCAGTTTTTATAGGATTTAGATTAATTTCTATAGTCTGTAGTCTCGCATGTGTTTGAGTTGTGGTTGTACAGTCGAAAATTTTTAGCCGTCATTGCATATTGCGAGTGTAAATAGTATGATAGTTCAGTTTCATAATTAAAAAAAAAAAAATTGTTGAAATTGTAAACTGGTTTCCTTGTGTTAATGCAGGAGTTGTATTCAATTTTTGAGCAAAGCTAAGACTCACGCTGCAGCGTGAGGCTTAACTCCATTCTTCACGCCGTAGCGACACCAAGCCTTGAAGCTACTGGAGAGTTGCGCTACAGCGTGACCAACTTTGCCTATGGTTCACGCTGCAGCGAGGCGCTATTTTCAGTCATAAGGAACTCACGCCGCAGCGTGAGTTCACGTTCAACATCTCACGCCGCAGCGCGAGCAGCGAGATTTTGTTTTTTAAAAGACCTGGAAGGTCGGCATTTGCATCCCATCCCAGCCATAACCGCCGGCATCAAGCACCAAACTAACCATCTCTCTCTCAATTTGTAAATCTCCTAAGCCTTGCCGTAACCGGATCCAAAGCCCTAGCGGATTAAGCCTTGATTCTAGTTTGAATTGGGGTTATTCACATCACATCTTGCGATCTTCTCCAAGTATTCACCAAGTAAGTTTTAAATTTCCATGTGAAATTGTGGGGTCTGATTTCATTCTCTCTGTGAGTGTAAGATCGTGGGTGATTATTGCAATCTGTGTTTGGATTTCATCTTGGGCTGCTTCTATCTACTTTAACCAACAAGTTGGTGGTGTTTTGATTTCTGGCATAAGTTGTTTTGTGTTAGTTTATGCAAAGCACGCCACCTGTTTGATATTTTGCCTGAGTAGCATCTTGGTTCAACTTTGGGCTTAATTTGGAACTTGAATAGCCGACCATTGATTTAGTCTGCATTGGCACTGATTTTGGCTTGCATTGTGACTTATAATTACCGGGCATCGCAATACTAGTGGTTTTTGTTGTTGGACTTTGGATTTCACTTGGGTTATATTGTTGCTTGAATTTTTCCATGGCACCAAAGCGTCAACGCCTTAGCATCGGAGGTTCTTCATCCTCATCGGCTCCATAATGGGACCAATCAAAATTTGTAAGTGTTGAGGCATGGAATCGTTGCAACAAATCTTTTGTTAAGCGAAACCTTCTGCCGGAGCGTGGATTTAGGGCGGACCTCAATAAGGATGGAAAATTAGCTGACATGATTATGAAAAGGAAGTGGATCCATTTCACTAAACCACCCGAATCTGCAGTTATTTCAGTGGTTCGAGAATTTTATGCCAATGCCAGTGCTGAGGGACCAGCCGAGGTCACTGTCAGGGGCAAATTGGTGAAGTTTGACAGCAAGACCATTAATGTTGTGTTTGACATGCCCAACTTTGGAGGCAAGGATTTCCAGGAGCGGGGTTACCGCAGTTACAGCCAGGATGAAATCATTACGCGGCTCTGTCAGCCCGGCACAGCCTGGAAGGTGAACGAGTTCCAGGGGGAAAAGACGAGCTTCCCACAGCCAGCCCTCAGCCGCTATGGGAAGGCTTGGTATGCCTTTATCTGCCCCAACATCATGCCCACTCGTCACCTCAGCGATGTCACCCGTGAGCGGGCTGTGCTTCTATTTGCCATCATCACTGGGCTGGACGTCGACTTTGGGGTGATCATTCAGAAGTCCATCAGAAAGGCCATAAAGAGTAACATTGGTTCAGGCCTTCCACACCCTTCTCTCATCACCCGTCTCTGCAAACGGGCCAAAGTTCAGTGGGGACCGGATGACCCAACTCAGGCACCCATGTCATTCAGAGGTTTACTGTTTGGCCCGGGGGCATTTCTCATAAGTGTGGCGAGGGATACTTGCCAGGTCCTGATCAGCCCCTTACTATAGAGGGTGAGACTTCTACCCAGACTCCAGATCTTAGCTCCACCTCAGCTGGTCCACTTGCTACGCTAATGGCATCAATGGACCTCATGCACCAAAAGATAGACACAATCAACAGCAGGATGGGCTCGTTCAGCCGTAGACAGGACACTATTGCCCAGAGGCAGAACATATTTGCACAATATCATGCTGAGTTTGCCAACACGGTGGCCAGCATCTATGCAGCCTTAGGAGATGATGACGTGGACTCCATGCCGTACCAGTTTCCTGAGCCTCCTGTCTTTCCACCGTACCCGCCTCCGTCTCTGCCAGCGGGCGATCAGGCCGAGGACGATGAGGGGGATGAGGATGATGCTGAGGGCGATACTGCGGAGGATATGCCACCAGCACCACCAGCACCAGCACATTCCAGCCATTGAGGGCATTGGCCAGTTCAAGTTTGGGGGAGTTTTTAGCTGATTTCTTTTTAGCTATTTATTTATTTATCAGTTATGGCATGTTTGAACTGCGGTAGTTAGGATGGTTTTTCTTGGATATTTTAATGTTGGAACTGCATAGTTTGGTTTATTTAGAACTTATGGATGCTTTATTAGTTATTATCTATGGATGCCTATTTCTGGTTTTATCTGCATGAGTAGCCTATGGTGTGTTGTTCTTCTAGTTTTTATTTTTACCCATCTTTTGGGACTTTCACAGGTTTTCATTACCCTATTTTGTGCTATAGTTAGCTTGGGGTAAATGAAAAGAAATTTTTGATTGTGGCCAGTGATATGATTGAGGTATTGCTTTGTCAATGATGTTAAACATTTAGAGATAGAGTCTTAGATCATTTTGTTTAGTTAGCACTACTGTTGATCCTATCTATTCTATCGCGCACATACCAAATGTTAGAACTGTTTTTATTTCGACCGAGCCTAAGTGGTTTTTGCTAAGGAAATTGTCGCGATTTTCTCGTTCTTTCGTATGTGAATCAATGATTGTAAGAAACAGACAGATTCGTTGGCATATTTATGTAAAATAATAATAATAATAATAATAATAAATAATAAAAAAACGCTAATCCCCAGTTGACCACGCCTATTTACGTGGCCTTTGTTACTTGAGTTAGTAGATTCTTTGGGGTGTTTTCACACCCATTGCCCTAAAGTCACCTGACTTGGGAGTCCTTGATCAAACACTCGTTACACGGGTAACTTTGAAGAGCCAAAGGTATTCAGGCACTGCACGGTCATTCTTGAGATTAGGTTAATGCGTTGGCAATAAATAAACTTTAGTTTGACTCATGTCTAATTACGTGGCCTTTGTTACTCGAGTTAGTAAATTCTTGGGGGTGTTCTACACCTAATGCCCTAAAGCCTTCAAGCTTGGGAGTCATTGTTCTAAAGCTCGTTACAGGAGTAACTCTGCATAGCCTAATGTAATTAAACTTCTGCACAAGTTTCACTGAGTTTTATTGCTCGCATTTTAATGCATGTTGGTCTATTCTTGCACTCGATATCTTGTTCTGAATGCTTGATGTAGCATGAGTGATTGAGTCAACAATTTCATCTTTGCAATTGAGTTTGTGTTTGAGATGTAAACGGTTGTAACAGTTGGTATTCACACACACACAGATTTGGATCAGTAGCAGTCTATGCTAGAGTTTTGAGCTAGATTTTATTAATAAGTTTGTTTCTACCTTGAAATTGTAATTCTGACCCTTGAGGCCACAATGCAGGTATATAGTAGTTTAGATCACTCGCAGCCTAAGCTTGAGGCTGGAGTTTTAATCTTATTTAAATATTTTTGTTTACTTAGGGACAAGCAAATGCTTAAGTTTGGGGGTATTTGATGAGCAGGATTCATACCTGCGAATCGGGTTCTTAATCACTTAAGAAATTGCTTGATTATATTATCTTCTAGCGCAAATTTATGTTTTATCTGTTACCTTTTGTTTTATTACTTTTCAGGTGGGAGGTGTGTTCATTTGGTGCTAAGAGGGGAAAAGGACCCCTGGATGGCTGGAAAACACAAAGCCCGCGCCGTAGCACCAAGGCTAAGCCTAGGAGTCATGCTGCAGCGAGCGGCCCTTGGCCAATTACACGGAGTTCACGCTGCAGCGACACCATTCCTTCATGGTCTGGCGCTGCAGCGAACCGCCCTTTCCAAATGCACGGAGTTCGCGCTGCAGCGGTGCCAATCCTTCATGGGTTGGCGCTGCAGCGAGCCTTCCTTGGCTAGGACACGGAGCTCACGCCGCAGCGCCAATGCAAGGCGTAAGGCCCACGCCGCAGCGTGAGGGCTGGTTCCCAGCCACCTGGCTTTCCTGTAATGACCTAGCTGCTGCTACATAAGGAAAGCTATCAGACAACTTAGTGAGTACTTAGAAACTTAGAGAGAAAAGGAGGCAGCTACACAAGGAGGCAGCTGAAGCATTGAACACTTCCTCGCAGGAGTTTTCTTTCTTCAATTTCTGTTATCCATTCGTGTAATTTTAATTATGTTGAATAGCATGAATGTATTAATTAGTTCTATAGTTATGAACTAATTACATTTCTAGGATTGCAATGTAACCTAATGATTAGCTTAATATGAATTTCTCTCATATTTATGTAATGAATCATGTTCTGAATGGATTGTTGTATTTCATGCTTATTTATCAATTGCTTGAGATAGGAATTGATATAGGTATTAACTGATATTAGAAAATCGATGTTATACCTTTCCTTAAGTACAACAACACTTGTTCTGACCATTGCCCTAGGGAATGAGTGCACAAATTGCATGATAGAATAGGAATATGTCTATTTGCCCTGTGTAACCATTGAGATTAATATTAATGACCCTTAGTCTAGTTATTTTCACCATAGGAATATTATGATTCATCTAGCTAAGGGATATGCATTTGACCATCGGAAGAGGCTTATGTGTACCTTGTGTTCTCGGTTAACCATTCTTGTGATTTGTTAGTTAAATGAAGAGTTAGGAATATTAGGTGAGGCATTAGGGGAGTTGTAATCCTAGCTTGACATCTTTGATACAACTCGCCTTTTGATTTAATTGTTTTTGCCTAATTGATTACAACACACAACTCTTATTCACTTGTTTAAATAAGACCGTTGCGATACATTTTAATACTTGAGTAACTTGTTAGTACTTTGTCCTCGTGGGTTCGACACTCGACTTTATCTATACTACTTGTTAGACCGCGTATACTTGCGCGGGTTTATAGGTTGTGGAAACCACCAACAACATATACCTAATTACCGCATGCAACCAATCGAGAATCTAGTCTTAATGACTTCTGATGTGAAAGTTGGTAATTGAGGGGACGATTAATTAGATTTAGTGACACGTGTCTATTAATCATTCCTGAAATTAGTCTCTTGATAGTGTATAGGATAGACATATACCTATGCACCGCTTAGGAAGATTCGTGATTGACCCTCGACAGAGGCTCTTATGTAGTTTTGATTTCTCGGTTGTCAATTCGTATGATATAACTGATTGAAAAGAGAGAGTTAGGAGATTCAAATGACGTGTTGGGGGAAATTGTAAGCTTAGACCTTTCTATCTTGATATTTTACTGCGTTTTATTTATTACTTGACTTGTGAACTCAACCAATCAACAAAAATTCAAACCTTCATCGTTTAAATTAGATCAAATTGATTTACGATTGGTACTTGGTTATTATTCGTCACAATTCCCTATGGGTTCGACTCATATCTTATCATATATTACTTGTGGACCGTGTATACTTGCACGTGTGTGTTTATCGATAGCTAAATCGACCAACAAGTTTTTGGCGCCGTTGCCGGGGAATTATTTTCTAATAATTATACCAATATCAATTTCAATCGACTTGGTCTCTTTTTAGACTTGTATATAATTTTCATTTTGTTTTGTAGGTATTCTTGATTTGTATGTCACACTCACGTGGTCTTGAGTTAATTCCTTACGATCCTGAGATCGAGAGAAATATTCGAAGACTACGAAGAGACAAAGTTCAGAGTATACCCAATCAAAATACCATGGCTGAGGAGGAGCCTAAATCCTTGAGGGTATATGCCATGCCTCTTGTCACAGATTTGCACTCAAGCATTTCCAGGCCAGCCATTGAGGCCACCCACTTTGAAATTAAGCCAGGTACCATCCAAATGGTCCAAAACTGTTTGCAGTTTGGTGGGTTGCCCAATGACGACCCAAATGCTTATTTGGTGAGTTTTCTGGAAATATGTGACACATTCAAGTACACTCAAGTTACTGATGATGCAATTAGACTCCGATTATTTCCTTTCACGCTTCGTGACAAGGCAAAGAGTTGGTTGCATTCACTTCCCTCGGGCTCGATTACCAAATGGGATGACTTAGCCCAGAAATTTTTGGCAAAGTTCTTCCCACCCGTGAAAACTGCAAGATTGAGGAATGACATCACTTCATTTGTTCAATATGATCCTGAGTCCTTTTATGAAGCTTGGGAAAGATTCAAAGATCTAATAAGGAGATGTCCACACCATGGTTTGCCTCAATGGTTGCAAGTTGAGATCTTCTATAACGGGTTGGCCAATGCCACCCGATCAAGTGTCGACGCAGCTGCAGGTGGTAGTTTAATAGGAAAGAGTTTTGCGGATGCCTATCAATTATTGGAAACTATGGCTGCCAATATTTATCAATAGCCTTCGGAGAGGAAAATGCCACAAAAGGCAGCAGGAAAATTTGAGGTTGATCCTTTCACTACAATAGCCGCACAGTTAGCCGCGCTTACAAAGGAAGTGAAAATGTTAGGAACTCAATCTGTGCAGAGCATTTCTGAAACTTGTGATTTATGTGTTGGGAATCATCCTACCGAGCAATGTGCAATCAATGCAGAATCCATACAGTTCGTTGGTAGTTACAATAGGCAGCAAAACAACCCTCACTCCAATCACTACAATCCTGGATGGAGAAATCACCCAAATTTCTCATGGAGCAACAACAATAACACCCAAAACCAATATTCAGCTCCTAATCATCAATATCCTCCAGGATTTCAAAATCAAACTCAACCACATCATCAACCCCAATCACACCAACAAGCCTCAAACCCACCCTTGCCACAATAGGAGAAAAAACCTAGTGGGGATGATTTATTGGCTCAAATGGTTGCACAAAATAGTGCTTCGATACGGAATCTTGAGCTTCAACTAGGACAAATAGCTAGTGCTATGAATATCCGTCCTCCTGGTGCCTTACCTAGTGACACTGAAGTCAACCTGAAGAGAGAAGGTAAGGAGCATTGCATGGCTGTGACTTTGAGAAGTGGGAAGGAACTACCGAAAGTTGTGAATGATGTTCCATCAAAAACAGTGATCGAGGATGTAAATGTGGAGAAAGAAGAAGAAAAGAGAAACGAAGTAGAAAAGAAGGAAAATGAGCCCGTGTCAAAATCAGAGGGGAGCAAGCAAGGTCCTATTTATCCACCATGCCCGTTTCCATAACGTCAGCAGAAACTAAAGTTGGACAAGCAATTCTCTACATTTTTGGAAGTTTTCAAGAAATTGCACATAAACATCCCATTTGCTGAGGCATTGGGGCAAATGCCTAGTTATGTAAAGTTCATGAAGGACATTTTGTCAAGAAAGAGAATGCTTGAGGATTTCGAAACTGTAGCTCTTACTGAAGAATGTAGTGCTATTTCACAGAGGAAGCTCCCACCGAAGTTGAAAGATCCAGGGAGTTTTAACATTTCTTGTTCAATCGGAAATCAATTTGTTGGGAAAGCTTTGTGCGATTTGGGAGCAAGTATCAACCTTATGCCCCTATCCATTTACAAGAAATTGGGGTTAAAGGAAGCAAAGCCTGTAATGTCACTTTACAGCTTGCTGATAGATCAATCATGTATCCAATGGGTATAGTAGAGGATGTTCTAGTGAAGGTTGATAAATTGATTCTTCCAGCAGATTTTGTGGTTTTGGATTATGAGGAGGATCGGGATATTCCAATCATCTTGGGTAGACCATTTTTGGCGACTGGAAGAACACTGATCGACGTGCCAAATGGTGAATTAACTATGAGAGTGAATGACCAAGTAGTGAAGTTTCAAGTGTTCAAAGCAATCAAACTCCCAAGAAACAATGAGGATTGTTATTTGATCCCGAAAGGGGATGACTTGGTTCATAATGACCCTCAAGGAAGGGTTGGTCTTAAAACTCTACTTCCTAATGAAGTGCATAATAGAAAACAAACATTGTGTGGGAAGGGACAAATGATGACACGCTGTTGGGTATGTGCGGCTGTGAGTAAGAGCAACCATAAGATCCCAACAGAGCCCGATTAAGCAACTTAAAATGAGGGAGTAGTCAGGCTGAGGACTTTAACTCAAGCGCTATTTGGGAGGCAACCCAAATCTCCATTTTATTTTTCGAGCTATTTTGTTTTTATTTTATTTTATTTTATTTTTATTTCAAAAAAAAAGTTTGGTGTGGTTTGTTTTTGATTTTATGATTAATTGTGATTAATGTGTGTAATATTGCTTGCTGCAGATAAACATTTAAATCCAACATGGAAAATCATAACAGCAGCATAACAGCAGTATTGCAGCAGCTCAGTAGCCCATGAAGCAGAGCAACAACCAGCAGTGCAACAGACCAGCCAGCTGGTGTTTGTCCTTAATTGCAGCCCATATGCAAATTTTTGGCATTCCACTCTTTTGTCTCTCTCCTCCAAAGCCAAGAGCCAACGTTTTGCACATCATAACAAAGTTAAAATCCACCACCCATTGTCCAATTAGCATACAAGGCTTGCAATTCATCATCAAATTCACCATCTTAGCCTTCAATTCACCAAGGGTTTCATGGATTTGGCTAGTTTTGCAAGGTTTTGCTCTTCCTCCCTAAAAGCGAAGGTATTTGCGGTTGAACTCGAATTTGTCTTGCTTGGTGTTGTGCTTGGGTTGAGTTTTATAGCAGGAATGCTCTATTTCTCCCATTGCAAGACTTTGTGGAGGGTTAGGCTTAATTCCAACTGCACTGACATCTGAGATTTTGGGAGGTGCACGCCACGTGTTTGATAATTGGTCTGAGAGAGTTTCTTCGCTATTGTGGGCTGTTCTTCAGGAGGCATTAATCTGGTATAGCTTCCAAGCAACAAATGGGGTGAAGCTTCATCGTCCAAGCCAACCAAAGCCCATGACAAGAATTTTGTTAGTCCGGAAGCGTTCAAGCGACACTACACTACAATGATGTTGCTTGATTACCCTCAGTGAAGTTCTCTATTTTAATTTTGTCTATTATAAATATCGAGGACTATGTTTATTTTAAGTTTGGGGGTAGTACTTCGTATTTGCATATTTGCGTGTTTTTAATTTAGTTTTTGTGCGATTTAAGCATGTTTTTTTTAAATATTTATTTTTAGGATGTGTCCCTTGAGCATTGTTTTAAGTTGATTTGAACCATAATCCATGGTCTATGATAATGGCTTGTTTGAAGAGAATCTAACTCATGAGATGTAGACAATTGTTGCTTAGTTTTTGTGCTTATCGTTGATTGGTTATTATTTTGCTTATGCGTCCTTTCACTTTTATGCACTTACCCATAAGTATTAAGCTAGTTGTATGCCTAGAGAAGGCTTTTATAACCGAATGCTTATGGAAAATATCTATAAACTCTAGAACTCGTTTAAACATCACTCGAAGCAAGGTGTCTAAATTTGTTATGTTTGAATTGATGGTCATGTGGTGAGTTGAGATGGAGCGTAAAACGCACTCACTCACGGACACATGCGCAGGAGAGATAGAGCGTAAAACGCACTCTCTTATATTTGTGATTGAAGAAAGAAAATTGTATATTGCAAATCTCGCAAGGGGTTGAGGTTGAGCGTAAAACGTACTCGCCCATATGAGCGCGCTTAAGGTTGAGATGGAGCATAAAATGCACTCACCTAGAGCCTTTGGTTCTCAAAATTTTTGGAAATTTATGATTTATATACATTTGCGATGAGTGATGTGTCAAGCATGTGGTTTTTGAAGTTTATTTTGATTTCTTTCATAAGGTAATGTGGTTGCATAAGTTCATCCAAGCTACATGTGATTTAGTGCTATTGGGTACTCACACACACACGGAAGGGGCCTTAAGCAAAGTATGACTAGCTAATTGAAATTTTAGACTTGCAACGCTTTGTTTGTTCTCTTGAGTTCCATGTGTTGATGCCTTTGAGACCATTTTCGGCTTATTGACTCATTGCTCAAGTTAGGTTGTATTAGAAGTTTTTGAATTGTTTAGTTTAGGTTTGTTTTGCTTGAGAACAAAATAAGATTTAAGTTTGGGGTATTTGATGAGGGTGTTTTATACACACAATTTGGGTACCTTTGACCTTGATAGTTTGTTAGTTTTTGGGACTTTTATATGGTTTTTAGTTATTGTTATCATATTTCTACATAATTTAGTTTTTAGTTATTTTTACATGTTTTATGTTGCTTTGATGCATTTTCGTTATGTTTGTAGGAATGGAAATAATGACCGCTCGGATCGTTGTTTGTATTGACCCAATGTTCGTGCTTGGACGTATGTGCCTGAATGGTAGTACGATGGAAATTTGTGCTTGGCGACGCTCGGTGCTTAATTTGATAACATTTGGTAGTTGGGCGTGCGCGGCGTCGGAAAGCGTGCACGGCGTGCGGCGTCGGCCAAGCCACGAGGGCAAGCCCGTGCTTAGATATCCGTGCCCAAATGATAACACGGTGAAAAGTTGTGTATGACGATGCTCGGCGTTGATTTTGATGACATTTGGAGGTTGGGCGTGCACGGCGTTGGAAGGCGTGCACGGTGTTAGGCGTCGACCAAGCCGCGGGCACGGCGTGCAGCAGCTGGGGGCGTCAGGCAGGCGCTGGGCGCGGACGCCGTGCGGCGCGCGCGAGCGCATGGGTGCTAGGCGCTCGGCGGGCATCGGCAGGCATCGGCATCAGGCGTTGGGCGCGGGCAGCTCGACAGCCTCGGCGTTGGGCGCGCGCGCGCGGGGCTCGACACCGCTCGGCAGCCTTGGGCGTGCGGCTCGGCAGTAGGCGCTGGGCGCGGGCGCATAGGCGTTAGGCGCGCGCGCGCGCGGGCCTCGGCAGGCACTGGGCGCGGGGCCTCGGCAGCGGGCGCTGGGCGTGTGGCAGATTGGGGAGCCAGCGTGCGATATGGGCGTGGGCGCGGGCGCGCGCGCTGGCGTGCGGGCGCGCGGTGCAAGCGTGCGGCACTCAGCATGGGCCAACCAGGGCTTGGGCGCGCGCGTGCCAGGCACCGTGCTGGCGCGCCAACGCCGTCTTGAGTGCGATCTGACATAGTTTTAGTGCGATCTGAGCTCCATTTTGTCCGACTTTGGCTAGGGTTTTTTGAAGGAGGCTATATATAATCTCTTCTAAGCTTCATATCAGATATCTAGAGAGAGGGAGGCTACAAAATACATCAAATAACAGGGCTAAAGGCTGCAAATCAAGCTGAATCAAGCCACAAGCCAAGGAACTCAGTCAACAAGAATTGCAAAACTAAGGAGGAGAGCTAGAAACCAACAGCAACCCAAGGAACAACAGCTGAACAACTTCAAAAGTGGTTTCATTTCTAGATTTTCAACTCCTTTGTAATTCGAATTTGACAATGTATAAATTGAAATTGATGTTTATTGTAGCTATTATGAACTAACCTTCTATTCTAAGATTGCAATGGAACCCAACACTTAAATTGCATTGAATTCTCTTTCTATTGATTTTAGTTATTCATTTGTGAATTGATTATCATAACCTTTGCTTTCTAGATTAATTGCTTGGCCCGTAATTACCTTGGGAACCTATATGAACTTGACGAACGGATTATAGGTTAAGACCTAGTTTTGATAACATGCGAGAGTATAGATTGTTGTGGGTTATTAATCGGATTAAGTGACATGTGTCTTATTAATTATCTGCAATAATAGATATCTTGATAGTAGTTGGGATAGACATATACCTAATTACCGCATGCAACCAATCGAGAATCTAGTCTTAATGACTTCTGATGTGAAAGTTGGTAATTGAGGGGACGATTAATTAGATTTAGTGACACGTGTCTATTAATCATTCCTGAAATTAGTCTCTTGATAGTGTATAGGATAGACATATACCTATGCACCGCTTAGGAAGATTCGTGATTGACCATCGACAGAGGCTCTTATGTAGTTTTGATTTCTCGGTTGTCAATTCGTATTATATAACTGATTGAAAAGAGAGAGTTACGAGATTCAAATGACGTGTTGGGGAAAATTATAATCTTAGACCTTTCTGTCTTGATATTTTACTGCGTTTTATTTATTACTTGACTTGTGAACTCAACCAATCAACAAAAATTCAAACCTTCACCGTTTAAATTAGATCAAATTGATTTACGATTGGTACTTGGTTATTATTCGTCACAATTCCCTATGGGTTCGACTCATATCTTATCATATATTACTTGTGGACCGTGTATACTTGCACGTGCGTGTTTATCGATAGCTAAATCGACCAACACTTACACGTGATCTCAATGATGTTCTTCTCAAGTATGTCTATATCCGTTTCATGTAATGTTTTTGAACATATGTCTAAAGAAACGACTAAGCTTAGTCAAAGCATCTCATATTGGTTTATCAAGCAAGTCCCGAAATGTTATAGGCATTAGTCTCTCCATGAACACGTGGCAGTCATGATTCTTCATCCCTTACAATTTCTCACTGGTAACACACTTTGCAATATTTGATGCATATCCATTGGGAGTTTCAAAGACTTAATCCATGCACACATATCTTCAATCTGCTTTTCAAATAATGTGAACTTTTTATGTAGTTTTATTATCTTTCTAGCAAGTGATTGATAAAGTTCTAAACCATGACACTTATAAATGTTTTCATATCCAGCCGCCTTTTCATTATCTTTCGTCTTGCCCTTAACATCTATCACAGTGTTAAATACATTGCCAAACACATTCTTCCCAATATGCATCACATATGATGAATCAAGTTTATAGACCAATAATGTAGTTTCTAAAAGATGTTTTTCCTAACTCATTTATGAGAATCACCAAATGCATTGATTATTTCTGAGGTAGCACTCTTATCGAATGAAATTATCCACAATCTCATCAGATGATCACGCACTTCCACCCTAGATAGTCGTGGTGCTGGGGAATCATTCTCTACTTTTTTTTTGCGGTTCTTGAAGACATGTACAATCTCTTAAGTCGATTTATAATTGAAAAATACCTTAATATCTTAAAAGGTATATTAGTTGTCTTCGTAGTTAACCCCTCTTTAGTAGACTTAAACCGATCATGACTGCACACTATGCACTTTTTCTTATGTTCATCTTCTTTATAAAATAATATACAATCGTTCAGACATGCATCAATCTTTAGGTATCCAAGACTCAACTTCTTTACCATTTTCTTACAAAAGTAAAAGTTGTCGGGCAATTTTTTATCATCAGGCAACTTTTCATCATTACTCTTAATGACCTTCAAGAGTGACTCAAAATATTCATGGCTCATGTTATGATCAGCCTTAATGTTAAGTAACATCGCCACTGCAGATAAAGTAGTTTACTTCATACAACCAGGCTATAACGGCTTGTTACCCTTTTCTAACAACTTGAAGAACGCCTTGGCATTAGAATTCATACGTATTAATCTATCTTGTTCCCAAAAAAAATTCGGCTTTGCAATATCCCGAACCATCTCATTCATATGATGCATACTACTATTTGGATTTTGTATCCATTCGATGCCAAACATCTTTTTCTGCCCATGTGCCCACCAACATTCTTCATAATTTGGCATAAACCCCTAAACAAGTAAATAATATATGACCATCTCTTTGTTCACATAATTGACATTCTTACACTTCAAATAAGGACATCTAATGTTGTTTTGAGAATTCACACATTCTTTCTGGCAATACATGAAATATAGAAACACTTCGTAACCAAATCAAAATTCAGCTGTAGCACCTACCTGACCAGCCTTTCGTTGGTTCATCCAACTACGGTTTGAATAATAATCCATAGTATTATTGTACATGTTTTGACAAGAATTACTTTATATGAACATGGTCATTGGTTGGTAGAATGCATGATTCCTATCTTAATATATCTCCACCCTTATTACACTGATTAGGTATGTGATGTCCCACTGATATCAACGACTTAAACACATGCATCTTTTATTCTTAAGAAATTTCGGCAGCATCTCCCATCGATCTCCATGTACACGAAATAGACTATGGTTTATATAGTCTAAATATGTATTGGAAGAACAATAGCAGATGAACAAACTAATATTTCTTTAAAATAAAAAGATTAATGTGCTTAAGTTACCGACACCAGTCTAAATGGGAACGGAACATGCAAGAACAGTCCCAAGACGGCGACTATTTAAGGTTCACTCTGGGTTTCTAAATTTACTATATTATACACGATAAATGCAAATTCAATCACAAACATATTGGACATATAAGGGATATTATATTATAATTTGAATATAACATTATTATAATATAAGTTATTGTATATTTATTATTATATTACATTATGGATATAGGATATATCTACAAGTAATTTGAACCCTAATATATTAGATATTTAAAATTAAGGTCAATTTATGTCTATTCTATTTAATTTAATTTTAATTTATTAATTTAATATATTATAATATTTTATTATATAATAATTTATTGTATATTCTATTTATTTGAAATTAGGATTAATTATCCCTAATATGCTATTTTATTTTTTATTTTTTTGGTTTGAAGAACTAAAGAATCTTACTAAAGGGTTAGTGAAAGAACACTAGCCATTATATTTTGAAATAACTTTAAAACTTTAGTAGGTTTTAGACTTGATGTTATCTTTTCTTAGAGTGAAAGAGAAAAAGATTACCTTTTTAGATTAATGACTTAAATATATTAAGTTTGGATTACTCAAAGATCATAATAACATGGGATTAGCCTAAGCATGTGATTACATACCTATTTCTTGCATGTGACAACCCATTTCCAAAACCAAATCAAAAATACAAAAGATACTTCCTAGTGACCAAAACACCCTTGAAAGATTTTGATTGTTCATATTGTTGAAGTGGTTCTAGAAGTAGATTTAGTCTTTGAATTCTGTTAATAAGTCCCTATTATTTAGGAAGTTGACATGTTCTTTAGCATGATCTCTATTATTTAGGGAGTTTGAATGCAGTCCCTTTTATTTTTAGTTTCTATTACTATAAGGCTATAAATAGCCCCATCTATATGTAATAATATCAACAAGTTTTTCTCTTAGTTTGATAGCTTTGTTTTACCAAAATTAACATCTGGTATCAGAGCTACAATCATGTCTTCAGAGAATAACTTTGTGCAGCCGGCTATTCCTCGGCTCGATGACCATTATGAGCATTGGAGCATGCTCATGGAAAATTTCCTTTGCTCCAAGGATTATTGGCACATCATTGAAAATGGAGTTTCCGAAGAGGATACAACCCTCACAGATGCGGAACGGAAGGTGCTTGCTGAGCAGAAATTGAAGGATTTAAAAGCCAAGAACTACTTATTTCAGGCCATTGATCGCACCATCTTGGAAACCATTTTGACCAAGAACACGGCCAAGGGAATTTGGAACTCGTTGAAGCAAAAGTATCAAGGGAATGCCAGAGTCAAGCGTCCGTAACTTCAGGCTCTTTGCAAAGATTTTGAAGTTCTGCACACGAAACAATGTGAATCTGTCAATGACTTCTTTGCTCGTACTCTTACAATTACTAACAAAATGCACAGTCTTGGTGAAAAGATGAGCGACGTTACTGTGAATGAAAAGATTTTGCGCTCTATGTCATCCAAGTTTGACTATGTGGTCTGCTCCATTGAGGAATCCAAGGATTTGGATTATATGAGTATTGACGAATTGCAAAGTAGCCTCCAGGTACATGAAAAGCGAATCTCTAGTCATATCATTGAAGAACAAGCATTAAAAATTGTTCATGGGGAACATTCTGGTAGTCCTGGACGTGGTCGTGGTGCTGTACGTGGAAGGGGATGTGGACGTGGTAGACAAGGTATGAACAAAGCTCTTGTTAAATGCTATTATTATCATGATTTTGGTCACTTTCAGAATGAGTGTCCAAAGAAACATAAGGAGCTCAACTACGGGAAGGACTTCAAAGCTCATTTTATTGAGACAACAGAGACGGAAGAGCTTTTACTCATGACCTACATTAATGATCGATCTGATGAGGAAATTATCTGATTCCTGGACTCTGGTTGCAACAATCACATGTGTGGAAGGAAAGAGTTATTTTCGCACCTTGATGAGACTTTCCGCAAATCTGTTAAGCTTGGCAATAATTCAAGTCTTCAAGTCATGGGGAAATGAAAAATCCATATGCAAGTCAACAACCATGCACACATTATCACAGAGGTATTTTACATACTTGATTTGAAAAATAATCTTTTAAGTATCGGCCAATTGCAGGAGAAAGGATTAGCTATCATAATTCAACACAACCAGTGGAAAGTATTTCATCCAGAGAAAGGACTCATCATTACAACCACTATGTCACACAATCACATGTTTGTTATTCGAGCCATTATCACCCCATCAGATCAACCAGATCAGTCATGTTTTCATATTTTTTCTCAAAGTCTAAATCATTTATGGCATTGTCGTTATGGGCATTTGAGTCTTGGTGGCCTCAAAACACTTTATCACAAGCAGATGGTCAAGGGTTTGCTGCAATTGAAGAGTTCTAGTCTTTTTTGTGAAGATTGTTTAATTAATATGTAAACAGCACAGAAATTCTTTTCCACAAAAAGGCACTTGGAGATCCTCACAAATTCTTCAACTTATCCATGTCGATATTTGTGGGCCTATTTCGCCAATATCCAACAACAACAAAAGGTATTTCTTGACATTTATTGATGATTTTAGTGGAAAAACCTGGGTATTTTTCTTGACAGAAAAATTAAAGGCCTTTGAAGTATTCAAGCTTTTCAAAGCTAAGGTTGAAACAGCCAAGAACACATCCATTCGAGGTCTACATACAGATATGGGTGGAGAGTTTAATTCCAATGAATTCACTGAGTTTTGCATGACCAACGACATTCAACGTCAACTGACTGCAACATATACTCCTCAACAAAATGGAGTTGCGGAGCATAAGAATCGCATGATCATGGAGATGGTTCGTAGTATGCTTTCATGCAAACAAGTGCCTAAGACCTTCTGGCCTGGGGCAGTAAATTGGACAGTACGTGTTCTCAATCGAAGTCCCACACTTGCTGTCCGAAATCAAACACCAGAGGAGGCGTGGAGTGGCACTAAACCCATGGTTGATCACTTCCGCATATTTGGATGTCTCGCATATGCTCGTGTACCAGATGTCAAACGCACAAAGTTGGATTACAAGAGTTTGAAGTGTGTCTTTCTAGGTGCGAGCGAGGAATCTAAGGTGTATCGATTGTATGACCCCTTATCAAATAAAATTGTGCTAAGTTGAGACGTTGTTTTTAATGAAGATAGGTACTAGCCTTGGATAGATACACATGGTGCTACTGTTCATGCTTCACTTGATTTGGAGGAAGAACATACAGATTCATTTGATTCAAATATTGCTGAAAATACAACACCTCTTGCCACTGGAAATCCAGGTTTTGAAGCTAACCAAGACACTCCTCCAACTCTTGTTCACTCATCTGAACTTGCAGCAGTCCATTTGCCTAATTATGTAGCAGCCAGACGATCTCGTGATCCACCACTTTGGATGCGTGATTATGATAGTGGTGTTGATCTTTCAGAGGAAGAACAAGATGATAACTTCGCTATGTTTAATGATGAAGATCCTCTAATTTTTTTTGATGCAATTCATAGTGACAAGTGGCGACTTGCCATGGATGCCGAGATTGCTGCCATTCAAAAAAACAATACCTGAGAGTTGACAGACCTGCCCGAAGGAGCAAAAACAATTGGAGTAAAGTGGGTGTATAGGACAAAGCTAAATGAGCATGGCGAAATAGACAAATACAAGGCACATCTCGTCATTAAAGGCTACACCCAATAGCACGACAATGATTATTCTGAAGTCTTTGCTCTCGTAGCCCGTTTAGACACTATTCGGCTTATCCTTGCCATTACAACTCAAGAAGTATGACCACTCTATCAATTAGATGTCAAATCTGCTTTTCTTCATGGAGAACTTGACGAGGAGGTATATGTTGACCAGCCACCTGGGTATGAAGTTAGAGGTGCATAACACAAAGTGTATCGACTTCACAAGGCGATGTATGGTTTGAAACAAGTGCCACGGGCATGGTATAGTAAAATCGAAGCCTATTTTTTGAAAGAAGGTTTTACAAAATGTCCATATGAACACACCTTGTTTCTCAAGCCCACCTCTGTTGGTAAGATCTTACTTGTGTGTTTATATGTTGATGATCTCATCTTCACCAGCAATGATGACTCTTTGTTCAATTCTTTTAAACGTTCCATGATGCAAGAATTTGACATGACTGATTTGGGTAAAATGAGTTATTTTCTTGGTTTGGAGGTGTTACAGCAGGACATTGGTATTTTCTTATGTCAACAAAAGTATGCTCGTGAAATCCTAGAGAGATTTCATACGGCCGATTGCAACTCAGTCCACAATCCAATTGTACCTAGATCAAAATTGATGAAGGATCTCACGGGTGAGAATGTGGACAGTACTTTGTATCAACAACTCGTAGGGAGCTTGATGTATCTCACCTCCACCAGGCCGGATCTTATGTTCGTTGTTAGTCTTCTAAGTCGTTATATGTCTCATCCTACTACACTACATCTCCAAGCAGCTAAACATGTGTTATGGTATATCAAAGGAACTATTAAATTTTGGAGTGTTCTATCGCCAGGGAGGGAATCATCAGCTTGCAGGGTATTCCGATAGTGATTATGTAGGAGATGTTGATGATAGGAAGAGCACATCTGGCTTTCTATTTTTATTAAGCTCGGGCGCAGTCTCTTAGTCCTCTTACAAGAACCAATTACTGAAGCCGAGTTTGTTGTTGCTGCCTCTTGTGCATGTCAGGCTGTCTGGTTACGAAGGATGATACGATGGAGCAATTTTGTCATGAACAACATTCCACAACTGTGATTTATTGTGACAATAGCTCAACAATTAAGCTTTCTCGCAATCCAATTATGCACAGTCGGAGTAAGCATATCAATGTTCGTTTTCATTTTTTGCGTGACCTCACTTGAGATGAAGTAATCAAGCTAGAATACTATCAAACTCAAGAACAACTAGCAGATCTTATGACCAAGCCACTAAAGCAGGATGCTTTCGAGAGGATGCGGGCACTGATGGGTGTTTGCAAGGATCCAGGAATAAACTGATCTGTGATCAATTTAAGGGAGGGTTTATTGCAGTGGTTCTAGAAGTAGACTTAGTCTTTGAATTCCGTTAATAAGTCCCTATTATTTAGGAAGTTGGCATGTTCTTTAGCATGATCTTTATTGTTTAGGGAATTTGAATGCAGTGCCTTTTATTTCTAGTTTCTGTTACTGTAAGGCTATAAATAGCCCCATCTATATGCAATAATGTCAACAAGTTTTCCTCTCAGTTTGATAGCTTTGTTTTACCAGCATTAACACATATTTGGTTTAGTTTTACTGAACTGGGTAGGGATTCTATAGTCATTCTGGAAAATTTTACAAGTACTGATAGTTATTATTTATGTCCCCATTTCTGAAAAAGCTTACATAAAGATTTGGATATAGCTCTTAATTCTTACTGCTTTATACAGACACACATGCTATTTTTTGGATTTGGATTGAGCCTTAATTAGAGCCCTAATATATTTTAGAACTTTTCCTAATGTGGCCCCAAATTAATCACTTATTTATGCCTAATTAAGAAATTTTCCCTAAAATAGCCCCAAATTCTACCATATTGTATAACTAATTGACCTTAATGAGAAAATCACCATCAAACAAACATATATCAAATGTATTTAATCACCATTAAACAAACAAAAGGTAGTTACCTTTGCATATGTATAATCTTTACATTACATATGTATTCAATTATGTGTACAAAACTCAAAAATTTCTCAAATGTACTTAGTGAAATAGAAAGGAAAACATACTTGATGATGGAAGGGTGGTGGGGAAGTGGTGGCGGAGCGACAAATGGGCTAGCGTGGGGTGGCGTCCGACAGTGCTTCTCTATCCTTCTCCTTCTCCCTCATCATGCAGCGGGGTTTCTCTCCGTCTCCTTTTTTTCTCCTTCCAGCTTTCTGTTTTGCAGCTAAGTTGGTTTTAGGTTTTAAGACAATTAGCGACCGCCAATAGCGACGGTTATGCGGTCGCTAATTTTTTAATGACCTGACACTTTTAGCGACGACCTGTCAACGAGAATGGGGTCGTTAATGGTCTGGTGCAAATTTTGGCGGGAAAAATTAGTAACTTTGTCGAGATTGGTTAATTAGCGATGGAATGTGGGTCGCTCAACCTCTCAACGACGAGTACTCTTGTCGGTCGTTGTTTTCGGTCGCTTAATCCATTGTTAGCGACCAAACTGGCCAGTCACTGATATGTTTGGTCGATAATGGGCATTTTTCTTGTAGTGTAATTTGACCAATTAAAAGATTTCTTTTTGGATTAGGATTTAAAATGGCTGGGAGCCATATAATTTTTCGAAGCCAACATGGAATGGAATTGGGTTTTATATATATGATGTGTGGCGTGATAAAGTTACATGCAATAAAAACTATTATAATAATGAGGTTTTGGCGGAGCAATAATACATAGGATTGCATCGCAGAACGGACCTTAAAATAGAGAGTTGCGTGAAGGTTTATTCACGAATGTCACCATCTTTTTCGGATCAATTAATAGTTGGAAGAGTTTAATTAATTCAGAGGATTTTGAGAAGTGAGGTAATTTAAGTTTTTACTCAAATTAAGATATAATTATATTCTCTCAATTTCGTGATATTTCAAGTTTTAGTTATAAAACTTGGAAGGATTATTTGTACTCACAGTTGATTATAATGAAATTTGCGGAACTCGACTTGAGGTTTTTACCTCTTACTTTTAGAGGGTTTTTCACGTAAAATTTAATGTCTTGCGTTTTGTTAATTTTTATACTATTAATTTTTATGGTTAATGTTATTTATTTAGATGAATTGTATTATTTATTTGACGTGATTTGTTATTTAATTTATAAGAGAGGGTTCTGGTTGGAAGAGTTTTTTCAACAAAAGTCAATAGACATTAAAAGATGGATCAATTATATGGAAATCATTATTTTATATAATGATCTATTAGTGAAGAGTGTGTGATTAAATTTTAATTCGTAACTGTTGCTATTAGTGGAAAACAGCATTGTAAAATTAGGATTACAAGCTAGAATTCAATCCAGAAGATCAAATATGACCAAAGTATGCAGGGCCACTGGCTTTTTATTGCTTTATAGGTAATTTTTTATTAAAGAAACTGAGATGCCAAAATCCAAAAGATACAAATAATGACCCGAGTACACAAAAAACTGACTAAAATTACAAATCATTGACTAATGTTTCATAAAACTAAACCTCAATCCAACATAAAAAAATTGGCAGCATTATCGGAACTCTTCTTGCTTCTAACCTGCATCTTTGTATATTGTTGTTGGATAATTAACGCAAGACATCAACGAACTTATACTTATTTTCTGTTTTAAACGATCAATTTTAAAAAAATTCAATTAAATATCAAAGTCAAGAAAGAATTTATTTTGACCTTATATTTTAATAGACGTTAGATGACCTTCTTTGACCATCTGTTTTATCTTAGGTGTCTTTTAAAATCAATTTTTAAAACAAAAGTAATGATGTGGATATTTGTGACATGGAATTGTTATTTGTGGCATGGAATTGCACTAACATCAGAGGGAAAGCAACCACTTTCTTATACACCCTCTGTATAAGAACGAACTTAGGGATTCTCAAGTTAGGGTTTTAAAACTGAAATTAAATTGAGAATTGAAGCTTACCCATGTTGAATCAAGGTGAAATCAGTGGCGACTCAGCAAGGAGTACTGCATCTTCTCAGTATCAAGCTTGCAATTGTGGAATCTCATCCTTTATGCGAACTTCTTGGATTCGAGCAAATCCGGATCGGAGGTTCATTGGATGTTCAAAGAAGCCATTCCAGGTATAGTTTATGAACTTCTCAATTGATCTCATGTTGCGTCTTGGTAGAGGTTGATGAAATTTTGAGTTTGATTTGTTGTAGAGTCATGACTTACAATGTGGATTATTCAAGTGGGTCGACCCTCAGGCTCATGAGAAATACAAAGTTGTTACTAATTAATTGAAAGCTGCGATGGATGTATTAAAGGAGAATAATAATAGGGAAAAAGTTGTGTTGAACCAATTGAAAGCTGAGATTGAGCAAAAAAATAAATAATAAATAATAAATAATAAATAAATAAATAAAAAGAGAGAGAGCTGAAATTGAAGGGGGAAAATTTGAAGTTGAAAGTGAAGTTGCATATTACGGAGATGAGGATGAGAAACAATTGTAAAAAGTATTGGATTCTTGTGTCAAAAAAAAAGAAAAAAGTATTGGATTCTTTGTTTTCTACTGTTGGGTTTTGTTGGTTTGATATGCTTTATAATGTAATCTTAGGACACATTATGTATAGGTTGTATTGAAGAAAATATCAAAGCACCATTATTGTTTACTACAAATGGCTTTGTAGTGCTTATATGAATGGTACCTTTTGTATCATTTGTTATCTCCAAACAAAAATTGTTACTCTTCATTGCTCTTGATTTATGCTCTACTTTAACAACAATATAATGAGTAATATATTTACTACAAATAATCAATTCAGTGGAACACATCCATTGACAAAAGTTAAACCAAAAGCACCACTGCCAAATGTGTACATCAAGTTAAACCAAAAGCACCACTTTTTACATAAAGTATCCATGTGCAACTAAAACAATAACATCTCTGTGCAACTAAACAAAAAGCAACATTGTTTACATAACACGTCCCTATGCAACTAAAACAATAGCATCCCTGTGCAACAAAAATAAAAATATACACGTGCAAATGAACAAAAAGCACCACTGTTTACATACTTAAAAGCATACATTTTTCAACTAAAGCAGATGCATTCATAGAAACACCCTCCTTTTTACCTTCTCATTCACTTTGTTAGTAGATTGTTTATTTTTCTCCACCAATCTTGGTAATTTTATCAACTGTGTGAAAATCAAGTAGTAACACATTTAGAAGGGGATGAATAAGTGTGGGAACGAATAATAAACAATTTTTTCAATTTAAAACTATCAGTCTGAATCCAGTCGGTTGAAAGCATGCGCTTGGATTCTGTTTTCAAAAAACTGTTGTAACTTGTGTTTTTGAACTTTTTGTAAAACTTATCGAATGACACTGCTGAGTTTTCAAAAATGTTTTTTTTTTTGTAAACAAAATGCATTAAGTGAACAAAAAAAAACATATTTTAGTTACTTAACAAGTTATAATGATGAAAAATAAATTATGCACAATCAAACCACAAGAACACAAAAAATTGTACTTGGTTTGGCCCTTAAACTATTCTACTGGCCTACATTCAAGTCCAAATATCAAATAATATTTGGAGGCTTATATTAATTCCTTTTAATATAAGTTACACCTTATAAGATAGTATCACAAATATCTGAGCATCTATGCTCCCCTTTAGCACGAGTTTTTATTAGGGGATTCATGTCTTCCAACTAGAAAAAGGACATTCCTATACATTTTCGACACGTGTAGTAGTAGTATTTTAGTAGTGAGAAATGGTAGGCCCCAGTGAAAAAGTAAGAAAGAGATATCACTACAAGAAAATGGCATAACAACGACCAAGGGTATTAGCGACCGCAATATTCGGTCGCTAATTCTATTAATAGCGACTGGTATTAGTGACCGCATGGAGTATTGGTCGCTATTGTCTATCAGCGACCGCAGTCGGTCGCAGATCGGTCGCACATACAAAAATTACCGCCTTAAATTTTGCACAAAATTTCGCAAGGTAACTTGTTGCGACCAAAGCCTTTCAGCGACCGTTTCCGATCGCTAAAACATCCACGTCATTAAAAATCAGCGACCGCACGCGGTCGCTGATTCTCTTTTAGTCTATTCAGATTCAGACAGTCGAGCAAACCAGTAAACGGAGGAAAAAGAAGGGAGAAAAGATGGAGAAGAGGGAAGAGGGAGAAGAGGGAAAAGTGAAGAGGGAAGAGGGAGTCGCCGCCCCCGCCACCGCTGTCACCGACCAAGCTAGCAGTCGCCGCCGACTAGCACCGCCCTTTTGATCAGGTATGCATAATGAACTATTACTTAATGTAATTTTTTTTTAATGATTATCAAATATTGTTGGAGTTTAGTTTAATTTTGAGATTCATTAGATATATGTATAGTTTAATCAAACTTTTTAAGATTGCATGTTGTTGTTGTATGTTACTGTACAAATGTTGTAATAAATTATAGCTGATAACTTTTTAGGATTGCTAATTTTCGCCATTGTTGTTAGTTCGATTCCAGGATATTCATTGTTGACTTGGAGCTTGGTTTTACATGTCTTGGCTCAAATTTTAATTTGCCTTCATTGCTTCATTTGTGTAGCTTGTTTTTTGAGACTGATTTGAGTTCAATAAAGATTGTTCCTGTTTTGCTAAAATATTTTTGCCCACGAGTTCTTATCATTATTGACACATTTCATTATTCATTATATGCTAGTATAATATATCAATTTGAGTTGCTACTGTTATTACAGTCCTACATACATTTTCCCCCCCACGCAAATCAATATGTGTTATGTCCACCATTTTTTCTTGTTTGTTTTTGTTAATAATATTCAGATTGTTACCTTATTTTGAATTTTATGTAATATGTATAGCAAAGTATTTTAATTCTATTTACTTCGCTCTGAGTTAAATAATATTTCATCCGTTCCAAAATTAAAAATACATCTGTAAAATCATTACTTTTTAAGGATAATTTTATTTTCTCAAATATAGTCTTAGTATTATAAAGGTACAACTTTAACGTTTTCAGCAACAAAAACTAGTAATTAGAAAGACAAAAACTACTAATTTTGAGATTCATTAGTAAAATATGTTTAAAATAAAATAAAATAATGAACTAATAGTATTTACTTAGTTTCTAAATACTAAATAAAATAATATAAAATAATAAAAATAAAATAAAACAAAGAAAATAAAATAAATAATGCAAAATAAAATAAAATAAAATAAAAAATATAATAAACTAAGTAGTATTTACTTAGTTTCTTATCACTAAATAAAATAATATAAAATAATACAAAATAAAATAAAATAAAATAAAGCAAAGTAAAATATGTTTAAAGTAAAATATGTCCAATACTAAATAAAATAAAATAATATAAAATAATACAAAATTAAATTAAATAAAAAATAATATAATGAACTAAGTAGTATTTCCTTTGTTTCTCAATAGTAAATAAAATAATATAAATAAAATAAATTAATATAAATAAAATAAAATAATACAAAATAAAATAATACAAATTAAAATAAATTAAAATAGAATAAAATAAATAATATAATGAACTAAGTAGTATTTATTTAGTTTTTCAATACTAAATACAATAATATAAAATAATACAAAATAAAATAAGATTCAGATATTTCCACGAGATTAGATTTTGGTACAAAATAAAATATAATGAACTATGTAGTATTCTGATGTTTCCACGAGATTAGATTTTGGTTGTCTATCCCTTATATTAAGTTGTTCATTCTTGTCATTATGGTTTGAACATGTATGGTTGGGGCTGTGTTGTTGTTTGAACACCCTCAAACAACAACAGCTTACAAGTATGTTGAAATGTTAATCATATACTTATAAGTATGCTCAAGTCATATGTTTATAAGTATGCTTAAATGTTAATCATATGCTTAAAAGTATGCTAAAGTCATATGCTTACAAGTATACTCAAGTCATATACTTACATAAAGATACATCTATATGTATGTATATGCATCATAAATGATATTGGGAAGAATTATAAATCTCTAACAAGGGGAATACAATAATTCTTGTGTGCAATAGGTATCGTGGTATCATGGACCTGTATTCAGACCGTAGTTAGATGTCAAGTGCCTAGATAGGTGCTACAACTGAATTTAGATATAGTTGTCTAGTGTTTCTGGATTATGCGTATAGTCACCCCGAATGTGTGAATGGTCAGAACAAGATTAGATGCCCTTATTTGAAGTGTAAGAATGTAAATTATATGGACAAAGACATGGTAAACTATCATCTACTTGTTTCTGGGTTCATGAAAAATTACGAAGAATGTTAGTGGGCACATGGGCAGAGAAGAGATAGTGGCATCGCACAAGTACACAATCCGGGCAGCAGTACCCATCGTATGAATGAAATGGTTCATGATATTGCAGGGCCAAATTTTGATTGGGAACAAGGCAGAGAGTAACCTATGAATTCAGATGCCAAAGCGTTCTTTAAGTTATTGGACGAGGGTAGCGAGTCGTTGTGGCATGGTTGCACCAAGCACACCACGTTGTTTGCAGTTGCGACATTACTTAACATCAAGGTTGATCACAACATGAGCCATGAGTGTTTTGAGTCGCTCTTGAAGGCCATTAAGAGTATGTTACCTGATGGTGAAAAATTGCCCGATAACTACTACTATTGTAAGAAAATGGTGAAAAAGTTGGGTCTTAGATACCAAAAGATCGATGCATGTCCGAACGATTGCATGTTGTTTTATAAGGAAAATGAACATAAGACAAAATGCACATTTTGCGGTCATGATCGGTTCAGGCCTATTAAAGAGGGTGTGACTACAAAAAAGTTCTATATACCTTTAAAGATTTTATGGTATTTTTCAATTACACATCGGCTCAAAAGATTGTACATGTCTTCAAGAACAGCTGAACATATGTCTTGGCATGCGAAATCTCCAACTAAAGATGGAGAACTTAACCATCCTGCAGATAGGCAAGCTTGGAAAGATTTCAACTTAGCACATCCTGGTTTTGCATTAGAACCTAGAAATGTGAGGCTTGGATTGTCCACTGATGGTTTCAACCCGTTCGGCCACTCAGCTGTTCCGTACTCCTGCTGGCTAGTGATTATAACTCCGTACAACTACTGGTTCTGTACTCTTGTTTCTTTCACTCGTAATTCCTGGTTCTAAAAGTCCTGGAAAGAACCTAGATGTTTACTTGAGACCTCTTATAGACGAGTTGAAGGTATTGTAGGAGGATGGAGTACAGACGTGGGATGTTGCCATGAAAACAAATTTTAACCTTAAGGCAGCAGTTATGTGGACTATAAGTGACTTTCCTGCTTATGGTATGTTATCTGGATGGAGTACACATGAGAAGTTGGCTTGTCCATATTATATGGAGCATACAAAATCTTTCAATCTATCAAATGGTCGAAAGCCATGCTGGTTTGATTGTGATCATCGTTTCTTGCCGTTAGACCACCCGTTTCAAAGGGATAGAGAAAACTTCAGGAAAGAGAAAGTAGAGAATGATATGCCCGCACCGCGATTGTCGAGGACGGAGATGCGTGACCGTGTGATGAGATTGTCGGTCATCTCATTCGGTAAGAATGTTGCCTCTAACATCATCGAGGGGTTTGGTGTATCTCATAATTGGGTTCGGAAAAGCATCTTTTGGGAACTGCCTTATTGGTCTACAAATTTGATTCGTCATAATCTAAATGTGATGCATATTGAGAAAAATGTGTTCAACAATGTGTTTAACACCGTGATGAGTGTTACGGGCAAGACAAAAGATAATGATAAGGCACGGTTAGATATGAAAGATATTTGTAAACGTCCTGGATTAGAACTTTATGAATCTCCTAATGGTAAGATGGTCAAACCGCATGCAAGGTACACATTATCCAAAAAGCAGGTTGAAGATGTGTGCACATGGATAAAGTCTCTGAAACTACCAAATGGATATGCGTCAAACATTACAAGGTGTGTTACAGGTGGAAAATTGCAAGGGATGAAGAGTCATGACTGTCATGTGTTCATGGAGAGACTCATGCCTATAGCATTTCGGGACTTGCTTGATAAACCAATATGGGATGCTTTGATTGATCTTAGTCATTTCTTCAGAGACATATGTTCAAAAACATTAAATGAAAAGGAGATGTTTATACTTGAGAAGAACATCATTGAGATCACCTGTAAGCTTGAAAAAATATTCTCACCTGGTTTTTTCAACTCTATGGAGCATTTGCAAATCCATCTACCCTATGAAGCTCGTGTTGATGGCCTAGTTCAATATAGATGGATGTACCCTTTCGAGAGGGTCATGGGAAACCTTACGAGGAAGGTGAAGAATAGAGCTTATGTCGAGGGGTCGATATGTGAGGCATACAGTTTCGATGAGATATCTATGTTTGTCTCAGACTATTTTCCCGACGAAGTCTTAACAAAGGCCAATCGAGTCCCGAGACATGATGATGGGGGCACTGTTGAACTAAATGGTCAGCTTTCTGTATTTGGTCTACCAGGTCGCGCTTATAGAAAAGGGAAGCGCATATTCCTCTCTGAGCAAGAATTGCATGTTGCACATACTTACATTCTTCTCAATTGCAAGGAGATTAATGAATATGTGAGGTATACATGTGAAATTCATTAATATTGGTCCTATATGTTAACTTGCAATCTCATCTTAATATAAATTAATGTATATAAAATTGTATAGATCATACGATGATTAGTTAAAAGCAAATCAGCCCGGCATCACTGATAAAGATATTCAAGTTAGTCGTGATCAAAGATTTGCACTTTGGCTAAAGGACAAAGTAAGTTAAGTTAATTAGGTACGACATATATAGTGTTCAAGTATGAATTCATTTAATTTAATTTCTGAATTTTTGTAGGCTCTTAATGGGGGAACTATTCCTCCAAATGTACAAGTCCTAGGTATGGGCCCAGATAGGGACCAAGTCAGTCGCAATGGTTACAAAATAAATGGCTGTCAATTTCATACAAAGACATGCTCGCGGTAAAAGAACAACTAATACTGGAGTGTGTGTTCAAGGAGATTGTTACAACGAGCTTGGTCGTGCCTTTTATGGGGAATTGGAGGAAATCATCGAGTTCTCGTACAAGGGTACTTATGGGGGATATATTAACTTGTTCAAGTTTTTGATTCAGAAAAAGGGATACGTGTCGATCGACATGAAATTGTCGATATTGATCTTCATAGGTCCACGTACGTCAACGCACCGTTTGTGTTGCCAACTCAAACAGTACAAGTATACTACACTCCTAGTCTTGTTAGGAAAAAGGATAGACCGCCTGTAGATTGGCAAGTTGTAATTCATATTCCTGCGCGTAGTCGTGTCCAAGTAGTAGACGGTGAGTTCTACCAAGAGAAGATGCTTCATAGACCTCCGATAATAAATGTGGAGGACAACAATGAATTACTCCACTTAGAGGGTGGAGATGAACCTGATAAATTGAATTCCGAGTCAGTACTTGTGTCAGATGCCAATGATACTGAAGAGGAAGAGTTATTGACTGACATTGACACTTCATCTAAAGAAGATGATGGTTATGAATCTCTAATACATATAGAAAATGATTCTGACTCTGACAACGATTTTCATTAACATGTATGTTTAGTTTATCTTGTATTACATATCCTGATTATTTGGTGATTATAATAATTATAAAATAACTATAAAATTAAATTACATGTCATTATTGTCATTTTATTTGTATATTTAATGTCATATAACTCGTAATAGCATCCACTCATTTTTAGGCATACAGATGTCTTTTGAAGCAGCGTAGAGAAAGCGCGGCTTGGGTCGGGGGCCTAATCATGTCCCAAAGGCCCCGGCTAATCTGGATGAGCGTATTCTGATTCAAATTAGACCTCCTCCAGACAGCACGTACGTTATCTACCTATTATCTCAGCCATATTTTATGTTACCATTGTTTCGAAGAAAAATACTAATGTAAATTGCTTTAAATAGTAAATAAAAATTACTTATTTTTAATGTAAATTGTTGTATATTTTAGTGACTTTCCAAATAGCAAGATTGTCAAGTGCATTTCACAGCTGTGTTTGCAGAACTGGCCTACGCCAGTGATTACGTGGGCGAGCACACCTCTCGCCCACAAGGATGCAGTTTGGGCTGAATTTCAGGTATATTTTTTTATTTTCGAGACATAATATAAGTAACTCACTAATATTGTTTATATAGGTCCCTTATATTATGTTAATATCACCGTTTTAATATTATTATTGTTGTTTTACTTGCAGAAGAAGTATATGTGGGACGACGTGCAGGCGTCAATTATCCAGACACTGTTCTGGCAGAAATGCGCCGTCAGAACTAAAGATAATTTGAATAAAGAACGACAGAAAGCCCCGCATAATTCAGAGATAGACCATCCAGGACAGGACGAGCAGTTCATGCATGAGCATAGCCCTTGGTGGTGCACGCAGTCCATATGGGCTTCGATGTATGACCAGTGGAGAGCTGAGAGCTGGGTCAAGAGATCGAAGACTGCTACCTCGAACAGAGCCTCAGGTGCACCTGAAGGCGACAAGGCAAAAGGCACCTACAAGGGCGGCAGTATCTCACAGCTGCAGCATATTGCTGTCAGGGTACGTATGAATAACAAAGTTGTTGGTTTAATTCTCTGTATTTATGTTAACTGTCATGATTTGTAGAATATTACATGTTTACATATTAATATAAGAGCATGTTTTGTAGGAGGCTCAGTCTCAGGGTCAGCCTATCCATTGGCTGGAGGTGTATGTGGCCACCCGCGATGGTCTGCCTGAGGCTGTCAAGATAGCGGTAATAATTTTTTATAACTTTGATATGAAGCTTAAATTTTTACGTCATTCTTTATCATTTTATATTTATTTGTAATGAATTTAATTGTTAACCTGTTGACAGGACACTTATAAGAGTTTAATGGATGACCGCTATCCTGAAGGCATCCCGCGTCCGATGATTGATTAGGAATTATGGGAAAGGGCGTCGGTTGTGAAGAAGAACTATGTTAAAGGTCAAACGACGATGCCCGACCTTTAGTGGATCAGGCAGCTCTGCTACCCAGTCCACACAGTCATCGGGTCACCCAGCCTATCATACGCCTGCTGACTGTGTGAGAGCAATCTGTCGACATCGTGATCTTCTTCGCATACTGGGTGGGCATCTGCAGTCTCTGAATCCTGATGAGCTAGCAGAGGTCGTGGCAGCAGAAGCACGGCACGAGGGTGGCGACGCGGGTGGCGACGAGGTAATCTTAGTACATATGCTCAAGTCAAGATAGTCTTACTTATGTTTAAATAATTTCTATTATTTAGCTTTCCCTCGCTTTGCTTTGTATAAGTCATACCAGTATTAACATATATATTCTATATGTAACATGTTTTATTCATTTGTTAATTACAGGGTCGTACTAAGTTGGGCGATGATGCATGAAGAGCTAGGTTTTGTTGTTTAGATTTTTAAACCCTTGTACTTTTATATTCATTCTTTAGACAACTGTATGTTAGTTAAAGATTTTTAGACATTTGTATATATTTATTTAGTTCATATTGGTTTCTTAATGTTTATATAGTTTGTATTGTGTTGGTTTATGTGTTTGCATATAGATGGATGCTTATATATATACTGTTGTGCATGTGTTCGGATATAAAGCGTGGATGAATGTTAATATGGATGTATATATTGACTGTTGTGTGTTGGGATATAAAGCAGGTACTAAACAGGTATAGTTTTTTTAGGGAAATTCACAAAACAAGCAATTCCTTTTTTTTAAAATACAAATTAGCGACCGTAGGCGGTCGCTAATACCTATCAGCGACTGCTAATGACATTTTGGTATTAGCGACCGCATGCGGTCGCTAATGGTGATCGCTTACACGTGTCGACATGGTCCACGTCACCCCTGAAACCTAACATGTCGTGACTCAGCTTAGCGACGGTTGCGGTCGCTGATTATTCGGTCACTAATAGTGGTCGCTGATGTCCAACCAGTGATCAGATTATATGCGACCACTATCTGTGACCGCATGGGGTCGCTGATACGCGGTCGCAAATAGACTTTTTTCTTGTAATGTATATAATAGACCATGTTTGTTTAAGTTTATTAAAACTTCTTGTAGCTTATTTATTAATTTGTTCAAATAAGTTAAGAGTATTTTATTATGGTTATTTTTTAAGAAAAATAATTTATTACGAAAATATACTATTAGTTGACAAATAAAATAATGCGTGCACTTAAGAATCTATTAAACTATAAATTAAAATTGAAGTACTTAAGATTTTAACTTTTTTGCACATTAAATGTGTTATACTTAGTTTATAATTTATTATTTTTTAATAACTTATAAATGTAAGGTAAATTTTTGTGACTACCTCTGCTTTCATATTTTTTCTTATTATTTTTATAAAATTTAATAATAAAAAATAATATTAGATATCTGTTTTTCTATAATAAGAGAATAAGAGAAAACATATAGTACGATGAATTGTAAAATATCACCCCACTTAAAATAGATATTATACTTGAAATATTGAAAGAGCTGTAAGCTGATAATATCGCTTTTATTGTAATTGTTGTGTATTTTTAAAACCTCCAAAGATACCTTTCTAAAACCATTAAATGTAACAACTAGTTTTGAAGATCTTTAAGCTAGGATTTTATTAAGATAAGATATTACTTCCTTTAATAAACCAATCTGATGAAGACAATATTTACAACTCTTCCTTTAGAAAGATTCTTCTTTTAGAAAATTCATTTTGAAAAGCTTCATCTAGATGATTATTTTAAAATGTTATTTTATTCATTCAAAAAAAAATTATTTTGAAAGTTTATTCTACTCCATTTTGTACACTACATAAATTATTTTACAAATACTATTAATATATTTTTGACAATTTTACAATATACAAGTTAGTGTACACCATAGAACTTATATAAAGCAATTACTAATTAAATCATAAATATATATTTAGGTTGATCTCCTACATAGGAAGTAAAATCTAGTCACGTGCTAAGGTAAGGAATATCATTTGCTTTCATACTCCTAAATTTATACTTACTATGGTAAAAAATTATTATTCGTTTCTACAGCCCTTAACATTAAACGGTAAAAATTTCAAAAATAACAATTCGTTAAAATTTCTTTAATAGTTTGCGCTTTATTTAATAACTTTTGACATGCGCCTTCCTGTTGAATTATAACCGTTGTATTTAAACTGTGAATATTTAGACTTTGGACTTTACATTTAGACTAAACATTTTGACTTGAACTTTCTATTTGAACTATGAACATTTTAGACTGTTGAATATTCCTTGTACCGTGAGCCCTACTGTTGAACTTCCTATCGATGAATCTTGGACAATACCAGTGGACTTGAACTTCTTCTGATATTTGGACATCGTGTTGACAATTTGGACATTATTGGACTATGTATAAATTAAATTATTTCTTAAACATAAATAAATTATAGATCTATAATATTCATTCATTGTTTTAGTATTCCTATTATTTTTGTTTATTCTTTGTTGTTTGTACGACCTTCAGGACTCAAGTTATTGTGAATGTCTTTAACCTCGGTGCAAAGACAATATAGTTGTTGAGTATTTTAGTTTATGTGGTACAGACACGTGGTGAAAATTCTTTTTGGCCTGGGTACAAAGAAAAACTGTTGTTTGATATGATCATGACCATTTGTGTTATAATTGATGGAATCTTGATGATGTTAAATTTTAAATTAGAGAAGATAGTAAACATTATTGTCTATTTGACTCTTCTAATGGATTCCTCATTCTACTGCAGTTATTTGTTAAAAACTTATGTTGTTTAGCATTTTCTAAATCTCTGATATATCATTATTGGAGACTAAAGATAATTTTATCTGTTTGTTATCCTATTCATGATATTTCTTACTGGGTTATTTGAGTTCACCCTTTTGTTTTTCTTAATTCCTTTCAGGAAATGAAAATGTAACTGGGGCTAGCGGGAAGAACATGACAATAGAGTGACGGTCCGATTTAGCAGTTGCAGTAGTCCTCACTAAGTTGTAAAATAGTGTGCATATAATTATAGTGAAGACTTAGTGTATATGCTGTCATACTATACACGACATTGTAATATTTATAATTAGAAAAATTTATATATGTTGTTTTGTATTTTGACGACTCAAATTGGGTTGTATAGTCCCGAATTTGGGGGCGTCACAGTTGTATCAAAGCTTAGGGATATGATCTCTGGTGGAGATCTGGGCTTAGAACTAGGAGAGGAGAGACGAATAGAATCCTTCACTAGTGTGTCCTACCTAAGTTAAATTTCGTTATCTAATTAGTCGATTTGAATGTGGGGACAAGAAGTGACATGTCTGTTTTTTAACTAACATTTGCTTTATGGTCGTATTTCAGAATGACATATGAAAATCAGGAGATAAACTACGGAATACAGGAGGCAATTGAGACCTTACCAACCATTAATCAAGAGGCTAAACTAGCAAGCTATGAATCAGGAGGGCAATAATCCTCCCGTGACTACAGAAAATAACGCCACTGACCACATGATGTATGATACCTTCTTAAGGGGCTTTCTACAATTCATGCAAAACCAGGCACGAGAAACTCCTAATAACAGCGGAAACGCTGGTAACAAGCAGCTGGTCACTGCAAAATAGTTCAAAAAGTTGGGACCGTCTGAGTTTTTTTGGGAAGCCGGACCTACTTAAATCAGAGGCGTGGATAAAGCAAATGACAAAAATATTTGATATACTATGATGCGCTGAAGAACAAAAGGTTCCCTTCACCACCTTTATGTTGCGAGGAGAGGCGGATCACTAGTGGGAATTAGTGAAATGTACTCATCACTCGGAACTCGAGATGTCTTGGGTAGAGTTCTAAGAACTGTTCAATGAGAAGTATTTTCTAGAGAGTATTCGCCACATGAAGGAGGTGGAATTCATCAAAATATAGCAGAACAACATGACTGTCTCATAGTATGAGGCCAAGTTTGCTGAACTATCCCAGTTTGTACCCCACTTGGTGGACGATGAGGAGCGCATGGCTCGAATGTTTTTACGAGGTTTGAAACCTAAAATTCGTCAACACCTTATTTCTCTTAAACTTCGTTTGTATTCAGATATCGTGGATAGAGCTTAGTTATTATAGCGAAAAAAAGAGATGTTCCAACTAGGAGGCAATGGCAGTTAAAAGGAAAGAAATCATGATAATAATCGTGACAATAGCAACAATCATCGAAACAACAAGAACCATCAAGGAGAAAATCACCATGCCAAGAATGAAAATCACTCCGGTGGTAATCCTAGCACAAATAATAGAAGGAGCGAACCTAATAGAAATAACTTTAAGAAAAGAAAACTTAATGATGATCGTGAAAAGGCATCGGCATCGACACCAGCACCGATTTCAAAGGGAGGAGATCGAGCACCAGTTAAATGTTACAAGTGTGGACAAAAGGGACATATCAGCCCAAAATGTACTCAACCATCCAAGGTTTGCTACAGTTGTGGGAAGGAAGGCCACATAGCTCGATTTTGTCCATTAGCAAATTTGAATTCATCTGTAATGGTGACACCTAAGGCTAACACAGACAAGCTGAAACCTATGGTTTAGGAGAGATCTTTTGTCGTCACATCCCAAAAGACGTGAAACCCAAACAAAGTCATAACTGGTAAGCTACTTATAAATTTTCGCGAAGTCTATGCCCTGTTAGATATTGGCTCTACCTATTCTTTTATTTCACCTGCATGTGCTCAACATATGAACTTGACTCCGGAGAAATTAGACTTTGATTTATCTATTGAAACTCCATTATGAGAGATAGTCGTTACATCTACTGTCTATAAATCTTATTTGGTCCAAATTGGCATCCTCACATTACCTGTTGATCTTATATCTTTGGAAATGTGTGATTTTGATGCGATTTTAGGAATTAATTGGTTGATTAACTATCATGCTAAAATTGATTGCTTTCATAGAATCGTTAGTTTTCATATTCTTAATCAACCTGTTATGCAAATTCAAGCAACCAAACCATTGAAATCGATAACTATCATTTCTAGCTATAAGGTCGTCCACTTATTGAAAAATGAATGTCAAGCCTTCTTATCTCATATCACTGATTTAAACAAAAACACATCGGACTTGAATGACATTTCCATTGTAACTTCCTGGCTTACCCTAGACCGTGAAATTGAATTTTCTATTGACATTGAACCCGATACCAAACCTATTTCTAAGGCCCCATACCAAATGGCTCTCATTGAACTTTAGGAGTTAAAAGTCCAACTACAAGAGCTATTAGATATGGGTTCCATACGTCCGAGTACATCACTTTGGGGTGCTCTTGTTTTATTCGTGAAGAATTTGTTTTATTCGTGAAGAAGAAGGACGAGAGTATGAGACTGTGCATTGACTATCAAGAGTTGAATCATGTCACCATAAAAAATTGGTACCTGTTACCTCAAATTAATTGATGACATGTTTAATCAATTGTAAAGTGCTCAATATTTTTCAAAAATTGATCTCTGTTCCGGATATCATCAATTAAAAATTAAAGTTGATGACGTTCCAAAGACTGCCTTAGAACTCGATATGGGTATTATAAGTTCTTAGTCATGCCTTTTGGATTAACCAATGCTCCTACAGCCTTCATGGACATGATGAATCGAATATTCAAGGAATATTTGGATCATTTCGTGGTTGTCTTTATTGATGACATTCTCATATACTCTAAGAGTCGTGAGGATCATGAACGGCACTTGAGATTGATACTTCAAAAGCTGGGTAAGAACAAGCAGTATACCAAGTTAAAGAAATGTGAGTTCAGGCTTGAGGAAGTAACATTCTTTGGGCATGTGATATTTAAACAGGGGATATCAATTGACCCTGGGAAGATTGAGACAATATTAAATTAGGAACAACCTAAGACAGTAACTAAAGTACGAAGCTTTTTGGGCCTAGCTGGTTATTATCAGAGATTCGTATAAGGATTCTCTTGAATTACTGCTTCATTAATTCACTGACTCGAAAAAGCATAAAATCTAAATGGAGCGAAGAATGTGAGAAGAGTTTCTAAGAACTCAAGAGGAGACTTGTTTCAGCCCTTGCTTTGACCATACCATCAGGATCGGGAAGATTTGTCATCTACACCAATGCTTTAGGCAGAGGCCTAAGTTACGTTCTCATACAACACGAAAAAGTTATAGCTTATGCCTCTCGATAACTCAAAGAATATGAGAAGAATTACCCTACTCATGATCTAGAGTTGGCAGCGGTCATTTTCGCATTAAAAATCTGAAGACACTACGTATACGAGGAGAAAGTGGAGATCTATATGGACCATAAAAGTCTCAAATATTTCTTCACTCAAAAGGAACTCAACATACGACAATGATATTAGCTTAAGCTGTTGAAGGATTACAACCACACCATCCAGTACCACCTTAAAAAGGCGAATGTGGTAGCTGACGCATTAAGTAGAATATCATATGCGAGTGCAAGTACAATACTGACAGTATACGGGCGCATTTTGTATGACTTACAGAAGATAGAGATAGAGTTAAAGACATTAGGGACCCATATAAAGATCGCACATGTATAAGTAGAACTAACTTTAATCGATAAAATTAAAGTTGCTCAAGTTATTGACCCGGAACTGGTGAATATGATGAAGAAAGTACAACAAGATATTATTCCAGAAGCGAGAATCGATAAGAAAGAAATACTTTGAGCCAACTCTCGACTCTGTGTCCCTAACGACCCTAAACTGAAATATAAAATCACGATGGAGGCACAAAACACATTGTTTGTAATTCACCTTAAAAGTACCAAAATGTATCGTGACGTTCGACATACATTTTGGTGGAACAATATGAAGAGGGAGATCACTGAGTTTATCTCAAGGTGTTTAACATGTCAACGTGTCAAGGCAGAGCATCAAGTACCTAAGGGTCCATTGCAACCACTTGAGGTTCTAAAATGAAGTGGGAACACATCAATATGAATTTCGTGACAAGTCTTCCCAAGGTTTCCTAAGGCCTAGACGCAATTTGGGTCATTGTAGATAGATTATCCAAGTCTACTCATTTCTTGACCATGTGAGAAAACTATTCACTTAAGCATCTATGTACATAAGCGAGATTGTGAATTACATGACATGCCAATATCCATAGTTTCTGACTGGGGCCCTAGATTTACTTCACAATTTTGGATTAGCTTACAAAAAGCTATGAGCACTGACCTGCGATTAAATTCTGCATACCATTCCCAGATGGACAGGGAGTCGAAAAAGATAATTCAGACTCTCGAAGATCTATTGAGACTTTACATACTAGACTTCAAGGGAAATTGGGACAAGTACTTACCCCTAGTTTCTCCTACAACAACAATTATCAAGCAAGTATAGGCATGACTCCATTCGATGCTTTGTATGAACGAAAATTTTGCTCTCCAGTATCCTGGAATAAGGTAGGAGAAGAAAATTATTGGGACCGGAATACAAGCAACACAAGAATAACAAAAGAGTTATGTTGATCTTCATCGAAAAGACGAGGGATTTAATGTCAGAGACCATGTATTATTATGTGTTGCTCCATAGAAAGGAGTTACGAGAATCAAAAAGAGAGAAAAACTCAACCCTCGATTTATTGACCCATTTGAATTCCTCAACCGAATGGAAACTGTGGCATACAGACTAGCTCTACCACCAAATATGTCCCGTAACATTTTTCATATATCCATATCACGTAAATATGTGAAGGACCCAAACCCCATCATTGAATTGGAACCAGACAAGATAACAGAAGATTTAACATATGAGGAGGTATCTATCAAGATTTTAGATAAGAAGGAATAGATTTTACGCTCAAAGGTCATACCTCAAGTCAAAGTTATATGGAAGAATCATGATACAGGGAAAATGACTTGGGAACTAGAATCTGATATGAAAGCTAAGTATCCTTACCTCTTTGAAATGCTAGATACGTCAAATTTTGGGGATGAAATTTCATAAGGATGAGAGGTTGTACGACCCGGGCATTTAATTAATAAAGCTTAATTTTTCTTTATATGTGTTTCTGAAATAATAAGGTATTAAATTGATAAAAAGTTAAAGTTAAGGATGATATGTGCAAATTACAAGAAACAAAAAAATGTTAACGAAGATGCCAAAGAATATTTGGTACCATACGACGGCGCCGTAATAACTAATCATTGGTGGACTGGGAGCTGTCGTTTATACTCCAAAATTAAATCCTTACTTCTATTCTACCAACACAAAAATTAGTATAGTGACAAGCAATGGTCAATCCCACAGAGACTAGATTGTTTAATATTTATCCTAATATTTTTTAATACAACTGAATATAAATTGGGGGATTTTGAATTGAATTAAACTAACTAATGTAACAGAAAATAATTAATAAGAATAAACAATGAATTAAAGACTTCAGTTCTTTAGTTTAGTATCGCCTTTTTATAATAATGAAGTAATCAAGTATAACAATATTTATCCTTCAATGAAACTAATAGTTCTAGATAACCATAAGCTCTGCTATCTGAAATTTCCCTTAGATTATCACTCATAGAAACAAGCTCTTTCCAAGATTCTAACTATCATACAACCTAGAACAAGCTCTCTAGATTTAATATAATAGCAGCATTAAGAACTAGGAAATTAGACTATTCCAAGCAATAATCACACAAGCTCGGATTATTTAACCTGTCTTCTAATAATCTTAGCAATACTTGAAAGTTTGTCCACAATCATGTAATACTAATTACTACTTGTGATTAGGAACAATATCAATTATACGTAATACTATTCTTTAATCTAGTATATGATATTAGCTAACTAATTCAATTCTGCAGAAATCAAATCAATTAAGCCAAATAGCATTCAACAATTAAATCAGATTATCAAGAATGAATTTCATACAATAAGGAATAAATAAATTAAACTTGATCAAACCATTAATTATAAAGAAGGTTCAACATCCCTTAGAACTGAATAAGAAAACTTAGCCTGACATGCCTTCAATCTTGCTTCAAAACTAGGGTTTGTAATTGTGAGCATCTAACCCCCCCTAAATCTAGACTAAGAACATATATTTAAACTCCTAGAATAAAATCCTAAAACCCTAATTACAAAAGGAATTGAAATACTAGTTAACAACTAATTAGTGAGCAAAATCTATCTAGGAAGCTTCCTAATTAAAATAGAAATCTAAAAGATCTAATGAAATCTTTAAAATCTTCAAAAACGCGTCAAAAACGTGTCCTCGAAATCTGTGCCACACATCAGTGTTGACGGTGCTCAAAAACATTAGATCCAGCATCGACCGCGCTCAAGTCCAGAGTCTCTAGCGCCGGTCGCACTCAAGTCAAGCATTTTCAGCGGCGGCCGCTCTAAACCTTCATCAGCAACGATTTTTCATCTTTTTGCCTCTTTTAACTCCAATTCCTCCTAAAATCAATAAACACCTTAATAAGTTCATATACACATAAAACATGTAATAAAACCAAATATAAATGAATCATAATCAATGAATATTTTGTGCTTATCATGGACCCCACAACAGAACAATTGTTAGATACAAAAAATGACAAAATAACTATTAATAAAAGTTATCGGTAAAACTGTTATATTTAATTATTAAAATAGTCGGCAATAAAGGAACAATAATGCACAGTGTCACTATAATATTCCACGGTATTGAACCAATAATTGTTACAGGATAATAATGGAAAGTTACGTATTTAAAAGTCGCAAGTACTGAAAAGTTAGACAGACTCATTAATATGTTAGGTAAATAACACTGTATACATAAATATCTATGATATTAATATATTAAGTATCAGAAGATGGACAAATATACTAATAATTATGAATAGTAAAGAAAATGTAATCTCGAAATGTGAAAGTTATGCTAAAATTTATGTGTGGTAGATTAAAAGTAATCTTGAAATATGAAAATTATGATAAAATAATGTGTAATAGATTAAAGATAATCTTGAAATGTGAAAAGTATGGTAAAGTTGATGTGTGGTAGATGTTGGTTAAGCTTTGGCTATAAAAGGGGATATTTAGCATAAGGAGTTGGCATAATCTTCTTATTTGTTCCTCCCAACTTTCTAAATATTTCTTAGTATGAGTGCTTCTTTGAGTGTGCTAAGAATACTTGAGTGTTGGTAACATCAGTAAGAGTGCAAGGATTGCTCAGGTGAGTCCATTCTCTAAATTATGGTTACATAAACACCCACACATATTACACAATATTTACAACTCTTCCTTTAGAAGATTCATTTTGAAAAACTTCCTCTAGAAGATTGTTTTAAAATGTTATTTTATTCATTCAAAAAAAATTATTTTAAAATTTTATTCTATTCTATTTTGTACACCACACAAATTATTTTACAAATACTATCAATATATTTTTAACAATTTTATAACATACAAGTTAGTGTACACCATAGAACTTGTTGTTTCCCAAAGGCACTTAGAGATCTAGAATAGGGGTTGAATAGATCCTTTTAAAAAAATTTCTTTTTAAAGAAGTATTACCAACTTATAAATTAAGCAGGTTAATTTAATTATGCACAACATAATGATAATTTTAAAAACCCATTTCAAAGATTTAGGAAAGTCACAGTTCTAAGTTTAGCACACGGATGGAATTAGGTCACAAAGAAATATAAATGACTTTACAGAAATGTAAGTATTGAAAGTAAAGAGACACGATGGATTTTAAGTAGTTCGAAGAACAAATATCTCCTAGTCCACTCTTCTACTCTTCGAGTAGGAATAATCCATTAAGGATGGGTGATCACTAAGATCTGTTCACTAAGAACAGTTATAACAACTAAGTCACTAAGATTCCTTCAAATCACAAAGACTTATAACAAGTCACTAAGACTTGATTACAAAGGTCACTAAGATTGGTCCACACAGAACCCTTCAAGTCACTTAAACTTGGTTACTAAAGGTCACTATGACCTATACAATCACTATGAGAGAGATTGAGTTGGAGGTGCTGCTAAGTGGCTTCCAGCAATGAAAGACTTAGCAGCAGAACAAGTTATTCTAGATTCGTAGAGTAGTGTTCTTGAGAGTTTAGCAGCAGTTCAACTTGTATATTTTGTGATTATTACTGTTGGATTGAATTTACGTGCCTCTTATAGGCGTCCTCGAGACACTATAAGAAAACAGTTTACTTCCGACGGAATATTCTGTCGGGATTAATCTTATTCTGTCGAGGATAAGCTAATGTCGACGAAATATTCCGTCAAACATTCGGTCGTAACAAAGTCCCTCGGTCTTAAGTCCATCGGTAATTTCGTCGGGGATAACTAGTTTCGACGGACTTAGTTCCGACGGATGTTCTGTCAGAAATACCATATTCTCAATGGATTACCGTCCGTCGAATAATTCCGTTGAAATTTAAGAGAACACGTGTCCTTCTCTGGCAGTTTGGACCAAGCTTAATATCGACGGAAATTCCGTCGGGAATAAGGGTATTTCCGTCGGAATTAATGTTTTTTTAAAATAAGTATAAACCTTATTTTCGACGGAAATTTTCGACGGTTTTGCCTTATTCCGTCAGAATTAGTAAATATGTTTTTTTTTTAAAAATTCAGGTTTTTAAACCCATTTTTTGTACTTGTAACCCGCTTTATCCCAACAACGCATACAGTAATAAGATTTCAATCAAGATAACTATAAAAACCTGTTTTATTTCATCAAACACGTACACTAAGCCAACAACTATCAATATGAACTAACTCATCAACAATAACAAAAATACACTAATGTTCCATAAATTATACAATATGATGTTCAAAACTCGTACAGACTCAACTAAAGTAAATATGTACAAATGATCTACAATTTTTAATGAATAAAGATTTATACAAATCGATACAAATATATAAATCTATTACATCTATACAACTGAACTATAAACTAGTAGGAGGAGGAGGATCATCAGTGTTATCGTCCCCCTGTTCGCCATGGCCATCGTCACCATGCTCTGCATCATCACCAACCCGGTCGCTATCGCCACCCTGTTGATAAGATTAAAAATATAAATCATTAGTTCGTACATATGTGAGAATTAAAGAGACAGCTAAATGAAAATAAAATAACATACAGAATACCTGAGTAACTGGGGACTCACCTAAAGCCTCTACTAGTAGGCTAACCACCATCCGGAGCACCCCGCCACTTAACGCGGCGAACTGCTCCTGCGGTAATCCCGTACTCTTGAGGGTAGCCCCTGCTACAATATCCTGATCTAGCTGGTGAAGGTGAGCACGACTAGGCAACTGCTGACGACAGAAAATCAAATCCATACGGAACGTATCAGCAACCGCCGCTATGACCCTCTGGAATAGTTCGTCGTCCAAGCCAGCGCCCGTATGAGATGGTCCAACAGGTTCTCTCGAACGCTGGCGTTGGCTAGAGCCTAAAAACATAATTACACACGTAACGTAGTTCATATTAAGTTATATTAGTTTTATAAATTAATATATAACGAGAAACATAAGAAATATATCTTATTACCTCCAAGCAAGGTATACGCGGGTATCCTAGGCAGGCCCAACACGTGATACCTGCTGGTACTGCTAGTAGAGGGATCCTAAGACGCGACCCATAGTCTCATCTCCTCATCCTGAGATAACTCAATCTCGGGCAGAGGAGTGGTGGAATCTAGCGGCTCAGGATCCCCCCTAGCAGCCCGCAACTCAGCTACACGGGCGTCCCGAAGCGCCTGAAATCGGTCCTGAAATTTATTTTGTATACGTGAGTTAATTATTTCATTTTATTAACTACCTAATATTAAAAATAACTAAAAATTAATATTACTCTTACCCGTATAGCTACTGCTACGGGAGACATAGGAGAGTCCTTAGGGGTGTGGGCTCTATCCCAAAACTCGGTCATGGTAGGACGTCGGCCCAAGCTCTCCCGCATGGCCTGATGATAAAGACGTTCAAACCGTTATTAAGTATGCTAATGACAAATGACTAAGTAAACAACAAAATTCAAAATACTTACCGACTTCACCTCCTCAAAGGACTGTGAGCTAGTTGTGTGTACGACTCGGAGTTGGCTACGATTTTGCTTTGCCTGCTCTGACTTCTTCTTGAACTCCTCATCATCCCAGTGCCAACACATAGCCTCCCAAGATAAATCGAAGACTATGAGGGGCGGATGATCTCTAATCGTAGTCTCGGGCTGCTGAACAACTGCTCGGGCAGCCCGCTGCCTCATCTCATAAAGCCAGCCAGCGTAGTTCTTACGTACATTTGCTATAATAACACTGTCGTCGGCTGCTAGGGTGATGCCCTCCTCATATCTAAAATAACGCTATAAAAAATGTATTGACATATCAGAAAGCATTTGAATAATGTAAATACCTATGATACTGTAACTTTAAGTTATGTAATTCGACTTATGTGAAACTCGCGCAGCACATTGTCCACATATGAGGCATCATACTGCGCATACTGGCTAAATCGCATACAGCCAGTAGGCAGGTATGTCAGGTAGATGGCGTGAAGTGTCGCCTTAGTGACGGAATCTAAAATACTACAATACGAGATAAATAGAACAATGTTGTCTTTTAATCATGCAAACATATAAAGGTATTTAATTATAATTGACATATTAATGTAGTTGACACTTACTGATCACTGTCAACATCCAACAGGACGATGTGTGGCTGTGCCGGCGAACGACCAAATAAACCGAGGTTAGTACCTCGCTCACGTCGGCGAACACTATCTGTTATAAGTGAAAGTGATGACATTATGTAAATATACTTTTTTAATATATGTTATAAATAATTAATTAAATAAAAGGAAAAATAATTTATTTCGAAAACTTACTTGTTGATGACGACGACTGATGAGTGGATTTTATACCTACGAATTGGTTACCTTTTAGGCTCAATTCTTTATCATCTTTAAGTATTTTTAGTTTTATTTTACTTGTATTTCATTGTTTTGTAGGATATGATTATTGATGAGCAATTGTGGAATTTTTGGACTTCAGAGGCAAAAGTGTAATTTTGGCAGAATGGTCCACCGCTGGGGCGACAAGCCCAAGCTTGTTTCGCCGTCGGGGCGAGCCCACCGCCGGGGCGGTCTCCCCAAGCATTTTCCACCGCTGGGGCGACGTCACCGTCGGGGTAAGCTCCCTAGGCCATTTTCACCGCCGGGGCGAGCTCGTCGGGATTGTTCAGCGGCTGGCTTTGTCTTGTATGCTGATAATGGGTATTCGTTGGAGGAAATTCAGGAGCACGATGGGGACTAGTGGAGAGAAATTAATCAGTGTATTAGGCATCCAGGGAGTGGGATTCGAATTATCCAAGCTTTGCTACACACATTGGGAGCTAGGGTTTGAGCTAAGAACAAGAAGAACAAAGGAAAACAAAGAACATCATAATACCACCAAGAAGCTGAGGATTATACTACGGAGAAGGAAAACTAGAGAGAAGGATACTAACAAGCATCAATTCGTGAATCAATCCAAAGAGGGGTTTTATCATTCTAATTTTTAGTATTTCATTCCTATTTTATAATTCCAAAGCTATGTATTGTAATCTGAATATGATGTTACTAAAAGCTATTATGAGCTAATTCTTCAATTCTAAGATTCAATGGAACCCAACTCGTAGTTTGTTTTGAATGCTCTCTCTTTTAAATATTAGTTAGACTCTTGTGAATTGGAGTTCATAGCCTATGTTTATGGATTAATTGTTTGGCCCGTAATTACCTTGGTAATCTATATGAAATTGAGAAATGGAATATAGGTTGAGACCTAGTTATGAATTCATGTGAAAGTTGGATATTCTTTATGGATAATGTATGAGATTATGTGACGTGAGTCTTGTGTATTATTCTCGGGGGTTGATAATTTGGTTGTATTTACGATAGACATATACCTAAATAGAACATGTATCCAATTGAGAATCCTTGCTTAATGATTTCTATTGTGAAAGTTGGTAATTGATAGAATGGTAAATGAGATTTTATGTGACATGTATCTTATTGATTGTTCTTGATATGAGATTCTTGCTAATGTGTAGAATAGAGATATATTTATACACCACAATAGAAAATACGTATTCGACCATCGAGAAAGGCTTATATATACTTGTGATTTCTCGAGTAACAATTCTTATGTCCTAACTAGTTAATAAAGAGAGAGTTGTGATTTACAAATGAAGAGTTGGGGGAAATTGTAATCTTAGATCTTTTTATCTTGAATTCTACCCGTGTTTAGTTAAACCTTATTTTCTTCATTGTCTTTATTTAGTTTTAATCAACAACATAATCAAATCATATTGTCATTGTTTAAATAAGATTAAATTGTCATGCGATTGATAATTGGTAGTTATTTGACATAATTTCTCGTGGGTTCGACACTCTACTTATCATATATTACTTGTGGAGTGCTATACTTGCGCGTGTTTTATTGATTGCGAAATCAACCAACAACGACTCGCCTTGGGTGCCGTCGCCAGATCTTGAACGACCACCACCACGGCGACCTTCCCCGCTATGTCTAGCCATATATAAGTGTACTACTGAAATAACCAACATTAAGTAATTAATTTGTAGTTAATTTAACGAAACTTTATAACCGTTATTGTTAGTCAATTATTTTAGAAACAACAAAAAGTTTAGACTAAGTACATCATCAAACCCGTCAGAATCAAAATCAACTTCATCATCGAATTCTGCCTCTTCTAAATCCGTATCAGTTTCGTCGTCGTCTTCTTCGTGTGCGATGATATAGTCATTGACAACCACATCTTCCTCATCATCGGGCATGTCAACGAGGTCAGCAGCCACCACATCATCATCATAAGTTACCACTACATCCCTGGGATTGTTAACTTATTCTTGCAACGAGTCATCCGTTCCAGACAGATTAGTACCATCAAAAGCCCGAGTCTTCGTTGTGACAACTGTATACCAGGGGCTTCTAGAATTTACAACATTCGGGGCGTAGTACACTTGACTCGTTTGGCTGGCTAATACGAATACGTTATCAGATTGTAGTTTTGACTTTATATCTACCGTGACGATTCTATTACGATCAACTTAAACACCCTTATTAGTATCAAACCAGCGACACATAAATGTAACAACCTTTTTACCACTTCCTCTAATCGTCCATAGTAGTTGGACTCGGAATCATTGTAACAGGTTCCAAACATGACAACGCCAGAATTGACTGATGTCATTTCATTCAAGTCATCAACCTTAAATCTGTACCCATTGACGATGCAGCCATAAAATAAACTAATTAATTTGTACGAGCCTGAAATAACATCTCTAAAACGCTCATAAGTATTATTGGCTTCAACCCTTCTCTTAAACCACTGTTGAAATTTTGTAGTAGTGAATGATTCCAACTGTGCTGCAGTAAGTCTTAGGTTAGAAGCATTCGTTTCCTCTTCGAATTCACTGAAATAATAATAACATAATTTAATTATTGATTACGCGACAATAATATTCCTAGGATGACATATCATAATACATATTTAATGTATGTCGATAGTTCGGGCATATTAAGAAGCACGTAGGTGGATACAATCTTCAAATTTTTGTCGCTTAAGTAAGTTATCCTCTCATGGTCAAATAGTTTAGCCAGATAGGTGAATACAGCTAACTCATCATCAGCATGAGATTGGGGATCAGCGACCTCATTCTTACTTAAACGATTATGCTTAGTTGAGACTACATCGTCAAAGTACAAAGAGCAGAAGTTGACAAGCTCTTCCTCCGTATAGCGTTCAACAATTGAACCCTCTACACGAGCTTTGTTTTTCACTTTCTGCTTTAATCGACGCATATACCTGAAATATGATTGAACAGAAATAAAACTTATAATACGAGTTACAAATATCATCACAGTTTAAGTATATAGATGATATTACCTCTCAAAAGGATACATCCACCGATATTGCACCGGTCCTCCAAGTTTCATTTCATATAGTAGATGAATGGGTAAATGTTCCATTGAGTCAAAGAGCCCTGGAGGTAAGATCATTTCGAGCTTGCACATTGTCAGCACTATATTCTTCTCCATCTGCTCCACATCACTGTACCTTATTACCGTTGAGCAAAGATCCCGAAAGAAATTTGATAGTTCAGTCAAGGCATCAACAAATTTCCTAAGTAAGATCTCACGAAATGCAATTGGCATCAACTTCTGCATGAACACATGACAGTCGTGACTTTAGAACCCAGTTATTTTCAGCTGCTTAACCTTAGTACAACAAGAAATGTTAGAGTATATCCATCCGGGAGCTGCAATGCACTTACCCACTTGCAAACGTCTTCAACCTGTTATTTGGTAAGACAAAATGGAGCTTTTGGTTTTGACTTGTTAGGTCGGAGCCACAATTCCCGCCTAATGTTTATTGCCTCCAAATCTTTGCATCCTTTATCAGTATCTTTTGTTTCACCACTCGTATCTAACACGGTGTAAAACAAGTTCTCGAATACATTCTTTTTTGTATGCATGACATCTATACAATGACGGACTGATAATGTGACCTAGTATGGCAACTCAAGCCACATGGACGATTGTGTCCAATTATGAGTTATCCCGTACCCTATTGCTCTCAACTTACCATGCTCCTTCCATGGCGGTGGAAATGTTAGATCATTTAATTAGCTTGATATCTCGCTACCCGACAAACGTCCAACAACCCCCTTTTTCTCTATCTTTCTATTAAACTGTGTAGACATCTTTCTGTAACTATGATCAGCTGGCAAGAATCTTAGAGCAGTTCCAAAGAAACTAGTTTTCTACCCATAACGTAGTTGTGTGCCTTGCACATCCCCCATACAAACTGGACATAATAGCTTCCCGTGAGTCGACCAACCACTGATCATCCCAAGTGCCAAAAAGTCGGTGATAGTTCACAACAAAACTACCTTCATAACAAAAAAAATTCATCTCTGATTTATCATAAGTCTGAACACTCGTCTCCCACAACATCTAAAGTTCATCGACTAACGGTCTTAGGTACACGTTTATATCTTTTGTAGGACTCTTATCCCCCGATATGAAGATTGTAAGCTACCATGATAACTGGCCAAACAGAGTAGGGCTGACTAAATTATTAAATGAGCAGAAGTCATCCGTAGCCATGTCAAGCCTGACATTCCAAACTTCCTCAGCAAATTCTGGAAAATTTTCATCAAACTTCTTCCATTCATCTCCATCTGTAGGGTGAGTCAGCTGACCAGGCATGACATCCCTTGTTCTATGCCAAGTTATATGTTGAGCCGTGTGGGACGACATGAATAGCCATTGAAGCCTCAGCGCAAGAGGAAAGTACCGTAAGATCTTCTTGGGCACATGTTTTTCCTTCCCCCCACGTTTTGTCCCATTGTACTGAGACAAGCTGCATATATCACACCGTCCCTTATCTCTATCTGCCCCATAGTATAACATGCAATCCTGCTCACAAGCATCGATCTTCTGATACCCCATATTCAACCCTTTGACCAACTTCCTCTCTTCATAATAATTCACAGGCAAAGTATGATCCTTGGGTAAAAAGCCGCTGATAAGAGCAAGCAAATCATTGAAACATCTCTCACTGCAGTCATGCTCATTCTTGAAGTGTAAGAGCTTCGTCACTGCAGATATCCTGGTGTGCTTATCATTTTCAGGATACAACTTGACCCCCGATTTAGATAACAACTTGTAAAAGGCGGAAGCTATATCATTTGGCTCTTCATGAGCACTGCTTGACGAAGACATCCTTTCAACCCAGTCAATATTGGTAGGGCCATACGCATCGACCAACATCTCCACAACATCATAGTTATCGTCGTTTGAATCCCTGTTAACTACTTGGTCTACATTGTCGGTCAGCTCCCTTAACTCAGCTGATTTCCCGTGATGAATCCATACAGAATACCCATCCACAAAGCCACGTGAAAATAAGTCGAATCTAATCTCGTCAACTTTCTTCCAAATCAGATTTTTACACTTGACACACGGACATCTTATCTTTCCGTTCGGATCATCATCTTGTTTTCTTGCTTTTTTTCAAAAAATTACCCACCCCTTCACGGTAAGCATCAACCAATCCCCTCCCATCAATCGGTATCCTACGGTACATCCAACTCCGATCGGTTGACATCTTTAACTGAACAAAAGAAACATTCAGAACAGGGATGTATTTTCATGTATGTGGTTTATGCATGAATTATATTTTCTTAATATCTCCACTCTACAAGGGTTAGGCTTCTATCCCGTTTTTGGATGCGTCTCCTCACTAGTGCCAACACGTTGAGCACGTTTCTTTTTGTTTCAAAAAAAATTCGGTAGCACCTCCCCATGGTCTCCAAATACACGAAATAGACTAAGATAACTTAATCTAAGTATGCACTCGAAGAACATGTAGAGATAACAACCAAAAAATCCTCAAAACAAAAAAAACGTATTCAATTCATTGTCACCGGCCTAAGTGAGAGACATAACATCCAGTAACAGTCCCAAACTGGGGACATTCGACATTCATTCCTAATGAGTGAATGTCAAACGGGTTTCTAAGCTCCAACATATACTACATGTACAAGCATATATGCAGTTCATTATAATTGTGGAAAACTATGCAAATGCAACTTAGTTTATTTTTTCAATAATAAACTAAGTAAATGCTACTCAGTTTATGATAATTATTATTTAAATATTTTATACTATTTTAATTTTAATTAATTTATTTAAATTAAATTAAATTTATTTATTTATTTAATTTAATTTAAATTTATTTATTTATTTATTTATTTTATTTTGTCGCTTATTTTGTATTATATTATATTATATTATATTATATATTAATATTATTTAATTTAATTTAAAGTTATTTAATTTAATTTAATTCATCTTATTTTATTTTATTTATTTTGTATTATATTATATTATATTTTAAGTCTTTAATAAATTATTAGATTGCTTTTTTCATGTGTACATTCAGAGTCATTTTTTTATTTTGTTTTAGGAGTACAAAACTAAGTCATTAATTTATTGAAATTAATTTATTTCAATTTATTTTATTTTGTTTATTCATTTAGTATTATATTATATTATATTATTTTATTTAATTTATTTTATTTGTTGCATTTAATTTAATTTAATTTAATTTATTTTTTATTATATTATATTACTAATTTAATGTGATTATATTATATTATATTATTCTATTAAATTAAATTAAATTTGCTTTATTTTATTTTAATTTAATTTATTTATTTTGTATTATATTATATTATATCATTTTAATTTGTTGCAATTTAGTAGTGTAAAACTAAGTAAATGCTACTTAGTTCATTTTATTTTGGGTAAGAAACTAAGTGTGTATATATATATGGTACTTAGTATATTTCAATATTGGAAACTAAATAAAATCCATAAATAAAATAAAGTAGGGCCCACGGATATGGTAAATGAAGAATTCTGACAGAAATTCTGTCGAAAATTCCATCGAAAATAGCAAATATACCAGCAAGAATCAGTAGACAAGATAAAGACATAATATTGATGAAAAAAATTCATATATACACAGCATAAGTAAGCCAGTCCCAAATTATGAAGGCAGTCCCAAAAGCAGTCCCAAAATCAGTCGATTAATAACTGTGATGGTCCCAAATTCAATCCTAAATTCACTAATTTCAGTCCTTTCATACCCAAATTGACCAATTTCAAACAAATTATAAACCAAAATCTCCCAATTTCAGAGCAATTTCATAGAAATTTTAAACCCTCGGACCCAAATTGACTAATTTCAGACCAAATACATAACTAAAATGACCAATTGTAGACTAAAAATTGAAGTAATTCTAGGAATATCAATCCAAACATAAAATAAATTCATCTTGCAGTACATTGTAATACCAAATTCATACACATGTAGTGTACTATTTACCAAATTTCAGACATGAAATTTCACACCCCAAAGCGAACGACAACGGCTAAATGACCTCATGCTGCAACTAAATGAAAATTATTGAACATATATACCTAGAAAATTAGGTTTGATTCTACCTAAAGCGAACGGACAGTGGAATTAATGCAATGGAGTCGGTCGACGGCAGCGACCGGCCGAGATGAGACGGCAACGGCAATGGCAGCTAGGGGTGGGCAAACCAATCAGTTTTTTTGGTTTTTTAGTTAACCGAACCGGTTCGATTCGGTCGGTTCGGGACAAATAATTACCGGTTCGGGATCGGTATATAGAACCGGTATATACCGGATATTCGGTACCGATATCGGGAATGGATTTGGCTCGTTCGATATATACCGGTCCAAACCGGTTATACCGGTTTAATTATTGATTTATTAATTTTATTATACTTTCAGTTTTTCAATTCATTCCTGAATAGATCTGGGCTCTCTCCATCTCTCAGACTCGCCACTAAAAATTATTGATGTACTTCATAGCAGGTAGAATAAGAAGAAGAGAAAAGGAAGAAGAAGAGATCAGATCTGGGCAATTCTATTTGCTTCTTTTCTTCTTCATATTTGAAGATCCTATTTTTCTCTCTCTCCCTTTTGTCGGCCTCTGTACTTCATCTTTCATCTCAGGTCTTTAATTACTAATCTATTTACTCCATATTGCTACTAATTCAGTTTACTAGCTCTAATTAAAGCATATGATACTAGTATTTTTGCTGGTTGTTGATTAATTTTGTTTGCTCTCTCTAATTGCTAAGTATTTAAAAAAAAGATAAAGTTTAATAGGGGCAACTCCATTCATCAGTATCCTAAAAGATCTTTTAAACACCATTATGTCATCTTACAATGATCTGGTAAGCAAAAAGCACAATAGATTTAACTCTGTTAAGAATGAGTCGATCGTTATGTACAGACATTCTTAAGGGGATTCTAAGTTATAATGCAGAACTTGGATGATGACCAAGATTAAGAATAGGCAAAAGCCGGTACAAAAATAGTTAAAAATCGGTACTGTTTCGGCACCGAACCGGCTAACCGGTTCAAGAAACCAGTTTAACCGGTACCGGTATCGGTACGTAAATTTGGACTCTTTTGGTAACCGGTTCGATACGGTTTGGGGCGGTTTAGTGCTGTTATTTGCCGATGAACACCCCTAGTGGCAGTGGCGATGGCACAAAGTCGGCAGCGGTGAGAGATAAGAGAGAGAGAGACTGTGAACGATATAGAGAGAGAGATGATCAATCCGGCTGAAGGAAATGAAATCTGCTTTAAGTTTTATAACTTATTTCCGACGGAATTTCCATTAGAAATAACTCCCTCGGAATTATATTATTTTTGACGAAAATTCCCTCGAAAATAAATGTAACTTCGTCGAAATTATATCTCGCGCTAGCGGGAAGTTTGGCGCCAAAAAGGACCTTCTACTTCCGACGGAATTCCGTCAGAATTAGCTTATTTTCGAGGGACGTATCCTCGACGGATTATTCCATCGGGAATAAATTATATTCGATGGAATATAATCCGTCGAGACTAATTCCGTCGACTTTAAGTCTTTTTCTTGTAGTGAGATTATATTTTGTTGTTTGTTGCTCATTTAATGTTCCGGTCCTAGAAGATTTTTGATTGTTGACTTTTAGAGAGTATGTATCAGCTTACTTTCGGTTGTGACATGTCACATCAGACTGTTGTAGTTACATGCACGTGAGTCGCTGTCACTTCACCGAATTAGCTGTTAGACACACTTCGATCTGATCTTCTTTTTAATCTTAAGTTGTTCAATAACTATCTTGGGATCTTCACTTTACGAGTCTTGACAATGTCAGTCCATTGTTAGAGCTGATCTACTCTACGATTTTCCTAATCGTAGAGTTTCATGGTGGTCGTAGACTATCTAGCTAGATGACTTTACAATTGGCAAGCTCTACGTTTCATAAACTCTACGATCTCTTTCAAACTTTACAGTCTTCAATGAGCTCTACGATCTCTTTAAGACTCTACGGTCTTCAACTTGCTTTACGATCTCAGAGTAGACAACTCTACGATCTTTGGCAGACTCTGTCATCTCCAACTTGTTTTACAATCTTAGAGTAAATAGCTCTACGATCTTTAACAGACTCTGCAATCTTCAACTTTCTTTACGATCTCAGAGTAAACTTCTGCGAACTTGACCAGTATGTTCTATGATCATTTACTAAGCTTTACGATCGACTTAAACAGCTTTACGATCGATTAATTTCCTATAGCTATACATTCAGTTTACTCAACGAAATAGATCAACCTAACAAGTTTGATCTTCTAATCTAAGTTCTTTTACATTAATTTTATTATAAGGACTTCACAAAAGCTACTAGATACAAATATACATTATCTCATCATCAAATCAAATATGCATTTGTCCTAACAAAACTTATATAACGCAATTACTAATTAAATACACAATTAGGTTGATCTCCTACATAGGAAGTAGAATCTAGTCACGTGCTATGGTAAGGGATATCATTTTCTTTCATACTCCTAATTTAAACTTACTATGGTAAGAAATTATTATTCGTTTATACAGCCCTTAACATTAAATGGTGAAAATTTCTGAAATAACAATTCGTTAAAAAAAATTAATAGTTTGCGCTTTATTTAATATCTTTTGACCTGAACCTTCCTGTTGAATTCTAACTATTGTATTTGAATTGTGAACCTTTGGACTGTGAACATTTTGGACTTTGGACTCTACATTTGGACTACAAATATTTTGACTTGAACTTATTTGAATTGTGAACATTTTAGACTGTTAAATATTCCTTGTACCATGAACCCCACTGTTGAACTTCATATCTATGAATCTTGGGCAATACCCTTGGACTAGAATTTGTTTTGATATTTAAACATTTTGTGGATAATTTGGACATTATTGGACTATGAACAAATTAAATTATTCCTTAAACATAAATAAAGTATAGATCTCTAACATTCATTTATTGTTTTATTATTCATATTATTTATATTTATTCTTTGTTGTTTGTACAACCATCAGGGCTCAAGTTGTTGTGAATGTCTTTCGCCTGAGTGCAAAGACAAAATAGTTGTTGAGTGTTTTTAGCCTGTATGGTATAGACACGTGGTGAAAGTTCTCTTTGGTCTAGGTGTAAAGAACAACTATTGTTTGGCATGATTGTGACCATTGATGTTACAGTTAATGGAATCTTGATGATAAATTTTAAATTGGAGAAGATAGTAGATATTATTGTCTATTTGACTCTTCTAATGAATTACTTATTCTGCTGCAGTTATTTGTTAAAAACTTATGTTGTTTAAAATTTTTTAAATCTCTAATATATTATTATTAGAGACAAAAAATAACTTTATCCGTTTGTTATCCTAGTCATGATATTCCTTACTTAAGCTATTTGAGCCCACCCTTTTGTCTTTCTTAATTTATTTCAGGAAATGAGAATGTAGTTATTAGACATTTTCAAAATATGTTGTTATATAAAATATATTATATATTGTTTTAATAACTAACAGATGTATTGATTCAATGGTAAAGGTGTGATTATAAGTTTGAACATGTGTAACGTTGAACCGGTGCAATGGTTCAACTTGGGTTATTATATAGTTTGAACCAGTGTGATTGCTAGTTTGAACGGGTATAACATTAAACCGGTGCAATGGTTCGATTTGGGTCACTAGGTTGAACTGGTGGTAACCCTTAGAAAGGGTGTGTTTGGTTCATATCTTTTCAAATTGAAAAAAAAAAAAATTAAAGTGATATTTGGAATCCTATAAATGGATTAAAAAACTCTCCTTTGAGATAACAATTCATTCACAAGAAATGAATGCACAATTCTTTTAAAAGAATTTTGGTGCTATTATTTTCTTCTCTTAAATTATAGTTTTGAATTAAGTACTATCATGTACGTAGTATTTAATACAGATTAATTTTTGGGCTTATCTTATCTTGGGAGACGGATTCGCTATAACCATGTGCAGTTTATATAGGGGATAAATACTGTCTCAAGGAGAGAGTGGACTTCTATTCGATTCAGGCGGTACTATTATTATTTTTTCAGAATTTCGACAACGATCTACGACAAAAGTTCCAAAAGGGCTAGCGGGAAGTGCATGAGAATGGAGTGACGATTCGATTTAGTAGTTGTAGTAGTCCTCACTAAGTTATAAAATAGTGTGCAAATAATTATAATGAGGACTTAGTGTGTGTGTGTGCGCGCGCGCGCACTGTCATACTATACACGACATTGTAATAATTATAATTAGGGAAATTTATGTATGTTTTTTTGTATTTTGACGACTCAAATTGAGTTGTATATGTCCGAATTTAGGGAGTCATAGCTACATCATTGAGGTGGGTCTATATTTAACAGAAAATGCTTCGCATAAATTCTCAACTATTACCTAGGGTAGAAATTCTTTTATCATTATTGCGAATACTCCCTTTCATAATTACAGGATTTGAAGCAATTGGAGATGCATTTACCTTGGGCAAAGTTATCCAAGCCTGCAAGAGTGTATTCAATTAAGACATTTAAAGACTTTTAAGGATTTTAAAAGTTTGGTTGTATTCAATCAAAACATTTAAAAAGTTTATAAAAGTTTACTGGTATTCAATTATAACTTTTGTAATGTCTTTAAAAGTTAGGTGGTATTGAATTGAGACTTTTACAAAGTCTATAAAAGTATTTTGGTATTCAAAAAGTCATAGATTTTTCAGATTTCTATCAAATGATAGAGTTTGACAGACTTTAGAAGAAGAGATACCCATATCCAAAGTCTAACTTCATCTCTAAAGACTTCCAAAGACTTCCAAATATTTGAGAAAGGGAGAAGATGAAATATTTAGTATATTTTTCGAATATATGCATCCAGTCACGTAAGTCTACTGTTTAGGTTTGTGATTTATGCGACGGAAAAAGTATTATTTTTAGAAAAAACAACTATAACGAATTGGCATAAAGATTGAAAAAATAGAAAGAGGAAAAGAGAAATTGGGGGCGCACACCGAAAGAACATTCATTGATTTTTTATTTTTTTTATGAAAAAAGGAATAACCTTTTGAAAGCAAGATGTATGCTCTGCGTGATGCGAGACTGAGGAAACCAATGAGAGCTTAGACGGAGAAGAAGGTAGGTATTGTATAATTTTTTTCTAAAACTAATTACTGCTACAACTATTATGGAATAAAATATTAATTATCACCATTGTTAATAAACTTATTATTACTAAACTAGTTAATATACTCCCTTCATAAAAAAATATAAGATAAGTATTGATCTTTTAAAAATTAATTTTAAATATATTTAATTTCAAAATTAATATGAATCTATATAATTTTTGTTAATGCAATTATAATTATTATAAATTATCTAAAATGTATGCTAATTATGAGATTTATTGCTATCAAAATTTAAACGAATCATACAAACTTTAAATTTTAAAAAGTTTTAAATTGACTTTTAAAAATATTATTAATATCATATTTTTGAACGGAGGTATTATATTATGCTTAAACTAATTTAAATGTGTATATGTTTGTGTGTGTGTGTGTATATTACTAGTACTATTACTATAAAATTTATTCTAAAACAAATTCAAAATAAATAGTATATTTATGTACTTTTTAATCATTTAATTATGAAATAACAATTAATATAAGCCGCAAGATATATTAGAAGTATACAAAAGTCTACCAAAATCTTGGTAAAAAGTCTATAAAAATCTGTCACTTATTTCATGGAGTCTTTATAAAAAAAAGTCTTTAAAGTCTTTAAAAGTCATTAAAATTCATAAACTCTACAAAAATCTGTCACTTAAAAAAAAATCTTTAAAAGTCTTAATTGAACACACCCCCTAAAATCATAATACTTTGTTGGCATGTTGTACAAAAAAAAGGTACTAACTTCACATAAATTGATTCTTCATAGATTGTATTGTTAGAATTTCCTAATCATGACCTTCATCTCCGATTTCAACATCCTCTGTAACATCTACATTAAATTAAATAAAACAAATCGTGGGACACATTACGCGTGCACGGGCACATGTTATATATATATATATATATATATATATATATATATATATATATATATATATATATATATATAAAGGATAACATTCAAAAATTATATTATTAGAGTCTTTCAAGAGCCAAAATAATTTAAAAGGTAACTTAAGATACTATTTGAAATTGTATTTGCCTTAAAAGAGCATATAAGAATTTTATCCCAAACTTAAGACGTTTTTGAAAAAATATAGTTGTCGTGAAATATGATCGATTTTTGAACGCAAGACATTGTCTTAATCTCTTTGTGTTCAATGATTTAGAGAATGGTGTTACTTGTATAGAGCTGATTTATTTATTTTTTTCTTGTTTGAAGTACGTGCTTTGACACTTTGTAAAATAGATACAATTCTTTTGAGAAAACTGTTGTACTTATTAGTTAAATGATACATGTCATGTTAAAACAATTTACTCATTTAACTAATGAGCTTACTTACATTATTGAGGCTGATCAATATTGACAGAACATGTTTCACATAAATTCTCAACCATTACCTTGGATAAAAATTCTTATATCATTATTGCTTCTACTCCCTTTCATGATTGTAGGAAGCCATTTGGATTAAGACATCTTTACCTTGGACAGGGTTCTCCAAGTCTGCATTAATTAAAATCAGAATACTTTGTTGACATGTTGTACCAAAAAAAGGTACTAACTTCACATAATATCCAAAATTATATGAACTCTCATTTAAATTTTTGTCAATGATTTCTAACTATTTCATACTTGTATATTGTTCAAAGACTCTTTGTTAAAGTCTCATGAAGGCCACACAACACCACTCTCCAAATCTACAAAAGGAACAAAATCAAATTAAACAATCAAACAACCATATATTTAAAAAAATTTACTCAGTAGACAGACATACTTTCATGATCATTATTTGCTTGTAGCTTTTTTTGCTCCAACTTTCTTTGTTTGTACCTCTTTCTCCTAGCAGCAGTACTCATCTCTTGCTTGTTGCCACCGTCCATTAACCATATACAAACTCCTTAATTTTAAAAACAATGTGTTGTTTTCTATTTAAGGTCATGTTTGTTTGTAAAGATTATAATTCCGAAATTATAATTCATGGGATTATAATCCTAACACTATTAATCCTAGGATTATAATCCCGGGATTATAACATGGTATTAAATAATCTCTCATATTAAGTCATTTTATAATCCCCGAACTAATAGTCTAAATTTAAAAGCAAACAAGACACTTGGGCTATGTTTGTTTGCAAGGATTATAATCCCGGGATTATAATCCATGGGATTATAATCCCGGGATTATAATCCATGGGATTATAATTCCAAGACTATTAATCCTAGGATTAAATAGTCCTAATCACATGTTTGTTTTTCATGGGATTATTCATGGGATAACTTAAAATAATCTCATGTTATGTTTGTTTTTTCCAAGATTAATTAAAGGATTGGATAAAAAAATATCATTTAGACTATTATACCCTTACTAATAATAAAATATTTTTAAACTATAATTTAAACTTGTTTATACATCAAAAAATAATAATAAGCTATTTAAATAATAAGTTGTTTACCAATAATAAATTGTTTACCAATAAGCTGTTTATTAATAAACTGTTTACTAATAAGTTGTTTAAATAAACTGTTTATCAATAACTTGTTTAAATAATAAGTTGTTTACCAATAAGTTCTTTAAATAATAAGATATTTACCAATAATAAGTTGTTTAAATAATAAGTTGTTTATCAATAATAAGTTGGTCATGGTATGGTGGGTGGGGTTTAATGAATTTATTTAAAATGCATTTAATTTTTGTAAGCTAAAAAAGCAGAAAACGGTCGCTGGTTTTTGGTAAAGCCAATCAAATTGACCCTAGTATTAGTATTGACATAGAACATTTATAACACTCTATTCCAAAAATTAGGTTCGTATACTTTTTTAATTTATTTTAAAATTGGATATACATTTTAATTTTTAAATTATATTAAAAAAATTAATATGTCATTATTTATATTATAAGTTAATTTAATACTAATGACAATATATAATTGAAAAGTTATAATTTTTCTTCAAAATGAAATTTTAAAATAAAGCAATGAGTCTCAAATGACATATCATTGAATATTTTAATGATAATTTATGGCATAACTAATAAGATCTATTGAATCAATGTTATAATGTAAATATATATTAAATTTATTTTAAAAAAATAATTTTTAAAAAAATGTATTTATAATTTTAAATTAGAAAAAGTAATTATATATAACTATTATTTTATTAAGATTGAAAAAGAGGATTCCTAATTAAGACTGAACCGCTGAACTGCAAAGTGCAAAGCAAGAGAGTGAAGAGACATTATGCGCAACTGTGGGGAAGATTCAATTGGGGAAAAAATTTGAGGTTAATTTTGTCTAAAAAAATTTAGTCCCAAATGGTGGGGATTATAATACCTAGTTAGATATGGTATTAAATAATCTCTCATCTTAAGCTATTTTATAATCCGTGGACTAATAGTCCTAGGCTCAAATTTAAAAACAAACAAGACACTTGGGATTAATAGTCTTATCTCAAGTGTAATCCTTGCAAACAAACATAGCCCGGGATTAATAGTCATATCCCAAGTATAATCCTTGCAAACAAACATAGCCTTAAATAACTCAAATTAAACATAAAAAATTTAAATAACTCAAATTATATTCTGTAATAGGACGGAATATGAACATTCTATTTTGCATAAAAAATTTAAATAACTCAGGTTGTGCAATGGAATATGAACATTCTATTTTGCATTAGGAATTTAAGGAACCCAAGTTGTGAATGGCATATGAATATTCTGTTTGCATCAGGAATTTTAGTAACTCAGGTTGTGCATTCATGTAACTACTATAATTGATTATAGGAATATGAATAATCTATTTTTGCAATAAATTAAATTAATAATTCTTATTATTAACTAATAATGGCACAAAAAAGCCTATCCGGCTTACTCAGTACGGGATCAATTAGATGATACAATTCATCTAACTAAGAAGGGACCAAAAATGGTCAGGTACCAAAAACCTGTCGTGGTTTTAGATACTTACGTTGATTAGTTGTGTATTTTTTAAAATTATTTATTTTTATTAGTTTTCGTTTTAAAAACAATGTGTTGTTTTCTCCTTAAAGGTACAAGGCCTCTTCCCAAATTAAATTTTTTAATAGGATGGGATATTAACATTCTGTTTTGCCTAAAAAAATTAAATAACTCAGGTTGTGCAATGGAATATGAACATTCTATTCGGCATTAGGAATTTAAGGAACTCGAGTTGTGAATAGAACATGAATATTCTGTTTGCATCAGGAAATTTAGCAAGTCAGGGTGTGTATACATGTAACTACTATAATTGATTACAGGAATATGAACAGTCTATTTTTGAAATAAATTAAATTAACAATTCTTGTTGTTAATTAATAATGGCACAAATAAGCCTATTCAACTTACTCAGCAAGCACCATGCTGGGACCAATTAGATGATACAATTCATCTAACTCAATAGGGACCAAAAATGGTCAGGTACCAAAAACCTACTGTGGTTTTAGATACTTGTGTTGATTAGTTGTGTATTTTTCAAAATTATTTAATTTTATACGTTATGGAAATCATTTTCTAAAGCGCTCATTCTCAAGCATTAGTTCCCTACTTAGGGCCTATTCTACGGCTACTATAAGTTGTTCAAACCAATTTATAAGTGATTTTTTACTGTTTTAAGTGTTTGTGTGTGACTTATTTAGAGGGTGTTCGGCAACAATTTATAAGTTATTTTGTATTGTTTGAGTGTTTGGTATCAACTTATTTTTTGACTTATAAGTCATTATTGATAAGTAATAATTTGTGACTTCTTTAAAAATGACTTATAAGTCATTCTTAATAAGCAACTTTGACCCAATATAATGACAACTTTGCCCTCTATTATTTTTCTAAATGACATCTCTATCTCTTCAATCTAAAAAACCTGATCTCGTCTAACGTAAACACAGCGGCTAATTTGATCATCTGCTCTCAATCGTCACTCTATCTGCGCTCAATCGTCACTGAAAGTTCAATAATAATCTAGAAGGGGGTTGAATAGATTATTGTTGTTTAAAAACTTATCTTAGGCCTTTTTGAATTTTTAATTAATTAATTTGTAGTGTCAAAAATTAATATGCAAGACAATAAAAATTCAATTACACAATGCACAGAGATTTATTTGGTTCACAACATACATTCATGGTATGTTGCTATGTCCAGTCTCAAGCTCCTCTCCAGGACTTGAGATCCTATTATTATCTGTAGTAAATACTCCTTCTACAGGCAGAAAAGTTTTTACAAAGTTTTCTAGATTAACTTTCAACTATTCCTACAACTACGTGTCTTGGACAACAGTTCCCCGCTCCTTCCTCAAACATAGTTGTGTCTGTTTTCTGAGTCTAGTTCTGTTTTACAATCTGGTCTCGTTCAGCTAATTCATTCACTTAAAAAGAATAATTCTGTTATAGTGCCCAGTGTCTAAGTACGAGCCAAATTTATAGTTATCACTATTTAATATTTATATAAATATTTTCGTAGATCACTTAGGCTTTGAGTCTTCGTTCGACTAATTCCATCACTTAACAGGAATATCTCTACTATAGTCTCGGAGTCTAAGTACGAACCCTACTTTACGATATTTATATAAATAAACTATATCAATAAAAGACCACTTAGAATTTGAGTCCTCATTCGGTTAATTCCCTCGCTTAAGAGAAATATCTCCGCTATAGTCTCGGTGTCTAAGTACAAACCTTTAATAAGATATAAATAGATAAAAATAGATATATATATATATATATATATATATATATATATGTGTGTGTGTATAACAATTTATATTTGTATATCTATAAATATAAACAAGTATGTGTTACTTCACATAAATCAATTTAAGAACTTATCTCAAATATTTTGATCAATTTTCTCTTCGACAAAAGATATGAACTTTGAGTAGAAGAGAGAGAAAGCTTCTTGAAAGGTTAGAGAGATAATGTAGGCAATGAATATTTGCTTTTCTTTCTTTTGAATTTGTCAAGTTGAAATGAATGAAAAGACCTCCTATTTATAGATTTTTCAAGCTTAGGGCATAAAGGTCTTTTGGAAGTTCATTTAAAAAATCAAAGGCTAGGATTTCTTGATTTCAAAATCAAAGGATAGAATGGATTAAAAAGTAGTCACATGGATTGGCCTTTAAATTAAAAAAGCACACTTACTTTTTAATTTGAATTTTGAAAGTTTAGCCTTTAAACAAAAATGCCTTCTAAGTTTCCCAACTTCCATTTTCAAACTATTCGAAGCACATGCTAGCAATTCTCGGATAAAGTAAAAAGGCTTTAGCCTTTTGCTTTTTGCATGTTACTTTAGCTTTTGCACATGTTATTTTTAGAAGGAATTAAATGACCATATGGGATTTAATTTTGTGCTATACCCGGCCATGTGGAGTAAAAGGTTTTGGCCTTTCATTCCTTCTAAGTTTGTAACTTCTTTTTGTCCTTTATATTTTGTCAAAATAGCTTTAATATATAATGTAGTGTTTTGAAAGATTTAGTGTATAAAAAATCATTTGGGAAGAATAGGAGTTTCCTTATCTTTAGGAAATGTTACTATATAAACTAATCTCTTTAACATTTGATATTAAATTATTAAGGTCAGAAAAATATTAATTCAATAATATTTGAAAATATTTTTGGTCAAAATAAATAAAATAATTAAAATCAATTATAATATAAATCCTATGGAGAGGATTCTAATATTTTCTTAACCTATTTACTAATTATTATTGTTGTTGCCTAATTTGCTACTTAGAAAGTACACGCAAGTATACGCGATCAACTAGCAATATAGTGGCAAAAAGAGTATCGTTCCCACGAGGAATAAACTAATAATATAACTCAACTACAAATTTTATACCAAGTTGATTTTATTTAAACAAATAACTCCAGATAAATAAACTAATGAATTAATTTAACTAAAATAAATTAATAGATATTAACAAAGATAAAGATCAGATTTAATAGCCAAGATTACAATTTCCCCCAATACTTCACCTAAATTTCCTTACTCTCTCTAATTAACTAATTAGAACAAGTTGCTAACTGAGAATTCGGAATTAATTATCAACCCCCTTTTAATGGTTAGATAATAATATCCACTTTAATTAATTCACTATATTCCTATGTGAACAATTAATAATAGATTCATTAAACATCAATTCTCATGCAAGTTACATGGACATATAGGTATATTCCTATCCTATATGCAATTCGTGTTATTCACTCCTAAGAAGAGTAACCACAACACATGCTACCATATTTAGATCTAAACCCTAGATTCTATTTTCTTTCAATATCATCCAGAATGTCAAATTAATTATTGGCCAAACAATTATAATATAAAGCACACAAAAAAATGGTAAGCAACTTGTAGATAATCAACAATAATCAATGTGAGAGTAATTCAATTTATGCTACTCATTGGGTTCCATTGTAATCTTATAAAGAATTTAGTTCATATCGTTGAAAGGAACCATAACAATATTATCCACAATCATTTTTGAAGTACAAATAATTAAAGGGAAAGAGTAGAGAAGGAATCTGTGTAATAGCTTCAATCCCAAAAAACTCCGCCTTTAATCTCTGTTCTTCTCCTCCTAATTTCCTTCACGATCTTTGAAGAATTTGAAATCAATCTATGTTCTGTTGGAATATGATGATGATCCCCTGCCCCTTTTTTTTAATTATCAGTCGCCTTTTATAAATGAGTCCACACAGCTATAAAATAACCAATCCCACTCAAATTCCGCGAAACACAGAGTCCCGAACCACTTAGGATTGCACAACAACATGCACTGCACAACATCAGCCGCAGCGCCGCAGTTCTGCCTAGTAGCGTTGCGCCTCTAATCCTCAAGCGTTGTAGCGTTGTACCCTAGCACCGCAGTGTTAGGGCCCAACCGTGTCAACCGCACACGCAACGCACCAACCTGCCGCTTCGCCGTGCCTACTTGCTGATTTTGACCCGCCAAGCCAACGTCGTGCCAAACGCCACTTCTTGTTACACGCTGTCAACCTAGTGTTGCGTTTTACTCTATATTTATGACTGAAACTTCATCATTCATCGCTTTATACACCATTTCCAACATAATTCTAATTCCTACATAAAAACATTAAAAATGCATCAAATTAACTAAAAATACTTAAAAACTCACAATATATTCAAGCCAAGAGTACTCAATTTGTAGGTATAAAATTCACTCATCAAATACCCCCAAACTTGAATCTTTGCTTGTCCTCAAGAAAACATAAAACAAAACTAATTCTAACAATTAACTACTCAAACAATGAATTAATAGGAAATTGAACCATGGCCTCAAAGAATTTTCCTTTACTAACTCAAGAAAGATTGCATAGCATGTCGGTCTAATATTTCAACTCCTTCATCAGTATTACCACTACTTATGATCTCATATGTGTGTGTGCATCCACCTTGTTCAACTAGCTAAAACTCGAACAAATGTAACTAGTCAAATACTATACGGAAGAAAATTATGTCAACCCTAAATATTTAAATTCACATCACTCTCCACTAAGATAAATAATTCATACTCGGGGAATAAAAAGGACTGTTCAACGGTTAAATACATCCGGATCATGATTCATACATATTACGCCCCATCCCAAATAGCTTATTCAATCATTTTTTTTCATTATAGTGAGTGCATTTTATGCTCCATCTCACTACATCTTAACGAGTGTGTTTTATACTCCATCTCGTTTTATCCACTTAGGAGGGCAAAATATTACTATATACCTCTCTCTTTTTTTCTTCTTTTTTTTATAATCAACCATAGATCTTTACCAAATCCAAGATTTCCCTCAAACTTATGTTCATGTCTATCCTTCGTTTTAAATGATGTTCACTTAAATTATAGAGCTTCAAAACTAACCCCTACAAGAAATTAACCATTACACTTTTCGAAGTTCCAAATAGCTAAACAGATGAATATACGTGCTTTAAAGTGCATAGGACCACAAGTAGCATAAAACCAACTAATAAGCCGAAATATAAACTTACATGCTTCACAATTTTCCAAATAGCTCTTTTTCTTATTTTTCTTTTCAACTTCTTATCATTGACCATCATCAACTACCATTAATTCATTATTCCACTAACATGCAAAACTAACTAATACCATTAATAAACAATTAAAAATAATTACCACCACCCCCAAACTTAAGATTAATATTGTCCTCAATGTGAAGATAGAAAGAATTAAAATAGCAAAGACATCCCTGAAATTGGCTATTCGGAGTCATCATCATTCGTGTGTCTGTTGAATCGTCAGGAACATCAGAAAACATAGCAGCAACTGGAAATTACAATGGACCCACACCAAAGCTAAATCCATAATTAACAAACATTTGAACGAGTGTTACATTAAAACTCTTGGAGTACTCGAGAAAAGAACCCATTCGATGTACCATCTCATCGACTCTCCTAGATTATCGTCGATTTGCCTTGCGAAGTTTCTTAGATTCCCTTCGAAGCTCATTAATTTCAGTCGCCAACAGATCCTTGGAAGTCTGTGATGAATTGGAAGCTAGCTGCAAAGGCTACGATGATTCCCTAACATCTTTCACATTAGTCCCCACAATGAACCCGACCCCCCTTGCATGAGAAGCGCCTCCATCCCATACCTTGAAACGGCTTATCATCCGACTATCAATTAAAGCTCTTGGGGGTTGCACAATCTCATCTACAGCCTATTTAACTTTAGTTTCCTTACAAAGTCCACAGATTAAAGATGGGTGTGTGATACAATCCTGATCAGGCTCACATCAAACCTTAATAACTCAACTCAAGTCCCAAGGATTTATCAAGCGATTTTAAATATTTGGGCTGAAGTTTATTCAAAGATACTTAAAATGGAGTTCAATTCAAGGCCAATTTTAATCAATTCATGTGGCAATTTACATTCTAGCAAATTCGTATGCGGGCAACGGACATTCCAATTCTAATCAGCCAATCACGCGAGTTTCCTAGCATATTCAAGACTTAACATATTAGCTTCTTATATCATGTGGGCCACGCGGTTTCTAAGTAGACAACTAGCTGATTTTGTTCTCTACAGATTAATGGGTTCCTAACAATTAATGGATTTCTAATTCCAAATGGAGGAAGGCTTCAGATTTCTAATTAAAATTTGGACGCGGATTTCCTTAATTATTAGGGTATTTTCAGCATGTTTTAGATTCCTAATGTAATTAGAATATTCGATAAGTAGGATTTAATTTCCTTATTGTTTATTAGTTAGGATTTGGTTTTCAAATTAATTTGGTAAGCTAGGATTGTGTTTCCAATTGATTTTATAATTCCTATTAGGATTAGAATTACTTTTGAGTAGTATAAATAGGGGACATAGATGATGTACTTGATACACTTCAATCAGATTTATTCAATACAATTATTTGTGAGATTATTCTCTACTTTTGGTTCTTTGAAGAATTCCTAGGTTATTTCTAGTTTTTCTTTGAGATTCAAATTTTGACTTATCATACAACAATACATAGTTGTGTGTGGCGTCTTCTACCGCATCAATCGTCGATTGTACCGAGATTACCGCTTACATATAAGCGAGGGGTCAAGGTGTCGTTGGTGTCCATTCAACGCAGATTTCCAAGGTGAGCAATTGTACCAAGATTACCATCTACATATAAGCGAGGGGTTAAGGTGTTGCAAGCTATCCACCGTTCAACTTTGCTAGAAACGATCCGGGCGACGACCACCTCACGCAAGCGTGCCGTGGAGTCCATCAGTGTGGCAATCCGCATGTTGATTTTCCTTTTATGGCATGTCGAATTGAATCATGGATCACTCGCCCCACATCTCTGTTTTTATTTTTGATGAGAGCATAAAGTAACGTTGCCCTATCTTTGATAACTTCCATTATATGTGTAGTTGGCAAAAGCTTAGCACAGATGAAGGCGTACCAAGCCTTGCCATACCGACTTAGCTCACTATGCGAAATGTGTAAAGCATCGGGTCCTTTAGTGTCCAAATCGCCCCCGATCTACACAAGCACTTACACACTTGGTTCCAATCAAAATCATCATCCCTATATTCAGTGAACTCATCTTCGTCTACCATGTCTCTGATGTGGTAGTAGGCATTAATAGCAGCTTTATCAAACGACACTCGTTTGCCTCGTACATAAACCACGTGTCCCTCGGCTTTTTTTGCATTTGCATAAAACTCCTTGACAATAGTCACAAATGTTGCCTCTGGCTATTGTACGAAGTTCTCCCATCCTCGTTCTTTAATCATATCCGTAACACCACCTTCTTGAGTCTCATGTGGTTTGATACCCTATTCGGGGATCACTGCCTTATTAGCCAAAAAGGAATAGTATCGATCCGAAGCAGCTTTGTTGACGAATCTATGCTTGTCATATGAATTTGAGGTTAGGGGAGAAGAATCGTCAATCCTTTGACGCTTGTATATATGACATACTGATCGAAGAGAGCAAAAATTACATAGTAGGTAATCCAATTTGCTTAATTCAACCTTTGTATCCTTTGTGAAATCATGATGCTTGGATATTGTAATTGGACTGAATTTATAGATCTGAGAATTAGGATTACCAGTTGAATTGGATTAGTATTAAAAAGGAGTTTAAAATTGAGTTAAAAAAGGAAGTTGAATCAACTTAGAATTCAAATATGCAAGTTTGGTTCGCCGAAGGAGTGCTGCAGCGCCGAATAGCAGTGCTACGGCGCTACACTTTCAGTAGGGCAACATTACGACGCTTAGATTCAGCGCTATGGCGCTGTCCTGCTGAAAGGTGCGCCCTGCGGTGCTTCTAGAGCGCGTTGTGGCGCCAACCTTCTGACTTCGCCCGCAACTTGAATTTTTGTTGCGTCTTAGGGTCCACGTGCTTCTTTGATATTTTTGGTACCTGCAATTAATTATTACACTAATTAGAATGCCATAAATTATCCTAAAATTATAACTTGACACAGAAAGAACTAAAATACATAAAACTGAAAGAAAAACTAAAAATTTTGGGTTGTCTCCCAATGAGCTCTTGTTTTATAGTCTTCATCCTGACTACTCCATATTTCATTTTAGGTCGGCTAAGATGATTAAGGTCTTTTTTTGATCGATATTGGCGCCCTAGTAATGCTTGAGTCTTTGGCCATTAATCATAAATGTTCTATTTGAGTTGGCTGGTGTGACCTCTACTGCTCCATGCAGGAATACTTTAGTAATAACAAACAGTCCCGACCACAGTGATTTGAGTTTGCCTGGAAAAAGTTTGAACCATGAATTGAACAAGAGCATTGATTGTCCCGGCTCAAACTTCCGCTCAATGATTTTTTTGTCATGCCATCGCTTGATTTTCTCCTTGTAAAGTTTGTCGTTCTCATAAGTTTGAAGACAGAACTCATCCATCTCATTCAGATGCAGAAGACGTTTCTCGCCGGTTGCATGTAAGTTGAAGTTAAGCTTCCTAATGGCCCAATAAGCTCTATGTTACAATTCCACCGGTAGATGACATGCCTTACCGAATACGAGCCTATATGGTGACATCCCAATTGAAGTTTTGTACGTTGTCCGATAAGCCCACAAAGCATCATCTAGTTTTTTCGACCAGTCCTTCCGGTTAGGATTCACAATCTTCTCCAGAATTCTTTTCATTTCTCTGTTTGAAATTTTGGCTTGACCACTTGTTTGGGGATGATAAGCTGTAGTGACCTTGTGTGATACACCGTACCGCGCAAGAAAAGTAACAAAACGTTTATTATAGAATCACTAATAATTATTCTTGGTATGCCGAACCTTGTAAAGATATTTCTTCAAAGAAAGTTTATTACCACATTAGCATCATTTGTAGGGAAGGTTGCTGCTTCCACCCACTTAGAAACATAATCAACCGCCACCAGTATATACTGTTTATGGAAGGATACTGGGAATGGGCCCATAAAATAAATGCCCCAAATATCGAAGGTCTCCACCTCTAGGATAGTGTTCAAGGACATTTCTTGTCTCTTAGAAATATTGCCAACTCGTTGGCATCTATCGCATCTTGACACAAAACTATGAACGTCCTTGAAGAGAGTTGGCTAATAGAAACCTGGTTAAAGAATTTTCGCAGCTGTTCTCTCTCCCCCATAATGTCATCCGTAAACTGATGAATGACAATGTTGAAGTATGTTTTCTATTTCTTCTTGGGGTACACACATTCTCAACATCTGATCTGTACATAATTTGAATAAGAAAGGTTCATCCCACAGGTAATTCTTCACATCGTGTAAAAACTTTTTTCATTATTGATGGCTCAAGTTAGGAGGAAATACATGACTTACAATGTAGTTTACATAATCCGCATACCATGGTACTTTCTTTGTCACCGACAACAATTGCTCATTTGGAAAAGATTCATTAATCACTGTGTTATCCCCCTTTTGCTATTCGGGATTCTCGAGTCGGGAAAGATGATCTGCCACCTGATTATATGTCCCCTTTCTGTCTCAGATTTCTAGATCGAATTCTTGCAGTAAAAGAACCCAACGTATCAGCTGTGGTTTAGCATCCTTTTTCAATATCAGATATTTTATGGTCGAGTGATCTATGAATACAATTATCTTCGTACTAATGAGATAGGCTCGGAATTTGTCGAAGGCATACACAATTGCTAATAAATCATTCTCAATGGTAGTATAATTGAGTTAGGCATCTAAAAGTGTTTTGCTAGCGTAATAGATAGTCTGAAATATTTTCTCTTTACGTTGGCCCAGAACTGCACCAATCGCTAGCGTCACACATCAACTCAAATAGAAGGTTCCAATCCGGGGCAACTATCACCGGAGTAGTAATTAACTTCTTTTTCAATACCTCAAAAGCTTTAAGACATGCTTTATCAAAGACGAAGGACACATCTTTCTCTAACAGATTGCATAAGGGCTTTGTAATCTTAGATAAGTCCTTAATGAACCCCCGATAGAAACCCGCATGACCAAGAAAACTCCTTATCCCTTTTACGGATGATGGTGGTGGAAGCTTCTCAATTTTCTCGATTTTTGCCTTGTCCACCTCTAACCCTCTAGCAGAGACCTTATGCCCCAAAATTATGCCTTCTTGGACCATAAAATGACATTTTTCCCAGTTCAACACTAAATTTGTTTCCACGCATCTCTTTAACACTAGAACCATGTTTCCTAAACATTAGTCGAACAAATCTACGAATACTAAAAAATCATCCATGAATACCTCGAGATTATGTTCAACTATGTCGAAAAAAATAGCCATCATACACCTTTGAAAAGTTGCGGGCGCATTGCACAATCTAAAAAACATCCTCTTAAACGCAAAGGTTCTATATGGGCAGGTAAATGTTGTCTTCTTTTGGTCTTTGGGCGCTATTACAATCTACTTATAGTTGAAATATCCATCTAGAAGACAATAAAACTCATGACCAGCCAATCGATCAAGCATCTGGTCGATGAATGGCAAAGGGAAATGATTCTTTTCATGTGGCTTTATTGAGCTTGCGGTAGTCCATACATATATGCCATCCAGTCACAGTCCTTGTCGGAATCAGCTCATTATTTTCATTTGTCACAACTGTCATGCCACCTTTTTTAGGAACACACTGCACCGGGCTCACCCATGAACTATCGAAGATAGGATCAATGATACCAGCATCTAACCATTTAATGATCTCCTTCTTGACCACTTCTTTCATGATAGGATTTAATCTGCATTGTTGCTTTATCACAAGTTTAGCATTATCCTCCAAAAGTATCTTGTGCATGCAATATGAAGGATTATTCCCTTTAATGTCAGTCAATGTCCATCCTATAGCTATTTTATATTCTCGTAGTACCCGCAAAAGCTTTTCTTCCTGAAATTCATCAAATGAAGCAGAAACAATAACAGGCAAAGTACAAGAATCATCTAAGTAAGCATACTGTAAATGATTAGGAAGACGTTTAAGTTTCAATGCGGGTGGTTCTTCTAAAGATGGTTTTGCCCGTGTAGATGAGCTTCTGGAGTGATCCAAAGTCTCATACTGGTGCTTGAACTTGACAAACCGTGGAGTCGAATCTAACAATTGCACATATTCACGTGAGGCTAAAAAATCCAAAGCAGATAGGCTAACCAATGCGGTCTCGAGTGGATCTGGAAGACAACTTCCCACAAATACCTCATCCACTATTTCTGCAACTAGGTCAATCCGAAAACATCCTTCTGTTTTATTTGGGAATTTCATAGTTTTGAAGACATTGAATGTGACCTCTTGATCCTGAACACGTATAATTAGCTCTTCTTTTTGCACATCAATTAGAGTTCTTCTTGTTGCTAAAAATGGTAGCCCAAGAATAATTGGTATTTCACGATCTTCCTCTCAAAATCAAACACAATGAAATCCGCCAAAAAGATGAATTTATCCACTTTGACCAATACATCTTCAACTATGCCATGCGGATACGTAAGGATCTATCTGCCAATTACAATGTCACATTTATAGGTCTCGCTTCCTTCAACCCAAGTTGTTGATAAATTGATAGAAGCATCAAATGATATTAGCTCCCAAATCACATAATGTTTTCCCAAAGAACTGATTGTCAATGGTACATGGAATTGTGAAACTACCCGGATCTTTAAACTTTGGTGGTAGCTTCTTTTGCAGTATTACACTGCACTCTTCCGTAAGTGTCACTGTTTCGAACTCGCCTAACTTCCTTTTCTTTGATAAAATTTCTTTCATAAATTTTACATATGTAGGCATTTATTCAAGTGCATCAGCAAATGGAATATTAATTTGAAGCTTCTTGAATACCTCCAAAAATTTTGAAAACTACTTATCCATCTTTTGTTTCTGCAGCCGTTGTGGAAACGGCACATGAGGCACGATAGGCATCTTCTTGCTTTTATCTGAACTAGCAATTGGATTTTCTTCCTTCTTTTCTTGTTTCTCCCCTTTGTTGACGTCCTCTTCAACTATCTCCTCATCTTCATGCACATTCTTTGTAGCTCCATCAAATGCCTCAGGTAACTCTTTTCCACTTCGTAACGTGACAGCTTTGCAATGTTCTTTCTTATCTGTCTTGAAATTGAACTCCATATTGTTAGATGAAAGGCCTTGAGGGTGACTATTCATGGCATTCACGAGCTATCTCATTTGAATTTCCAAGTTCTGAATTACCTTATCCTGATTAGTCATCTTTGTCTCACTTTGTTCTATAAATCTGGAAAGCATCTCCTCCATAGTTGGCTTCTGCTCCTGCTGAAGTGAAGCTTGCCTTTGAGATCCTGACGAATTTGTCTGTCTAGGAGCAAAATTTTAAAATTGATTGTTGTCGCTCCATCCTTGATTGTAATTGTTGGAATTATTGCCTCGTTGCTACCTTTGATAATTTCTGACATAGTGTACCGATTCTGAACTAATGGCACATTATTCACTTGAATGATCTCCCGCACAAAGATCACATTCCATTACTACAGTTCGAGTAGGTTGTGCTCCTAAAGCATCAATCTTTCTAGTCAATGCAGCCATCTGTTCCGCTAAAGCCAAAACCACATCAAGTTCATACACTCCAGCTACCCTATATTGATTCGTTCTCACTATGGGCCACTGGTAATTGTTCGCCGACATTGTCTCCAATAACTCATAAGATTAGTCACAATTCTTCCTCATTAAAGTTCCACCCGCAGCTACATTAATATAGGTTCGTGTTTCACTAAATAACCCGTTATAAAATGTCTGAACTTGCAACCACTTTGGGATACCATGATGTGGACACCTTCAGAGTAGCTATTTGAATCTTTCCCAAGCTTCATATAGAGATTCGAAGTCATGCTAAACAAACGATGTAATGTCATTCCTCAACTTTACAGTTTTGGCTGGCGAAAAAAATTAACTAGGAATTTTTGTGTCAAATCATTCCATGTAGTGATCGGCCCTGCCGGAAGTGAATGTAACCAACTCTTCGCCTTGTGACGAAGTGTGAAAGGGAAAAGTCGGAGTCTAACTGCATCCTCGGTAACTCCATCGTCTTTAAATGTGTCACAAATCTCTAGAAAGCTTATCAAATCTTCATTCGGCTCATTATTAGGTAAACCCCCAAACTGCATCGAATTCTGAATCATCTGTATCGTTCCCGACTGTATTTCAAAACCGTTTGCTTGAATTGTCGGTCGCCGAATACTTGACTGGATTTTTGTTACTAACGGCATAACATAATCTCGCAACACTTTCTGTTCTTCCATAGCCATGTTCTCTAGATCTTGCATTTTCATACAAAATTCAAGATTATTTGCAAACTAAACAAAACAATAGAATAACGTTTAAACTAAGATCAAATTGATTGTAATTAGTATTGGAAAAATTATTAGAATTATTCCCCGACAAAACTTGTTGCATAATTTGCTACTTAAGAATTACACGCAAATATACGCGATCAACTAACAATATAGTGGTAAGAAGAGTATCGTTCCCACGAGGAATAAACTAATAATATAACCCAACTACTAATTTTATACCAACTTGATTTTATTTAAACAAATAACTCCAGTTGAATAAACTAATGGTTTAATTTAACTAAAATAAATTAATAGATATTAACAAAGATAAAGATCAGATTTAATAGCCAAGATTACAATTTTTCCCAATACTTCACTTAAATTTCCTTACTCTCTAATTAACCAATCAGAACAAGTTGTTAATTGAGAATTCATGATTAATTATCAACCCCCTTCCAATGGTTAGATAATAATATCCACTTTAATTAATTCACTATATTCCTATGTGAACAATTAATAATAGATTCATTAAAACTCAATTCTCATGCAAATTACATAGACATATAGGTATATTCACATCCTGCATACAATTCGTGTTATTCACTCCTAAGAAGAATAACCACAACATATGCTACCATATTTAAATCTAAACCGTAGATTTTATTTTCTTCCAATATCATCCAGAATATCAAATTAATTGTTGGCCAAACAATTATAATATAAAGCACAAAAAAATATGGTAAGCAACTTGTAGATAATCAACAATAATCAAAGTGAGTAATTCAATTTATGCGGTTTCCATTGTAATCTTATAAAGAATTTAGTTCATATCATTGAAAGGAACCATAACAATATTATCCATAATCATTTTTGAAGTACAAATAATTAAAGGGAAAGAGTAGAGAAGGAATCTGTGTAAGCTTCAATCCCAAAAAACCCCGCCTTTAGTCTCTGTTCTTCTCCTCCTACTTTCCTTCACGATCTTTGAAGAATCTGAAATCATCAATCTCTATTCTGTTTTAATATGATGATGATCCTCCCCTTTTATTATCAGCCTCCTTTTATAAATGAGTCCACACAACTATAAAATAACCAATCCCGACAAATTTCGCGTAACACAGTCCCAAACCACTTAGGATTACACAACAACACGCACTGCACAGCACCAACCGCAGCTCTGCCCAGCAGTGTCGTAGCGCTGCACCTCTGATCTTTAAGTGTCGCAACCCTGTACCCTAGTGTCGCAGCGCTAGGGCCCAACCGTGCTAACCGCGCGCGCAGCACACCAACCTATCGCTTCGTCGTGCCTGCTTGTTGATTATGACTCGCCAAGCCAACGTCGTGCCAAACGCCACCGCTTGCTACACACTGTCAACCTCATGCTACGTTTTACTCTATATTTACGACTGAAACTTCATCATTCATCGCTTTATACACCATTTTCAACCTAATTCCAGTTCCTACACAAAAACACTAAAAATGCATCAAATTAACTAAAACTACTTAAAAACTCACAATATATTAACAGTCACCAGTCTCTCTCTTGGCCTTCAATTCATTGTAGATCCAGGTACCTTTCCTTTTTCTTTCTCTTTTTTTTGCTGAAACAAGTAATTCCCTATGATGGAAGTGCTTGTTGCTTGTTTGTGGTTTTGAATGTCAGAATAATTATTTGTAACGGCCTAGAGATTTTCCTCTCTCTACTTTTTCGATCTAGTTAGTTCCTCTGATTATTGCAAAACAAAACCCAGTTTTGGGACCTAGTTAAAATACACAGTAGCGGATAAACCCTTGTAATTATTGTAGCATGCGAAATTGCATTGAATTTGAGGAACTTATTGATAATTTGGCAGTATATGCTGTGACGCCCCCAAATTCGGGTACTTAAAACCCGTACTTGGTGCTACACGATCCATTCATTCAAACTGCTTATCATAATTAAAATTTTAAAAAGATTACATCAGAGTTTGCTATCCCAGGTACGAAGACCTTTAAGTATCTAATTACATGATAGATAAAGTATTATCACATAATAACACTACAACTAATACAGATAATGACTTCTAGTTACTCCTGCAGCTTTTATTTGCCCTTGTCCTTGCCAGACCCTTCTACTCGTTCAGGTTTAACTGAAAACATTTAATTTCAAACAAGAATGAGCATTTAATTGCCCAGCAAGTATTAACAGATAACAAAAACAATATATATCGAAATTAAACATTTTCATTGAAGAATACTTCTACAACGAAACAATAGTTGTGAAGTCACTGAATCAATTCTGAATACAAAACTTTTCGTTTATTATATTTGAAATGACGTACTGATTAATCATGCTGAGCGGTCACAAGACCAAGAACTTTGTTTTTATACTTTTGAAAAGGTCTAACAGTAATTCAACTGTAAACCGTCTTAGCTTACGGGCACGGTGGGTGATCATCCATTTATGCCCTGCGTTGATCAACACTACTTGCGTCATTCCCACTGCCTTTCGGCACAATTAAAAGTTTTCCCAAATAAGGGATGTTCGTCTCAGACTTGAATTCCATACCAAAACAATTTGGTTGGAACGCTCTATCTAATTCCAATAATATTTCAAGACTTGCAATGGATAATGAAGAATTATTTACTCTAGTCTAGCTGAAACAAGAGCATATATAGACTAGGACTGAGAGATATTTCTTATATCAAAGCTTATCAACAAATACATCAAATATAATTAAGAAACTTGTAATGAATTAGAATACTTGCATTCAATGTATAAATTGAATTAAAGAATTTACAACGAGTTAGAACACTTGCTCAACTACAATAGTAGAGTAAGTGAAGAAACTTGCCTTTTTCGTAGTTTACGATTACAGCTTTACTTCAAGTATCCTACACATTTGTGTTCAAGTATAGGTATTCATTAGCCATATATACCAAGCATATGACACTTAGATCACAATTATTCAATACACATACTTAATGTAATTGCTCCACATGATTTCTTTTCTTTCTTTAATTGCTAAGTCTTTATTAAAAAAAAATTCGATATAATCTCTTCATCTTACTTTTATATACAATATATCTCAATATCATGGTATAAACATACTAAATATAGTATGTTTATGAATATAATTCTTTTATTAGTGATTTACTATATATATTTTAAACAATTTCCTACTCAAAATATTTCATAATAGCTTTAGAATATCAATACATGAATGCATTCCTACATAAACTTAAGTTTACATAGCGAATTCTAATTTATTTCATGTATTGAATGTATTTATAATTTTATATATAAAAATTATAATTAACATATTATTTTATATATACCTATTAATTTATTTTCATTTTTCATGAGCTAACTATCAAATTTATCAAAAACATCACACAACAAGCTAACTAGTTGTTGTGCACTGCCTAGCTGCTGCTGTTGTGCACTGTCTGGCTACCAGGCACGGCCTGGCCAGCCCAGCAGTCCAGCTCCCCCATGCCCATGTCGCCCATTTCATGATTTTATAACTTTTGAACCACTAACTTGATTATGATGAATTTTGGTTATGTTATAGGTAGTATACCCACCTATTTTTAAAAAATATTAACCTAGCAATTCAGATAATTTAAACGCGTCAAAAACCAAGCCAAAATGCCCTGCACGGCCTGCTGCACAGCGCAGCCATGTGGCTGCTGCTGCTGCTGGCAGCCGACGTCTCTGCGGTGTAGCAACTTTGCGAAATTTTATCTTTTAACTCGCTTATCGGATCGCGCTCATTTTTGAATATGTTATACATGGTATGTAAGACTATTTTAAAAAAATACGAGTCACCCGTTTTGGACATCCTTGACAGCCCAAATTAGGCCTCAAAAGTGCCCTGTCGCTCGTTTTGTTTTAAATTAGCTTTCTTTCTTGTTTTAATTCGTTCAAACCCTTTAATTAGCTTTATATAACATACATATACATAATCTTATACTTGATTCCACTGAATTCCCATTCTTTTTAGCAAAACAATCCTAATAGGACTTTTTACGAACACGATATGTGCGTCATGCTTTAGGACAGATTTCATAGCGTTTCGTTTATATTCTAAACTCAATTCGCCATCCTTATTACTCCGCACATCAACAACTATGCTCCTTGTTTCTAATTTAATCAACTACTAATTGATTTCACAACTAAACAGAGTATGAACCATTAATTTATTTACTAGCCCATATATATATATATATATATATAAGCATAACTCATATCAGATTCTCATTTGATTACCCAACATATCAATTTCATTATTATACATATTTAGTATTCAATATTTATATTGTTTTACACAATCAATTTATATATGAATTTTCCCCAATTGTAGGAACATAGTAAAATACAACTATATTACCTCTTCTCTTGTTTGAAGTTTCCTTGATTCAATGCTTAATTTAGATGAGTACGTTGATCCAATCCTTCTTTAATCGTAGCCCATAGCTAAATTTTTCGTTATAGTGCTTCTAGTCTTGCAAGGTTTCGGTGGAGATTTGTAAGTCTTGAGAGTTTATGTATTGAGAGAGATTTCAATTTCTTTGGGAAAGATGGAGCTTTAAAGTTCAGTCAATTGTAAGAGAGAAAAGGAGAATAAACGGAAATGAGAGAGGAAGGAGCTGAGTATTCTAAAGCTAATCCTCTCCTAGCTTTGCTTAGTGGTTACTGGCTTAGGTTGAGGTCTCTGGCTTAAGTTTAAGCGTGACACCTCCTGCTGGTTCCACTGACTCAGCTTTGCACTAGCCCACCACATGCTTGGTAACACAAGTTCTTTACTTAATTAGCAGCTCATGCTTCTTATTTAATAACTACCTCTTCAGTACATATCGCATAATAAAATAACACATTCAAATGAAATGAACCAATTATTTTAAAATAATTAGTTTTAAATTAATTATTTAAATTCACATATTTAATGTAACAGACTAAAATAAATAATTTCAATTATTTATTTCAATTTACTTACTCAATGTTTACAATAATCTTAAATAATTAAATTTACTTATCTCATTCCTTCTGTAAATTATTTTCAAACAATGTAAATATATATATTTAATATTTTCAACTAATTAAAATTAAATATCTCTTTCGTCCCATAAATTGTTTTCAACAATTTATAAAATATATAATTTAATATATTTATCCTTTATTCATATCATAAATATTATTCACAAACTTGATGCCAATATACATATAATATAAATATTGCACCTCATATTATTAATATACATTCATTAGAAATAATATTAAATATTATTCCATTATTTATTTATTATAACATAAATATAACTATCATTATTAATTAAATAAATTTCATTATTTAAGTAAAACAAACATTTAACTCACTAACTTTCAATTAGTCAATTAATTTTACCTGTTTAATATGGCGGCTAATTCAAACGAATATATTTAATAGTTTTATTTACTATTAAATATAACTTATATAACTTTTCAAATACATGCATATTCTCTACATCTATTTAAACATTTAAATATTCACACACCAAATTTCACATAATTCACAACACATATACATTTATACAGTCAAACTCAGCGTATCCCAATATATAAATAAAATATATAATTTAATATATTATATTTATTAATAATTTTCGAAAATTTCGGATTGTCACATATGCAGTTGATGATTCAAATTTGTTAGCTATATTAATGGCAAATAGGGTTCTAGGTTCATTAGTTTATTTATGTGATTTTAGGGGTTTGTTGTTTTTGGGGATAAGTTTGATAAGATAGTTGGACTGGTATTAAATATTTAGATTAAGTTGGATCAGGGTATGGAGCAACTTCATTTCAATGTTTAGATATTGAGACCTTCATATGGGATGGGTTACTTCTTTAATCTTTGTTTAGATTGATGTTTTTAGGTAATTAGTAAATACAACTGTGAAAGACAATTTATGAATTTAATATTAACTTGCTCAACTGCAAGATTAACGAGTAAAATACATACAGTAAAACACATCAATATATGTCAGACTCATGCATTCTCTCTAAGTTTCTAGCTACTTAATTTGAACGTTATAGACAGGCCAGATCAGCAACAAATGTTGGGACTTTTATAATAATAGTAGTTATAAACCTTGCACATTTACTTATCATAAATGTCAACAGTATAAATGCTCAGCTCAACTAAGCCTTAATCCCAATATAGTTGGGGCCAGCTAGATGAATCATAGTATAAATGAGTCTTTTTTTAAAAAAAAATTGGTTTGGGGGTTCAATTGAAGTAACAATTACAGTGAAAACATTTTAATTTTTCAAGTATTCCTCTTTTTTTTTAGGTTCACAAAGAATCTCCATATGTTTATGGTGCAACCTACAATGGCATTCAAGGAAATATGTCTTATAAAATGGGATGATAAAAATTTATTAGATGTAACAGAGTTCAATTGAACCACCTTAATAGATGTTTATGGTGCAACCTACAATGTCATTCAAAGAAATTTATAAAAAGATTCACATTCACATACATAAAGTACCAAGATTAGTACATGAAATTTAGTCAGGTATAATTATTTCTGGGATTTTAATGAATTGGTTAATCTGTTACAAATTATTAGCTTCTTCATACTAATGTTGATATGGGTTTCATTGCTCTTCAAGAGTGTGGATAAATAGTTTCATTCTGTGTTCTTTGAGGTTAACACCATCAACATTAACGTTTCAGGGAAATAAATGCATGATGACATTTGATGTGTTTTTAGTTCTTGACTGTTTCTGGGGATTTTCCCCCCACTGAAATCTTTGGTGGTTGTGAAAAAATTGATCTAGATAATGTCAGCATATAATTAGAATTATTTGCACAAATTGAGGTATGCATTCTGTAGGTAAGGAAAATTACACCTTGCTAGAGTTAGGGTTTCGTATTGGCTGGAAAGGAGAGAAATCCACGAAGAGCACGGAGTTGATTGATTGATTGAAGAGGGGAGAAGAACAGGTGAGCAATTACTCCAATGACACGTGGCAGAACTCTTAGAATCCGGAAACCGGGTTAGGGTAGCAGGGATTCCAAGAGCCTTCTTGAGTCTTCGAGTTGTGAGAGAGTTCCAAGTGTATTGAGCTTTCAAGAGTCCAAGTATAATGTCTTGAGAGTCATCCCTTCTTCTTAGAATAGATGGACTATTTATAGAGCTTGCCTGGGAAATAGTCACATGCCAGGCACATGTTTTAAGGAGAATTCCAGAAATACCCTTTAGTTATGTTTTATAGGGAAAATTCCAGAAATATCCTTTAATCATTAAAGTAATGCCCAAATTGCCCTGTTCTTCTAGCCACCAATCCAATCCCTCAATCAATTCCCAAAATGGGTCGCATCCACGAGTCTTCTGCCTTGGAACACGTGGAGACTTCCCCGGGTCTAGTACATTTAATTAGGTCACATAAACCCTAATTTGTACATTTAATTAGGTTTTTTGTAAACCCTAATTTGTACATTTAATTCAATTAGGTCATGTAAACCCTAATATGCACTTGGGCCCACATTTGCCCCTTGCGCGAGAGTCACGATTCCTTGAGAGACGCTCGTGCAAAATACTCCAAGTTTTCGAATGATTTTGTGTGACTCCCCTTGTTCAAGTCTTGAACACAAGAGTTCTAGAAGAGGGAACCCCTAGGGACCAAACCATTAGGGTTAAACCCTGAGGAGGTAAAACCTAGAAGGGCTCTTCCTTGAACCTCTTGGTAGATCATCTGAAAGCTTCCTCATTTTTGTCTAATATTTATTTCCTTATTTTCTGAGAATTAAAACAAGGAAGATCATCAGATATCACTAAATAAAATCCAATAATCAAATCTTAATGTAGATTTTGGAAACAAAATCTTCCTTTAAAATTTTGTAAAGCAAGATCTTTTTTCCTTAGGAAAACCAAATATTCAATATATATATATATATACCAATTTCGAAAATTGTCTATTGATAGGAATAAAATATTAGATATCAAATATATATTTTTCGAAAATCCATTAAAATACCAAATTTAAACAAACTTCGAAAATATATGTGTTTATTTAAAAAATAAACTCAAGGAGACTTATCTTTATATTGCAAAATCTTCCGCAAGAGGAAAATAAAGATTGCTTCCTTTGCTATTGTAAGCTTGCGGTTTGAATATATATATATATCTCCCAAGTCACTTAGGCTTTTCTTTTCATCGTGCAAATTTTTTCTTTTCCTCTCTCCTCATTCAAGTCTGAAGATCACCAAGAAGTCGTCAAGCCAACAGTCTTCAGCTTGGGAACGAGGTAAAAAAACAATTTTTTCTTCTCTTTCTTTCAATTTTTTTCAGTTTATTTGAGTATTTTCTGCCGAACTTCTTCTTGACTTGCTTCTCCTACGCCTCTCCTCAGGTTATTGTAGCTTTTCTTTTGTCTTCCGACCCCGTTACTTGGATTATATCTCGGTAGGGTTCCCTCGGATAATAAAGAAAAACACAATATTTATTGACAAAGAAGCATCCGTTCCGAAAAAATTAATCTATGGGGCACCAGAATTTTCAAGGTACACAAAATATAGTTTTTTTTTTTTTTGCCTATGTTGGCCGAACCCTAGGGTGGCCGAACCCTAGGAGGCCGAACCCTAGGGACTTGAGTTTTTTTTTTTTTTTTTTGCCTAGGTTGGCCGAACCCTAGGAGGTCGATCCTTAGGAGGGCCGAACCCTAAGGGAGCCGAACCCTAGGGGCCGAACCCTAGGAGAAAATGTATCAAAACTTTAACATTGGGAAGCGTGATCACTGTTTTGACCATAACTTTTGTTCCGTTTGGAGTTTCGGGACCCATAATATATCAAAGCGACCGTATCGACGAGCACTTCAAAAGTCATCACCAACGGCCATGATATATATCAAAATAATCCAAAAAATGGCTCCGAATGATGCATTTTGGTTGTCCGAAGTTTTTTGGAAAAAATTTCAAATCTTGTTTTTCTTTCATAATTGTGATTTTGATCCTTCCCTGACTTCATTTCTTCTTATTTTCAGGTATTCTCAAGTGAAAACCTCACATTCTCCCTTTGCCATGGTAAGCCTACTCAAGTTCATATGCTTTGCTTGACATCCTTAGTACCCTTATGTGGAGTCTTTCTTTCTTGCAGACCTTGTCCACCGGATGCTCTGAAGACTTGAAGACTTCCCGAGTAACTCCCTTCGTCAATGATTGTGGAAAGGCAAGAAGGCTTGTTTCTTTATGTCGCGGCTTGTGGAGGTTGGGACGACTTCCCCCATTCCGGTCGCATTCCCCGCATGTGCATAGGGATACCAAGTGCGTTGCATACTTGATAGAAGCTTTCAGGTGGACTGACAATTATACTTCATGATTTCATGATGACACGATCCTTTCAGACTTCGTCTCGGGTACCTCCTCGAGTTCCTCCCCCAGGATCCTCTGCTGTCGGGGAGATGAGATTTACTTGCTTTAGAGTAAAGCCGAGGATCCTTGTTTTTAGATTGTCGAGAATGATGATGATAATGATGATGATGATGATGATGATGATGATATTCCCATTGAATTTTGCATGGATACGGCAAGTGAGGTGGCGACCTCCACTACTTGTGAGCCTCGCTGACATAACATGATTGTTGTCAAGTCCTCCGCACCTCATGATGATCGTGTCAGCCTTAATGTTGACGATTTTATGTCTGATGTAGGCTTAGGTCCTGCTGTGGTTAGTACAGTTCCATCTTCACGCCCACATATAACGGCTGACAGCTTGGAGGGTACCGGTGACACCCATGTGGATGCTGATGCTATTATGACAGTTAATCCTCCTCCCCCGAGGGGGAATCCTGCGAAACCTATTGTTGAGGAGCTCGCTTTCTTCATCTTGATTCTGCCACCTCGCCTTTTAGTGACCTCGGCTATCCACCCAACAACAAAGATGTCGTGGAGCTACAGGCATTCTCTAAGCCCGTGATTTGTGCAGCTCCTCTCCCGATGAATATTTTTCCGTGCTGGGCTGGATTTCCTCACTTCTAGGTATGGTTTTTTGTAGCTTTTTGTTATTTCCTGTATCAAAGAACTCATTTATATGTCATTTATCGTAGTAGAGTTTCTTTAGCATTAGTGATTGTCTTTAACTTGAATTTTTTCCTTAAGACCCAATGTTTAGTATTGAATCATAAGTTATTCAAATTAATACTCCAAGACAACAATATTCATAATAATGAGAGTAAACATGCAATTTTTCGATTTCTCGCAAACTAACACTTGAATCCATACTTTTAAAATCAAAGAATATTCAAGTATAAGTGAAAGTTTGACATTTTTATTAATAATCATATTGCTTTTAACGAAAAGCACAATGTTTCAAAAAATTTCATAAAGATAATAATAATAGATTTTGCTTTTGTTGGATAAAGCATAACGTTCGCCACTTTTAGAGATAAAGTGTAACTTTCTCGGGTTTGAGGGCTTATAGTCAGGTGCCTCGATTACTTTTAGAGTTGAAAGTATAACTTTGAGGACTTATAGTCAGGTGCCTCGATTACTTTTAGAGTTGAAAGTATAACTTTGAGGACTTATAGTCAGGTGCCTCGATTACTTTTAAAGTTGAAAGTATAACTTTGAGGACTTATAGTCAGGACTTATAGTCAGGTGCCTCGATTACTTTTAAAGTTGAAAGTATAACTTTGAGGACTTATAGTCAGGTGCCTCGATTACTTTTAAAGTTGAAAGTATAACTTTGTGCCTTATCCCTTGGTACGTCGTGCCAATTGTTTGGCGTATAGGGTTTCATAAGGGCTTAAGTTGCATGCCTCGTCACCTGGTCATCCAATTTCTTGGCAAGTGCAATCCACGAGGACTTGACCACCATCGTGGGTGGATTTTTAATTCGTCAATTCTTGTGTCTCCTCCCTTGGTCATCCAATTTCTTGGCAAGGGATACTCTTGAGTATTTCAACCACCATTTTCTAGTGGACCACCATCTTGGGTGATTTTTTTTTTTTCGACCTCTTGGGCTACACCATGGGTAATAATGTTGCATGTTTCTTTTCCTTTGTGGTTTGGAAGTGGCTTTTCATACACGGTGCTTTTCTTTTTACAGTTCGATTTCTCCGGCTGCCAGCTTCTCATGGTATATCCTCCGCATACTGTAACAGTCCATAGTGGAATGTCCTGCGTACTGGTGGTACACACAGAAATCTGGTCTTCTTTTCATCTCTTCCGTCACCACAAATTTAGGCGTTGGGGGTTTTACCACTCCGTGCTCAACCCATTGTTCGTACAGGCCCCTGAATGCCTTCTCACTGCATGTGATAGCCTCTGGAACTGACATCCTGGTATACTTGCCCCCAAGTTTTCCTTTACTTTGTTCAAAATTTCGCTCATTCTTCTCCCTCTTGCCCCCTTGTGGGTTTGACTGAGAGTCAGCCAAAGCCACAGTTGCTGTTCTCTTACCCTTCCATGTAACCATCGCATGGTTGATGGGCACTGTCACGATTCCTCCCAAATCTTGTGCGAAGGATGAGAGGGTTGCAAATGAATCACAGGCCTTTGTAATGAGATGGGGCTTGAAGGAGTCTAGAGCACCATTGTTGCATATGCTAACCAAGTTTTTCTCTTCAATTGGCTCGGCACACTTCTGTGCTTGGGCCCTGAATCTGTCCACATAATCTGACAGCTCCTCATTCGGGTTCTGCTCGAATCGCATCAGTTCTACAATAGTTACGTGTTTCTGCACATAGAAAAATTTCTTAAAAAAATGCAATTTCAGATCATCCCAATCATGGACTGATCCCTTCTCCAAATTGTAGTACCAACTGAAGGCACTATCCGTTAAAGTCTTGTTAAATTCCCTCATCAACAGATTATGGTTATTCACCTCATCATAACCCAACCATGGAGACATCGACTCCACGAACCTGGCAATATGCTCCCTGGCATTCCCTTTCTCCCCGTTATACTTTGGGAACTGCGGGGGGTGCTCAATATACCTTGCCGGGTACGGTTGTCTCCGTACATGTGCCGAGTAGGGTGGAGTAAAGTCCAACTCTGAAGGTCGGGATGTCTGCTTACAAAATTAATTGATCACATCGATCATATCATCCTTCGTCACATACTGGCTCGTGGTATGGACTCTTTGAGAGGCTGTGATGTACTGATGCATAGGTGGTGCGTATGGTAAGGAAACTGGCTGGTGTACACTTGCATCCTGCACAGTTTGTATCGGCGGTGCTTGTCGACTTGTTCGTTGGATGTGGCTCGGGATGGTCGGTATCTGCACTTGTGAAAATACTGGGAGAGTGGTCGGGATGATGTTGGGCTGAGGTTGACTCACTTCCAATCTGAGTTGTGGCACATCACCGCTGTTTTGGGACTCCAAGTGGATGATTGGAATCGGCTGACTCTCCGTTGTTGGAGGCACAGTCGGATTCTCTTTGTTGTTGCTGTTGTCCTCCACTTCTGCTCGTTCCCCCTGCGAACTTCCTGGGAACATAGCCCTGAAAGTGGGGATTTGCATCAACTGCTGACGGAAATTCTCCATCTCTTCCTGCTTCCTCTGCATTTCCAACATCATGGCCATCATCATCCCTTGGCCTTCTCGTGCCTCCTGTAATGCCTTGAGCATCTCCACCTGCACAGCATTCGCAGTCGTCTGCGCTCTAGTTACTTCCTCACCTTGCCTTCCTGCGTTTGTCTGTCTAGCGCTGGTTTGTTGTTGATCAGCCATTTGAGGTGATGTTGAGCTTCCTTCCGAAACGTTTTCTAAGATAGGTTGATCAAAATCCAGATTCGCGCTTTGGAGCACTGGATTTACTTGCCTTAAAATCGGATCCGGTGAAGTGATACTTGTTGTCGGTGAAACTCTTCCTGTAATTCTCCCACTTCGAGTTGTGGGCATACCCTTCACGAATTCTACACCTCCCCAGCAGAGTCGCCAAATAAATGTAGGTAAGGAAAATTACACCTTGCTAGGGTTAGGGTTTCGTATTGGCTGGAGAGGAGAGAAATCCACGAAGAGCACGAAGTTGATTGATTGATCGAAGAGGGGAGAAGAACAGGTGAGCAATTACTCCAATGACACGTGGCAGAACTCTTAGAATCCGGAAACCGGGTTAGGGTAGCAGGGATTCCAAGAGCCTTCTTGAGTCTTCGAGTTGTGAGAGAGTTCCAAGTGTATTGAGCTTTCAAGAGTCCAAGTATAATGTCTTGAGAGCCATCCCTTCTTCTTAGAATAGATGGACTATTTATAGAGCTTGCCTGGGAAATAGTCACATGCCAGGCACATGTTTTAAGGAGAATTCCAGAAATACCCTTTAGTTATGTTTTATAGGGAAAATTCCAGAAATATCCTTTAATCATTAAAGTAATGCCCAAATTGCCCTGTTCTTCTAGCCACCAATCCAATCCCTCAATCAATTCCCAAAATGGGTCGCATCCACGAGTCTTCTGCCTTGGAACACGTGGAGACTTCCTCGGGTCTAGTACATTTAATTAGGTCACATAAACCCTAATTTGTACATTTAATTAGGTTTTTTGTAAACCCTAATTTGTACATTTAATTCAATTAGGTCATGTGAACCCTAATATGCACTTGGGCCCACACATTCCATCATAGCGTTCATGTTTTTTTATATGTGGAGTATCCCGACTTGGGTCGGACTAATCTCTCCACCCTGAAAAAAGCTTCCAAAACAGGCTTACGTTTGCGGTCCGTGACCCATATGCTGCTTCGAGTGAAAGTTGAACTCAAGACATCCGAGTTTACAGTTGGATCCAAATTCTCCCTTAAACCATTGAGGCAAGCGGCGAGGTTGTGTTCATGTTAGTATAAACCAATTGCTCACCATGTTCTAATCAGTAATTCTTTGTGCCTATGGTTATGAATTAAATGAGTATGAAATGCACTTGCATAAAAGTATTAGTATTTCTACAATTGTGCGATTCTTTTGAAATGTATTTGGCTGCAAATGGGATTTGGTTCCCTGTATAATTGCAAGTGAGATTAATCACCGTGCACTATATATTTGTGCATTTTTTGATTGCTTTTATGTATACCATGAGTCCATGAGTATGATATTTTTGCTGAAATCATCATGGTCTATTTAACTATTTGCATTCCTCTCTAAGAAATATTATTGAAGTACATTTGGAGTGTGAAAGGCAAAATGAGCTATTTTGCGTGATATGTTATTTTTCTCAACCAGGATAGAGAAAAACATTGTTACTGCATCAATGGTCATCCACAACTACATAAGAAAGAAATCTAGCTCAGACAACACATTTCAAGTAGCTGAGAAGGAGGGATATCATCCAGAAGATGTTATTGGTGGTGGTGATGACAATGTTGTACACTGGGGTGGATCTACTTCAGTTAGTAATGGTTTAATTATGCAAGCAATGAGAGATAATATTGCATTAAGAATCTCTAATTTGGAATAATATTGTAGTTGATATGTTTAGAGAATTTATTTAGTGTTTTATTTAATGAAGTTGTGGATGATTGTTATGATATTGAATCATTGTATTTTTTTTATTAATGTCATTTTTAGTAATCTTTATATTTTATTTTAATTTATAAGTCATTATCAGTCGAACACTTTTACAACTTGTTTTAACTTAATTTATGACTTATAAGTAAAAACGGTGTCAAAAACTTTCATTGATAAATCACAACTTATAAGAGCTTGTTCGGCAGTGACTTATAAGTTGTCACTATTCCTCTGTTCGACAACGACTTATTTTTGTACTTACAAGTTGATTTTTAAGTCAAAAAAATAAGCAAGTATTTATAACTTATTTTAAAATAACTTATAAGTCATTTTAAAATAAGTTAGTTTGATCAAATGTAATCAGGGCCGACACATATGTTAAGCCAAATTAAGCAATGGTTTGAGGCCCCCAAAATTAAGAAGGCCCCAAATTTGCTACAGTCATTTTATAAGAAAAACTTCCTTGAACTTTTATCATCTAACCAATGTGAGACTTAGAGAACCAAAGCCTTCACTTGGTAGTCCTTTTATAAGGGTAGTCTTTTTATAAGGAAAACTTCCTTCAACTTTTATCATCTAACCAATATGGGACTTAGAGACAATAATAATAACAAAAGCATTTTACACATGTATTTTTTTGTTCAAATGTCCCACATCGACACCACAAGAAACATAAGTTTAACAATAAGCTATAAGAATGAGAGACCTTTGGTTCAAATGTATTTTTATTTCAAAGTCCCACATCGTCTAATATACATCTCTTGTCTTACCTTTGTTTTATAAGTAGAAGAGAGTTCAAGATTAATTGAATTGTATCAAGCTTGGTCTGCCAATTGAATGGTTAAAAAAAGAAGAAGCCCCAATTTAAGATTTGGCTTGAGGCCTTCAAAAAGTTTGGACCGACCCTGAATGTAATATCTATTTTGCCCCTCTTCTATTTTGTATTTCTTTTTATTAATATCCTTTTAGTAATCTTTATATTTAATTTTAATTTATAAGTCATTATGAGCCGAACACCTTGGTTTTACTTTAATTTTTGAAATTAATGCCGAACGTTTTTACTTATAAATCATAACTTAAAATAACTTATAAGTCAAATTATATTTTAACTTTAAATTATTTTTAAATAAGTCGTCCAACGGGCTCCAAGTCATTTTAAAATTGAACTTATAAGTCATTGCCCAATCCAAACATAAAGAAGGATTTGAGTTCAGAAGCCAAACCCCCATGCCGTGAAAAGTAGATGACCAAACTCCTCTATCTCGCTCTCTCATCCGAAGAAATTCAGACTCTTATCAGCTTTTACAGAAACCCTAGAAAATGTCGGGCGGCTTTTTCCGGGTAATGTTCGAACGTTTACTTGCATTATCAATCATGTTATTGAATATTGACTGTAGTTGCTTGTTTAGATCTCGATGATTGTGATATGCACATATTTTTGATATATATCAGTCAGATCATCGTGTTGAGTATCGGTTAAATTGGCTTTAAAATTGCAGGGTACATCGGCCGATCAGGATACTCGATTTTCTAATAAGCATGCTAATCTGATGAAGTCGCAGAAATTGGCCCCTGAATTGGAGCATCTGGTTGGTTTTGTTTCTAATTTTTAGTCGAATTTGAAGAAGAATTTGGGAAAACTGTGTTAGGGAAATTTCAGTGTTTATTATTTTACATTTGTATATGTTTGATGTGATTAAGTTGATATCACCAAAGTTGAAATGGATGTTATGAGACCTTGGATTGCGCACCGGGTGACTGAACTTCTTGGATTTGAGGATGACGTGCTTATCAACTTTATTTATGGCCTTTTAGATGGGAAGGTAATTTGAATTCCAAATCCCATAATTTCCATTTCCATAGTCCCCATAAAAAAGGAACCATTTTTATTGTCCTGGAACTGTGTGTGACTTATGGACTTATTTTTGCTGTCATGCACGATGCATTGCTCGCCGACTCATTTCAGAATATTACCTGATTCAAGGATATTAATTACCAGTTTTAATGCTGTGAATACACACCATAAACTGGAAGGAACATAGGAAAAAATAAGAAACGGGATAATAGTGTAATTGTATGTAGGTTATCTACATACATATATATATTCATATATTGGCAAAGGCATCTTATGTTTTAAGTGGCTTATTTTGGGTGGCAGGTAGTTAATGGAAAGGAAATCCAAGTCTCGCTAACTGGATTTATGGGGAAAAATACTGGGAAATTTATGAAGAGCTTTGGACACTCAGCGCCCAGAAGAACACGAGTTGTATCCCTCAACAATTCCTAGATGTGAAAGAGAAGGAAACTAGGAAGAAGAAGGTGTGTTAGTTTTTTTCTCAATTATTTTATATCTCAGTCTCATAGAGTCATAGTGCTTCTGCTCATCAATTTTACATTATGGGTCTCCATGTAGGTGGAAACGGATCGTGTAACTAGTGAAATTCAAAGTAGAAAAGAGAAGGAAGACCGAGAACTTGAGCAAGAGAAAGTCGAGAAGATGGTAACTAATTTTCTTTCCCTGAAATAGTTTGTTGGCACAGTGCTGGAATTTGGTTTTTAACTTCAGTTTGTGTTCTCATGACATTCAGCTTGCTTCTGCAATTATTTGGGTTCATGTCCTTTACCTCAAACTACTGTAGGACGGCAAGGTTGACAACTCATTGAGAGCTAATAATGATGTTTCGGAGCCAAGCTTGAGGCATAAGCCTAGGGCTTTCGGTTTACAGTCAGCAGCGGATGAGAAAGAGACGAATGGGAGGAATGGCTCAAGAGGAAGGAGCAGGTTAGGTGGAAAAATGTTTTTATTTACTTAATCGTATAACTATCGCTTTCTGTATCTGACTGTTTCCTTCTCTGTAACCCAAACATATGTATTGTTATGATGTCATGCTTGGTGTATAATTACTTTTTGTTGTTACATTGTCTTAATTTTAAAATTAACCAAGGTCAGGTGGTTTCCCCATGGAACTCTATGTGTCCTGCATTTTATACCTGGCATTTGAAGGTAAAGGGTGTTTTCCATACCTTCAGTAATAAAAGACTGAGGTAAAAAAGATAGGTATTCAGTAGATATTGATTTGTTGAAGAAAACAAGTCCTCAAAGAGCAAGAGAAGTGCAAGGGTTCATGTATAAGGTAGCAATACTGCATTTCATCAACATTACTGTCCAGCTCTTAACTTCTGGGTATTTCCTACGAGTGAGTTGTACTGTTCAGTATAGTTAGTAATTTTAATGTTAGGTAGGCTTCATATCTAGTTAGGAGCATTTTTGTTTATCATTAGACCACCAGGAATATAACCCACTTCAGGAGTTTATATGTTGGTTTGAAATAACTTATAATTAATTATGAATCCTGATGGTGATTTATCTCCTAACGGGGCACAAACTATTGGGGTGCTTACTTCTTGTTATCTTTTGTTGGGATATCAAAAGTTCAATTGTTTTGTAAAATCTACAACTAATTTTTTGTTCTAAGCTCCCATAATGTCAAAATTGAGAATTATAATACTTTATTCGCTGAAGTCACTATAAAACTATGACACCTGATGGATTTCGTAAGGTTCCAAAATATGTGGGGTTTCAAGTCTTCATATATTTTTAACCTCTTATATTGTTTCATGAGCTATTCAGTTATAATAATAATGTTTTTTCCTGATTCTTGTGATTCATTCCTCTCCTAGATTTTATAATATAGTATCCTTGTGTTCAAGTTTGTGTATAGGTAATAAAATAATAAACACTAAGAAAAAGAAGCAACCATGTATGTTTTTTGGTGTTCCAGTTTCTGTGTTTTGGGACATGAATTCATTTGAACCTTCTGCACTTGAAGCAACTGGAACTGGCTCTCAGCTAATTTTGTATTCATCGACTCGTAGGTCAATAATTTCTTGTCGAAGCTGTAAAATAAGCCAAAACTTTTTATTGGCTGTTGAATTTTTTTTTTGGAGATCTTTTGCTGGTGTTTCTGGGAATACTTGTGATCTAGGACATGTACAATGTCTTCTAGAAATTATCAGCCAAGTTAGAATAGGATTTGTTTAAATGCCTGGGTTAAACATTGAGCAATTCATTGTTTCTCAGTGAGGATAAATGTCCACATATATCATATATTTGTATATGCTTTATGATGGATTATTAAATGCATTGTTTCTAAAAAGTTTACATAAACATAAATGGTTGAGAAGATGTAGCCAAGCTATTCTGTTTGTGTTTTATCATTTCATCGTTTCTACTGTTAGGGGTCTCAAATTTTTGGTCTCCAAAAGTGTCTCAAATGATGTGGCATTGAATATTTTAGTGATATTTATAGCGTAGTCAATCACAAGAGGTTTATAATGATGACACATCATTTGAGACCCTTTTTGAGACCCCTAGCATTACCTTTCTACTTTTGATGTCATATGTTGAACATCTTTGTTCACATTGTACTCATAATTGTCTGACCGCCAGGATGCCTAGGCGATAAGGCGCTCGTCATGGCGACAAGTCGTTTAATGTGTGCAATATATTATTTATTTTACTTCAAAAGTACATTGAACAATAAAATTTTATATACATGAAAACCCAAAACATATTAACTATCACTATGGAATACCATTAAAAAGCATTCACAAAAGATTAGTATCGAATTTATTTCAACAATTGATCCAAATAGAAAATCATTTATCAAATTAAAACATCAACATATTACTAATTTTTATTTTTATTTTTTAATGTATTACTAATTTAGTAAGTACTGACTACTAAATAAATAATCAAGCTGTTCAAAATAACTGTTGTTACATGGAGTTTACAAAATAAAAAAAATACATTAATATAACACGAAGGATACTGAATAGTGGGATACATCAAATTCCCTCAACATAGTGTCCTTCAAATATAATATATATTATTTGCTTAGCACTAATCTTGGCCTGTCCAAGAGTCCAACCAAGCACCCAAGTGTCCACTGTCCACTGTCCCCTTATGTAGTACAAAAGAAGAGAAGAACTTATAAAAATAAGAGAAACTTACAAAAAGGAAAGAGAGAAGTTGTAGACCTATAGCAAAACTAGAAGTCGCAGTCGTTGGGCCTCGTAAGTTACGGCAGGAGGGTCGCCGGCAGGAGAAGACTCGCCGGCAGAAGTCGTTCCCGCAACCTCTCGGTCTCTCTTAGTTGCGAAGTTTTTTTATTCGCAAAATAGGTTTAGTCTTTCTCACTCAATCCCTCTTTTAATTAGTCGATGGATCATGGGTATGAGTTATGAGTGACTTGGGCCCAACTACTAAAGCGACAACTTGCGACGACTAGCTGCCGAGGCACTCACCTTAGCAACTGGGCCCAAGTCGACCTCTCGCCTTGCTCTACTCTGACCGATGGGACGCCATGTCGTCGCCTAGGCGACACCATAACAACTATGATTGTACTATACTAGGACTTGTATGCTAATTAAGTTCTTTATTTTATATTATATTATATTATTTATTTTTTGTATGTAGAAAAGGAAGTAACATAAACTCATAATGATTCTTTTGCTTTCTGTTTATTCAGTTGTCTGTCTCATTATGTTATTCAGGATTTGGTTTAACAATGTGTATTTATTATACTTACAAGTGTTAATATATGAAGTCAAAGGATATTTTTATATTGGCTTTGCACATTCTTACATAACCCTTTTGGTAGTTCCAAATGAACTTAGTGATTTGAAAGCTACGTCATTGGCTGAATCAATATCAATCAATGCACTTCAGTGAGCATGTTAAGTCCGGTGTGTGTAAAGTGTACCTTTTTCCTTCTTAAATCTTAAGTAGTCCTCAAGCCTCCCATTTTCTTCTATCTTCCTTCGTAATGTAAAGATGTTTGCATATCATAGCGTGTGAAAAAAGGCAGTACATTCATTCTAAAGTTTAGTAATTGGTGTAGCAGTTTAGATAGTGACAGTGGGAACTTTGCCATAGTGCTGGATTTGCCTGTCAGCATGTATTTATCTAAACAAAGGCATTTTCATTCCAATTTTGAGAGGATACTTCACCAATTTGAACTCGCAGTGGAAAGAGGCGTAGTTGAGAAATTATTACCTTTTTTCTCATGATTTTCTTTGAATTTTGATTTTTGTACTGGTCCCTCATTCTCTCTAGCTGTGCTCGTCTGAGTGTAGTACAATGTTGAGATGTGTTGGGGTAATTATTAGTATTTATATTTTTTTTATTATCAAATTATACCGTGGGCTGACCTTAAAAACATGTTGTCTTGAGATAGTAGGTTTGGAGTAGTTATTTATTGGTGAAAACTCGCTGTTGAAGTGATGTCCTTATTTTAAAGACTAATATTATCAACTTCACCTGCAAACAGGGTCTCTAGATCTCCACCTTCAGTTGAGCACTCGCCTTATCACCTCGGTATTTTCCTGAGAATGATTTGTTCTGGTCCTTTCCTTCTTTAATATTTGGTTAAGGAGAGTAACTTTGCTATCTTGTGGGTTTCTTCAGCAGGGGCACACCTTCACGGTCAAATAGCAAGTCTTTTTCTAATTCTAGGAGTTACTCAGAGTACGTTTTCAATCTGCTTGCAATAAATATTAGAATTAATCAGTTAATTCATTTAGACTAATTACATCATGTGATGAATCAGTTTGTGTCTAACTTTGACCTCTTTAACTGCGTCTCTTTCATTTTTTCCCTACTTATAATTACATCATGTATCAGTGGAAGGCAAAGGTCAAGAAGTATATCGGGATCTCCGCAAAATAGAGGACGTTCCCTTTCCCCTGAAAGGAGGCGTAGCTCTCCAAAAAGACGCTCTACTACACCTCGTCGGAGGGAGTCACCTCAACGATCTTTCTCTCCTTCAAGACGTCGAACTTCGCAGTTTAGAGTAAGTTCCTTGTCCCATTCCCGTCGTAGATCACCTTCTCCAATACGGCGTCGGTTGCGATCTCCTGTGCGACGCAGATCACGGTCTCCTATGCGCCGTAGATCGTGAACACCTCTATGAAGTAGATCACAATCACCAGTGCGCTACAGGAGGTCAAGGTCACCAGTGCAGTACAGGTCTGTAATATTCCGAATCTTTATAAGGCTTGTTAATGTAATCTTATGTGATTAATAAAAGTTAATTTAGTAACCTAAACTATGTGTTATGTGATTGAATGTGTGTGATTTCATTATATGTATAAGTATAGAAAATGCATGTAAAGCAAAATTAGGAAATCACTATTCACTTATACGATACAGAATAGAAATTATAAATATATACGGTATAGCGTATTATACCCAAGTATTTATACGGTATAAATATGATATTGCTATTTATTTATACGAAAAGTCAAAGTTGGAAAATAAAAGTCAACGATTGCGGCTAACTAAATTAGTTAGCAATTGTACTAGGAAAGTAAATTAAGCTTGGTAGGATATTTTGCAATACTTGGAGGCTAAGCTTGGTAGGATATTTTGCAATATTTGGTGGCTAAGTTTGGGATGCCTATAAATAGAACCCCCATCCTTCATAAATTTTCACCAATTCACAAGAAGCTTAGAAAAACCATAGTAAGAGCTATTGTTATAGAGAGAAGGAAAGCAAAAAGCTTGCATAATCAAAAGTAGGAAAGCAAAAAGCTTGCATAATCAAAAGTTGTAGAGCTCCAAGAGGCCGTACGAAGGACGAAAAATTAGCGTAGACCGTAAGAGACGGAATCAGACAAGTTTTTTCCGCACTTGGTGAAACAATGTGTTTTAATTGTTTGAATTTCATTAATTCTTTCTTTGAATTATGAAGTTCATTATTATTTGTGTAATGTTTTATTGAGAAGAGTTAATTGCCAGTTGATTCGGCTTAACTCGATTAATGAGCAATTTTTTTCGGAATAATTATTCGTGAAATATTGAACTGTTATAATTCTTTATTTGAGACTTGTTTATTGTGTCAAACCAGATTGTTTTGGGGCGATATCTGTATGTTAGTAACTGAGTTGAACAACCCTTATTCATGGGGGAATATATGATGTGTCGGGAAACCGATTTAAATACTGTTGATACAATTGTAACAGTATAGCAGATGTTATGTATAACGTAGGATATTGTTAGGCTGATCCCCTATAAATATCTATGGAGGGTTCTAGGTCTTTATGACTGACGAACATTTATTAGTTCTTAGTTTAACAACCCACAACCCCTGAGTATACTATAAATGACAATTGTTGAAATCTTTTGTTGAGCTATTATTCCTTTGAATCAGAAAAGTGAGTTCTCTTATGTGTTATCTGTTAGACTTGTTGAGCAATCCATTGCTCATTCTTGCGAATAATTTTCATTTGTAGCTGAGGAGGAAATACCAAAAGGTTCTGGAAATAAAGGAAAAGGAAAGAAAAGTACTTAGGATAATAAGCATGTATTAGTTTCTTTCTTTATGTGCAAGTCATAATGACTTTTTGTAACGAGAATAAGAACTGGGAACTGTAATATTGTTATTAAATCAATAGTATTGTACTATTATTATCACATTGTGTTATGTCTTTAAGTTACATTTCAAGTTGGTGAATGTTAAGTCAAAGGGTGTTATGATATTATTAGACCAGTTAGCATTATTGACAATTTCTAGAAAGTTCTGTCAAGGAAAGGGGTTATTTGATTGCGCGTCGTTTTTACGAACGACCCTCTCTTTCCTGGGAACGATCTGGTTGTTAGTATTGTGAGTCTATAATATCTATACTTAAAAGGATTTGGTGTTAGATAGTGAGCACCAGTCCACTGTAGCAAGTACATGGATTTAAGGGCGTCACAATTTGGTATCAGAGCTGTAGGTTATAACTCTAAAATAAGAGTACCTTAGGATTATAATCTTGAGAGACGTAGAAGTGGAGATAAATGGACTCATAAAGAGTTCTTAAGTAATAAAAGATAAATAAAGAAAATACAAAAGCTATTAAAAGTAAAATATTATGTATAATTGATACTCTTTTGTAGGATGTCAGGTGAACACGAGTTCAGGGACATTTATGAAGTCGTAAGAAATGACCCCGTAGTAGCACCAGTGATTGAGCCAGAGAGTGATCCTTAAGAGGATCCTATGGAATATCCTGAAGAGTATCCCGAGTTGGAACTAGATGAAGGGATGAAGTCCCAGAGGACGAACCAGAGGAAGTCCCAGAGGACGATCGAGAGGAAGACTTAAGAGGAAGATCCTGAGGAGGATCAGTTAGTGCTAGATATAGAGGCAACGAAAGAAGAAATAGTAGCAGTCTTAGTTGAGCAAGCATCCACTGGGATGCAGACTGTAAATAATAGGGTGGCTAACCTGGAGTTTATGTGGGAGACAGAAAAATGGATAAACGTACGATTGGAAACGTTGTTAGATAAAGTAGAAGAACGGGATGAGTTGCAAGCGCAACTTGATAGAACGATACACGGGTGCAGTGTATCGTATCGGTGTTTGAATAGTAGGGTTGAAAGATTTTCGATAGAGCCGGGACAGACTGGCTATACCATAAGTAGATCAGTTGTATCTCGAATTCTATGGGACCAGGCGGCCATGGGATGTCGTTAGCTGTAGAAGGTTATTAGCTAATATAAATAGTTTGTATTAACTTATGTATAACGAGTATTATAAATCCCAACTTTTGTTTTAAGCAAGGGATGTTAGTATGAAGGGTGATATATAAAGAAATCACTTTAATGAAAAATGTAACCCGAAGAATATTAATATAAAGTTGTGTTTTATGAAATACGTTGTGAACTTTTTGTGCTTTATGACATGAATATAATTTAGTAGTATTTATGTGTGTTCTTTTTTATATATAGAAAAAAATGCAGACGGGAAGAAGATCACAAGCTGAGATAGATAGTGAGGAAGAGCATAGGGAAGTTAACCCTATGCAGCAATTTGTAGATTTACTATTAGGAGCACTGCAGGATCGTCCCTTAGGAAATCAAAACCCACCTGCATCACATAACATGTTGTTTAAAGACTTCAAAAGCGTAGGACCACCCGAGTTTAAGGGAACCTCCGAGCCAATGGAGGCTCAGGGATGGATAAAAGAAATAGAGAAAGCATTTATAATAGCTAGGGTTGGGAAAGGCCAGAAAACGGTCTTTGCCACTTACCTGATGAAAGGCGAGACTAACTTCTGGTGGGAACCAAACTCGAACAGGGGAGGGGATAGTGTTGTGGGATAGGTTATAAGGAGTTATTCTTTGAGAACTATTTCCCGAGGAGCATGCAGAGTCGTATGGAAGTACGATTCTTGGAATTAAAACAAGGGGGCATGACTGTGCCCCAATATGCAGCCAAGTTCAATGAATTGGCAAGGTTTGCTCCGCATGTTCGGCTACCAGAAATGTCGACTAATGTCTTTATACATCTTGGTACTACCTGGGTGAACCACAAACCTAGAACCAAGGTTTGAAAAAGCTAAAAGCGGTACGAAGCGTTTTTCTTCGGACGAGGCGAGGTGTAAGCTTTGAGGCGGAGCGAGGCGGAAGCCTCGATTTGAAGACCTAAAAGTCCCCAAATTTTTTTTATTAATCATATCTACAAATAGATTTTGATTTACAAATTTATTAACTTAATTTGAAGAAACAGGGGCATAACTGGAACTTCAGGGGCTGAAATGGAAGAAAACAAAACTATAGGGACTTATATGTAATTTTATAGGGGCTATTTTGAACTTTCAAAAAACATGGGGGACTAAATTAAAAGTCTATAAAAACTATGGGGTACCTAATTGTAATTTTCCATGGGCTATTTTATTTCACAGATCTGATATCAGATCATCAGATCTAACTCTCTTCTTTTCCTCTCTCGCATCTCTTCTTCTATCAGATCATCAGATCTGACTCTTCTTTTCCTCTCTCACATCTCTTCTTCCTCCTCTCGCGTCTCTTCTTCTTCTCTTCTTCTTCCTCCTCTCCTCTCGGAGTCTTAAGAAACAGTCGCGCCTCGACACGCCTCGAGGCGTGTCGCACTGAGGCGTAAGCGTCAGCCCAAAAAGGCGCACGCCCCTACTTTCCTCCCTGATGCGGTAGCCTCGCCTCCAGCTCCTCCCGCCTCGCTACGAGGCGCGCCTCAAACGCCTTTTCGAACCATGCCTAGAACTATGAGCTTCTGACAAAATCTCCTTCAATTCTGGGACCGTTGGTACCCCTATTCTTGATTCAAACCTTATCACTCCATCCTTATCGATCTTGAACTTGTCGTCCCCATTTTCAGTTATTTTCTTTTTCAACTTCTCACATTCCTCATCCTTATCCTGCAGTTCTTTCAATTTATCTAATAAAGTCGAACTAGCCTCCATCACAAACAATCTCTTGGTGGAGTCTATCGGAACTCTCACTTCAATTTCTAATCTATTAAACTCCTTTAACAACTCTTCCTGAGCCGTTAATATCATCAACTTCTCCTGATTCTTTCTACTCAAGGCATCTGCAATTACATTGGCTTTTCGCGGATGATATAGGGTTTCACAGTCGTAATCCTTTATCAATTCCAGCCACATCCTTTGCCTTATATTCAACTCCTGTTGTAACAGTATAGAAGATGTTATGTATAACGTAGGATATTGTTAGGCTGATCCCCTATAAATATCTATGGAGGGTTCTAGGTCTTTATGACTGATGAACATTTATTAGTTCTTGGTTTAACAATCACTCAGTGTATTATAAATGACAATTGTTGAAATCTTTTGTTGAGCTATTATTCCTTTGAATCAGAAAAATGTGAGTTCTCTTATGTGTTATCTGTTAGACTTGTTGAGCAATCCGTTGCTCATTCTTGCGAATAATTTTCATTTGCAGTTGAGGAAATACCAGAAGGTTCTGAAAATAAAGGGAAAGGAAAGAAAAGAACTTAGGATAATAAGCATGTATTAGTTTCTTTCTTTATGTGTAAGTCATAACGACTTCTTGTAACGAGAACAAGAACTGGGAATTGTAATAATAATACAATACCATTGATTTAATAACAATATTACAATTACAATTCCCAGTTCTTGTTCTCGTTACAAAAAGTCGTTAAGACTTACACATAAAGAAAGAAACTAATACATGCTTATTATCGTAAGTTCTTTTCTTTCCTTTCCCTTTATTTCCAGAACCTTCTGGTATTTTCTCCTTAGCTACAAATGAAAATTATTCGCAAGAATGAGCAACGGATTGCTCAACAAGTCTAACAAATAACACATATGAGAACTCACACTTTTCTGATTCAAAGGAATAATAGCTCAACAAAAGATTTCAACAATTGTCATTTATAGTACACTGAGGGGTTGTTAAACCAAGAACTAATAAATGTTCGTCAACCATAAAGACTTAGAACCAATATCCTACGTTATGCTTAATATTTGTTACAATTGTATCAACAGTATTTAAATCGATTTCTCGATACATCATATATTCCTCCATGAATAAGGGTTGTTCAACTCAGTTACTAACATACAGATATCGCCCCAAAACAATTTGGTTTGACACAATAAACTTATCTCAAATAAAGAATTATAATAATTCAATATTTCACGAATAATTATTGCTCATTAATCGAGTTAAGCGGAATCAACTGACAATTAATTCTTCTTAATAAAACATTACACAACTAACAATGAACTTCATAATTCAAAGAAAGAATTAATGAAATTTGTTGGCTCAAGTACAAATTAGGGTTCACATATGACCTAATTGAATTGAATGCGCAAATTAGGGTTCACATTATGACCTAAGTGAATTAAATGAAATGACGGAAAAGACAGAAATGAATAAACAAGACCGTAATTAATGAACGGAGCATTAAATGAGCAAAAAGGGAAAACCCTAGGGTTCGGCCACCTCAAGGTGGGCCCTCCTTAAGGAAAAGTTCAGCTAATCTCTTCCCTGACCGGACTTGGTTTGAATGACTGGAACAAAATAAGGAAAAGGGACAAAAGATGCCAAAGTGCCCCCTAGGGCGCGCACTGCTTCGTTTTCTCGATTTGCGTGCCAAACAGGTTTTGATCGATGCAATAACGGAACAATGAGCCCGAACCGCGAAAAGAAACTAAGATCTTGTGAAACTCGAAGGAATGGTTGACCTTAAAATCTCCATGACAAGAAGAGTTCTCATAAGACCAAGAATTAGAAGAAAAGGATAGATCAGGAAGTCATTGAGAAGGTATCAAACAAGCATTCCTGACAAACAAAAGGTAAGGAAAAGGGCTCCTCCCTAGGTAGCTGAACCCTAGGGGTCGAACCCGGCCGAACCCTAGGGGGTGGCCGAACCCTAGGGGGTGGCCGAACCCTAGGGGTTCCACCCTTTCCTCTCGTCTTCGTTTTCTTTCCTTTTTCTTGTTTATTTGAATGGTTCCTTTGGATTCTTTTTGATTTGCTTCATCTATTTCTTTTTTTAGGTAATTGTAGTCTTTTTTTTCTGGGCCATCTCACCTTAACAAGATTTTGGCTTTTCTCCGGATATTCTCAAATAAAGGCTACAATTTTTTTTTCGGCGAAGAAGCATTCATTCCAAGTGGTTGATTCATCGAGCAAAGAGGAATTAAAGGTATGAGGGGAGAGTTCCCTAGGTGGTCGAATCCTATGGGGGTCCGAACCGCCTGAGAAAGAAGACTTGTTTCTATATGTTGCGGCTTGCGAAAGTTCAGACAGCTTCCCCTGTTCTGCTCGCATTCCTCGCATGTGCATAGAAAAACAGGAGTACCCTTTTAGTCCCATTCGCTTCTTGTCCGACTCATCCAGTCGCCTTCAGGGATGACAACATTGGACCGACGAAATCCTCAGAAATTCTGATTATGTGGATATATTGGAGAAATCTGGCATTCTGCGTTACATTCAGCTATGTAGGGATCTTTGTATCCAACATGACCATGATGCCCTTACCCTATTAATTTCACGTTGGTGCTCCTCTACATGCACATTTGTCACTGCTTGGGGAGGAATTCACCCCTACTCTAGAGGATGTCTATGTCATTTACCAGTAAGTCTCTCTTCTGTTTCGTTCATTCTTCCTCATATTCCCTGGGTTATGCACTTATTCTGAACTATATCTTGTAGCCTTCCTGCTGCTGCTTCGGCTTCTTGTAGCCCATCCAGCCTGTCCCCTAAGGATGCCGAGTGTGTTGCGTACTTGACAAAAGCCTTCAGGCGGGCTTTCAATTAGACCTCGCGGTTTCAGGGTGATACGATTCTTTCAAACTTCGAGACTTCCAACCGGCAGAAGACTTCTTGGTTATCTTGGGTACGCTACTTCTTCCGGGATTACAAGTCTGGCCATTGGAATAATTCCGCCTACAGCGAGTCTGTTCTCGCTCTTCATGAGGAGCCTTGCCCTTTTCCCCTGGCTGCTTATCTGGCTATGTGGTTGTCCCGCTTTATCTTCCCCGGGTCACCAATAGACGGTCCTTCGACCCATATGTTTAGCTTGGCAGCTTTGTTGGCTCGGGGTCTGGAGGTTTCTCTTGCTCCTCTTTTCTTGGGGACCTTGTATCGTCGCTTGGACGAGACTGTCCTCGCTATGAGGGAATCTGTTGGAAGGTACTCATTTTCGGTTTTACTTATTTTTTGTATTAACTATCTTTCGTACTGCACTTCTCTTTTGCTTATCAACATTTTTCTCATTTATTCATGTATGATGTGAATTGCTTTGTTCCGGGCTCCTTTCTTCAGATCTTCCTCTTCGAGCGTTTTTGTGGTCATTCTAACTCTGTGCACTTTTCCAAGAAGAAGAGGCAGTCTCCACCCCTTTCTCATCGCCCAACATTGTTTCACTACTCGCTGGATTGATCACAAGGCTAGTTCGGATTTGCGGCTTTATATTGATAACTTTTCATGTTTCACTGTTCGTCCTTATACCATTGTTCTAAAAGGCAGTCTTCTGCCTCACTTCTATAGGATCGACTTCCGCTCCTTCTCGAGCGTCAGATGATCGAGTGGATCTTCACTTTCCTTGTTTATATTCCTCCGAACTGCGGAACTTTCTCATTTCGTTGAAGATGACGAGTTTGACACTGTACTTTACTCTTCCTGATAGTCATGAGGCAGTTTGGATTTGATCAAAATTGACTTTTTAGCCGGTCTTGACAGGGATTGTGAGAGTGCTCTCAATTTTGTCTCCACCTCTCCTCATTTGCATGGGAGCTTTCGAGACCTTCGATTGCTCCTAATAACCTTCTTCCTTTCGTCATACCAGATGATTTTTGAAAAGGGCGATATACCACTGGTGAGCGCAACTACTGGCTCATCAACCTTAAAATGTGGCAGGATGATACTATGGTTTGTCCGTGGTGGAAGACGCGTAGAAGTAATAGGGCTCTGTGCTAGAGGAACATCCGGAGCACTTTGAGGAGACTCTTTGCTGACTGAAGAGGAGACTTAGGCATTAAAGCCTCACGCTTAATAAGCCGGCTGCTGGCTGGCCAACGCTCTGAACGGGGTATTGACTTTAGGAGAACATAGCGCACCTTGGCCCATTGGAGACGTTCGGAAGGAGAAGCTGGCAACGAACAAATCATAGTATTATCTTGCCACATTTTAAGGTTAAGGAGCTAGTAGTTGTGCTCACCAGTGGTATATCGCCCTTTTCGAGAATCATCTGGTATGACGAAAGGAAGAAGGTCATTAGGAGCAATCAAAGGTCTCGGAAGCTCCCATGCAAATGAGGGGAGGTGGAGACAAAATTGAGGAGAGCACTTTCATAATCCCCTGACTAATCGGCTAAAAGGTCGATTTTGATCAAATCCAAACTGTCTCATGACTCTATCAGGAGAGTAAAGCACAGTGCCAAACTCGTCATCTTCAACAAAATAAGAAAGTTCCGCAGTTCGGAGGAATATGAACCAAGAAAGTGAAGATTCACTCAATCATCTGACGCTCGAGAAGGAGCGGAAGTCGCTCCTATAGAAGTGAGGCAGAAGACTGCCTTCTAAAACAATGGTATAAGGACGAACAGTGAAACATGAAAAGTTATCAATATAAAGCCGCAAATTCGAACAAGCCTTGTGATCAATCCAGTGAGCAGTGCGGGGAACAATGTTGGGCGATGAGAAAGGGGTGGAGACTTCCTCTTCTTCTTGGAAAAGTGCACAGAGTTAGAATGACCACAAAAACGCTCGAAGAGGAAGATCTCAAGAAAGGAGCCCGGAACAAAGCAATTCACATCATACATGAATAAATGAGAAAAATGTTGATAAGAAAAAGAGAAGTGCAATACGAAAGATAGTTGATACAAAAAATAAGTAAAATCGAAAATGAGTACCTTCCAACAGATTCCCTCATGGCGAGGACAGTCTCGTCCAAGCGACGATATAAGGTCCCCAAGAAGAGAGGAGCAAGAGGAACCTCCAGACCCCGAGACAACAAAGCCGCCAAGCTAAACATATGGGTCGAGGGACCGTCTATTGGTGACCCGAGAAGATAAAGCGGAACAACCACATAGCCAGATAAGCAGTCAGGGGAAAAGGGCAAGGCTCCTCATGAAGAGCGAGAACGGACTCGCTGTAGGCGGAACTATTCCAATGGCCAGACTTGTAATCCCGGAAGAAGTAGCGTACCCAAGATAACCAAGAAGTCTTCTGTTGGTTGGAAGTCTCGAAGTTTGAAAGGATCGTATCACCCTGAAACCGCGAGGTGTAATTGAAAGCCCGCCTGAAGGCTTCTGTCAAGTACGCAACACACTCGGCATCCTTAGGGGATAGGCTGGATGGGTTACAAGAAGCCGAAGCAGCAGCAGGAAGGCTACAAGATATAGTTCATAATAAGTGCATAACCCAGGGAAAATGAGGAAGAATGAACGAAACAGAAGAGAGACTTACTGGTAAATGACATAGACATCCTCTAGAGTAGGGGTGAATCCTCCCCAAGCAGTGACAAATGTGCATGTAGAGGAGCACCAACGTGAAATCAATAGGGTAAGGGCATCATGGTCCTGTTGGATATGAAGATCCCTACATAGCTGAATGTAACGCAGAATGCCAGCTTTCTCCAATATATCCACATAATCGGAATTTCTAAGGATTTTGTCGGTCCAATGTTGTCATCCCTGAAGGCGACTGGATGAGGCGGACAAGAAGCGAATGGGACTGAAAGGGTACTCCTGTTTTTCTATGCACATGCGAGGAATGCGAGCAGAACAGGGGAAGCTGTCTGAACTTTCGCAAGCCGCAACATATAGAAACAAGTCTTCTTTCTCAGGCGGTTTTCCCCACTCGCTGATGAAGGGGATTTCCTTGGCAGTTTTCGGGTCTACGGAACGTTTGCTGAAATTGGCTTGCAACAAGGAAAACTTAACATGAGAATTATAGGGAACAAGAAAAGAAAGTGAAAATCATTCTAAATTAAGTGCTTACCATAGTAAGAAAGAAGGTCTGAAACTTAAAATGAAAAGACTTTGTCAGAAAAAGACAGATCACGAACACCTGAAAAGAAGAAGGAACAAAGTTAGCAAAGCTGGAAGTCCTGATTATGCAAGAAATAATTAAATTACAAAATAGTCCGAGTAAACTTAAAGCTAAAAAAAAATAAAAAAAATTCGAACGACCCAAACACATGTTTCTCGACTATTTTTGAACTTTTAAACGGTGTCTGTCATGGACGAAGGCGATGAGTCTTCTAGGGTTCGTCGTAAGCTTTGATTTGATATATTATGGTTCCTGTAATTTCAAACGAATCAAAAGTTATGGTCAAAACAACGACAACACCTTTTAGACTTGGTTTTCCTTCATTTTCTTATTCGGACCGTATCATTTGGCCACCCTAGGTTCAGCCCCCTAGGGTTCGACCACCTAGGGTGGTCCTACTGTAGTACATTGCTTCCTTCGTGGTTCGTTGTTTGATCGTTGGAGCAAAATACCGCTTCGAGTTCCCAAAAGCATTGATCTTTCTTTATTTTTCGAGGGAAAAAAACAGGATACGATCAAGATAATATGGCTCGGAAAACAAAAGAAAGATTAGAGTTACCTGAAAGAAAAAGCAAGAAAGAGCACAAACATGAGAAGCCATTCGAATAAAAGGGTAGAGGAAGAACGGAAAAATATAAAGGACGAGGCTAAAGCCCCTAGGTTCGCCCCCTATAGGGTTCGGCCCCTAGGGTTCGACCACCTAAGGAGCTCTCCCCTCGTACCTTTAATTCCTCTTTGTTCGATGAATCAACTGCTCGGAATGAATAAAGTGCGGAAAGAACTTATCTGATTTCGTCTCTTACGGTCTACGCTAATTTTTCGTCCTTCGTACGACCTTTTGGAGTGTTAGCTCTACAACTTTTGATTATGCAAGTCTTTTGCTTTCCTTCTCTCCATAACAATAGCTCTTACTATGGTTTTTCTCTCTTAAGCTTCTTGTGAATTTGTGAAGATTTATGAAGGATGGGGTTCTATTTATAAGCAACCCGAACTTAGCCACCAAGTATTGCAAAATATCCTATCAAGCTTAGCCTCCAAGTATTGCAAAATATCCTACCAAGCTTAGTTTACTTTCCTAGTTCAATTGCTAACTAATTTAGTTAGCCGCAATCGTTGACTTTTTTTTTCAACTTTGACTTTTTGTATAAATAAATAGCAATCTCGTATTTACACCGTATAAATATACCATATAAATACTTGGGTATAATACGTTATAACGTATATATTTATAGTTTGTACTCCGTATTATATTTATAGTTTGTACTCTGTATTATACTCTGTATTATACTCCGTATTATACGCTATACCGTATAAGTGAATAATGATTTCCTAGTTTTGTTTTACATGCATTTTCTAACTTATATATATAATGAAATCACACACATTCAATCATACAACACATAGTTTAGGTCACTAAATTAACCTTTATTAATCACATAAGATTACATTTACAAGCCTTATAAAGATTCGGAATATTACAAGGTCACGGTCACCGTTGAGGTACAGGTCACGGTCACGGTCACGGTCACCTATCCGACGTAGATCTCGGTCTCCTTTGTGGTGTAGATCACGTTCTCGTATACGACGTCTATCACCATCTCCTTTGAGACAGCGATATCAAAGATCACCATCAAATCCACCACGTAGTTCTCTATCTCCAGTACGGCGTAGGCGAACAATACCTAGTCGAAGGAGATCACCAACTCCTCCTGGACGTCGGTCGGTCTTCTTCGTCTCAAGAATTGAGTTCTCAGTCCCCAATTCACGTAACTCCCCCTCACCAATCAGAAGGAGATACCCACATCGCCAGAGATCACCTGTACAATCTCCAAGAGATAGTTTTTTTTTAATTACCATCTTTCATTTGGCCATAAATAGTGACGAATGTTAGTCCTCAACTTTATAGTGCATGTGGAAATAGTTGCTAGTTGAGGAGGCATGACAACTGCACCATTGGTGTGGTAATTAAAAGATAATGAATGAAAATATCTCAAAACCACATAGTGACACTTAATCTAGTGTTTTATAATTGTTTCTTGCACCATTAAAGTATTGCTGCAGAACTCTTGAGAAATATTCTCCTGTTCGTCATGCTTCGAGAGAGAAAATTGAACGCCCTATTGAAACTAGTAAAGGAAGCTCTTTGGAACACCGACCTCATGTCTATTATGAGATCATCTCTAAAAGATCCAACGGACTGGAATAACCCACGTCTAAAAGTGCCTTCTGTGTCACCTTCACCATATAATTCTCCATCTGGCTTTGAATCTCCACCAGCTTCCATGAAAAAAATTCAAATTCTTAGTGAAGATAAGAGGTACATGTCCCCTCTGATGTCCACTTTTAGTTATTGAGATCAGTTGACTTGGATACCTTATATTCATGCAAATATTGCTTTGCTGTAATTTTGTGTTTTTCTGAAGGTCAAGTAGTCCCTATGAGAGTCCCGTGAGGCAAACACGGAAACACATGATCCACTCTAGCAGGCCAAGTCTTCCACAGAAATCAATAGTACATAAGCCTATTCCTGACAGTCCACAGGAGGATAAAGCTAGGGTTTCCAGGTTCTTTTTGAATTGTGAATTGATTAAAATTATAATTTTGTTTTTTTTTTGGCTCTAGATTATTTACATGTTCAACCTTTCTGAGTCACTATGGTTTCATTTATTCTAGGGAGGCTGAAGATCGGAAATATGAATCTTCTGGGAAAAAGATTACACATTTGTCAACATCTGATGAACTTAAAGATTCAGTCCAGAAGACTCACTACAAGGAGGAATATTCTTGTGATAATGTGGTGTTAAGAAAGAATGATCAGAAGAAAAAGAGGTTTTCAGTTGTTGCCCTTGTATATTTTGTCATCCTGTTTGATTACTTGCATACCTAAACTTAACCGATATTGTTCTTTTAATTCCATATAATGTGACAGTGAACCATGACCTCAAAAGGTGCATCGTTCTGAAGTATTAGAACGCAGGTCTCCAACTACTTATAAAGGCACTCTGCCAAGTCAGGGGGTGCAAGAATCATATGGTGGTGAAGGTAACAGAGCTGATGAGAGGAATCATTTTCGTCCAAACAGTGTCAAGGGCAGTGTTCGTCACGAGTCAGAAACATTGTCCAAGTTGTCAAGAAAGGTTGAAGAGCGGAATGATCTGTGTGGTTCTGTTGATTCAGACTCTGAGGCTAGTGATAAGCACAGAGCTGAAGTTAATGAGAAGAGAAAGTACAAAAGGTCAAAAAGGAAAGAGTCAGATGATGATAGCTATAATTCTCAACTAGATGGGAGGAAGGAATCAAAGAGGACGGAGGAGAAGAGACTGCGAAAAGAGGAGAGGCGTAGACGGCGGGAGGAATGGCATCGCAGAAAGGAAGAACAGCATGCAGAGAAGATAAAACTGAAGTCGGATGGCATTGCAAAGTTTGAGGAAAATCATGATGGATATACTTCTGATGGTGAACATGTTGCAAGGAGGGTATCACACTCAAGTGACATTGAAGAGGCAGAGTCCAAGCAGAAAAAAACTTGAGATTGCGCTCCGGGAAAAGGCTCTGGAATCGCTTAGAGCAAAAAAGGGTGCTGGGCATTAAATTTGATGTTCTGCTATAGAACACTCGACCGTTATTTTGCCTTTTTAATCTTTTTGATCTGTTCTATTAATGTTTAGTAGAACTTAATGGTCTGAATGGGTGTATTATTGATACCTGTTTGATGTAGTCTGTCTTTAATGCTGGCAGCTGAAATGATAAATGAGGATTCCCTGAGCTAGTATCTTGAGTGCAACTTTATGCTGACCTTCCTGTTAGAGTTTCTGGTAATAATTGTCTTCCCTTTGCTGGGAGTTTTTCTATATGTTGATTTCTAGAATATTTTTTGACATCGTCTGTACGAAGGCATCTTACTGCCTTACTGGTGCTGGTTTACATGTGATCAATATCTGTTATGAGACATTATTTAATAGAGCATTTAATATTTGATTGTTTGTTGTTCAATGTGAATATAAAGTAATCTACCAGGTAACGTAATCAGGTTTCTAGCATTGACTGATCTAATTTATTCTGTGTGATGAATAAAATAAACCTGAAGGTCTTGGAAGTTTCAATCAAATATAAGTATCTTACTAAATTGGATTTCTGGTTAATTGATAGAAGAAAATTTTGTCACTAGATGACTTGGTTGAGCAGAACTTGTGCTGTTCCAAATTTTGTGCCTCAAATCAGGTGACTAGTAGTAGAACCACTGCCTGCCACGTGACCATGGTCAAAGCATATAATACAGTCATACACTCATAACATATCATATAAAATTTTTTTTTAGAAGAAATCAGCATACCCCAAACAGAGGTCAGAATACCAAAAAAAAAAAGAAAAAAAAAGAAGTAAGCAAAGTAGTCATACCAGCAGAAGTCTGGATAAAAGAAAGAAAAAAAAATGCCCAAAAAGAGAAGAAGAAGATGAGTAGAAGTAGAACAAGAGAAGAGAATTAGAGAAGAAGAAGAGTAGAAGCATACCTGAGGTCGCGAGCTGCCGGAGACGGGGCTGAAGTCGTCGCGAGCTGGTAACTGGTAAGTCGCTTGCTTTGATGCTCTCCATCTCTGTAGTCTGGTTTGGGAATCTTGCAATCGATCGATCGATTAGGTTTTACTTTTTAGCTGCCAGATTTTTTTTTACCCAGTTAAGTTCGGGTCAGACCAAACCCGTAATATCCAAGTCGACTGATCTGAAATCAAGTCGTCCAAGGCGCTACAAAGTCGCCCAAGGCGTCGCTTTTTCTAGCTAAGCGCTCAACTTTCTACTTAGCCATCAAGTCGCCTAGACGCCTTAGTAATTTTATCCGCCTTGACGCCTAAGCGTCGCCTAGGCGACGACTTGATAGGCATGATCTTCACCATTCATAGTTCCACCAATTAACCTTTTGACTTGGCTAGAAATATCTACTTTTTGCACAAAATTTGCTTGGAAGGACATAATGTTTGAAAGATTATGTCCCAATTTGAATTTGGAAGCCTTTGCCCTCAAAACTAGTGGATATTCTTGCTTTTGCACACCAACTACTCCACCTCTTTGATGCACAAGTATAAACACTTATCCCTAGTGCAATAGCTGGTATGAAAATACTCCATGAACTCATCTTATTGAGATGACATTTACTCCATTTGAACCTGTTTGAAGAAAGTTCAGCTGGTAATAGCCTCCATATGTTCCTTGTTATCAAAGTAAAAATGCTTTTACTTGAGATTCTCCAAGGTACTTTGACTCCAAATCTTGCAAACTTGAATCTCTTACTTAAGATCAATTTAAGTTCTTCATTGTTTCTCATTTTTTCTCTGTTGGTCATTTCAATTCCTTGCACAATTTCAGTAACAACAACTAGAATTTTTCTCCAACTATGACCAGTTTTATAGAAAAAGACTTGGTTTCAGGTTGTAGGTCCTCTTTAGGGAGATTGGTCAATGCTCGTTTGAATTTTTCAAAGGTTTCAACAGCTGGAAGTTTCCATTGAAGGTCATCTCTTAACAAAAAAATGAACTAGCAGGGCAGGAGTTTCTAACCCATAAGATAGATAGATTGCATTTAAGAGTAAAAGCACCTGAACCTTCTCATTACCAACACTACTTAAAGTAGCATCCTGAATATTTAAAGCATAGATAACTACCTTACCATGGTCATTCCCTTTGATGATAGCATTCCAATGAAATGGAGCCTCCTGAAGATCAAAATAGATGGTCTTGATTTCAAGTTGATCTTTCACAGAGGAGTGCTAGTTATCAAGGTTATCTTCTAGGTGAAAATGTTGTAGGAACACTTCTGTTTTGTCCCTCTAAGGATTAGGCTTCGCAAACCATTCCCTTTCGATAACAGATAACTTGACTTCAACATCAATGATTCTTAAGAGTTGATATTTGCTTCTTTTGAAAATGAATCTGGCCTGCTTAAGACTTTGATTACCTTGAACTTTGGTTGCCTCTTGCCCTGTATCTTCCTTAGGAATTAGTACATTCAATGGTTGCAATTATGCACAAAATTTTTATGTTCTTCCTTGAAGTTTCTGTGCAACATTCATTGCTAAAAATTTCTTGCCAAAACCATAATCAATGGCCTTAGTATAATAATAGGGTTGAAGCAATAGGCTAATGGCTTTTTTCACATACTTAGGATAGGCATAAGGAAAGAAATTTGATGTTCTAGTTTTTTCTGAGTATGTGTCTTGAATGGACATTTTCACTTTATCTCTCTAAGGTTCAAGAGATGAAAACCATTCATTCTAGGACTGATTTGGAATAGCAACAACCACCTGACTGCATCCCATTTTATCTAAAATTTATGCATAAAGCTTGGGACCTTGTGGAGCTGGAATGCTAGTGTCTCTATCTTCATTTTCTAGCATGAGATGCAACATGTGAGGCAGCCTTGACAGCTCCTTTACCACGGAATCTCTTTGTTGTTGTTCAGGAAGTGTCAACACTCCCTTTACCTTCATGAATCCTTGCTCCACTTCAAGATTACGGTCAAACAAAGGGACCTCATTATACCAAAACTCTTTTTCAGATTCTGGTTGTGTAGCACATTGCTGAATGTTGTCAATGAACTCAGCCTTTTCATCAAAGCCATGATTCCCTTCATATTGTGGTGGCTCATCATAGGTGGGTGGACCATCATAACATGGAGTCTCCTCACAATCATGCTCTCAACTTCTAACATCTTCACATTCAAGGAATGATGAAAATAGAAACTAGAGATGCTTAAGTTCCTTTCCGTCTTCATTTTCTTCATCACAATTGTTCCTCCTCCATTGAACATCATCTTCTTCATTTGTTCTGGCCCTTAACTTCTCAGCATGGTTGGAATTTTTAAACAATCCCTTATTTCCTCTATAGCCCATGCGAACATTCATCTTACCCTTCCTTTTATCTTTAATAGGATTAACAAAACCCACTCATAATCTGAGCCATTTTGCTTCAACAACTCATTCATATCAGCTATGAAGTAGCCCATTCTCTCATTAATAAGCTGCAACTTCTCATTTGTATACTCTCTGTAACTCAAAAAGTCCTCCTGCAACATTTGTGATGGTCCAACCATATTTATAGAGACTAGAAATGAAATGAATCACAGGACACGTGTAATTCTGAGTTTGAAAAATTTATCAAGGAGCAACAACACTACCTGATTATGAGTAAGGGAGCTTGGGTAGCTTTATAAGTGGAAAATGGATATCCTCAGTGAAACAAACTGAGTATCCAAAGGAGAACAAATTTAAATTCAACTATCTACAACTTAGTTGAATTTGAAAGAGTAAATGAGCACTAAAAACAAACTATATCACCAAAAGATCAACACTAATATTATTACTGGTTACCAGCGAAGTAACACGTTCTAATACTAGCAAAATAGTAGAATCTGTTTAAATTTTGAGCTGAAAACAACTGAAAATTTAATAACTATGTTTTTGGCTTTTTGAATGATCAAAACTAAGGCTAGATAGGCTAGACAATGGAATTAAGTCACTTAAACACAAACAAAGTCAGATCACACAAAGCTAAATCACAGAATCTGAAATTTTTTTGCCGACCGAGAAGAAATATAAATTTGTGGATTCAAATATGCTTGAGTGTTGTTGTTTATGATAAATATAGCTTGGGCTATCTATTGATGATTGAAATGAGTGAGTTAGAAGAGTTTTATACCTGAAACAAGTGAATTAACACTTGAATTTGCTGAGTTGCAGGTTCGTTGGAAAATAGAGCCTCCGAAGCCTATTTTCTACTGCTATGGGGATGAGATTTGGAGCTGTTGATGATGAGTTTGGGCTGAGAATAGAGAATATTAGAAGTATAGAAGAGACTAAAATAGATAGAATTTAGATTGGGTTTGAAGAAGAGAAGATTTTTGAGGTTGAAGATAGAGAAGAAAACAGAGTATTATAAGGGAGAAGATGATGAGTTTGGATAAAACTTGAGTTCTGATACCAATTTGTCAAACCCTTGTTGAAGCTTAACTAGAAAATAAGAGAGAAACATAGATATAGATGGATAGAATTAGAGAAAACAAAGAGAAAAGGGAGGAAGAAGGAAAAGAACACAGTGAATACTCACTGTGTTCGTGAGATACACATAGAGAGAGAGAGATAGAAATGGAGTAGTTGAAAGCTTCACTCCTCAATTCATTCGTAAAATTCATAATATCAAACTTGGGGATTACTCACCCATTACACACCATATATATAGCTACTAAAATGCTAAAAAGTGTAAATATTCCTAACCTAGATGTAACGACCGGGAATTCTGAAATTTCCTTGTAATTCGAATTTTGAATATTAATGAATATTTTATATTTTATTAATATTATATTGTGTTACGTGTTTAAAGGTTGCGTGACAACCTGGATTATGTGGATGCATGAAATTTTACGTGTTACAGTTTTGTTTAAGTGAATAATTGATTTCGCGTAGCGTCGCTAAATCATTATTCACGGGGCACGTTCCCGAGGCACTATTCATGCCAGATATTTTTTGTGTCTTTTTCGACTTTCATAAATTTCATAAATACGTGTACGCGTACGAATAATTTTTCCAAGTGTCGGAAATTTTATTTGAGCTGATACGTGATTTTATCCGTATCCGAAATGTGTTATATGAGTGTTCCGAATAAATGGACAAATCCCATAATAATTATTTTTATACATCCCAATAATTATGGGAGTACCCATTTTAATTTTGGGTAGAGTTATTTACCAGTTTTGGTACAAAAAGGGGGAGTTTTCGGATATATTTTTGATATTTTCGGGTATTTATTTTGGCTTGTTATTTCAAGTGGGAACCACCAAACCATTTTCCACCAATCAAATGAGAGCTTGGGGGAGAGCATTGCCGGCGCCACCTTGAGCCATGAACCCATTTTCCCTTAATTTCCTCCACTTCTCTAATAATCCTTCATTCAACTCTCAATCTATTCCATTCCATTCCAAGTTGCTCAGCTGATAGAGATAGAGAGAGAGAGAGAGAGGGAGCTCGCCGGAAGAAGAAGGAAGAGAAAGAAGTCGCCGGAAAAAGGAAGAACTCGCCGGAAAAGAAAAGAGGAAGAAGAAGAAGGCACGGGTGGAGGATTCAAGCAAGGAGAACCCCCAAAACAAAGCCTAGCCGAGCTTCTTAACATCTAGGAAGGATTTACAGAGGTAAACAATCAACCAAATCCTTTCCATTCGATTCCTTGCCAAGTTTTTCAAGTTTTTCTTAGTTTTAAGCTCTTAAGCTTGTGGGTCGGATTTATGGCGATTCTTAGTGTTTTTGTTTGTTATGATTGTTTGTAAATGTTGTTAAGAGACTATGTAAGCCATTAATAACATCAAAGTGGAACAAAAACGCAAGAAATCCTTACCTTGGCTTAATGGAGCAAGAACAATGGACAAAACATGGACCTTGGACATTCGGACTATTTTAGAGGACTGTAAAGCTATGATTTCGTGTTTGTTAATTTTATTTGTTGCTATGGTATTGTAGTTCAATGGGTTACGAAGCTAACCCAGTTGGAATGGACCAAAAAAGGAGTTAAAACGAGTTCGTAGTAATGATTTTTGTAAAACATGTTAAGAACTCGAAGAACAGAGTATGAACTTTACACTTTGGCTTAGGATTTGACCATATTAATGTTAATGGGTAGCTCTGCATTTTTGATATGTTGTAGCCCCATGAGTTAGGAGTCCATAGAGTCCGAAATGGACCAATTTGCTTGTGTATTGAAGGAGTTATGGAGGTTGGAATGGCCGGAGGTCGAAGTCGCGAACTGGGAAGAAACCCAGAATCCGGCTACTGGAGAGTCGCGCCGCAGCGCCACCAATTTGCCCTGCAGCTCACGCTGCAGCGAGGGGCAAGCGGGGAAAAACCGGGACTCGCGCCGCAGCGTGAGGCCCAAGCCTTAAGGCTCACGCCGCAGCGTGAAGCCCGGTCATGGGGAAGACACGGGACTCACGCCGCAGCGTGAGGTCCAGTGCATGAGCTCGGCGCTGCAGCGCGAGCTCCGTGTTTGGGCCAGGTTGGGTTAGTCGGACCGGGTTGGTTCGGGTCGGACCTATTGAGCCCATTTCAGCAGGGTCCAACGCTTATATTTTCCTTGGATTAAATAATTAGACAGGTTAACTAAGCGTATTTTGTTAAGCCCTAAATGTTTAACTATTTCTCAAATGTCAACCAAATTGGTATTGTCTTAAGGCGGAAATTGTATAATCTAATTGCAATTTAGGCTTGGTTTCCAGGGGGCGCTGCCCCCCCGACCCCCGCCAGCTCACCGGCGAGCTGGGCAGCCGCTCGCTCACCGGGGAGCGAGACCCCCGACTGGGTAGTCGTAGTGGCAATCAATGTGTTTTAATGATGCAGCGTCCGTTTTGAACCATTATTTGGAATGTGACTAATTGTTATGTAAACATGTACTTAATTGTGTAGGATATTAAGGAGCGTGTGTTATAATATTGTAGCAGCGCATCAGGCAAGTTTTCTTAACGCTTGTCAAACCCTTGTGTTGGGCAAGTTTTCCTTAACCTTACTCGAATTATATTTTGAGCAGGTTTCATATTTTATACAGGTTGCATATTGATGCAAATTTCATGACTCAAATTGAGTTATTACTTTTGAATCATATTAGTGGACTAACTATTGTCAATTACTCCACTTCCAAGATGATTATTGATATTCGCAGCTTATGCATTTGAATTCATTATCTATTGTTGGATTGTTAAACGTTTAAGTTCTTCATTCATGAATTGTTTAGGGAAATAGTCTATGCCATTCGTTTCGGCTAGACATGTATAGGTTATTATTTTAAAAGCTATCCAAACCGATTGTCGGTGCGGATTCTTGGACTGAGAGAGCAACCCTTATTAGGGGATTATAATGTGTCGGTTATTCGATGCAGTCAGAGTTAAATGTTGTGCATATACATGGTGTACAAGAGGCTGATCCCCTCGAGTACAACTGACGGGGCCAGGTTTTAAAAGAGTTAGTTGAATGATTGACTCTTTGGCCAAAAGTTCATGGTCGGTTGGACCACTCAGCAGTAAATAATCATTTTTCATTGTTTCATTTGGACTTTGATTATATCATTTCAGCTATTTCATCAATGTTCATAAATTGTTGATCTATGCAGCTATTATTCTTATTCATTCATGATATATCTCCTTTATTCATTTTAAACTTGCTGAGCAAAGTAGTTGCTCACCCTTGCTATATCATGAACCTATTGCAGCTAAGCCGAGGAGTTCCAAAGCGGACAAAGGCAAAGGAAAGCTTAAGGAATAGTTATATGTACTATCCTGTTGTGTAATTCGTGGAATCATTTTGTATTATTATGGTATTCTGCGATGTATTTTATTTAAGGTTTTAGACCTTGGGACCATAGTAAACCTTTTGTAATGAACAACATATGTTTATTTATTCCGCATTAGTTAATTTATGTTGTTTAGAGGTGTATGGATGTATTTTATCGTGAGCACCAGATTCGAGGTATTGGTACCTGAATTTGGGGGTGTCACACTAGATCACTCTCTTATCCTACACACACATGCCAACAACTTCCAAGTGCACACATGTGCATACAAAATATCTAACTCTAGAATATACTAACTATTTTAGTTATGCCCAGTTTACCCTTCCCTTGGCAATCCTGACATATATATTTGGCAGATGAATACTAATAATACAAAAAAAAGCATTGTTTGCTGATGATTTGGGAGTTTTAAAATAGGCCATTGGAGTACTTGGAATATGTCTATATTTTTCATTGCTCGGTAGAGTGGTGAAGGTGAGAACTAGTAATCATCCATTTATGTGTATCTTTTCTACCTTTGTTCCAAGCTAAATGACTTCTGAATAGTTATTATGCGTACCCATAAGAGGTTTCAAAATGAGGTCAATTATGAAATTGACTTGGATCAAGGTAGTGGAGAGAATATTTTGCTTACTACAATAGATACAACACACATAGTATCATCAGTCCTTGATGTCTGTAAGCGCGATTAATTCACAGAGGCCTAATTTACATGTAAGATTCGATAGCCAAACATTTTCAATAGAGCACAAAGTTAGAAGTTAGATGAAGTTAAGAAAAACAATAGTAATTTGGTGACAAAAGAATGGTTACAAAAGATGGATACAAAATGATGTAGCTGGTTGTTATCACTTGGCCCACTAATGTATAGTGGATCATCAACTAATTACACTTCGTCACATCATTTTGTAAGTTAATTTTTATAAGATTCTTTTGTCATCATAGCAATACTAAGAGAAATTCTCTCCCTATGTTCCAAAATATAGGATCAATATTGACCTTTTAAAGTCTATTTGAGATATTTTTAAATTCAAAGTCGATATAAATTTATTTAGTTAAAATCACAAATTATCTAAAATGTACTACTACTTATTAGATTTATTGTTTTCAAAAGTTAAATAAAACACATTAATTTTGAATTTGAAAATATCTCTTAAAAAGTTAAACTTGATCTTGTACTTGGAAACAGAGGGAGTACTACAAAACTACAAAATAGGATAATTGGTCTCAAAATGGAAGCTTTGTTTGAATGAAGAAGAGAGTCGCATGCATTTTGTAGATTTGTTTATTTTACACACCTTTGTCTTTGGCATTTGAAAAGTAAATAATAGTTGTGGCTAGCTTTTGCAAGAGAAAACACAAAATAACATGTTGGCAAAACAAAGTTGTATTGGGTATGTTTGTATTGTAATGAAGAGAGTAGCAACCCATCATTAGGCAGAAATCAACATCTTTATGAAGAAAGCTATTTGAATACCATGACCCTTGTTAGAGTATGAAAAATGTGTGTAATCACATTTGTCAAAAAAAGCAAGCTTGGAGTCAAATTAGGCACACTTTGATCACATTTGTCAAAAGGGGACAACTAAGCATATGCCTGTAAAAGGCCCTCTCCCCTAACTCATTCGGACACACCAACAAGAAGCAAGGGAAATAGAAAGGCAAGAAGCAGTAGAATTAGAAAGTGAGAGAAAGAGATAATTAGAAGAGCAATACCAAAAATGAGGGTATGAAGAGAAATAAACAATTAGTTTATTTCTTTATTGAGAGTTGTATTCTATATATTATTTGTATAGTGGATTTCTGAGATCTCTCCGTGGTTTTTTTCCCTATTGAGTTTCCACGTAAAAATTCTGGTGTTATTATTTTATTTCATGTTAACAAGCACTAAACAGCTACATATCCTCCACCGTTAAACGTCTTTTCGGCTCGTTATTTGGTGATTTGGCGAGCGGTCAGAATTTGGCGTTAACATTAGCGCTAGAAGGAGGGCCTTTAGTGCTTTATAATTTTCAATCACACAGTACTTTGCTGATCAAAAATAATGGTGTCCAGCAAGACAAAGACGACGTCGACACGAGGCAAATTAACGGCCAACCTTTCTCAACCTAGAGGCTCGGTCAAGGATAGGCTCAGACCATCTAAGAGCATCTCGGACAGGCTAGGCCTCCAAAGCCAGTCGGTGGGCCCAACCGATCCTCGAACAGTAATTGTGAGAAGACAATTATTCTCAACCACACGAAGGACGGGTGGACACGATGATGGCGCCGATGACCGAAATTCTAGACCGAATCAAGATCAAGATAAGAGGGAATTGATCTTGACCAGGAAGATTCAACAGAACTAGGAAGCTATGGAGGCCATACGCCTCCAGCAAGTGAAGCTAGATAAACAGTTGGCTTCTCTGTTACATGGCGAAGAGGTTTCCTCCAGTCTTCAACGGAGTCAAAGAGATCCGTCACAAGACCGATCCAGGACACAACGTCCGGACGTTTCTTGACGGGAAAGAAGCAGGCCGAAGAGCCGCACCCCAGTCCGCGGCAGACATCGAAGCCGCTCGCAGGACGCTAGCAGGCCGAAGAGCCGCACCCCAGTCCGCAGCAGGCATCGAAGCCGTTCGCAGGACCGGAGCAGGCCGAGGAGCTGCTCCTCGATCCGCAACAAGCACTCAAGCCCCTCGTAGGATCAGAGCATGCCACGAAGCCGCTCCCCGATCCGCAGGAGGCATAATAGCCGCTCGCAGGACAACAACAGGCCAATGAGCCTCACACCAGACCGAGGCAGACGTCAGAGCCACTCCAGGGATAATTCAAGAATTAGGCCCGAGCCGATTCCTCGGGAGAGTGGGACCGATGCCCTAGCCAGAAGATTGGAGGAAGTGGAACAGAGGCTAGCGGTGGCCGATCAGTCAGTTGAGTTGCCGAACAACACCATGTCGCCTTTTACCCCGGAGATTAAGCGGGTGAAGGCTGATATGTCCAAAAAAATGCCGCTGTTGGAGACATATGATGGCACTGGCGATCCCTATGATCACACACATGCTTATAATCAGATTATGAACTATTATGATCACCCCGAAGCCGCCAAATGTCACATGTTCGTTACTACACTGAAGCACGAGGCTCGAGAATGGATGGCATCTCTCAGTCCGAACTCGATCAGTTCGTGGGAACAGCTGTGTGATAAATTTCATGCACGGTTCGGAAGCAATAAGCGAAGGGGAAAGCTGACGACGTCATTGATGCAAATCAAACAACGTTCCGAAGAAAACCTTGGCCAATATGTGAAGAGGTTCAGGGAAGCAGTCGGCACGGTGACCGACCTAAATGTGCAGCAGGCTATAGGGTTCTTTACCACTGGATTGGACATTATAAAATCCAAGAAGTTGGTCAAAGATCTTATTCTTAATCCACCCAAAGACTTGTCAGAGGCTTATAGTAGGGCCGATGGATTTATTACTCTCGAGGAGGCTATTGGGAGCCTAAAGCCGCAGGCACGTTCAGAAGATAAACCGAAGGATCGGGATCGAAACAATACGCCTAGGTCGGACAACCAGCCGAGGCGAAGTTTTAATGGGGGAGGTTGGGGAGGAGGCAGGCCACCCTTCCCAAACAAAAACGTTAATAAAGATTACACCCCCCTGAACACTGATCGGGCCAAAATATTGGAAGAAATTCGAAATAAGCCTGCCTTCGAACCTTGTCAGACGAGGACAAAGTCTTATAGGGGAAATCATAGCCTGTACTGCACCTATCACCAGACTTCGGGACATTCTACAGAAGACTGTTACAATCTGAAAGACCTGATCGAGAAGAAGGTGCAGTCTGAGGAGTTGGTTCAGTATGTCGCGGGGCGAGGGGTTTCAGAAAGGACAACCACTAGTAATAATACTCAGCAGAACCCGAATTCCCAAACCGATCCAGTCCCGATGGTTCGGGGAGTTGTGGATGTGATAACAGGCGGATCGTCAAGGAAGGTGCTCGGAAAGAAAATACGGGATATGTTGGATTCAGTCATGTCAGTATCTGAACAACCGGTTCAGAAGGAGCGACCTTATCCGGGCAATGTGATATCATTCACCGATGAAGATTATCCCTCGGAGTCAATTGAGCCGCATGAGGGAGCTCTGGCCATTACTGCCCAAGTAGGGACCATGGATATGAGGCGAATCATGATAGATAACGGCTCTTCAGTCGACATACTCTATGCTCACGCCTATCAAAGGTTGTATTTGGGAGGAAGAAAGATGGAGGTCGGGCAAGAACCCGCACTGTATGGGTTCGAAAATAATCCCGTTCTGGTGGCGGGGATTATCAAGTTGCCAATTATCTTCGGGACGGCTCCTCAACAGGTAGAGGTCAATACCAGGTTCTTTGTGGTGCATGTGGATTCGGCTTATAACGCTATTTTGAGAAGACCGCCGGTGATGGCACTGCAGGCGGTGACTTCCATACCCCACTTCAAAATGAAGTTCCCTACAACGAATGGGGTAGGAGAGGTGAAGGGTGATTTGGATTTGGCTGGAAGGTGTTATAGGACTTCATTGATATCTTCAGCTGTGGGTAGGTGTAAACAGAAGCAGACCATGACGATTGAGATTGAACCTTTCACCAAGGGGATCACGGAACCGCTCGCTCTGCCAGCCGAAGAGACAGAAGATATTGAGTTAGTTCCGGGAAAAAGGGAAAAGACAATAAAAATCGGTTCCGGTATGCAGGAGCCCTTCAGGACGGGGATGATTGATTTGCTTCGGGTCTACGCCGATATCTTTGCCTGGGAGCCCAGTGATATGCCGGGGATCGACGAGTCTGTTGCAGTTCACAAATTATGTGTAGACCCGATGAAGAAGCCAGTTCGCCAAAAATGGAGGATTTTTGCCCCAGAAAGGCAGAAAATTATTGATGAAGAGATAACAAAATTGCTGGATGCAGATTTTATTTTTGAGATTGATTATCCAGAGTGGCTAGCGAATGTGGTGCTTGTTCAGAAGCAGAACGACAAGTGGAGGGTATGCATCGATTACACTGATTTGAACAAAGCATGTCCGAAGGATTTTTATCCCCTGCCTCATATTGATCAGTTGATCGATGCAACTTCGGGGTTCGCGATGCTAAGCTTTATGGACGCATTTTCGGGGTATCATCAGATTTCAATGTGCAGGGAGGATATCCCGAAAACGGCTTTCATCACTCATCGGGGTATTTATGCATATAAGAAGATGACTTTTGGGTTACTTAATGCTGGGGCCACATATCAACGGATGATGAACTACGTTTTCAGAAAGCAGTTGGGGAGGAACATGGAAGTCTACGTGGATGACATGATCGTCAAAAGCTCTTTTGTGCAAGGCCACTTGGACAATTTAGATGATTGTTTTCAAACCATTAGGGAACACAATATCCGGTTGAACCCTATAAAGTGTACCTTTGGCCTCAGGTTGGGAAAATTTCTGGGGTACATGGTAAACAAGAGGGGAATTGAAGCGAATCCTGAAAAGATCAAAGCTATCATGGATATGAAGTCGCCAAAGTCGTTTAAAGATGTACAGAGGCTAATAGGTTGAATTGCAGCGCTTCAGAGGTTCATATCGAAATCGACAGAAAGGTGCCTCCCCTTTTTCGATACTCTAAAAGGCCCAAAGAATGAGAAGACTTTTCAGTGGAATTCAGAATGTGAGGATGCATTCCAAGGAATAAAAAAAATATTTATCCTCTGCACCATTGTTGATGACGCCGGTCCCTTCGGAACCTTTGTACTTATACTTGGCTGCCAGCTCGTTAGCGGTCGGGGCTGTTTTGATTCGGGAATCGGGGGGAAAGCAGTTCCCCGTTTATTATGTTAGTCATGCCCTTCGGGATGCAGAAACAAGATATCCGAACTTAGAGAAATTTGCCTATGCGTTAATCATTGCCAGCAGAAAACTTTGGCATTATTTCCAGGGTCGGCTAGTGGTGATATATACGGACCAACCTCTAAAGAAGGTGTTACACAAACCAGACATCTCGGGTCGGCTTGCTGCGTGGGCTATAGAGTTGACCCAGTTTCATTTGGAGTACTACCCTCGGACGACGATAAAAGGTCAGGCTTTGGCCGACTTTGTGGTGGAATGTTCGTTTTCCGAAGATGATTCAGTTATTGAGTTAGGGGTAGTGGGTTCTGTTTCTGACATTCGGCCGGTTCATACTTCTTGGACATTATATGTGGACGGGTCTTCAACCTCATATTGTAGTGGAGCAGGGGTGATTTTGACAAGTCCGGAAGGATTCAGAGTTCAACAAGCTATCCGGTTCGGGTTTCGGGCGACCAACAACGAGGCTGAGTATGAAGCGATTCTGGCAGGGCTTCGGTTGGCGAGGAGTCAAGAGGTTCAGAGACTGATTATTTTTAGCGATTCCCAGTTGGTGGTCAAGCAGATATCGGGAGAGTATGAAGCTTGGGGGGCAATGATGTCCAAGTATCTGGCAGAGGTTAAGGACCGGTTGCATTACTTCAGTTCGTTTGTTTTTCAAGGGGTGGATCGGGCCAATAATACGATTGTTGATGAATTGTCCAAGTTAGCCGCTTTGGATACGGGTACTTTCAGTGGATCAGTCTATCTGGAAGTTTTGGATTCGCCAAGTATTCAGATGTCCGAGATATTGGTCGTGGAACGCTCAGATTGTTGGATGACCCCATATATAAGTTACTTGGCCGATAGTGTGCTACCTTCGGATCGATTATTGGCGAAGAAAATAAAGTACAGGAGCTCGAATTTTGTCTTAATCGATGGTGATTTATATAAGCGTGCGTATTCTTCACCTTTATTGAAGTGTTTGGTCCCCTCAGAAGCGGAGTACGTACTTCGGAAAATTTACGAAGGGATCTGCGGCGATCACATGGGAGCCAAATCACTAGCGTATAAGGCACTACGGCAGGGTTATTATTGGCCTACCATTTTCAACGAGGCTAAGGAGTATGTCCAAAAGTGTCCTAAGTGTCAACTGAACAGTTCGGTTCCTCATCAGCCGCCCGATTCCGTTTGCAATATGGGGAATTGATATTTTGGGTCCGTTACCAAAGCTCTTCGGACAATCTCAGAGCAAGAGTGTCTCAAATTTCTCAAAGAGTTTGTGGTGTTTCGCTTCAGCATTCTTATGGTGGTGGTGTCGGACAACGGACGACAGTTTGTCGATTCGAAGTTCGAAGAATTCCTTAAAGATTTGGGAATCCAACACAGAAAGACTTCAGTTGCTCATCCTCAGTCTAATGGTCAGGTTGAAGTCACTAATCGCACGTTGCTCAATGGTATTAAAAGAAGGCTAGACGAAGCCAAAGGGAGGTGGCCTGAAGAGTTGCTCAGCGTTTTATGGGCATATCGGACTACTCCTCGAACCACTACAGGTGACTCGCTGTTTAGGTTAGCTTATGGGACCGACGCTCTTGTCCCAGTCGAGATCGGGTCTCCTTCGTTAAGGGTCAGTCAATATAAAGAACTTTATAACGATGAAGGCCTTCGGCTTAATCTGGATTTGTTAGAGGAGGTTCGAGAATCGGCTTTAATAAGGCTAGCGGTCTACCAGCACAGAATGACCAGACATTACAATAAGGGGGTGAAAGTACAGAGGTTCGAAGTTGGTGATCTTGTACTTCGGGAGGTTGAAACGTCTGCCCCCCCAGAATTCAGGTAAGTTTATGCCGAACTGGGAAGGTCCTTACGAAGTTGTGGAAGTGCCAAAGCCAGGGACTTACCGACTTCGAGCAATGGATGGATCGGAGATAAAAAATACTTGGCATGCAGGTCGGCTTAGAAAATACTATCAATAATTTGGGTTTTCTCTTTTTCTAACCTGATCTGTCACATTCAGTCCCATATAATTCACACCAATAGTTTCTCTTGCCTTACTGAATACAGGTTCAACATATATCAGAAATATCTTTGACCCAAATAAATCTGTATCGGATGTTATCTACCTAGTTGATCTTAATGTATTACTCTCCTATTATAAATTTTTATAATAGGAGAGTGGGGGGCAATGTTAGAGTATGAAAAATGTGTGTAATCACATTTGTCAAAAAAAGCAAGCTTGGAGTCAAATTAGCCACACTTTGATCACATTTGTCAAAAGGGGACAACTAAGCATATGCCTATAAAAGGCCCTCTCCCCTAACTCATTCGGACACACCAACAAGAAGCAAGAGAAATATAAAGGCAAGAAGCAGTAGAATTAGAAAGTGAGAGAAAGAGATAATTAGAAGAGCAATACCAAAAATGAGGGTATGAAGAGAAATAAACAATTAGTTTATTTCTTTATTGAGAGTTGTATTCTATATATTATTTGTATAGTGGATTTCTGAAATCTCTCCGTGATTTTTTTCCCTATTGGGTTTCCACGTAAAAATTCTGGTGTTATTATTTTATTTTCACGTATAATTATTTTATTCCATGTTAACAAGCACTAAACAACTACATATCCTCCACCTTTAAACGTCTTTTCGGCTCGTTATTTGGTGATTTGGCGAGCAGTCAGAATTTGGCGTTAACAACCCTCTTTTTTTCTTTTATGTTTCACCTGAATTGGCTGCATTTACTTTATAGAATAGGCAAGTATTTGTAGGTCCAGTAGCAGCAAGAGTCTGCAATAGGATTTATGAACATTAGGATGTAGAAATTTGTTGGAACATCACTATTCAATTTTGTGTTTTTGTTGAGCAATATTTGGGCAAATCCTATTGGTAGTTCCAAGGGTTAGTACTAAGGGTTAGTAGAATCACATTTTTTCTCTATACATTTTCCTTTTTCTCTCTGTTCAAAAATTATGTTTTGTCTTGTTGTTACATGTTCTGATTTATAGATCAAGTAACCGAATGATTGCTGGGAGAAATGCTGGAAACGATTGCTACCTTTATTTGTCCAACCATGTTCCTCTAGTGTGTCACTTTAAGACGCTTCATATTGCTCACTTTTGATTTGCCTATATTGACTAGCTTCACAGTATATGCTTCTACAATTTTATGGTTCATTAAATGCTTAATTTTTGGCTATTAATACACTCGGGAAACATTGGACAATAATTTATTTTTTCTTTAAACTTTCCTTCTTTGTTATGGAAGAATGATGTTCCTGACTACTTGAAGGTTTATGATCACTGTACCCTCAGTGGAATAAAGATGGAACTCTGCGATTAATGTCCCACAAGGTAGCTTTCTCGGCAGATTGGATTGCTTGCTAGTGATTTTATTGAATTCTGAATCGTTTGGTAATACCAAAAAAGGAAACGAGATCGGGGTCGATAGTTGACAAGGAGTTGGACCCTCTAAAAAGGGGGGGGGGGGAGTTGTGGCCGAACTCGAATTCTGAAAAAAGTCTAGGCCCTTTTACCAAGTCTACCAGATAGAAGATGATATAGGGCTAACTCTTGTTATGTTGCACAAGACGGTGCCGTTTCACTTTTGAGTTCCTTCATTCATAGTCAAATCTGATAATAAGTCAAATATGATAATACGCTTTGCCAATGTTAGTTACCAAATAAAAGGCCTGCTAGGTGATCGAATTCCCTCACTGAGGAACGAGTGAGTAGTTTCTTCTATCTACTGAATTCAAAATGACTTGTTGTGGCGGGCTATAAGATAAGATACCGCTGTTGTATTACTTGACTGATAAGAAAGAGCTTCCGTGAGAACTGAAAGACTCTTGTATGTACGGTAGCCCTATCTTCGGTGAACTGATGCACGTGATTATTTTCCCCTTGTCATGCTTATGCTTTTGGTGCCTGAACGGTCTATATTGTTATGTGGTTTGTTGCTAGGCCTGTGAGCCAGTCATTGAAGCCTTTTAATGGTTTTACCCTGGTGATCAATTCCATTAAGAAGCTGAGGGATTTGGGGGGATTCTCAATGAATGAAGCCCACAAATTCTATAATTTTTATTTGTTTTTTGTGAAGATTTTAGAGAATCCTCAAGGATATAAGAAAATATTTACATTGAATACTTCTAATAACTCAGCTTGTGTCCCTCGAACGTCCACCTATGGTAGAATGTACAGCCTATAATGGCTTGCAAGTACGTGTACATTTCATATATTGTTAGTCTTTTGAGTTAGATAAGAAAATACGGCAACATAGTCGTTTTGTGGGAATCACAGGATGTGAAAACCCTTTTGTTTCCAGAAATGTTTCTTCTTTTATAAAAATTTTGGTACACGAGAAGTGTCAAAAGCTTAGTGACCTATAGACAGGCAGGTACGAGCAGATTATACTGTTATTTATCCCGTCAATAAAAAAGGTCTCATTGTCAAAATTTTATTGTTCCAACAAGTTTAGTATAAAATGATACTATGTATTCAAGTTTATAGTTTCAATAGTATTATGATGTCATAACTATTAAATTAAGCACTCGGTAAATTTAAGGTTAAATTAGAATATATATATATATATATATATCTTTAAAATTTATAGATTTTGCAAATGAATTCTTTTTGAAACAGAGGAAGTAATAAATTATTGAATTTCAAGTTTTTGGATTTAAACAATGTGGAATTTATTGATGGAACCTGGTTAAAATGTTGAATTAAAAATTCCCTCTATATTTCAATTGAGAATAAATTCTAGGCCTAAATATGGATTAATACCTTAAACTTTTAAAAAAAAAATTCACTTTGGGGATTGTCTTCTCAATTTTTTCAATTAGGGGATTAAACTTTTAATTTTTTTTTGATTACGTCTAATTAATAGTACCACGTTAGAAATTGATGACATGACAACGATATGTGGCCAAAAAATGTTTATGTGTAATATTGAGTTTTATTTTAATATTTATTCCATTAATTTTTTATACCAAAAATGGTAAATATAAGATCATTATTAATTTTTTAAAGTAAATTTAAGACATTACAAACTTAGCTTAAAAAAATCATCAATAATCAATATAATGATAAATATTTTAAAATGTATAAATATACTACTAATTAAAATCTTTTTATTTCATAATCATCGATCATCAATATAATGATAATTTTACCCTTTTTGGTATATAAAATTAAAGCATAATTATAAATTAATACTTTGAACTTTAAGTTTATTTCATAATCATCAATAATCAATATAATTAATTTTTTTTATATCGAAAGGGTAAAATTGTCATTAAATTTACTTTAAAAAATTAATAATGGTCTTATATTTACCTTTTTGGTACAAAAAATTAATTGCATATATGTTAAAATGAGACTCAATATTACACATAAGCATTTTTTAGTCACGTGTAGTTGTCATGTCATCAATTTTTTGACGTGACACTATCAATTAGATGTAATTTGAAAAAATTAAAAGTTTAATCCCCTAATTGAAAAAATTGAGAAGACAATCTCCAAAGTGGAAAAAAATTTAAAGTTTAATCCCTTAGTTAAAAAAATTGAGAAGACAATCCCCAAAGTTAAAAAAATTTAAAAGTTCAGGGTATTAATCCATATTTAAGCCTAAATTCTATAAGGATTGTCTGTAAATTGGTGTTTTTATAGCATCCAATAGGAATCTGTCAACTCTACAATTTGAGAGAAAATCAAGGAGTTTTGATTGTTATAAAATTATCAAATGAATTTTACCATGGTAAATAATATTAAATAATCTGTTAAAAGAATCAAAACTTTTTGATTTTCTCTAAAAAAAAAATATAAAGTTGCATGATTCCTATTGGATGCCGTAAAAACACTAGTTTACAGGTAATCCGTATAAAATTAATTCTCATTCTAATTTGTCTTTGTCAGTTTAAAAATTAGATATATATTTTTATTTTGAAACTATAAGTGATATATAATTCTTAACATGTTATTACTTTTTGTTGATTGTGCAAAATCATGTTACTACATGTACATTTCTACCTAATGTTAGGGTTATGTTTGGTAAAAAAATTTCTTTAAAGTTGTAGGTTTTAAAATTTTTCTTTAATTTTGGAATAGAGTTACTGTAATTTTTGTGTGGATGTTTTTTTAATTCTTTCGCAAAAATTTAGTTTAGCATCAAGCACACTCGGGCATATCTTCATTTTAACAACTTCATAATACTTACTCCATTTGTTTTAATCAAATAGTCTAATCGATTAAAATTTATTGAAACTGTAAATTGTTACAAACGATAAAAAGATTACAATACAAAGAATTGAAATATTAATTTTTTTAAACATAATAACAGCTAGTGAATACCAAATATACTTCGGAAAAACAATTATAATCTCAAAATAATAACAGAATATGTAGATCTAAGCGGTTCTTCAATCCGAGCAAAGAACACCCAGATTTGAACAATTTATCTACAATAATTCACGCACCGAAAAAATTTTCATGAACGAAAAAAATCTCCCGATTGGAGAAAGCAAACTTCCAAGAGATGATAATGAAATTCTCTCACAAAGAGAAAAAAAATTAGACATATTATAGAGAAAACAAGTCTCACAAAAGAGAAAAATAAACTCCACAAGAAAAGAGAAATTATTCGACCACAAGAAGGGAGCTCTAGGGGAAAGTCTCTCCAAAATAAAGAGAGTCCCCTCCTCAGATCTAAGATGGAAGTTAGAGTTTTTGTCTAGAGATAATAGAGAAAAAAAAAAGTGCAATCCTAATACTCCCTCCATTAAAATTAGATAATTATGGGAAACAATATAATTGGTTGATTGAAATAAATTAATGAGTATAAGACATATTTAATTATTCCATTTCTTCGGTCCTGGTTTCTGTAATTTAAATTGTTCTTTAGGGAGCACAAGCTACACAACAGTTAGCATATTACATTTTCTATGGATTATGTATAAGACAATCCCCCTCCCCAGGAGTAAATATTTGTTACAATGATGATAACAATAATTTGTCTATTTAATTTTCTTTCATTTTATCACGTGTACCACCATTGTATTGAATGTTTTATCCATTCAGGTTAATTACGATCAGTTTAAGTTGATTAAATAAATTTAGGCCCCGTTTTGTTTTTGGCCGTAATGTAATTTTTCTCCGTAATTCGTCTTTTTAATTTGTGCAGCATTTGCATTTATATACAGTCTATTCTTTTCTGGTATGCTGCATGTCAAATATAACAAAATGACCATTTTACTCCACTTATAAATGAAAACATTTGAGTTGGTGAAATTTGGAAGGACAAACTCGGGATAAATAAATTATAAAAACGAATAGACAAAAAGGAAGGTGATTAATTACCGTATATAATTACGTGAGCTACCATAAAAAACGACGTTATTTTGTATAATTAAATACACCCCTCGAATATATGCTATGTATAAAAAAATATTTTATAATTTTTCAAAATATTATTATTACAAAAGATACCTCACTTTCTTACGGGAATATCTCTCATCTCCCCTGCCCTCAAATAAATAAAGATGACCAATTTGACATATTGTAGGGTTATGTATGGAATTACAGATATAAGAGGAAGTTATTTTCAGATGAAAATTGTCTGGTGCTAAATTTCCCTATTATAGATAAAATCCCCCACTTGGCTCATCCTGATTGGGCAATCATTTCATACCTCCCCATCCTGATATTCTTCAAACATATTGCACAACTTGTTTTTTTTTTCCCAATCCATTCATGGCTGCCAATCAAATAGTCCTAATGGATACTTAAAAAATAGCCAATTGACATTATACCCATTTATCCTCTCTTTTTCAATCCATGATCATGGCTCAACCTCTCACCTCCAATTCATTTCTCCGAGCCACCACACCACATCCAAGAACAATCACTCCAAAAAATTCAAGACTCACTGTATTTGCCAAGAACAATGCTGCTGGACCTTCATTGCCTTTCGGGCTCGGCAAAAAAGCCGTCGATGAAACTCCGTCAGAAGATAACCAACAAGCGAAAACCAAGCCATTTCAATTCGACTTTGGGAAGATTTCAGACGTACAATCTTTGATACCAGTTGTAAAGAATCCTTCCCCTGGGTTGTCATTTGGGAAACGGAGCAAAGACCCTGGCACGGTGTTTGTTGCTGGTGCAACCGGGCAGGCTGGGATTCGAATAGCGCAGAGCCTGCTGCGCAAAGGGTTCAGTGTAAGGGCTGGTGTACCGGAGCTTGGTGCTGCCCAGGAGCTAGCTCAATTGGCTGCAAAGTATAAGGTTAGTGTTCTGTATCAAGGCAATGTTGAGTGAATGATATACCTGCATTATATAAACCATGATCAAATAAGGGTTACTAGGAAACTCTGATTCAATTACGTTCTGCGTACCAGATACTATCATTCTGAATCGTAACGTGGGAATTGAGATAACTTATTAGTTTACCCATTTTCGTTCCACGTACTTAGTTGATCAGCGTTTTTGATAACCATGGATCATAATTCACATTTTTTTTATTTTAGCTACTTTATTTTTTTTTCCCTCGTCTATATTTTCCTTCAAAACTTAATAAAATACATTACTGATTAACTGTATTATACTCTCTCTGTCGAATATTGAATGTCATAATTTCTATTTTGGTGTCCCAAAATATATGTCCCATTTCCTTTTGAAATGGCTTTGTCAAATGTTGTCAATACTACATGACGATTAACTATTGTCGCTCTCTTTAAATAAATGACTACCTACGGAACTACTACTAAAATGTGATGAATATTGATAGATTTAGAATAGGGAGAAAGAATGATTAAATAAATGCAGTACATAGAGAATAACTCATGCAAGTAAAATCTGATGAATATTGATAGATATGTAGGAGAGAGGAACACTGACAAAGAATCTAAGATACCTAATTACCAGACTTATAATTAGCCAAATTAAGACAATTTAAAAGGATAAGAGGGCAATTTGGGAACAAACATTTCTCCTTAATCTAAGTGTAAAATATGATTAGGACACTTATTTTGGGACAGAGAAGTATAAGTTAGAAAAGAAGAGAGAATGAAAGAAATGGATCCTGATTTTAAGCCGTTGCTTTTGGGCCGTTGTTTAGGAATGCGTTGCATTTGTATAGCTAGAGAGTCAGAGTAGCAACTCTTTAACTATAAGAGTGAGTTGTATTTATATGTTACTTGTGTAATAAATAGTACTCTAATGCAACTATTTAGCTATATCAATGCAACTACTTTCTATGTAACTGCCAAATTGACTGTGCAAATCAAACTACCTAGAATCCAAATCCTTAAAACATGGGCTATTTATTCATTTGCTTTACTCATTTTCCCCATATCTACCTCATAACTATTGCAGATAATCTCCACCGAGGAATCAAAACGTTTCAACGCCATCCAATCCCCTTTCCAAGATGCAGAATCCATCGCTAAGGCGATCGGGAATGCTGCAAAAGTTGTAGTCACAATTGGCCCTGCAGAAAATGGTCCAACAACGGCTGTCACAACATCAGATGCCTTAGAAGTCATTCAAGCAGCCCAACTGGCAGGCGTTGGCCACGTGGCCATAATCTATGACGGATCAACTGTGTCAACCAACAATGTACTAGATGGCATTACATCTTTTTTCAACAACTTGTTCTCAAAATCACAGCCTTTGACAATCACAGAGTTTCTTCAAAGGGTAGTAGCTGATACAGACATTAGTTATACCCTTATAAAGAGTAACTTGACAGAGGATTTTTCCCCCGAGAGTTCGTACAATATTGTGGTGTCAGCTGAAAGGAGTGCTAGTACAAACGACTTCAAAGTAATGTAATGTATGCGAATAGTTTTCTTTTCATTGCAAATTAATCTTGATCAGAAAAATTTGTGGATTTTTCACCACAATGTCGCTTGTTGTCTAATTATTCTTTCTTTTGAATGTTATTAATTTTGATGATTGTTTGTTTTTGTAAACTATAGGTATCAAAGTCTCAGATTGCATCGTTGGTGGCAGATGTTTTCTCCAATACGGCAGTAGCAGAGAATAAAGTATGCTAATTATAGTTCATGCTATAGTAGTTACTTGGTATAGTTCATTATGTGATTAAAAGATATGGCAACAGCTAATTTTTAAGATATTGAAGCAGCATGAGATTTTGAAGGTGGCTTTAAATCTAGATAATTATTTTGTTAAACTGCATCTATTGTTTGATAGGAGTTCGAAGTTTTATTAAAATTATATGGGTGAATGTTTGAAATTTTTGTACAATATGCACAAGTAATACTCCTGTAATTACATGGAAAGAGTGGAAGAGGTTAAGTGGTTAACTGCTCAAGCGTACCTGTTTTTAGAAAGAGGGGTGGAAAGTAAGAACAAGTGGAAAATGTAGATAAAAATATGAAAGTAAATAGGAAATTTCCAAACGAGGAACCAAAGGACACTCTAGTTAAACAATTTTGAGCTTTAATTTAAAGTTCGACTTATTTTCTTGCTCAGGTTGTTGAAGTTTTTGCGGATGCAACAGCACCCTCAAGGCCTATAGATGAACTTTTCAGGTAATTGCATTTCTGTACCAGTGTTCTACGTTTGGTTTGAGGGATTGGAATGAAAGGAAAATAGTGTATTTGATGAACGTTTTGGAGGATAAACCATTCTAATAAAATAAAAATTCATTTCATCCCCTTGATTTTTATTCCATATAGGAGGAGGTGGAATAAAATACATTCAAATAGAATAGAAATATGTGATAATTTTGTCATAATATTACACCCACTGTCAACAACTGTCGGACATACACTTGAAATACTCTAAAATCATTCTACTCTTTCCTCTATTCTATTGAAAATAGAATGCTGTGCATTCTAGTTTTCGCGTTTTTTGGCTTCCGCGCGCGCGTAACCTTAACGCTATCCCCACCTTCGCTGCGCTCCTCCTCCCTTGGGGAGAACAGGCGTCTCTCTCTGGGGAGCTGCTGCATCCGAATTACGGCTTTACCTCCTTTTGGGCGACGGTAAAGCCTCATGTCGGGCAGCTCCCAGAGTGAGGTTTCGTGCCACCCACCCGGGTGTCACTCTCTTGAAAACTCAAAACTCATGAGTGTAACTCAGATTCACCTCTTGAAATCTCAAAACTCACGAGTGTAACTCAGATTCACGTAGATATGTAAGCCAATTTCATTTAATCATTACATATCTGGATACCTTTTCGCCTTTAAACACAATCTAAAATAAGTGTTTTTAATTGCTTTCAGTGCCATCCCTGAGGATGATAGAAGAAAAGTTTACGCGGAAAAACTTGCAAAGGAAAGAGCCGAGGAAGAAGCTATAAAAGCTAGTGAAGAAGCACGCAAAGCAGCACAGAAGCTTGAAGAAGTGAAAAAGTTAGGAAAGCAAGACGCACGAGCGGCTAGTCAGGCTGAAGAAGCACAAGACAAGGAAGAAGCTGCAGGAACTTCAGTTGAAAGCATCTTGGGAAAAGCTAAAGACTTTAGTTCAGGCTTGTCTTGGGACAAATTTAGTTCTCAAATTGCATCAGCAGTTCAGAAAGCCAATGAGGAACCCAAAGTGCAGATTGCCACAGTCCGCGGACAGGTTAGGGCTCAGAATTTGCCTGCCAAGAAAGCAGTCGTGAAAAAACTTGCCACAAAACCCTCGTTCTTGAACCGAAAAGATGTCCCAAAACCAAAAGCGAATCGAACAGAGTCTAAGGCAGAAGTGAGGAGTGTTTTTGGCGGCCTTTTTAAGCAAGAGACCATCTATGTAGATGATGATTGAGAGGATATGTAGAAATTTATGCTTTGTCCTTATTTTCATGCTTATTTGGCTGACAGTTGTATTATTGATACTATATGATTGGCTTATTGAATATGAGCTGGAAATGTGCATATTCTTGTTTACTGGTTTGAGGTTTTGAAATATTTTTTCTCAACTGACTAGGGGAAAGACATATTAATAGCGTTACCAATAATTAACATTTTTTTGGGTTGCATTGTCTCCCCATTTTCCTCGACCTCTTTATGATGATCCTTGCACCGTTATACGGCCATTTCACCCTCCCATTTGAGCCGAAAGCAACAATATTTATCTTGGGAATCACTCGTTTACGATGCGTTGAAATTCATTTAGTCCTATCCATCATAGCACAATTGAGGGATTGCTTTAGAATTGAGTGGAAACTTGGAAAGACAGAAGTATCATTTAGTGTATTTTTTTTTTCAAATATGTTTTTGGTTTTTCCTTTGTTTTCCCTTTTGGTCTTGTTTTTTGCGAGTTTTCCAAGTTTGGGGCTGAGGGTGTTATTGGTTCCTTGAGAGAGTTTCTCATGTGATTTGGTCCATCGGGAAAGTTGAGTTTTTTTTTGGATTTTCCTATGTTTTTGTGGTTCTCTTATCACCCTCACAGAAGCTTGGTTTCAAGCCTTCATATTGATCGAAATCCTTCTCCTACGGACCAAATATGCGAACCAAGAACGGACCAAGCAAAAAAATCTCGCGGGTTGCTACATTGGGCGGGTTGGGTGTCAAATGGGTCAATGACTTAATCTGAATAACCCATCTAAATTCAGAATATACAAAATCCTTCTCTCTCTAACTCTTCTCCATCTCTCTCTGCGAACCATCTGAGCTCCGGCAAAATCGACCCATCTCCGGCCAATCTTGTCGCGTTCTGTCAGCTACTACGAAGATAATGCTTCATAGCTCGGTTAATTTTGTACTTTTTGTTTGTACCGACTGTGTTGTTGGCGTTTGTGCCGTGACTTTCATCTAATGCTAAAACCACCTGAGCTGGGTTCTGATAATTCATTCTATGTACTTGGGTATGTTTGTTGGCGTTTGTGCGTTTTTTATTAATTCTATGTTGTTGTTAATCCTCATTCATGTGGGGTAGTGAGAATTCTAGGGTTTATTAGGTGGTATAGAACCTTACTTTCTACTGCCCCTTTGTCTGCTTCTTGGATGTGGATGAGATTTTCTCTAATTAAAATTAGTTGATCGAACACCATTAATTCACTTGTCAAATGATTCTCTTTAGTCACTGCGCTTGTGCTGTATTAAGAATTACAATGATAGAAAAGGCGTGGATACCTGTTTATGAATTTCTTTTGGTGGTGAAAGAAGTACATGTATGTAATGGGTACTAAATTATGAGACAAACCAGCCATCTCTCATTTGTGTCACTAACATGTGAAGACAGTTCTTTCTTTCTTTTGGTTTATCTTGTCTGTGTTGTATTCTAACAGAAAAGACATAAACAATCCTTTTTTCTATTAGATTTATGGCAGCAATTTAGTACTATATATCTCATTTAATGATTTTTGTTTTATGCTTATTAGTTTGAATATGTTAGGCTCATCTGCTTTGGTATGTTAACAATGTATTATCAAAATTTTAACAATGTATTATAGAAAATATGTCATGGAATTCGTCTACTGCTACATCCGTATGGCCTCCGTTCATATGTCGTTGTGGTACACTATTATTCTTGCCCAAGAATAGCGGTATGTATTTATTTATTGTAATTTTTGTATATTTGGTCATTTTACACAAGTTAATAAATTTATTGTGTCTCAAAATATGCAGCAATGTGGTAACTTCATCGGTTGGTGTGACAAATATGTTCGAGCGTTGCATAATCAAGAGAGGTTGCAAATGGACACATCTGAGCGTTTAAATGTAACAAGTCATCCAGCGAATGCTAAAGACTCCAGCGAATTAGCGATGATGAAAATTGAATTGCGTCAATTGCAACTAACTGTGCGATTTATCGATCATAATTGTTATTGTTATGTATGCAGTGTTATTATTAATGTTATTAAATCGGTTATAATTTTGATAATTTACATTATTAGTGGATATTGACCTTGTGAAAAAATCCCCTCAAACATTAAACTGATTAGTTTTAATCCACTTAGCAAATGCAAGTCTTTTTTAATTTGAGTGAAAACGATATCAAATGAATTTAGGCAAAGATACTAAACGCTCACAGGCATAGCATGTAACTCGGAAAAAAAATTCCCTCAAGCAAATCTTAATAAGAGCTGACCGGTTACATTGGGGAAGCCAGAGAATGTAATGTAAAAATCCCCTAAAAATTGTTATGCATGAAAGTTGAAACTAGAAAATTAAAAATTAACGAGGATTAGTGCATAGTAGTAAAAGTTAAAAGAAGACGTCAAGTACTGAAAGAACCGGAAAATTGTGCCAGTGTCCTATGCAAATGCAATAGTTGTGCTGCAGAATACACAAGTCTCTACGGGCCAAATATGAAAGTGACACAAATAGTGCTTAGTTACAAGAGTTCAAGTAAGACGGATAAGTAGCTTCCAGCAATAAAATCATAAACCAATCTTCCTTTCCCCCACAAAATTTTCATATCATTTTTAAGTACATATATGAAATCTCTTAACCCTATGTAGGAGGAGTACTATTAATTTCCTTATTACAAGTACATCATCAGTAATCCAAGTACAGGGTCTTCCTTTGGCTGAAAGGTCCCTGTTTTCCTTTACATCTGCCAACCTCCACACACAACTTCCTGATTCTGTTTCATTGGACTCCAGGAAGAATATATACAAAATCCTATAGACTGCTCTGCATTACAAATAATAAGAACAGAGCTAAATGGATTAAAATGATCATGTTCAAAGGTGAATAGAGAAACAAAACATCAAACCAAGAAGATTATAATAGTATAACTTTAATTGTCAAGTTATACAAAATTACTGTGAAAACAAAAGTACCTGCTGCCTCACTCCTTTTGAGTTTGGGATGCATGGTTCATCTCAATCATCAGTTCGCCACCACCATTTTTTTTTCTTTAGGCTTTGTTGGGCTTATTCAGTCATGCATGTATCTTAATTTGTTCTTATTTGCCATGACATTTAATTCATGGGTGTGTACCAAAATAATGGCACATGGGTGGGGACGTTGGTCCTCTCTTGCAGTGACAAGGTTTTGTTCAAAAATTGAGACTGATCAATTACATACATGCATGGTCTCATGTTTTTGACCCCCTATACATTCTTTCTCATATTTCACGCTGTTTCTGTCATTGTAATTCTTAATACAGCACAAACGCAGTGACTAAAGAGAATCATTTGACAAGTGAATTAATGGTGTTCAACTAGTTTTAATTAAAAAAAATCTCATCCACATCCAAGAAGCAGACAAAGGGGCAGTAGAAAGTAAGGCTCTATACCACCTAATAAACCCTAGAATTCTCACTACCCCACATGAATGAGGATTAAGAACAACATAGAATTAATAAAAAAACGCACAAACGCCAACAAACATACCCAAGTACAAAGAATGAATTATCAGAACCCAACTCAGGTGGTTTTAGCATTAGATGAAAGTCACGGCACAAACGCCAACAACACAGTCGGTACAAACAAAAAGTACAAAATTAACCAAGGTATGAAGCATTACCTTCGTAGTAGCTGACAGAACGCGACAAGATTGGCAGGAGATGGGTCGATTTGGCCGGAGCTCAGATGGTTCGCAGAGAGAGATGGAGAAGAGTTAGAGAGAAGGATTTTGTATAATCTGAATTTAGATGGGTTATTAAGATTAAGTCATTGACCCATTTGACACCCGACCTGCCCAATGTAGCAACCCGCGAGATTTTTTTGCTTGGTCCGTTCTTGGTTCGCATATTTGGTCCGCAGGAGAAGGATTTCGTCATATTGATATTAGATAAAATAACTGACAGATCTAGACACAGAGACTGAACGAGCAATGTTTGGCAAGGACAATAAATTTGGGGGTTTTATTTATCAATGTCCGAGTAAAATGATATATATATATATATATATATATATATATATATATATATATATATAAGTGTCGCTTAAAATATTAAGTATTGTTACAACAATTACAAAAATATGTTTAAATGTATATTTATTCCAGCAACATAACTTTTAATTCGACAATATCAATAGTCTTTATTTTATTTTATTTTTTATTTTCCTAATTTTTTATTGGGTATTTTAGTAATGTAAATATGTAATAGATCCAATATCCAAGTGAATGGGTAATTTAATTTGTTAACACAATCTCACGAGAAAAATTACACTATGATTTTTCACGTTCATTTAAAACTACCATGTTAAAGTCGGTCCATGTAAAACGCATGCAATCCCTTCAGTATGTGGATGCATGCAACAACTAGTTTAGATAAAAAAGCAACAACTCACATGAAATATCAAGTCCAAATTAAAGAAAATCCTCAAATGATGCTACATGCAATTTGATTCAAGCTATCAATTCTTCAAAGTGATATCAATGGCTGCAAAAAATTTCAGTCTATGCACAAAACATATAATGTTATTATCTACTAATAAATTGGTGGAAAGGCTATGCAAAACACTAGCTATTTTGGGATTTTTCCTATTTTTAATCTACATCTTCTTGTCTAATCATCCTTGTTGCTACTCCGTCACGCTCCTCAGCCCTAACACTAGGCCAAAATGGCCATCTAGGCACCCCAAATCTCCCTCTTTAGTTACCAACATCAGCCATCTAGTTTTTGGAATTGCAGGTACATCGAATACCTGGATGAATAGAAGATCCTACATAGAGGCATGGTGGAAACCAAACGTAACACGCGGATATGTCTTTCTTGATAGAGCTCCCAAAGAACCATGGCCATCTTCTTCTCCTCCCTATCAAGTTTCGGAGGATATTTCTAGATATAATGCATTCAACAAGCACAGGATTCGACATGTTATTAGATTGGTACATGTTATCGCCGAGATATTTAAGGCGGAAAATAAAAGTGATGTAAGGTGGTTTATCATGGCAGACGATGACACCGTCTTTTTCACTGATAATTTGGTGCAAGTTTTGGGGAAGTATGATCATAGGAAGTACTTTTACATTGGAATGAATTCCGAAAGCAATTCAGCAAATTCTTTACACTCGTTTGGGATGGCATTTGGTGGAGCTGGTTATGTTTTTAGTTACCCTCTTGCTAGGGCATTGGCAAAGAATATAGATGTTTGTATCCATACATATCCAACTTTATATGGAAGTGATCATATCTTACAGTCATGTGTTGCTGATTTGGGAATCTCACTCACTCGAGAAAAAGGGTTTCATCAGGTAATAATTTGGCATATGACCAGATGATATGTTCACGTCAGCAGACACGCGAGCTTCTAGTTTTGATATTTCTGACATTTGAAAGTTCAATATTTTTTGTGCAAAAAAATAAAATAAATAGTTTTTTTTTGATAACTTGACAAGAGTTCAATGTTTGTTTTTTTTTCATTATTAAGTTTTTTTTCCCTCGCTTTCTCCACCTCGTACAAATAATATGAACCGATAATTTGGCACCTGCAGATTGATCTACGTCTGGACATATCAAGTTTTCTATCAGCTCATCCACAATCTCCTTTTATTTCACTCCATCACCTTGATGCAGTAGAGCCTATATTTCCCTCCATGAATCGTTTCGAATCTGTAAACCATCTCATGAAAGCAGCGAAAGCAGACGAGTCAAGGCTACTACAACAAACCATTTGTTATCACAAGGACAAAAACTGGACTTTCTCAATCTCATGGGGCTACTCTACTCATATTTATGAGGCAATCTACCCTCCAAGCGTCCTACAACTACCCCTTGAGACATTTACACCGTGGAAAAAGACAGCATGGCCGCCCTACATTTTCAATACCCGATTTCTGTCTAGGAATCCTTGTGAAGTTCCTCATGTTTTCTTCTTCCAATCAGTAGAGAAAATTGTGGGGAACAATATTTTTGCCATCTATAGCCGGAGATCATCACGTAGGTTGCCTGCTTGTTCATCTAGTGACAATCATTCTGCAGATCACATCTCTAGAATCCGCGTCTTATCGATCATGAGGAGGTTCAATAGGGTGAGTTAATTCAAGTAACTTCTTTCTGTTACTCATTCCATTACAAAATTATAGATATATTTTCATTTTTCCATTCAAAAATTACAATACATTTCTAATTTTATATTATAAAATAATACAAAATTCCTAACATGCATTACATATAATCTGGGTATGTATTGACTGCTAACAGGGGACGGACGCAGGGGGCACACTTATAATTAATTACAAATAATAATATCACTTTCTCCACTATGCAAAAAGAGTCCCGGTCGTAATATATATAACTATTAATGATGTATTTTAATTACATATTTACAATTAAAAATATTGAGTTATTAGCTTAAGAGTAGTCTACTAAAATTATGATAACAAATTTGAAGATATAATGTCATTTTGTACTACTAACAATTTTTTTTTTAAGAATCTTTTTGTGGGAAAAAAATCACAAATGACTCTTTTATTGTGAAATAGAGGGAATTCACTACAAGAAAATAGCTTATTTCCAACGGAAAAATCCGTCGTAAATAAGCTAATTTCGTCGAAATTGGATTATTCCCGACAGAAAAATTCGTTGGAAATTCAGTCGGATATAAACTAGTTGAAAATTAGTCCGTTGAAAATTCGGTCGGAATTAATTATTTTCGACAAAATTATTCCCGACTACTACTCCGTCGAACATAAGCTATTTCCGACGGAAGTATTTCCGATCGAATAAATTCGTCGAATTTAAGGCCTCCACGTGTCACTCTCTTAATAAATTATGTCTGTTTGTTTCTAACAAAATTTTCGTCGGAAATAATATATTCTGTCGGAAATAACAAATTTTTTTTTAATATTTTTTTTTGTTTTTGTAGTTTCTAGGTTTTTAAACCACATTTTTGTACTTATAAATATGTTTTATCCCAATAATACATACAATAATCTATATCTCAAGAACGTATACAACTATACCAACAACAACATATATACATGTCCCCAACAATAACAAATATAAATTAAATTACGATAAGTTAAACAAAAAATTGTTTAAAATTACAATGATTTACAAAACTAAACCAAACTAAACTAAATCAAGCTAAACTACAATAATTTACAAAAATCAAGTTGAACTAAATTAAATAGAGATAAATTAAACTACAATGATTTAAAAAACTAAATCAAGCTAGTACTACCACTGGTGTGAGGAAGATCATCAGGCGGGGGTCGACGCTGCTGCTCTAGTATCTGAAATTCATCGTCATCATCTCGTCGCTTGTCATCGCCAACCTGTTGATATAATAAAATATATAACATAATAGTAAACATATTTGATAATTAAAGAAACGCCTATATATATGATAATTAAGTAACAAACGTAATATACAATTTAAAATGAATATAATACATGAGGAGGAGTCTAGGTCTGGCTCAGCAGGGGCCCAAAAGCCTCCACCAGTAAGGTAATCGCCATTCGTACCACCTCATCGTGTATCGCGACGAACTGCTCCAGAGGGATATCGGTACTCTCAATGGTGGCCCCTGTTATAATGTCCTGAGCAAGCTAATGCAGATGAGCACGGGTAGGCAATGTCTGCTGACTGAATATCGGATGAGAGTCAAACGTCTCGCGTATCGACCTCATCACCCTCTAGCTTGTCGTACAAGCCAGTGCCCGTATGAGATGGTCCAACAGGTGCTCTCGGACATTGACGCTGGCTAGAGTTTGTGGAAATAGAAATAACTTTAGAAAGTAATTTACAAAACGATATAAATTACAAACTAACGAGAAACTTGATATAGAATGAATACCTCCAAGTAATATATATGTTGGTACCCTAGGCTGACCCAACACTCAATACTTGTCAGTCGTGTTGTTGAGAGGATCATGAGCCGCGACCCAAAGAGCTATCTCCTCCTCCTGAGATAACCTAATCTCAGGCAAAGGGACGGTGGAATCTAACGGCTGGGGATCTCCCCTAGCACCTCGCAGCTCAGCTGTACGCGTGTTCTAAAGCTTCTGATATCGGTCTTATAATTTATTATCTACATGTTAGTTAATTAAAAATTTTAGTTAACTAACTACTTGATATTTAAAAATATTTTTAAGTACAACTATTGCCCATATAGTTAATGTCGCATTCGACATAGCAGAGTCCTTGGGTGTATGGACTCTATCCCACAACTCAAAAGGGTAGGAGGTCGGCCTAAAACACTCTGCATGGCCTAGTAAATAATTCATATATCATTTAATTAGTAACTAATAACAACATTTAAACAAACAACTAAACACACATGCATACCTCTTTATACTCCTCGAATGACTGCGAGCCAATAAAATGTACTACTCTCAACTTGCTGCTATTCTTTTTCATCTGTTTGAATTTCTTCTTGAAATCATCAGTATCCTAGTACGTACACATAACTTTCCATGCTGCATGAGATATATTTGGGGTTGATGATCACGTATAGTACTATATCGGGCTAGTCCTCAACCCCCCGTGCGGCCTTCTGTCTAATCTCGTACAACCAACCGTCATAGTTCTTCGCGACATGAGCTATAATGACAGTCACTGGTCGACTGAGATACGCCTTCCTCAAATCTATAATAAGTCTATACAAAAATAATAACATATCAAAAAAAAGTAGAATGTTAAACTATAGGGCAGATGTGTGGAACTGTCAGCGGACGACCAAATAAACCGAGGTTAGTCCCTCTGCGTCGTCGACGACTAGTATCTATAAGTATAATACATACATCGTGTAAATATAACATTTACATAAATAAAAATATAAACAAAATGAAATCAAATTAATGTAAAATAAACTTACTAGATGATGATGACCCGCCCTGACTACCATCAACGGATCCTGTATGGTCACCACCGCGGTGACCACCACCGCCATGTCTAACCATATATGTACCACTGATGATCACCAAAAGAACGTAATTAATTAGAGTTACAAAATTAAATAACCGTTGTTAATAGTGCGAATTATATATAATACATAAAGAAGTTTACACTTACTATAATGATATGAGAAGATATCCTAAACTACGTCATCAAATCTATCAGAATCAATATCATTCTCATTCTCTGATTCTGTCTCTTCCTCTTCATTATCAATTTCTTCGTCGTTATCATTTTCAACGACGACATAGTTATTGACAATCACGTTTTCTCCGGCTTCTTCATTATCGGTACGTCAATGACATCATATACGAGCACATCGTCATCATTTTGCAATATCTAGCTGAGATTGCTAATATTTTCTTACAACGGCTCATCAGTCCCAAACAAACTCACACCATCAAATGCCTGAGTTTTCGTTGTGACAACTGTATACTAGGGACTTCTACAATTGACGACATTAGACGCGTAGTACACTTGAGTCGCTTGACTTTCTAACATGAATACGTCATCAGACTGTAACTTTGACTTTATACCTACTGTGAGGATTCTATTACGATCAACTTTAACACCCTTGTCAGTATTAAACCAGCGACACTTAAATGTAACTACCTTTTTATCTCAGGATAATTGAGCACAACCACTTCCTCTAAACATCCATAATAATTGGATTCAGAATCTTGGTAATAGCTTCCTAACACTACAACGCCAGAATTGACTGATGTTGGTTCATTCAAGTCATCGACATTGATTCTGTACCCATTCACAATGCATTCGGGAAATGAATTAATAAGTTTGTAAGAACGCATTTCTAAAACACTCATAAGTGTTATCTTCTTTTACCTTTCTCTTAAATCACTATTGGAAATTTTCTGTAGTGAATGCTTCTAACTGTGCTGTATTTAACCCCGGTTTAGAAGCATATGCTTCGTCTTCGAATGAACTGAAAAATTAATAACACGACATAATACCATATACGCGTTTAAATCTTAAAGTTTTACAAATACAAAGATATACTTTATGTATGACGATACTTCGAACATTTTTAGAAGCACGTATGTAAATACAATCTTCAAATCTTTATCACTCAAGTAAGTCATCATCTTATGGCCAAATGGTTTAGTCGGATAGGTGAATACAACTAACTTATCACCATAAGATTGGAGTCTAACGATCTTATTCTGACTTAAACGGTCGTGTTTCGTTGAAACAACATCATCGAAGTATAAGGAGCAAAAGTTGACAAGCTCTTCCTCCGTATAGCGTTAAACAATTGAAACCTCGACACGGGCTTTGGTTTTCACTTTCTACTTTAATCGACGCATATACCTAAAGTACAATGCATGCATTGTTTTGTATTAATTAAGAAGATGAGAATTAAATATCATCAAAATAAAGATAGATGATATTACCTCTTAGACGGATGCATCCATTGATATTACACCGGTCCTCCAAGCTTAAGTGCATATGCTAGATGAATAGGCAAATGGTTCATCGTGTCAAGGAACCCTGGTGGGAAGATTACAATGTCAACACTATATTTTTCTCCATCTGCTCCACGTTACTGTACCTTATAACTGTTGAACATAGATCCTGAAAGAAATTTAAAAGTTCGGTCCAGTCATCTATAACTTTCCTAGGTAACATCTCACGAAATGCAATTGTCATCAACTTCTCCATGAATACATGACAATCATGATTCTTGAATTCATTAATTTTCAACTGTTCAACCTTACTGTAATGAGATATGTCAGAAGCATATCCATCTAGGAGATTCAACGCATTTACCCACTTATAAATGTCTTTAACCTGTTGTTTGGTAAGAGAAAATAGAGCTTTAGGTTTTAACTTGTCAGGTCGGAGTCCCAATTCTTGCCTTATGTTCAGATCCTCCAAATCTAATCTTGTCTTGTTATTATTTTTTGTTTTACCACTCGCATCTAGCACGGTGTAAAATAAGTTATCAAATACATTCTTCTCTGTATGAATGTCATCTATACAATGACGGACTATCAGCATGACCCAGTATGGAAACTCAAACAACATGCATGAGTATGTCCAGTTATAAGTCTTCCCTTAACCTATTGCTCTCAGATTACTGTACTCTTATCCTGCTAGTGGGAATTTCAGATCGTTCAGCTAGCCCAAGACCTCGCTGCCCGATAATCGATCAACAACACCAGCCTAAGACCTCGCTACCCGACAATCGACCAACAACTCCTTTTTTCTCTATCTTTCTATTGAACTGTGCAGACATCTTTCTGTAATTGTGATCAACAGGCTAGAATCTACGAGCTATTCCAAAGAAACTAACTTTCCCACTATACTTCAATTGTGTGCCTTGAACATCCCCCATACAGATTGGACATGACAGCTTTCTATGAGTCGACCATCCACTGATCATCCCAAGTGCCGGAAAGTCAATGATAGTCCATAACAAGGTTGCCTTCATCACAAAGTTTTAATTCACCGATTTATCATAAGTCTGGATCATCGTCTCCTACAACATCTTAAGTTCATTGACTAACGGTCTGAGGTACACGTTTATGTCTTTCGTAGGACTTTATCCCCCGGTATGAGTAAAGTTAAGAACAAATCCCCCTCATATACATTGATGGTGGCAGATTGTAAGCTACCATGATTATTGGCCAAACAGAGTAGGGTTGGCTAAAACTATTAAACGGGCAAAAGTTATCCGTAGTTATACCAAACCTGACATTTCGAACCTCCTTAATAAATTATGGAAAATTTTCATCAAACTTCTTCCATTCATCTCCATCTGCAGGGTGAGTTATCTGACTAGGTACGATGTCCTTTATTTTATGCCAACTCATATGCTTAGTAGTGTGCGACGACATGAATAGTCGTTAAAGCCTCGGCACAAAAGGAAAGTACCGTAAGATCTTCTTAGGCACATACTTCTCCTCCCTCCCCCCTTCCCCCACGTTTTATCGTCTTGTACTGAGGCAACTTGCATATATCACATTGCACCTTATCTCCGTCCTCCCCACAGTATAACATGCAATCCTGCTCATAACCATTCATATTCTCATAATCCAGATTCAACCCCCTTACCATCTTCTTTACTTCATAGTAATTCGAGGGCAAGGTATGGTCCTTAGGTAAGAAATCACTTATAAGAGCAAGCAAATCAATATTGAAGTCTGTTTTACTGTAGTCATGTTCATTCTTGAAGTGTGAGAATTTCGTTACTGTAGATAGTCTGGTGTGCTTATCATTTTTCTCATAAAATGAGACCCCAAATTCAGATAGCATATTGTAAAAGGCAGCTACCATGTCATTTGGCTCTTGCTAAATATTGCTTAACAAATGCTCGTTTGTACCCCAATCAATATTGTTAGGGCCATAAACATCAACCAACATTTCCACAACATCATAGTTATCGCTATTTGATTCCCCATGAACTGGTTGGTCTACACTGTCGGTCATTTTCCTCACGTCAGCTGATTCCCCATGATGAATCCATACAGAATATCCATCCACAAACCTATATGAAGACAAGTCAAATTTGATGTTATTGGCTTTCTTTCAAATCAGGTTTTTACACTTGACACACGGGTATCTCATATTTTTATTTGGATCATCAACATGTTCATTTGTAAACTTCAAAAATTTACACACCCTATCACGGTACTCAATAACTAATACCTTCGCATCAGGCAGTATCCTACGGTACATCTAATTTCGGTCGTCTGACATCTTTAATAGAACAAAAGGCACAATCAGACCAAAGTTAGGGTATGCGTGCATGAATCTTACATATTTTCATCTTCAGTCAAAAGGGGTCAGACTTTTATCCCGTTCTTAGATGCGTCTCCTCACTAGTGCCAACACCTTGAGCAATTTTCTTCTTTTTAAAGGAAATTTTGGCAGCACCTCTCCATAGTCTCCAAGTACACGAAATAAACCAAGATAACTTAGTCTAAGTATACACTAGGAGAACATGTAGAGATATATACTAGCCGAAAAGTCCTCAAAACAAAGTAGTTTTACAATCATCCAACTTAACTAAACAATCGATTTAATCCTATCATCTATACATCAGTTCAGCTCATAAGATCAACCTAACAAGTTAGATATTTCTATTTTAAGTCCTTGTACATCATACTCTTATTAAGGACTTTACAAAAATTACTGATACAAATATACATTAATCATATCATCATTAAATTCAATATGCAGTTTTTAACAATCTCCCCATATTTGATGATGACAAAACCAGTAATTTCAAAGCATTAACCAATTCTAAAATGAATTATATTTTAAAATTAAACATGAGCTAATATACAGTGAGCAACTGTATTGCTAGAGCAAAAGAATAAATTTATTGATATATATAAAAATTGTGCACGGTATATAACAAAAATTTATAAAGAATGATTTACAATGTATACCTATACTTTTACCCATCTTCTCCCCCTCTTAGTCTTAAGAGGATCCTTCTTTTCAACTTCTACACGACTCCTATATTGCTCTCTTGCTTCAGCATCCTTTCTCCGAATCTCCTCTATAGAATCCCTTGGACAAAGATATGACATTTCAATTCTTTCTTCCCTTTTAATGTGCACCCTTTGAAGATTTCTATTGATGTATGTTGGGTCACCTAGCGGGAGTCGCTTGCCAGTAGGAGTCACTGCACTCAACGACTTAGGCCTTGAATAGGAGGGAGGAATGACCACGATATATAGGAAGTGCAATAGGAGTTCTTGAGGAGGGATGAGGTTGAATTGATGTTTGTTGTGGAGCTCAACTCCCCTCCCTTGTCTCCCCCTTACTTGTTCTCTCCCCTATTTGTCAGCATATCATCTCTTTCATGGCAGAGAACATTTACTTCTTCAGATAGCTTCTTGACTACTTGAACAAGCTCTTGCATCTGATATCTAGACATGGCAATATCATCTCTCTTTTCTTGTTGCCTGGCCTCAACTTGTTCTCGTTGCTAATGAACAAGGATCATAACATTGTCTGTACACTCCATTGAGTTCATCACCATGCCTTTGAAATCGTTGAGCGAAGAGCTAAGGGAAAACATTTTGTCATAGAGGATTTTGATGGATTCAGCATTAGTTTGTTGAAAGAGAGACGACAACAACTTTGTGATCAGTTATCTGCTTTAAGAAGATGGACTTGAACATATCTTTCATTCGCTTGCCAAACTCCTTCCCATTTCTCTAGGGACATTGGACGCAATTTTCATAAGTTTAGCTAAGCTTTTTTGTATCCCAGTTGTTGTTTCTTTAAGATCTTCATTAAGCTCATCAGCAATGATGTCTAACATTCCAGCTATTTGGATTTTTGAGGGGACAACTGAGGCTTGCTCAAGGATTTGCTCCATTAGAGTTTCTGCTCCAACCTTATCACTTCGATTCATTGATGAGAAAGCAAGGGTAAGATCAAAATATTGATTATTAGAAGAGGAAGGTATATCTGTATAGGAAGTTGAAGCTATATCTTGTTGTACAGTATTTACAAGCGAGGAAGGTATATTTGAATCTAAAGTATGAAAAGGAAAGGCTATAGGAGATGTATGTATAAAAGGAATGTGTATAGGAGACTTAGTATTATCTACATCGATCGTAGGATGTTGGGACTCTACGATCGAGTAGTTAGATGTTTGTATCAGTCGTATAGTATTGAGACTCTATGATCGGAGAGTTAGTCTTTTGTATATCGATCATGAGATTTTGGTACTCCATGATCGGGGAATGAATTGAAGGAGTAGGGGGTTGCTCAGAGATCATAGAGGGGGACTCTACGACTTCGTCATAGCAAGAAAAGAATGGAGAAGGAGAATGAATAACGAATAAAGAATTGGGAACAAAAGTTACCTTACTATATGTACAGGTAGAGGAAGAAGGTTTATTGCAAATAGTCTTGGTTGCAAAAGAAAGAACCCTGGGGAAGTTTTGAGCCACCAACTTTAACTTTTGGAACCTAGAGTAGTTCCATCTGATGAAGTTTCGATCCCCTTCGGCTACTGCTCTCACTAAAGGCATTATTGGCATGAAGTAGAGTAGTTGGTCACTATCAGGATAAAAAACAGTGGTCCGCTTGTCTACTTCGATGTTGGAGATGTAGTCGAAGAGTTCATTAGTGCTCATGGAGACTACGCACATTCTTCCAGTCCCTGTCCCCACGAATTTGTCAGGGAGGCTAACATATGGATTTTCTGCTACTTCCAGGACAATGTGCAGCCTCACTGCCCCTGACGACGATGGCTCTGAAGGGGGTACTTGAGTGATCCTTTGTTCCTCCCCCTTAGATTTTAGATCTTCTAGCTTTACGATCGCAGGGTTGAACTCTCTTCTGATGTCTTGGACAACAGTATCAATAACTTTGGTTAGTACCAAGGAGTCATCAGAAGAGCTTGACGATCGTTGGGATGGCTCTTCCCTCTCAGAGATAACTTTAGGTGATTGAGCTACCTCTGGGTCTTCTTTTTATTTTTTTCCTTCTTTTCTACATTCTTTTTCTCTACCATGTTTAATAATTTCTTCTTCTTCTTTGGCTCAGTCATAGAAATTTTCACAGCCATTTTAGCATCATCTTCAGTTGGCTCCGACATAGTCACCATCACAGTCGTCTTATCAACAACATTAGGTTTAGGCACAGAAGCCACCTCAGCCATCATATCATCAATAGTTGGCTCAGGTTCTACGACCTTCTTAGCCCTCACTTCAATGCCCATTGGCTCCGACTCTATGGATATCTCAGCCCTCACTTCAGTGGTAGTGACCATCTCCACATCGTGAACTGTTGTGGACTTGGGAGGAGGCTTGGAAGAGGTTTTCCTTAGGCCCTTGCCTTTCCATCCCTTCTTCTTAACTAGGTGGAAGAGTGGTACAATTGTCTCATTTTCCCTCATCTCAGAATTAGAAGAGGTGTCCTGAGAGTCCTTGGGAGCATCCTATGAGTCATCCGAGCCAAAAGATTGAGCTTTTTAAACTTCTGCCCTCTCCCTCAGCTCGCCAGCTTTGGTTTTCTTCACTTTCTTCTGAGGGGGTTGGTCGGCAGTGGAATTCAGTGACTCAAGTACTTGTGGGGCTACAGAGCCTTAAGAATCTTCTTCTACGATTGCAGGAACCTTCCTCTTCAACTTGGTCGCTATGGGCTTCTGCACCTTACTGAGGGTGCGCTCACTGCCCTTTGACTGCCTGGACCTGAGGATTTCAACTGGGTTCTTCTTCCAGTTGTCGAAGAGCTTTGGGGTTATCCTCTTGTTGACGTTGAGGGCTTCACCCTCTTAATCCCTAATCAGCTTATTCATCCTCTTTTGCAGAACAATGCTAATAAATCGCCCATAGAACATTTTTCATATAGGCTTGCCTGTGGCTTTCTTCTTCTCAGCATTATTTATCCATTTAGATATCCAGTCCATTAGAATAGCTCCGAAGTTGATCTTCTTCTTTATCATTAAAACAATTATTACCTTCAGCTGCAGCTCGCTCACCGAGTCATGGGCAAAGTCCTTGCACAAGATGCATTTGCCAACGATATCAACAAGGAACTCATATTCTTGGAGAAATTATTTCTTCTCCATCCCCTTAAGCTATAGATTTTTCTTCTAACCCATCAGCTCCAGCCCAGACTTCATGTCGATATCCTCAAAGGTTGTGATGCCCCCCATTCACAAACCCTAAGTGATGATTTAACTCAGTCACTTCCACCCTAAGAGTTGAGCCTTTGATTTTGGTGGTGAGGATGCCATCTGTATGCTCAACATTGAGGTAAAACTCTTTCACCATGCTGGTGTAGATCTTCATATTTATGTTCAAGGCTTCATAAAAGCCAGCCTTTTGCACCAGCACTAGAACATATCTGAATTTCTTCTCTGCTTCTTCGAACTTCTCAAAGCAAAGTTGGTTGTCGGAGTTCACTTAGTAGTTGGCCATTTTCTCTAGAAAAGATTTGAATTGAAATGAACACGAAAGTATTTAAAATTTCTGGATTTGAAGAACTATGGCTCGAAAGTTAGAGAGAGTTTGAAAGCTTAGATCTTAGATTGCAAAAATAAATAGTAAAGATCAGATGAAAAATTTGAAAAGCTTTTATGTCACTTCCCTCTAATTCGACTGAGTGGGACACGTTTCGCGTGCTGATTGGATCTATGTCGCTTCATTTCTGTTATTCACAGCTGTAGCGCAATAACTTTTTTTTCACTCGCTTTCTTTGGAGGTGATAATTACGCGCTTTAATTATGTCATTTTTGCTCTGCGACTGGATAAGTAACGTAGAGTAAACTTTTGAGAAGCATTTTAACTCTACGCTAACTCTCTACTCGACGACCCACTCTATGATCACCTTGGCTCTACGAACCCATTCTGCTCAACGATCCATTCTACGAACTAGTTCACCCTACAAGTCGTTCTATAAACTTCTTCGTACAGTCCAGCACTCAACGAACTATGGAGTGCTCTACGAGCTTATCTTTGTTAGGACTGTTCTACGATATGTTCCTACATAGTTAGTAACTCTCAATGCATAATACTAAAGATGCAAATTTAGCATCCCTAACTCGCTAATTAATTTATTAAACCTGGATTCATCTAAGGGTTTAGTTAACTCATCAGCAAGTTGATTCTCAGTTGGAATAAAATGTAATGATATATTTTTATTTTGCACATGATCTCTAATAAAATGGTATCTAATGTCTATATATTTAGTCCTAGAATGCATGTCAGGATTATGGGTTATAACTATAGCACTAATATTTTGAGCACAGCAGCTACCGGCAGCAATATACTCAGCTTCTGCAGTTGAAGTTGACACTTGAATTTTGCTTCTTGCTGAACTATGAGACAAATCTATTCCTTAGCAGTTGACATATACCACTAGTACTTTTTCTGTCAATCTTATATCCTGTAAAATCTGCATCTGAATACCCTATTAGATCAAATGGAGACTCATTGGGATACCACAATCCCAAATATGGAGTACCCTTGAGATATCTGAAAATCATTTTTACAACAACTAAATGAGATTCCTTAAGGTTAGCTTGAAACCTAGCACAAATACAAGTAGAGAACATAATATCTGGCCTACTAGCAGTTAAATAAGGAGAGATCCTATCATACCTTTGTATGAAGTTATATCAATACTTTTACCAGATTCATCCTTGTCAAGCTTAGTTGCAGGAGCCATTGGAGTCTTAATGGGAGTGGCTGATTCCATGTCATACTTCTTGAGTAAATCTTTGTTGTACTTAGTTTGGTTGATGAATATTCTCTCATCAGTCTGTTTCACTTGAAGTCCAGGAAGAAGTTCAGCTCACCCATCATGCTTATCTCAAACTTGCTCTACATTAGCTTGACAAATCTCTCACACAATTTTTCGTTAGTAGAACCAAAAATAATAGCATCTACATAGATTTGAACTAATAGAATTTTATATTTGTGCTTCCTAAGGAACAGTGTTGTGTCTACTCTACCTCTAGTGAATTCATTTTCAATCAGAAAATTAGTAAGTGTTGCATATCATGCCCTAAGTGATTGCTTTAAGCCATAAAGTACTTTATTTAATATATAGACATAATTAGAAAGAGTTGGATTGACAAAACCTGGAGGTTGTTCTACATAAACCTCTTTTAGAAGTTCTCCATTCAGAAATGCACTCTTGACATCCATTTGGAAGACTTTGAACTTCATATGGATTGCATAGGCTAGAAATATTCTGATGACTTCCAATCTAGCAACAGGAGCAAAAGTCTCATTATTGTCGATCCCTTCTTCCTGCGAATAACCTTTGGCTACTAGCCTTACTTTGTTCCTTGTGATCACACCATCTTCATTCATCTTGTTTCTGAATACCCATTGGTGCCAATGACTGGATGATCTTTTGGTCTTGGGACTAGCTTCCAAACTTTACTTCTTTCAAACTGGTTCAGGTCCTCTTGCATAGCTTTAATCCAGCTTGAATCTTCCATAACTTCTTCAATCTTCTTGGGCTCCATCTAAGAGAGAATACTTAGGAAGAATCATTCATTCTGAGTAGTCGACCTTGTCCTGATCCTTGCATTGGGATCACTAATGACCAGGTCTTAAGTGTGATCTCTTGCCTATTTGTTTTCAGCTGGAATATCTGTCCTTACGCCTTCTTGTCTGAGTCCTTCAAGATCTAGTTCATGATTAGCAGCTTCATCGATTCGTAGAGTTCCTATCTATGGAACTAATGACTCTACGATCTCTTTGTCTGGCACTACAATCGTCGAGTCTGGCTCTACGGCTTCAGCTTCTCCGATCTTAAGATTCTCCTTCTATGCGATCGATAGGTCCTGCTCTATGATCTGATCAAATTGTATAGCTCTACTTAGTTCTCCTAAGTCAGATTCATTGACGATGACATGATTAGAAACTTCAACACTCAATGATTTATATTGAACACTCTATAGGCTTTGCTTTTCATAGAGTATTCAAGAAATATTCCTTCGTCTGACTTGGGTTGGAACTTAGTTAGGTACCTCTTGCCATTGTTAAGGATGTAGCACACACAGCCAAACACATGGAAGTAACTGATGTTTGGCTTTCTTCCTTTCCACAACTCGTAGGGCGTCTTCTTGAGTGTAGAGTGAATTCGGGATATGTTTTGAGTATAGCAAGCAGTGTTGACAGTTTCAGTCCAAAAGTACTCAAGGAAATGGGCTATTGCTAAGTGTCCTTCTTGCCTCGATTAGAGTTTTGTTCTTCCTCTCAGCTACTCCATTTTGTTGTGGAGTTCTTGGAACTTAGAAGTTATGATGAATATCACTGTCCTCACAGAACTGATCTACCTCAGAGAAATCGAACTCCCTTCTATGATCACTCTTTATTGCCTTGATTTTTTCGCCCTTTTCATTCATTATCAACTTGAAGAATTTGATCAATTGAGAGCTAGTTTCATCCTTAGAGCTTAAAAAAATACCCATGTAGTCATCTACTATCACCAGTGAGTATCTTTTTCCTCTAAGGCTGGTAGTTAGGATAAGCCCAAAGAGATCCATATGCAGCAACTGTAAGGGCCTATCACTTAAGTTGATTACTTTACTTTTAAATGAGCTTCTTGTTTGTTTTCTAAGCCGACAGGCTTTGCATGATCTTTCTTTAACAAAACTAAGTTTTGGAAGCCTGAGACTAGGTCTTTGGAGGCAAGCTTTGACATGCTCTTGAAGTTCAGGTGTGATAATCTCCTATACCACAACCAACTTACATCTTTTAAGGCTTTAGCGAAGAAGCAAGTTGTCTCTGATGAATTGAGCTCTGCGAGATTAACCATATACGCATTGCCTTCCCTAGTTTCAGTCAACTTCAATAAGTTGGATTTCAAGTCTCGAACTTGACACTGATTGTTGAGGAAGATGACTTGATGTCCCTTGTCGCACAGTTGACTTATGCTCAGTAGGTTGTGCTTTAAACCATCAGTATAGGCTACCTTGATGAATGAAACAGAACCATTTCCAATTAAACCATATCCTCTAGTCTTTCCAGAGTTGTTGTCTCCAAGGACAACTACAGGACAATATTTCTCTTTGAAGTTTGATAGGAGAGCTTTATTGTCAGTCATATGCCTTGAGCATCCACTATCGAGATACAAGATGGAGTTAGTGGAGCTCTATACCTGCATCAACAATCATTGTTTATTTTGGTACCCAAACTTGTTTGGGTCCTATCTTGTTAGTGCCCTTAGGGACCCATATCTTCTTGATCTTGGGTCTATAATATGCTTTATGATAATTATTATAATAACACATAGCAGCTACATGACCATGCATACTCATGATAGGTATAACTTTTTATATAATGTATGTGTGACGGTGTATGTGTGTGTGAATATCTTCTCTTCGGGGACGTGTGGATGATAGCTATTTCTAGCCTTTCTTCTTTGTTAGAACTCTTTCTGCGTCCATACCATTTAACGATTTTGTGGTCTCGTAAAGTAGATGTCAACTCTACGTTTCAGGCCTAGTTAGTCCGTAGAGTTAGTTTTACCTGACTTTACGATCCTTCAAGGCATGATCGTAGACTTTGGGTTACTCTGCGATTTTACAAATCCCAGACCAGTATGTGACCTATTGTTCTTAGGAACAATAATCTGGTTCATAGAGATTGAGCAACTAAGAATAATCGACTCAACAACCTCTTTGGATTTCACAAATACAATGCCTCTATAGGAAGAAGAAGCATTGTTATTGTTAATTTCCATTGATTTTTTCACACTTGGATATGAGGAAAAATCCCCAAATCCCAATCTTGATCGATCAGAGACAACTCTCTGACTTGTGATCAGGGAGTCTATTGATGAAGATGAACGATTCCACATTGAGATTCATTTTTCCAATTCTTCTATCCTAGAGACTCTCTCTGTGCACTACGTTCAGTTATCTATCTCAAACTTGCATTCTCAACCTCAAGGTCAGAGAGAGAGGCAGCACTTCGTAGAGCTATTTCCAACTCTATTTGAACTTTCTCTTTCTCCTCTTAAAGAAAAGAATGGTCCTTTGATAGAACCCTAGACTATTTCATGTATTAATGCAGATCAAAGGTTATATCATGCATTGCAGTTATAAGATCATTTATATCTACATCAACAGAGTTAAAGTCAAATACCTCACTGATGTCAATTTCTTGACGATCAGTAATTTTGCCAGCATTGGCTTCTTTGGCCATCAGACATAGGTTGGCCACATGAGGTCCTTTATCTTCATTGGACTCGGAGCTTGAATAATTCTCTGAGTCACTCCATGACCCTTTAGCTACTAGACCTCTTTCCTTCTTGTGGAACGATCAATGGTTTTGCCAACATCAACTTCTATGGCCATCAAACATAGGTTAGCCACATGAGGTCCTTCATCTTCGCTGGACTCAGAGCTTGAATCATTCTCTGAGTCACTCCATGACACTTCAGTTACTAGACCTCTTTCTTTTTTATGGAACTTCTTGTAGCCCTTGAATTCTTTCTTCTTTGGGGTTGACTTCTTCTTGTCTCTTTTCAACTCTTCTCGCAAGGGCTTGGTACACTCTGCGATATAATGACCTGGCTTCTTGCAGTTATATCACAAGTTGTAGAAGTACTTTCTTTGTCTGCTGCTACTGCCCTTGTGCATGAACTTTCTAAGCCTTCTAGCCAACAGTGATATATCTTCATCATCATCATCATCATCTGACACTGCTACAACAGGGGTTTTAGACGCTGCTTCTGAAGCCTTGAGAGCAACACTTATTTCTTTCTTCTTTTCTTCAGAAATTGTCCTTGCCCACTAGTTAAGTTCTAGCTCATAGATAAAGAGATTACCGTAGAGATTTTGCACAGTAATCTCGTGCAGATTCTTTGATTCTCTAATAATAGTGGTTTTGGCATTCCACTTGCTAGGCAATGCTCTCATGAACTTGATGTTGCGATCCTTATTTGGATAGACCTTTCCATAAGCTCTCAAAGAGTTAAATAGCATATTGAATCTTTCATAGGTGGCAGTGATATTTTCTCCAGGCACATGGGAGAACATTTCATATTGCTAAGTTAGAATAGACTGCTTATTCTCTTTGTCTTCTTTTAGTTCCTTCATGTTCTTGGCCCTCTTATCCAGTTGCACCAGTTTTTTCTCATTGTCTATCCATTCTACTATTTGCTTGATAGCCATCTTGTTCGGATCATCAGTTGTTGGTGCGAGCTTTGTTGGAATGTATGGACCACTGATGACAACATCGAATAAATCTTCATCTATCGCATCCATGTATGCATGCATGCGAACTTTTCAGTTAGCAAATTTTTCTCTGTTGCATAGAGGTGGCTTATTTCCACCATCAAGCTCAGAACTGGTTTTGTTGTGTTTCACTAATCAACTCAAGCTATTAAGCTTATGTTCAAGAGAACCTGCTCTGATATCACTTGTTGTTTCTCAAATGCACAATGAGATCTAGAAGGGGGGTTAAATAGATGCCTTAAAAAATTTTGGTTTATTAAGAACGTATAACCAGATAGTTAATTAAATCAATTTAATTAAGCATAATATAATATTAGTTTGAAATCCTCTTAAACATATAATGAAATCACAGCTCTGAATTTAGTTCATGCGAAGTTAAGTCAAAAATAAATATGGCAGTTAATTTGTAGTAAAGTAAATTTATAGAAAGATAAATGACATAAGATGTTTTAAGTGATTCGGAGTATAAACGACTCCTAGTCCACTCTTCTACTCTAGGAGTAGAAAATCCACTAAGGATGCTTAGGGTCACTAAGATCTATTATAAATGAATCACTAAGATTCTTTCAAGTCACTTAGACTTAGCAGATGACACTAAGTCAAGGGTCACTAAGATTAGATTACTCAAATCTCTTCAAGTCACTTAGACTTGAAACTATGGTCACTTAGACCAGCGAATCACAGATGGTTGAATGTTTATTGAGGTGTTATTAAGTTGCGATTAAGCTCAACAACTAATGACTTAATAGCAGAACAAGTTGTTCTTAAATCGTAGAGTTGGGCTCCTGGAACTTTGACAGAGATTCAGCTTGATGATTAGTGATTCGTACAGTTGGTTTCAATCTCCTTGCCCTTTTATAGTTCTCATTAAAAGCTTCCCGTTGTAAAGTTTCCGTTGAACATTGAATGCTCTGATACTCGAAGATCTTTGATGTTGACTTCAGGAGGGTTGTATCAGCTTATTTTCGGCTCTGACCTGTCACATCAGCCTACTGCTCCACCAACCACGTGGGTATTGTCACTTCGCCAAGCTAGCTGTTAGACACAATATACTCTAATATTTGATTTCAACCAAGGATGATTGGCAATTATCTTAGGTTCTTCGATTTGTAACGCTCCTTATTGCCAGTCATTTGTCAATCCTGACATGCTCTATGATTTTGACTGATCGTGGAACTTCATAAAGACCGTAGAGTATTAAGTTTGATTCATTCAATGATCTGAACTCTACGTTCTGCTCTACGAAGATTGCTCTACGAGTAGAGAGTCATTCTATGATTGGCTCTACGATTGGCTCTTCTACGATCGTTGAGTCACTCTGCGATCTTTACTTCACTTTACGGCCTTAGAATGAACTCTACGATTTAACTGCAGACTCTAGGATCTTGTCTTAACTCTGCAAACTCCTAGCAAGCTCTGCGATCTTCCATTGAATGCTCTACGTTAGGAAAGTTAACTCTGAAAACTTTAATACACTTTACAATTTATCAGAATAGCTTTGCGATCGTCTAACTAGACTAAACGATCGATTTAATCCTATCATCTATACATCAGTTCAGCTCATAAGATCAACCTAACAAGTTTGATCTTTTTATTCTAAGTCCTTGTACATCATACTTATTAAGGACTTTACAAAAACTACTGATACAAATATACATTAATCATATCATCATTAAATTCAACATGTAGTTTCTAACGTAAGTAAACTACATGCGCAGTTATTCAGTTCATTTAACAGTAGAAAATTAAGCAAATGCTACTTAGTTTGATTATTTTTTATATTATATTATATTTGATTTAGTAGTGGAAACTAAGTAATTACTACTTAGTTTTTTTATTATATTATGTTATATTAAATTATTTTATTTTATTATATTAATTTTAAATTATTTTATTTTATTATATTTTTATTTATTTTATTTTATTTATTTTACTTTACTTTAAGTTATTTTAATTATTTTATTTTATCATATTTTAATTAAAATTATTTTATTATATTTAATTTAATTTAATTTTAAATTATTTTATTTATATTAATTTTTATTTATTATTATATTATAAATAGAAAACTAAGTAAATATTACTGAGTTTATTTTATTTTATTTTCTTATATTATATTATATTACTTTCATTTGATTTTATTTAGTAGTGTAAAACTAAGTAAATGCTACTTAGTTTAATTTACAAGTTAACTAATTATAATAAATATATTTTTTTATTTTTGTTTAATTCTTTTTTATTTTTGGAAATATTGAACTAAGTAAATGCTACTTAGTATTTAATTAATTATAATAAGTATTTTAGTAGTTAACAAACTAAGTAAATGTCCCTTGTTTTATTTAATAGTTTATCTTATTTAATACCCACGAAAATTCCGTCGAGAATTCCGTCAGAAATAGCCACCTCACCCGATCTACAACACCCACAAATCTACAAGCACAAGGCCAAAATTCATTGTATGCATAACCACAGGCGTCACAACCAACATATATTTCTAAATTCACCAAATTTTCTACAAGAAATATTTCTAAATTTCCTGTAATTGATATGAGTGTCACAACCAACATATATATAACAATATTCAAATCCTGTAATCAATCAAAGCTACTAAGTTTTAAATTGTAATAGTTGGTGATCAAAACTAATAAATTTATCAATACATTAGCAGGTGATCAAATGTAATATATATATATATATATATATATATATATATATATATCAATCAAAGCTAATAAATTTTATAATTTCAAATGACCATAAATCAATCCCAAATCAAATTCAGAAAACTCAATTCAAATTAATAGCACCCTAAATCTTTGTTTGGTTACTGAGAATGTAAAGAACAATAGGAAATTATATAACAACACATAAATTTTAGGACTACAATAATTTATAATTAATTGTAAACTAACCACAAATTAGGTTGCTGCCGGCACTAGGAGATCACTGTTGTCGTTGTCTTTGTTAGGAGGTCACCAATGCCACTGCCACTAAGACTTCACAACCTTAAATCTAAAATCAATCATAGCTAGCCAGAGGGAGGGGGATTAGAACGGAGGAGGGAGGAGTACTTCACCGTCGGAGGAGGGAGGAGGAGGTTAACCGGGGGAAGTGGGCAGGAGAGAGAGAGAGAGTGTGACGGAGGTGGAGCTAGGTGGGCAGGAGAGAGAGAGATAGGCAAAAATTTTCCAAACGCGACGCTGAGATAACAAATAGCGATCTAGGGATTTAAGTAAACTATTCTCGACGGAATTTCCGTCGAAAATAGTTCTGTCGGCATTAAACTATTTTCAATGGAAATTCCGTCGAGACTAGCTAGTTTTCACGCGCAGTAGCGGGAAACATTAATTGGCACCATAGGGGATTTACGTCTCCGACGGAAGTCCGTCAAAATTAAATTATTTTCAACGAACTAATTATTTCCGACAGAATATTCTGTCAAAATTAAAGTAATTTCGACGAAATTTATTCCGTTGGAATTAAGCGTTTTCCTTGTAATAATTGTAAAATTCATCAAATATAAAGTTGAAAAAAGAAATACTTTATTCTAATTTATAAGATAAATTTGACTTTTGAAAGTCAATTTTGAACATTTTCAAACTTAAAATTAATTAGATTTATTGAAAATTACAAAACAATAATCTTATAATTAGTATTAATTTTTAGATAATTTATAGTTTTATAATATTTATCATTGCATTGACTAAAATTAAATCAATCTCTACTAAATTTGATTTTAAAAATATACTTCAAAAAGTTGATAGTGATCTTATTTTAGAACAGAGGTGACATAAAAATCATTTTTTTTAAGTTGCTAAATATTGTTTTTCTATTTTTAAGAGGGGCACTTTACCTAATACCCCTATGATAACAAAAAAAATTACAAAAATCAAGAGGGGGCCCTTGCCCTAGTGTGCATCCGCCCTTGACTACTAACATGTCAGCATTACTATATTTCTATCTAATGTTAGGACATGTTTGAAAAACTAAAATATTTCTTAGAAGCCGTGGTAAACATTAGAAATGTATATCTAATTTCTAATTTACGATTGGAAATGTATATCTAATTTCTAATTTTGTTTGGAAGGGAGTGTTTTTTGCCTTTGAATGATTAATATGTAGCAAAATAGAAGGTTAGTTTATTGGTTTAAAATACTACAAGCATGGATCATTTACTTTCATGACTTGCCATTACATGTGCCACTTCTACCTGTAATTTTCCTAGCTAGTGTCCACTGTAAAACATTTTGTATATATTATGTTTCTAATGGTTTAACTATCTCAAGTTTTAAAACTTAGAAAGAAAAAAAAAATGATCTCAAGTTTTTAACAATTTTTTCTAGGCTTTGATACTTTTGGCTAACGTTATGTACAAAAGCTGTTGAATTATGCTATCAAAGTAATAAATATCGTTGAAATGCAAAAATGTCATTGTAATAAGTACAGAATTGCTACATATTAAGGTATGATTCGTAGCGCAAAACTAACTCAAATGAGACAATTTTGCACAACTACTCAAGGACAAAAATGTCACAAAGGGATAGATTGATGGGACAATTTTGTATTTTAGACTTTAAAATCTATTTATGAGTATCTTTTTTTTTCAATTTTAAATTTATACTTAAATTTTTGTAAAGAGTTTCTGTTTCCATATTCAATATTCTTTCCTCTTCATTATATATATACCCTTTTCAGGATGGAAGTAGAAGAGAATGTTGTGACCTTGTACGGATGGATAGCACAAATACTACAACGTTGAAGCTTAGGCCTTGTATTGAAAATGAAATATTACGGTGAACATTGTGTATTAATCCCAACTATTTCGTGGTGCATTTCAATTGACAGAGTTTTGTAATTTTGTAAGTTTAAACATGACAAAATTATATTAAACAAAAGGGATTTTGTAGAGGAAATAATTACTGTGCATGTTCTATCTATTGTTTCTCTACAGTCTCGCCTTTCCCCTCCTATTTTCTCATCTTTTTTATATGTTTATTAATTATTATTATATATGTTTTCTCGAATCATCTTAATCCAGTTGTTTAGGAGAAAATCAATAAATTCAAATTATATAATTACTATCTATCATGATAAAGCTGTTTAATTAATTATAATAGATTTAAAATTCCTAATTTTCTCATAATTTACCTATATAACATATTGCTGTTGACTGATGTAAAAGATTAGTTTACCAGCCATCCTTATATAATTTATTTCATTTATTTAAATGGGTATTTCAATACAGTTAAATCAATGTCTATATAATTTCATTTTATTTACCTAAATAAAAATCTAACAATATAAAAATTATTTTCTTAGAGTCCTAAAAACTCTACATTACATGTATTAAATTAATTATACTAATATTTGAGTGAAAAAACCTGTTATGACAAACTATGACAAACACAATAAATCAACGCAGAAAGATAAAGACAATAACACAAAGTTTTACGTGGAAACCCAAATCGGAAAAAAACCACGGAGAAGACAGAAGAAATCCACTAAATAAATATTTGAAGAATACAAGATATAGAGAGAATTATTAGAATACTTCTGAATGTCTCTGAATGTCTCTTCCCCAAAATCCTAGCACCTATATTTATTGGCCATAGGAAATTCCATAACCAAATAGGATAGGAAATACTAAAGTGAGTATAATTAGGAAAGATAACTTTCCTTACACCAAAACGGATTCTAGGTAATACCTAAATCCAAATCCAATAAGGAATCATGTCATACCCAACAAATCTCCACCTTGACTTGAATCCTCCAAATATAGCACAAACAGTGAACTTTCTCCTCTTCTCAAATACAGAGCTCAAGTGCATCGAACACTAACCAGGTCCAAACAATGTTTGAACTTGGTATGTGGTAACAGTTTCATTAACATGTCAGCTGGATTGTCTACAATACCAATCTTCAAAATCTTAATATCGCCATCTTTATATGTCACAGGGTCACTATACTCAACTGTCTCGACAACTGATAAGGCATAAGCAACATAATCTGAATATTCATATCTTTGTGGTGGTCGCACTATCCTCTTTGCCCTGTCTCTAGTGAGACTATACTGATTGTCCACATCCTCTGGAACTATATTTTCATCTGCAACAGTAGTAGTAGGCACATGATCTAAACTCTGCTGTGATTTATAAACCTGAGGAGAAGTTACTTCAAGCTCCACCTTCTGACCAACACTATCAAAACTATCAATATAAGGAACATAGTATTCCTTGTTCTTATGAAGCATAGCGGATTCATCAAAAGTAACATCTCTGCTAATGATGACCTTTGCTGACTTCTGATCAGCACACCAAAGTCTATAACCCTTCACACCAGAATCATAACCAAGAAAGATACATTTTTTCGCTCTAGGTTCGAGTTTTCCCTCATTCACATGTGCATATGCAGGACAACTAAACACCCTAAGAGATGAATAATCTGCAGGATTATCTGACCAAACCTCTTCAGGGGTCTTACATGCTATAGCTGTGCAAGGAGAACGATTCACTAAGAAAGAAGTTGTGTTCACTGCTTCTGCCCAAAATTCCTTGCCCAAACCTGCATTTAACAGCATACACCTGACTTTCTCTATCAAAGTTCTGTTCATCCGTTCTGCAACTCCATTCTGTTGTGGTGTCTTCACAACTGTACGATGTCTAACAATTCCTTCATTCTTACAGAACTCATTGAACTTAGTCTCACAAAACTCAAGGCCATTATCGGATCTGAACCTCTTAATCTGCTTTCTTGTCTGCTTCTCAACCAAAGTCTTCCACTGTTTGAAGGTCACAAAAACATCATTCTTATGTTTCAAGAAGTAGACCCAAACCTTCCTGGAGTAATCATCAATGAAGGTTAACAGATAATGTGCACCGCTACCTTTGGAAGGGACCCGTGAAGGACCCCAAAGGTCTGAATGAATGTAGTCTAAAGTCCCCTTTGTTCTATGAACCGCAGTCTTGAAACTAACTCGTTTCTGCTTCCCCAAGATACAATGTTCACAGAAGTCCAACTTTCCTATTTTTTGTCCAGATAAAAGACCTTTTTTACTCAAAGCATCAATGCCTCTTTCACTCATATGGCCTAACCTCATATGCCACAACCTGGTGGTGTCATCCGCAGTAACTGAAGAACAAATTACATCTGAATCTGTAGTTGTAGAACCCTCCAACTTATATAAAGTGCTGACCTTGATTCCTTTCATTAACACAAGAGAGCCTCTACTAATCTTCATAACTCTACCTTCAGATGTGTACTTACACCCATTTTCATCTAGTGTACCCAAAAATATGAAATTCTTCTTCAAACTTGGAACATGTCTAACATCTGACAATGTCCTGATTATGCCATCATGCATCTTAATTTTAATTGTATCAATACCAATTACTTTACATTTAGAATTATTTCCCATCAAAATAATTCCACCATCAAATGGTTCATATGTAGAGAACCAATCACGAGTAGGACACATATGATAAGAACACCCAGAATCCAAAATTCAATCACTGCTAAGTCTTTCTCTGTCATCGGCTACTAATAGAAGATCATCACTATCCTCAGCAATGTTAGCCTGAACAGGCTTTCTTGCCCCCTGATTTTGCTAGTTCTGCACATTCTGTCCACTATTAATCTGACCGTGATTGTCTCCTCTCTGTTCTTTATTTTTCAACTTCGGACAATTACGCTTTATATGTCCCTATGCATGACAGTAGTTACAGTTGAAATTCTTATTCCTAGATTTTGATCTGTGTGTACTGCCACTTTTTGAACTTCTCTCAACTGACCTCCCCCTAACAAACAACCCAACACCTTGATCATCACTTTTTCCAAAAGTCATCTCAGAATCTAGTTTTTGTTTACTCATAAGATTCGTTTTAACATCCTCAATTGAGATAGTGTCTCTACTATAGATCATAGTGTCTCTAAAGTGCTTATATGAAGGAGGTAATGAGACTAACAATAATAGGGCTGATCTTCATCATCAATCTTAACATCAATATTCTGCAACTCAGTTACAATTGAATTAAATTCAGTACTATGAGATTTGATTTGAGTACCTTCTGACATATGCAAGGTGTAAAGACACTGTTTAAGTCTCAATCTATTGGTGAGGGACTTCGTCAAATAGAGAGATTCTAATTTCTTCCACAAATCAGCAGTTGTAGTTTCCGCTAACACCTCTTGCAACACATCATTCGAAAGGCACAACTGAATTGCCGAAAGTGTTTTATCATCTATAGTTTCTCATTCTGACTCAGACATCTCGCTAGCTTTCTTCGTCTCCCAATCCGTATCAGACATATCTACAGGCTTCACTGGCTTCCCTACAATGGCTTTCTTCAAGCCTTCCTAAGTAAGAACAGCCTTCATCCGAACCTGTCAAAGACTGAAACTAATATTCCCATCAAATTTGTCAATATCAAATTTCGTTGATGAAGTCGAACTCAACGTCATAGTATGGATCGATAATAACTAGGCTCTTGATACCAGTTTGTTATGACAAACTATGACAAACACAATAAATCAACGCAGAAAGATAAGGACAATAACACAAGGTTTTACGTGGAAACCCAAATCAGGAAAAAACCTCGGAGAAGACAGAAAAAATCCACTAAATAAATATTTGAAGAATACAAGATAGAAAGAGAATTATTAGAATACTTCTGAATGAATCTGAATGTCTCTTCTCCAAAATCCTAGCACCTATATTTATAGGCCATAGGAAATTCCATAACCAAATAGGATAAGAAATACTAAATTGAGTATAATTAGGAAAGATAACTTTCCTTAAACCAAAACAGATTCTAGGTAATACCTAAATTCAAATCCAATAAGGAATCATGTCATACCCAACAAAACATGTACTATATAATTTAATTAATTATTATAATAAAAATTTAATAAGTCAATAATTATCTTTGTCTCCATATCTTAAATGAATATATCTATAATACATTCAATTCAACTGAATATCTTTATAATTAAACAAAGAAATCTTTACACATACAGTCCGTACTTCGTAGAGAAAAAGTGCATGGCCTTGTTAAAATAATTTAACATATGCGGTGGCAACCTATTCTCGACAAAATTATTTTTTTTGTTAAACTATTAAAAAAAATATTTTTGAAATTTTATTAATGGTACATTAAAATATTATTGATCACCTAAATAGAAACAACAATAACGGTAAAGAGAAATAATTTTGGAAATATTGTGAAATCACATCTTAAACTAAAAAATAACCCATTAGATATACGACTTTTATTTAGAGCATATATGTCTTCAATCATTTTTCTTGTATTTTAATGTGGAATTTTATTGTTATGTGGTACATCAAAAGCCTTTTCTTTAACGTGTGATTTCTCCAGTTGGGATATATTTAATTCACATGAATCCTACATTGGATAAATTCAAGAGTGTAGACGAATTAATAAGTATAATGAAGTCTTAATAAGTTAATCTTTTGAGTAAAATTGTAAAAAGGTGATTCAACATACTTGTTAGGCAAATCTACATTGGTGTGTACGGCATTGGTGAAAAATAAATATAGGATGTATCATACAATTCTACTACATCTCCATCCACGTTAACAATGAGATTGAACTTTCAACTACATCTCCATCCACGTTAACATTGAGATACTCATTGAGGAATCTCCCATTGAACTTTCAACTACATCTCTATCCACGTTAACATTGAGATACTCATTGAACTTTCAACCATCTTGTGTTCTAATGTCGGATTTCATTACCATGCGTATATCAATAGTCTTCCTTCCTTTTAAGTTCTTAGATATTTATCCATATAAACACCAAGGCTCCCGTTCGAACTTTCAACCATACTTTTTGAGTCTTTTTGATGCAGCGTGTGTAGAGTTGCAAATCAAAGACTCGTTGATTCTAAACAAGAATACCGAGAAATTGCATAAAAAAGAAACTTTATTTCATTAAAAACTGTCCAGCCATAAGTGGCTTTACAAACTATATATAATGAAACCCTACATGCAGCAAAACTTATTAAAATTATAAAAATATCCCTAACTTATTAGAAAAGTGTAAAATACTACTGAAAAATCTTCTCCACCCAAAAAATTATATTTTTTGTTAAAAACAGACATAGTTGACTTTCCCGATCAAACTTGACCTTTTTTGAGCCTTAGGGTACTCTCTTCGGGCCCAAAAATCTCACTCATGTTGCATTGCATCATTTTTCCCAGGGTGGAGAAGATTCGTCCTTGAATCAGAAACCCACTCATCACCAGAGGAACTGCCACCCGAATAAGGTATGAGATGCCGAACATTAAAAATATCAGACGTGTGAACATGGCTAGGAAGCTGTAAGCGGTAAGCATTCAGATTAATCTTCTCAATGATCTCCACCAGACTAATTTTGCGTGGAGCAAGTTTACTGTATTCATGTGCAGGATAGCGGTCCTTAGTTAAAACAGCCCATACATAATCTCCGACATTGAAATCAACAAGTCTCCGCTTCTGGTCCGCTTGTAACTTATACTTATCAGTAGAAACAAGCAACTGAGAGTGAGTTTGAGCGTGCATATGTTGGAGCTGAGTGATAAAATCATTTGCAATCGCATGAGGACGCACTTTACTTGGCAGAGTGAGCAGATCAAGACGGCCACGAGGGACCAATCTATAGACAACTTGAAAAAGGCTAAAGCGAGTGCTACGATCGGCCGCATGGTTGTGAGAAAATTCAGCTTGGCATAACTTTGAATCCCAGGATTTGACATTATCACTAACCAAACTACATAATAAATTACCGAGGGAACGGTTCACCACTTCCATTTGCCCATCAGTTTGTGGATGATAAGCACTACTGAAATTAAGTGTAGTATTAACCAAGCGTCAAAGACTTCGCCAGAAATAACTAAGAAATCGAGTATCACGATCAGACACAATAGGGGTTGGCAAGCCATGCAGACGATAAATCTCCCGAAAATATAACTAAGTAACAAGAATAGCGTCGATGGTACGCTTGCAAGGGATGAAGTGAGTCATTTTGGAAAATCGATTGACCACAACAAAGAAGGAATCATTACCACGTTGTGTACGCGAAAGACCAGGCACAAAGTCCATACTAATGTCTGTCCAAGGTTGAGTCGGAATGGGAAGAGGCATATATAAGTCAGCATTAGTGGAAGTACATTTCACCAACTGACAAACACGACAATGATCAACAAATCTGCCCACTTCCTTATGCATAGTCGACCAAGAGTAAGAACTATTAGAGATTGCAAAATGCGATCATAGCTAACATGGCCTTCATTGTTCAATTCCTGGATGATTTTTAAACGTAAGTTGCTCGCGGGAATACAAATTTAGAGGCCATGGAAAAGAAACCCATCTTACAACATAAAATATGTTCGCGCACCCTGTTGTATCTGCAATAAAATTGGAGCAAAAAAAAGATCCGTCGCATATAAATCCAGAAAAGAATCAAAACTAGGAACAATATTCCGCATCTCAATAAGAAGGCTATCACTCCGACTTAGAGCATCAGCCACACGAGTCAAGGTTCTAGCCTTATGTTTGATCACAAAGTAAATTGCTGTAAGTATGATTGCCATGAAGCATGACGAGCGAAAATTTTGTCCTGACTAGCAAGGTGTTTGAGGGTATTATGGTCAATAAAAAGGATAAATTCCCGCTGAAAGAGATAATGGCGCCAGTGCTTCACGGCCTGAACGAGTGCGTAGAACTCAACATCGTATGTGCTGAAACGGAGTTTAGCCCCAGAAAGTTTCTCATTGAAGTAGGCGACAACGCGACCAGCTTGGCTAAGGACCGCACCAATACCCATTTTAGAAGCATCATAATGAAGCTCAAACGACTGACTAAAATCAAGAAGGACAAGAATGGGTGTTGTGGTCAGTTTCCGTTTGATATCTTGAAATGCGGCTAAGGCATCGGCTGTCCAAAGGAACTTGGTACCTTTCATACAGTCAGTAAGAGGCCCATTATGTTACTGAAGTGAGGGATGAATCGACGGTAGAATGAGTCAAAACCATGAAAACTCCGCACGTCTGTAATAGTTTTAGGTTGGGGCCACTGTTAAATAGCCTCAACTTTGGAATTGTCCACCGCCAGACTATCCTTGGACACTATATAGCCCAAAAATTGAACTGTGTCCGTCATAAAAGCACACTTACTAGGAGCTACATAGAATTTATCCCAACGAAGAACCATCAAAACCTCCCGCAAGTGTTGAAGATGCACTTCAGGGTAACACTATAAATAAGGATATCGTCAAAATAAACCACAACAAATTTACCGATTAAAGGGCGTAGTGCTTGATTCATAACGCGCATAAACGTGTTAGGGGCATTGGAGAAACCAAGAGGCATCACTAGCCACTCGTACAAACCTTCACGGGTTTTGAATGTTGTGTTCCATTCATCACCAGACCTAATTCGAATTTGATGGTAGCCACTCTTCAAATCCAATTTGCTAAACACCGTTGCCCCACCCAATTGATCAAGCAAGTCATCCAAACGGGGTATAGGAAAGCGATAGCGAATGGTAATTTTGTTGATTGCCCTACTATCACACATATACGCCAAGTGCCATCCTTTTTTGGGGTTAAGAGGGCAGGCACATCACATGGACTAAGGCTCTCTCATATGTGGCCTTTGGCTAGTTACTCCTCAACTTGGCAGCGCAATTCCTCATGTTCCTTGGGACTCATCCTGTAATGCGGCATGTTTGGCAAAACACCCCCCGGAACTAAATCAATCTCATGTTGGATGTCACGGAGTGGAGGTAGTTCAACGGGAAGCGCGTCCGGAAAAAGATCACTAAATTCTGCCAGTAATGGTTATGCTGCAGTTAGGTCAGGAGGAATTATGGTGGCAGGCTTGGTAAAAAGCATATAAACAATCCCCGATTCTACCATGACATGCTTAAATTGAGGTCTGGACAAAATAGTGGTACCAGCCGTAGTGGGTGAGCCCACTTAAAACGATCTTCTTCCCACGAAACATGAACGAATATGTGTTGGCACAGCCGTCATGAATGGCCTCACGATCAAATTGCCAAGGACGCCCTAGTAAAAGATGGCAGACATCCATGGGTACCACGTCACAGTAAAGCTCATCAACATAGGTTGGTCCAATGGAAAAGGAAGCCAAGACACGACGGGAAACAGTGATAGTCGTACATGTTTTAAACCAAGCTAGCTTATATGGTTTAGGGTGTTGCTCAACCTTCAAACCCAATTGCTCCACTTCCAACTCGGATAACACGTTCTCACAACTACTAGAATCAATGATAAAGCGACAAACTTTCCCTCCAATCGTACAGGTGGACTGAAAAATAGCGGTGCGACGCCAATCATCATCTAGAGCACGAGGACTTAAAAAGGTTCGACGCAGCATTAAAATCGGACCGATATCACCCTCCACAAACTCTTCCTCCACAGCCATGTCATTGTCAGTATCAAAAATTGGCTCCATAGGGATATCCAGATGATCAGCAAACAATTCCCTAACATTAGGAATCGCATGACAACAATCTGTTTGCCCCTGTGTCACCACACTTAAAGCAGCGCAACCCGCTACCAAAATGACCCTGCGGAGGCACGCAACTAGCACGATTTGGTGGAAGAAAAGGTGGTTGTCATGCAAGTCCAGGTGGTGGTTGAGTAGAGGAACTACCAACTGGTTTAAATCCCATGTTCGTGCGTCAGGCCAACTGTTGTTCAGCCTGTAGCGCCCGCTGGTGTGCTTCAGAGACTATCAATGGGTCAAACATATTAAGCACGTCTTGTAATTGAAGTCGCAACCCCCCACTATACCTGGAAACCAATTGTGATGGAGATTCAGCAATCTCCGTTCGGGCAAGCAATTGGTAGAATTCTGCAGTATAGTCGTCAACAGATTGAGGCCCCTGGCGCAGAAGTTGAAAGCGTTGATATAGTTTACGGTCATAGTTGTACGGGAGGAACGCTTCCCTTATGTGTTTCTTAAACTTCTCCTAGGAGCCAATTTTCGTTTTGCCAGTTCGGGCCCTAGTGGCCTTGGTCTGCTGCCACCATACTTGTGCCCTACCACGCAGTCGCATAGTGATTAAAAGAACACGGTGAGGATCTGGAACCTCCTTAAAGTCGAGGACTTCTTCGACTGTATGTAGACAATCCAGAAATTCATCAGCTTGGAGACTAACATGGAATTCTGGAATTTCAACCTTGAACCCGGTCTCCCATCGCCAATCTGTTTGCTTAAGTTGGTCACACGGAGCGGAAAAAGGGTTTTCCCCATGATCAAAATCATCATCCTATGAAGTAACTTCATAGTGTCGCGGTGGTTGTTGAAGTGCAGCCAACTGGTGTGTTAATTGGTCTACTTGTTGGCGTAACAGTGCAATCTCATCTCTCCGAAGCACATCTTCCATCTAGGCATCATTGACACGTCTCCTTGGCGGCATGGTGTAGGATCGTATTGACTCTGATACCAATCTGATGCAGCATGCGTGGGTGATAAGAGTTGCAAATCAAAGACTCGTTGATTCTAAACAAGAATACTGAGAAATTGCATAGAAAAGAAACTTTATTTCATTAAAAATTGTCCAGCCATAAGTGGCTTTACAAACTATATATAACGTAACCCTACATGCAGCCTCCACCCAAAAAATTATATTTTTTTGTCAAAAACGAACATAGTTGACTTTTTCGGTCAAACTTGACCTTTTTAGGCCTTAGGGTGCTCTCTTCGGGCCCAAAAATCCCACTCCTGTTGCATTGCATCACTTTGCCCAAGCCAATCATGTCTCTTCAATTTGACGAGTCCATTTGTTCAATATTTAAAATCACCTCTTTGTTTTCAAAGTTGAAAAAAATAATAAAATAACAAGAAGGTTTCCATATGTGACTACTTGTAAGAGTTGCACGTATCGTTTCTTGTTCGATCCACCAAAAGCCTCCCTCGAGCAAGTCCACAACTTGTTCAAATAGCAAGTAATCCACCAAACATTCATAACCTATTGAGCCTAACCCATCATGCACGTCTCATAACAGATGAGCTTACACTCTTTAATATCTATTGCCAAAAGCCAATCAGAAACGCCCATGTAAGAAGAGTCCACCATTTGTTACTTTTGTCAATCATGCGCAATCCATATGATACCCATAACCCAAGCTCATAAGCTATGATTGTGATACCTATTATTGGAAATATTGCAGACCACTATATATCTTCATCTGGAATCACATCACTGAAAATGTTAACCCAATAGATCTATGGTCTATTAGAGTGTGTGTGTGTGTGTGTGTGTGTGTGTGTGTATATATATATATATATACATACATACATGTATATATATATACATATATATATGTTCCTAATCTTTCTCTTTGTCATGTTTCGATCTGAGACTTCATTATCACTTGAAATTTCAACAATCTCCTCATTCACGCATGATTTCTCTATCCACACAATACCAAACTCCTTGAATTTTCAACCACCTTGTATTTTAATTTGGGACTTTATTATCACACAGTACCTCAACAAATAGTTGCAAAAATTAAATACAAATCCTATAACCTTTTTTATATTTGGACGAATTGCCAGTGCTACAACGAAATTACTTGAATTTTAATATGAGATATGACCGCCATTACAGTTGTGGCATGTTTGGGATTATTTCCTAATAGTGGGCTTCACAACAAGGGCACATATTCTTATCTGGAGAAAGGTTTGCCCAAAGCGGGAACTCGTATTTCCGGCCTTAGAGGTTCCGCCCTAGTTAGTGGGCTTCACAACAAGGGTTGTTTGCTGTTGTGGCTTTATTTTCCTTTTACCTAAGTTGGTAAATGATAGAAACTTGGGTAGTACTTCGGAGTAATAGATCTCATAAGTTTAGGAGATTGATATTATTAGAGTAAAAATAATATTGACAGAGTTATAACTATCATTATTAAAGCTATATCTATTGTTAGAACAATTATAAAAGTGTTGTTAAATGTATATTCGTTTAAACAATTTTATTTTTACTTATAGAATATTAACAACCTAAGTTAATGGGTAAAATTTTGTTAACCCAAGATTTTATTTATTTATTCATAGGGCATGGATAAGTGAATCAGGGGCCCCAAAAACCGCTCCAGATTAATAATTTCAATATCACGAGAAAAATTATGTTCTTATAAACCTCTCCCTAGAGGTGTAAACGAATATATACGGATTCGGATACAGTAGTATTCGTATCCGTTTATTTGCGGATATCTTTAAACTGAATACGGATAATATCTATTTTTTTAATACGAATAATATCCGCTTTTTCTCGAATACAGATGCGGACGAATACGAATTTTTCGATTACCATTCACAGCTAGACATGCACAAACAGGCCGCCTGGCCTGGCCTGATCTAGGCCTGCCAGGCTTTGACCATTAACCAGGTCAGGCCAGGCCCAGGCTCAGGCTCAAAAAGAAGAAGGTCAGGCCAGGCCAGATAATTAAGATAAAAAGAGGGTCTGAGGAGGCCTGTTGGCCAGGCCAGGCCTGTCCAAGCTAAGCTAAGCCTATTCTTCAAGCCTCCATACTTACAAATTTTTCTTCCAATTCTTCTCTATTTATAAAACAGATGTAGGACTTCCATGTCTTGCTTTAGACGATGTGGGACTTTGAAGCCTGAAACTACATACCATGTCCAAACAGAGGTGGGACTTCCATGCCTTGCCTGGAATCATGGGTTCCTAAAATTTGATCAAAAGGCTTCAGATTTGTTACCTTTGCATCTGAAGATGAAGCCAAAAAAACCATAACAGAAATTAATGGAAAGGTTGTGGCTTTCTTCTCCATATGAAGTTTTCAAAACTCCATCTGGTTTCAAAACAAATGAACCATCTTGTTGCCTGTACCATATTCTCCTGGTCTCTTTTTGAGTTATTCCCAATTTCTTCCCAGTTGCCAAACAAAGAAGTTCTTGCTGGGTGTGTGAGTTTCATGAAGATCGAGAAACAGTAACTCATACTTCTTTGGCTCATGTCAGTAATCATGGAAGGACTATTTTCCTTATAATTTAATGGGTTGAATACTTGTATTGCTAAAGGATTTATTATTTTATAGGAACAAGCATGAGCACTATTATTGAAATTAGTGGTTATGTGGAATGAACCAAGTCCCACATCGTTCATATATTCTAAGTCCAAGGAAAGTTTCATTATAAATTATAAAATGACTTACTTAAGTAATGGGTACATCCTTTAGCAGACTAAGCTTCTAGACCAGGCCGAGCTCAGGCCGTAGGTCAGGCCAGGCCAGGCTTTTAGTCAGGCTGGGCCAGGCCAAATTTTTTTCAAAAATTAAAGGCCTTTTCACGGCCTTCTAGGCCAGGTTGGTTTGGCCCGGGCTTTGACCAGGCCTGAATTTGACCAGGCCGGGTCCAGGTCAGATCAGGTCGGGCCTCAGGTCGCAGGCCGTTTGTGCATGTCTATTCACAGCCCTAACTATAACTAGAATAAGAAAAAAAAATTATGAGTTTTAAAGTATAGTTTATTAATGAATGAATGTTAATTTATTTATTTTTAATAAATAGTTAAATACAATAATCAATGTTCTAAATTACAATTTAAATAAGTTTTTATCATTTTTGAAATCCTAAATTTCAAAATGAATGCTCTACTTATTAATGTTTAGATGTCTATTTTATGTGTATGAAGTAATATTGTATGTGTATGAATATTTATAATTTATAATTAGATTCAAAAGTTTACATTGAATATTTAATTATTTTTTCTCAAATACTTGATTAAAACTTTAATAATATATTTATGGGGACTTTTATTTATAATTTATCCTCAATACATAGATTACAATTTACATAGTTATAAAAAGTTTATTTTATTTCATTATATTTATGGAGAGTGCGAGTTATAATGTATCTGTGACAACTAACAACTAATTAATCCAACTTGATCCAAAATTTACCTTGGATTTACTTTAAATATTTGGACTTCTAATTTCTAAATAATTGGGCAAATAAAAGTGATAAATACTCCTTCCACCCGAAAATTCATAAACGTGAATTAATTATTTAACCCTCTTCTAGATTAATTCTAAATTAATTCGAACCTAATACATTTTAACAATAAAATTATATTGTTCATTGTTCTCATCTCCCAGCGTTGCAAGTAAGTTTTGAAAGTAAAAAACTTATAACAAGCTAATAGCTATAGTTTTATTCTTCTACTATATAATTTTCTTGTTAAATGATACATTTTAGATATTTTAACTTTATAATAGTAAAAATCCATTAACTATACTTAAATCAATTTATTTCAATTTATTAATATTATAATAAAAGTGTTATTTCCTATTTTTTAGAAGTGAAATGACATATTTTTAAAATAATTTTCGTATGATAGTGAAAACTAATTATTATATAAGGAATGTCACTTAAAAAAATTATTTTGCTTATTATATAATAATTTATATATATATATATAAGTTATTTAGATACGAATTTCGGATATGGATTCGGATCCGGATATCTGCTATCTGCCGGATATATTTACGGTCGGATGTTAAACGAATACAAATACGCCTATATTCGTATTCGTATCCGTTTATTTACGGATACATTTAAACCGAATACGAATATATCTATTTTTTTCGAATGCAAATAATATTCGTTTTTTTTCGAATACGAATGCGGACGAATACGAATTTTCTGACTATCATTGGCAGCCCTACCTCTCCCTTTGGTTTTTCACGTTCAATTAAGTGATTATTGCACTTTGTAGCCGTTAAAAGTTAAACCTTTTTCATTATGTTAAAGGCAATGCCACAACTCATGTAACACGCATGCAATCCCTTAAGTGCGTGCATGCATGGAATAACCAATCACGAGGGGGAAAAAAACTTCAAAATCACATGAACTATCAAGTCTAGAGAAAATCCTCATGTGATGCTATATTCATTTTGGTTCAAGCTTTTAATTCATCAAAGTGATAACATGGCTACCACAAAGTCCAGTGTATTCAAAAAAATTATAATGTTATTACCTACTAATAAATTGTTGGGAAATCTTTTTAAATCACTAGCCATATCGGGATTATTCTTATACATAATCTACATCTTCTTGGCTAACCATTCTTGCTTCTACAATACGGCGCTCGTCAGCACTATTACTAGGCCAAAATTCCCATCTAGGTATACAAAATCTCCCTCTTTCAATACCAACATTAGCCATATAGTTTTTGGTATCGCAGGTTCAGCGAACGCATGGAAAAGAAGAAAATCCTACATAGAGGCATGGTGGAAACCAAACGTAACACGCGGATATGTCTTTCTTGATAGAGCTCCCAAAGAACCATGGCCATCTTCTTCTCCTCCCTATCGAGTTTCGGGGGATATATCTAGATACAATGCCTTCAACAGGCACAAGATTCGACATGTTATAAGACTGGTACGTGTTATCGCGGAAATGTTTAATGCAGAAAACAGAAGTGATGTGAGGTGGTATATTATGGCAGACGATGATACTGTGTTTTTCACTGATAATTTAGTTCAAGTTTTGGGAAAGTATGATCACAGGAAGTACTTTTACCTTGGGATGAATTCGGAGTGCATTGATTCGAATTCTTTGCACTCGTTTGGGATGGCTTTTGGTGGAGCTGGTTATGTTTTTAGTTACCCTCTAGCTAGGGCTTTGGCAAAGAATATAGATGTTTGTATCCAAACATATCCAACTTTATTTGGGAGTGACCATATTTTACAGTCGTGTGTTGCGGACTTGGGAATCTCTTTAACTCAAGCAAAAGGGTTTCATCAGGTAATTATGCCTTTGATCTAGCAATTCATATGATCTTTAAAAAAATTCTAAAAGATTTGTTGTATAGAAAACATTATAGTACATTTTTCTCAATTTCCAGCTAGAGAAAAAAATTTAGTACTAAAATCTAATCCTACATTTCACATTCCTAATACGATAGATACAATAAGAATATCTATACAAAGGACTTGATCAATAACCGAAAAAGTTATTGACCTCTTGTCAAGCTATTCAGAAACATATACGCTACTTTCTTTCTACATAAAAAATGATGAATTTTCAAACAGTTACAAAAATGTCCAAAATTTTGAGGAACATATAAGCTGACATGTTGGCTAACGTATATACATATGATTTGGTCAAAAAGAATAGTTTTTATGTTTTTTCGGTAGAATCATACGAGTTTAGTGGTTTTTTCTGTAATTAAGTCCTACACAATAGGGTTAATAGCATTTTAATCCTCAAAGTTCCACACGTTTTATAATTGAGCCCCTAAAGTACCAATCTCCCAATATGCCAAGTACTGTTTAGTTATCAATACATAACCAAATCCGATATTCCAGCCTAATTTTTGTCAAAAAGAGTTGAGTCACATCATCATTTCATGATAAAAACCTATCGGATTACCGATTTGAGTTATAGTGTTTATTAAATGGTACTTTGGGGTTTAAATGAAATGCACTGACAAATTAAGGGAATTGTAACACGGTTGAAATTTTGAGAAAATAAAGTACTACTAGCCCCAATATATACAATATTTAAAGATGTGGTTCACTTGTGGTCCAAATGTCTTAGAGCACTAAGCTCTTACCCTTTTATTTTTTCTTTTAAATTTCAAAATTATCAAATACCACATCAAATTTTGGGAAATCCGTGTGTCAAACATTTAACCTTGTCCAGATCTTCATTTAACTTGCTCCGTGTACAAATGGCACTGTAGATTGATCTACATGGGGACATATCAGGTTTTCTATCAGCTCATCCACAATCTCCTCTTCTTTCACTCCACCACCTTGATGCAATAGAGCCTATATTTCCTTCAATGAACAGTTTCGAATCTATAAACCATCTCATGGAAGCAGCGAAAGCAGACGAGTCGAGGCTACTACAACAAACCATTTGTTATCACAAGGACAAAAACTGGACTTTCTCAATCTCATGGGGCTACTCTACTCATATTTATGAGGCAATCTACCCTCCAAGCATCCTACAGCTACCACTCGAGACATTTGCACCATGGAGAAAAAATGCAAATCCACCCTACATGTTCAAAACCCGAATTCCCTCTAAGAATCCTTGTGAAGCTCCTCATGTTTTCTTCTTCCATTCCATAGAGAAAATTGTGGGGAATAATATTTTTACAATCTATAGCCGGAGATCATCGCGTAAATTGCCTGCTTGTTCATCTAGTGGGAATCATTCTGCAGATCACATATCCAGTATCCTTGTTCTATCACCTATGAGGAAGCATAATGGGGTGAGTTAATTCAATTCACTTATTTCTGCTTTATACTTAACAATATTTAGCAATCTAGAATTTTATTTTATGGATCCGGTTATGATGAAATTGTCACACCATATACCACGGTAAAGTTTTATAATTTTTTGTTGTATTGATTACAAAAAATATTGTATTTGTGCTAGCCCACAAACAGAACGGAAGAGTTAAAATGTAATTTTTTTACTATAGCTAATGTAACAAAAAATTATAGAACTTCATAATAGTATGTGGTGGGACAATTTCAAAATAGCCAGATCCTTAGAATATTTACTTGCGATTACATGTGTCACTTCTATCTAAATTATATATGTGTTATTATAATTTACAGAATTATTCTAAACAAATAACGAGAGCAAACATGTCTGAGCTACTTGTTTAAACAATAAAAACGCATTTAATTATAAGAAATAGGAAATATCATGATAAGGAATAGGAAAATTCTCCAAATCCTACAAAGACGATTATATATGGGTTATTAAGAAATTCTCCAAATATAATCTAAATCGATAATTAAGAATTTAAGGCATCTATGCACAACTAATCTCTAGCTTGACTTTAAATCTTTAAACCAAAGCTATATGATGTGAAATCCATACTAAATGGTAAGGAATAGTTTCACATCAGTTACAAATGTAATTTGGTGTAAATTGATATAGGTGGATAGCTAGCATTATAATATTATTGACGCTTTCATTTAGAGCTCATACTTGCTTTAGACCTATGGGAAGGGCTAACTAGAGCCCTTGAATATCAAGAACTTCTATATGAAAACAGGCTTGATAATTAAGCCTAATAATCCCTTAATGAAAACTTTTTTTTTTTAATTTCTTATTGGTATGTCAAAATTCTTTTCTTGATTAGCTCTTTTATTTTATTTTATAGTAATTGTGGAAGGAATTTCTGTTTACCTATTCAAGATTCCTTCATCACCATTACATATATCCTTAATTTTTCAGGATGGAAGTAGAAGAGAATGTTGTGACATTAATGCACGGACGGATAGCTCAAATAGTACAATGCTCAAGCTTAGGACTTGCATTGAAAATGAAATATTACCTTGAATAGTGTAATATGCCAAAAATTCAGGAGTGGATTCAATTGACTGAGTTTAGTAATTTTTTTAAGTTTAAGCATTATCCTAAAATGAATATATATAAAAACAATTATTGTAGAACAAACAATTATTGTGCATGTTCAATTCGCTAATATTTGGCTACTTGAGGAGCCACCTTTTAATCTGTACGTTCATACAAGATTTGCTAGCAACAAAATGATGACTATATATTTTGCATCACTTATCTACGTTTGAATTGTAAAAATTAAAGTAAGAATAGAATGACTCATTTTTATAGAATAAAAAAAATTGTGTTTGGCCATTCTCATTTCTATCAAATTTGTAAATTTTATTCCTTGAAGGAATTTATCGAATGAATCATTCCAACCTGAAATAGAGTGAATCATTCCGCTCACCATTCCATTCCCTTCTCTATTTCATTCCTTCACCAATTTTATTCTTCCAATCCATACACTGTTATGCTTGTAACTGGAGTTGACAACTTTGTCCAATACTTAATTCAATTAATATGTTGTTATTCGTAATGAACTACTTAATAAATTTTTTTCCCCTAATATGTACATGTATTTGAATTTTGAAATGTTTAAATTTTGATAATATTTAAATTTATGTTTAGCTTTAGCTTTAGATTAAAGAATATATCGTTTATACTAGCTCCAATTTTTTATCTTTTTTTTTTCGTCACACTAATTATCTGTATAATTTTTTGTTCTTAATTTTAAAGATATTTAAAAGTAAAATTATCCAAAATACAGTCACTCCGATCAATTAATATGCGTTGGTGACCAACAGATTTTATTAAAAAAAATTAGGAACATTAAGGCTCTGTCTTAAAATTAAAACATTGAACTTTGAATTCTAAAATACAAATAAATTGCAGATTTAATCACGAGTTTAATTGTATAATAGGATGTAATAGCATCTAAACCTAACTACTCCACGTTGTCATTCAATTTATTAAATTATTAATATATATGAGAAAAAAGTTCACCGCAAGCGTATTTGTTATGATCCATATGACTGATTATATTTCACAAATTATGTCGTCAAACAATATGAAGTACGTAAACAATTGGTGATGCAATGCAACAGGAATGGGATTTCTGGGCCCGAAAAGAGCACCCTAAGGCCCAAAAAGGCCAGGTTTGACCAGGAAAGTCAACTATGTTCGTTTTTGACAAAAAAATACAATTTTTTGGGTGGAAACGGCCTTCTGAGTAAAACGCAAATCTTGCACCCGACGCGATTTTAAGCAAATTTCATCGTTTTGATGGTCAAAACGGCATTTTCTTCATTTTTCAGTAGTGTTTTGCACTTTTCTAATAAGTTAGGGATATTTTCGTAATTTTAATAAGTTTTACTGCATGTAGGGCTTCGTTATATATAGTTTGTACAGCCACTTATGGCTGAACAGTTTTTATGATGCAATGCAACAGAAGTGGGATTTCTGGGCCCGAAGAAAGCACCCTAAGGCCCAAAAAGGCCAAGTTTAACCGAGAAAGTCAACTATGTCCATTTTTGACAAAACAAATACAATTTTTTGGGTGGAAACGACGTTCTGAGCAAAACGTAAGTCTTGCGCCCAACGCGATTTTAAGCAAATTCCATCATTTTGATGGTCAAAACGGCATTTTCTTTATTTTTTCAGTAGTATTTTGCACTTTTCTAATAAGTTAGGGATATTTTCGTAATTTTAATAAGTTTTGCTGCATGTAGGGTTTCATTATATATAGTTTGTAAAGCCACTTATGGCTGAACAGTTTTTGATGAAATAAAGTTTCTTTTCTATGCAATTTCTCGGTATTCTTGTTTAGAATCAATGAGTTTTTCATTTACAACTCTTGTTCGCCACGCACGCTGCATCAGATTGGTATCAGATTCAATACGATCCTACACCATGCCACCAAGGAGACGTGTCAATGATGCCCAGATGGAAGATGTGCTTCGGAGAGATGAGATTGCACAGTTACGCCAACAGGTAGACCAATTAACACACCAGTTGGCTGCACTTCAACAGCCACCGCCACACTATGAAATCGCTTCGGAGGATGATGATTTTGATCATGGGGAAAACCCTTTTGCCGCTCCACGTGACCAACTTAAGCAAACAGATCGGCGATGGGAGAACGGGTTCAAAGTTGAAATTCCAGAATTCCATGGTAGTCTCCAGGCTGATGAATTTCTGGATTGGCTGCATACAGTCGCAGAAGTCCTCGACTTTAAGGAGGTTCCAGATCCTCGTCGTGTTTCTTTAATCACTATGCGACTGCGTGGCAGGGCACAAGCATGGTGGCAGTAGACCAAGGCCACTAGGGCCCGAACTGGCAAAACGAAAATCGTCTCCTGGGAGAAGTTTAAGAAGCATATGAGGGAAGCGTTCTTCCCGTACAACTATGAACGTAAACTATATCAACGCTTTCAACAGCTACGTCAGGGGCCTCGATCAGTTAATGACTATACTGTAGAATTCTACCAGTTGTTTGCCCGAACGGAGATTGTTAAATCACCATCACAATTGGTTTCCAGGTATATTGGGGGGTTGCGGCTCCAGTTATAAGACGTGCTTAATTTGTTTGACCCATTGACAGTTTTTGAAGCACACTAGCGGGCGCTACAGGCCGAGGAACAGTTGGCCCGATGCACAAACGGGGGATTTAAATCAGTTGGTAGTTCCTCTACTCAACCACCATCAGGACCTGCACGCCAACCACTTGTTCTTCCACCAAGTCGTGCTAGTGGCGGGTCTCCACAGGGTCGTTTTGGTAGCGGACTGCGTTGTTTTTAAGTGTGGTGAAACAGGCCATCGGCAAGCAGATTATCGTCAGGCAATTCCTAATGTTAGGGAATTGTTTGCTGATGATCTGGATATCCCTACGGGGTAAATTTTTGATACTGACAATGACGTGGTTGTGGAGGAAAAGTTTGTGGAGGGTGATATAGGTCCGATTTTAATGTTGTGCCGAACCTTTTTAAGACCACGTCCTCCAAATGATGATTGGCGTCGCACTGCTATTTTTCAGTCCACCGCACGATTGGAGGGAAAGTTTGTCGCTTTATCATTGATTCTGGTAGTTGCGAGAACGTGTTATCTGAGTTGGCAGTGGAGCAATTGGGTCTGAAGGTTGAGCAACACCCTAAACCATATAAGCTAACTTGGCTTAAAACAGGTACGGATGTCACTGTTTCCCGTCGTATCTTGGTTTCTTTTTCCATTGGACCAACCTATGTTGATGAGATTTACTGTGACGTGGTACCCATGGATGCCTGCCATATTTTACTGGGGCGTCCTTGGCAATTTGATCGTGAGGCCATTCATGACGGCCGTGCAAACACATATTCGTTCATGTTTCGTGGGAAGAAGATTGTTTTACTACCCGGTAGAAATAAAGTTGACTCACCCACTGCGACTAGTACCACTCTTTTGTCCAGACCTCAATTTGAGCATGTCATGGCAGAATCAGGGATTGTTTATATGTTTTTTACCAAGCCGGCCACCACAGTTCCTCCTGTCCCAGCTGCAGTGCAACTGTTACTGGCAGAATTTAGTGATCTCTTTCCAGTCACGCTTCCCGCTGAACTACCTCCACTCCGTGATATCCAACATCAGATTGATTTAGTTCCAGGGGGTGTTTTGCCCAACAAACCGTATTACAGGATGAGTCCCAAGGAACATGAGGCATTGCGCTGCCAGGTTGAGGAGTTACTAGCCAAAGGCCACATACGCGAGAGCCTTAGTCCATGTGTTGTGCCTGCCCTCCTAACCCCAAAAAAAGATAGCACTTGGCGTATGTGTGTGGATAGTAGGGCAATCAACAAAATTACCGTTCGCTATCGATTTCCTATGCCCCGTTTGGATGACTTGTTTGATCAATTGGGGTGGGGCAACGGTGTTTAGCAAATTGGATTTGAAGAGTGGCTACCATCAAATTCAAATCAGGTCTGGTGATGAATGGAAGACAACGTTCAAAACCCGTGAAGGTTTGTACAAGTGGCTAGTGATGCCTTTTGGTCTTTCCAATGCCCCTAGCACGTTTATGCGCGTTATGAATCAAGCACTACGCCCTTTCATCGGTAAATTTGTTGTGGTTTATTTTAACGATATCTTTATTTATAGTGTTAACCCCGAAGTGCATCTTCAACACTTGCGGGAGGTTTTGATGGTTCTTCGCAGGGATAAATTCTATGTAGCTTCTAGTAAGTGTGCTTTTATGACAGACATAGTTCAGTTTTTGGGCTATATTGTGTCTAAGGATGGTCTGGCGGTGGACAATGTCAAAGTTGAGGCTATTCAACAGTGGCCCCAGCCTAAAACTATTACAGACGTGCAAAGTTTTCATGGTCTTGCCTCATTCTACCGTTGATTCATCCCTCACTTCAGCAGCATAATGGCGCCTCTTACTGATTGCATGAAAGGTACTAAGTTCCTTTGGACTGCCGACGCCACGGTCGCATTTCAAAATATCAAACTGAAACTGACTACATCACCAATTCTTGTCCTTCCTGATTTTAGTCAGCCGTTTGAGCTTCATTGTGATGCTTCCAAAACGGGTATTAGTGCGGTCCTCAACCAAGTTGGTTGCGCTGTCGCCTACTTCAGTGAGAAACTTTCTGGGGCTAGGCTCTATTTCAGCTCATACAATGTTGAGTTTTACGCGCTCGTTCAGGCCGTGAAGCACTGGCGCCATTACCTCTTTCAGCGGGAATTTATCCTTCTTACTGACCATGACGCCCTCAAACTCCTTGCTAGTCAGGACAAGACTTCCGCTTGTCATGCCTCATAGCAATCATACTTGCAGCAATTTACTTTTGTGATCAAACATAAGGCTGGAACCTTAAATCGTGTGGCTGATGCTCTGAGTCGGCGTCATAGCTTTCTTACTGAGATGCGGATTATTGTTCCTGGTTTTAATTCTTTTTTGGATTTATATGTGACAGATCATTTTTTTGCCCTAATTTTATTGCAGCTATAGCAGGGTGCGAGGACAGATTTTATGTTGCAAGATGGGTTTCTTTTCTGTGGCCTCCAACTTTGTATTCCCATGAGCAGCTTACGTTTAAAAATCATCCAATAATTGCACAATGAAGGACATGTTGGCCGTGATCGAACTTTGCATCTGGTCTCTAGTTCTTACTTTTGGCCGACTATACGTAGGGAAGTGGGCAGATTTGTTAATCGTTGTCGTGTTTGTCAGTTGGCAAAAGGTACTTCCACTAATGTTGCCTTATATATACCTCTTCCCATTCCGACTCAACCTTGGACAGACGTTAATATGGACTTTGTGCTTAGTCTTCCGCGCACACAAGGTGGCAATGATTCGATCTTTGTTGTGGTCGATCGATTTTCTAAAATGACTCACTTCATCCCTTGCAAGCGTACCACCAACGTTGTTCTTGTTGCTCAGTTATATTTTTGGGAGATTTATCATCTGCATGGCTTGCCAACCTCTATTGTGTCTGATCGTGATACTCGGTTTCTTAGTCATTTCTGGCGAAGTCTTTGGCGCTTGGTTAATACTACACTCAATTTCAGTAGTGTTTATCATCCACAGACTGATGGGCAGACAGAAGTGGTGAACCGTTCCCTCGGTAATTTGTTATGTAGTTTGGTTGGTGACAATGTGAAATCCTGGGATTCGAAGTTATGCCAAGCTGAATTTGCTCACAACCATGCGGTCAATCGTAGCACTCGTTTTAGCCCTTTTCAGGTTGTATGTGGATTGGTCCCTCGTGGCCCTCTTGATCTGCTCACTCTGCCAAGTAAAGTGCGTCCTCATGCGACTGCAGAGGATTTTATCACTCAGCTCCAGCACATGCACGCTCAAACTCATTCTTAGTTGCTTGCTTCTACTAATAAGTATAAGTTACAGGCGGACCAGAAGCGTAGACCTGTTGATTTCAATGTCGGGGATTATGTATGGGATGTTTTAACTAAGGACCGTTATCCTGCCCATGAATACAATAAACTTGCTCCGCGCAAAATTGGTCTGATGGAGATCATTGAGAAGATTAATCCGAATGCTTACCACTTATAACTTCCTAGCCATGTTCACACGTCTGATGTTTTTAATGTTCGGCATCTTATACCTTACTCGGGTGACAGTTCCTCTGGTGATGAGTGGGTTTCTGATTCGAGGATGAATCTTCTCCACCCTGGGGAAAATGATGCAATGCAACAGGAGTGGGATTTCTGGGCCTGAAGAGTGCACCCTAAGGCCCAAAAAGGCCAGGTTTGACCGAGAAAGTCAACTATGTCCGTTTTTGACAAAAAAACAATACAATTTTTTAGGTGGAAACGGCCTTCTGGGCAAAACGCAAATCTTGCGCCCGACGCGATTTTAAGTAAATTCCATCGTTTTGATGGTCAAAACGGCATTTTTTTCATTTGTCAGTAGTATTTTGTACTTTTCTAATAAGTTAGGGATATTTTCGTAATTTTAATAAGTTTTGCTGCATGTAGGGTTTCGTTATATATAGTTTGTAAAGTCACTTATGGCTGAACAGTTTTTGATGAAATAAAGTTTCTTTTCTATGCAATTTCTCGGTATTCTTGTTTAGAATCAACGAGTTTTTGATTTGCAACTCTTGTTCGCCACGCACGCTGCATCAATTGGTGTAAAGTAAGAACGCTAACAACTATTCAGGTTATGTCTTACTTTAACTGGTGTAATATCCCGTGTGAGGTACGAGTTTTGTTTATTAACAATTATTTATATTAAAAATAATAATATTTGATCAAAATATTTATACGATTAAATAAAATAAACGACGTAGAAATTATTCATTTGAAAATATCGTTTATAGCATATAGAAATGGTAACTACATATAAATCGGATATAAATCTAAACATGAGACTACAAATATAGAAAGAGATAAAGAATACCCTTGAGAAAAGAGATTTCACTTTCAATTGTTGAATATTGTTATGGTGGTGGTGGTGGTGATTAGACGACAGTTCATGACGGAGCTTGATAGCGGCTAGAAATAAACTATCACCTTCTGATGACGGCACACTGACACCTAAATTAGAGTGTTTTGTTTGTCAAAATCAATAAAACTAATTATCTAAACAAAATTCAAATTAATATATATTCCAACACTTTAGAAGATTCAAAATATAATGGTTTAGCCATAAAGCTTTTGATTGCAGAAGCTGACCTGAAATCCAAAGGATATAACAAAGTAGAGTGGTCATATAATAACAGTGAATAACACTTCAACCTATTCTTAGTTGTCTTTTTATAGGAGTGATATGTGCATTATAACATCTAATAAGTAATAACATGCATGTACTTAGTCACAGAGTTTAACTCGGTGATTACCCCAGTCAGCTCACAATTATTTAAAATTAAGATTTCATGTCTGCCTATTATATATAAGATATTGATTAGAGGAGCGACCAAGTAATTTCAATTGATTAGTATGGCATCAATAATAAAAAATTAATTTTGACTAACTCACTAATTATTTTAAATTCAAATATTATTTATAATTTATTTTTATTTTCTTGACAAAATAATATTAAATAACATGACATCGTCATTCACAAATAGTCCAACTTAGACAGATTAAAATATTAAAAATCAATGATAAAACATAATGAGTTTTTTCAATTCAAATATCACAAGTATACTTAAGGTTGATGTATTATGCAAATTTCAATCATATAAACAGAGAGATGAAAATAGTGTTATAGTACAAGATTGAACAAAAGCAGTTGATCGATTTGCAAGAGGATTGGGAGATGGAGAGAGTGAGACTGAAAGTCGATCGGGAAGAACATAACTAAAAGCTGTGTTTTCTTTTTCTTTTTTTTTTCCTTTGTTTACTTCTAAATTCCTAAAATAATTGGTTTGACTCATGGCTTCTGAGTAGTGCTATAGACTTATAATAGTGGCTTGGATTATTGGACTAAATTAATTTTGGATGTTACTAAGGGTTGTGTCGGGCCACCCATAAGCTAGGCTGATTTGAGCTGGGTCAAAAGACCGAGGTTTTACTTATAATTTTTAATTTTATTACATTTAGCTTTAATTTTAATATTTTCTAGTTTTAATGTATTATTAGTTTTAATTTTAAATTATAATTCAACTTTAATATAATTCAGTTTAAATGTTAATGTGGATTTAGTTATATCAATTGAATAATTAATGTTAATTTTTATTGTTGTTAGTTGTATTAATTTTATTGTTAATATAATTTTGTTAATTAAAGTGTTAATTAATGACATTAATACTTGTAGGGACACTCCATTTTACGGCTATGGGCATCCAAATATCCATGTCCAATCTTGCAAATTGTTAGGACTAAATTGCATGTATAAGAAATAGTATACGGACAACTATGATAAAAAAACGTAAAGGGACTAAATTAAAATCAACTTTCGAGTATAGAAACCATTTTGGTTGTTTTGCTGTAAATTTGGTGTGGTGTTTTGCATATTAACAAATTTTTGTGGCATTTTAAGTAAATTTACCTAAACCGAAGATCTGATCAACTACAAAATCCTTTATGGTTTAAATTCACACCAACATTAAAATTATGATTGCTAATATAGAGCTCTTGAAAAATTATTGGGTGAATGATGTATTTCCTTTATGTCTTTAAATTACTACAATAATATAAATGAACAGGATTTGATCCTATGTACCTTGTGTAATATTTTGGAGCTTTACATTTAATTACAAGTTCAAAAAACAACTATGTTGAGGCTTTTAATTTTCTCCAATATCTCATTCTTATAAGAAGAATAGTTGTATTCTTAATCATGGTGTGTTGTTGTGGTGCTCATTTGACATTTTACTAATGTGTGCATGTATTCGCAATGATAAAACATAGAGGAGCAAAAATACCTATTTAGTCTCTATGCTCTTAATCTAGTTTCAATTTTATCTTTGTATAATTTTTTTTTGCATAATTGTCCATGTACAATTTTGTAGGTGACCAATGTGGTCCTTAGAATAGTGTGTGTGTGAGAGAGATAATGACTTGGACTAAAAACAAAAGGCCATGTTGGATTCTCAGCTAATTAACTTGGCAAATGAAGGGTTTTTATGTCATTTAACATTTTCTTGCTTACATTCAAAAAAAAGGTTTTCTTGCTTCTTCCTTTCTTCTCAACAAATCCAACGAACATTTGAGAAAAATTAGAACCCTAGCTTAAACTAAAGCAGACTCCCAAAAACCCAAAATATACAAATTAAAACTTAGAATATCAAAACTCAAATCTTAAAAACTTACACAAATCATATAAATCAATCAAAATGAAAACATTATTACTCCCTAAATAAACTAAGCATTTGGTTCCTTACAGATTATTACTCTTAAATCTTGACGAGGTTTTTCGTTCTTAAATCTTCGAATCAATTCTTAATCCAAATTACCAGTAGAAAAGATAAGATTCAGGAATGGAATTAGAAAATTAGATTATACATAGAAAGGGACTAGAGAGAGATGTAAGGAATTGTTATGGTGTTAATTTAGTAGTTAAACATAGTTGCTTGGGGTAAAGATGTCATTTCCAAATAAAAAAGTGTGGTGCTTCATTTTAGCTGAAAAGTTGTTACAGATGAGAGTTTGTTTTGGCTGTAAGTCTATAAATACATGTGATGTACTCAGTAAATGGCATGAAAGCATTGTTCTGTTTCTCTCTCTACATTTTCCTGATCTTATCTCTACTCTTCCTCTCTGTATCCTAATTTTTTCCCTTCTCCTTAGTCTCTTCTCAAATCTCTAGTTCTCTCATAATTCTCTTTAAGTTTAGTTTAATTGTGAGTAGGACTGAATCCAGATCTCAGTTCCTTACATTTGGTATCAGAGCTCAGTCGATCAGCAGCCATGGCTACTAATAATCAACGATTAACTAACTTAGAGAGTAACGTTCATGATTTACAAAATCAGCTGCAATCTTCTGTGGAATCGTTGAAGAAAGGATTCGACGAGAAATTGGAACATATGTTGAAAGGATTTGAAGATAGGTTATTAGCTCAGAATCAGAAATAAGGTTCGAGTTCATCTGGAGTTGACAGACAACCCTCAGGTATTGTTCCTCCATCTTCAACTCAGCATCCTACCGGATCTGTCCTTGGACCTTATAAAGGAGGTGTTTCTTCATTTAGTAACTGTGAAGGAATATTTCGCACGATCAAATTCGAATTTCCTAAATTCCATGGTACTAACCCTAGGTTATGGATTAGGAAGTGTAACAAATTGTTTTCTTATCATAACGTTGCTGAGAATCAGAAGCTTTACTTAGCCACTATGCATTTGAAGGAGAAGCTAAAATTTGGTATTCTAGCTTTGTTGAAAGAGGAGTTGAATTGACATAAAATGGGTTAATTAATGAATTGTTGGCCAGATTTAGTCCTGAGACTAAAGATAATCCCATTTATGGGCTTAAAAAATTACAACAAACAGGAACTGTGAATGAATATAAAGCTAAATTTGAAGAGCATAGGGGTTGAGCTTTAATAAAGAATTCTAAATTGAATGAAGAATTTTTTGTTGACTGTTTTGTTAGGGGCTTATGTGAGGAGATTCAGTTAGGTATTCAGGAGTTGGGTTTTCAACTCTTAAAGAAGTTATTTGTTTAGCTAAAGTTGAGAAAGCCAAATTGGAAGCTTGGATTAAAAGGAGTAGAATTGTTTTGAGGCCTTTTACTAATAGTAATCTGGTGAGCAGAACTTCTACTGTAACATCTGGTGTGCAAAGGTTTCCTAGTGGTGTAGCAACGGGGAACTCTGAAAATACTAATGCATATATTAGAATGGGAGTTAATACAGTTGAACCTAAAAAGATCTTACCTATTAGGAACCTAACCAGGGGTCAAATTTCTGAGAAAAGAAAGAAAGGCATGTGTTTCTCATGTGATGAACCCTATGTTCTAGGACATGTCTGCAAGCAACCCCACTTATTTATGATTATACCTTCTGAGGAAGAGGAACTAAATTGGGATTCAGAGGAACAAATTGTGTGTGAACCAGATTTGGTGCCAAAGGTAGAGCAAAATAAATTGCTACCAGATGGTAAGTTAAATGATGTTTAGATAACTTTACATGCTTTGTCAGGCCACAATGCAAACAACACTATTAGAGTGCAAGGAACAGTGAATAATAAACCAGTGAGTATTCTCATTAATAGTGGGAGTACTAGAAATTTTTTAGATTCACAAGCTGTTAAGAGACTTAAGGTCAAACTTAAGGATACTAAGGTGGTGTTTGATTGCATTTTAATACATCTTAATAGCTCACATCTTAATGTATATTAATACATCTTAATGTGGTCCTCTGAATAATTTAGATTTAATTTTGTATCTTAATGATTTAAAGGCATTCAGAGGAAAAAATTTTATCCCAATATCAAACATTAAGATGCATTAAGAGATTGGCTATTAAGATACATTAAGCTACAATCAAACACCACATAATCCAGTTATAGTGGCTGATAGCTTCCGGGTACACAACACTCAAGTGTGTACTAATTTTAAATGACAAGTTCAGAATCTGGACTTTAATACTGAGATGAGGGTACTTCCTTTGGGAGGAGTTGATGCAATACTTGGGGTTCAATGGTTGAAAACAGTGAGTCCAATTACTTTTGACTTCAACAAATTACAACTTCAGTTTTATCAAGATTGAAAATCAGTAATATTGCAAGGGGAAAGCACAGATGTTACTCCTACTATACACCTTATGAATTCCAGAGAATTTAAGAAGGTGTTATAGACAACTTCCCATGGATTTTTTGGGTATCTCTATGGTATTATGGAGTGTAAGGAGTGCAGTCCTACGAATCCTTCTTGTCCTAAATTGCAAGAGTTGTTAGCTTCATTTTCTTATGTATTTGTAGAACCACAGGATTTGCCTCCTATAAGATCTCATGATCACCACATTAACTTGAAGGAGGGCAGCCAACCTATTAATTTGAGGCCCTATAGATACCCTTATGTTCAAAAATCAGAGATTGTGAAAATTGTTATTGACTTACTCAAAACTAGGGATATCCAAAACAATAGTAGTCCATTTGCTTTCCCAATTTTGTTAGTTAAAAAACATGACAACACATGGAGAATGTGTATTAATTATAGGGCTCTGAATGATGTTACTATTAAGGATAAGTTTCCTATTCCTGCAATTGATGAGCTGTTAGATGAGCTTTATGGTGTAAAATGGTATTCTAAGTTGGATTTGAGGTCTGGTTATCACCATATTAGAGTTCATCCTCCAGTTATTTCTAAAACTGCTTTTAGGATTCATACAGGTCATTATGAATTTAAAGTAATGCCATTTGAGTTAACTAATGCACCAGCTACTTTCCAGAGTTACATGAATGTTGTGTTTGTTCCTTACTTGAGGAAATTCATCTTGGTTTTTCTTTAATGATATTCTAATTTACAACCCCACTTATGAGTCTCATTTGGAACATGTTGAGATGACTTTATAGCTGTTAGAAACTAGTGTGCACACAAGTCAATCATATTTGATATGATGTAGCATATACTTTGTAATCTTATTCATTTATTAATAAAAGGATTTATTTATTAGAGGCATTTTACTTTATCTACATGGTGTTGTTATGTTATATGTGATAAATCCGTAGTTTTGAGCAATGCTTTTAGAATCATGATAATGATCATACTAATGAGATCTAAATTCTTAAAAAGCTTAAAACTAAAATCGTTCCTAATCGTTGGATTACTAAAATGGGGATTAGTGAATACGGATAGATTAGTACATACTTTATTTGTTCTTAGGAAGAGGATGATTGATCTCATAATCATTTGTGTTGAGATACTAAAGCAAGTATGTAGGTGCTTATTGGAGAATAAGTTCACTGAACGTGACTCGCTTTTGGAATACCTAATGAAGTTTTACTCGCCTATCACTAGGAATTCCTCTAGTGATAGTAGTACAAGTGATCCTTGGACTTGAAATCATCATAGTATCTTGTGTATGATGAGGTATATTTTGACATGTTTCTTAAGACCTTTACGGCATATCAAAGGGTATGCTTGGGTATAATAAGTTGTATATGGAGATAGGTGAATGATCAACAAAGAATCTACCGCTTTTAGTAAAAGGAGTGAATGTTCTATGTGGTTCGATAAATGACAACTCAGTAGTCCTTGGCTAAAGCAAAATGAAATTAGAAAGGAGTTTCTAATTTGCATTATTTAGCGTTGTGCATTTAAGAATCGAAATGCATATAATTAAATTAAATAAGACTTGACAGTAATTCCATGTCTTATATTTAATTGGGACATTATATAGTAGAAGGATTGAATTGCACAATAACTATTCACTAAAAGGTTCTTTTGTGATTAATGCTGAAATCTATATTATCTGGAAAGTCGTTGATCGCTAAGGGGGCTTACCTTTATTGTAGAATAAATATTATTTAATTAAATAAATTATATGGTTTAATTTATTTATTTAAATAAGATTAGAATTAGAATTGTTCTAATTGATTTATTCACAACCGGTTTAATATGGAGAACCTAAAGAGTCACACCACAAAAAAAAATATTTATTTAAGAAGTAAATGGCATAATTATAATAATAAATTAAGTGTATTTAATTTAATCTATGGAGATAGAATAAATTAAATAGCTTAATATTTATTATTTAATATTTTTAAAATATTAAATATAAATTAATAAGGGGGGTCTTATTATTATTATTTAATTCCTAATAGGGATTGAGAATTAATTAATAGAAGTACTCATAAATTCCTAATTGGATTAAGAGTTTAATTAATTAAAGGAGTTTAATTAGAATAAATAAAAACCTATCCTAAATAATTTAGGAGGGTTTCCTACATCTATAAATAAGAGGAGTCTTATTATGGATTAGGGTTGCACATACTTTCATTAGAATTGTAGAGAATACTTACAATTTATATAGAGATAGAACCTAAGGTTTTGCCAACACACATCTGCTTGAACAAGTATTATTCCTTGGTGGATCACCTCTAGAGGCCAAACACTTGGGTGGCTAACGTTGATCAAAGGAAGAAATTTAATCAGTGAAATTTAAGGAGAACGCGAAGGAAATTGGAGTTGAACTTGTACCTGAGGAAGCTAGAATTCTACAAGGGTATAATTTTTATTCTCTATCTCTTTCGTTTAATTAAAAGATCATGGTGATGGTTTGTATAAAATTTTAAAATCTGATTTTATCGCGCTTCCGCTTTATTTATGTAATTTGATTGCATGTTCGCGTTATATACAAACCTAACATTAAGGCAACATGAGTTGTATGCAAAAATGTCCAAGTGTACCTTTGCTACACAACAGGTACAGTACCTTGATCATGTTATTACTTCTGAAGGTATATCAACTGATCCGACAAAGTTAGAGTGTATGGTTCAGTAGCCCAAGCCCATGAACATTAAGAGTCTAAGAGGATTCTTGGGCTTAACAGGTTATTATAGAAAATTTATAAAGCATTATGGTTTTCTCAGCAAACCATTAACTGACATGTTAAGGAAATATCAGTTTCAATGGAGTCATAAAGTTGAGGTAGCCTTTGACAACCTTAAACAAGCTATGATTATTGCTCCAATTTTAGTTATGCCCGATTTCACCATCCCATTTGTAATGGAGACTGGTGCTAGTGGTATTGGTATAGGGGCAGTGTTAATGCAAAGGGACAGACCAATTGCTTTCTCAAGCAAGGTTATTGCTCCTAAGCATTTGGGATTATCGACCTATGAGAAGGAACTGATGGTTGTGGTTTATACAGTGCAAAAATGGAGACATTATCTAGTGGGCAATAAATTCATTATGAAAACAGACCATCAAAGTCTCAAGTATTTGTTGGATCAACGAATCACTACTATTAATTAACAAAAATGGATTACCAAGCTCATGGGACTAGATTATGAAATCTGGTACAAGAAAGGCAGGGAGAATTTAGTAGTAGATGGATTGTCTAAGTAGCCTGTTAGAAATCCTATGTGTGGAATGGAAATTGGTGTTCTAAACTGCTTGACCCTCACTACAATGTCACCTAAATGGGTTCAAGATTTGGCTTAAACATGGGCAACTGATCCAGACCTACAACAAATTATTTCTTAGTTAGTACTTGATCCTTCCTCAGTCCCTGATTATTCTTTTGTGAATGGAAGGCTGCGGTATAAAGGTAAGTTAGTTATGGGTAATTTCTCAGAGGTAAGGCTCAAACTTTTACAAGAATTTCACAGTTCTCTTATTCGGGGCCATTTAGGGAGAAGAGGTACTTTTGAAAGAATATCTCAGTATTTTTATTGTCTCACTTTAAGGTCTGATGTGATTACATTTGTGAAAGAATATGAGGTTTGTCAATTAAGCACGTATGAAACTAGTGTTACTCCTGAGTTGTTACAACCTTTACCTATTCCTGAAACACCGTGGAAGGATATTGCCATGGATTTTATTGAAGGGTTACCTAATTCTTATGGATATACTTCTATCATGGTAGTCATAGACAGACTTACTAAATATGCTCATTTTTTAGGGTTGAAACATCCATTTACTACTGCTGATGTAGCTATTATATTCCTTGACCTTCATTAATAGTTTCAAATAGGGATAAAAATTTTATTGGGCATTTCTGGCAGTCATTATTTAAGTCATTGGGTACCCATTTGTAACTTAGCACAGCTTACCATCCTCAAAGTGATGGTCAGTCTGAGAAGTTAAATCAGTGTTTGGAGGCTTACTTAAGATGCATGTGCAGTCAAAGACCAAAGGCTTGGAGTGAATGGTTGTCACTTGTTGAATGGTGGTACAACACCTATTACCATAGTGGTGCCCAACTTACCCCTTTTCAAGCTTTATATGGCTATGCAATACCCTGTTATCTAAAAATCATGCCAACCGTTTACAAATTCGGTTACCGATGAAGAAAATGATGATTTTGAGGTTTCTCTAGAGATTCTTCCCATGCCCACCAATCCACCATACACAATCGATTATTTATGAGCAGATATTCAGTTTTCTCAAATTTAGGGGTGAAAATTGGAGCGATTCTATGAGAATTTGGTTTGTGATTTGTGATTTAATTAGTATCAAAAATACCATCCATAAATCACAAATTAATAATGATATAATTAATAATATCTTCCTCTTTTTTCTGCGGCAGGCCCTCCTCCCAGAAGAAGACTCGACGATATGATATTGCGAATAATCAATTGATATATCAAATATACCTCATTACCCTTCATAAGTACCAGGTTACTATATGAACAAGACAATATGCAACCTGTCAAGTTTCCCCATGCACACATGTTTGTCAAAGAATAAACGGTGATATATAGCTATGCACATGCGTATGACAAAAGTTACTCAATCTACAAGTGTCAACAAAATGCACCTGTCCCCAAGTTGGCCAAAAAAATTATTCAAAGTCATGGACTCGCACCGTGTGACCACCACTAGAAAATCTGCAATTACTCGGCAATTTACATCACTTCAGCCGAAGTTGTCATTTTCATAACTTAACTTCATCACAACTAAAGCCTCTTCTTCAGATAACAAACTCTAATAATGCCACAATCCACTCCGCTTAGTACTTCGGTTGCTACTCCAATTTCCTTTCATCTCCTCTTCAGCAGTGACAACAGCTTGGAAAATGCATATATTGGAGGCACAAAAAAGCAAACCTTCAAAGACTATAACTCCAGAATGGCCTTCGGCAATTATGACTTCAACTAACCGGGACACTGCTTCAGCCATCACCTTCGGACTTGGACATTTCTTCAGCCAACCTACTTCGCCTCCGGCAAACCCAAAGTCCTCAAAAAATCATGAAAGCCCAAGGCTTTAGCAAAATAAAATGGGCTTCCTTGGATGCCTTCGGAAAAATCAGTGGCTACATCAACCCAGGCTTCGGTGATAAATATGACATCTTATCTTTATATAAAACATGTCTTTGGCAAAAGATCCAAAGTTGGGCTACGATCCCTTCAGACCACTTCGGCAAGGTCTCTCCAGACTTTGGCAAAAGATCTGAAGTCTCCTCCAGATAGAAGTCTCATGCCTTCAACCATATAGGCCGAGCACAATTGCAAACAGCCTCACCCTGCTTCAGATTTCACCATCGGCATCTCTTCGGGGTCGGATTCCAGTGGATGGCTTCGGGGTCGAATTTCATGAGATATTTTTACACTACATGCTTGTGTTTTGTCTATACGCACATATTATACCATTGTTTTATCTATAGAATGAGACAAATTATCTAAGATCCTTGTGTCAAATTCAAATGAACCAGTGGGCTATTTATTTGAACTTTTATGAGTTTGGGATGAAAAAAATGGAAAATAAATGGAAGGGGAGGGAAAGGAAAAAAAGTGAAAAATGAAATCTCTTCTATTTCACCAAAAAAAAAGTTTCAATTGACTTTGATCATAATTAATTTACCAAAATTAAAATTTTAAAATATGATGTGAATTTATTTAAATTTTAGAAATGACATTTTTGTACGTAGTAGTACTTCTTAAGTAGTTTTCAATATTGACTATTATATTAATTAAAATTAAATAAATTAAATTCATATTTAAAATTTAAAATTTCGCAAATTGATTAGAAAAATAAATAAAATCCTGTTATAGAACTGAGGGAATTTTAACTTTATTTCTTGTTTGTGTAAAAAATAATATAAAAGTTGCAATAATACATTATTACATTATTATTTTATCAACTGAATTTGATAATAATAACTTCAAAATGACAATTTTAGTAATTTAAAAAAATTTATTAGTCTTTTCACCATTTTCTTCTCAAAAAAGCTAAAAGAGAAAGTTTAGAAAGAAAATCAAGAGAAAATAACAATAATTCTATCATACCAAACCTATCACAAGTAACACTGTAGGTTTATTCACAACCCACCGTTCTTATCAATCTTCTCAGTTAGGTTGTATTCAGATTTCGATCATTGCCTGGGAACTGTCGTCAATACTACCAAAAATAAAAACCTTACTTAACTCTACGAACTCAGAACTAAGCACAATATAGCAGTAAGCAAGGGTCGATTCCACAGAAAACAATGTTATTCAGATTTATTCTTATGTTTCTAACTAAAACAGAAAGTAAAAGTTTGGGAGTTTTGAATTCAATTAACTAGATTAACAGAACAAGAATAAAAGTGATAAGTTTAACCAACAAATAAAACAACTTCAGTTTTTCCAGTTCAGTATCCCCTGTTCACAGATAATAGATTAATTAAGCATAACAATATTTATCCTTTAATGAAACTAATAGTCCTAGATAACAACAAGCTCTGTTACCCGAAATTTCACTTAGATTGTCACTTAATGAAACAAGCTTTTCACAAGATTCTAACCATTATACAACCTAGAATAAGCTCTCTAGATTTAATATAATAGCAGCATTAAGAACTAAGGAATTAGACTATTCCAAGCAACAAACACATAAGCTTAGATTGTTTAACTTGTCTTCTGATAACCATAGCAATAACCAAAAGCTTGACCACAATCAGTATCATTAACTGCTACTTATGATTAGAAACAATATCAATTACGTAATATTATTTCTGAATCTAGCAAATGATATTAATCAGATTAATTTAACTGGCCACATCAAATTAATCAAATCAAATAGCATATAAACAGTTAAAACAGATTATCAGAATAAATCTCCTGTACGAAGGAATAAATAATATATATTTAATCAAACCGTAAGCTGCTACTAAGGTTCAATATCCCTTTCAAACTGAAATAAAAGAACTAAGCTAACATGCTGATAAATAAATAAAATATGATCTAGGATGATGATCTAGGATGATGATCCAGGATGTCCCCAACTGAGTACAAGTTAAAGGTATTTATAGATGCTTTGAAACCCTAGAAGAATTCTAATTATATTCTAATTCGGAAGTCTTCACTCTGCAGATATGGTAGGCTTCTAAATCCTTGTCAAGATCTGAAATTCAGCTTTAGGTAACTTCCTTATTAAATTAGAATTTAGTTTTCAAAATCAAATCTTCTTCAATTCCCTTTTTCAATTACAGTTCGTACTCAGTTTCCATATTAAACTTCAACTCAGATTCCATATCAGACTCTACTTCCCATAATCAGCTCCAGCTTCCTTTTATATTTGTAATTTCATCTCCAAATCATCATACGAATCGAACTCTAGCACTCCATTACTCCAAATCTTACTCAGAATCAGAATCCAAAAGTCAACTCACAAATCAACCCACACAATCGTAGAGTGGAACTCTTCTCTCAGAATCGTAGAGTTAACCTTCGTCAGTCGTAGAGTAACTTAGCCACTGAGCTGAAAACGTAAAGTAGAATAACCTTCCGTAGAGTACTGTGTCGTAGAGCATGCAAATCGTCGAACAGGAAATCTGGTTGTAGAGTGAATCACAACAATTGTAGAGTGACACTGCGAATCGTCGAGAAACTTTGCCTTAGTCTTCATGCGATCATAGAGCTGCCTGACTGCACTCTAACACTACGAACGTAGAGTTCTCACTCAACGGTCGTAGAGTACTTCTGCAAAACAACATAAAACTCAACATTATAACTCATATTTACATAATCACATCAAATTCTTCTATAAATCAATAAATACCTTAAATCAACTTATATAACAGAAAACATGCAACTAAACTAAGCACAAAGGAATGAAAGTAATCAAATATTATGCACCTATCACTGTCTCAAATAAGCAAACAAATACTCAGTCTTTATTGCGATGTCTTCAATGAGTGACTATGTTATGCACGGTTATAAACCAAAAAAAAACATATCAAAACAAAAAACCACAGAGAAACTACAGCAAGCCTATCTGCTTCCACTTCTTCTTCCAGTGATATCTCATGAAAATCATACTTGAATTACTACTTTTAAGCTAATACAAATATTAAACACTTTTTAGGAGGAATGTAAAAATAAAAATAAAAAGGTACCATCACGCTCCACAATTTAATACTGCGGATACCAAATTTTTATTTTTATTTTAAAGTTTTTCAGGCTCCGCGGTTTAATATTGTGGATACCAATTTTTTTTTAAAGTTTTTTAGGTTCCGCAATTTAATACCGCAGAGCTAATTTTTTTTTTATTTTTTTAATACCTAATGTTCGCAGTTTAATACTGCGGACGAAGGAATTGTAAAGGAGGGGTATTTTGATAATTCGTCCCATCCGCAATATTAAACTGCGGAATACTGGAAACTAAACTGCGGACGAAAGCTCTATTAAACCGTTAGATCATCGGATGGACGCTCACGATCTGTTGTGAGGATAATCTTAAATTGACAACGTTAGCTATAGATTAGTCCCTTATATATAGGGAACTGATAAATCCGCACTCATTTTTGTTATTTCCACACGTAGGACCCATTAATTAACTATGGTTGAGACAACTGCAGTCAGTTAACAATAATACAAAATTTGTTTTCCCAAATTGCCCTCACATGTCTAAACATATTACAATAAACCTGTTAGTACTCTGATAGGATTCCCTTTGTTCAATCGGTATGTACAGAAGAGGAGGGTCAGATGGGATTCCCTTTGTTCTATTATTTTGCTTTTGCTGAGATGAATCTACAACCCAGAATCGGATGATTTCCGCGAGAAGCAGATTGCTAGTTCGTGACAAGTTTCTTAACTAATTCTTATCCTGTTCCTGAACTTTTTGTCTCTTCATCTCTCTCTTCCAAGCAGAGTTTATATGCCTCTGTATTGTAACAGATCTAAGCTTTTCTTTGGATGATCGTGATTTGAAAATCAAACTTTTTTCCCTTCTTCAACTTGGTTCAATTTGAGGTAAAAAATTCATATATATCCCTTATTTAGCTCTTTAATTTCTGAACTTTATTCATGGATTTTTGTGGTTTTTTCCTATAAACCCTAAATTTTTAATTTTTTTTATAATATGAGGGATGTAAGGCTATTAAAATTCATATTAAGAATTTGCTTCTTATGCATTTAGTTTGCCTTAATCTTTTTCATTATATGATTTGCATCTTATGTATTTAGTTCAATTAGTGGAATATAGGCCGGTTATGCTTTGAAAAGTAATTTTTTTCCCTGATGTCATATAAATCATATTTGGATCTTCTTCTTTTTTCTTTTTTATTTATTTATATGAGTATATAGAATTTAAGGGAATGTGTATAAAGAATACAAGCACAAACATTCTCCTTCAGTATGCACAATATATGAATCCAACTACAAAGACTACAATGATATCCTTTCTCTGCTCTCTCTATGAAAATTTTACTAAAATAATATTTGGCAATAAAGGTGACTGAAAGGGACATCAAAACTATATTGTTTGGTCATTGATCTTGACAATTCTTACAAGATAATAATGAATGTTGTGACATTGAAAGGAAAATTATAGTAAATAGTGAATCAATGTCAAGGTAGAGGAATGATTTAGTTGGAACTTCTTTTGCAACAGTAACACACTTAATCAAATTGCAGAAATCGAACAAAAAAAATTTATGGATGTAATTTTAATCCTAGTGCCTGCATTCTAGGTTGAAATTTGGAATCATTTAATATTTGCAAGACGTTGTGTAATCATATTAACTGATATATTTTCATCTCTTTAACCTGTGATAGATTTGGGGTGATATGGTTGAACTGAATTTGTAGTTTTGGACAAGCACATGCCCAATGTTATTCTCCATTTTATTTAGATAATATTAGCCCCTTAATTATCCTTTAACAGTTTAATAATCTGGCACAGGCCCTAATTCCCATTATACTGATCTTTTCCCACTATACTGAAGGATTGGGAATTTTTATGATGGGAATAATTTGTTAGCACAGGTAATGTACCCATGCCAAGTTAAGGAATGATTTTAGGATTATATGATTTTTATGATTTGCTTCTTATGCATTGACTTTGTCTGAATCATTTTTATTCTTTGTTTCATCTAAACATAATGTAGTTTAGGAGAGCTCCTTTTTTTCATATATCCTATTTGATAACTATAAATTTCTGATTTTAGTAGGATTTGAACTATAAACATGGAGAATTATGGAGCAAACAAAAAATCTGAAAACAGTTCAGCCAATGATGATTGCTTACCTAGTGCAAATATGGGGTGTGAAGATAAAATTGATAAGTTAGATGGAGCGTTACAACTTTCAAAGATAGAATTTCAAACTCGTGAAGATTTAATTGGAATGGTTCAAACATATGCCTTAATGCAAGGTTATTCAACATCGATAAAAAAATCTGTTAAAGATCGTTTGGTGATTATTGGTTGTGATAGAGGAGGTACTTATCGGGATAAACAAAAAATTCCAATGGAAAGTCGTAAAAGAAAGACATCATCTCGTCTAATAGATTGCCCTTTTAAAGTTTGCGGAAGGAAAAGGGTTGGGCGACCTTGGGTGCTTGAAATTATAAATGCATGTCATACCCATGATCCTACAGTAGATATGTCGGGTCATCCTTCTTGTCGCCGCTTTTCAAAAGAAGAGTTTGAACGTGTTAAAGAAATGACCAAATCTGGAATTGCTCCACGCCAAATTCTTTCTTCACTAAGACAATGTAATCCGAATCTCAAGGCTGTTTCTAGAACAGTGTATAATGCAAAATCTAAAATGCGTAGGGATAATTTGGGCGGTCGTACAATGATTCAAGCTTTAGTTGAAGAACTTGGTGCAAATGGTTTTACTTATGATGTGGAATCAGATTCTACCGGACATGTGACACGTTTATTTTTCGCTCACCCTATATCAATAGCATTGACTAAAAGGTATTCACATGTCTTTGTAATGGATTGTACTTACAAGACCAATAAGTATAAAATGCCGTTACTTGACATTGTTGGAGTATCAAGTTTCAATACATCATTCTACTTTTGCTTCACTTTCTTACAAAAAGAGGAAGTGGAAGACTATATTTGGGCTTTGAAGAGATTTAGAGATATTCTTGGTGTTAATTTTGAACCTTCGGCTATTGTGACAGATAGAGAGTTGGCATTGATAAAAGCTATTACAGTGGTTTTTCCAACAACATCCTATGCGTATGGCACATTGAGAAGAACATCTTGACAAATTGTAAATCTCAGTTTCAAGAAGGTGAAGATTGGGAAAGATTTATGAAAAGTTGGGCAGTGGTTGTAAATTCTCAAAGTGAAGATGAATACAATAGAGCTTTGGAGTACTTTGAAATTCAATAGAAAGAAAAGACAAGTGTTCTTAATTACATCAAAAATACTTGGTTGCATCTAAAAGAGCACTTTGTTTGTGCATGGACCGAAAAACACACTCATTTTGGCACTCGTGTTACCTCAAAGGCAGAAGGTGCACATGCACTTCTTAAAAGGTACTTACAAGTTTCGACCGGGGATCTTAGTGAGGTCAAAAACAAATTATGTCTTGCAATTGAGAATCAATTTCAAGAAATCAAGACACAATTTGAAACAGAAAAAATAAGAATCCCTCATAACCTTCATATTTCTTTGTTTAAAGAGCTTCTGTAACGACCGTGAATTTTGTATGGCTTTGTAATATAAGCTTATGAATATTATTTAATAAAAAGAATTTTTATTAATATTATTCTATGTGATGTGATTAAAGGTTATATAATAACCTAGATTATGTGTTTGCAATGATATTAAGTGTTGTTATTTGGTAGGAGTTATTAAAAGGATTTCAGAGAAATATCGCTAAAATTTTATTCATGGGTTACTATTCGGGTGGGCACTATTCGCCCCGAAATTGTCTTTTTCGTTTATTTCGAATTTTCTTATTTTTGTCATAGTGTTAATGTGATTTATTAATAATCCAAGTGTTGGATTTCATTTTAGCCAAGTTGGGATTTAATTAGAAGCCCCAAATTGCTTAGGGGTGGCCCAAACCCATGATCCATGACCCGCGACCCGACCCATGACCCAACCCATGACCCATGAGGGAAATGGGTTAAACCATCAGCTGATCAATTGAATGGAGAAGAAGTATACAGAATGAAGAATGAGGAGAGAAGGAGCAAAAGGAATAAGAACATATTGGTTGAAGCAATCCTTGCATTTGGGAGAGGGAAAGGGATGAAGAACAATTGGGGAGAAGGAAAGGGGGAGTTACTCGTACATGGGGGAGTTCAATTCCAGCCTCCCATGTATAGGGAGTTGATCCAGTATGCTCAGCCATTCCCTCCTCCAACGGAGCTCAATCCATCCTCCTATAAGTACCAACCTTTGCTTGCCTTCCATTCCTTTGTTCATTGCTAAGTTAGAACTGATAATTGTGAGAGTTGTGATTATTGAGCGTACGGGTGATTTGAGGAAGAAGGAGAAGGGTGGTAGCAGCTGGTTATCAATCCCATTTTCATCCTAGAAGTTGCTTCAAGAGGTTAGTGTTATGGAACCTAGCTTATTTCCATTGTTGTTTTAAGTTTTTGGTTTGTTATTGATTGCTTGTGGGAGTATATGTTGCTGATATTGCCTTGTTGGCTCATGAATATATATGAATGTTGTTAACTCTTTAAAAGCCTTAATAATAATCAATTAAAGTGGAACAATGAATGAGAATCAAAACCTTTGCATAAAGAGCAAGAATGGACTGTTGGACTTTTATGGACTGATTTGGACAATTTAGGTAGTTTGATGAAAATTTAGTTTATGGTTGGTTGTATGCTTGTTTGTGTATGCCCATAATGTGTTATGAAGTTGTGGGTAATGATTTCATTTGGAAATCTGGACTAGAACATAATGAAACCCCACTCTAATATGAGTTTCCAACTCATGCCCACCAACCATTTGATTTAATGTCCAAGAGAATGATTTCTCTAAAGATCATGAGAACTAGTTATGATTAATTGCTGAAATGATGTTATAATGCATGGTGGAGTAATAGAAACATGTTTTTAAGTCATGTGTATTGGTTGTATAAGGTTTATGAAGCAAAGAGGGAGAAATCGAATTTTTGTTGTTAAGTTTCTGCAGAAGCAGGAAACCTTAAACTCCCTGGATGCAGAGTGGCGCGGTCGCGCCACTCCCAAGCTTAAAACCAGCGCGGCCGCGCTGGTCTGCAGGAATGAAATGTCATGCTGCTTTGTTTTATTGATTTGATGCATGTTTACATAGACCTAGCATGTTATAAATACCCCAAAGCATATGTATGATGTGTTAGTATAATGTTAGAATGACCCCAAGCATCTAGAGGTTGGTTAGAGTAGGAAATGAACCAGAAAATAGCTACAGGGGGAGTAGCGCGGAGGCCAAAAAGTAGCGCGGCCGCGCCGTGCTGCAGAGTCACCAAGTTGTTTCTTTTGAGAACTGAAGCTCGAGGCAAGTGTATATGAGCCTCTTAAGCAGTAATACATGAAGCATTCTATTAATTAGTTAGCCAAGCATGAAACGACTTAATCCCGTGAGATTTGTGTAATAAAATGAATAGCTTAGTTGTATTTTTCGTTTGGCTTTCAGGGGGCGCTGCCCCCTACTCCCCCGCCAGCTCACCGGCGAGCTGGGCAGCCGCTCGCTCACCGGGGAGCGAGACCCCCGTTTGGGTAGTCGTAGTGGCAATCAATGTTCGTAATGATTATAATGTGTTGATTAATATAAGCCTATGTTTAGTGTTTATTGTGAGACTAATTGGTATGTGAATATGTGTTTAAATGCGTAGGACATATTTGAGGACGATTAACGTCAAATAGTAGCAGCGCGTAAGGCAAGTTATTCTTTAACCCTTGTCTAACCCTTGTGTTGGGCAAGTTCTTTAACTCCATTCAGTTTCAGTATTGAATGCAATTTTCTTATCTTATACAAAAGACATATATTGAGCAGATTTTCTAATTCTCGTTTAAGTTGATATTGCACAAATATTCTACATTTTCCTAAATTACACCAGTGTGGTGTATTGAGCAAGTTTTCTAAATCCTTGTCTAGTCCTCGTGCTAGGCGAGCTTATTAACTTCATTCGATTATATTCTTACGAATGCTATTTAATGTTCAAAGTTCATATTTACGCAATACGTATATTGTTGTGTGAATTCCATACTTATGAGAATCTTTCATATTTGCACAAGCATTCAAGAGGTGTTATTGACATAAACTGTTAAAGCTTTTAAGTTCACATTATGCATGAACTGTTTACGAAGAGTGTCAATGCCATTTGATTAGGCTAGACTAATGACCATGATTTAGAAAGCTATCCAAACCAATTGTTTTGGTGCGGACTCTTTGCAGAGATGAACAACCCTCATAGTAGGGAAAAATATATTTTTAGTCGGGGAACCGACACGCGCGTAAGTAGAACGTTTGAGGCTTATGCATAACGCCGGGTATTTTAGGCTGATCACCTATTGTACCTGTATTTGTTATTGTGGAGTTAATAGTGTAATACTGTTAATTCTAATAAAAGGTAAGTGCCATGGTGGCCACTCAGTGATTCCTGCAATTGAACCAATTTGAAATCCTTGAATTCGTTTGATATTCATCCAGTCCATAGTGATTCATCAGTAATAACAGAGATTGGTATTAAAACTTGAGAAATCTACTTTTGATCATGCATTATCTTTATTGTTATACTTGCTGGGCAAATTTGTTGTTCACCCTTGCTTTCCTTAAAACATTCCAGTGGCTACCCATAGAGGCGAGAGCTCGGGAAAGGATAAAGGCAAAGGCAAAGCTACGGTTTAGCCTTGTCTTACTATGTTATGATTTATGCTATGTATTAAGACTCGTTTAGAGATTATGTATTAAGTTATGTCATGTATTCAGACCTATGTATTAGTCATGGTGTAATTTGTTATGTCAGGTATTTGTATTGGTATCGAGACTTGGGACGAGAGTATTTATATTATATCAATGTAAATATTTCTATTATTCCGCAATTAGTTGTTAATAGTTTGTGTATGAGTTGCATAGTGATGCACCGGATTCGAGGTTAAGGTAACCCGGATTTGGGGGCGTCACAGTTTCTTACTCATGTGTCAGTGTTTGCTTTAAACGAGCTCCATAAGCAGTACAAATTAGTCATGTCTCATGAAGAATCTCTTACTTGCAAAAATTATTTTATGACAGTCATGGGTATGCCTTGTGCACATAAAATGAAAAGTTTGGGAGATGAAGTGTTACATTTAGATGATATACACCCACAATGGAGACTTGACACAAGATCATTTTTAGATAATGATTTTACTCAAAATAGTAGAGAGAGTGAGATATGTGGGCTGCTTGAAAAGTTGCAAGAAAGATATGTAGAATGGCCTCTTGCTCGACAACAAGTTGTTCAAAAGAAAATTTATAAACTTGTGGATGGACATGATTCGTTCTTACTTGAGCCTCGTATACAACCCCACAAAGGTCGTCCAACGGGGTCAAAGAATAAGAAGACTACATCTACAAAACGTGATCCTTCTAGTTTTGAGTTTGTAGAAAAGGTTAGAAAGTGTAGTATATGCAAAGATCTGGGCCACAACAAAAGATGTTGTCCATTCAAAGATAACCCAAACACTTCACTTTGTACTCAATTCAGGTTTTTATTTTACTAACTTCATAAATTTGATTGATTAAATAATATTAGTTTACATACAGTACTATTACTATAATATTATTTAGTTTTCTTTAACTCATTTTTTCTTTCAGTACTGACGAAGGTGATGGATTATCTGATGTATCCTTACTGTAGCTCATTCGAAAAGAAGAAAGGTACTTCAAATGAAATTTATTTATATATAATTTGAATGCCTTAAAAATAAACATATTTTTAATTCTTTTATTTTCCTATTTTGTTCATCTATGTCTACAGTTTTGCTGTTAAATTTGGACTGATGATGCACATGCAACAAGTTTACATGATGCCAATTTGGACTTTTGAAGAAAGTGAATTTGATTATCCAACAGTGGTAGAATTTAAAGTTTATTAGAAGATGTTTATTTGATGGTGTTTACTGTAATTTGATGTAGTTTATTTTGTCACGAACTAGCAATCCAAATTAGTTCAGATGTCTGTAATATGTTTTTGAAGTCAGAATACTAACAGGTTTATTGTAATATGTTCACACATGTGAGGGCAATTTGGGAAAACGAATTTTCCAAATTAGTTCAGATGTCTGTAATATGTTTTTGAAGTCAGAGTACTAACAGGTTTATTATAATATGTTCACACATGTGAGGGCAATTTGGGAAAATAAATTTTGTATTATTGTTAATTGACTGCAGTTGTCTCACCATAGTTAATTAATGGGTCCTATGTGTGGAAATAACAAAAAGGAGTGTGGATTTAACAGTTCCCTATATATATATATATATATATATATATATATATATATATATATATATATATATATGGAGAAATTTTGCAAAATCAACAATGGCTTTATTAAAGTTTGGTACTGATTATTTTGATTTAAGGGACAATTATTTGAAGCCATATGTGAGTTGTGAACCGTAGGTGACAATCACTGATCGGACGGCTTTGGACGATTGTCAGATTCTGGCGAGTGATGGATTAAAGTTAGTTTACTCGGTCAGTTTATTTTTATTTTTATTTATTCAAAATCACTTAAAATTAAATAGTTAGTTTGATTTGTTTATAACACTGATTAAGAACTTTTGATAAATTTCTTATAATTGTTAATTGTGGGATATTTATATTAAATTGATTAAACATATTGTCAATTAATTTTAATTTTTATAATTTAATAATTAAAAATTTATCCACACTCAATTAAATTCTTGAGTCCGTCACTAACAGTGACACAATAATATCAATGAATGCTTTGAGAGATGCATAGTCATATCGAAAATCTCATGAACATAAAATTCAGATATTTATCATTCTCAATCAGGCTTTTTATGCTTTGTAGAATCCTAAACACAAATTCCCACCATACTTCTCAAGTACATGTATTCCTTTTAGATGGATACATTTAGTTATAACTATTAGCCTTCCCTCTCTATTGTGAATCATCAATTAATTATAAAAAAATAAAAAAAATAAAAATAAAAATCATATATTGTACTTGCAAACCGAGTTAAAGTAAATAAGAACATCATGGCAAAAAAATAAAAATATAAATGAAATTCATTCATGTTGGTAGATAGATGGTCACATATTATCCAGAAGAAAACCGATTCTGCATTAAAACCAGAGAGTATTGTGAATCATCAACTAATTATTAAAAAAAATTAAAAATCATATATTGTACTTGCAAACTGAGTTAAAGTAAATATGAACATCATGGCAAAAAATAAAAATATAAATGAAATTCATTCATGTTGGTAGATAGATGGTCACATATTATCCAGAAGAAAACTGATTCTGCATTAAAACCAGAACAATAAACGTAATTGTATCGCGAACAAGATGAGGTCAAACCAATAACCCATCTTGTGATGCCACAGCACTCAAAAATTTCTTCTCCATTACAATTACATTTGCTTGACCTCAGCTTCATCGCCGCCAAGTGCCTTCAATTTTCTGTAACCCTTATCAGTACCAAATATCCTGAAAGAAATGCCACAATCAATTTCAGTAACCAGTACAGTCATAAAAACTTAAAAGAAAGTATAAAATATAAAACTAGAGACCAACGTGCATATCATATATAGGAAAATAAGGATTAAGCATCAAAATTATGTTAATAGGATAATGATTCCTGTCTTCATCTCAAACGCCATCAGATATGTAGCTGGAAAATAAACTAAATGAGACTATGAATTAATATTGACCTGAACCATTCATATATTCCCATCCAATTAACCAGATGGCAATTGTTATTATACAAGTTGTTCACAAAAATAATACGGCAGAGAAAGAAAGGACGATGTGACTATGCAACCTTGACACCGACTAAAACAACATCGGAGTCCAAACAGTCCTATATCTCTGCAGATGTAGTTTTACTACTTTATTTAGAGTGGATCATGTATGTATTTGTCTTGTTGTAATAATTCTATAGTGAGTCCTGTACGTTTAGCATAGGATACCTTCTTTTCTAAAGAATATGATTCCCTTTGCAAAAAGTATGTAGTGCGTGCATTGGATGCCTTCTTTTTAGAAAAGAAAGGAAATCCAATTATTAAAAGTGTGAAATGCGTGTAGTTTGTTGGGTTCCACACTCCATCACTATATAAGGAGAGCTTTGTTTCAATTCAGAGGCAGATCTAGCCGAAAAATAAAATTTCAATGTGTTTCTTTACTCCATGGCTCACTAATTTTTCTCTCAAGTTTTATGGAGTAGGATGTATATTCAACACATAAACATTTATAGCATTGCTAAAAGAAAGTATGCTCTGTCGTTACCTCTAAAAAGAGGATCCTCTACATTAAAAATTCAAAGCATGCATATCAATGATCCGAAGTGTTGATGGCCTGGTTTGTTACTACTGCATGCGACCGGCATAGTCGCTCTGATCTTGCCCTTTTGAGTTATGAGGCTAACTTGGGCTTAACTGCTAGTATATTGCCAGTATACAGACCAGTTTAATACGGCCTCAGCAAGGGAGACTTACTTTGTAGAGCCATCTGGTTGAATAATTCCTGGATCTAAGATCCTCCATGTGTGGGTGATCTTGTTTGCCTTGTCTGAATGAGTTCCTAACGGTAGAAACTATCTTCTTGATCCAGTCTGGGTGCGGGCTGGAACATGACAATTGTTTCTACTGGCTTTTGGACTGATTTTACCATTGACTCCTTTCTTATGTGCTTCGAAGCCTTCTGATAACAAGGCTGCAAAGGAGCTGATGGCATAGGAGCAGATGGTGGGGAGCTTCGATCATCTCTATTAGGGAGCCTTCTGCATGGTGATGCACTGTGCTTCTTGGGTTTTCTTTTCTTCTTAATCTCTTCTTCCCAAGGTTCCATCCATCCAGCTTCTTCAAAACATTTTGTATAGTGAAATATGTCAAAATAACAATGGTCATCCCAATCTTTGAACATATAGACTGGTTTTCCTTCTCGATCAAAAGAAAGAATTGGCACGTGGGTACGATTCTCATCCGCCATGTAAGCATTACTATATCCGAATTGAGTAGGAAAAATCTGTTGTACATGCTCCTGATGATTACTTTCTTAAAAGTAATCACTGTTTGCCCTCTTGAATTCTTAGAGAAGATGGGGTCCGTATTTTGAATTGGAGCTGGTTGTGTTAGAGAATAACAACACAGCAAAAACAATAGCAAGAAAAAAATCGAAAGAAAACAATCACAAAAGACACAAGTTTTATGTGGTTCACCCAAAACGTTTGGGCTAGTCTATGGTCGGCGGCTAACAGTTCCACTATCTCTTAGAAAATTCGTACATCATACAATTGTAGGATTCCCTCCTTATAAAACGAATATAAGTAACCCTAATTAACCCGAAAGTAGAAAACTACTCGTCCAGACCTATTGGCCCTCCGCTCTAGGAACGGACCCAATTACCTTTTGGATAACTTTACAATCACCTCTTAATTAAAATTCGGATCAAGCTTCACCAATAACAGGTTGTTGGTTTTGCTGGTGTCTTTCTTCATAATTTGTTACCCATGTTTCAGGCAACAATTTCAGCAACTCCTAGAGGGAGATTTGTCGGGGGATATGGACACAAGATGGCACTTGAGTAAGATCAATGTTGATCAACAAAGCCTCATCTGTTTCATTCGGGACTGTAAGGTCAATCGCATGATTCTGAACACGATGATGCAATGTGTTTCCAAATGTAGTCCCAACTTGGGGCACTCCAACAGTTTGGATCTGGACCTTTAAGGTTGTTAACAAGTGGGGATCTCCAACAGTTTGGATCTGGACCTTTAAGGTTGTTAACAAGTGGGGATCCTGAAGTGGCATACAAAAATTCGGGTACAGTGTTATAAACACTGTTCCAGCATTGAAAGTTGTCTGGATGGTGACAATACAAGCATGTTGGTATTCAATAAATCTTGTATTCAGAAGAGCAATTCTAGAAGTAACAGGTAAACCTTTACAACCATAAAAGTTAGAGCAAGTCAGACTACTCCAAAATGCAAATGGGTGTAACCTTCTCGAAGCCACTAAGTAGGAAAATGTGATGGAATTTCTAAGGTAACATATTGTTCCTCAGAAGTAGTGGGCAGATTGCATTGATCAAATCTGGATGCTCGTATATATTCTTTTACATTTTTACGGGATGAACTAAGTAATGAACGAAGAGAATTGTACGGGGATGAAGATGGTTTATGAAATGCAGTGTATAGGTTTATGATAGGTATCTCTGTGAGTGGGATATTATCTTCATCAAAGACGTGGTGAATATCATACAAATAACCCAATTTATGGGCATTAGATTTTCTATAAGAGGAAGAGTTAGATAAAGTAGGAATTTGAAGAGAGGAAGATGAGGTTGAGATTCTTGGAGTACTCATAGTTTAACAGTAGCTTTCTTCCAAAGTATTGTATATATCCTAAACATAAACATTTAAAATAAAATAAAATAAAAAAGAAAAAAAAGCCTAATAAATTGGTTTGTATACTGGCAATATACTAGCAATCAAGCTCAAGTTAGTCTCACAACTCAAAAGAGCAAGATCAGGGCAACTATGCCGACCACATGCAACAGTAACAAACCAGACTATCGACATTTCGGATCATTAATCTGAATTTCTGATGTAGAAGATCCTCTTACTAGAAGAAACTACATAGCACACTTCCTTTTAGCAATGCTATAAATGTTTGTGTTGAATATACACTATACTCATTTAGAAAACTTGAGAGGAAAATTAGTGAGCAATGGTGTAAAGAAACACACCGAAATTTTATTCATCGGCTAGATCGCCCCTAAATTGAAACAAAGCTCTCCTTATATAGTGATGGAGAGTGGAAACCCTACAAATTACACGCATTTTACACCTTTAATAATTGGATTCCTTTCTATTCTAAAAAGAAAGCATCCAATGCACGCACTACATAGTTTTTAGAAAGGAGATCCCATTCTTTATAAAAGAACGTATCTTATGCTAAACATACCCACTATAGAATTATTACAACAAGACAAATACATACATGATCTACTCTAAATAAAGTAGTAAACCCACATCTGGAAGAGTGTTTGAAATCCGATGCTCCTTTAGTCAGTGTTAAGGTTGATATAGTCACATTGTCCTTCTAGCTCATGTCACATGGTTGGCATGTGCATATCGGGTCATCACAGTAGGAACATAGATCTTTTGTGAGGCCCTCAGAGATTTCTGTTCGAGAAAAATCTAGGGGTGAACCATAATCCCATGGATCTTGGGAGTCTTGGAAAATTGAGTTCGAATAACTTTAATCCAACTGATTAGGGGAATGTCCATGTTCTAAAAGACTATGGGAATCCAGTAGGTTTTTGGATTATTTTTCAAAATCCAAGTTAAACTATCTACAATGGCTTGGTCCTCACAATCTCTTGGAAGATCATCCCAAGTTGCCTTATTCCCTAGGGGTCATATCTCACGTAGAACAACTCCATAGCTTTCTGCATGTTTTTTCTACAATTTTCTGAACCTTTTGACAATAGGCTCTCGGACTTCAGAGGAAGTGTCCCACCGAATGTAGAATTTTGACACAATGTCTACTTGGTTACCTGAGTGGAGTTTTGCATGAAGAGCAGGGTTAGGGGCTCCCGTCGAGTCTGGGTCATGTGTTTTCAAAAGAAACATGTCATAGACATCCAAATTTTTCCATGTGTATTTTTAGATGGCTTTATGGAAAATCTGTTTCCACCATGACAATGGATGAAACCATTCTAGAAATCCTTCGAGTTCAGGAAAGTTTTTTAACTCATTCGCTTCTAATCTGGACATTATGAGACTAATGGGGAGTTGGATGACAATTGTGTGTAGGCAAAGAAAGTACAAAGAAATTATAAGACTTCGGAGTCCAGGTAGAGTGTATGAGGAATTGCCGTTACACTGAGAAAAGGAGATGTATGGGAGGGCATCCAAGGAATCTTACAAAGTCGTAGCACGTCCATAACGCCCCTAAAATAATAAGACTAAACTTAAAAGGTTTAAATAAATTTTAAACCTTTCAAGTTTTTTTGCTTTTTACAACTTAAATTTTACTATTTCAACTTTACGACACTGCACCTCAATGTCTCTCAACTTTTATAAATCCTTTTAACAACCGAATCTAGTAGTCGAACCATGAAAGTTTTCTATGGCTCGAGGGATGTTCCTAGCCAAACTATTTATGGTCTATTTCAATTTTTGAAAGGCAGAGATTATTTACTGAATGAAATTATCACTTGGCATTTGGCTTTTAAGGAGTTCTTCTGGTGTTCAACTCTTATCCTTTGGGTTGTGGTTCCACTGGTGGCGAGTTTCTGTTATCTTTATCGGCCAACTTCTATAGAGTGGAGATCTAAAACCTTATTTTAATTCAATTTGTTTTGTCCTCTATTTTCTAATGTCAACCAACGCCTATTCCATATAAAGGTAGGGTAAAGTGTGCTACCAACCCAATTAAAGTGTAAATTTTATACTTAAAAAGATGAAGAAACCTTTACTTAAAGACACAACAGTAAAATAATAATTGAAGACTACAAAACAGCAGCACCCAAATTACATTGAAATTTGACAGTATCCAAGTAAAATTCCAGTATAGCAATTTAAATCCAACCGACAAAGGGTAAGCAGCCTAGATAGGTTGTCGTAACCTACTTATCTGTTTCAATCAACATCCCTAAGCCACAAACTTTGAACAACTACTTTCATACTACATTTCAACTATCTCTACAAGCAGAAACCATCTGATGCCTTTGTAGAAATGCTACATTATTGTACCTCAAAAACCCACAATCTCAAATGAAAGTACCAAACCCTAGCATATTGCAATCCTGCTGTAGAATAGTTTGTTCATCTGCATAAACTTGCTAACAAAGATCTAATGCAATAAACCACTTCTTAAGAACACTATCTAGTCCCTCCTAAGTGTGAGTTGACTCTGGAAGCTTAACACATCTCATTTTAGTCAAATGCCTAAAACTCAGTTCAGAGTGGTTGTGGCAATGCAGATTTTCAAAACTAACTTGCTGATACAATTTTCATGTTCATTGTTTTTATAGTTTAGGTTAAAATTGTCATTTTGATGCAGGTAAGAACCTTCAACAAATTACACGGCAAGCACTGGAATAAGTGTAAAAGAGATGTAGAAATATTCAGTAACAATTCTACTAATATTGAACATAGTTGATCAGATTATAGGGCAGCATTTAAATTCAGAGTGTTTCAAACCAGAAAGTTATTTTCTATTCCAATGCAAAATAAACCCTTACCAGTCCATGTAAACGAAAGTTGAAGAGTAGTTTCCAGACTTGGTATAGAGCAGCCGGTGATGATAATCATGGAAATCAGCACTGAAAATTGTTTGTACAGCACTATCAGGCATAATAGCTAATAAAGGTATTACTATCAAATACTGGCAGCTATGAACGAGCTAAAAGAAAACTTCTATACTAACCCCCCATATAAGGGCAAGAAGTTTGAAATGCTCCATGGAAAATGGTAACCACAATGTGCCTCAACAGTCTCCAGGACTCTTACTACCATCCACAACCACAGCGTGATCAGATGGGGCCCAGTGATGGCAGGACCAACAATTGTAGCAAATCCAAGAAACAGTATTTCAGCAGGGTGAGCGTATTCAGAAGTGAGTCCAAAGGGTGTCGCATACCTGAATATCAAAAGACACGTTAACAAACACACTGAAAGCATTCACATTAAAATGAATTTGTCTTTTCACTTACTCATGATGGACACTGTGAACGTGCTTGTACAAAAATTTTGTATGCAAAATCCTGTGTCCCCAATAGAATACAAAATCCTCTATGATGAAGTAAAATAATATCTGAGTTGAAATTACTTTCCTGCAAAATGAGATTCAGAAACATTACGAAAAATAAAGTAGCATTAACAGTTAAAGATTCTACAATTGTTTGGTGTTGATAATTATATTTATCTGGAAGGAATGAGAAAATTGCATATAATATATGATTCGAAAATACAGCTTTAGTATCTAAAGAACCTGAAAATACCAGGACGGCAGTGGGAGACTACTTCGCATGCCCATGAATCTAAAGACAGGATATGAGAAAATCATAACTGGTAGGTTGACACATAAATGATACAGCACTAGGCGAGTAATACATTTCTCCTGAGCTTCAGCGGTGTTAACTTTCTTCTGCATTAACCAGAAAATATAACTATTAATAAAAATTAAAAATATTAAGCAAGACGAGGCCAAACATGTTACATAGATTGAAGGATGTACTATCAGTATGTCTATCAAATTTCTTAATGTCAGCACTAAGATATGTTGACGTATCAGAAAGAAACCTATTAGCTCAAGGGAATAATTAACTCCTATGATATGTTAAAAACTATCAGTTGCCAAGTATTCAATAAAGTGAACCGAATTGTTTTGCTTTTCATGTTTTTGCTGTACATGAATTCTTCATGAAATATCCAGGCCGATGCTTCTTAAGCGAAGTAAAACTTCTAGTCGCAAGTTGAAAACTTGTTGGTTTACCACAAAAACTTGCAAAATGTGGTTTACATACACAAAAGCCAAATAACCCATCTTTCAACAAAACCAGACCCATACATCACGACTATAACGCATGACAAGGATAATTACAAGTTAAGATTTTAAAAAAAAAATTAGCTTCTTAGTGGAAGATATATATAGAACCTCCACGTAACATGCTAAATTAAAATTCTAAGTTAGATAAAGAATTTAATATAGTGGAACTCAACGATGCAGGATCCAAGCATGCAACTATATCATGAAGTTGAAATCCCAACATAATTTTTGGACTAGGAGGTTTTGTTATCTAGAACATTTAATGGACTGCATCATGCTTCGGTAATTGGAGTAAACTTGAACTAGAGGCAGATACCAACCAATAAAAGAAAAAAGGCCCTTCCCCATCAAGGGAGGGAAAGGACCCGCCTACAATACATTGGAGTCCTGAAGCACCACCACGAACGCCACTGCGCGTCCGCCTGCAGTGCAGTAAGGCACCAAAAAAGAAAAAAAAAGAAACTAGAGCCAGAAACTTTATACTAGAAAAATCCACCAGCTTTTACTTCTTGTAATCACCGGTTTGTATAAGAAACTATTATCTGAAAGTGTTGGCTTCTATTTAATTAAGTAAGAAAGGAAAATATACTTAGATTTACCTTTAATATTACATAATTGAATTCCTACAAGATGATAAAATCATAACTAGAGTAATTAGAGTCAAAATTACATCTCCATCCACACCAACTTTAAATGACAGCAGAGTCCTCTCAGGATTTAGATCTTCAAAATCTTCATTGAAACTTTCTCTGACCATCTTTACAACCCTCCTCATTCTTATACACTTCATACTTGGCTTTTAGGATTCATCTCAACATGCTAACTTGGTCACGTATGAGGTACAGGATGATTTGGAAATCGTGAATGGATGGATATACAGTCCATTATTTGTTACACTTTATCCATGCGAATAACATCATCAGGAAGATCAGTGTCCCACATCAGAACTTAGGCAGCTACTTAATTAACATCATAAGATATCAAAGTCAAGACCTAAGAATGCTTCTTTCATTTCTATGATTAATACTTTTATTCTTCACTGACTTTGGTCGATATTAACACTTTATGTCTTTTGGACATTGGACCGACTTAATGCAAGTATTTAGATCACCAGTCCTATCAATATCACTCACACAAATACTTTAACTATTTTTACTTTCATATAAGATAACACCAAACATCTTGATCCATACTTACTTCTAGACTGCAAACATCTTGAATCCATACTTCCCTCCAGACTACATCAAACAACTTCTACCCAAGCTTTGACACCATCAGCTTTCTATTATGTGTAGTTGTAAGTTCTCTATAGTTCTTCACTACTCGTACAGGAAGGACTCTGACACGAGCATGAGGGGGTCAGAATTTTATGCCATTCATTCGACTCAAGTATCGAGGAATCAACGAACGATCGTTAGTGAATGGATTGATTTCAACTCAATGATGCTTGGAATGGTTCCAAAGACGCTTGGATTGCGGGATTCCTTCCCCCAAAACAGGGTTCCATGTTTTAAGTAATGGTGTTTTCCACCAATTGTTTCCTTCCCTAAAACAAGGTTCCATGTTTTAAGTAATGGTGTTTTCCACCAATTGTTTCCTTCCCTAAAACAAGGTTCCATGTTTTAAGTAATGGTGTTTTCCACCAATTGTTTCCTTTCCCAAAACAAGGTTCCTTGTTTTATGTAATGGTGTTTTTTAGGGTTTGTTTGATTCTAGATTGTTCTCAAGCTTAGTATAAATAGGCTTCATGATGTAATGGTTTAAGGAACCAATTTTCAGCATTATCAATATTGTGAGTTTGTTTCTCTACTTGTGGTTCTTTGAAGAATTCCTAAGTATTCCTTAGTTTTCTTGAGAGATTCATAATTGACTTATCATACAACCATTCATAGTTGTGTGTGGCATCTTCTATCGCATCAATCGTCGATTGTACCAAGATTACCGCTTCAATATAAGCGAGGGGTCGAAGTGTCGTTGGTGTCCATCCTACGCAAATTTCATTGGCAAGCAATTGTATCAAGATTACCGTCTACATATAGGCGAGGGGTTAAGGTGTTGCAAGCTATCCATCCTATCAATTTGTTAGAAACGATCCGGGCGACGACCACCTCACGCAAACGTGTCGTGGAGTCTATCAGACTCTCTTTCTGTCTGACTCCTCGAGGGCTAGGATGTCTTGAAGTTGTTGATCTCGCTGGGGCAGAAACCAATAGTAGTAATAGGAGTTGTGCCACCCATTCCGTACTTGACTTACGAGCTCGTGTAGTACTCGCCCATATTTCTATTTCAAAAAACATATCAAGCTAAATCCTTGCATCCATGGTTTTCAAACCCGGACCGGTCATCGAACCGGAAAAGGTACTGGGTGGATGGGTCACTGGTTCAACCAGTGGTCGGACCGTTATTGACCCAGTGACGTCATTAATATATAATAAATAATTAAATATATTAATTATTATTATATATTATATAATAATAATTAATAATATATGATAATAATTAAGGCCCAAATCTTTTAGGCATGGATCCAGCAGATAATAATAACACATTAACATTTAAGACAAAATAAAAGTATAATATAATACTAATAGTAAAGTAATCCCAATTCCCAATCTCTAGGAAAATAGGAAAACACATCAAGCCTATTAATCCTAGCCAAATAGCTACAGTCCCTTTGCAAAATAGTTGGCCAAATTAAACGAATCTACTTTAGTAGATTTACATGCAGCCACAATCTCCTTGTCTTCTTCAATCTCTCTCCATGGAGCCCCTCAAAACTCACAATTACAATCCCCACCTCTAACTCAGAATCAAACGGACGATCAAATGCAGTCCACTGTCCCTCCACCAGTGACCATGGAAGAAGCCCCTCCAACGTGCCTATTCAATTCTCGGAGCTGCTATAACCGTCTTCTCAATTGCAATTCTCCAAATACATAAACCAAGTACCCAAAAAAACCCAGTTCCACCAAAGTGCTACTTTCTTTCAAGATGTTTGAATAATTTCGTCTAAATCTATTGTTCTGACCCTTGAGAATCATCCTTGGATGAGGGTTGCGGTTGATTCTGCTACTGTTGTTGCTGGTTCTGGTGAGATGATGGCGATGAGAGGTTGAGATCAGATAGCAGTGGGATGAGAGCGGCGCAAAACGAGAAGCCCTAAAGGCCTAATTTTTTTTTTATCTTTAAGTAAGGAACCGGGCAAACCGGTGAACCAGTTACCGGTTCACTGGGTCAAGCGGTTGAACCACCGGTTCGCCGGGTTTGGACGGGTTTTGGTCTGAATTGGTTAAATGGTTCAAACCGGACCGGAGTGTAGACCGGTTCCGATTTTTTCCGGTTCAACCGGCGGTCCGGTCCGGGTTTAAAAACCATGCTTGCATCAATCCAAAGATGTTTAGAATTTAACACCATTCAAAAACCAACATTTCAACCAACTAAGAGGTGTGTGCCCGTTGTACCCATCAAAAATTAAAATAGGCAATAGAGTACTCCTAAATAACCTGCCTAACGGTGCTATAAGAACCGCCCTTATAGTCTTATACCAGCAACTAGGTAACAGCAGAACAGAGCCAAGCAAAAGCATTTACACCACATAGAAAGCAACATGCTATAGGTTTCTAACTATCACATAAACAGTAGAAGAAAATCTCCATCTACAAATCTATTCTTTATTATGATCTTCTATGGAAGTAGCACCAATTCGGAAGCAGCTTCTTCTTTTTTTTGTGCTAGTTTATGACATTATTTAAACAGACACACACCCAACATTTGCCACTGCCAAGGTTTGAAACCCCACCCTCGCGGTGCAAAAGGGATGAGGGTAACCATTGGGCAAAGACCTTTTGGTTGATTCCGGAGCAGCTTATACCATAATCTTGAACTGTAGTTATGTCACACCCAATTTTCTTACCAATGCAAAGAATGAGCCAGGAATTTTTTTGGTTCTTGGCAAAGACTAGTTAGCAGCAGAAGTCCAGATATAAAATAAAAATAATTAGATAAAAAATGATTTGACCAATTGATTTAAAATCGCCAAAACTTGCGCCTGCAGAATATTCTATTGAATCAAACCTTAATGATTACTTGGGGGCCCAAAAAAATTTGTAAACTTTACCTTTCCCTTCTTACCCTCAATCTATATCTGAGAAGGCTATAAATTAAGGCATAGAAGTTGGAAAGAGGATTTTCATCAAAACACTCAGAACACTTAGGTCATAATTCTGATTTTCCTTGCAAGAATATGAATACAATGTTCATAATAGCCAATAGCAAATATAAAAAGTCATCCTTGACATGTGTACACTAAGAAACTATATTTGTGCAACATCTATTGACACTGTGTATTTGATATGTAAAAGCATATTTGCCTAACTCTCACAAAGAAACAAGTTTGGTCATACCAGAACAGTGAAAACTACTATACAATATTCAATTTGTAACCAGGATAGTACAACAATCAATTGGATTTGATTACAGTAAACAAGTCAACAAGAGTGGAACCTGAATCTTGTACTTGCCAAGCCATCCTGCCCTTTCAAAGTAGATGAAAGGAAGTCCAGACAAGAAAAAGACACTTTCATGAAGGATGAAACTTCCAAGACATGCCAGCTGAAAGTCACTGAAGTGAGTGATCAGGTACTGCATCACAAAGAAGAAAAACAAAATCAATCTGATGAAAGAACATCAATAGTTGGTGAGTCAGCTAGTAGAAATATCAAGTATGTCAGCACTTAATCAACCCAATTCCAAACAACAAAGAATGTGTACACTAAATTAGAAAAAGAAAAAAAAATCCCCTTTCTATGCAATGTAAAAAAACGCAACTTTAGAATTTTACATACAATATTCTACATATTAATTAAAATGTAAATCCAACATGAATAGGCAACTTGTATGTCTTATTCCCTAAGCATATCAATTCCAAAAAGACAACATATACTTGGCCCTTCCAACAAAAGGGATCTTACTTATACTTTGTTCATGGTGAACACTTGAATCATGATCTTACAAACAAATGACATTTTCACTTGATTATCATCTAATTTGGATTTCTCTCATTTCACCACACCTTATATCAACTTTTAAGGGGTAAGTAATACGCTTGGTAGTTAAGACATGTCAACAAATAAACATCAAGACCATGTTATACACAATGCATTAGTTTTTCTGAATAGAAGTATAGACCTACCAAAATATTCACCCCAAAATTGTAATCATAAGCCTAAAGCTGCTTATATTCTGATGATCCTGGTGTACAGTTATGCAAAACATTTTTATATGTACAAAAGGGTTATAAAATCAGAAAGCACTAGGAAGATAATAAATTTGAGCACAGTAGTTTAACAACAAAAACAACAACAACAAAAACAAAAACAAAAACAAAAACAAAACAAAAAAAAAAACTTGAAAACACTCCAGTATTCAGAGCCAAACCAAAAGGAAAACAAAATTAATTACATAAATCATGTCAAAACAATGTCACAACTTAGAATCTATATATCTTTTTCTTTTCAACTTTGATGAATGCACATTACAATTGCTATATACATATAAATATAAAATCTCAATAGATCCAAAACTAGCAATGCCTGAATGTATATAAGGGAACGAAGCCGACTATATCAAATCTGGGCAGAAAGTATCATCTTCCAGCAAAAAAAGCAATTATCAAAAAGTAAAAACAGATGGATAGATATATAATACCCTCCAGCCAGACTCGATAATCGAATCCATGAACTCCGGTACGAAATTGCTTGATCTCCGGCCAGAACAGAGCGAATTGAGAGGGACGGATAGGGTTAATCAGTAGAAAGGCGAGAAGAATGAAGACAAGCGCAACACAAGAGATGGATGGGAGTGGGACAAGACAGACTATATGAAGGGAATCTGCGCTCGTGATCTCCTCTCAAAAAAAGATATATACATACCTGATACCACATGTTCGTTTTTAACTTTGTTTGAATACGGTGGGGACTCGGAAAGGTGGTGGACTTGTGGGTTTGTCGTTATTTTCCTTATTAGGAAAATGATATAATATTCCCTCTTTCCCGTTTGGCCGTTCTCATCTCAAAAAAATGAACAAATATAATTTACGCACATAAAAGTAGAGAAAAGAGAGTAAAAAAAAAATTATTTTTAGTGACTCTATAAAATTATATAAACTGATGAATACTTTTATTTATTTATACTAATGAACCCCGCATAATGATTTAGTTACCTTCACTTTATGTATTTTATCTCATTTTTTTAGAGATAAAAAAAATTATACATTTAGTCATCTTTTTCCGAACAGAAGGAGTATGTCACTAGGGATAGCAATAGTGCAGTGTAGGGTGGGTATTCGGTTATAATCAAACCGAATTATCTATTCAGTTATAACCGTATACCGAATTTCATACAATTTTATTATCCGAACAAATATCCGAAATTAGTATTAACCGTCGAAATTAGTACTAACCGAATAACAAAATTATATTATTCAGTTATTCAGTATATAATCGAAATATAAACTTATTTTTGCCAAACAAAAAAATTCATTTCAAATTTCACACTAAATTTTTTAAATAATATTTAATCACAATCTACAATCATAATAATTCATAAACTAGTTTAATAATTTTAAATTAACAATACATAAGTACATAATCATATGACAAAATTAAAAAAAATTAAAATATCTAATTCGGTTATGAGCTCTTCTATGCGAACATGATAATTGGACATGAGGTAAAATTGTAAAGAGCTCATGTCTAATTATCATGTTCAATTATCATGTCCGCATAGAGTTTTTGTTCGATTATTCAGATATCCGAATAGCAAAATTTTGAAAACCGTAACCGAATCCAAATAGCTAAGCGGTTATAATCGAATTAAGCAAAATAACCGAATAACTGAAATAATTCGATTAAAAAAATCGGTTATATTTAATAATTTGATTTTACTCATTTTTTGCTCACCCCGAGTGCAGTTTCGGTTTTTCAGTAATTTTGAACCGCGTTCGCCTTAAAAAATCTTGAATTGGAACCGCACCGGCAACAGTTCAATATCAAAATTGCACCGTCCAGTTTATATTTTAAATCACACCGCACTGACTTGCATAGGTCAAAGATTAATAATATTTTTAACATATTTTTATTATTAAATTAGTTTAACAATTTTACAACACACATAATAATATTCATTAAAATAGCTCAGAAAATATTAACGAGTAATATAAGAATATATGTTCAATTAAAATTAAGATAATGTTATTACGTTTTTAATATATATATATATATATATCAACTATATTTAAAAATATTTATAAATTAAGTTTTGATATGCAAAAATAAAAAATAATAAAATTATTCGCTTGAGTAACTCTCTCTCTCTCTCTCTCTATATATATATATATATATATATATATATATATATATATATATATATAGTCCGGATCTTAAGCATACCCTCTTAAATAGCATACCAAGCATACCCCCTTTAGCGACGGACCGGGCGACGGTTTGGTTCGTCGCCATAGGTCCGGTCCGTCGCCAAAGCTTTTAGCAACGGGTCCGTCGCTAAAAGTTGTCCGTCGCTAAAGGCTTTAGCGACGGACCGGACCTATGGCGACGGACCAAACTGTCGCCCGATCCGTCGCTAAAGGGGATATGCTTGGTATGTCATTTAAGGGGGTATACTTAAGATCCATTTTGTATATATATATATATAAGTTTTGATATGTTAATGACAGTAGTAGTGTAGTACTAGGCTACTATATGGGGTGTTAAGATTTGTTAGATTGTTGGTTCTAGTGGTAACTAACTCATGATTCCTTGCAAAGCACAATTTTATTATAAAATTATTTTATTTTTTTATACTTTTCTATATTATACTATTATAATATATTAATTATAATATTATTAATATTATTATCAATAATGAATTTTAAAAAATACTAACTGAATTTAAAAATGTATGAAAATAAGAGATAGTAATAAATATATAATTATATGATCGTAAAATATAGATAAAAAGATTTTGAAATGAAATAAAAAATCAAAAGAATAGGTTCTTTTTCTAGATTTTAGGTTTATACTCCTAGGCTATGTTTGTTTGTAAGGATTATACTTGAGATTGGATTATTAATTCCAAATTGTTTGTTTGTTTTGTAAAATAGACTTGAGATTATTAGTCCCGAGATAATAAAATGACTTGGAAGGGGGAATTATTTAATATCATGTCTAATTAGGTATTATAATCCCTACCATTTGGGACTAAAAATTTATGGACTAAATTACCCTTTAACTTTGTTTACATCACATTGCTTATAATACATGATAAAACATTAATCATGCACTATGTACTGCATGTACGTAACTTTTTTTAATACTTTTTTTTCAGTGCTAATTAAATAAACTTATTAAATAATACACAAATGCAATATGTTTTTTTTTACATACAGTACTTTTTTTTTAACATACGTGTATGCTTTTTTGCATATAGTACCTTTTTTTAAATCATTACGTACATTATTTATACAAAATAAATTTTTTTTACACAAAATAATGTCAAATTAAATTCATAAAGATAATTCCTAACGCCAAGGCTCTTGAGCTAGTAAATGTAAAATAATTTTTTTTACATTTACTAACTTATGTAACTTTTTTTTTAATCCAATCAACTTACGTAACTTTTAAATTTGATGTCTACAAACAGTTATGTGGAGTAACTGTTTTAGGTCATGCAGTGTCTCTGCCAATTATGCACTCCCATTCTCCATTCATTCATCATAAATACAGTCAATTTACAACGTATTGAGTCATTATGGAATAGGATCGTCTCCATCAACACAAAAATGCAGTGTGCAGTGTGTAAGGGTATAATAGTCCAAACGATAGTTTTTTATCCAATCCTTTAATTAATCTTGGAAAAAACAAACATAACATAGAATTATTTTAAGTTATCCCATGAATAATCCCATAAAAAACAAACATGTAATTAGGACTATTTAATCCAGGATTAATAGTCTTGGGATTATAATCCCATGAATTATAATCCCGGGATTATAATCCCATAAATTATAATCTCGGGATTATAATCCTTGCAAACAAATATGGCCCTAAAGTTTAGTGTTGAAGGACAATTGATTGAATTACGATTTCATGCTATTTATTATATAGTAGTTCATGACTCTGTGTGAAGCACGAGTTTTATTATAAAATTATTTTATTTTTACATTTTTATATATTATACTATCATTAAATATTATTCTTATCAAGAATATGAATTTTAAAGAATACTAACTACATTAAAAAATATGTGACAATAAGATATAGTGATAAGTATCTATCTAATAAAATACAAATGATTTTAAATTTTCCGCTAATCTAATAAATCATCTGAGCCATCCAAAGTTTGACATAAATCTGACCGTTCATTATTTTTTTCCTTCTTTATTTCCTCTTTCTTCTACACTTTTCTTCCTCTTCAAACCCTATCTCCAATACCTTCTTCTTCTACAATTTTTTTTTTCTCTCCAACAAAAATTAGTGCCGGAGGCACGGGGTTACCGCTAGTATAATTATATGATAGTAGAATATAGATAAAAATATTTGAAATGAAATAAAAGATGAAAAAAAAAATTCTTTTCCTAGATTTTAGGTTTCTATTCCTAAATTTTAGTGTAAAAAGATAATTCCTAAAATTTTGGATTGAGAGATGATTTTGTGCTATTTATTAGTATATATATAGATATATAGATATACTATTTTAGAAGATATTGTTTTTATGTAGTGATTTATAACTTTTTCAAATTAATCTAAGATATTTTTAAATTCAAAATTGAAATGATTTTTTTTCTTTTTACTTTTATCAATCCTCTAACGCTCTGTTTCTGAGTTTTGAACGGAAAAGAAAAGAATAGAAAACTTAAATTAGAACAGAAAAGAAAAGAATAGAAAACTTGAAGTTTTTCACTGTGTTGTTTCTGAGTTTTTAATAGAAAAGAATAGAAAATTTTAAAAAAAAATCATTTCTTGCGTTTTTTAGTTCCAATGAAACGAAAAGAAAAATATCACTTTTATAAATTTACCCTTCTATTAATTATAACCACTGAATCATGAATAAAAATATGCAAGATAAATTTAATCAAAGAAAAAATTCCATAATCAAATAAAAATATCCAAATAAATGTTAAACAAAAACTACTTCTATAAAGTCATTATTATACCATACCCAAAAGTAATCAAACATAATCTATATTAAATGGAAAAAGAAGATACCACATTTGTTCCATAAAGAGAATTTAATTTAATTTCTTTTTCTTTGTTTCGAGAGAAAACGAGTTTTATTTATTTTTATAGAAATATAAAATAACAATTCCTTCACGTTTATCAACGAACATAAAATTAAAAATATATATTATTAAATTTTCTAAATTATGAAAATAAGACTTTTTTATATAAAAAAACGGAAGAGATACTATTAACTAAAGTTGAAAGGGAAAACATGTGTTTTACTTGCTTAAACATCGATCAATAACAATTTACAATTTGAAATTTGACTAATAAATTTTGGAGTCTAGAGATCGAAGAAAATATCTGAGTTGATTGAACAAGACTTTAAAGTCTTCATGCTAGCAAGGAATAAATTGCAGCTATTTTATTGAAAAAATCTGAAAGAAATGATTCTTTAGTATCTTATTTGACAATTAACAAATAAAATAAAATAAAATAAATAATATTATCTGAAGAATCTCATTTACTGGGAAAACAAATTCCAATAAAATATCATTTCTTTTTACAGTAGTAGTCTGCCAAAATTTTTTTAACGAAGATTCACCCATGAAAAAAATTAAAATCTATATTCCACTGCTGTAAAGAACCCTTACATAGTTGCATGTAAAGTACTAAGTTCTTTACTAGAAAAGATAAAGGTAATTGATCCACTAATGAATCTGATTTGCTTCTACAGGGGGAGAGAGAGGGAAAGATGTTAGGTTTAGTAGATAAAAATAAATTGGGGACATGAGTTATAATTTAAAATTTATTATATTGAAAGTTGAGGATAATATGAGAATTATAAAAATATTAGTTATTCCAATTTCTTTTCCGTCCAAATCAGGCCAATTTTGGATGGAAAACTTTGGCAGGAAATGTGGCCAAGTTTTCTATCAATTTCTTTTCTTTTCCGTTTATTAAAAAACTCAGAAACATAGGAATTGGAAAGAAAACTTAAATTTTCGGTCCATTTCTTTTTTTTTTTGTCCATTTTAAAACTCAGAAACAGAGCGTAAAAATAAGATAATAATCTTAGCTTTGAATAATGGAGTAATATGTTAGCAGATATATATCTCTTGCATAAAAAATAAAACGAGACTTAATAAGAGTGGTTAAATGCAGTCTAGTCCCAAAAAAAATGATGGGCTTCACCTTAGTCCTCAACTCCTTATAGCTCAGCTATGCCACGAATTGCACTATTGTGATACCATCCTAAACTCTACACTGATATCTTAGACAACCGATTTAAGTTCATGACACCTTCATTGACACTATAATCTTTTGTTATTATATGGTGTCAAGTGTCAACTGAAACCAATTCGAATTAATTGAACAGTTTGGCTTTATGAGCTGAACATTAGGTATGTAATTGTTGAAAATCTCTTTTAAGACTAAATTCATTTTTGGGAAAACTTTTAGGCGTACTCGACTTGTTTGGGATGGAGGGCAACACAATACTCCATTAACCAAGACATATTGAAGTTACATTTTTATTTCAAGACTATAAATGAGTTCCAAATTTGTCATGAAAAGGTTACTCCAAAATTCAACTGTTATTGACAAGAATGAGAACTAAGCAAGTACAACCACTCCCTCAATGTACAATTTCGGAGAGTTAGCATCTTCTCAGGTACCGATCAGAGCAAGCAGCAGCAAAATCACTGCTTCCCCCCACCAATTACAACAAAATTTAGTTGTCAAATAGCTTGCTACCCCAAAATTTTAAACCAGATTCAGTCTACCAATTAGTTACAAGAACCATTCAACGTAAACAAATTGTAAAGTGACAATCTCGAAAAGCAATCCTACAAAATACATGCAACCACGAAATAGCACATCTCAAAATTTTAATAATTTAGCAAAAATTGAACAAATAAAGCATCTTCCTATGTTCCAGGTAGAAACTAACTTGACCTTGGTGCAGCCCATTCAACATTGAGGATGAGGTTATCGTAACCATACCCGTTGAGTTTGTTGATGGCTCTTTCAGCATCTTCCCTGTGCACAAAGTTGACGAAACCAAAACCTCTGCTCATACCCGTCTTCTGGTCAATAGCAACATAAGTCCGTGTGACAGGGCCAAAAGTACGAAATAGCTCGAGTAAGTCGGGCTCCCGGGTGTCCTCTGAGAGATTTGTGACCCTGACCGAGTTCTCATCATTCCTGCGTCTCATATCAGCACCGCTGCTCCTCTCTGCCCCTGCTCGCATGCTGGGAGGAACATATGCTCCCTTGATAGCACCTGCATTAGTTGTGGCTTCTGATGTAGGTGGCACATCAGTGAAGCTCTCACTCTGAGGAGCGAGGTCCTTGTAAGGACACCTTGAAGTCCAGTGGTCTCCCTTCTTACCACATGTCCTGCAAACCATGAGAACAGCACCTGCTTTCCCAATTTGAGATAAGGGGTCTCCAGAAGACTTTGTATCTTCAGCTTTGGTACCTATCAGCAATTACACCATCAGTAGAGGATAATAAAGAATGCTGTGATGATAAATATCACCTAGACCTCTTACCAGCCAACCTAGATCTTTGATAAAATCCTAACTCAAGTATTCAAGAACATTGCCATAATGACTCGGGAATATTCAAGCACTTTTGCCATATCCACTTTTTCGTATCCATGTTTTGCCACCATAGCTTTAGTCCATACACTATTATTGAATGTGATTATGATTCCACAGACATGATATATGTCACAGCAATACAACAAACACGAGAGCAATAACCAGAAATGTAACTAGACAGTACCTCCATCAAATTTATGTGGTCACTTAATCACGTTGCATGGGTGGGCACATAGTTTAAAGAGAAAAAAAAATTTAAACACCACATTCGATGATTGTCTGTTCTTTTAGCATATGGTGGGCTACACAAGCTTTTGTTTATCATTTTATACGTGGGTAATACAGATTCTTCCTGCCAAAAAGTGTATTGATGTTGATTGGTGTACACGTAGATGTAGTGAAACATCCACATAAACTTGGACGGATGGAGTATGTATTTTATTTGGTATGCTCCCAATATAGATTGAATTTATAATTTTGTATACCTTTCGGATTTCTCAACAAAGCAATGTAGGCATTAATACTTGGACCCAAAAACAAAATCAAGTACCAGAAAAAGTAAACCTTATGAGGAGGGCAAAAAATCACATATTAAAAAAAGTTTGGATGATAGAGACTTTCAGTCTCTGCAGGAGTACTCAAACATAACAGTTGCACCAACACTTGTATTATAACAAGAAAATTGTTCTTTTTTTCTTTTCTTCTTAAACTCCCAAATCAATGGAGAAGGTAACTTTCTTGTCTCTCCATAATCTCAATCATACTCAATTCAATTAAATTGTTTGATCTATCCTAATTTCTAGGCTTCTCTAACAGTATTTCTCCTCTTCTTTTTTTGTCCTATCCTATGAAAATCATGTTTAAACATCTAAACAAGCTATAGAAATGCACTTTCTCACTTTTTTTACTGCTATTTCTCTCCAATTTTATCATCTGAACGAAGCAGGAGATGCATGGTTCGAATTCCATAATAACCTTAAATTGTCTCTTCCTGAAATTAAGGTCTTATTTTTCCTTGGTAGATCACTGTAAATTTTAGTTTGCTAGGCATCTCAATAGTCATGAATATTTTGAATTTCTACCAAATAACAATAAATAGAACCCTTGTTGAGCTGCATCAATTGTTCAAGTCACATTATGCTACTGGTCCATCCACTAGTCAAATCTACAAATTTAGAAAATTTGTTGAACAAGGTAAAGGAACAAATCTTGTGAACATATTTATGCAATCTACCAATTCGATTGATAGAAAACATCCTAGAATTGCTAGTTTTTTAATCTCAGTTTCAACATTTTTTTAATAAAAAAAATTGCACCTTGTTAGCCATTTGTTTCAACCCCAAGAAAATTCTTGTCTAAGACACCCAAAACTTTGCTCATCAACACTTCACCCTAGGAACCAAAACTTAGAAAGACATTGTGAGAGGGAATAATACAAAGCTAATGTTTCAAATTACCTTTGGAGTTGGCAACCCAAGAGCAAATCTCCAGTTTCAAACCAAACTCTCAATGTCAAATAATTGCTCTACCAGTCAGTGTTCAATTCAACACCAAGTTCCCAAAACAGGTGGTTGTCATCTGTAGAAACTACTTTGCAGAACACCAACAGCTAAAGTACTATGCAGATTAAGTCCATTCGAAATCTCTTATCCCCCAAAAGTGTAACTTTAGTCAACAAAAGCTATCAAGAAATAAACTTCGAAGTTTGAACCATATAAATACCAAGTCTTTGAATGTTCTGGTCCTTTAAACAGACAACAGTTCAATCGTACATGACACACATCTAACTAAGAAGAATTTCAACCCTGCTACTCATTAATTGGGGCGGAAACACCTTCATGCTAAGTGGCAGAACAGGGTCCCTAAATCCTAATGGCCTTAATATTCCAAGATGTCATTTCTAGATAGGCATTTATTGAAAAGTATGTAATGGATGTTAGGAACCTGTAACGTTTTAGAAAAATTCACCAGAAACTATCTTGTTATTAAAAACTAGCAATCTAACTTTTATGAGCAGAAAGATATTTGAACTTTAAAATCAGCCAATTAGACTAGGAACGCAACTAAACCCTTAGGTCAATAATCAGATAATTGTAGAAACCTCAGAATATAGCGTTAGAGTCCGTGAGATATATGCATTCACTAAAATAGACATTCATAAACAATCAGCTATACTACAAAAAAAATGCATAAAAACAACGAAAATTAACAGCAAGAAATAGAGTTTAAACATAAAGGTTACGCTTTTCCACAAGGATTTGGTAGCGCTAATATTGAGTTGTGACAATGCATGTCATTGACTAATTAATTAAAATGCAAACTTGCAAATGCAACGTCAAAACAAAATCCACTAAATAAGAGAACATGAAATTGAGTTTGGAAAATATAAAAAGGAAACACAGAATATGAGACTTTTTTATAAGTAAGAAAAAGCAGAATTTGAGATGTACTTCAGTAATAATCTCCATAATACAAAAAATATCAATGGCACCATTGATATCTTTCCAAAACACCAGCAATTTCTAGCTTTGGCTTCAATGTTTAATTGAAAACCATCAAACCTTTTCTGTGAATCTCACTATTAGGTATATTTATCCTAGACCCTGTTTTATAGTACTCCCTCCATTCCACAAGAAGAATCATATTTTACCAATTTTATGTTCCTACAAAAGTCACAGTTTCTTATGGCAGTATAAAATGATACAATGTCCTCTAGTATACCATCTAATTCACTATTATGTCCTCACTACTAAACTAAACATATGACTTAAAGATATCACTTAAAGATTGTAAATATTGCAAACAGAACATTTAAGGATTGTAAAGTTTGCAAATAGATAATTCAAAGATTGTAAATTTTGCAAAAAGGGACTCTTTTGTGAGAATAAAACTAGCACTTTGTATAACACCCCCCTATAACAGAAAACTCAATCAACTGAACAATCCCTAATCCTTAGTCCCTGATCCCTAAATTAATCAACTGAATAAAAAACATCAACCTCAGTTCAAAGTACATGAAAACATGCATAGTGACAAAACATCAGGAAGAAAATATATTTATAGAATTGGATCAAATGGGTACCAGGAGCCCTAGGGCGCTCAAGGAGAATCTCCTCCGTAGAGACCATAGTAAGCCGAGCACCGACGTCCTCATGGACGGCGTCGCCGAATTTGGACCAAGAGCGCCGCTCGACTGCGCGCTTGCTAAGCCGCGCGTTGGCGAGCTTGCGGACGCGCGTGGTGGTGGTGATTTTGACCTTATTGCCTTCGCCGTCGAACTTGTATTCCACCACCTTCTTCAGCCCGTTCTGGTCCGGTCCAATTACATCGCGTGGCGGCAAAAGAAAGTCCAAATCCTCGCCATCTTCCTCGTCTAGCTCGCTCCATCGGAGCTTGCTCGGCTGATTGTTTGGGTTCTCAATCGGAACGGAAACTGCCATGTCTATCACCACTTTTGCTAGGGATTAGTTTTTGTTTTTGTTTTCTTTATTTAATGATTTAATGATGGGCAAATTTGGCTAGGGTTTATGGCTTCAGAAAGGGGTTATTCACGTCAACTTAAACTCGGTTATTTTTCAGTGACAAAAAAACATACCTATTCTATAGGGATATAAGGACTGAGGAGGGTAAAATGGGAAAAGCAAGGAGAAATTTATCTGAATCTGGAGTAATTTTTATTTACTATAATTTTGATTTCTATTGATAGATATATTCACCATAAATTTGATTTTTACTAATAAATAAAGTCATCATTTAATTGAAACTGAAAAATGATATATATTGCGAATATTTATGTCAATTATTTGATTGTCAGTTACGTAGATAAGTATTAGTGATAATTTTTTTTAAAGAGATGTATAGTAAGTAAGTCTCCTTATAATTCCTACCGATTACATGTATTGATAAAGTTCGTAATTATAAGTCGGTATAAATTTATCGCAATAGATAACATGACTCATTTGAATTAATACATGGTGAGTGGCACACGTAGTGTATAAATTATATAAAATAAAATATGAATTTTATAAAATTTGGAGGGCTAAATAAAAACATATATAAAATAGATAAAATGATTATATAATTAAAATTCTAGGAACAAAATAAGAAAAAAAAAATGTGACACAAATTCACCAAGCTGCTTTAAAGAGCCACTTAATGATAAGAGATAAATTATTTTTTAAAAACTATTTTATTAAGATTTTTAATTTTAGAATGAAAATATTTATATTAAGATAAAATATATACATATAAACACATTAATTAAGAAGTATTGTTACTCTTACAAATAACTCTTATAAAAAATACTTTACAAAATAATGTGTCAAAATATAATTAATTAGTACATGATTCACCATATATGAATGAGTCCAATAATTATATTCATATACATCATTTCATATATATCTTTTGAAATAATTCTTTAGTCATTAAAGTATTATTGTTAATTAAGTATACGTGCATCTATTTTAAGAATTTTATGAACACAAATTATGTATAAAATGTGTATACATATAGAAAGAATATTAATATATGAATCTTACCGGTTAAATAATTGATAATGTTGATTAACATTTTATCTCATTTTTTAAAATTATTTTTAATACATTAGATAATAGGATTTGTGCAAAGTTTGTACATATAAAATTAATTTGTTTTATTTGTGTATAATTTGTTTGTCTATAATTTATCCGCATAAAATTAGCCTTCATGACAGTTAAAACCGTCGGAACTGAAATATTCAAGGCCCAAAAAACTAGAAATTAAAGCGATTTGCAAATATCATCGTTAGGTCATTCATACCTGCAAATCCATGGCGTCACATCACGCTTCCTTAGGTCGACGAACAGTATGATCTTCACATTCCCATATTTATATTCATTGCATTCTTTTGCTTAACCTCAATTTTCATTATATATATATATATATATTTATTTATTTATTTTTTTCTTCTTCTAATTTTGCTTCTTTTTTTTTCTTTTTTGTATATGTAAGTTGGAAGAAATTCGTCAAAAGAGAGCTGCGGAGAGATTAAGCAAAGCCTCATCTGGACCAGATCTCAGCAAACCCTCTAGCCCTGATGGTTGCTATTTAGTCCTCTTTTAGAAATTGCTAGTTGATTATTTAGCTGTATTTTTTTAAAAAAAATTATTCATTTATTTATTCCTATTGTTATGCAGATGGAGTGATTAAGAAATCAGAGAGCGGAAATCGACTCTCAGAGGTATCATCCATAGTTTTTATTGTTACTATTATACTATGTGTTTTTGTAGGATTAGAATTTGTTTAATTTATGTAGAAAAATGGAACGAGTAATATTAGGATTAGAATTTGTTTGATTTCTGTAGAAAAAATGGAATAAGCAATATTACAATATAATTAGAAATTGGTTTAAGAATGACATTTTGTTATTGGTGAAACCCGATCCAAATTTCAATTCAGAGGTGATTGTAAAGCTATCCAAAAGGTACCGGCCCTCCGCTCCAGGAACGGGTCCTCACAGGCATAATCATCGTTTGAATACTGCTACGAATAATTTAGCAGGGTCCGGGGATAGCGCCCTCGGCCCAAATCTGGAGTGGTAGTTTTGTACTTTTGGGTGAATTAGAGTTACTTATATTCGTTATACAAGGAGGGGATCCAACAATTGTATGATGTACGAATTTTTTAAGAGATAGCAAAACTGTCGGCTGTCGACCGTGGACTAGCCCAAACATTTTGGGTGGACTAGCCCAAATGTTTTGGGTGAACCACGTAAATTTTGTGTCTTGTGTGATTGTTTTTCTTTTTCTCTTTTGCTGTTGTTTTCTGCTGCGTTGTTAATCTACACATCGCCCATAAATGTTATAAATTGTTGGATAATGGTAGTGCACAACACCATTATTTTGGTGGGACACCCATGTCTACTCCTTTTCCTCATTAACTCCATCCATTACCGAGATGTCCTTTGAATGAGTGAAGGTTGAGTGCATTTTATTATTGCACATGTGATTCCTCCACTAACATTACACTCTTTCTCTCCTTCATTATAAGCATTGAACTTGGTTCTTTAAATAGAGCATGTATCGGATGATTATTAAGATGAAGGATTGAGAAAGTGAGAGTACACTACACTGCAAAATATTGAGCTCCCAAATACTCTGTAAAATTCTTGTTGAACGGATCGTGAAATTAATCTCCGTTTTCATCTTACAAGAGATTGTAATTCGGAGACGCCGCTGGGTCGTGGATTGGTTCGTGGATTGGTTCGAGATTTTCCGCACCAAAGATTTAATACGCTTCAAGAGGTATTTTTTTGGTTCTCGAATATGTAAACTTATGCGAGCGTACATGGTATTAAATCCCTTCATTGGTATCAGAGCATGCGTATTTCGATCATATGTATGCCATGTATGTAGTTTACACAAAAGTCCATTGATGAATGTTTAAAAAGCTTGAAAACATTATCAACCCGAACACTTTGAGTAACCATAACTTTCTGTATATTTGTTCGTTTATATTTTTGTTGATATATATGCGTAGTACGTGTTGTAAGCTTTCCAACGACATATTATACGCATTAAATGGATAAATATTGAAAGAGATATGATTTTTCAAAGTTTAGATCGCACAATGGCATTTCTGTAATTAACTGATGGCTGGAGGTTGAAGATGAAGTGGAATCCCACTCTCGGTGAGATTCCCGTTCATCCCACGCGCTATATGGAAGCTCACAAAATGTTGTTTGAGCATACTAATAGACTCAGCACATCAAATCGAGCACAACAGAAAAAACCGCGTCGCAAAAAGAGCTGGGGAAGGCGGCGCGTGTAAGCCACGCGCGCCAGACCGTCGCCTTGTGACACGCGCGCGCGCATGGCGCGGGATGCTGCTTAATGCATAGCGCGTGGGCCTCACGCGCCCGCGCAGATTTGACCGCTTCCTGACCCGCCCGGTCCGCGACCAGATCCATGCCCGAGGTTGACCGGCGTGTTTTTTCCTATACGGATCTAACCCGCTGTTTGACCTGCTTGGCCCGACCCGCGTGTCCAACCCGGTTCAGGAATTATTTTTTTATTTTTGTTTTTATTTTCAGAAATTGATTTCTTTAATTGTTTTATTAATGAAAATTCATTATAAAATAGTTTTATTGATCAGAAAATTCTGGAAAAATTACAGAAATTTTTAATTGAGTTATTATTAATATTTCCATTAAAAGTTTTGGAATATTATTATAATTGGATGTTTTTGTTAATTTCCAATTTAATTATGCTATGGTTTATTAATTGTAATAATTAGCATAATTATCAGAAAATTCCAGAAAAATTACAGTAATGTTTTATTGTGATAATATACTGTTAGAATTTTTTTGGAAGTTTTCTCATGTGTTTATAGCATACTTGGTATATTAATTGAGTAATATTACATATAATTTGATTCCTTTTGTTAATATTTTTGGAATATTAATTGTTGGTGCTTGGAATTAAATTGTCTTACTATATATACACATGTACACTTGTTCCTAGTGGGAGTAATTTTAGGTGGTAATAATTTAATTAAGTTATTCCATAAATTACACGTCTAATGCGTTGAAAAATTAAATTTAAATAATTGGGCGTTTATGTGGATTATGATTCCAAAGCCTGGCGAAGTCTCCCTTCTATATTTATGTCACATTATTTTTATGTTAATTTAGTTCATGCGGCAAAGATGTTTTATATACTGTGGTGAACAATAAATATCTATTATTAATTCTCATATTTTTTAGTTCAACAGAAATGATTTCAAAACATATTATCGCAGATCTTAATCAGGGAAACAAATAAGACGGAGATAACTACGACGTGTGGCACAGGAAAGTCAGAATGGTATTGGAGGAGCAAGAGGTTGAAGAAACCCTGCTATCCAAAATGGTAAAACCAGAAGGTGACAATGCAGATGATCCAATCAAGGTTGCAGCCTTCGAAAGTTGGCGCAAAAAGGATCGTATTGCTCGCATAACGTTGTTGAGCTGCATGAACAATGACTTTCTGTTTGAGTATGAACAGTACTCTACTGCACACGAGATGTGGGAAGTTCTCAAAGATAAGTTTGGTGGCACCTCGTTGACAAGGCTGAGGGAATTAGCCATAAGATTCGATGGTTACAAAAAACGTGATAATAACACTATGAAACAACACCTTCGAATTATGGCCAATATGATCCGGGAATTAAAAATCGGTGGGACTTAATTGTCAGACGAGCAACAGATTTCTGCAGTGGTTCGCTCACTTCCCGATAATTGGGAACATATGCGGGTGGAACATGATCCATAATGAGAATATCAAGAATTTTGATGATATTCATGGTCACCTGGAACTTGAGGCTGAGCGCCTTGAAATTGTCAAAAACTCCAGGGCATATGTAGCTGAATCTAACCCTCATTGGAGGCCCAAACCCAAGAAAGGTAAGAAGAAATCTGTTAATCCCACTGCGCCTAAAGGGGCTGCGAGTGGAGGTGTCAACAAACGAAAAGGGGCAAACGAGGTTCTGGTAAGAAGGACAAGGCCAAGAGGGCATGCTACAACTGTGGCAAGGCGGGACACGTCGCTCGTGAATGCACTGAGCCAAAGAAGGTAATTTCTAGTCCTAATCTATTTATGTGCTTAGTATCAAGTACTGTTTTTGTTGCTCATTCTCTTCATATGTGGATTGTAGACTCCGGAGCAACGGACCACATAGCTAGAGATCGGAGTGGATTTGTGGAATATCGCCGCATTCCGGCGGGAAGAAAAGTATACACGGGGAACGATTCCAGTGCGGACGTGCTAGGCACTGGCACTTACAAACTGGAAATGCGAGGATGCTCAGCATTGACCCTATATGATGTACTTTATGCGCCGGATGTCCTGTAGAATTTATTTTCTGTTTTATCAGTACTTCGTTTGGGATATTCTGTTATGTTTGAGAATAATTCTGTAATAATTTCATTTGGGACGAATATTGTTGGATATGGTTTTGTATCAAATGGTTTTATGGTTTTGAATACTATTGATTCTAGTATTAATAGTGATGATTCTTATTCATTACTTGTTGAAAATGATCATGATAGTTCAATTCAATGGCATGCTAGATTAGGCCATATTGGACAGGATAGAATGACTAGGTTAGCTCGAGCAGGTCTTTTAGGTCCACTCGTTAAGGTCAATCTACCCACATGTGAACATTGTTTAGTAGGTAAATCAACTAGAAAACCATTTGGTAAAGCTACTAGGGCAGAAACACCTTTGCAACTCATTCATTCAGACATCTGTGGGCCTTTGAATGTGAAAGAAAGGCACGGATGTTCCTACTTTCTCACAATGATAGATAACTATACGCGCTTCGGGTACACTTTCTTGATCTCTCATAAGTCTGAGGCATTAGAATGCTTTAAACGTTATTTGATTGAGGTTGAGAAATAGTTAGACAAAAGTGTTAAGGCACTAAGAACTGACCGAGGCCGCGAGTATCTGTCTGATCAGTTTAAACCACTATGTGAAGAAAGAGGGATAATCAGGCAACTGACAATCCCTAGAACTCCGCAACAAAATGGTGTGGCGGAGAGGAGGAACCGGACATTATTAGACATGGTTAGATCTATGATGGCGCAAGCAAATTTGCCTATCTCTTATTGGGGTGATGCATTGTTGACTGCGACGTATATACTTAATCGTGTACCTTCAAAATCAGTACAGTCCACCCCATATGAAATGTGGACCGGCAGAAAGCCCGAATTGGGCCATATGCGGCCATGGGGATCAGCAGCTTTCGTACACAACACTTCTCATCCACATGAGAAGTTGGGCCCGAAGGGTAAGAAGTGTATCTTTGTAAGATATTCTGAATACTCCAAAGGCTATGTGTTTGTTGGAGAGCAGCCTGATGGGACTATATCCGAGATAGAGTCACGAGATGCGGATTTTCTTGAGCTGGATTTTCTTAACATAGGTGATGTAAGCAAGGAGATGAACCTTTATGAGATGGAGGAAGATTTAGGCACCCCAAATCGTACAGTAGAGACCGAAGAGGATATTCCTCAGGCTCCTGTAGATAGTGGGAGTGATATACCTTCGAGTAGTTCTTTTTCATCGAATGAGGAGTCTCTTGTTCCTCAAATACGTAGAAGTCAAAGAGGTAACATTCCACGTCGTCTCTTTGAGATTGAGGGGAATGCTTTTGTGGCTGATACGCGGGAAGAGGAGGAACCTCGATCTTATCGAGATGCTCTATCATCTGTTGTCAGCGATAAATGGATGATTGGAATGAAAGATGAAATGGAGTCCATGAGGACTAATCAAGTCTGGGATTTGGTTGACCTTCCACCAGGGCGAAAGGCTATTGGGAACAAATGGGTTCTTAAAGTTAAACGCAAGGCGGATGGTTCTATTGAAAGGTACAAAGCTCGTCCTGTAGCCAAGGGCTACACCTATCAAGAGGAAATTGATTATGAGGAAACCTTCTCACCAGTTGTAAGGTTTGTTTCAATTCGCCTTATTTTAGCAATTGTCGCGCATTTGGATTTAGAGTTATATCAAATGGACGTGAAGACAACTTTTCTCAATGGAGATTTAGCTGAGGAAATATACATGGATCAGCCAGAGGGTTTTATCATAGAAGGACAAGAGCGCAAAGTATGCAAGCTCAAACGTTCTATCTATGGTTTGAAACAGGCTTACAGGCAATGGTATCTTAGATTCCATCGAGCCGTCATTAGTGATGGGTTTACGATGATCGAGGAAGACCATTGTGTGTATATCAAACGGTCCAAAGATAAATTCCTTATCCTATCGATGTATGTCGACGACATTCTATTAGTTGGGAACGATAAGGAGATAATTGTCGCTACCAAAGGGTGGCTGTCCTCTAATTTCGAGATGAAGGACATGGGAGAAGCAGCTTATGTTCTTGGAGTTAAGATCTATAGAGATCGCTCAAGAAAGCTTCTTGGTTTGTCTCAAGAGACTTGTCTTAAGAAGGTTCTGGAGCAATTCCAGATGAGCAACTGCAAACCCATATACACTCCTATCACTAAAAGTGACGCCATTGGAGCCCTACTTCTCCCGAAGAAATTAAGAAAATGTCCCATTACTCGTATGCCAATGCTATAGGAAAGCTAATGTATGCAGTTGTGTGTACTCGGCCTGATATAGCATATGCGGTTGGTTATCTCGGTCGTTCTCAGTCAAACCCTGGAATTGCTCATTGGAAGGCAATCAAAAGAATCTTGCAATATTTGAAGGGTACTTTGGACTACATGTTATGCTATGGAGGACCGGACCTGCGATTGATTGGTTACTTCGATGCCAGTTCGGGAGGTAACCAGGGAATACGCAAGTCGACCTCAGTTGCTGCATGGTGGCGCCATCACTTGGTGTAGCAAGAAACAGACTTGCGTTGCTCTTTCGACAATGGAGTCAGAGTTTGTAGCATGTACGTCAGCTGTTCAGAAGCTATGTGGCTGAGGAGATTCATCGAGGATCTTGGAGTCATCCCTAATGCTTCAGACCCCGTTACTATTTTCTGTGATAGTAAAGCGGCCCTAGATTACACTAAAGACCCTAAGTATCACGGTAGGACGAAGCACATTGACCTGAGGATGAACTTTATTAGAGAGAATATAGCAAATAATGAGGTGATATTGAAGTACATGCCCACTGACCTTATGGTAGTGGATCCCTTGACGAAGCTTATTCCGAAAGATGCCTTCTGCAGGCATGTTAGTTCGTTAGGCCTTCGTAGGGTTTGATGTACTTTCTTTGTTACAGGAATATCACTCATTGTATGGCTTGTATTTGAGATATTCACTATTATTTCGAGACATTTATCATATATGCTAGATTCATTTGTTCCCACTTATGATTGTGATAGCGCACATGATAAATATTATTAGTTCACAAAGTTATTATGCATATTGGATATGCACACACTAAATATATGTCAACAGGTTGATTGGCTCACTCACACGAGCAATCACCCTTGGCGCTTTGACAAGCGAGCAAGGTTGAGACAATTCATTTGATTGACGTTTTGAGTACCGAGCTATTGATGCTTTGGATAAGCAATCAATTGGCGCTTAGTAGCGAGCAAAATGAACATAATGTCGCCTTGGCATGTGCCAAGATGAGGTTAATTAAGTTAACCAAATAGAAGATGACCCATCATCTATATAAACCTGTACTGATAGCCGGATGTGAAGTTCAGAGTTGGTGCTTGGGAAAGAGAGCAATCTAGAATTTTGAGTTAAGCGCTTGTGGAGCGACTGAACTAAGATTCGTACGGCATGACTAGCAGACATATGCTCATGTAGATGAGATTGTCTGCCGTAACATGATAACCGGACACGAAATTTCAAATGTGGCGCTTTGATAAGCGAGCAATTTGAAATGTTCGGGTTAGCCACTCTGGGAGTGACTAGACTAAGGTCCGCACAACATGGCTATAGAATAGTATATTGTGAGAGGGTTACATGAGCTAAGCGATCAAGCAATGGAGGTGAGAGAATGAATCCCTGTTTCCTCACCATGTGAGTCCAGTAGGACAGGATTGTTAGTCCTACATCTAGTGCTCTTTGTGATCTTTGACTATACTACAAAGATATAGATTGATGTTGCTACTTTGGTTTCGATTCCTACGGTCAGGATTGATGAGACAATAAGGATCGATTCTGGGAAAGCAGTTGATTCATATCTGAGTAGTATTAGGGCAAATGGAAGACAATTTGATTTAACCTCGTTCTACACTTATTGTCGACAACTATGACGCTTTGATAGCGATATAGTAATAAGTGAGATACGAAATGGACATGGGCCCAAAGGTGGTTAAGTATGACTCTCTAAGGGATTAGAGATACTTGACCTTGTGAAAATCAAATGTGTCTGGAGTACTCTGAGTTTATGGGTTGTAGCATCTACGTCAACTAATTGAGTTTGGCGTGAGAGCTCCCACACTGTTTTCTATAAAAAGGGTAGATGTTTTTATGTTGGCCTTAACGGGTTTGATATAAAACTCCCGCATTGCAGGTGAACTCAACGGTCGCACGATCTGGCAACTGAAGATTTACGATTTTTTGGTTTGAGCTATAATTTTGCAGATGTGAGGATTACATCGTCCCCGCCATGGGTGAGTGGGAGATGTTGGATAATGGTAGTGCACAACACCATTATTTTGGTGGGACACCCATGTCTACTCCTTTTCCTCAATAACTCCATCCATTACCGAGAGGTCCTTTGAATGAGTGAAGGTTGAGTGCATTTTATTATTGCACATGTGATTCCTCCACTAACATTACACTCTCTCTCCTTCATTATAAGCATTGAACTTGGTTCTCTAAATAGAGCATGCATCGGATGATTATTAAGATGAAGGATTGAGAAAGTGAGAGTACACTATACGACAAAATATTGAGCTCCCAAATACTCTGCAAAATTCTTGTTGAACGGATCGTGAAATTAATCTCCGTTTTCATCTTACAAGAGATTGTAATTCGGAGACACCGCTGGGTCGTGGATTGGTTTGTGGATTGGTTCGAGATTTTCCGCACGCTTCAAGAGGTATTTTTTTAGTTCTCGAATATGTAAACTTATGCTAGTGTACATGGTATTAAATCCCTTCATAAATGTTGTATCATATTTATACAGAAGAATCTGAAGCCAATTTTATTTTGAACTAAGACGTCAATCTGGCTGTTAATTCTTGTAAAATAATTCATATTGGCAACTGTTAACGCCTGAATATATATCCGAACAGCAACTGCCCCAAAGGATGCCACAGCCCCAAAGGATGGGAGTGGGACTCTTGGCAACTGCCTCTGGTAGGTACTTGCCATGGTTTCAAAACTCCAAAGCATATTGGGGCCAGGTGGTTTACCGTGCACACCTGAAAGCAGTGTTTGTTGGTGCCTCAAAAACAAAAGAGTTTAATTTATGGCATTATGTTCTGGGAACTTTCTAGATCTAGAATATAAAATCGGCTAAGCTAAACAAATCATTTCTTCTCACCCTCTTCTTTTGGTTTGATTTATAGAGTTTTTGATATAGGAACTAGATTTTTGGTAGCCGATAGGAGAACTGTATCTGAGAAAATCTAGTTAAATAGAATTTTTTTTATGACCATTTATCGACGTGTATGGAATGTGATATTAATATAAGTTTATTGGGATTACATTGCAGAATGACATTAGTGGTTTACTATCTCAGTTAAAGGACATGCAGAGAAATAATTCAGAACTGGATGAAGAAAATAAGATACTGATTTTGAAGGTATTATTGTTCGTATCTAGTATAGTTCTTCGTTTCAATGGTTGACACCATTACCCAGTTGATTATTGTGTTGTTCTTTTTGTTTCAGCTCCAGGCAAAAGAACTGGATAATGACATGATGCAGAAGCGTCTAAATGACTTGGTAAATGAAAAAGCTATCAGTTCTGCAAATTATTCATTAATGAAAATTGATGATACTTGTCTGTGGCATAATTAGCTTGATTTGTCATTTCTGAAATAAACAGTTACTCCATCTGATAGGAGTGTCTCTTAGCATTAATACAAAGTGCTGCACAAGCTTATCAACAAATGTCTCTTTTTTATTCCGAAGACCCTCTTAGGCTTGTGTGGCTATCTTTGCGGGTTGAAAAAGTGGCTGGATTTCCCCGTGGGAGAAGTTGAATCAGAATCACTTTCACTCAAAGAACATATTCACCTAATCTGTACTGGGGTTTCTCTCCCCTCTCTCCCTCTTTTTTCCCCTGGAAGATCTTTTTTGTTATGGGAAAAAGAATAATTTCAGTCAAATGATAATTTTACAAGGTTTTGTCGCCTTCTTTGATCAACCAGTGCACAGGACATTGTCTATAGTTATAGTTTATAGCATAAAATGGCCCCACCAGATGATGAACATCCAGTTAAATCCCTTTGCCTATCTGTCCCATAAGATAATTTATAACATCCAGTTATTAATGAGGCAAAGGCTTAAGGAAATACATAGTAACAATTATGTTTAACTTTTCAATTTATGCATGTAATACCTAATCTAATTCCATTTTCATGAAGAAAAAAGAGAAATTCAAATGTAATAAATGTTAGGTTTGTATATAACGCGAACATGCAATCAAATTACATAAATAGTGCGGAAGCGCGATAAAATCGGATTTTAAATTTTTATACAAACCATCACCAAGATCAATCTATGTGCTCAATTAACGATATAAACGAAAGATAAAGAGAATAAGAATTATACCCTCGTAGAACAAAGCTTCCTCGGGTACAAGTTCAACTCCTAGTCTTTCGTGTTCTCCTCGAATGCTACGGTGTGATTCCTTCCTTTGATCAACGTTAACGACCCAAGTGTTTGACCTCTAGAGGTGATCCACCAAGGAAGAACAAGTATTCAAGAAGTTGGGTATTTGGCAAAACCCTAGTTTCTATCTCTATACAAATTGTAAGTACTCTCCACAATCTAATGCAAGAGTGTGTAACCCTAATCTATGATAAGACCCCTCTTATTTATAGATGTAGGAATAACCCTTCCCTAAACTATTTAGGATTAGAGTTTGTATTATAATTAAACTCCTTTAATTAATAATGTTCCTAATCCAATTAGGAATCCATGGGAGAGTACTTCTATTAATTAATTCTCAATCTCTATTAGGAATCAAATAATAGTAAAAGTAATAATAATAATAAGACTCCTCTTATTAATTTATATTTAATATTTCCAAAATATTAAATAATAAATATTAAGCTATTTAATTTATTCTATCTCCATAGAGTAAATTAAATACACTTAACTTATTATTACAATTATGCCATTTACTTCTTAAATAAATATTTTTCTTTTGCGGTGTGACCCTTTAGGTTCTCCATATTAAACCGGTTGTGAATAAATCAATTAGAACAATTCTAATCTTATTTAAATAAATTAAACTATTTAATTCATTTAAATAAATAATATTTATTCTACAATAAGGGTAAGCCCCCTTAGCGATCAACGACTTTCCAGATAATATAGATTTCAACATCAATCATAAAAGAACCTTTGAGTAAATAGTTACCGTACAATTCAATCCTTCTACCATACAATGTCCCAATTAAATATAAGACATGGATTTACTGTCAAGTCTTATTTCATTTAATTATATGTATTTCGATTCCCAAATGCACAACTCTAATTGATGCAAATTAGAAACACCTTTCTAATTTCATTCTGCCTTGGCCAAGGACTACTGAGTTATCATTTATCGAATCACATAGGACATTCATATCTTTTACTAGACGAGGTAGATTCTTTGTTGATCATTCACCTATCTCCATGTATAACTAATTATACCCAATCATACCCTTTGATATACCCACAAGGTCTTAAGGGACATGTCAAAGTATAACTCATTATACACAAGATACTATGATGATCTCAAGTCCAAGGATCACTTGTACTACTATCACTAGAGGAATTCCTATTGACAGGCGAGTAAAACTCCATTAGGTATTCCTTAGCGAGCCACGTTCAGTGAACTTATTCTCTAATAAGCACCTACATACTTGTTTTAGTGTCTCCACACAAATGATTATGAGATCAATCATCCTCTTCCTAAGAGCAAGCAACGTATGTACTAATCTATCCGGATCCACTAATCCCCAATTTAGTAATCCAACGATTAGGTACAATTTTAGTTTGTGAGCTATCTAGAATTTAGATCTCATTAGCATGATCACCATCATGATTCTAAAAGCATTGCTCAAAACTATGGGTTTATCACATTTAATATAACAGCACTATGTAGATAATATAAAATGACTTTTGAGAAAATCAATTCTTTATTAATAAATGAATAAGATTACAAAGTATATGCTACAACATATCAAATATGATTGGCTTGTGTGCATACTACTTTCAATCTCCCACTTGCAGTAAAGCCAATCGCCATGGTATCTAATACCCATCTTCTCTAAGTGACGATCAAACTGCTGTTGAGTTAAAGCTTTAGTAAATGGATCTGCAATGTTGTCTTGAGAGTCAACACGCTCCAGGGTGACATCTCCTCTTTCAATGATCTCTCTAATCAAATGAAACCGCCGTAACATGTGTTTGGATTTCTGATGAGACCTGGGTTCCTTAGCCTGTGCAACAGCTCCGTTGTTGTCACAGAATAAAGGTACGACTCCTCTAATGCTAGGAACCACTCCAAGTTCAGTTATGAACTTCTTCATCCAAACAGCTTCCTTTGCAGCTTCACTTGCAGCTATGTACTCTGCCTCTGTCACCGAATCAGCAACTGTTTGCTGCTTGGAACTCTTCCAACTCACTGCGCCACCGTTTAAGGTAAACACGTACCCTAAAACGGATTTACTGTCATCTTGGTCCGTTTGAAAACTTGAGTCTGTATAGCCCTCTAGTTTCAATTCAGACCCACCGTAGACAAGAAATACATCCTTAGTTCTTCTCAAGTACTTTAAGATGTTTTTCACTACCTTCTAGTGCTCTTCTCCTGGATTCGACTGATATCTGCTTGTTACACTAAGTGCATGAGCGACATCTGGTCTAGTACATATCATACCGTACATGATAGATCCTATTGCGGAAGCATAAGGAATCTTACTCATACGGTCTCTCTCCTCAGGTGTCTTTGGGGCCTGTTTCTTGGAGAGATGTATTCCATGGCTCATCGGCATGAGACCTCTTTTGGAATCTTCCATGCTAAACTTCTTTAGCATCGAGTCAATGTACTTTCCTTGGGTCAAGCCTAGCATCCTTTTAGATCTATCTCTATAGATCTTTATCCCCAAAATATAGGATGCCTCACCCAAGTCCTTCATGGAGAAGTGTTTAGATAACCAAATTTTGATCGACTGTAGCATAGGAACATCATTCCCTATCAGTAATATGTCATCAACATATAATACAAGGAATGAAACAGCGCTCCCACTAACCTTCTTGTACACACATGGTTCATCCTCATTTTTGATAAAATCAAACCTTTTGATTATCTCATCAAAACGGATGTTCCATCTTCGAGAAGCTTGCTTCAATCCATAAATGGATCGTTGTAGCTTACAAACTTGGTTTGTTCCAACCGTTAAAACAAAACCCTCTGGCTGTATTATATATACATTCTCCTCAAGCTCTCCATTGAGGAAGGCCGTTTTCATGTCCATTTGCCAGATCTCGTAGTCATAATAAGCTGCAATTGCAAGCAAAATCCGAATGGACTTGAGCATAGCTACTGGTGAGAAGGTTTCATCATAGTCAACTCCTTGTCTTTGTTTGAAACCTTTTACAACCAGTCGGGCCTTATAGGTCTCTACCTTGCCATCTGCTCCAGTCTTTCTCTTAAAGACCCATTTACACCCAATAGGCTTAATGCCCTCAGGTGGTGAAACCAAAGTCCATACTTGGTTTTCATACATGGAGTCCATCTCGGATTTCATGGCTTCTAGCCATTTCTCTGAGTCTTCACTACTCATAGCCTCTTCGTAAGTCAATGGATCATCATCATCTATGATGCGTACCTCATCATCATCCTCTATGATGAATCCATACCTCTCAGGTATCTTCGGTACTCTTCCAGATTTACGAATAGGTTGTGGTACAGTAGGTTCTTCTACTTGGTCAGGTACCTGACTTTGATCCGGAATATTTTGTGGTTCTTGAACTTCTTCAAGATATATCTTACTCCCACTGACCCCTTCAAGGATAAACTCCTTTTCCAAGAAGGCAGCGTGTTTCGCAACAAACACCTTTTGATCATTGGGATGATAGAAATAATACCCTACAGTTTCTTTAGGGTATCCCACAAATCTACACTTGTCGGATCTAGTCTTTAGCTTATCTTGTTCAAACCTTTTGACATAAGCTGGACAACCCCAAGTCTTAACATACTTAAGATTTGGTTTCCTCCCTGTCCATATCTCATATGGGGTCTTTGGGACGGATTTGGTAGGTACCTTGTTAAGTAGATATGCAGCCGTTTTTAGGGCATAACCCCAGAATGATACTGGAAGGTCGGTAAATTTCATCATGGAACGAACCATGTCCAACAATGTTCGATTTCTCCTTTCAGATACACCATTCAATTGTGGCGTCCCTGGTGGAGTCCATTGTGAGATTATACCATTTTCTTTGAGACAATTGAGAAACTCATTGGTTAAGTATTCCCCTCCTCGATCCGATCGAAGAATCTTAATACTCTTACCAGTTTGTTTCTCTACTTCACTTCTGAATTCTTTGAACTTTTCAAACGATTCAGATTTGTATTTCATTAAATACACATATCCAAATCTAGAATGATCATCAGTGAAAGTAATAAAATAAGAATACCCTCCTCGTGCATTCGTTGTCTTAGGTCCACAAACGTCTGTGTGTACCAACGCTAACAACTCTGTAACTCTTTCTCCTTTTCCACTAAAAGGAGATTTAGTCATCTTACCCATGAGACAAGATTCACAAGTTGGATATGATTCGTAATCAGATAGCTCTAAAAGCCCATCTTTATGCAACTTGGATAATCTTGTTTCATTGATATGACCGAGTCTACAATGCCACATAAAGGTATAATTAACATCATCTCTTTTTCTTTTCTTAGTTTGTTCAATTTGAAGTATGTTTTCATGCAAGTCAAGTATGTAAAGTCCATTCAGTAAATTGCCAACACCATATAAAACATTTTTATTATAAATAGAACAACTGTTGTTCTTTATTATAATATCAAAACCATCCATATCCAATACAGAAATTGAAATAATGTTTTTAATGAGTGTTGGAACATAATAATAATTATTTAAACTAATGAACTTGCCCGAAGGCAGTGCTAAACAATAAGTCCCTACATCCAATGCAGCAACCTTTGCTCCATTTCCCACTCGTAGGACGACTTCATCCTTGTTCAGCTTCCTACTTCTGCTTAGTCCCTGCATATTATTACATATTTGAGAACTACAGCCGGTATCCAATACTCAAGTAGAATCTTGACTTTCAGAAAAATTAATTTCAATCATGAACAAACCTAGATCGGAAGTCGAAGCTTCTCCAAGCTTCTTTTGGCCCGCAAGATACTCCTTGCAATTCCTCTTCCAATGTCCCGGCTTGTTACAATGGTAGCAAATTCCTTTGCTATCTGGATCAGGTTTCTTATTATCCTTTTTCTTCGCCTTGCCCTTAGCCTTCTTGTTTTTCTTCTTTTCAGAAGATACCTTGGGCCTCTTCCTTTTCTTGGAAGAATCATCCACTAGTAAGACTTGGTTCTTGTTGGATGAGAAGTGACCTTCAGCAGTTTTCAACATGTTAAGTAACTCAGGCAAGCTGACGTCCAACTTATTCATGTGAAAATTCACAACAAATTGTGAGAAGGTGTCCGGGAGTGACTGCAAGATCAAATCTTGACTTAACTCCCCATCCATCACGAACCCAAGCTGTCCAAGTTGTTCAATCAGATTGATCATCTTAAGGACATGAGTCTCAACAGCAGTGCCCTCGGTCATACGAGATCGGAAGAGCTCCTTAGATATCTGATATCTAGCAGTCCTACTTTGCTCACCATACAACTCTTTGAGGTGCAGCAATATAGTAGGAGCATCCATAGTTTCATGCTGACGCTGAAGCTCGTTACTCATGGATGCGAGCATGATGCATTGAGCCAAGATTGCATCATCTTGCCACTTTCTGAAAGTAGCAATCTCTTCCTCAGAGGCTGTTTCTGCAACATTTGCAGGGACAGGCGAATTTAGGACATAAGAAATCTTTTCAGCAGTGAGAACAATTCTCAGATTCCTTAACCAGTCCGTGTAATTCGGTCCGGTCAGTTTGTTAGCATCAAGTATGCTACGCAGTGATAGTGAGTTTGACATTTTTAAATTCTGCATGTGAAATAGACAACATTTTAACATTCATTCATTTAATTAATTACCAAAATAAATTAGGTATTTATTTAAATTGGTATCTCCCACTATTTTCATCAAACCATATTACCCTCATTATATAGTTCGGCAAATCTAATTAAAGATTTGCTAGTGAGAATAAGGATCCCATTTCAAATGTATATAGCCTTGTGTGACACAACAAACTATATATAAATAAATAGGTAGACAACTATTGTCAATTACATCACTATGTAACTCCTTGTATTTTGCCTCTTAGATTATTTTGATCAAGTGTGACACATCCGAATCAAAATTATCTAAGTTAAGTCCAACCTAGCACTTCCATATATTCAAAAGAAAAACACTGTCCTTGTGTGACACAACAAAACAACATCGTTCAGTCTATTTATAAGCATCAAATGTGATAAAGCAACATCTTAAATATTTAATACTTGCCTTGTGTGACACAACAAACTCATATTAAATATTAAATACTCTATTGCTTTACCATGCTAGAAGGCGACGTTCGATATTCCAAATATCTTTGAACGCTTAAGACTTAATATAATATCTTTGAGGGGTTTGTTATTATAAGTCTCATCTTGTTTAGCGCCCATGCACATATATACATAAAATACGCGTCATATTATTATACATGCGAAGCATGTTGGATAATATATAATATATATATAGTAAGCATGCACATATAGAATACTATATTCTATCCGGATTGATTATGGACTTTTATTCTAGTTTGGTTCACTAGAGCCACCAAGTGAACCAAAAGGTCAAACCTAGGGTGCAAGAATTAAATTTAAATATAACTATTACATTTAAACCCGGGCTCCAATACAAACGGGTCTTCAAGCGCTCCTTGCTCCTTTGTCTCCAATTCTTCAAAAATTAATTCTAACTAGTCCTATTACACAAACTATTTATAACAAATAGAAACCTTGATCAGCAGTCAAGGGGAAGTACATAGGAGAGAGATAGAATTTACATTAAGAAAAATTAGAGAAGACGAGGTACGCAGACCCCATTTATAAAAACCCATACATTCAAGCATCCACTAAAATAAATCCAATCACACATTGGTCAACAGTCCATAATCAATCCCTATTTATTATCATACATATCTCTATATGTATCAATAAATAACATTCATCTCATGAATAATAAAACCATTCCATATATGCATTGATATTAATTAATGGGCAAAAGTTTTGCTAATATTTAGTTTTGAAACAAAATAAACTCTTTTATTTTAATCAAAAACCAAATCCAAATTAAACTCCTTTAATTTTAGCAATCTGAAATCCTATTCCAGATAAAATAAACTCTTTTATTTTAAACTTTAATCAATTAAATAAACCATTTATTTTAATTGAGAAAAACAAAAAAAATTTCAAAGTCTGGACACCGGCGCGACCGCGCTCCATTTTGAACTAGGAGCGGCGCGACCGCGCTGCACCCCAGAAAACGTTTTCTGGGTTAGGGCGCGACCGCGCTCCAGAATGAACTGGAAGCGGCGCGGCCGCGCCGCGATGCAGAATCAGAAAAATTTTTCTTGCCCAAAAATTCGAACGTTTCGCATATCAATTCATACATGGAATCATCAAGATCGATAATTAGCACTAGATTAGGCTCTGATACCACTGTTAGGTTTGTATATAACGCGAACATGCAATCAAATTACATAAATAGTGCGGAAGCGCGATAAAATCGAATTTTAAATTTTTATACAAACCATCACCAAGATCAATCTATGTGCTCAATTAACGATATAAACGAAAGATAAAGAGAATAAGAATTATACCCTCGTAGAACAAAGCTTCCTCGGGTACAAGTTCAACTCCTAGTCCTTCGTGTTCTCCTCGAATGCTACGGTGTGATTCCTTTCTTTGATCAACGTTAGCCACCAAAGTGTTTGGCCTCTAGAGGTGATCCACCAAGGAAGAACAAGTATTCAAGAAGTTGGGTATTTGGCAAAACCCTAGTTTCTATCTCTATAGAAATTGTAAGTACTCTCCACAATCTAATGCAAGAGTGTGTAACCCTAATCTATGATAAGACCCCTCTTATTTATAGATGTAGGAATAACCCTTCCCTAAACTATTTAGGATTAGGGTTTGTATTATAATTAAACTCCTTTAATTAATAATGTTCCTAATCCAATTAGGAATCCATGGGAGAGTACTTCTATTAATTAATTCTCAATCTCTATTAGGAATCAAATAATAGTAAAAGTAATAATAATAATAAGACTCCTCTTATTAATTTATATTTAATATTTCCAAAATATTAAATAATAAATATTAAGCTATTTAATTTATTCTATCTCCATAGAGTAAATTAAATACACTTAACTTATTATTACAATTATGCCATTTACTTCTTAAATAAATATTTTTCTTTTGCGGTGTGACCCTTTAGGTTCTCCATATTAAACCGGTTGTGAATAAATCAATTAGAACAATTCTAATCTTATTTAAATAAATTAAACTATTTAATTCATTTAAATAAATAATATTTATTCTACAATAAGGGTAAGCCCCCTTAGCGATCAACGACTTTCCAGATAATATAGATTTCAACATCAATCATAAAAGAACCTTTGAGTAAATAGTTACCGTACAATTCAATCCTTCTACCATACAATGTCCCAATTAAATATAAGACATGGATTTACTGTCAAGTCTTATTTCATTTAATTATATGTATTTCGATTCCCAAATGCACAACTCTAATTGATGCAAATTAGAAACTCCTTTCTAATTTCATTATGCCTTGGCCAAGGACTACTGAGTTATCATTTATCGAATCACATAGGACATTCACATCTTTTACTAGACGAGGTAGATTCTTTGTTGATCATTCACCTATCTCCATGTATAACTAATTATACCCAATCATACTCTTTGATATACCCACAAGGTCTTAAGGGACATGTCAAAGTATAACTCATTATACACAAGATACTATGATGATCTCAAGTCCAAGGATCACTTGTACTACTATCACTAGAGGAATTCCTATTGACAGGCGAGTAAAACTCCATTAGGTATTCCTTAGCGAGCCACGTTCAGTGAACTTATTCTCTAATAAGCACCTACATACTTGTTTTAGTGTCTCCACACAAATGATTATGAGATCAATCATCCTCTTCCTAAGAACAAGCAACGTATGTACTAATCTATCCGGATCCACTAATCCCCAATTTAGTAATCCAACGATTAGGAACAATTTTAGTTTGTGAGCTATCTAGAATTTAGATCTCATTAGCATGATCACCATCATGATTCTAAAAGCATTGCTCAAAACTATGGGTTTATCACATTTAATATAACAGCACTATGTAGATAATATAAAATGACTTTTGAGAAAATCAATTCTTTATTAATAAATGAATAAGATTACAAAGTATATGCTACATCATATCAAATATGATTGGATTGTGTGCATACTACTTTCAATAAATAGGGTGATTTTATTTTGGACCTTGTGTGTGCTTTTATTAGGTGCGACTGACAAATGATGTTGTACAATGCGTAACTGGACATAGTTTCTGCAACTTGGTTGTATGCTTTATTCAGCTTTTTCTATTTTTGTTAAACTCACAGGAGAATACTGTACCATCCTTAAGGAGAGCTCTGAAGGATGTTGCAATGGAAAAAGATGCTGCAGTTGTTGCACGGGTATACACCACCATCACACAGTTCTTTTAATGAAATTTTACATGCTCTATTCTTTACCAACAAATTCTGATATTTTAGTGTAGGAGGATCTCTCAGCCCAGCTTCGCACAATTAAGAAACGTCTGAAAGAAACAGAAGAAGAACAATATAGAGTATAGAAATGGTTTTAATGTTAATTTAATGAAATCTGGCCCATCTTTATATACTCATAATCCTCTCTAAATAGGCTGAGGAAGATGCAGCAGCATTGAGAGCAGAACTTAATTTGTTACAGCAACAAGCAATAAGTGGTTCACTTGGTTCCAATACCTCAATGGGGAATTCACCAGATCACTTGCAAACTCTGGAGAAGGAGCTAGCCAATTTAAAATCTCAGCTAGAGGTTAGGCCGTTAGAATATGTTCACTGATAATTTCCAACTTTGATGTCAAAATGCTTGTGAGGAGCATCTCATTGTTGGTTTAAACTGTAGCAACAATCATTGCTGAGGCAGCAACAGCAAGAACATTTCACAGAACTGCAATCCCGAACAATTGCCCTTGTGTCTGAAAAACAGGAATTGGAAGAGAAGTATGCAGCTGTATCAAAAAGTGCCTCAGGTATGACGAGGTCAATTGTCATGGGTCAAATATGAACCTTGATTTGGAGTTCCGTAATAAACTACTTATTCAACTGCTGTAGTGCTAGATGAATTTGGTTTGTTTGATTCGTGATTCCATGCATTGATAGCTTGTTACTGAGCAACTGTAAGGCATGGATGCATGGGTTATAGAGATGCCTCAACATATACAAATCCTAAACAAAACTTAAGAAGTAGAGGATGGACACATCGAGTAGATGTGAATAAGGAAATCAGTTGCATATAACAGAAAGTTATAATAACAATAAAGAAGGATTTGTAAAGTATCTTTTATGGTAAACAAATTTAATATCATATGTTTGTTGCTGAAAATTTTATTCCAAGAATTGTACTAATGAGTTGTTATCTTGTTATGTAAATAACAAGGGATATATTTAAAAATACTAGAGTTGTTATATAAACACCTAACAAATAACTTGTGTGTGTGTATATATATATATTATATAATATATCCCCTTCTTTTTTCTGATATATAAATGTATTCTTTAAAAAGCCCAACAGGGGGCGTAGCCCACGTGCACATGGTGTAACAAGAGGCATGTGGAGAAAAAGACTTATATTTACCTATGAGACAGACCTTGTACACTCACCAATCTAACTCTCCCTAAAGTCCTACAAGAAAAATAGGCACACTATCATCTATCTATATTATAAAGCGGGAGAGGTTTGTAATGGTTACTTTTTGTAGTTTTGTGTCAAGCTTATGATACAAGTAAAAAAAATTCTACTTTTTCTTATCTGCTATAAATCTAAAAAGAGTCTAATTCTCTCTCTCTCTTTTCCTTCCCACTTTCTCTCAATTCCTATCGGATCTCAAATTTCTTTCTCTCCATTATCCCAAATTTCTTAATTAGTTACTGTTTTTAATATTATAAAGAAAAAAGATGAACAAATTTGTTATTGTGTGCCATTAGACTAGTATATCTAAAGCAAACTCTACCAAAATCCACGAAGGATAACAAGAGCCAGGATACATTGCCAAGTTTTATGATATCCCTTTTTTTATGGTATTTTTTCTTACTTTTCTTGGTACTTTAATAAGTTCCTTGGTAAAAGTACTTTTGTTTTTCCAATGATTATATACTTTAATGGCATACTTGAACAAAGTCATATTTAAGATTTCATGGAAACGTTATTTCAATAGCTGTTGTTTCATTATTGACAAGAGGAATTTGGTATTCAAATTATCACGCATAAAAAGTGTAAATTACGTCTGCGAGAGTGTCCGTGAAGTATTGGTGCTGGACACGTGGATGACAGCGAGAAAGACAATGTATATTTGTCCACATTTCATAGCTGAGAAACATTTAAGCTTTAGGTCAAATTGTTTAAAAAAGTGTACTTTGAACGTATGAATATAGAGGTCATCAATGCGTGAGTTATGTAAGTGGGATAGTTTATTTCTTGTTAGTAATCCCTTCATTATTGTCACAGGTCATATGAGATTGTAATAGTGTTACTCAAATCTGATCACATACTCTGAGATGGTTGTCTGGTTCCTTTCTGTATTAGCTACGAAATGGCGCTGTGCAGGTTCTTATTTGTGGGCCTTTGAATTAATCGTTTTACTACTAAACGAGTCACCTAAGAAAATTACGCAAATTGCCCAGGATATCAATATTTCATCGAGATCTTCAATAAAACAACATTTAACATGCTAAAGGAGTCATCTTTTTGCTGCGGTGGCATGCTGCAAGCTTCAAAAGGGATTCTATTTATATACATCGCAATAGCATTCAGGAACCTAGTTGCATGTTATTGTCATTTATTTATGAAGAATAAATTATATACGGATGGCCTGTAAAACTATAGTTTTACACCTCCAATAACAACATGTCACGTAGGGAATTTAGGAGAAAATTAAGAAATTTTAATTGCATCGGCAGATTTTGTATTATAAGTTATAACTTAATCTTTTGCACTATACTTTTTGAGAAATTTTCTTTTAGTCCAAATCTAGTAATGTGTGTTTTGACTCTTTATTTTGTAATGCAGAAGAAGTTACAGAAATAGCTCCCCACAAGGCAATCTCAACGGTTAGTGTATACTTTTGGTTGTTATCAACTCCAAAAGCAGCACAGCACTGTGGTCTGATGATATTCTCCTTTGCATGGTTTTAGAAAGTATATATGTAGTTTTTCTTTTTTTCCCTTTTTTGTTTCCTCTGGTAGTCCACTTGCAATCGTATGTCTGCATGCATGTATTTTTGTTCTTTCAGATGATGATGATTCTGTGAATATGATAATTATCTATCAAAAGTCTGATTTTTTTAATGCACCTGTTTGACCTGTATAGTTTTGTTTGGTTGCTGAATACATGTTGTTCTTTTGATTAGTAGTACTATGATTTGAGTTTAATGCAGGACAACATTCAATATGACAGATGCCAGCTCCTTTTTCCCTTTTCTCTTTATTTCTCGCCACCTGCCACACCCATTTCCCCTTTAGTTTTCTTTAAGTTGTGGCCCTTTCCAAAGTTCATTTTCTTTGGATGCTTCACTGCAATGCACGCATGGAATGATAGCTTAGGGTCTGTTCCTTAGGCCTAGTTTAGAATGGCCATGTGAGAATGTATTCTCCTTCATTGATATTTTGTATTTCGTCATCCTTTTGATTTAAATTTTTAAGTAATTCATTCTAGTTCAATTTCATTTTCTAAAAGAGCAAGTTTTTGCTACTTATAATTATAAGTTGGAGGGGGTGTTGACATTGAAGGATGAGGGTCGTGATCATGTGGACCTTCATCCTCTAAAACCTCCTTGGCAAAAGTCTTCCCATCTATTACGTTTCTGTCATTCACTTTAGTATTTCTCTTTTCCTTAAGTTCATGAACCACTATATATATGAAGATATTTGTATATAATGAAGCAATTTCTTTGGGTTCCACTTCCAAAGAGGGCCTTAAATATCATCTTGTTATTGCAGGAAGACAAGGAAAGACTTGAGAAGCAATTGCATGATATGGCAGTGGCAGTTGAGAGGTTAGAGAGTAGCAGACAGAAACTACTAATGGAGGTACCATCTTTGCTTATTTTGCATTCCACCATTGCCTGAAAGTGTAATATATTTAGTTTGTTTCTTAATTCTGTCAACAGATTGATTCTCAGTCTTCAGAGATAGAGAGGCTTTTCGAGGAAAATTCTAATTTGTCGTCTGCTTATCAACAAGCGACTGGTGGTGTTGTTCACTGGGAGAATCAGGTATGCGGTGCCTAACTTTTTGGAAAATCTGTTCAAGATACGCGAGGAAATTTTTCTTGCAACTTTTTAATAGTGTAGATTATATGTTCCCTGCCTCGGTGATTCATTAAAGCCAGAAACTACCATATCTTGGTTTGTAGCGTAAATTTTCTATTACCTTCCTATGGTTTTGAGCAAGTTGTATTGTCTCTATCTGGAAAGAGGTGACCAGGCGGTCCTTGACCCCCTCGTGGTCTTGGTGAAGTTCAACTATTGATATGTTTAATTGGTTGGGGTTGTTTGATACAGAGGTTTAGCTTGGTTGATACTTTATTCCTCACAGATGTGAAAATAAATCAGTATGCTTTGTGAGTTATGATGCAGCATGAAGGTTAAGCACTGAGATGTAGGTTCTATTGAAATATTAAACTTTGGGCACCCAAAAGTACAATTGTTCAAGTTGGAGAGGAAATGGAAATACATTGTTTAGGTGATTGATAACATAAAGTTCTGTGTTCCTCGATACTCCCTGGCTTTAGAAAGAGACATTCGTAGAATGTGGTCAGACTTGAGGTTTATTGTGTATTATCCTTACAAATTAACCAAAAATTCAACTTTGTTCTCCCTTTTATATGGTTCTTAATACATCCCTTTATCTCATGGGAGTCGATGTACTCCCTTCTCAGTTCTCACTCTATGGAACGCGTCCGCTTCAAGGGCTGTGGGGTTAAATTTCTAGTCATTATTAAGTCAAATTATCTTACTTTGTTCTATCCCGGAGGCGTTAAATTTTTTACTACGTCCCAATCCCATCAATTTTATAGGAGTTCTGTGGAGTGTTTCTATTTTCATTCTTGAATATATAATCTGCCCAATGTTTAATTCATGCAGGTGAAAGATTGTCTGAAACAAAATGAGGAGCTCCGCGGCATGTTAGTTAAAATGAGAACAGAGCAAGCTAATATGCCAGCATTGAACGAGAACATTACGCAGAGACAATTACTGGATTCCACCAAAGGTGGGGGTGACGAGATAAGTCCCCAGGCATATGCTGCTGATGTTGTCTCCCTCAAGGTTAGGTTCAGTTTGTACTGGTTATTAGAACACGTACCCCTTAGTTGATATACTTTTCTTTGCATTCCTTAAAAAATTAGCACCTTTTTTTCCCTAAATGTTTTTGGGAGTTGGGGGAGTGGTGCAGCAAAGTAGCCAAAAATTTGTAACTAATACTGCAAGAATTGCAGTTTACACCCTAGAGGGTTAAAAAATAAATAACAGAGAAGATGGCAAAGGTTAAGAGCGATTAAAGGGGAACACAAGTTAATAAATCTTTTAAGAGAACTAACTTCACAAGAATGCTATGTTCTATACTCTGAATAGAAGTAATAAAAATTACAGCAACCAATGATAAAAGTCATGTACAAGTAAGGCTATAAAATGAAACAAACGGTTCGGGCTTGATTCATACTCGCTCGACTAAAAGTTCGATTTGAGCTCAACTCGAAATATAAACGATTCAAATATGAGAAAATTTTAAAGTTTGATGAATTACTCGAACCTCTTTAAATTATAATTTTCTATTGATACTCGGATCATATTCGCTCGAAAAGTTCAAACTGCTCGGGCTCGATTCGAGATCGTGGTCTACTCGATAGCTAAATGAGCCTCAATCAAACCTTATTTTGGACTCGATAAATTTTATGAACTAAATCTGAGCAACTCAATACTCGGTTAGACTCGGTTCATTTACACCCATATGTACAACCTAACTTAAGCGACTAATATGACTAGTTTCTAACATTTTAAATTAAAAGGTGTATCTAGCATATGTCCTGCTATTTGCTGGAGCCCTAGTAATATATAAGAACATAACGAGAACGAGAACTAGAAAAAGAAAATGTTTCTGCTTTCATTTACTCCTGCATCAGGGAGTAAGCCACTTTCACTTAGGTTGATAATCAGGATGAGGGGATTTCTCCCAAGGGTGAAACCTGTAGACCTGTTATGTTGGTTATATGATAATACGAAACAGTGTTCAAGTAGATACGAGATAATTTGTTTTTGTCCACTGGGGCTTGTACACTGGTCACTCCATGACGGGGGATGACATGCCACTTGAGCTAGAACTCATTTGGCCCAACTGAGACATTGACTTGCCAACAGTGAATTGGTTTGGGGACTAACATGGGTAATGCACTATGCTTGTGATCCTCCCCTCATCCTTTTATTTTGCCACTTCTCTTTGCTGTTATTTTGATCATAATTACTGCCCTGCCAAATGGCAAGGCTTTTGTAGAAAAACTATCTTTTGATGAAGGAATGTAAGTTGTTTGATTAGTGTCACCCCAGAACCACAGACCATTACTCAAGTTGCTAGAGGCACTGACCCCAGGTGTTATGTTAATAGTATGCCATAGGATGGTAGTATGTATGTTCACGGATTGTTGATTCTATTGGTGCATTTGTGCCTGTGCATTTTGCTAGTGTTAAAAGTATGTATGTGCATATGCTCGTCAACTTTCCGATGTATAAGAAAAGCCAACAATCATCTGTTATAGGGCCTTAGCAATGAGTAAATATGGTCTGAACTCATCCTCATTAAAGGATTTTTAGTATACATGTCACCCCCTTTTGGTTTTTATTCAACCACTTAGGAAACTATATTTTTTAAATGTGAAGTAAAAAAATACTAATATTCTTACTACCTCTTTGGGTTGTAATTATCCTTAATAGGGTGAACTTGTTAAAGAACAGAGCAAAGCAGAAGCACTATCAGCAGAGGTTTTGCAGCTCTCAGCACGGCTCCAGCAAGCCACACAAGCATACTACAGTCTTACACGCCTGTACATTCTCTTGGTCCTTTTCTTTTTTCAATTTTCTTTTCGGTCTAAAATTTTATCACTATATCCTTTGCCGACATTCTGGATTCCCCCCTTGATTTTATGTTTATTGCAGCTATAAGCCTGTGCTGCGGAACATTGAGAATGGTCTCCTCAAGATGAAGCAAGATGGTTCTGTAAGGGTACAGTAAAGTGGCGTGTCACGTGTATAGGTGTTCAATTATGTGCATGGGCCTTCCTATGGAAATGGCCTTAAAAAAATGTTGTGGTCATTTGTGGTATACGCTATATTGAGGCAGAGAGGGTATAATAGAAACTATAAAATGTTGTCAATAATTATCAGTATTATTTTTTATGTAGCTCATATCATGTAATACTACTATTATAGTTGTCAATGGAATATAGGGTACTAAATATGTCGTTACTCCATTTATTAAAATGCATCTAATGGTGTATAATAAATCTTAATTTCCAATTTTTGTTATCTTTTTCTCTATATCTCTCTCACAAACATATCGTTATGCCTTTCGTGCGAGTCAAAACTTACTGTTAATTTAGGACCGTTATAGTTACGCCTTTTTATATTCACATTGTGGAATGTGGACGTAAATGTAGTTTTTTGCCTTGTTTTGTCATAGACCCAAAAGATGGGGGACCAAATTCCTGTATTTGAAGAAACCAAAACAAAAAAAAAGAGGGATTTGTCCGCTTACCTAACAAATTTATTTTTGAAAAGAAAATTGTCATTTCTGCAAGTACTTTTTTCAAGGGATAATCCTTTAGTTAGTCCTCAAAGTCTAAATGTTTTTCATGTTTAGTCTCATAAATTTTTCTTTTTCTATATTTGTTTTGCGTATTTTGTCTTCAAGTTCAAACTATAGTTATTTTTTATGTTAGTCATCAAACTTTTATTTGTTTCACATTTAACCCTAAACTATAACTATTTTTCAGGTTTAACCCTTAAAGTATAGTTGTTTTTCCAAGTTAGTCCTCTTTAATTGCTCTTTTTTAATAAGGTTGGACTGAGATGACAAAAATTATGAAATTTGAGGATGAAATACGTGAAAAAATAATTACTTGAAAAATATATATGTTCAAAAAAATTATAACTTGAGCTGACATTGCTGATGTAAAATCCTAGAATTTATGTACAAATACAATTGGATAGATTTAAACAAAGACCCATCAACTTTGATTGCATTTTTAAGATTAAGTTTCAAGCTTAAGAAAATTTTCTCTTCCTCTCAGGTCTTGGTTTACTCTTCCTTCATAACCACCACCACAATCTTCTCTTCATCGTAAAAAGTAGTAACCATCACTGCCCATAAAACCTGTTACCAAAAACCATTAATCAAATCAATGATCCAAATTAATAAAATTCCAACTATAAACTCCAATTTCCAACCAATTGCCCTTTATTTGCCCATCACCATTACATACTTGAAACAGGAACTGAATGAAAATCAAATAATAGCTGCTAGTCTGCAAGATTTTGGATACAAACTCTGCTTGAATACAGTTACACCACGGCGATCAACTCTTCTTGTTACAAACCATCCCCTCAGAGAATCAAAGAAATCAAAATACTTATGTTGGAGAAAAGGGCTTAAAGATGGATTCATTTTGTCAAAACATTGAAGCTACTCAACTATGATAACTAAATCTGTCCGGAATAATCTCAACTGACAAAATTTGTACTACATTTTATAACAGATTGGACCAATATTCAACCACCAAGGCAGCAAGTCAAATTCCAATTAGCAGAAGGAACTCGACAAATATAACAGATAAAAAAAATAACCAACACAGAATGAGATACTGAGAGGCAAAGCAATCATCATGTACTGCTGCTTGGAGATGATGGAGCTGACGCAGTGACAAGCTGAGTTCTTGAAAAAGACTCAATTGCCTTCAGACCTAACATTGAATTGATATCGTTACAGTTATAGAGCTCATAGTTGGATCCCCGTTTTAGGCAACGATGAAGAGGTAAGGCTGGAAGAACCCAAACAATTTTTCAACATGCTTTGCTCACTCCTCTGTATTCTCTGTAAAACAACAAAGAAAACACAAGTCAAAATGCATCGTAAGTACTAGCCAAAACTAAAGCCGAAACCAGCCATGGTGATTTCTATGTGGGATTCCATTGCAAGACTTTCTTCTGCTTCTTGGATCTCATGATTGGAGCTGTTTTCATTGCTTTAAATTTCAAGAAAAAACAAAAACAACTATGTGAAAGTAACTCACCTCAACTTGTCCCAGTGTTGAACTTTGGTATGAAGAATTTTGCAGATTCCGGCGGCTTGAGAAGAGTATTATCTTCTCATTCAATTTATAGATCAACACAAAAACTTGAAAACTTCGTAATTTGATCTCCACATTGGCTCCTAAGCTTTTTCCATCACGTTTTTGAATTATTTCACGAAATGAAATATTTATCAGTACAAATAGTACTTTGGAAAATTTTACTAGTACAAATACTAGTTTTAGTTTGGTGAAAAGTAGGTATCACTATGATGACCAAAGTTGATTTTAACCCGATACCAATGACAGTTTCTCAAGAGAGACCCTCATCACCTCATGATGAGCAAAAATCAGGAACTATGTGTACAACATTACCAATAATTACCACATGAACAAACCCCGTCTCTAAAATGGTGGATGCGGTTTACATCTCGAACTAGAATCTCTCTATATGCAATAGTGGAAATGAACTTTGTAAAAGAATGGCAATCTTCACATAGCCTCAAGTTCTTGGTGATCTTAATGGCTCCCCCTCGTTTGCAATTGATCAGCCCAAAGGCAAGTGCCAACTTTTCACTATGACCCAGTACAATTCTTTCCTTCTCCTCTTCACCAATATCATAGAGCACCGCTTTGGTCTGTGGCACGTAGCCTATCTCCCTCATATCCGTTGACAATTTTAGTAATAGAGCATGGATCTGTTCAATTTGTGGGTTGAGCTTGTTGGTTGACACGAATGAGTAAATTTTCCTACTCACTTCGATCCAACTACAGCCTGAGAGATTTTGAATTCCTCGAGCCTCTTGAAGCTTTTTTATTTTTTTAACTTCATCCAACATCTCTGCTTTTGCGTATATTTCAGCCATTACTACATAGTTGCCAGCATTTTCCGGCTCAAGTTCAAAAAGCCTTTTACTTGCCCTCTCCGCAAGCTCAACATTGCAATGAATCCTACATGATCCAAGAAGAGAACCCCAAACTGTGGGTCCAGGTTCCATTTGCATATCTTCTATAACCTTGGCTGCTTCATCCAATCGATTTGCTCTACCAAGAATGTCGACTAGACAAGCATAGTGTTTAACACTAGGATACATCCTATGTTCTTTTACCATTGATTCAAACAAACTCTTCCCCTCCTCAACAAGCCCTTCATGACTACAAGCTCCCAAAACACTAACAAATGATATAAGACTTGGCCGGATTCCCGTGAAGAGCATCTCTTTGAAAACTTCAACAGCTTTCCTGCCAAAGCCATGAATCCCATAACTTGAAATCATGGAATTCCATGAGACCACATCTCTCCGAACCATTTGATCAAAAACACGACGCCCAAGTTCAAGATCACCACATCTTGCATACATAGTCACCAGAGCATTAATAACAGGCAAAACTGAATCAAGACCTTTCCGAAGTACATAGCCATGTAACAATTTTCCTTGCTCCAAAGCAGCTAGTGCAGTACAAGCTTGGAGAACACTTACCATCGTCACTGAGTTTGGCAACAAGTCATGGGTCTCAAGCATCATATCCCTGAAATACTCCAATGCTTCAAAGGAACACCCATTCTTTGCATAGCACGCAATTATTGCACTCCATGAAACCACATTTCTCACCGGCATCTCATTAAAAACACAACTTGCATTCGATACACGACCAAACTTGGCATAAATATCCACCAAAGTAGTCATAACATGAACATGACTCCCATACCCATGTCGTAAAATGTGGGCATGAATCTCTTTCACCTTATCCAATAACCAAATCAATGAGTCCCCAGTAACACATGCCTTTAGCACATAAGTATAAGTAAAATTATCCGACAAAATCCCATCCCCATTCATCCTACTGTAAAGATTTAACACCTCTTCACCATCACCCGCATATGTCAGCGCCCGAAAGAGCACATTCCAAACACATGTAGTTCTCTTGTGAATATTATCAAAAACCTTTCGTGCATGTTCAAGTGAACCCAACTCAGAGTACATAGTAATGAGTTTAGTCGCCGTGTAAGGATCCTGATCAAGCCCATTATTACTAAGTTGGCGGTGAACAGCTTCGGTGTCGGATAAAGAGTTTTGATGGGAGCAAGAGAGGATTAAGAGCTCGTAGGTTTGCGGGTTGCGCTCGTGAGGGAAGGCTTGCAGGGTCTGTTTGCGGTTGCCTTTTTGAATGAGAGATTGTATAAATTGGTTGTTGCTAGTGGCGGTAGTGGAAGGACGAAGGGTGATGAAATTAGGGTTTAACCGTGAGGATTGGTAAGAGATTCGAAATGGGTAGAGGGAAAATATTCGTCCAAGGGTTTTGGGGGCCGCCAACATCACAAGAATGTTTCCGTTGTTTTGTTGTCACTGGGTCGTTCAAATCTGTCCGTGTAGGAACACCCATTCTTTGCATAATATTATGAAGGTATAAATCAAAAAATAGGATAAACATATTTGTTAATATAAAAATAAAATATTTATTATGGGACATCTTACAATAGAAATTAGAAAGTTTAATACGAACGGAGGGAGTAAAGTAAACAATTATATTCATGAAAGTATAGGTAAAAAATACTCATTCCGTCTTAAATTAATTGCTTAATTTTGACCTTTTAAAGTCAAATTGACCATTTTTAAAACTAATCTTTTTACTATTTTTGGTAAAATATAGGTGAAGAGATTATAACCAAAAGAAAGTATATACAATTTATTACTAACCCCAATTTTTATAATTTTAGAAATATATTTATATATGCTTAATTATTAATTCTAAAAATAGTTAATTTGACTTAAAAAAGTTAAAATTGAGCAATTAATTTGGGACGAAGTGATATTACACATTAAAAATTTTAGTAGAGAAATTTTTTTTCTATCAAAGTGGCGTTTGATGTTCTTTCATGTCATGTCAGTTTTAAAATTTTCATCATTCTTTAAATCGGTCTTCTACTCAAAAGAGAATGGAGTTATAATTTTAAAAATTGAAATGAAAAGAATACATTTAACTATATGATTATTGAAAATCAAGAAAGCCCCACATCGGCGAATGAAAAATAAATAGAGCATCACGAAAAATAAAATAACATAGAATCATCCAAAAAAAAAAATCATCAATCAACATCATGAATACCTTTGTGTAGTACAATAATAAAAAATAATAGATATTGCTTATTTTTTAGACTTTTCGTTCCACAAAAAATGTTTATGTAATTTTTTAGTTAATTTATAAAATTCTAAAATTTAAAATTAATATGAATTTATTTAGGTTTGATTAATACAATCATTAATATTTAAACTACTTGACAAATTATTACTAAGTGAAAAATTATTGTTTTTAAAATTAAAATAAATTCATGTTACAATTTAAAACTTCATGATAGGTTAAAAATATTTAAAGTTTTAATGATAACAAAATTAGCTAAAAAAAAAGAGGAAATAAAAAAAATTAAAAATTTTCATTTAGAAAACCTAGGTTAGTGTCCTCGGAAGTCATATTGCATGTTTATTATCTGCTTGCTTGAACAAATTTGCTTACCAATACATTTCCATAAAAACTATAAACTAAAAGGAAAGCTACAAATTTGAAAGTTGAAACTGTTGGGTCACATACGTCTTACTTGGATTGACGAAAAAATTTATTTACTTACACTTAGTATGGGCCAAAATTTCAATTGATCAAATGGGCTTAAAATTAATTGGTTATGTGCCTAAAAGAAAACATAACTTGGGTCAAGCTCTTTAAAGTTCAAACTTACAAGTCCAATATTTGAACCAAGTTTTCTAGTGTTTGGCTATTAAACCAAAATGAATATTTATGAAAGCCCAAAACACTTTTATCTTTTCTTAAAAAGCCCAATTCCGGTTACTTATTGGAGCATACTTGAAGAAAATTTTCTTATGTGGAAAAATGGAATATATGTTTATTTGTGGCAAAATTAGAAAGTACGCACAAAAAAGAAGATACGCACAAAATATAACAAAACTTATAAAACCAATCAAGAGCTTTATGCCACAAAATGAATATCTCTAATAATTGATAATGCCGCAAACCAAATCATAATAAATGTCAAACCTGTTCAAACCATAATCTAAAATATTTAATACAACTCCAAATAAACTAATGTATCACAACCTAAATAGAATATATAAACTATTGGATAGAAGGGAACTCTCATCACACTTGTCCTTGATCCCTTGATTACCTGCCAGAAGGAAAAACACAACATGGGCCAAATGCCCAATATGGATACAGGTACAAAAATAATGAACTGAAACAACTTAACTTAATTAACTGAACTGAACTGAAACAAACAAAACTAACACAACGAAATAGTAGGCTGAATCAAATGGGTTGGTGTTATTTCATACCGAGCTCAAAACAAAAATATATTTTGCCACACATGCAAGTCAAATAATGGCACACAGGCAAGTCACACACATTGGACCGCGAATCCAAATGCATGTAAAATCGGAAGGCGTGTTTGACACATATATCACCAATCCGCAAAACAGAACAAAACAGAAAACTAGAGTTGACCCATATGCTTCCCATATCAAAATCACCATATGACAAACTCCCACCGGAGTACAAAACAGAGATGTCGTGGACTAATCACACTCCACGGAAGGTGTCATGCCTCTGTGCTAAAAGGACATGCCTGTGGTACCCCATAGGTGATTATAGCTCAGGTATACCCTACGACATATTCTAACAAACATACAATGTCACAACACATGCGACAAAACACCAACACAAAGGGGTTCTAATGTGTACGTGTCAAACCGAAACAAATCATTAACACAAAGTCTCTAAAATATATTGACATGTACATTTTTACAAATATCAAAATAAATACTAAACATATGTTAACCTAATTCAAAGAGTACAAATACGAGTTCTATGCATCAACGCTAACATGAAACTATTATATTAATTTCACAAGGAATAATTGTGTGAAATAATAACGAAATTTGAAACAAGAAACAAAATGAACTAATTAAATTTAACAAGAGTATCGCTGAAGGAGTACGAAATTCGTACCTAGATTAAGCAATGTAATACCCAGATTATAATTCCAAATATTATTCTGTTAGGAATTGCATATTTAATTTGATGATGAGGTAATATTAATGTATATTTGTACTAATAGTTTTTGTGAAGTCCTTAATGAGAATATGATGTACAAGGACTTAGAATAGAAGATCAAACTTGTTATGTTAATCTATTGAGTTGATCAAATGTATAGATGATATGACTGAATCGATTGAATAGTCCGATTAAAAGATCGTAAAGCTTTTATATTAAATTGTTAAGTTCATTGAAGATCGTAGAGTCTGTAAAAATGAATCAAGATCGCAGAGTCTACAAAAAATAGTAGAGTTCACTCTAAGATCGTAAGGTGAATCAAGATTGCAGAGTCTGCTGAAAAATTGTAGAACAAATTGTAGAGTATTTCTCAATTTATAGAGCAAGCCGATTGTAGAGTAAATCGTAGAGCACAGAACATTGAATGAATTAAGCCAAAAACTATACGATCTCCATGAAACTCTACAATCAGTCAAAGTAGTAGAGCATGTCAGGTCTGACATGAGACTGACATTGAGGAGCCTTGCAAAATAAAGAACCTGAGATGTTTGTCGATGATCTTAAGTTTAAATTGAAGATCAGATCGAGTTATGTCTAATAGCTAGTTTGGTGAAGTGACATCACCCACATGGTAGGTACTGTAGCAGTCAGAAGTGACCTATCAGAGCCAAAAGTAAGTTGAAACATCCTCCTTGGAAGTCAACATAAAAAATCTTTTATGATAAGAGCATTAAATGCACAATGACAAGTTTCCAACGGAAAAATATCGAGGATTTCTATAAAAGGGAGTAAAGATTCAATCAAACAATACGAATCACGAACTTTAAGCTAATTTGCTTCCCAATCTCCAAGAAAGCTCTACCAAGTCTGAGTGACTTGAAAGAATCTTAGTGATTCAACTTTGTAATAAATCTTAGTGATCTGATCTAAGTGATCACCTCCTCTATCTTTAGTGGATTTCCTACAGGTAGAGTAGAAGAGTGGACTATGAGTTATTTATATTCTGAACCACTTAAAAATTTCCTGTATAATTTATTTTCCAGCATTTACATTTCTACAGTTAATTTTTATATTTGATTGTGACTTAATTCCACAAAGACTAAATTCAAAGTTGAGATTTTTCTTTAAATCTTTAAAAGGGTTTTTGAACTAATATTTTGCTGTGCATAAGTAATCTAAGATTGATTAAGTCATAATCTGATAATATCACTTAAAACAAAATGTTTTTAAGATCTATTCAAACCCCCATTTCTAGATCTTCTCGTGTCTTTGAGAAACAACATATTCGTTAAACTCCTTTCGTCCGAGCTAATTAAATAAAATAATAATAACTATAAGTACATTTGTAAAAATATTCTTGTCATCTTTTATCTTTAATCCTTTAATTATTAATACTACTACTAATCGCCCAAATAATCTTCACATTTTAAATTGCACATTGACTGCCCTTCTGTTCCAAACAAAACTTTATTCTAACTTATACCTTCATCAACATAACTTAATAATATTAATAAACTATTAGTCCAATTAAACCCCCAGCAGGTTTTATCCAACTACTAATAATGATAGTACATATATATATTTTGTATATTAGCGACCAGGTACTTAAAGAATTACATGAATATATAATAAATTATCGTACATATACTTTCATTAGATTTTGCCAAAAATTAAGTGACTTTAATATAGTTCATTCACACCTTGACAAGCACTCACGACTGGAATCTAAGCCTGCCTATTTCTTTATTATTTTATTTTATTTGTTAGTGAAGTACTACTATCTTGGATCAAATCTTTGGTGTGCAAATTAACAAATTCATATAATATTCTAAATGCTCAAAACTTAGTATAGAACTTACATTAGAACGTGAGGTTACTCTTCCTTTGCTTGATTCCTAGATTCGGCTGCTCTGTTTTTCTTTTCTTTACCTTCAGTCAGTTTGTATTAGACTATTATGTGTAAGATTAAGTTTTAGAAATTTATTTATTAATAGATCTTATTAATTCACCTAATTACAATAAAATTTAATTGTTGTTTCCTAGAGGCACTTAGAGATCTAGAAGGGGGTTGAATAGATCCTTTTAAAACTTTTGATTAATAAAAGATGTATTACCAGATAATGAATTAATCAAGATTAATTATGCACAGCGACATATACTTTTAAAACCCCCCTTAAAGATTAATGGAAAATTCTCAGTTTTAAATTTAGTTATGATTTTAAGTCACACAAACAATATAAATAATATGATAGAAGGTAAGAACAGAAAAGTAAATGACACAGGCAAATTTTTAAGTGGTTTGAAAAATGAACAACTCTTAGTCTACTCTTCTACTTCAACGAGTAGGAAATCCACTAAGGATATAGATCACTCAGATCTTTACAACTGAACCACTAAGGTTCCTTCGAGTCACTAAGTCTCGAAATATGGACACTTAGTCCTAGATCACTAAGATCTCTTCAAGTCACTTAGACTTGGAAGATTGTCATTCAGACAATGAAGAACTGTTGTTTAAATGATGTTGAGAGGTGCTGCTAAGTTAGCAATAAGCTTCTATTCTCAGGTACTTAGCAGCTTGAACTAATAGTTCAAAATGGTAGAGTTAGTTTGTGACGCCCCCAAAATAGGGTCCACACAACCCAATTTGAGTCGTCAAAATACATACTACAAATACAAAATTTTCTATTTACAACTATTATAATATTGTGCAAAATACAATAACACATATGCTTTAAGTTCCCAGTACAATAATTGTGGCATACACAATATGACAGTATTCAGACCCAAATTAAGTCCTTAATATAATCATTGCCACACTATTTTATAATATATTGAGGATTATTATAACTACATACTCGGACCATCACTCCATTCCCCTATTTTTCCCACTAGACCCGGCTACACTTTTATTTTCCGAGGAGAACAATGGAATACAAAGGAACAATGTGAGCACAAATAGCCCAATAAAAAATATCATGACTAAGATAAACAAATTATCAATAGCCTTCAACAGTAATAAATCAGATATTGAGAACATATAGTATAAGTTTTCAACAAATATTTTGCAGCAGAATGAGTAATCCATTAAAAGAGTCAAATAGATCATAAAGTCTATTATCTTTTCTAGTTAAAAAACAAAATCAACATCAATATTTTATTCCTGTAACACAAATCAACAGTTTCTCTTTGCATCCAAGCTAAAGAGAAACTTCCACCACTTGCCTTTATCTGTAACACCAACACTTATGATTATACCAATTCGCAGTTCCTGGCCATAATCATGTCGATCAATTAATCTTTGCACTCAGGCCAAAGATATTTAATTATAACACCCATGATCTTCATCATTTCAACCAACAACTCATCTTTGCACTCAGGCCAAAGATATTCAAATATAACACCCATGATCATCATCATCTCAACCAACAACTCATCTTTGCACTCAATCCAAAGATATTCAATTATAACACCTATGATCACCATCATCTCAACCAACAACTCATCTTGATAATTAGTACAATAATAATGATATGATGAATAGACAGAAATAATCACAATAATAATAAAAATAAATAATACTGATTTATCTTGAATCCAAATTGTCAACATGATATCCAGAAAATCGATTAGAGCTCTTGATATTATATAATATTTAAGAAAATATAAAGTTTATATCTCAAATATCACGATTAAAATTTAATAGGAAGATTCATGTGAAAATATTAGATGAAGCGTGATGAGTAGATTTTATATTTATTGATTGGGTATGTTTGACTTGATTATTTTGCTTTTCAAGAGAGGTTTTGGTAGTATTTTATTGCATTTTAGTAGTTTTTGTGAATAATTGATTTCAACCTATGTTGGTGTAAATAGAGAAAATTATTGCAAGTTTAGCCTTAATTTGTTGCTACAGGTAAAAATGATTGTTTGGCGAAAGTTAAACATTAAACAGATATATGTAGCTGGGATTCATGTGAAAGATTGGCCAAAATAGGAGCACAAAGGAAGAATTGAAGGATGGCCAGGGACCAAGGGTCGCGGCTTGCATAAGCAAGGGGCTAAGGCGTGCGGTTTAAAGAACAAGAGCCGCGTCACAACAAACAAGGGGGCCGCGACGCAGGAGAATACAAAGGCATGAGCCGCGACGCATGAATTCAAGAGCCGCGACGCTTGAACGCGGAGACTAGCGCGCGCGTGTAGCCACGCGCCCGATGGATTTGGATTCTTTTAGCTAAGATTTGATTTATGTTGCACTTATCGTGTATGGGTTGAAACATATTAGTAGTTAGTAATAGACTGATATATTTAGGTTTATTTTTATTCATTTTAATAAATTATCATTCAGTATTCAGTAGTATTCAGTACGTAAGAAAATAGGGGTTTCATCAGAGCTTTATTCCAGAGGAGAATTATAGTTTAGGAGCAAAAACTTGATTCAAAAGAGTTTATTTCTTCTCCTCTATTACTTTATTTTGTAATCTAGAATGGCTTTTGATAAATCATTGATGTTTTTCACTTTCAATATGAACTAATTTCCTTAGTTAAGGATTCAATGGAACCCGATGATATTATTTAGTTAATATTTATTAATTCTTATATTTAAATTGATTATGAATTGAATTGTTTATTATATCTTGTTTTGTTTTGTCATAATTGCCTGATCAACAATTATTAGATGGATTTAGATGAAATCTAACGATAGATTCTAAATTAAGATCTGGGTATAATAACTTGTTATTAGTAATTCTTTTTAGTAATACTGATTGCTAATGGGATGCTAATTTTGTGGACGATATATGAATATACCTGAATACCACAAGAAACGGGTGGAAAATAATTCTTAATGAATTTATTATTATTGTTTCTCATAGGAATATAGGGAAATTGACAATAATAGATATGCTATATAATTATTCGAAAGGTGGTTATATTAATTATTAGTGATTTTTCGTTGACAATTCTGATTAATCAATTTAATAAAAGAATGATAGTATTATTTGAATAATTCATCGGGGGAAATTGACTCCTTAACCTTTTTATTCATTGATTTAATATTTCAGTAGTTGATTATTTAGTAATTCTCTCATTTGATATCAAAATTATCTAGATTAAATTAATTGATGCATAATTAGTGTTAGAATTATTTAGGTTATTATTCGCTCCTCGTGGGATCGACAACTCTAATTTCACTTTAGTACTTGATTGACCGTGTATACTTGCACGTAAATTGCTAGTGTAGATTTAGCTCAACAAAGCGCAAACTATTAAGGATATTCTACTAATTTTAGGAATTTTTACCATTTAATGAAAAGGTTGTGGAAACGAATAATAATTTCTTATCATAAATGGAGGAGTATGAAAGAAAATGATATCCCTTACCTTAGTACAAAATTAGATGCTGCTTTCTATGAGGTTGATCAACTTGAACAATTCTTGCACTCTTATTTTATTTTCTCTCAATCTCTCCTCTTTACTAATACTCAAATTTGAGATTTTCTTTCTCTATTTCTCTTGCTATATTTTTGGTGTGTCTTTACCTCCGGAAGGTGTATCATTTTTATAGGCAATGATTAGGAGGCAAGCTTTCGTTAATCAAGGAATTCAGTCACGGGTTTCAAACCCAACAGTATACCTATTTGAAAACTTTGGCCATTGAGGGGACACTGCAAACAAAATAATTCACAAGTTGCCAAAATAAAATAAATGCACCACTTGAAAAATTTGGCAAATGAGGGCTACCCTTTGAAAGAATTCTCAATCCTCCCAAAATCAAAAACACACTTCTTGAAAAATTTGGCAAATGAGGGCCACCCTTTGAAAGAATTCTCAATCCGCCAAAATAAAAAATACACCTCTTGAAAAAATTTGGCAAATGAGGGGCCACTCATTGTAAAAGAATTCCGTATCTTCCAAAATCTAATAGAACAATACCAATTAGAAAGTAATTGAGGGGCCATCCATTTGTAAAAAAATTTCGCATATTCCAAAATCAAATAGAACAATACCAATTTATTCATCAATTATTCATATCTTTTCAATTTTGCAATATTTATTCACAATTAATATTATAGACTCACAATATTGACAACCAGATTATTCTCAAGAAAGAGGGGGCCTTTCATATAAACGACGCGTAATCAAATAACCCCTTTCCTCGACAGAACTTCTAGACATTGCCAATAATACTAATTAATCTAATAATATCATATCAAATAATATTATTTATTGTGCCGTGATAATTATTGGTTTAATAATACAAAATACTCTGTAGATGTTACTGTAACAATTATTGAATCAATAATATGGGATACTATGTAATACCGTATGCTACTGTTGGAATACCGCGTGCTACTATTCTTTTATTATCGGGTATTTCAACAGTTGCAGGTGATAGTACCGTTGACAATTTTGTTATAAAAAGTTAGTTCTGTCGTTTTCAGTATCCGACAATTAGTCATTGTGGGGTCCACCAATACTTTGTTATTTCGGCGCCTTCGTACTTTAATGAATATAATATTCCCCGACAGGAAGAATATTTTCCGACAGAAAGAATATTCCCCGACATACTTTTTATCTTATAATAGGCACATTTCACCCTTAGCTTATCATTTCATTAATTTAACAAGTTACTGTTTAAAATAAGAATTTATAAGAAAGTTAAATTCTATTTATTGAAAGTCGGGGTCTTACATAGTTCTTTTTACTTTGGCAGAGCTTAGGCTTTTTGACCAGAGTTTGTTTTTTTGAATTTGAATCTTTGTTGTCTTTTATAATCTGCCGGAAAATCTTCCCGTTGCTAAGCTCCCGTTGGTGCATTTAATGCTCAGATATTCTGGGATCCTTGATGTTGACATTTTAAACTTATGTGTCAGCTGCTTCTTGACATGCCTGTCACATCAGCCTGCAACCTCACCTACCACCTGTGAGTTGTCGCTTTTAGCAAACTAGCTGGTAGACACATCTTCTAATTTTTGATTTCAACCAAGGATATTTGGTGAATGCATTAGGACCTTTAATCAGCAACATTCTAATGTCAGTCTTCTTGTCAGACCTGACTTAGCTCTACGAAGGGAGTAGTACTCTACAATTATACTCTACGATTAGCTCTTCAAGGTTTGCTTTACGATTCTGGAGCTGACTTTGCGATCATGTCTTCATTGAATGATCCTTGAGTCACTTTACGATTTGCATTTTTGCTTAACGACTGCATGGAGTATTCTACGTTCAGTCTTTACTTTACGAACTTTTCTTTATAATTTGAAGTGAACTTTACGACAAACACGAATGCTCTGCGATTGTGCATCTGATGCTTTACGAAAACAAGTTGACTCTGTGATCCATCTTGACATTACGAATTTACAGAGTAACTTTACAATCAATGAAATCCTACCAACTATACATCATATCAACTTAATAAGATCAACCTATAATATTTGATCTTTCTAATCTAAGTCCTTATACATCAAATATTAAATCGTCATTAAGGACTTTATAAAACTTACTGGTACAATTAAAAATTAATCTTATTCATCATCAAATTAAATATGCAAACTCTAACAATCTCCCATTAAATTTGGTGATGATAAAACTAGAAGTTTCAAAGCATTCATTAATACTAAAATACAGTTGCTTGAAAATAAATATGACTTAAAATATAGCAAGCCACTGTATTGCTAGAACAAAATAATGAATTTATTGATGTATAACGATTGTACAATATACGAATTATTTTACAAAGAAATTTATAATTTACAAAGTTAACATTACTACCTCTTTCTGTGAGGCCCCCAAACCCAGGTCCCTTGAACCTCGGACCTGGTGCATCACGATACATCATATTTACAACTACTGCGGAAGATATAAACATAAATTGTTTATACAATAAATTCTGCTACATATCCCAAGGTCTATAACCTTTATTTTAATACATATTTACCTTTAGATTCACAAAAGGTTTACACCATATCATTTACATCAGATAATTAAATAGTTAACGTGCATAACCATCTAATCTTGTCCTTTGCTTCTGACTCTGTCTTTCCTCGAACATTCGCCTTAAATTTGAAATTTGTTATCATGATATAGCAAGGGTGATCAACTACTTTGCTCAGCAAGTTTAAATACAATAAAGATATATCATGATTGAAAGAATGAATAAGCTTTAGAACTTTTCAACAATATGATAATTGTGAAAGAGCATGAATCAGAATTTCAATAATTGAATGACTGAATCAATAATATAGGGTGTCAATAATGACCATGAATAATTTAACTGAACCTTATGGTAATGAATGTGATCAGCCTTTCATACCTGATGAACATATGCAATATGCACTAAGTGCGAATCAATAATCATAGTTGTGGAATAATCAACAATAATTATCCACTAACATGCTTGGAAGATAATAACTCGAGTGTGAGTTAGGGAACTTGCCTGTACAATCGATTACTGCTACGCAATCTAACTTAATCTCTTATGAAAGACCTATCAGTTATAAGATTGATCTTTCAATTAGCATCGCATATTATACCTCATAACACTACTAATATTTAAGCACATAGCCAAATATTAGATAGCACCTTAGCACCATACACATTCATAATTCTAAAACTAGCACACATCAAGTCTTTAACAGTGTTCAATATAGTATGCCGAGTGGTTTCCCACAAACAACCAACAAACTAGTTTTCGTCTCGTCTACACTGTTTTCACAGTGAGTTAGATCGGTTACTAGTTCATATATATCTCCGCTCCCTGAAGGAATTGTTTAGCCCAGCTACTATACGTTTACTATTAAAGAACACGACTGTACTATTACTTTATCATAAACTGTATAACTTAACACTAAGTCTTTCATTTTATAAGTTCTTCTTTATAATCATTAAGCCCGAATACCTAATTCAGCAAGTTAGATTATCCAAACATACCAATCCAGCAACCTGGATTTAAACTAACATCTAATCCAGCAACTTGAATTCGAACTAATATCTAATCCAGCAACCTGGATTCGAACTAATATCTAATCCAGCAACCTGGATTCGAACTATCCTACAATCCAGCAACCTGAATTCACTAATTCAGTAAACCATATTCATTAATTCAGTAAACCATATTCACCAATTTAGCAAGCCAGATTCAATCAATTCAGCAAGCCGAATACTACAATCCAGCAAGCTGGATTCAACTGTAAATTCCTATTTTAGTTGACACTTAACAGTCGGTTAAATGTTTAAAGCTTGACTTGACTTTGTATTGAGAGCCTCTCATTCCATATAATTGATTAAGGTTAATTATGTAACCTTTTATATCAAGTCCCTTTATATTTTTCTTCGATTGATACTTAACATTTAGTTAAGTCTTAAATCGTATCTTTACATCACGCTCGATGTATAATTATTGTTAACATTAATAAGGTTAACGTTTGCCTCATCCTTCTTTAGAGTTCTCTTTTGATCGACACTTAACGTTTGGTTAAATTATCGTAGTCGTCGTTACATCATATTTTAGAGGTATTATATTTGTTAACAATATTTAGTAAACCATCGTGTCATATTTCTTTATGTTTTCCTTTTCATTGACACTTAACGTCCGGTTAAGTAGTCTTAGTCTGAAGTTACATTATATCAATGTATTATCTTCATTAAAGTTAATTAAATAACTCTCCCATCTTGCCTTTAGGCAACTTCTTTTTAATGTTTACTGAACACTTTAGCTAAGTTCTTATACTCTTGTATTAACATCCTTCACATGTTTATTAGGTTAATAGAATAATTACATCAACATTCAAGTCATCATTTAACTTCATATTATACCCTCAAGGTATTTCTTTCAATTAATACTTAACATGTAGTTAAGTCCTTATCAAATGTCTCCACATCGTTTTGGATGTATATTAGATTAATAAAAGAAAATCTTTAATCATGCTTTCGCTTAACTTCTCCCATTTATACTTAACATGTAGTTAAGTATTTAAACTTTTAAAATATAACTCATTATGGTTAATCTTTACCTTACTATTCAAGATTTACACCTTATAATACTTAGAACGGTAATTAGTAGGTTCGGAACGCTTTACGGTTCATGGAACGCAAGCCTGACACCTTTCGTTCGTATCCGGTTGAGCAACATCTTAAAAATACCCATTTTGACCTTTTCCTAAAATCTCAAATTTTAGTTTTTATTATCTAAAATTGTACTATTATCTTTAAGCTTTTTAAAACATCTTGAATTATCAAATTTGGCCTTCGTACGCAAAAGTTATGCTTATTTTAGTTTTGGATGTCAAAATCACATTGCCTAGCTCGCGAATTTCAGACCCAACCTCGCTTAAATAGTCATAACTTCTTCGTTATTTACAATTTTTGGGTGATTCCAGTGGCCACGCGAAGCTAACTTCCGTAGCTACAATTTTGTCCTACTAAAATTTTTCCAGTTCCCAACACATCAATACAGGAATCGTATGTAAGTGGGCTATCTCCAAAATTCGCTGGACAGTTTGCACTATAATTTAGATTGGTCATAACTTTTTGCTCCGAAGTCAGAATTGGTCTGTTCTAGAGTTTATGAAAAGCTTATTCAGTGTACAATAACATACCAAAAGCCCAGAATTTTTAGAGTAATCTAGCTAGCCCCGAATTTTCTAATTTTAGGCAGCAGCTCACTAGTCTTTCTCTTCTCTCCGTTTGATTTTCATATTTTGAGTTTTACACAACCAAATCAAATGATTTCAAGTTCTATGAACTCCTAACTCATAATATTACAACATATTAAATCTATACAGTTTTTCATCCATACCCACTATGCGGATCTAAGGATCAAAGAGGAAAATGACGGTTTAGAGTTCTAAGAAATTATTTCTCAAATCCAAGCTTAATCACTCATCAAACCGCTAGATCTAACCATAAATCATCATAAATCATGTAGATCTATCAATATAAAGTATAATAACACTAACCCAAACCTAGATCCAAGCTTAATCACAATAAAAATGGATAGAGTTTTGAGTTTTACCTTTTGTGTTCTTCATTTCTCTTTCTTTCCTTCCATGGATCTTCTTCCATGGCTTGATCTTCCTATGCTTTCTTCTTCCTTTATCCTTGGCCAAGCCTTCTCTCTCTCCCTTCCTCTCTCTTTCCTTCGGTCGGTTCTCTCTCGTTCTCTCTCTCCTTTCTTTCTTTACCCGAGAATGAGAAATAGGAGTGAAATAATATACATAAATATTTTACTTCCTTTATTCCTTTCTTATTCTTATATATATATATATATATATATATATATATATATTAACTTTCTCCAATTCTATTTATTACATAATTAATTAAATCCTTCGGGTCATGAGATAAAATAATTCAACCCACATAATTACTTTATCCTAATATTTAATTAGGATTTTTTTTCCACAAAATTTGGAATTTAAAATAAATATTCACTTACATTTATTTATATAACTCAATTAAATTCTTCCTTTATTAAGTTAAAATAAATAATAACTGAGATATATTAAAATAAGTCTCTCTCACATTACTTTTACTAGTACACTTCAATCGCCATCATTAATCCTCATATTTATCATATAAAGATTAATTTACAATACTTCATGTTATTTGTTTATTATATAATAAACAATTATATATACAATCTCATAAGATTGCTATTCATTTATCTCTCATATTCGTTCTATATATACCTCAACATAATTTAATATGTTGAGACATGCCATATAAACCACATAGATCAAACACTATGCTTTTCCAATAGCTATAACCCTTCGGTTATTCAATTTTTCATTCCTAATATATAATATATTAGGTTATATAGTTCTTTTATTACACTCTCTACCGTCGATAAATATACATATTCATAATATATATATTCACTTTATCATCAAATAATTGATATTTCCTATATAATAGGCTTGACATTTAACCTCATGTCTTATCAAAAATCTCTTTTTACTATTTGCTAAGCTCCACAAGCCTTTATTATATGGCTTGCCATATACGATTGACGTACCATGATCTTAATCCCTTCTTGGACTTTTATTAACTTTCCAATACTTGACTACTAGGTTAGGCTCATTTAATTAACGCCACCATACCTAGTTTATCTCTTCCCAATTTAATATCTTTGGGTTCTCTGAAACTACCATTCAGGCTCAGTTTCCATTAATCTGTATGATCAATTTAATTAACCTTTCTAAGTATAGGTATATATATATATATTTATACATATACTCATTCTCTTGTTCCTTATTATAACAAGCTAACATCGCTAATACAACAAACTGCTTTTCTAATTTAGCAAACTGAATACACTCATTCAGCAAACTGAATTCACACTATACAACAAACTGAATTCAAACTATACAGCAAACCGAATACACTAATTCAGCAAACTGAATTCAAACTATACAGCAAACCAAATACATTAATTCAACAAACCGTATTCTTTTTCCATATGTATCTTTACATAATCTCTTTCCTTAATTCACGTAAGGTTAAAGGTAACATAATACCTTGTTCTTAACATCCATTCAAGTATAGTTCCATTCGGGGTTTTGAATTTTGTAACCCTTATTCTCTCAATTCTCTTTCAGATAGTAAACCATGTAGGTTTTTCTTAGGAATTTTCAATAAATCCACAAATTCCTATCGAGGTTTTATTCTTTAACCTTTAATAATCATCCAAGATTTTATTAATAAATCTTATAAATTCTCGGGTCGTCACACTTTCTACCTTCTTGATCTTTTCTCCTTTAAGAGCCACTTCCTTTTTAATTCTACTCTACGATCATTTTTAGCTTTGTCTTTAAGCTCTTTTCTTCTGATTTCTTCAGCAAAGTCTCTTGGGCTAAGATTAGACATGATTATTCTCTCTTCTCCTATGACATGAGTTCCTTGAAGATTTCTATTAAGATATGCAGGATCATCTAAGGGAACTAGAATGCCAGTAGAGAAAACTCTACTCGACGATTCTTGACATGAAAAAGAGTGGCCCTGCTCCAGAGGAATAGCTGATGGAGGAGGAAGAGGGGATCTAAAGATCAGAGGGGTTATGGATATTTGCCTTTGATTTCTCTTTCTTTTCTCTCCCTAAAATTGTTGTCTCTCCCTCTTCCTCTCCCCATGCCTAGACTTCTCCCCCTTTTTGTCATCATGGCTCTCTGAAAGATCCCTGACGATATCAACTAGTTCTTGAATCTGGGAGGAAGACATAGCAATGTCAGCTCGAAGTTCTTGCTGGTGAACAGCTGTTTGATCACGTTATTGATGAACAAGAGCTAGTGCACTGTCAGTGCGCTTGATGAGTGGGTTTTATACCCATTCATTGAGCACTTTTAGCCTTGATTATTTGTGAATCTTAAAGCTTTTCATTAGGTTTTATATCTTTTTTTAGCATATTTGTGTAAAATGTTGTTTCGTATTGCTTTCATGTGTTTTCGTATGTTTTCTGTGTTTTAACTTTGTTTTACGAGAATTGGAATAAAAGCCATTTGGATCGATGTTTGGGGTTCTCATATTCAAGTTCTCAGCTTGCTACCAATATGGCAAGCCAGTTCAGGCCCAACCTTGACCTTAATCTATCCAGTATCTTGACGAAAACAGGGGCACAGATGCATGTTGGATAACTTATAGCCATTGCGGAGTCAAATGGTCCACGCGTGCCAAGTATTATCTAAGAGCCTGTGTGTGGATGTCTGTGCTTATCATCTATTATTATGGAAATTAATGTATGACGACGCTTGGTATTGAATTTGAAGCCATTTGGACTCTTCGTATGCATGGCGTGTGTCGGTGTGTAGCGGCGTGCAGCGTCAACCAACCATGTGCAGCAGTCAGGGCAACGGAGTGCACGGGTGCGCGTGTAGGTGGACGCTCGTGCCAGGCCAGTGCAACTGCGCCCAAAATTAGCGCAACTGCGCCAATAACCAGGGAGTTTAGCGCAGTTGCGCCGGATCGGGCAGATTGGGCGATCTGTGGGCTGAACTGGGGTTTTGGTGGAGGCTCTATAAATAGAACATGTTGCCTCTATTTTAAACAACTTCCTATATTTCGGCGACTAGACCTCATGCTTGGGGATGTAGTGCAGAATCACACTTAATGATGTGCTGTCGCGAGCACCCAAAAATAAAATCTTACTGCAAAAGATATTAATGTAGTAGTGCAAGTAAGAGTCGATCCCACAGAGAATGATTAGTCTAAATTTATACTTTGTAAACCAAAAGGGGGGAATTTAATAAGTATAAAATATGTTATATTTTTATCTCTTAATGTCTAGTCTTTTATACTTATTTGGCACCTAATTGTACTCATTATTCTAATATTTTGATTTAGGTTGCAAATGGAGCTATTAAATGAAAAATGAGTTATTTTCGCACTTTTGGATTGTTTTGAAATCAGTCCGTCTACTTGAGGCTCCATTTTGTCCTTCGTTCAACTAATATCTCTCAAAGCTCAAAGAAAGAAAGTTGTAAATATATTTCTTAGCTTTTCGGATCATATTGAAACACCTAAATCAGAGCTCGAGTGAGAGAATTATGACCATTTTACCAACGGACGTCGAAGCTGAAAATTTCAGATTGTTTGGCTTTTGGACAGATTGACCTCTAGGGCTTCATTTGTGATTTGAATTGTGTTAGAATTTCCAAATGAGAATGTGGCATTCTTGAAGTTTTTAGTGGACTTCTCAAGCTTTCCGGAATGGTATGGTGAGCAAAAATCTGAGTTCATTTGGGCCTCCAAACATTACTTTTTAGACAGCTGGTCCGAATCCCGCATGGACTGGATTCCTGTTCGAACCAGTTGGAGTATATGGGCCATAACTTGAGCTTCCCAACTCCAAATCAGGTGATTCAAAAGCCCAAATTCATTAGACAATCCAGGGCTACAACTTTTATTCTTTACCCAAGTCCAAAATCGGTGGTTTGCTAATTCAAAAGTGGCTTACAAGGTGCTGATTAGTTTAGTTGTTAGATTTGGACTATTTGTGCATCACATGGACACGTTTTTGGTGGCTTCTTCCTTGATTGGCTGATGCACATGAATTGATTGGGTGTTTGATCTTGACTTATGATGATAAGTTAGCACACCATGAGTTCTTATAAATACCAAGTGAAGTTATGCTTGTATTTGGGCTAATTTACACACTAATTCACCACCAATTCCTTGTATCCATTATCCACATTAGTTTGTTAGTATGAATTGGTGGTGAATTAGTGTGTAAATTAGCCCAAATACAAGCATAACTTCACTTGGTATTTATAAGAACTCATGGTGTGCTAACCTATCATCATAAGTCAAGATCAAACACCCAATCAATTCATGTGCATCAGCCAACCAAGGAAGAAGCCACCAAAAACGTGTCCATGTGATGCACAAATAGTCCAAATCTAACAACTAAATTGATCAACACCTTGTAAGCCACTTTTGAATTAGCAAACCACCGATTTTGGACTTGGGCAAAGAATAAAAGTTGTAGCCCTGGATTTTCTAATAAATTTGGGCTTTTGAATCACCTGATTTGGAGTTGGAAAGCTCAAGTTATGGCCCAAATACTCCAACTGGTCCGAACAGGAATCCAGTCCATGCGAGATTCGGACCAGCTGTCTAAAAAGTAATGTTTGGAGGCCCAAATGAACTCAGATTTTTGCTCACCATACCATTCCGGAAAGCTTGAGGAGTCCATTAAAAACTTCAAGAATGCCACAATGTCATTTGGAAACTCTAACATAATTCAAATCACAAATGAAGCCCAGAGGTCAATCTGTCCAAAAGCCAAACAATCTGAAATTTTCAGCTTCGACGTCCGTTGGTAAAATGGTCATAATTTTCTCACCCAAGCTCTGATTTAGGTGTTTTAATATGATCCGAAAAGCTAAGAAATATATTTACAACTTTCTTTCTTTGAGCTTTGAGAGATATTGGTTGGACGAAGGACAAAATGGAGCCTCAAGTAGACGGACTGATTTCAAAACAATTCAAAAGTGCGGAAATAACTCATTTTTTATTTAATAGCTCCATTTGCAACCTAAATCAAAATATTAGAATAATGAGTAAAATTAGGTACCAAATAAGTATAAAAGACTGGACATTAAGAGATAAAAACATAACATATTTTATACTTATCACTTAACACCAATGGAGACAAGCGATTGAAGGATGTTTGGAGATGATGTCTTCATAAGAGTTTTTCTTCTCTAACCTTCTTTGATACTTGTATTATCCATGGATGTTAATTAATATTTGAAAAAGTTTAATTTATTTGTTATGAATTAATTTCCACCTTGTTTTCCTTTTGATTGGTGCCATACGAATTGGTTCTTTATATTTTGTGCTTAGTGTCTAATTGCTAAGGAATTGGCAATTAGCTTGGTAATCTATATGAATTTTGAAAATGAATTATAGATTTAGACCATGAATATAAGGACATGTGATTATGTTATACATAACTTGCGTATTTTCAATTCATCATCACCACTCTGATTAGAAGGAGAATTAAGAGATTTGAACAAAGTGATGCACACCAAGTGTTTGACAAAATGCTTGTGTGTGGATATTTTGTTCTTAACTTTTTATCTATCTATGTTTTGTGTTTCTGTTATTTATATTAATTGTAATCATAATTTATCATTTTAATTAGTTTGTTTAAATAAGATCGAGATGTTTTAAAGTTAGTACTTGGGATATATTATAGATAATTCCTCGTGTGATCGACAACTATTACTTGTTGACCGCGTATATTTGCGCGTATTTACCAATTGCTAAATCGACCAACAAGTTTTTGGCGCCATTGCTGGGGACTTAGTTTTCAAATGTTTTTCAATATTGATTTCAATCGAGTTGATCTTAATTTAAACATTTATTTATGTATTTATTTTGTTAATTGTTTGCACGTTTACCGATTGTGATAAATAGGCTGACAAGATGGTAAGTAATTGCGACTCTTATGCAAGACTTGGCGTAAGCTAGGGCCTTACAGTTCTGTTTATTGTTATCGTTTATAAGATTGGACTGACAAGACTGTATATAAATGCATTGCTCTTGTGCAAGATTCAGTGTAACTGTTGGAGCCTTACAATCCGATTTTGCATGACACGTTTTTATTAAAAGGAAAAAAAAAAATAAAAATATAAAAAAAGTGTCATGAATGTTTTAACTTTTTATGATTATTATCGTTAATTGATTATAACTTGTTTAATGTCAGTTACTGCTTATAGGTGCATGAATTAAATCTTGAACCCATGCTAGCCATGGCAGCTAAGGCTAGACAATAGCACCAACCCAGCAGCATTAGCAGCACACAGTAGCAACAGGCAAGCCAACCCAGCAGCACAACACAACACAGTGAGCGTGCGGGAGGCACTCGGCAGGACGGGTCAGCGCAGCTGCGCTTGTGCTAGTCCAGATTTAGCGCAGCTGCGCCAGAATCCAGGGAGCACTGCGCAGCTTCACCAGATCAGATTTTCAGTTTTTAAAGTAGCCCAGTCTCCCATTTTCTGTCCATTCTCATATCCATTTTCGACTAGGTTGAGAGCACTCTTGCATGAACCATTCCTAAAGTCAATTTTCATCAACAAAGGATTGCATCAGCCATCCAGTTGCATGAAATCTACTTCTAATTAGCCTTCCAATTTGAGATTTCACCAAGGGATTATAATTGTTCTAGCTTTTTCTTATTTCTCCCAATTGGAGGGATATTACTCTTAATTTCGTATTTGCCTGGCTTGGTGCTTTGTTGGATTATTATTGTGTGCAAGTTTGGTATTGTTCTCCCATTGTATTGCTTTATGGAGAATTGAGATTGAGATAAAGAAGTTTTATTGTAGTGAATTTTGGGTGCGCACACGAGGTGTTTGATAGTTTGCCTGTGTGGGATTTCTTTGCTTATTTGGGCTACTCTTCTTGGGATTTTGAATCACTATGGCATCTAAAAGACAGAGGGCTGAGACTTCAACTTCCAGAGCATCTAAGGCCTATGATAAGAAGACTTTTATTAGTGAGGACACCTCAGAGCGTTATCACACTATAATGGCTGGAAAGTCTTTGATTCTTGAGAGGGGTATCTTGCTGCACGAGACGGAAGACTATCACATTGCAAGCATAATTGCGGAGAGGGGATGGAAGACCTTTTCTGCTCAGCCCAAGCCCGCAGTTATGGCTATTGTCAAGGAGTTCTATGCGAACGCCAAGGAGGTAGAGCATAGTATGGTGCGTGTACGAGGTAAGAATATGGCATTTGACAGGGAAAACATCAATACCTACTACGACATTACTAACATTCGTGGCAGAGATGGTTTCTCAGAATATCAGGATGATAACCTCGACTATGATGAGGTCATCAAAACATTGTGTAGACCGGGGGCAGAGTGGATCCTCAAAGATGGTGAGGCTATGCATTTCCGACACAACGAGCTTAACAGGTATGGCAAGGCTTGATTTACTTTATTTGTGCTAAGTTATGGCCATCCATACATGTATATGAGGTCACCAAGAAGCGTGTACTCCTATCGTTTGCCTTGGTGATAGGCAAGATCATCATTATGGGGAAGGTAATTCATGGTTCGATCCTCCAGACCATTAGAGGGAAATCCACAAGCAGGTTGCCACACCCGTCTTTAATTTATGGATTGTGCAGAAAAGTAAGGGTCACTTGGGGGTAAGGAAGAGATCACACAACAACCTATGACACTTATTGACAACCGCACAATGAGATCCTACAAAGTATGGAACGACGGGGAGTCGGAACCACATGGGGCCAGATTCATTTTATAAGAGCAGTCTCAAGACATCGAGGAGCCCGCTGACAATCCAATGCCACACATCGTGGAGACCGCGATATCTAACTCATCCATGGCCTTGCTTATAGTCGAGATGCGCAAACTCTATCGCGAGAATCAGGAGTTGTGTGCTGAAGTGCAGCGGGAGGCTCAGGAGCGGCATAGGGAGTCTAGGCGGCAGTCCCGGCGCATTAGTCACACAATGCAGTAGGTTAACTCCTTATGCATTTATACTTTGGACTTTAACAATGTTATCGCACAGGTGATCAATAATAGTGGGTTCAACTTTGACCCCAATGCAGTTCCATTTCCTAAAACACCTATGTTCCCGGAGTATAACCTTGACTCGGGTGATGATCCGGCTGGCGGTGATGGCGTGGCTAGTAATGTAGGGGATGCTGCTGCTTAAGCCACATTGTGAAGTCTTATATTTCATTTCTGTCTTTTATACCATCGAGGACTATGTTTGTTATAAGTTTGGGGGTGTAATAGTGAAAGTTAGTAGTCTTAAATTAATATTTTGCATTTTAGTTGTGTTGTGTTAGATGAATGATGTCTTATTTGAACTCTAAGATTGGACAATGATAAGTCGCGGTTTATCTGTTCTTAATCAAGGGGAAGTTATGAGCATGCTTAGTTATTTTTTTGACGTCTTGACTGAGTCACTTTGTTCTAGATTATTTCACATCTTCGCGCACACAACTAATTGTTTATCTAGTTAGTATTGTGAAAACTTATTTGCTTAAATGTTTGAGGGATTATCCTTGAAATGTATTGATCTTATTTCAGTAGCTTTTAGCGTTAAATTTAGACTGTCATATAAGTTTGGGGACCCTTCAAAAAAAAATAATAAAAAAATTATTATAGTAATATAATAATAATAATATTAACTTTAGTTGACTAAGTCTAATTACGTGGCCTTTGTTACTCGAGTTATTAGATCCTTAGGGGTGTTTTACACCTAGTGTCCTAAAGCCAACTAGCTTGGGAGTCACTGATCAAACACTTGTTACATGGGTAACTCTGAATAGCCTATGGTAATTAGACATTGCACGATCAAGCTATAAGTTTGAGGTAAGATGGAGCGTAAAATGCACTCACCAATCTTGATACATGTTTGCTGAAGTAATACCCTTGGGACCCCCTTTCTTGTATGTTTGTCTTGTTTAGTAATGATTGATGCTAATGATGAGTTTATAGATTTATAGTGTAATCTTTCATAAATTTAAGTACGCGTGTTTGCTAAATCCTAACTCGTCTAAACATACGGGACACACACACACATTGAAAGGATCATGCGTAGTTGTGAGTTTAGTGACTTTGTTAAACTGTAACTTTGTGTTGATTTTGGGCCCTCTTTGATCTATAATCTTTAAGGCCAGTTTAGGTGTCAAGTATCTCATCGTTTATGTTTGGGGGTAGAAGTCAATTTTTATTGTTCGTTGTATCTTCATTTTGCTTGAGGACAAGCAAGGATTAAAGTTTGGGGGTATTTGATGAGTGGATTTTATACCCATTTATTGTGCACTTTTAGCCTTGATTATTTGTGAATCTTAAAGCTTTTCATTAGGTTTTGTATCTTTTTTAACATATTTGTGTAAAATATTGTTTCATATTGCTTTCATGTGTTTTCGTATATTTTATATGTGTTTTAACTTTTTTTTGCTAGAATTAGAATAAAAGCCGTCTGGATCGATGTTTGGGGTTGTCACGTTCAAGTTCTCAGCTTGCTACCAATATGGCAAGCCACTTCAGGCCCAACCTCGACTTTGATCTATCCGGTATCTTGACGAAAATAGGGGCACAGATGCGTGTTGGATAACTTATAGCCATTGTGGAGTCAAATGGTCCGCGCGTGCCAAGTATTATCTAAGAGCTTGTGTGTGGATGTATGTGCTTGTGATGTATTATTATGGAAATTAACGAATGGCGACGCTCGGTATTGAATTTGAAGCCATTTGGACTCTTCGTATGCATGGTGTGTGTCAGCGTGCAGCGGCGTGTGGCGTCGGCCAGCTATGTGCAACAGGCTGGGCAGCAGGAGTCCACGGGTGCGCGCACACGGGGTGGGCGCCCGTGCCAGGCCAGCTCAGCTGTGCCCAAAATCAGCGCAGTTGTGCCCAAGGGCAGCGCAGCTGTGCCGGATCGGGCAGATTGGGCAATCTGTGGGCTGAACTGGGTTTTGGTGGAAGCTTTATAAATAGAACATGTTGCTTCTATTTCAGACAACTTTCTCTATTTCGGCAGCTAGACCACATGCTTAGGAATGTAGTGAACAATCACACTTAACACCAATGGAGACAAGGGATTGAAAGATGTTTGGAGATGATGTCCTAACAAAGGGTTTTTCTTCTCTAACCTTCTTTGATACTTGTATTATCCATGGATGTTAATTAATATTTGGAAAAGTTTAATTTATTTGTTATAAATTAAACTTCTATCTTGTTTTCCTTTTGATTGGTGCCATACGAATTGGTTCTTTATATTTTGTGCTTAGTGTCTAATTGCTAAGGAATTGACAATTAGCTTGGTAATCTATATGAATTTGAAAAATGAATTATAGATTTAGACCATGAATATAAGGACATATGATTATGTTATACATAACTTGTGTATTGTCAATTCATCATGACCGCTATGATCAGAAGGAGAATTAAGAGATTTGAACAAAGTGATGCACACCAAGTGTTTGACAAAATGCTTGTGTGTGGATATTTTGTTCTTAACTTTTTATCTATCTATCTATGTTTTGTGTTTCTGTTAGTTAGATTAATTATAATCATAATTTATTGTTTTAATTAGTTTGTTTAAATAAGATCGAGATGTTTTGAAGTTAGTACTTGGGATACATTAGAGATAATTTCTCGTGGGATCGACAACTCTCTTATCATTATATTACTTGTTGATCGCGTATACTTGCGCGTATTTATCGATTGCTAAATCGACCAACAATACTCCATCATCTAAGACTTAAATTCAGATAAGAAGGAGCTTAGCTCACATACTTTGTCAGAAAGCAGCTTGATGGAATTTTCGTTCTGTTTCTGTAGAGTCAAGACTGCCTACTTGTGGTCATCAATCTTGTTAAGAAAAACTTGGTCTCGCTGATGCAGGTTGTTAGCCATATGCTTGAACATATTTTTCATTTGCTTTCCAAATTCCTTTCCCATTTCGCTAGGAAGTTGGCTTGCAATGTTGATGATCTTGTTCATCTTTTCATGGATTTCTATGGAGTATTCCTCGATCTTCTGTTCAAGATCTGTTGTTATTTGAGTAGAAAGGTCTGATATCTGATCCTTGGTGGGGATTATGAGTAGTCGATCCATTACTTGTGGCATTTGAGCATCAGAGCCTGCTTTATCACTCCGAGAAAGATTTTAAAGTGCGAGAGGAAGATCAAAGTATTCATTTTGAGAAGAGGAAGGAATATTTGAAGGAATAGATGGGTTAAATTCCTGTTTTATTGTTTGAATGGGGGATGGAGAATGTACAGGTGAGTCTTTGGATGGAACAAGAATAAATGCTTTAGTGTTATCTACATCAAACGTAGGGTTTTGAGACTCTACGTTTGGAGAAGACCATAGGGATGAAGAATTAGAATGAACATGAGAGGTTTGAGGTGTAACTAGTATAGACAATATTTGAATGGGAGATGGAGAATCTGTATGTATATGTATAGGAGAGTTAGTATTTTGTGCATCAATCGTAAGGTTTTGGGACTCTAAGATCAGGGATTTTATTGTCTGATCATCATTCGTAGAGTGTGGGGGCTCTACAATGGAAAGTTAGAAATATTTACATGGTTAGTAGAATGTTGGGGACTCTACGACTGGAAGAATGATATTATTTACAACGATTATAGAGTGTTGAGACTCTATGACCAGAAAATTAGGGTAAGGTTGTATGTAAAAATCAGGAGTAGAAGGTGGTTCAACGTACGTAGAGGAAGACTTTATGTACCATTCACTAGAGAGAAATGGGTAAAAAGGTAAATGAATGGTAAACGGAATACATGTTACCTTATTATATAAAGGAGAATATATAAATGGCTCAGAGCAAATTGTTTTGGCAGCATATCTGAGAACTTGCGAAAATTTTTGAGCCACCAGCTTCAGATTAGGATATCTAGAGTAGTTCCATCGAATAAAACTTTGATCTCTTTTCATGATTGCTATACTAGAGGCATGAGTGACATGAAGTAGAATAATTGATCACCGTCCAGTTCATAAGTTGTTGTACTTCTGTCTATCTCCAAATTATAGAATAGAGTGTACATAGGACTGTTGCGTGTAACACTCATTCTGCCCGCCCTTATCCCTTCAAATTCATTCGGAAGAAGATGAGCAGTCTCTGGAATTTCTCGACCAGTAAGTATCACCCTATGAAGACCACGTTGGTACTCCCTTGGTTTAGGCATAAAGATCTCCACTGGCTCTTGCCGAGATGTAGATAAAAGAGAGGGAGGATGGACTTGATATCTAATGGGCTGCTCCCCCTCAGAGCTAGGATCCTCAGGCTTTACGATCTTTGGGTTAAAACCCTTGTTGATATCCTCTACAACATTCTCAATGATTTGGGTTAGTCGTAGAGAAGTATCAAAAGAATGAATTGATCGTTGAACTGGATCTTGCATGTACTTGGTTCGCAGTTCTTTCCTCTTTCTCTTTTCTTCTCTTTTCTTCTACTTTTCTTCTTCTTTCCTCTTTTTTGAACTTTTCTTCTTCTTTTCTTCCTTTTCCACCATCTTGCTTAATTTTTTCTTCTTTTTCTCCTAAGGCTCAGGATATGACTCCTTCATAGCCTGATCATCATCATCACCTTAGGGCTCTGGCTCATCAGCCATTATAACCAATTGTTCCACATTTTGTGGCTCAAACGTAGAAGTCTACACAGCTGGGTCACCATCTTTACTGGGCTCAGGAGTAACATCCTTCATATCTAAATCATCAACTTGTCTTGGCTCAACACTGAGGCCGTCTCAACCATCATTGGGTTATCACCTTGTGGCTCGGGTATAGGAACTTTCACAGCCATGTCTCCTTCTTGGCGTATCAAGGAAGCGGACTTTCTCTTCCCTTGATTTTTCCTTATCAGCCTAGGCATTTCCTCTTCTTCTTCCTCTTCATCAGCATCAATAAGCTCTACGATCAGAGGAGGCATGGATTCTCCTGCTTATTTTTCAAGCTAAACAAGAGCTTTTTTCCGTCGATTGAGCCTCACATTCCTCCTTTTTGAAACAATTTTGGAGAGGGGTATGTTAATATTTTCTTCGTCTTCCCTCTCAGAATTTAAGGGATCCTTCTGAGTGTCTTTGGGAATTTTCTTCTTTGCCTTCTCAACTTTTTTCTTTTTCTTAGCAGGTTGGTCAACCGTAGAGTCAGGAGCTCTACGAACTTCAGGTGCACCCGACCCCTGCAATACTTCTTCTTCAATTGTTTCAACTTTTCTTTTGCCCTTGCCTTTTGCGGGATTCTGTACTTCACTAATTGTGCATTCACTGCCACCTTCCGATAGCTTCGATATTAGATTCTCCAGAGGGTTCCTCTTCCAGTTATCAAACAGTTTGGGGGTAATTTTTTCTTATTAGCATTCACCTTTCATAATCACATAACCCGTGCTTCAACCTTTTTTTCAGAATAATGCTCACCAACCTTCCATGGAACATCTTGGGAGCAGGTTTACCTGCAGCATTCTTCTTACCAAAATCTTCAACCCATTTAGCCAGCTAATCGATGAAAATGGCGACAAAATTAATCTACTTCTTTATGACAATGGCAGTCATGATCTTCAACTGTAGCTCGCTTACTGAGTCATGAGCAGTGTCCTTATAATTGATACACTTGCCCATAATCTCAGCAAGGAATTCATATTCCTGGGGAAATTTCTTTTTTTTGAGTCCCTTGAGCTGAAGGTTCTTCTTGTGACCAATTAATTTCATCCCTTCCTTCATATCAACTTCATCGAAGGAAGTAAGACATTGATTAAGAAAGCCCAAACAGTGATTAATTTCAGCAGCTTCCATCTGTAGCACTACTCTTTTGACTTTTGTTACCAGTACACCATCACGATACATAATATTGAGATAGAATTCCTTAACAAGCTCTGTGTAGACCTGGTGTTAGATTCTAAACACTTAGAAAAATGAGCCTCGTGTTCAAGCTTAAGAATGTCTTTGAATTTCTTCTCTGAGGCATCAAACTTCACGGAGTAGAGTTGAATACCGATCACAACTTTAAAGCTTGCCATTTGGTTGAATTTAAACTAAAAGATAACAAAAGTGTTTAAGTTTTCTGGTGATTTGAGAAACTAGGGCTTGAAGATTCTTGAAGGTTTGAAAGCTCTAAATCCATATAGCAATATTAAAACGCAAATGTCAAAAAATAAATTTGAAATGATTTTATATCACTTCCCTCTAATTCTGCTGAGTGGAATGCATGGAAAGATGTGATTTGTTGCGCGTCGCTTCAGCTCTACGTTTTTACAGCTGTAGTGCAATAACTTTAATATTCCACTCGCTTTTCTTGAGCGTGAGCTGTACGCGCCTTTAAACTAACTGCCTTATATTTATCTAACGTAGAGTAACTTTTGAAAAGTTATTAACTGTATGAAAGTCCTTCAGCTCAGCTATCTTCGCAGAGTTCTACGATCTCCCTTTAGCTTTATGAACTGCTTTCATTCTACGATCGTTGAACAACTCTACGATCTTGTCTATTTCTTAAACAGTTCTATGAATCTCTCCTGCACTTGTTAGTAACGTCCAAAAACACAGTACTAAGGGTGCAAATTAAGCATACCTAACTCACTTATCAACGTATTAAACCTAGATTCGTCTAATGGTTTAGTAACTACATCGACTAGCTGATTTTTAGTTAAAATAAAATGCAAAGAGATATTTCCATTTTGTACATGATCTCTAATAAAATGATATCGGATATCTATATGTTTAGTCTTAGAATGCATGACAGGATTTTGAGTGATTGAGATAACACTAGTATTATCACAAAAAATAGGAATAGATTTGAAATCAAACCCATAGTCAGCCAATTGGTTCTTCATCCATAAGATTTGAGCATAGTAGTTACTAGTAGCAATATACTTAACTTCTGCAATAGAAGTTGACATTGAGTTCTGCTTCTTGCTAAACCATGATATAAGTCTGTTGTTTAGCAACTGACAAGTTCCACTAGTGCTTTTCCTGTCTATCTTGCATCTTACAAAATCTGCATCTGAATATCCTATTAGATCAAAGGGAGACTCCTTGGGATACCACAATCCTAAATATTGAGTACCCTCGAGATATCTGAAAATCCTTTTAACAACTATAAGATGAGATTCCTTAGGGTTAGCCTGAAATCTAGCACAAATACAGGTAGAGAATATAATATCTAGCCTACCAGCAGTAAAATATAGGATAGATCCAATTATACCTCTATATTGAGTGATATCAATACTCTTACCATTTTTATCTTTGTCAAGTTTTGTTGCAAATGCCATTGGAGTCTTCAAAGGAGTAGCTGATTCCATGCCATATTTCTTCAGTAGATCCTTGATATATTTGGCTTGGTTGATGAAGATCCCTTCATCAGTTTGCTTCACTTGAAGTCTAAAGAAGTAGTTCAGCTCACCTGTCACGCTCATTTCGAACTTATTCTGCATTAACTTGGTAAATCTCTCACATAATTTTTCATTTGTAGAATCAAAAATAATATCATCTACATAGATTTAAACTAATAATATTTTATCTTTGTGCTTCCTAAGGAATAGAGTTGTGTCTACCCTACCTCTAGTGAATCTATTTTCAATAAAATAATTTGTAAGTGTTTCATACCATGCTTTAAGTGCTTCCTTTAAACCGTAAAGTGCTTTATCTAGCTTATAAACATAATTGGAGTGAGTAAGATTAATAAAACCTGGAGGTTGTTCGACAAAAACCTCTTCTTAAAGTTCACCATCCAAGAAAGCACTCTTGACATCAATTTGGAAGACTTTGAACTTCATGTAGGCTGTATAAGCTAGGAATATTCTCATAGCCTTTAGTCTTGCAACAGGTGCAAAGGTTTCATCGTAGTCGATTCCTTCATCCTGAGAGTAGCCTTTAGCCACCAGCCTTGCCTTGTTCCTTGTGATCACACTAACTTCATCCATCTTGAACCTGAAGACCCATTTGGTGCCAACTAAGTTTAGGTAGTACAACCTCCTATACCATTACCATCTAACATCTTCTGAAGCTTTGGCGAAGAAGCAAGCTGTTGCTAAAGAATTTAGCTCAGTGAGATTAACCACATATACATTTCCTTCTCTTGATCTAGTTAGCTTATCAGAGTTAGTTTTTAGGTTTCGAACTTGACACTGGTTGTTGAGGAAGATGACTTGATGACCTTTATCGCAAAGTTGACTTATGCTTAGTAGGTTGTGCTTCATTCCATCAACATAGGCTACCTTACTAAATGAAACAGCTCCATTTCCTATTGAACCATAACCTTTGATTTTTCCAAAGTTGTTGTCTTTAAAGACAACTTCTGGACCATCTTTTGCTTTGAACTCTGACAGAAGAGCCCTATTGTCAGTCATGTGCCTTGAGAGCACCCGCTGTCGAGATACCATATGGATTCTGTGGATCTCGATGCCTGCAAATACAATTAATATTTATTTTGGTACCCATACTTGTTTGGGTCCTGCAATGTTAGTTCCCTTAGGGACCCAAATCTGCATGACTTTGGGTTTACAATATGCAACAAGTTCATAATAATAACAATATACAGCTTTATGTCCATACTCGTGGCAGTTATAATATTTAATATGCTGCATGAGTGTGTGTGTGGGAGTGGGTATCTTCTCATTAGAACTTGTGTGAAGGATATGCCTTTCTTCTTAGTTGATCCTCCTTCTGTTTCCACACTTTTCTATGATTTTGAAATTTCATAGAGTAAGAGTTAGTTCTACAGTTTGTGCCTAGTTGGTTTGTAGAGTTGAACTTGCCAGACTCTACGATCCTTTGAGGCACACTTGTAGACTTAGATTTGCTCTACAGTTTTACAAAATTCAGACCAATGTGTGACCTGTTGTTCTTTGGAACAACTATTTGGTCAACAGAGATTGGACAACTTGGAATAATAGGCTCTGCAATCTCTTTAGATTTCACAAATATAATACCTCTATAGGAAGAAGAGACATTATCATTGTTATTCTCCACTGAATTTTCCACACTAGAAGTAGAAGATAAATCTCCAAACCCTAATCTTGATCTATCAGCGACAGTCCTCTGACTTGTGATCAGTGAATCCATGGATGAGGAAGAACAATTCCACATAGAGATCGTCTTTTCTAACTCCTCTATTCTAGAGGTAAGATCATACTCTGTGTGTGTACTGGTTTCAGTTATCTTTCTCAATCTCTCATTCTCATTCTCAAGCTTGGATAGAGAGACAGTGTTTCGTAGAGTAGTTTCTAACTCTACTTACACTTTCTCTTTCTCCTCTTGAAGAAGAGAATGGTCCTTTGATAGAACCCTGAACCACTTCATATATTGATACAAATTAGATGTTGTATCATGCAATGCTAATCTAAGATCATCAATATTCACATCAAGAGAGTTGAAGTCAAATATCTCACTGATGTCGATCTCTCGACGATCAGTGGTTATACTGGAATCTTCTTCAACTACCATCAAGTAGAGATTTGTTACTTGAGGTTCTTCATCATTACCAGAGTCAGAACTAGAATCATTTTCAGAATCACTCCACGATTCTTCAGCTATGAAGCCTCTTTCTTTCTTATGATGCTTCTTGTAGCCTTTATATTCTTTCTTAGCATGAGACTTCTTCTTATCTTTCTTGAGCTCCTCTCTTAGAGGTTTGGTGCACTCTGCGATATAATGGCCAGGCTTCTTGTAGTTGTAGCACATATCTTTATCTTGGTCTCTGCTACTACAACCTTTGTTGAATTTCTTCTTTGGCCTCCATCTGCTATTGTTTCTCATAAACTTCCTTAGCATTCGAGCAAGCAAGGCTATATTCATCTTCATTGACTTCATCTCGATCATCATCTTCCTCAGCCTCAGCTGGAACTTTGGAGGCAGCTTCAGAAGTTTTGAGAGTAACCCCTTTATCTTTTTCCTTGCTCTCAGAAAGAGCCTCTGCTCTCTGATTCAGCTCAAGCTCGTAGGTAAAGAGATTACCATAGAGCTTCTGCACAATCATCTCGTGCAAATTCTTCAACTCACGGATAACAGTGGTTTTGGCATTCCACTTGTTTGGTAGAGCTCGCGTGAACTTTATGTTCAAGTCTTTATTGGGGTAGACCTTGCCATAGGATCTCAAAGAGTTGAGGAACACATTAAATCGTTCATATATTGCAGTGATATTATCTCCAAGGACATGAGAGAACATCTCATATTGCTGAGTCAAGAGAGACTGCTTGTTCTTTCCGACTTCTTTTATGCCCATATGCATTGCCAGTAGAGCTTCCCAAACTTCTTTGGTAGTGGTACAGTTGACAACAGTTTCAAAGAGCTCATCCGCCAGAGCCATGAATAAAATGTTCTTGGCCCTCTTATCCAGCTGCACCAACTACTTCTTGTTCTCAGTCCACTCTGCACACTGCTTGACAACTACTTTGTTGGGATCATCCATTGTAGGAGCCATCTTGGTAGGAATATATGGACTATTCAGGACAGCATCAAACAGATCATCATCAATAGAATCCATGTATGCTTGTATACGCACATTCAAATTAGCAATTTTTTTCCTATTTAGAAGAGGTGGCTTATTTCCACCACTAAGCTCAGAACTGATTTTATTTAGTGTCATAGATTAACTCAAAGTGTAAGCTTTATGTTCATGAGAACCTGCTCTGATACCACCTATTGTTTTCCAGATGCAATTAGAGATTTAGAAGGGGGTTGAATAGATCCTTTTAACACTTTTGATTAATAAAAGATGTATTACCAGATAATGAATTAATCAAGATTAATTATGCACAACGGAATATACTTTTGAAAACCCCCTTAAAGATTAATGGAAAATTCTCATTTCTAAATTTAGTTATGGTTTTAAGTCGCATAAACAATATAAATAATATGATGGAAGGTAAGAACAGAAAAGTAAATGACACAGACAAATTTTTAAGTGGTTCGGGGAGTGAACAACTCCTAGTCCACTCTTCTATTTCCACGAGTAAGAAATTCACTAAGGATATAGATCACTCAGATCTTTACAGCTGAACCACTAAGGTTCCTTCGAGTCATTAAGTCTCGAAATATGGACACTTAGTCCTAAATCATTAAGATCTCTTCAAGTCACTTAGACTTGGAAGATTGTCACTCAGACAATGAAGAACTATTATTTGAATGATGTTGAGAGGTGCTGCTAAGTTAGCAATAAGCTTCTCTTCTCAGGTACTTAGCAGCTTGAACTAGTAGTTTAAAATCGTAGAGTTAGTTCTTTTTAGTTTGGCAGAGCTTAGGCTTTTTGATTAGAGTTCGTTCTTTTGAATTTGAATCTTTGTTGCCTTTTATAGTCTGTCGAAAAATCTTCCCGTTACTAGATTCCCGTTAGTGCATTTAATGCTTAGATATTCTGGGATCCTTAATGTTGACATTTTAAACTTATGTGCAGCTGCTTCTTGACATGCCTGTCACATCAGCCTGCAACCTCACCTATCACCTGTGAGTTGTCGCTTTCAGCAAACTAGCTGGTAGACACATCTTCTAATCTTCGATTTTAACCAAAGATGTTTGGTGAATGCATTGGGACCTTCAACCAGCAACGCTCTTATGTCAGTCTTCTTGTCAGACCTGACTTAGCTCTACGAAGGGAGTAGTACTCTACGATTAGCTCTTCAAGGTTTGCTTTACGATTCTGGAGCTGACTTTGCGATCATGTCTTCATTGAATGATCCTTGAGTCACTTTACGATTTGCATTTTTGCTTAATGACTTCATGGAGTATTCTACGTTCAGTCTTTACTTTACGAACTTTTCTTTGTAATTTGAAGTGAACTTTACGACAAACACGAATGCTCTGCGATTGTGCATCTGATGCTTTACGAAAACAAGTTGTCTCTGTGATCCATCTTGACATTACGAATTTACAGAGTAACTTTACAATCAATGAAATCCTATCAACTATACATCATATCAACTTAATAAGATCAACCTATAATATTTGATCTTTCTAATCTAAGTCCTTGTACATCAAATATTAAATTATCATTAAGAATTTTACAAAACTTACTGATACAATTATACATTAATCTTATTAATCATCAAATTAAATATGTAAACTCTAACATTAATATTATCCTCATATAAATTAAACTCAATTAGTTTTAAGACCTAATTTCACCAAATTAATGATATCTAGTAATTACTATTAGCCCACATAAATTAAATGACTAATTTAATTTAAATAAAAGACAAAGTTCAATTAATATGTTTTAAAAATATATAATTTTATTTTTATTTTTACCGGATATTACACATCACGTGATAACTTTATGATATACTATGGGAAAAGTTAGAGGTGCGGGTATAGGATTCAAGGTGATGTTGATATTTGTGCGGACTGCGGAGGCATTGGAGTTCGCAATGCACTGTGTTTTGTTGAGGAATTTGTGTTTGACATATGTGATAGTAAGAGAGTGATTGACCGGCTAATTAGTGTAAGGATCAAAAACTCGTATCTCAATAATATTGTTGAAAATTGTCATCTTTTTAACCACGTATCTTTTAATCATTTGGAAGAAATGGTAATCGAATTGGTCATGATCTTGCAGAGTTTGCTTTATTAATGAATTTTTATGTGCTCACGTTTTGAATGGAATATATTTTTTTTAATTTTATTCCCTTAACTGTATCAGATGATTTAGATGAATAAAATTTTCAACCTTCTCAATTTTTCTTCACAAATAATTAAAAAAAAAAAATCACATAATCACATTTCACTTCCGCTATGTCCACTGTGACTTCTGTTTAGCAATTTGCAGATTGAATGGATCTTATACCAAGAAAAAGGAACCTAGTTTAAATCAACTCTTTACCTGGTGAATTTTTAGTTATTACTACTATTCAAATATTACTTCCGTTTCAAATTATAAATTTGTTAATGACTTTTGAAATATTTTAAAACTAAAATTGATGTGATTTATTAAAAATTAAAAAATAACAAGTATTACAATTAGTATACTTTTTAGATACTTTATAATTTTTATCTTTGTATTTATTAAAATTAAATGAATTTATGTTAATTTTAAATTTAAAAATATCTTAATTTAATTTCAAAAAAATGATCTTATATTTTGACGCGAGAGGAGTCTCTTGTTTATTGCTTCCTATTCATATGAAATAATAAGTGCAACATTACTGTTGGCCACCCTATCCTGCCGAATAATTCACTGAAGCAGACGAATCCGTCAGGAAAAGGTGATTTCAACATTCTTTCATAATAAATTGAAAAAAAATTCGGAACAGATATGTATTGGACAAATCAATAAAGGTTAACAACACTTTACCACTCGAAGTTCAACCCATTTTATAATTAAGCCTCAACCCATTATATAATTGAGCCCGTAAAGTATCAATTCTCGTGATATGAACCCCCAAGTAAGGTTAAGTTACTAATATACACTCAAATTCAATATTCCGACCTAATTTTTGTTGAAAAGAGTTGTGTCACGTAGTGGCAGACCCAAAACTTTTAACGAGTAGGGTCACAGTCGTCATAAAAATTATAATTAAAATAAAAATAAAACAAAATAAAACAAAATAAACAACACTTAAACTTAATATCACCATCCAGACTTCCACAAACCGTATAATCTTATAAATCTTTCCTACTTGAGTGATTCATGTACAGAAAAGAGATGTTATACAAATAACATAATTTCAAGTATAAGTAGTTCATAGTTGGGGACTACATTTAAGTTTTTTAGTACCTCTTGTAATATTAAAATTGCAAAATTTTAAATCAAAATTGATGTTAATCATTACGTTTTAAGAATTAAATTTGTTATAATTAGTAGTATTTCTTATATACTTTATAATAAATATGATTATATTAACTAAATAAATTACTTTCCTAATTTTAAAATTTAAAATTTTACAATTAATTCAAAAAAAATTAATAAGTCTCTTCTCTTAAAACATAACAGTAATTACTCGAATCATGGATAGTCATCTAGTTTAATCTCTTTTAGTTGCCATAATATATTATATAAAACTTATTTATACAATATATAATATATTATATAAATCTTAATTATACAATATCTATAAGGTAACCATATATAGCCTAATCTGCAAGAATGCAACCATATATCGACCGGTACCCATCTAAAGTCTAAGTCCATAATATGATAGTAGGAAGGAGTAAAAGAAAAGAAAAAAGTCAGTGACTGTTGTGGTTACTGGCACATACATAGGTCTGCCACTGGTGTCACGTCATCATTTTTGGGTAAAAAAACTTATCCGATTACCAATTAGGCGCATCATACTTACTTAGTAATACTTGGGGTCCAAATCAAGAGAGTTGATACATTATGTGCACAATTATAAAATGGGTGAAACTATGAGGGAGTAAAGTGCTATTAGCCCCATTAATTAATAACTATCGACAACAATAGTCGACATGTTTTATCGCTGTATATAGGACTGGATAAAATTTGAGCATTAGAGGTACCAAAAGTGTCAACCACTTGGCATTCTTCAAGAAATTGGACATTAAACTACTAAACACAACTTAAATACAATCGCTCCTTTTTCCAAAAACAAAATGAGTACGGCTTTAAAAAATAATAACACATAATTGACACATTCAGCCAGAGCCGGTTCTGGAGATTAAGATTTAAGAGTCTGCTTCTTGTACATTGGCATTTGGCAATGCCTAGATTTGGCTTGATTCCAAACAGGAATTAAGAAGAATGCACAAAATTGAAACCTATAAATAGAAGATGTTATCTTCCTTCTAAATGCACGCTTGACTGATCAATAGTTTTACTCTTTGAGCTTATTTTTGAAGAGTAATAGAAATTAGAAAGCTAAGTATTAAGCTTTGTAAGTGTTGGAGCCTGGGTTCGGGAGACCCGACCCCACATGAAGGATCCGACCCTGTGTGGAGGTCTTGGTTGGGTGGAACAATCCAGTTAAGGAATATAACTTCCCAACTAGATTGACTTACATTTCAACTGGAGTAGTTGTTATGATTTGAATGATGGTGACATAACTTTATAACTGTCAAGTGGGGTCCAGGCGTGGTGAGTGGGCAAGAAGGTATAAATGCAAGGCTTCCCTCTCCATTTCAAAGGTAATGCAAATTCTAACACTGAGCTACAAGCCTCCATTGTTATCAAAACCTTGAGACAGCCTGTACTAATTCTCACGCCTGAGCTATCACCCGGCAGCAAAACCGCCCGGAACTCTGAGTGTGGTCTCGTTATTGTGCAGGAATAGCGCGTTCTTAGTGATTGAAGCGCGTGGTCAAATCTTGGCGTTAACATTGACGCTAAAAGGAGGGCCTTTAGTGTTAGTTATCAATCACTGTTAAGGTTATAGAGAGAATAAACATGGTGAATACAACTTTTAATGGAGGAGAAGGGTCAGCTGATTCTCATACACCAACGCGTAGGTCGGTCCTTGACCGACTCAGGTCGTCGGCAAGGGAGAGGTTGGGGCCGAGGGGTCAGCCTAGGGCGCCCTTACAGGTCCAGTTTGCCCTGGTTCGCCGTCGCTTATTTCACACTAACCAGCAGACGCCAGAGCCATCGACACATATGGCTGGTAACCTAGCCCGAACCCTTGTCTATTCAGGCAGTAATGCCGATCATGGGGATAAGCGACAGTAGATCCTGAGCCAACGCATGACGAAAGATCAGGAGATAATGGAGGCCTTACGCCAGCAACAGCGTGAAATAGCTGAGCGTTTGGCTAGAATGGAAGGAGGGGAAGAAGTATCCTCGAGCCGACCCCATGGCCGATAACATGCTGATCGGAGCCAGTCCAGGACAAATCGTTCGGATGGTTCCGAACCAGTTCAGAACAGGCATCATAGCCGCTCTCAAGCTCAGAGCAGGCATCATAGCCGCTCTCCAGTCCGGAGCGGGCGTCATAGCCGCTCCCCCGTCCGTAGCAGGCAACGAAGCCGCACATAGGATGAGAGCAGGCTAAATAGTCGCTCCTCAATCCGCGGCAGGCGTCAGAGCCCTTTATGGCAGATGAGCAAGTGACAGAGCCGCTCCCCCGACCGCATAAGGCAAAGGAGCCGCTCACAGGACAGAAGCAGGCCCATAAGCCGCACTCCAGATCGGAACAGGCGAATAGGCCGTTCCCGGGATGATGTTCTCGAGACAAGGGGATATGGACCGGATGGCAGGCCTAGGTCGCCACCCCGAAGAAGTGAAACCGATCCCCTTGTTAGACGATTGGCTGAGTTAGAAGAAAAACTAGCCGCAGTTGTTCAGGCCAAGGAGTTGCCGAATGTCACCAATTCACCTTTCACCAGGGAAATTGAGTAGGTTAAGGCAGACAAAACTAAGAAGATGCCTCCTTTGGATTCTTACGACGGTACTGTCGATCCCTATGATTATACTCATGGGTATAATCAGATAATGAATTATTATGATCATCCTGATGCAGCCAAGTGCCACATGTTCGTTACCACCCTGAAGCTTGCGGCTCGGGAATGGATGACGTCCCTTCCCCCGAACTCTATCAGATCGTGGCAGGACTTGAGCGATAAATTTCATGCACGATTCGGTAGCAACAAAAAGAGAGGAAAGCTGACTACAGCTTTGACACAAGTCAAGTAGAGATCGGGTGAAAGTTTGGATGAGTATGTGAAAAGATTCCGTGACATGGCTGGTACAGTGACTAGTTTGAACATACAGTAGGCAGTCGGGTTCTTCACTACGGGCCTAGATGCTACGAAGTCGAAAGAAATGTGGAAAGATCTCATCCTAAATCCACCGATGGACCTGGTTGAAGCCTATGGTCGGGCTGAAGGGTTTATCACAATAGAGGAAGCCTACAAGAGCTTAAATCCTCAAGATCGATCTGAAGAGAAATCAAAAGAGAAGGATAGGAACTACGCTCCTCGGTCCGATAACCGGTCGAAGCGCAACTTTTATGGTGGAGGTGGTTCGGGAAATGGTCAGGGAGGGGTTAATTCTGGAGGTGGCAGGCCGCCCTTCCCAAAAAAGAATGTAAAACAAGGTCTATACCCCTCTTACCAAGGATCGAGCAAGGATTTTTGAAGAAATTAGAGGTCAACCCTCATTTGAACCCTGCCCGACCACAACTCGTTCCCACAAGGGTAATCCTAACCGTTATTGTGAGTATCATCAAACTTCTGGTCACGAAACGGAGGATTGCTATAACTTGAAAGATCTGATAGAGAAGAAAATCCAGAATGGAGAATTGGTGCAGTATGTCGTGGGTCGGCAGAATTCTGGTTCGGATGGCCGAAGAGGGTCGAACCACGATAGGCGTGTCGAAGCACCACCCCCACCGAACCCTCCTCGAAATTGCGTTGATGTTATCACTGGGGGGACATTCGAAAAGAAAGTCGGGAAGAAGAGACGGGGGTTGATGGATGCCATGTTGTCGGTTTCGGAGCGACCTTCGGTTAAAGATCGACAATTTTCCAATACGGTGATATCTTTTACCGATGAGGATTACCCATCGGAGCCCATCGATCCGCATGAAGGGGCGTTGGCCATTACAGCGCAAGTCGGGTCAATGGACATGAAACGAATAATGATGGATAATGGCTCTTTGGTCGACATATTGTATACTCACGCATACAATAGATTAGATCTAGGGGGAGTGAGGATGGAGGTCAGTCAAGAACCCCCTTTGTATGGCTTCAACAATGATCCAGTTCGGGTAGCTGGGACTGTTGAGCTTCCGGTAATCTTCGGTACGGCACCGAGGCAGGTAGAAGTTAAAGTGAGATTTTTTGTGGTCCAAGTGAATTCGGCCTACAATGCCATCTTGGGCAGGCCCACCTTGGCGGCACTACAGACGGTCACTTCAATATGTCACTTCAAGATGAAATTCCCCACTTCGGAGGGGGTCGGTGAAGTAAAAGGTGACTTGGACATGGCACGAAGGTGTTATAGGAATTCACTAATATCTTCCGCCGCTGGGGTCAGCAAACAAAAGCAAACGATGGCCATAGAGATCGAGCCATTCACTGAGGGAAACACCGAACCCCTAGCTCTACCAGCTGAGGAGACAGAGAAGGTAGAACTGATCGTGGGAAAAGGTGATAAGATGGTCAAAATAGGCTCAGGATTAGTAGAGCCATTTCAGACAAATTTAATAGAGTTGCTTCGGGTATATGCAGATATTTTTGCATGGGAGCCTACTGATATGCCCGGAGTTGACAAATCGGTGGCGGTCCATAAGTTGTGTGTAGACCCATCTAAGAAGCCTATTCGTCACAAGAGAATGATCTTCGTGCCTGATAGACAAAAGACCATTGACGATGAAATTGCCAAACTGCTAAAAGGGGATTTCATCTATGAAATTGATTATCCGGAGTGGTTAGCGAACGTGGTTTTGGTACGGAAGCAGAATGGTAAATGGCGGGTCTATATAGACTACACCGACTTGAATAAAGCATGTCCGAAGGACTTCTACCCTCTCCCGCACATTGACCAGCTGATTGATGCTACCTCTGGGTTTGACATGCTTAGCCATGGATGCTTTTTCGGGGTACCACCAGATTTTTATGGATAAAAAGGACATCCCAAAGACAGCGTTCATTACGCATCGGGCAATATACGCTTATAAGAAAATGACGTTCGGATTGCTGAATGCGGGGGCTACATATCAAAGGATGATGAACTATGTGTTCGCCAAGTTATTGGGCCGAAGCATGGAGGTATATGTGGATGATATGATCGTTAAAAGCATGGGAGTTCGGAACCACCTGGATGATTTGGAGAACTGCTTCGATACGGTAAGAGAGTATAAGCTTCGAACCCGACCAAGTGTACTTTTGGCCTCAGTTCTGGTAAGTTTCTTGGGTATTTGCTTAGCAAGAGAGGGATTGAAACTAACCCAGAAAAAATCAAAGCTATTTTGGATATGAAGTCTCCACAGTCTTTTAAGGACGTTCAACGATTGACCGGCAGGATTGCGGCACTTCGTAGATTCATGTCCAAATTGGCTGAACGTTTTTATCCTTCTTCAGTACTTTGAAAGGTCCTAAAAATGAGAAGACTTTCCCGTGGACTTCGGAATGTGAAGATGCATTCCAAGGGATTAAAAGGTATTTATCCTCAGCTCCTCTTTTGGTAAAACCCATCCCTTCGGAACCATTATATCTGTATCTGGCAGCAAGCTCCATGGCGGTATGAGCAGTTTTAGTTCGGGAGTTGGGGGCAAGCAATGCCCAGTCTACTATGTCAGCCATGTACTTCGAGATACAGAAACCCGATACCCTAACTTGGAAAAATTCGCCTATGCACTTGTGATAGCCAGCAGGAAGCTTAGGCACTATTTTCAGGGGAGGTTAGTGGTAATATATACTGATCAGCCTTTGAAGAAAGTTATGAATAAGCCAGATTTGTCAGGGCGCCTTTTCGCTTGGGCAATGGAATTAACTCAGTTCGTCATAGAATATTATCCTCGAACTGCTATAAAGGGTCAGGCGCTGGCCGACTTTATAGTGGAATGTTCGTTCACTGAACCCGACACAAATTCTCCTAACCTGACCGTGGGTTCGGTATCAGGTGCTCATACGGGTCGTACTTTATGGACGCTTTATGTGGACGGCTCCTCAACTTCAGATATCAGTGGATTATGAGTTATTTTGACTAGCCCGGAGGGGTTTAAGGTCCAGCAGGCTATTCGCTTTGGGTTTAAGGCGACTAATAACGAGGCAGAATATGAAGCCATTTTGGCCGGATTGCGGTTGGCGAGAAGTCTGGAAGTACAACGCTTGGTCATCTTCAGCGATTCCCAACTAGTGGTTAAACAGATATTGGGGGAATATGAGGCTCGCGGGGATAGGATGACAAAATATTTGGCCGCGGTTAAAGATCGACTGCATTATTTTGAGTCACATAGCATACAAGGAGTTGATCGGGAGAACAACACCATAGCCGATGCATTAGCAAGATTGGCAACAACAGAGGCTACTTCTTTTAGCGGGTCGGTGTATCTGGAAGTTTTGGATGACCCAAGTATTTAGAGATCAGGAGTGTTCCCGATAGACCAAATGGACTGTTGGCTCACGCCATACATCATGTATCTGGCCGATGGCGTCCTTCCTTCGAATCGAATGCAAGCTAAAAAGATCAAGCACCGAAGCTCCTTCTTCATCTTGATCGATGGAGATTTGTACCGAAGGGCTTTTTCTTCGCCATTGCAGAAGTGTTTGACTCCTTCCGAAGCGGATTACGCACTTTGGGAAGTTCATGAGGGAATATGTGGGGATCATATGGGTGCTAAGGCTTTGGCGTATAAGATTTTAAGGCAAGGTTATTACTGGTCAACCGTCTTCCAAGAATCTAAAGAATATGTGAAGAAGTGCCTCAAGTGTCAGTTGAATGGAACGATCCCTCATCAACCTCCAGAAGAGCTGTTCTCGGTCTTATCACCGATTCCGTTTGCTATATGGGGAATTGATATTTTAGGACCATTGCCGAAGGCTAAGGGGAAGTCAGTTTTGCCATCGCGGTAATCGATTATATGACCAAGTGGGTAGAAGCCAAACCTCTCCGAACGATCACGGAACAGGAGTGTTTGAAATTTCTCAAAGAATTTGTTGTCTATCGCTTCGGAATTTCAATGGTGCTCGTTTCGGATAAGGGAGGCAATTCGTAGGAGCGAAATTTGAAGAATTTCTCATAGATTTGGGGATTCAGCGCCGAAAGACTTCAGTGGCTCATCCTCAGTCAAACGGGCAGGTAGAAGTCACCAATAGATCACTCTCCTCAATGGGATAAAGAGGAGACTGGACGAAGCCAAAGGGAGATGGCCTGAAGAATTGCTTAGTGTGTTATGGGCTTATCGGACAATAACTAGAACGACGACGGGAGATTCACCCTTCCGACTTGCTTATGGGACTGATGCCCTTGTTCCAGTGGAAATCGGGTCTCCATCACTTCGGGTCAGTCAATATCAGGAGCTATATAATGATGAGGGGCTTCGACTCAACCTGGATCTGTTAGATAAGGTTCGGGAGTCAGCATTGATTAAGTTGGCGGCTTATCAAAGGAGAACCGCCAAGCATTACAACAAAGGGGTGAAACTTAAAAGATTCGAAGTTGGCGATCTAGTGCTTCGGGAAGCAGCTGCATCAGCCCCCCAGAATTCGGGCAAACTTATGCCAAACTGGGAGGGACCCTATGAAGTCATTGAGGTACCCAAGCCAGGAACTTACCGGCTTCGGGTAATGGATGGTTCGGATATTAAGAATACATGGCATGCAGGGAGACTTAGGAAATATTATCAGTAAGTCATGTTATTTCTTAAATACCGATAAATGTAAATTTGCATGTTTATCAATATGAAATAAACATCGGATTGTGTAGTTGAAAGCTTTGAACTGTTTCATTAATATTCCATGTTGTTACAAATTGAACTACTTACATTCTAAGGTAAAAAAAAAAGAAGCAAACAGAAAATAGAAATTATCCTATTGGGTCGGTAGTGGAGGTTGTTCTTCGGTTTCTTCCTCATCATCCGAAGAATCGAGGATGGAGATGTCTAATCCGACCGCCTTCATCTTCTCCTTAATCTTCTCCTTATGGCTCTGGTATCCCTCGGAGAATTGAAGGATAACCTTGTCCGCCAGCTCGGGAGATGCCTTGTATTCCTCTATTATGTGGAGTTTGACCTCTTCGGTCAGTAGAGGCCCTTGGATCTTGAGTTGGGTATGCTCTTCCTCCAAAGAGTTGTAGGCTTGGATCAGGTCAGTCATCTTGGAGTGTGTCTGCTCCATCTGTTCTTCAAGGGCAGCTATCGCTTCCTTCTGGTCGGCATCGTTTTCCTTCAATAAAACCCACTCTTTCATGAGTCGGTCGTTCTGTTTCTCATGCTCGACGATTTCTGATTGAAGGATGCTTATCTGATTCCGAAGCTGATAATTCTCCTGGTTGGCTTCGGTAAGTTTATCTTGCGTGCCGATATGGAGGTCTTTTTCTTTCTTCAGATCGGACTCCAGAGTTTTAATGTTACCTTTGAGGAGTTCGTTTTCTGCCGCGATCTCTTTATTCCTTTTTGATAGTTTGATCAACGACGAAAGAGATCGGGCAAAGACGGAGTTGGCCTGAAAGAAGGAATTCTGTGGGTCAGACAAGGGATCAAGCATAAAAGTAACGTTCATGGGGGTACGGAATATAGAGTTACCTGGAATTGGAGCCTGGTGAAGTCTTCCAAGTATTGATCTGGAGAGTAGTTCCTGAATCGATCGTTGTCGGCGGTTAAGATGAAGGGTACAAGGAGGTCATAGAGGAATGGATTGGACGAACTCTGAGGCCATAAAGTCCGCGGCTTCGTCATATTGCTGGAGGAAGGACCTGAAGCAGGAAGTTCGGACGAACGGGCTTCACTTTGATGGGTTTCGATTTGTTGAATGGGGGCGGGCGAAGGTGCCGAAGAAGAGGAAGCTTCTCTGCGAGGCCTTTTTGTTAATGGCTCCAGTACATCATTTTCGGTCTCTTCCTCGTCGATGATTCCTAGAGGAATTGGATCGGGAATAGAAGCAGGTGTCATCGTGGGTTTGGGCGGAGCCTTCTTTCGGAGTTATTTTTTCTTCATTAAAGCCATCCTTTTCGACCTGCTCATCTCCAAGGTATTCTTCTTGAAGACTTGAGTTATGGGAATGGATGTAATTGGGCGAGCGGCTATCGACATTTGGTTTGAAGGTCCGGCCTCTGAAAGATCTTTGAGATCGGTGAAGTTCGGCTCATTGAGTAAGGGAATCGTTCGGCTGATGTCGACTGGTGCGACTGGCTTAATGAGTGATACTGAAAGGTAGAAGCTAAAGGTCAGTTCAATTTAAAGGGGATTATAAGCAGTGAAAGTACAAATTAGGGATCGGGAGTTGGATCTTACACCCATGGTTGTACAACCACGCCTGGTTGCCCAGAAGTTCGAAGTCCCACTCCTCGTCGGGCATCTTGCTGACGAATAGTTTGAACTCGTCCAGTCGGTCGACCGAGAACCCTTCGATGTTGTTAGTGTTTTTGGAGAAGCCGATCCAATCTGAGATCAAGTGGGTGTCAGGTCCCTTGATATAGAACCAGTGGGAATGCCAGTCTTTGTTGCTAGTCGGGGTCTTCATCAATGAGCGTTTTTGAGCCCCTTTGACAGGCAATTTGCTGATCTGCCGAAATCCTGACTCTCGGGATCGGATCACGGTAAATAGTGCGAAGAAGAAGTCCAGGGTCGGTTCGACCTTGCAATCATGGTAGAAGGCGATGAAACAGACCAGGTGGATAAAAGAGTTGGGAACGAGCTGGGCGAGCCCGACCCCGACAGCACTCAAGAAAGTAAGAATGAAGGAATGAAGAGGGAATCGAAGCCCGTATTTTAGGGCATGGGAAGAAACGGTCGTCTAACCATTGGGACGACGATACATTCTCTCGTCGAGATTGGCTGTACGTATCTGATAGGTTATAGGAATCTGGTACAGTTCTCGGATGGCTGCAAGGTCTTTGGTCTGGATGGAAGATTTGGTGTTTATGTGGATGAAAGACTTATCTGCGGCATATTCCTCTAGCATCTTCATGGTTTCAAGTTCGGCTTCAGTTTTTGGGGAAGGGGTAGAAAACGGGTTATCAGGGAAGTTAGAGCTTGTAATGGGGCCTTGGGATGAGGTGCTGAGGCCAAGGGAGGTAGAACCGGTTCCTGCGGCGGTGGTAATAACTGTTGTGGCGGCGGTGGCAGTGACTGTGGTGGCTTCTGTTGTCACAGCTATAATAGGAGCTGGAAGTTCGCTAGCGGCAGCTGCGGAGGCGGTGGTCTTAGACGGATTGGATGTGCTTGAAGCATCAGTGGTCGCCATTGATGGGTAGGAAGGAAAGTTGTAAAGTTTGATTTACAGGTAAAGGGTAGACAATCGTGGTGGAAAAGTGGAAATTGCAGAGAAGAGGTTAAAGAATTTGAAAAATTAGATATGAAAGTGGCGGTTGATTTTTGGGGGTGATTTAACTTTATTGAAGGAGACCCTTTGAATCCGACACGATCCCCACAGTCGGCGCCACTTCATTAATTATGGTGGGCCCTTTTAATGGCACATGGAAGTTGGGGCAATAATGGCATTAATGGCTTGAGGCGGTTACATTTTTAAGAGAATGTTTGGATCGTTGAATGAATGAATTAAACTCATTTTTATACTCTTTTATTATCAATCTTTTTTATAATTAAAGAGTAGGGGGCAATGTTGGAGCCTGGGTTCGGGAGACCCGACCCCACATGGAGGATCCGACCCCGTGTGGAGGTCTTGGTTGGGTGGAACAATCCAGTTAAGGAATATAACTTCCCAACTAGATTGACTTACAGTTCAACTGGAGTAGTTGTTATGATTTGAATGATGGTGACATAACTTTATAATTGTCAAGTGGGGTCCAGGCGTGGTGAGTGGGCAATGAGGTATAAATGTAAGGCTTCCCTCTCCATTTCAAAGGTAATGTAAATTCTAACACTGAGCTATAAGCCTCCATTGTTATCAAAACCTTGAGACAACCTGTACTAATTCTCACGCCTGAGCTATCCCCCGGCGGCAAAACCGCTCGGAACTCTGAGTATGGTCTCGTTATTGTGCAGGAATAGCGCGTTCTTAGTGATTGAAGCGCGTGGTCAAATCTTGGCGTTAACAGTAAGCATATTGTAATGGCTTCTAAATCTGTCTTCATTATCTTTGCAATTGTTTTTCTGTCCCTTGTATCCACAAAGGACTTCATGGTGGGAGATGAAAAAGGTTGGACCAAAAATTTTGATTATCAAGCATGGGCAAAGAGCAAGGAATTCCATGTTGGAGACAAACTTGGTATGTTAAATATCTGTGGAACCATGTTTCATCTGCTTTTGTGCTTTTCCTACTATTCGAAAATACTCCCATTGTTCGATAAAAGGAGTTTCATTTGTAAACTTTAATAATCTTTTCTTAAGTTGTTGATATTAATTGTCAGAGCAAAAATGATATTGTCGGAGCAAATATATATACATTTAGCAATACTTTTACAATTGTTCTAGCGACACTTAATACTATTACATACACTTATTGATCTGGTAACATTATTTTAATTTGCTCTAGCAGTATCAACCACTTTTTTATTTTTATTTTTATTGATAGTAGCAAAACGATAATGTGCTCAAGTTTGACATCATAATTCTATTATTATGTCACAACTACTAAACCTACAATATATCATAAGTAGGGGTAAGCAAGGAATTGAAATACGTCTTTCAGTATTGCAAATTTCACAAACGGGACTTTTTTGTGGAACAGAAGAAACATATAATTGTTCTAACATAATGCTCTCTCTTCCAATCAAAAATTTGCAGTTTTCAGCTATCCAGTTGGAGTTCATAATGTGTTCAAGGTTAATGGAACCGAATTTCAGAACTGTGCTAAACCTGCCTTGTCTGTACCTCTAACTACTGGTAATGACACGATTATGCTTGCAACTCCAGGAAGAAAATGGTATATTTGTGGTGTTGGACAGCATTGCGCGGTTGGAGGCCAAAAACTGTTTATCGTCGTGAATCCTATGGCAATTTCTCCAGGTGCTTCGCCTTCTCAAAGCTTTGGATCCCCTGCTCAAGCCTTACCTTACACAAGCTCAACAAATGGGATGATCAGTACTGTATTTGAATCCATTTTGGCTGTGGCACTTGCTAGTGTTTGGCTGGTTCTTTAAGAATGTGACTTACTAGATGTAGTAATATATAAAGGGAAACATTTGTAGGTTTCTCAAGGCATCAGCAATAGTCTGCAGTGGTCTTATGCCATATTTAGTTTATATTTTTCAAAAACAAGGAAATAATAGTAACTTTTTGTTAACTTTTTTTTTTTACTGAATGACAAAATCGTTGAACTATTGTCAAGCTATCAAAAAAGCGTATAAACTATTTTTGTTGCACCAAAAATCATTGAACTTTTTAACCACATTTACCTTTTTCTCCCTATTAACTAAGTTTTACTTCATTACCCAAAACAAAATAAAAAAAATTATAAGGGGTCAATAGATCAGATCTACTTGTTTCTATGAATTAAGCTTGAAAATTTCTACTATTGATATATCTGGACTTTGAAGTGAATGAGACTATTTACAGCAAGGTTACTTCCTTTCTTTTTGTGGCCTTTCATGACTGGGATTGATGCTGATATTTCCAAGTAATAAAGTATGCAGCTTAAATATTATAACTCAAACTATTTATAATAAGTATGCAGCTTATAATACAATTGAAATTAATATTTTCGTTAGTAAAATGAATCGTTTCTTTCATGTAAATGACCATATCTTTATAAAAAGGTTTTTCGTTCTATACATTACGTTGAGAAAAATCAACCTCATATATACCGTACTTTTTTTGTACCTCGAAAGGGAGGTCCTCCTTATGATGTTACAGATGGCTATTCAGTGTAAGGGGTAAACTCAGACTCGGATAAGATAAGATTGTGCGTGTCGGACCCTTCGGGCGTCATATTTTTACCTTAGGCCCCCATTAACAGAAATTTTGATGATTTTAAGTACACTCCAAAATATATCAACAATTTTGGTCAATGACTTTGTACAGTTTGATCTCATAACACAGACAAAGTTTCAGTAACTGATTTTGCTTTCAACTTTTTGTTTTTGTTTCTTTTTTTTTAAAGAATCAGTAGCAGAAAACGTTGTTTGCTAACTGTTTTTATTCTTTACAAAAGTGAAAGCAAAACTTCTTTTGGCAGCAAAAAAGTGAAAATACTAAAAACTTGTTTCTTCAATTTTAGCAACACATGAAGTCATTCTAGCTCTAATGAGGTCCGGATATCGAATCTCGTTAACAACAAAAAATAGAACTTCATTTCTATATTAAATAAGATTAAATCTAATACTTAGGTATAGTTACTAAACAATATTTCTTTAATTTATATTTTCCTTGTGAAAAAGTGAAAACAAAAACATAAAAAAAGCATAATTAAGAAATAAAAGTACGAAATAAAACAGTTATCAAACGAACCCTCAACTTTCATATACCAAAAAATTTTATGTATCACAAAAAAAAATAAAAAAAAAAATCACTTGCCCTAAACAAGTAGGCCGAAACCCAAAATAGAAGAAACTGGATTTGAAATCTATTTCGAATTGGACTTGATTCCAAACACAAATCAAAAACAAGTTTTCATATTCCTGAAAGGATTAGGACTTGACTACTAATAACGAGGATATAAATACTTATTCATGGTAGTGCTACCTTCACTCATACAAGGCTTGCGCATTTCACAACAAAATTCTTGTACTGGAATTTGAAATATTATATCAACTGGTGACTCAAATATGGCGATCGCAGAAATATTTTTTGTCGCGCTAGGTTTATTTTTTGTCGTGCTGATTTCTTTGTTTGTATTTTCATGCACGAAGTCGGTCAAACAAATTATAAAAAGTATAAGAAATCAGCGTCGCCATCGCCTCCGTCGTCGTTGCCGTCTTGGTCTTCGTCGGAAGAGCTCTAGCTAGATACACGGTCATAGTTGTGTATTAGACACTATGGTTGTTAATTTGCTATGTTCATGTTGTGATTGATTATTTAATTAATGTCTATACTAGTATTAATGGAGTAATTTGTAGACTGGTTTTTATTTATTTATTATTTTAAAGATTGTCTTGATGCATTCTTATTTTTCTCATAATTTGAGTAATTATTAACAATGAACACCTTTGTTAATTGGCTGGCATCAATGCCCAAGTCCTCCGACCAATTCTGCTAGTGTCACTTACATAACCGAGCTTAAAGCCTTAAAGCATACTGCATAATAAGACCTTGAGATATTTTAAATTTAAAAATTAATGTGATTCATTTAATTTTAAAAAAATAAATATTATTGTAAATTTGTAATTAACAGTATTGTCTAAATAATTTATAATTTTCGTAAATGTCCAAAATAAATGAATTTATATCAATTTGTTGGTACCTAATACATTATGAAAGCCCTGGAGAATATGACCAACTGGGCAAGTTGAATAGTTGACCGGATAAATGTGGACCCACGTATACACTTGGAAAAGGGTTAGATAAACCAAATAGGTAACCCCTTGATGGGTGCGATAAACCACTATGAGAAAAGGCTAAACAAGTAAGTTAGGTCTAAGGAATAGTTGATGGATATCATCATGGTAAGGCCATTAAAACTTGAGGTTGGGGCTTCATCCCCAAGACACGTATCCATAGTTGAATATGGCCCTATGGATGATAGAATGGTTGGGCATGAACCCAGGTTATGGATCCATGGGTTGAATATATATGGCCCCATGGGTGATAGAATCCAGGGAAACGTTAAATCTGTGCAATATTCCCTAACTAGGAATATATGGACCCTCACATGATTGTCACAAAGCTCATCCTAAGGAAAGGGGCAAGGTCAAATGACCTATTGTCATCCCTCATGGATTTGGTTAAAGGCCCATTCATGAAGGTGTTATTGGTTCTAAAATGGTTTTTGAGGATATAGGGGTATACCCTGGCTATATCCCAAGTGACAAGCATTTGGCTAATTTTGGGCTAAGGGTGGATAATAATGGGTTGGCTTGGTGACTTGGAAGGGAAGGGTTGTTTTGGGCTTGGTTCTAGGATCTCTGGGGACTTCTTATCTTCCCCAAGGCAGAGGATAGGAAACATTCCTAGGGAAACCTACATGGCTCAGTCTCATCCTCAAATGGCATGAATGAATGGGCAGGATTCGGGCATGGAGTAAGTAAAGGGCACACCTGGAGAGCATCAAGGGAAGAAGGGCAGGGGATTGATGCTTATGTATGGAATGATGACATTGTCCCTGCCCCCCAAACAATGAAGAGTAACCTCCAAGCTTATCCCCTACAACTCATATACCTAGGGGTTATTTGGTGAAGGAAAATATATTGAGGGAAATATCTATAGATATCCCTGTGATTAGTAATAGATTGTGTTGCCTAATGGGGGACCAATCTTAAGAGAGACCCACCTTATAAAGAGATGAGAATCATTGGGAAAGAGACACATAACCTATTAGACATGTGGGAAATAGAGCTGGTTGGCTGACAAGGATATAAGAAAGATATAACTAAGTAAGAGAGAGAATGAGATACACAGAATGGAGAGACCGAAGAGGGAGATTAGATACAACACACTCTTAGACACAATGAGTTACATGGAGGAGAAAATGAGAGAATACATTATTCATCCACCATTAACCTAAGGGATGATTCATGGAAGAGTATGGATCTAAAGATCTAGAGAAATAGAGAGAGTAACCTTAAGATTATCAACCAAGAATAACCACTGCAACCTCCGATCCCTAGGGCTCTCATCTTCCTTGAGGTCTATAATGTTACTTCAGGTGTTGCCATGTTATCCATCATGCTCTTGGGATGGGCTACTTCCTAGTCAAGCAACCAACCAGCAAGTCCACTTGATGGCCATTATCTGGGGATATTCATCTTCCTGATAAATGTTCTTTTTATTGTTTATTTTGTCTTTTAATATTGTTATATATAACTGTTCAGTAGGGTTGATCCTATGCCCTGGAAATTTAGTCCAAGACCCACCTCAAACCATTCGTCATCAACACTTTGACCTACCTTGTTGACCCACAATGGACCCTACATCCTAGGTGGCATCTGGTTTATACTGAGTCCTCAAAAAAACCGTTCCAACATTTGGCGACTCTGTTGGGGAGGTGAAGCGTAGGGTGAATGGTGGTCACCAGAGAAGCTAGTGTTCAAATGGAGCAAACCCAGTTTAGACTCCCACCATCTGCTCAACCAGGTAGTGCACAAGTATTGGTACATCCAACCTTGCTTATTAATCATCTTGATCGAGTTGTGGTGGAAGAAGTGGATAATAAGGGATCTAGTGTTCCTCATGATCATTAGTTAATCCATTCTGTTGAGCCAAAAACTGCTAGCCAACTTTTGCATGAAACAAATGGGGTAGCCAATAGAATATCCCAGGCATTAGCCCCATTAGTTACTCAAATTCAGTGGTCCACCTCAGATATGGCCAGAGACATGGGGGCTTCTATGGAGGCCTTGAGGCAAGAAATGGAAGGAGGAAGGGAAACACGTGCATCTCCGCCCTCTGCTAGGCTGCATGTTTCTCAACCTACACCCAATCATTACCCTCTTTCAACATTACTAGTTAGAACCCACCATCATGCTAATAATCCAAGACCAACATATGTGCATCAGATAGAGTAAAACCCTACCATACACCCTTCTCGTCGTACTTGGAGAAGTCCACCTCGACAAAGGAGGTCTTATCAACCCACTTGGCATGTTGAGCCTTCTCACAGAAATCTTGAGAAACGCACACTACAAAAAAATCAAGATAAGACGACGGTCGGGACGGGAACGTAGCCTTAGATATCTGTAGCGACGGTATCTGTCTGGCCGTCAGTATATGGCTTTAATGATAATCTATTCTGAGGATCACAAGCTAACCGTCAGTATAAAGCTTATTTTTGGGCTTTCAGCGAGGGTTATGAGCGAGCGGTAAATAATCTCTCTTTTTCTAGTTTGGGCCCACACAAACCCCTCCCATTTTTTCGCTAAATCAATATCATTCAGCTCTCTTCTCACTCATAAGCTCTAGTCCTCTCTCTTGTCTCTCACCCTTTCTCTCTCGGCGCGTGGCTCTTCCTCTACCTCGATGCTACTCGTTACCCTTTCTAACTCGATCAGCCGCTCGTGATTTTTGGCCGCACTTTTTTGGATTGCGAAACCCTAGGCATCATCGGATCGCTTCTCATCTCAGCCCTTCTGGTCAGATTGGCCATCGTGTGCGCACACGACGCATCAGGTGCCCTTATACTAGTTTTCTCTTCTTCTCTGGGAAAAATATGATATTAGGAATTTTAGGCAAAATCTTATAAGATTTGGTTAGACATTTTAATGAAATTGTAACAAGCTGTTGACAATGAAATTATTTTTCTGAATTTTTTTCAATTGAAGCAAATGGAAGCCTCAAATTTTATTTTTCCCCGATTTTTATGGGAATGTAAGTTTTTGTATTATAATGGTTTCAACTTCATTGAATACTATTTCTTTACTCAGAGATTTGTGTATATGTTGGAAAATTTATAACTCCATTTATTGGATTATATACTTGTTATGATATCAACACTAAGGAAAATTAATTACAGAGAAAGAAAAATAAACTAGAAGAAGATTTCATAGATTTTCTCATGCAGCGCTCTGTACAAGATAATGCTAATATAATCCCAAGACCTAACAACTCTAGTGGTGCTAACAACCTCACCAATTAATAGTCGACGCATAACACAAATAAAAAGAATTGAACTAAGGCTAAACGACTGTGTTTTGCTAACATGCCTTCACTACTTAATATGCCAATAAAGCTATCATTTAGGATGTTGTCAATTCCCCTTCCCTTAAACTGTCCTTATCCCCAAGGATAGAAATTTGGAAAAGCCTTACTCAACTTGCCTCATTCTTCCCATGTTGCATCTTCTAGAATGCTATTTGACCATTGTATTAAGACCATGGTGGCTGAAAGTAGTATGCACACAAGCCAATCATATTTGATATGATGTAGCATATACTTTGTAATCTTATTCATTTATTAATAAAAGAATTGATTTTCTTAAAAGGTATTTTTACATTATCTACATAGTGCTGTTATATTAAATGTGATAAACCCATAGTTTTGAGCAATACTTTTAGAATCATGATGGTGATCATGCTAATGAGATCTAAATTTTAGATAGCTCACAAACTAAAATTGATCCTAATCGTTGGATTACTAAAAAGGGGATTAGTGAATCCGGATAGATTAGTACATACGTTGCTTGCTCTTAAGAAGAGGATGATTGATCTCATAATCATTTGTGTGGAGACACTAAAGCAAGTATGTAGGTGCTTATTGGAGAATAAGTACACTGAACGTGGCTCGCTAAGGAATACCTAATGGAGTTTTACTCGTCTGTCAATAGGAATTCATCTAGTGATAGTAGTACAAATGATCCTTGGACTTGAGATCATCATAGTATCTTGTGTATGATGAGTTATACTTTGACATGTCCCTTAAGACCTTTGGGGTATAACAAAGGGTATGATTGGGGATAATTAGTTGTACATGGAGATAGGTGAATGATCAACAAAGAATCTACCACGTCTAGTAAAAGATGTGAATGTCCTATGTGATTCGATAAATGACAACTCAGTAGTCCTTGGCCAAGGCAGAATGAAATTAGAAAGGAGTTTCTAATTTGCATTATTTAGAGTTGTGCATTTGGGAATCAAAATACATATAATTAAATAAAATAAGACTTGATAGTAAATCCATATCTTATATTTAATTGAGACATTGTATGGTAGAAGGATTGAATTGTATGGTAACTATTCACTGAAAGGTTCTTTTGTGATTAATGTTGAAATTTATATTATCTGGAAAGTCGTTGATTGCTAAGGGGGTTTACCCTTATTGTAAAATAAATATTATTTATTTAAATGAATTAAATAGTTTAATTTATTTATTTAAATATAATTAGAATTGTTGTAATTGATTTATTCACAACCGGTTTAATATGGAGAACCTAAAGGGTCACACCGCAAAAGAAAAATATTTATTTAAGAAGTAAATGACATAATTGTAATAATAAGTTAAGTGTATTTAATTTAGTCTATGGAGATAGAATAAATTAAATAGCTTCAACATTCTTTCATAATAATTTGAAAAAAAATTCGGAACAGATTTGTATTAGACAAATCAATAAAGGTTAATAACACTTTACCACTCGAAGTTCAACCCATTTTATAATTAAGCCTCAACCCATTTTATAATTGAACCCGTAAATTCTCGTGATATGAACCCCCAAGTAAGGTTAAGTTACTAATATACACTCAAATTCAATATTCCGACCTAATTTTTGTTGAAAAGAGTTGTGTCACGTAGTGGCAGACCCAAAACTTTTAACGAGTAGGGTCACAATCGTCATAAAAATTATAATAAAAATAAAAATAAAAAAATAAAACAAAATAAACAACACTTAAACTTAATATCACCATCCAGACTTCCACAAACCGTGTAATCTTATAAATCTTTCCTACTTGAGTGATTCATGTACAGAAAAGAGATGTTATACAAATAACCTAATTTCAAGTATAGGTAGTTCATAGTTGGGGACTACATTTAAGTTTTTTAGTACCTCTTGTAATATTAAAATTGCAAAATTTTAAATTAAAATTGATGTTAATTATCATTACGTTTTAAGAATTAAATTTTGTATAATTAGTAGTATTTATTATATACTTTATAATAAATATGATTATATTAACTAAATAAATTACTTTTCTAATTTTAAATTTTAAAATTTTACAATTAATTCAAAAAAATTAAAAAGTCTCTTCTCTTAAAACATAACAGTAATTACTCGAATCATGGATAGTCATCTAGTTTAATCTCTTTTAGTTGTCATAATAATATATTATATAAAACTTATTTATACAATATCTATAAGGTAACCATATATAGCCTAATCTGCAAGAATGCAACCATATATCGGCCGGTACCCATCTAAAGTCTAAACCCATAGTATGATAGTAGTAAGGAGTAAAAGAAAAGAAAAAAAATCAGTGACTGTTGTAGTTACTGGCACATACATAGGTCTGCCACTGGTGTCACGTCATCATTTTTGGGTAAAAAAAACCTATCCGATTACCAATTAGGTGCATCATACTTACTTAGTAGTACTTGGGGTCCAAATCAAGAGAGTTGATACATTATGTGCTCAATTATAAAATGGGTGGAACTATGAGGGAGTAAAGTGCTATTAGCCCCATTAATTAATAACTACCGACAACAATAGTCGACATGTTTTATCACTGTATATAGGACTGGATAAAATTTGAGCATTAGAGGTACCAACAGTGTCAACCACTTGGCATTCTTCAAGAAATTGGACACTAAACTACTAAACTCAACTTAAATACAATCGCTCCTTTTTCCAAAAACAAAATGAGTACGGCTTTAAAAAATAACACATAATTGACACATTCAGCCAGAGCCGGTTATCAAGATTAAGATTTAAGAGTCTGCTTCTTGTACATTGGCATTTGGCAATGCCTAGATTTGACTTGATTCCAAACAGGAATTAAGAAGAATGCACAAAATTGAAACCTATAAATAGAAGATGTTATCTTCCTTCTAAATGCACGCTTGACTGATCAATAGTTTTACTCTTTGAGCTTATTTTTGAAGAGTAATAGAAATTAGAAAGTTAAGTATTAAGCTTTGTAAACATATTGTAATGGCTTCTAAATCTGTCTTCATAATCTTTGCAATTGTTTTACCGGCCCTTGTATCCGCAAAGGACTTCATGGTGGGAGATGAAAAAGGTTGGACCATAAATTTTGATTATCAAGCATGGGCAAAGAGCAAGGAATTCCATGTTGGAGACAAACTTGGTATGTTAAATATCTATGGAACCATGTTTCATCTGCTTTTGTGCTTTTCCTACTATTCGAAAATACTCCCATTGTTCGATAAAAGGAGTTTCATTTGTAAACTTTAATAATCTTTTCTTAAGTTGTTGATATTAATTGTCAAAGCAAAAATAATATTGTCGGAGCAAATATATATACATTTAGCAACACTTTTACAATTGTTCTAGCGACACTTAATACTATTACATACACTTATTGATCTGGTAACATTATTTTAATTTGCTCTAGCAATATAACCACTTTTTTATTTTTATTGATAGTAGCAAAACGATAATGTGCTCAAGTTTGACATCATAATTCTATTATTATGTCACAACTACTAAACCTACGATATATCATAAGTAGGGGTAAGCAAGGAATTGAAATACGTCTTTCAATATTGCAAATTTCACAAACGGGACTTTTTTGTGGAACAGAAGAAACATATAATTGTTCTAACATAATGCTCTCTCTTCCAATCAAAAATTTGCAGTTTTCAGCTATCCAGTTGGAGTTCATAATGTGTTCAAGGTTAATGGAACCGAATTTCAGAACTGTGCTAAACCTGCCTTGTCTGTACCTCTAACTACTGGTAATGACACGATTATGCTTGCAACTCCAGGAAGAAAATGGTATATTTGTGGTGTTGGACAGCATTGCGCGGTTGGAGGCCAAAAACTGTTTATCGTCGTGAATCCTATGGCAATTTCTCCAGGTGCTTCGCCTTCTCAAAGCTTTGGATCCCCTGCTCAAGCCTTACCTTACACAAGCTCAACAAATGGGATGATCAGTACTGTATTTGAATCCATTTTGGCTGTGGCACTTGCTAGTGTTTGGCTGGTTCTTTAAGAATGTGACTTACTAGATGTAGTAATATATAAAGGGAAACATTTGTAGGTTTCTCAAGGCATCAGCAATAGTCTGCAGTGGTCTTATGCCATATTTAGTTTATATTTTTCAAAAACAAGGAAATAATAGTAACTTTTTGTTAACTTTTTTTTTTTACTGAATGACAAAATCGTTGAACTATTGTCAAGCTATCAAAAAAGCGTATAAACTATTTTTGTTGCACCAAAAATCATTGAACTTTTTAACCACATTTACCTTTTTCTCCCTATTAACTAAGTTTTACTTCATTACCCAAAACAAAATAAAAAAAAATTATAAGGGGTCAATAGATCAGATCTACTTGTTTCTATGAATTAAGCTTGAAAATTTCTACTATTGATATATCTGGACTTTGAAGTGAATGAGACTATTTACAGCAAGGTTACTTCCTTTTCTTTTTGTGGCCTTTCATGACTGGGATTGATGCTGATATTTCCAAGTAATAAAGTATTCAGCTTAAATATTATAACTCAAACTATTTATAATAAGTATGCAGCTTATAATACAATTGAAATTAATATTTTCGTTAGTAAAATGAATCGTTTCTTTCATGTAAATGACCATATCTTTATAAAAAGGTTTTTCGTTCTATACATTACGTTGAGAAAAATCAACCTCATATATACCGTACTTTTTTTGTACCTCGAAAGGGAGGTCCTCTTTATGATGTTACAGATGGCTATTCAGTGTAAGGGGTAAACTCAGACTCGGATAAGATAAGATTGTGCGTGTCGGACCCTTCGGGCGTCATATTTTTACCTTAGGCCCCCATGAACAGAAATTTTGATGATTTTAAGTACACTCCAAAATATATCAACAATTTTGGTCAATGACTTTGTACCGTTTGATCTCATAACAAAGGCAAAGTTTCAGTAACTGATTTTGCTTTCAACTTTTTATTTTTGTTTCTATTTTTTTTTAAGAATCAGTAGCAGAAAACGTTGTTTGCTAACTGTTTTTATTCTTTACAAAAGTGAAAGCAAAACTTCTTTTGGCAGCAAAAAAGTGAAAACACTAAAAACTTGTTTCTTCAATTTTAGCAACACATGAAGTCATTCTAACTCTAATGAGGTCCGGATATCGAATCTCGTTAACAACAAAAAATAGAACTTCATTTCTATATTAAATAAGATTAAATCTAATACTTAGGTATAGTTACTAAACAATGTTTCTTTAATTTATATTTTCCTTGTGAAAAAGTGAAAACAAAAACATAAAAAAAGCATAATTAAGAAATAAAAGTACGAAATAAAACAGTTATCAAACGAACCCTCAACTTTCATATACCAAAAAATTTTATGTATCACAAAAAAAATAAAAAAAAATCACTTGCCCTAAACAAGTAGGCCGAAACCCAAAATAGAAGAAACTGGATTTGAAATCTATTTCGAATTGGACTTGATTCCAAACACAAATCAAAAACAAGTTTTCATATTCCTGAAAGGATTAGGACTTGACTACTAATAACGAGGATATAAATACTTATTCATGGTAGTGCTACCTTCACTCATACAAGGCTTGCGCATTTCACAACAAAATTCTTGTACTGGAATTTGAAATATTATATCAACTGGTGACTCAAATATGGCGATCGCAGAAATATTTTTTGTCGCGCTAGGTTTATTTTTTGTCGTGCTGATTTCTTTGTTTGTATTTTCATGCACGAAGTCGGTCAAACAAATTATAAAAAGTATAAGAAATCAGCGTCGCCATCGCCTCCGTCGTCGTTGCCGTCTTGGTCTTCGTCGGAAGAGCTCTAGCTAGATACACGGTCATAGTTGTGTATTAGACACTATGGTTGTTAATTTGCTATGTTCATGTTGTGATTGATTATTTAATTAATGTCTATACTAGTATTAATGGAGTAATTTGTAGACTGGTTTTTATTTATTTATTATTTTAAAGATTGTCTTGATGCATTCTTATTTTTCTCATAATTTGAGTAATTATTAACAATGAACACCTTTGTTAATTGGCTGGCATCAATGCCCAAGTCCTCCGACCAATTCTGCTAGTGTCACTTACATAACCGAGCTTAAAGCCTTAAAGCATACTGCATAATAAGACCTTGAGATATTTTAAATTTAAAAATTAATGTGATTCATTTAATTTTAAAAAAATAAATATTATTGTAAATTTGTAATTAACAGTATTGTCTAAATAATTTATAATTTTCGTAAATGTCCAAAATAAATGAATTTATATCAATTTGTTGGTACCTAATACATTATGAAAGCCCTGGAGAATATGATCAACTGGGCAAGTTGAATAGTTGACCGGATAAATGTGGACCCACGTATACACTTGGAAAAGGGTTAGATAAACCAAATGGGTAACCCCTTGATGGGTGCGATAAACCACTATGAGAAAAGGCTAAACAAGTAAGTTAGGTCTAAGGAATAGTTGATGGATATCATCATGGTAAGGCCATTAAAACTTGAGGTTGGGGCTTCATCCCCAAGACACGTATCCATGAGTTGAATATGGCCCTATGGATGATAGAATGGTTGGACATGAACCCAGGTTATGGATCCATGGGTTGAATATATATGGCCCCATGGGTGATAGAATCCAGGTCAAGAAGCTTGCCCTAGGGAAACGTTAAACCTGTGCAATATTCCCTAACTAGGAATATATGGACCCTCACATGAATGTCACAAAGCTCATCCTAAGGAAAGGGGCAAGGTCAAATGACCTATTTGTTAGTTTCCAGAGGCACGAAAGATATCTAGAAGGAGTGGGGGTGAATAGATATTTTAAAACTTTGTGTTTTCTTTTCCTTTCCAAAGAGGATGGCTTAACAGTTTAGTTAATGTATCCAATAATTAAGCACAACGGAATATAATTTGTAAGAACCCCTTATAGAAAATATAACGGTAGTAGAGAATATAGTAAAGCAGTGATAAAGCAGTTATAGCAGTTATGGCAATTAATAAGTGCAAAGAGATAGAGACAAGGCTTTAAGTGGTTCGGAGCACACAAGACTCCTACTCCACTGTTCTACTCCTCGAGTAGCAAATCCACTAAGGATATCGTTACAACTGAATCACAAAGATTCCTTCAAGACCCCCAGTCTTGGAACACAAGTACTCAATGTACTCTTCAAAGCCAGCAGCTTTGGAACTCTGTAAACTAAGACCAATAGCCTTAGAATCTCTTGTACTCTCTGGTACTCAGCAAGTCCAGCTGACTTGACTTAGGTTAGTCACTTGTTGACCCTTTCACTTGATGGAAGGTGATTTGTTTTGTTGCTACTGAGTTGCATGAAGCATATGATTTGATAAACTCAGCAGCGAAGCAAGATGTTTCCTTTGGATTGTTGAATGATGGTGTTTCAAGTATGATCTTCCTTTTTTTTTCGTTGTTCTTGCTTATTTTGAAACTTCAATCCTTCTGCCTTATGTAGATGCTCTGGAGAATCTTTCCGTTGAAAATGTGGCCGTTGTATCTGATTCTTCCGTTGAGATATGTTGCTGAGCTTAGGAATAGTTTATTCTTTGTTGACTGTAGTAGTGGGATGAGTCAGCTTCCATTAGTCTGATTTTAAGACAGTGGTGGGAATATTGCTCTGACCGTCTGCAGATTGTAGTTGTTTGCTCCCCACTTATTTGTTTAATATTCAGCAACTATCTTGGGCAGGTCATTCTACTGTCTGTTTGTTATGGACAGCTTAGAATATTCATTTTCAGATATGTGTTGCTCGTCTGACGTCTGACTCCTCGTTCTTGCTTAGCCGTAGTGTCGTCAGTGTGTTTACAGTACTTTGATGCTTGCTGACATTCATTGTGATCTTCATTTTGCTCATTCTGATAAATCATCAATGTCTTGCCTTTTTGTTCTTCATAAGAGGTGCTATTTTAGTCTGTGAGTACTGGCATAGACTTCTCTATGATATATGAGAGTCTGTCTTGAGATGCAGGAACAACCCTACATTCTGTTGACAAGGCTCTACGTCCTGCTGAGGAAGCTTTACGTCTTGCCGATGAAGCTCTACGTCCTGTCGACAAAGCTCTACGTCCTGCCGAGGAAGCTCTGCGTCCTGCCGAGGAGGCTCTACGTCCTGATGACAAAGCTCTACGTCCCGCCGAGGAAGCTTTATGTCCTGACGACAGAGCTCTACGTCCTACAGACAAAGCTCTGTGTCCTGCCGAGGAAGCTCTACGTCCTTTTACTTGGAGTATGGCAGTACTCTACGATCAGCACACAAGATCAACTCAACAACCTTGATCTTTTCTATTCTAAGTCCTTTGTACATCACCTTCAATAAAGAACTTTACAATTTGTTTGGATATGATAGATACAGTTTAGATCATCCTTACATATTTGATCTTCTTTTTCCTAAGTCCTTGTACATATGTCTACCATTAAGGACTTTACAATCTTAGCTACTGATTCATATATTTATCAAGAGCACAACATCAAATTTAAACCATGATATCTAATAATCTCCCCCTATTTGATGTTGACATAACCAGTAGTTGAATCATATCATCAGTTCTAATGCAGATGTTTAAAGAAATAAATATGTCTTATAGTACAGTGAGTAACTGTATTTCTAGATGAAATCATGAATTTTATTGATGATAAAATGAATATTACATTGTAGCACAGTTTCATCAATACAGGGAGGGAGAAGATTTACAAATGATTTCAAACCTTAGCTTCTCCTTCCTCGTGCTGCTCCTCTCTTGGTCCTTGAGGGATTGGCTCTTTCATATGCAGTTCTTCTTATGTAGATTTCCCTGCCTTCTTCGGTCATCTGCTGGAATTCTTCAATCTGCTCTCGACTGAGACCAGAAGAGGGCACATGACTTCCTCCTTCACCATATGTGTGAGTTCCATGTAAGTGTCTATTTAAAACTGCAGGATTTCCTGATGGTATGTGAACTCCTGTTGGAGTTACATCAGGCAGTCTTCTGTAAGATCCAGGAACTTCACTCCTTATGGGAATTGCATTGATGGGCTCCTCTTCTCCTGGTATTGATGATTCGGGCTGCCTGGTCTGCCTTGGCCTTGGTTGCTCTCTTCCCCTATTGCTGCTTGATTCCCCTCTTTCGTTGCCTTTTGATTTCTCCCCCTTTATGTCAGCATCCAACCTTCTAACTTCTTGGGAGAGTTTTTCAATACCTTGTACCAGTTCTTGCATTTGTGACCTAGACTGAGTGTTGTCAGCTCTTTGCTCTACGAGCTGAACTTCAGTCCTCTCTCATTGCTGGTGCATTAGGGCTAGAGCATTGTCAGTCCTTTCCATCTGTTGGAGAGATATTCGCTGGAAGTTGTTGATGGAGGTGCTCAAATCAAAGAGTTTCTCAGTTACGAGTCTGTTTTGAGTTGTCTGGGTCTGTTGAAGGGAGATAACTGCTGATTTGTGGTCAGCAATTTCTTTCTGATAAAATTTGTCCATTTTGTCAATGCCGTTCATTAGTTCTTGGATGATTTCCCTCAGTCTTTTGGTTGGTGTGAGCGTTGGCAGCATCAATAAGGTCATTGAACCTTTTATGGAGGGCAAGGGAATTTGCTTCAAGATTTTCCTCCATATCTTTAGCCATTCCAACTGTGAGATCAGTTAGTTCACCTTTTGTAGGAATGAGTTGGACACGCTCAAGTATTTGCTTGATCTCATTTGAAGATTCTCTTTTGGTGTTATCTTGGAGATGTGCCAGAGTAATGGCCAGATCAAAATATTCATGATGGGAGGAGGATGGTATGTCAGTGGGAATATTTTGGGCAGTTGTTTGAAGTGATGGAGAGGAAGTAGTTTGATTGATGTCTATAGGGTCAGCACACTCTACGATTGTAGAGTTGATCGTAGAGTGGGTTGACTCTACGTTTCGTGTGCGGAGGGTGAGCGCAGCATTTGTCGTAGGGTTTTGAGACTCTACGACTGGAGATGGTTGAGCATTTGGTTCATCAAAGACAGAGTTTGAGACCCTGTAACTGGAAGTGGTATTGTTGGGTCACAGATGACCTCATTCCATCTTGGAATCTCATCAAAATGATAGTAGTATGGCAATGGAGAGTGTTTTAACTTAAATGATGAGGGAATGAAGTATACCTTTTGCTCGTTAACCTGAAATGGATGGTTTATTAGCAGCTTCTGAGCAAAAGAGCTAGAGTTGGGGAATTCTTGGGCAAGCACTGTAATGGCTGCATAGGTCTTGAAGGCCCAGAACATGTGATTCCAAGAATTGACCATTAGTGCTTGATGAAATGGCATTCTTGGTAAGTAGTTAAATAGGCAGTTGTAGATGAAATGCATCTCTCCATTTCTGCCTTCAGCAATGATTTCTAGGCTTTCATCCTCCTCTGCATCATTAGATTCATCACTGATCTCCATAGCCTCTATATGTTCAGGTATTGTTTCTTTTTCTCCTTTTTCCCTGTCATCACTGAACTCCATATTCTCTTGGTTAGGCTCTTCAGGGATGGACGAACCTTCATAGTAATCTTCAGATTGCTCCCCCTCAATCCGAGCAGTGACTGGTGCAGGAGCATCAGGTGTCTCCCCCTCAACTTGAGCACCTCTTTGTTCATGAGCTCCTTGTTGCTCCCCCTCAGTTGGAGCATCAGTTTGATTAGCCATTTTGAGTTCTTCTTCTTTGATTCTCAGCATTGCTTCATTTAGCTCTTTTTGAGCTAAGGTCATCAGCCTCTTCTTTGTTTTCTTTGTATTGGGGTCAGCAACCTTTCCAGCCATTTGTTCAGCATTGGTGGATATTGGGTCAGGCTGACCAACTTCTTCAGCAGCTGCTTCTGTTCTTGACTCTACGAACGTAGAGTGAGGATTTTCAGTGATCGTTGGGAGACTTTGCGTAGAGCTGCGTCTTCCCTTCTTATGATACACTCTTAAGGTAGGTTGTGTTTCTCCAAAAGCTTCTTCCATTTGTTTTCTCTTCTTCTTCTCTGCTTCAGAGGATAGGGAAGGCCTAGCTTGAGCCGTAGACGATGTAGGTCCTTCATTTGATGACCCTTGAGGTTCTTCTTCAGTTTGGGATACTGCCTTCTTTTTCCCTTTGCTTTTCCTGGTTAGTGCTGGCACCTCCTGTTCTACTTCATTAGTTTCTGCAACAACAGACATATTTTTCATAGAAGGTTTTCTTGCTTCACTTTGAGTCTTCTCATTGTCTTCTATCTGAGCTGATTTCAAATTCCCAGCTGGATTCTTTTTCCAGTTTACGAATAACTTTTGAGTTATCCTTTTGTGGAAATTGATAGCCTCTCCTTCATCATCCCCAATGCGGTCTCCCAGTGCTTTTTGAATGATAATACTGATGAATCTGCCATAAAACATTTTCCTTGCTCCTTGCTCCTTGCTCCTTGGGTCTTTCCATCATTTGATATCCAATTTTCAAAATACTGTGTAATTGCTACTTTATCAATTATTGAATCAATAATTTAAAATACTGTGCAATACCGTGTGCCTGTGAAATACCGCGTACTACTGTGGAATAACGCGTTTTACTGTTCTTTTTATTACCGAGTATTTCAACAGTTGCCAGTGATAATATTGTTGACAAAATACTGTCATTTTTAGTATCCGACAATGGGGCCCACTATCGTTGACAATATTGTCATTATGGGGCCCACTAATATTTTGTTATTTCGGCGCCGTCGTACGGTACCGAATAAAATATTCTCCGACAGAACGAATATTATCCGACAAAAGGAATAATCCCCGACATACATGTTTGACTTTTTGTATAAATAAATAGTATATTCGTATGAATAGTACTTTCGTATTTATACCGTATAATTTTTGTATCCAACTCATGTAAACATTATGACGTAATTCGCAGGTCGAAGAAAGTGTAAAAGCGTTTTTAGCGTGAATAGTCCCCCGTGAATAGTAATCGCGTAAATAGTGATTTAACGTTATTACTAAACTTCTCAATTTTCACATTTCATTAGTAACTTTATCATTATCGATTTAACACCTTTCTGTTTAAAATAATAATAAGAAAAATAAATTCTCTTTATTAAAATTGTCGGGGTCTTACACTAATAATAATTATTATTATTTTGTTTACTTAGTTCAAACGGAGAGAGATGAAAATTTGGCAAGTTTGACTATAACTGCTAATTTTATTTTTATTGTGTACTTTCATTAGAAATTATGATAATAATGATAACCATTGTATAACTAAGCGTAATTGGTAAATGATTTGATGTGTATATATGTATATGTATACAATAACTAGAAGAATCAGTTTTAACTATCAATTGATTATATATATTGTTATTGCATTGGTGGGTTCATCAGATCATAGTCTCAATATGTTTTTTTACAATTATTAAAATGGCATAAAATAAATAATTGTTCCCTTTAGGAATTTGTGAGATTATGTAAATAGTCTCAATAAATAATTGTTAATAAATGAACATAACAATTGACAATTATGTGAAACTTGACTGCTTTTGGAGTTGGTGCGATTGGGCGGTGTATTAAGTTTAATCTGTATGTATATAGATGTAATTTTGGTGTAGTCTCCTGGCATGTTTCTTGTTAACACAAATTAATGTTAATGGTATTTTATAATATTATAATATACAAGTTTGAGTTAATGAACAAATCCTTTAATCATAATAATAATAATTATTATTATAATAATAAAATGAGTTATTTAACGGGTTAAAGATGGGAATAATATTTTTGTAAATGTACTTACATTTATTATTATTTTATGTAATTAGCTCGGACGGAAGGAGTTTAATGAACTATATTTGAGGCTATAATTTCGGATATTACATTGCTTAATTCAGGTACGGATTCCGTACTCATTCAACGATATTCTTATTAAATTTAATTAGTTCGTTTTGTTTCTCGTTTCAAAATTTTCTATTATTTCACATAATTGTCCCATGTGAAATTAATATGATAGTTTCATGTTAGCGTTGATTCATATGACTCAGATTTGTACTCTTTGAATTAGGTTATTATGTCTAATATTTATTTTGATATTCTTTGACTTAGTTAAGCAAATGTGTAATAGCTTTATAATTCTTTTCCCTTTTTCTTTCTAAACAAATTACGTCTCATGCCGCAATCTGCAGTACCACACATAGTACCATTACATATGCATGTATATAATAATAAATTTAACTAACCTATTCTGTCATGATTGATTAGTTAATTCATTTTTTTTATAACACAAGCATATTGTATCATGAGTGAAAGGCCAAGGCCATAACCAATTAAATACAACCTTGGTTCACTTGTTCATACAGTAACCACCGCTATCTAACTATTCATTAATGTATAAATTACTAAATTCATAATAAAATTTGAAATACACAATAATCTAATAACTTACGATAACAATTGATCCTTTGATAGTGTGTTACAGGTTTTTTTAGTTAATTAATGTTATATTGTGAATATTAGTTAATTAATCTGAGACCTCCGCTATTGAATATTTAGTTAATTAATGTTACATTGTAAATATAAAAATATTCTTAAAGTTTTCATTCTAAAAATGTATTTTAAATTTTAGAACGGAAAGTGTCTATTGTATGTTAATCTTAATTTTATTTACTTCACTATAATTTGTAATTAAAATACTTTTTATGAATAAAAATAAAATTTTGTCTGTACTGAACTCAAATCCTGATCTGTCACTGCACATCTCTTAAAAAGAGTTATTATTTATATTTATTTATTTAACTTAGAATAAACGAATCAACGCATAAAATTGCAAGAGATTCTATTTTTGAATTGAATTATAACTGTTGAAAAAAATATCCTACAAATATCTAACTACCAAATTTCGATCTTTACTAATCCTTTTTGTTGGGAATTTATTTATTTTTGTTGGGTTTTTTGAGTGGTATAGTAGAACATTTTCCAATCTTTATATTATTCAGTGAAGAGTAGAGATTTATATTTTATTCACCACTTGAGACATATATTTACTCACTTTCTCAAATAAGAGATTGTACACATATGCTAATTAACAATTAATATAAGCCGCAAGATATATTAGAAGTATACAAAAGTCTACCAAAGTTTTTAGTAAAAATTCTATAAAAGTCTGTCACTTATTTCATGAAGTCTTTATAAAAAAAGTCTTTAAAAGTCGTTAAATCCACAAACTCTACAAAAATCTATCACTTTAAAAAAATCTTTAAAAGTCTTAGGTTGTGTTTGATAAAATTAATGATTAAGATCTGAATAGTTTAGACATCTGAATAATATAGAGTATCTGAATAAAATTGTATCTGAATGAAAAAATGTTGTTTGATAATTACTTTTTTCAAAATGTCTGAATAAAAGTATTTTACCATTTTATCCCTCTAAACAAAACTTAAAAAAAAAAGGAAAGAAAGAAGTCAGTGCTCATTCTTCTTCCCCCATCCCCGTTGCCCCCCTCCCCTCCCCCAGCTCCCCCAACCCCGCCGCCCCCTCCCCCCTCCACCATCCCCGTCGCCCCTCCCCTCCGACATCTACCCCCGCCCCACTCCCCCATCCCCGCCGCCGCCCTCCCCGTCGTCCCCTTCCCTCCCCTCCCCCCTCCCCCCTCCCCCATCCCCGTCGCCCCCTCCCCTCCCCCATCCCCGTCGACCCTCCTCCCCGTCCCCCGCCCCTCCCCCATCCCCAGATCCATCCCCCGCCCCTCCCCCTCCCCAGATCTGGTGTTTGGTGATGGTGGCGTGGTGATGGTGTGGTGGCAGATCTGGTTGGTGGATATGAAAGGAAAATGACAATTTTAACGAGGGTATTTTTGTCTAAAAAATAGCAATATTCATTCAGACTTGCCTCTTAATTATTTAGACTTGATTTTATATCTTAACCGGTTAGAGGCATTAAGAGATAACAAAAAAAAACAAACAGCAGACTGCCTCTTAGCGAATAAAAGGCAGTCCATTCAGATCTCTTAAGAGGTAAACAAACAGCACCTTAATTGAATACCTTCTGCTTAATTAATCAGATTCCCTCTTCCTCTTCCACTTTCCCCCCGCTCTCTCTCCCGTCGGTGTCTCTTCAGAGTTCCTCTCTTCTTCATCTTCCTCTTCTTAGTACAATAATTTGTGCCAGTGCGAAACCCTAGACGACACTGAATATGGTCCTTATCTTCAAAATAGTGAGTTTGCCGAATGAAGCCATCAATTGCTGCTGATAAAGCCGCCATGGCTGAATCTATCAAGCGCTAGTTCGTCACACAAGGTAAATCCTCGGATGCCCTCACTTTTGTTGATCTATATTCCAAATTTGCTGCTAACCCTGGTCCTGGAAGTGTAAATAACAAGTGGGCTGCGATTTATTTGCTCAAAGCCATATCGGAAGATCCAAAAAACAGTAGTAATTTATCTGATTCTAGAATTTCTTAAGGATTCGAGATTTTTGAGAAATGGGGAAACCCTAGAAAAGGGTTGGACTTAGTGGTTAATCTTAGATTTGTTCATTTCTCCTCTCTCATAGCAAATCCGATCACCAACCCCCACCCAATTTTTTTCTTCTAAATTTCTAGAAAATCGGAATTACAGATCAAATCGAAGGATGCAGGGACGAAGTCCGCCAAAGCACACACGATGGAACGTCACCTTTGCCTTTGGGAATGGATTGGAGTCCTCCGCATCGGAAATGGGTAATTACAACTTTTAATTTTGTTTAATTTGAATGAATTTGAATATCAGTCTTTTTTTGCTTTCATAGGTTTGATCTCTGGTTATATGCAAGTTTAGTTTGGATTAATTTGAGTTTTGTTTTGTATTGTTAATTGTTTGTTTTTTTAATTAAAAAATTGAATTGCAAGGTTTCTTAGTCATGAATGCATTTAATTTGGATAAATTGTTAGATGAAATTGTGCTCATATACAGCTCTTGGATATAGTAAGTATTAACAATTTAACATACTCCCTCTATGTTGATGAAACAGTACTATTTTCAATATAAATTAAAGACGTGTTTTTTAAGTGGACCTTGGATAATTATGGCCTGCACAATCTTCTAGAGCTCAAAGTACTGAAGTCAAGTTTATTTAGTACTGAATTTGATAAAGGAGGAGAATGAAGTTTCTGAGGAGGTTTTAGTGAGGGATGTGTTGTATGCTTGCCAAGGGATTGATGGGAAGTATGTGAAATTTGACAAGAGTGTTGATGGTTATCTATTGCCAGATTCAATTAGAGTTCCAAGAGCTACTAGGATAATGGTTTGGAAACTTTGTGAGCTTGGGTGGTTGTTTAGGAAAGTTAAGGGGTACATTTTAGAGTTTATGGACAGGTTTCTATCGGAAGATGTTGGAACTATGGGCAAGCCTTTTGTTCTGTACTGCAAGATGAGCTTACTGAGTATTATAAGTTACTGGTTGTGCTTGAAGCTCAATCCATGAATCCCATTCCATTGGTTTCAAATTCAGATAACGCGAATTCAGGGAACTATCTTTCCCTTAGGAGACTCTCAGTGAGGGGTAAAACTAATTACTGAATTATGCATTGTTTTACTTCTAAATTTATAACTTTGTGTTGATTGTTGTTTCAAATTGTACTGTTTTCTAAATGTAATGTCGGACAAATTATTAAATCCATTATTCAAACTAGCCCGTGCTGCTTGGTGTAATGGGTGTTGATGTTTTCACACAATTGAGCATTGCATATGAGTAATTAGCTTAATTGTTTAGAATTAAGCAAGTCAAATTTCATTACTATGGATAAAATTTACAATGTTATGGATAAAGCAGATTATATAAGGCTGGTTTGGATGCCTAATGATCTTAGATTAGATATATGGCTAGCAGGCTGTGTATGTGTGTGGAATTGCATTACTATTCAATATCCATCATGTTCAATTGTTGAACAGTCTTTGTGCTAATGTTTATATATGATGTGGCAAAAGCTCTATGATTCCTTTCTGTTTTTATGTTCTTTTTGTGTATTTGTTTGCACTAATTTTTAATTTTAAGCAATTTTGTGCATTAAATCTGTTAATTGTGACGTATTATTTGCATGCGATGCCGATTAACTCAAAAATTGCGGTATTTTTTAAATTATTAGATTGCAATTTCGGTTTTTCCATGTTATTTGTACAGTTTTCCCATGGGTAATGGTTAAACCTAAACCTAAGTCTGAAATGTGGTTCACATGAATTGACCGAATCGAGGTTTGAGCTTCTCAATAGGATTCAAACTTTGAAACAGGTAATCTCAATTAACAGTTGCTCTGGAATTAAGAAAAAAAAATGCCAGTGTAAGACATTCATCTTGTTTGTGAAGAAAGATCCATTTTTTGGCACATGTGTGTGTATCAGCTACTAACAAAATTTTATTTAATGAATTAGACCTTTAGGATTTGCGATGTAAATTTTATTTATGGGTATCCATTTTTATTTTATATATCACATTGGTTGTCATATACTAAAAAAGCAATGTGTTGCTTCTTATACTCAGTTGTATCGTCTTAACTTAATATTACTCTTGTAGTCAAAATTTATTTGAATTCCTTTAGAATCATACTATTAGTTCAATGGCATAACAAAAGTTGGTATTAAGAAATAGATATAATTTGTTGGCATGGAGAATTTTGTGAAATTTTATAATTATTGTGGCTATTTAAAAAAATAACGTGATATTTTATGCTTTAACTTGCAGATATCCACAACAGTAAAATATATACATATACTGACATATTTACAACATAAATGATTTATTTTTGGAAAAGTATAAATAGTAGTTCAGCTTCTTTTTAATAAATAACTTGAGGATTTTAGGTGGAATTGGGGCAATCTTTAGATATACAAGTAACATAAACCTTTTTTCTACAGCTAAGGATAAAAATAGGGAAGTAGTATTGTTATTTTTTTTTCAATTTCAAAGAAATCACAAGGTGCCGGAACTGATTAAGATGAAAGCAGTTTCTCCTTCTACCAGTGTTTTGCACTGGAATATCCAATGTAATTTACACATTCTAATGTAATATCCACTTTGTCGATCGGAATGCATTTGTTCCACCGAACATCATATTTATTGCTTTGTGTAGGAGCTTTCAGAACTTAACCAGTCACTAAATGTTGAAATGGATCAACTTCAATCAGTGAGTTGCAGCCTGATTGTGTCTATTATGCTTTGAATTTTCATTTGTCTTTGCATCTAATATTATTGACTGGATTAAACCAGGAATTCCAAGAATTGAGGACCACCCTTCAACAACAGTAGCAAAAGGATGTTACTGTCAACTTAAAAAATCTGAGGGTAAGCAATCTAAAGAATTTGTGGTTTTGCCATTTGGTTGGGCTATTCTAAGATCTTCTGCACCTAATACATTATGCTTTGGGAAGTCCACGTAAATACGCAATCTTAATCACTTGAACTCTTTCAGCTACAGGATGTTTAGGGAGAAGTTAAAGAAGCTGAAGGTCTCAAGGTCGGAAGAAATGATGAGAAAGCACAAGATTTGCCTACAGAGGATAGTGGTAAAGAAACTGAAAGGTCATTAGGGATATGAAACCAACGATCGTGCCTCCTCTTTATTACTTTCAACTACCATAGGTAACTTGATCAGGAACAATTTGAAATAATGTTAGCTAGAATAAAAACCAATAATTTGTCCTGGATCACATTTTTTTCTTCTTTTTATATTTCTTGGGGTAAGCCGTTTAACCTGCATCACTTTGCGAGTATCATTCAGTGACTAAATTTGAGAGCTGCATACCCATGAGACTTTGATTTTGTAGGATCTTCAAAGACGGACGACTGCGATGGTGGAACAACACAGCGACACAGCTTGAATAGGCGGTTGATGTAAAGTTTTTAGGGACGAGGTTAGGGGTGCATGCCAACTGCTGAGGTTTTTTTTTCTACAGGTTGTCCAAGAGTTGCAGGAGATAATGAAGACGACTATGATGCAGATGATTTTGTTAATGAATTTCAGATCAAAAAATACCAAGATAGCTCTAATAATCACCATGTCAATAATCCTTTGGTAGCTTTTGTTTATTAATTAGCTAGCCAGTATAATGATATCTGCATATATTAAAATTCAAACAATAAGAAGACTCAAAGTTAAGGTGGTGAATTTGCAGGAAAATGGGGAGCAGAATCATCAGCAACAATGGCATCATCCCAATGGCACTGTTGTTTCTTCCATTGCAGGAAGTGGTAAAAGAACTACTCTTTTGTTTTGACTTACATTGGATTGGTTATAAATCTTTGTCTAGATTTATATATGATTTATCAAGTTTTAGTTTTGAGACTAATGAATTGCTTTACGTTAGTCAATTTCTTGATATTGATTGTGTTTTGTTTGCTAAAATTAAGTACATGTAGTGATTAGAGAAAACAAATTTTGCTCATCCGACATGGCATGAATCATCGAATTTGGATGCAGGAATAGTAATGCTTTGAAAAAGGCATGAGTCATTAAGTAAAAGATGTTAACTGATGTAAGTTATACTCAAAATTTCATTGTTTTACCTCAAAATGGGATTATGATCTTGATGATTAAATTGATGCTTCTCTTTGTTCTTTTTTAACATGAATGTCGGACAAATTATTAAATTCATTATTCAAACTAGCCCGTGCATTGCACGGGCTACCAGCTAGTATATATAAAAGCAAGACAACTGATCCTTATTTAATTTCAACTCAGTCAATTTAAAAATTGGCCGAGTCATCTCGGATCAATTGTAAATTGACGATTCCTTTCCGCCTTTGGCTTTTTCAATTCTTCCCGTCGATGGATTTCCCATCTTCTTCCTCTTCCTCTTCCTCTTCATCTTCATCTTCTTCCTCTTCCTCTTCAATCAGTCAATTAACTCTTCCTAATTGATACAAATTCATTATCTCCTCCACAGCTTTGCTAGGGGTTTGGAAGAGAAAAGAGGCAAAATAATTCCAAACTCATCACCATGAGGGCCAAGGTAACTCCTCTATCTCCGTTATATAAATTTATCATTTTATGAAGAATCTAAATCAATTTCACATTTTAATTCTCAATTTCACACTTCCCTCTTTGCGCTGCTTCATCTCACTTCTTTTCTCTTCTATCTATTCGACTGCCCAATACGTACTCAATGACATGGTTAAAACCAATTTGATGAAACCCTAAAGAGAGCGTGAATGAAGGATTTTGATGATTTTAAGAGTATACAGAACGTAACATTAAGGCATTATCATACAACCCCATTCAGATCTTTCGACACATCCAAAGGTAGAAACTCTTAAACATTTTCTGTTTATTAGTCTTTCTACAAGTTATTGATATTGTAATTGAGTTTTGCCTGGGTTCATCAGATTAGATGATGAATCTGAATTCCTAATTTTTTGGTTTTTGGTTTTTGATTTTTGGACACTTGAAGCTGGTGTGGGAAGATGCACATTACCTGTTTGTCGAAATGCTACAAAAAGGTAAGAATAATAAATTTTTTTAATTTCTCCCTTCTTTTTACTTCACTACCCCAAATTTCCTCATTAGTCTATTTGCAGTTGTTAATTAACCAAATTGCGCTTCACATTGCTGATATATTGTCAAAATGTATGCAGGGGATGAATAATTAGGAGGCTAATGTTTTTAGTGGCTATATGTTTATTGAACCCATTCTCTTGGGTAAATTTCAATACCATTTTTATGATTTATAGTTTACTACTCCCTTCTTTTTCAGTTGTTTGTATTAGAATTTGGAATTGGATCCACAGATCTTTCTCCCAAGGTTTCTCTCTTTTCTCCCCCTTTCTCTCTCTCTATATATTGCATTTGGGTGTTTATTTATGCTTTAGATATGATATTTGGTTGATTTGCTTTTCCTGATTTTTGTTTATTTTTGTTGTTGTGAAGGATATTGATTAGATTGTGTAATATACATATAGAAACGAGAAATGGGTAGCTCAAGATTCTCATGGAAATTGGAGGAATACCCAAAGTTGCCTAAGGGGAAGATCACAGCTATGGTGGTTTTCGATGAGTGGGATGAAGCCAAACCAAATCAGTTCAATTGCATCTCTGTTGCCGATACACCCACCATGGATTCCCTTAAAAATGTACTATTTCTCTTTCCCAAATCTCATTGTACTCCTATCTTATTTTGGCATTGTTGTGTGTGTGAATGAAATGGAGACGAGATGGAATATGGGCTTATTGATATTTGACACGTGTATTGTTTTGAAGGGTGCACCTGATAAATAGTGAAGTTGGTCACAATGCCCTTGGTGCTGGACGGATATTTGTTCAATGGTTAGCTTCTTTTTGTTCCTTTTTGTACTCGTAGTGTTATGTAGATAATTTATGGTAAATATTAAGTTTTCACATTGTGATACAAAAAATATGTTAGTAAATTGAAAGAGACTTATATATTATGTAATAGTCAATGGATCTGTTTACTTCAAGGAGATGCCAAAAATACTACTCTGTTTACATGTATATATGCTCATATTTTCTGAAATTTTATGCTACTTTGTGTATACTGTATCTCTCTCTCACTCTCTCTACATGTGCGTATATATATATGTATATATACACATATAGGGCTGAGCACTCGGTTATAACCGAACCGAATAGGCTGTTCGGTTATAACTGAAAACCGAAATTAATGTAATTTTGATATCCGAACAAGTAACCGAATTGGACAGTAACCGAATAACCGAATTTACTATTCGGTTATTCGGTTAATAACCGAAATTAAGAAATCTTACAAGTATGTAAAGTGAATATGATGAGATTAGTTACCTGAAAAGATATGAAAATACAATAGACAATCAAATAAGACTCTCTTTGAGGTGTAACTTAGAGACAAAAGGTACATGATTATAGAGGTCCAACGGCTCATTGTTCACAACAAAGATGTAGGGACTGCTTTCAACTCACGTAAATGGGTCCATATATGCATGATGGGAATGGTCCAAGAGGCAGGCAGACCGAAGAGTTCATTCCGATTAACTCATACAATAGAGACAATGAGAGAGATGAGATGAGACTATGGGTTTTAGTTTGGGTTAGGTTTGCAGAGAGAGAGATGAGAGATCAGAGAGTGAGAGAATAGAGATGAGATTATGAGAGATCAGATCTAAAAGTGAGAGTGAGAGATTACTGTTTTAACCTTGAAGGTTTTTTTTATATATGTATATAGTTCGATTATTCGGTTAACCGAATAGCCAAAATTAAAAAACCAAACCCGAACCCGAAAACCGAATTGTAAAACGGGTATAACCAAAATTCAAAAATTCAAAAAATAATCGAATAACCAAAAAAATCCGGTTAAAAAAATTCGGTTCGGTTCGGTTATTCAGTTTTATCCGTTTTTTGCTCAGCCCTATACACACACATGTTGATATGTATGCCTCTATGTGTGTGGAAAGTGACAATGTGTGTATATTTGCAAGTCCAATGTTCATAAATGGTGTTTTTTTATTAGTTATTGTATGTGGTAATTATAATTACAATTTTCTCTATTCAAAAATTGTAGTACTGAGTTTAATGGATTTTTTTGTACATCATTTTTTTCCAGTGCAATGGGAACAACTTCATTTACTCACTTTTCTCAAGTTCAGTTAATATATAGATGTTTGGACTTTTCAGTTGGACTAACATTTTTATCATGGACTTTGAAATTGAATAAGTAGGTAGATGTTATTGTACAATTTTAAGGTATGTATCTATCTTCAATTTTTTTCTCTAATATTGACTAAACTCATTACTTAATTTGAAATTGTGGGATATGAGTTCACATTGGTACATAGATTGTGTACTTTTAGTTCTTTTTTGAGATGAATGTCTAACAAATTATTAAATTCATTATTCCAACTAGTCTGTGCATTGTACAAACTATCAACTAGTATATATAACAGATACACAACTCTGTACTTAACTACACAACAGACAACATAATTACAAAGACATTCACAAGCTGCATATGGACTGGACATAAGATAATAACATAAAACAGGAAGACAGCAGCCTAGAGACATAAACAGAACTCCTTCCATCATCATAGTAGCATCCAAGAGCTGAGTTTGTTATAAATATACTAAAAAGAAAATAAAAAAGCACATAAATAAATATTGTTATTTACACAAGAAAATACAATGGTTCCACAAAGCCCACTCAAACGAAAATACTCAAAATTCATCTAAAATAAGAAATGTAACACACCTGCTAGAAATGCAATATTTGATCAGGATTTGACGAAGGAACTGGACGGATGAATGAACTAGAATGAATTGTGAATAGAAAACGAAATAAGAATTCGAATTATCAAATAGCAGATTGATTTTCGCTGGTTTGAGAAATAGAGAGATAGAAATTAGGGTTTTTAAGGCGCCAAGAACAAGGGTACGGAGAGATTTATAGAGCGAGAAACAAGAAAGTGAGTGAGTCAAAGTGTCATACACACTCTCTCAATTATATATACTAGTTGATAACCCGTGCAACGCACAGACTAATATAAATAATGAATTTAATAATTTGCCAGACATTCATGTCAAAAAAGGACTCGAAGTATACAATCCATGTAATTACTTGTATATGTGACAACTTGGAGGGACAGAAGTATTATTCAGAATAATCAACAACTTTACACTAAGTTTACTTGCTAAATGGAACCCATGAGGTCGAGGAGTAAGTCCAGTAACTCAAACATTCACTGTTGTTGGACCTATAAAAGAAAATCCCAAACAAATTTCTCACATTATAATATATAAATACATGTACATGAATTCTTTCATAGCACATGTTTAATAGTGCTTTCAACATTGAAATACATGTCTGATGCTATATAAGGAAAAAAAATTCACTCTTACAAATAATTTAAGGAATATGATTCATGAACTTTGAGCACCACAACGAAGCATAGTACTGTTATTGGAAACAAAGGCAAACATGTGACATATTTTTTTTACACAAAAATTTCTTACCTGCGGTCACGACTTATGTTGCATGATGCAAACTTGGCAACGAATTCAAAACAAATTATTGATAATGAACACACCTAAGCTTATTGCGATCTTTTCTTTCATGCTCCGTCTTAACAAGCTTAGGTGTGTTCATTATCAACAATTTGTTTTGAATTCGTTGCTAAGTTTGCATCATGCAACATAATTAATTATAGTCGTGACTACAAGTAAGAAATATTGTAAACATGTAGAAATTTGTTATTCTATCAATATACTTTCAACGAATTCAATCCTATAATGTTCCAATTAGATATGGTCTGAGTAAGGCTTTTTAGTTTGAAAACATCTTTATTGATTTCACAATAGGCATTTGGGAAAGGTTTACAAACTTGGAATGATATAAGAATGTAGTAATTTTATTTTTGGGTTGAGGTAAGAATTATAATCTATTTCCTCTCTCATTTTATTATTCGTTAGTCTAACTATTCCAAATATTTTTTTATTTATAACATAATGTACTTTTTGATCTTAATTAATGGTGCATGTATACTATAATGGCAAGTGCATGTATCTTATGTTTTTGATTCTTCAGTTTCTTCGTGATACACCCGAAAAGACAGGTAATACTTTGGCTCCAATGAAGGATTTATCAAACTATTAGAACAAAAAAAGGTCATACAGTTGCCCCTATTTATGGACAGGTATGCTCGCAACGCTACCTGTAAGGAACAATGTTAGAGAAAGCGTAAACATGTTAAGACGGAGCATGAAAGAAAGGATCGCAACAAGCTTAGGTGTGTTCATTATCAATAATTTTTTTTGAATTCGTTGCCAAGTTTGCATCATGCAACATAAGTCGTGACCGCAGGTAAGAAATTTCTGTGTAAAAAAAATATGTCACGTGTTTGCCTTTGTTTCCATTAATAACAGTACTATGTTTCGTTGTGGTGCTCAAAGTTCATGAATCATATTCCTTAAATTATTTGTAAGAGTGAATTTTTTTTCCTTATATAGCATCAGACATGTACTTCAATGTTGAAAGCACTATTAAACATGTGCTATGAAAGAATTCATGTACATGTATTTATATATTATAATGTGAGAAATTTGTTTGGGATTTTCTTTTATAAGTCCAACAACAGTGAATGTTCGAGTTACTGGACTTACTCCTCGACCTCATGGGTTCCATTTAGCAAGTAAACTTAGTGTGAAGTTGTTGATTGTTGTTATATTTCTTAAAATCATATGTGATTCTGAAATTTTTATAATTATTTTCGTTGTTGTGTAGCATGAATTTGTGATACCACAAATGGGTGTATCTCAACAAGTTGGATTTGATTGTGATTTTACTTTTGAGATTTAAATTGGTTGAAGTATTGGTTTTAGGTGTGTTTTGATTGGCAAAGGCACTTGCGGGTAAAACTAATTACTAAATTATGCATTGTTTTACTTCTTAATTTATAGTTATCGTGTTGATTGTTGTTTCAAATTGTGTTGTTTTCTAAATGTTGTTGATGAAATTCGTCAATCTCTTAATTTTATGCTACGGTAATTCAACTAATTTACATGATTTTAAAACAGGCAGAATAACACTTATGTCCTTCCAAGTTGTCACATATACAAGTAATTACATAGATTGTATACTTCGAGTCCTTTTTTGACATGAATGTCTGGCAAATTATTAAATTCATTATTTATATTAGTCCGTGCGTGCACGCACGGGTTATCAACTAGTATATATAATTGAGAGAGTGTGTTTGACACTTTGACTCGCTCACTTTCTTGTTTCTCGCTCTATAAATCTCTCTGTACCCTTGTTATTGGCGCCTTAAAAACCCTAATTTCTATCTCTCTATTTCTCAAACCATAGAAAATCAATCTGCTATTTGATAATTCCTATTCGATTCAATTCACTTCAATTCAGTTGCATTCTTATTTTGTTTTCTGTTCACATCAATCTGTACATATAACCATTTTTTACATACAACTCCATATTTTATATCTTCCTTGCTTATTGCACTAAATACCATGGTAAAATATCTGTAAATCTCCTTCATAAAAACATCATCTATTTGATTAATAATTTCATCATATTAAAATAATTTATAAATTATTTTAATACACCTTAATAAATATGTACACTACTTTGGTATACAAAAATTTAATTATCTCCTTTTCATTAATAAATTATTTCTAACAATTTATTTACATACAGTAAATATATTATTAAATAATATATCCACCACCCCCACATGCATATCCATATTATACCGCATACTCTCACGTAAACGGTAACATATTTAAAAATAATAAATTAAATACAATAATTTTGTATCCTTTAATCATCTCTTTCTTTTTTAATAAATTGTCTTCCACGATTTATTATATAAAAATGTCTTAGCTCATTTTCTTTCCCCTTCTATAAATTGTTTCCAACAATTTTATAATAACTACTTAATAATAACATATTTGTTATTTTCAAGTTATCTCATTGCACAACAAGTAATTACTTATGCAAATTCTATTCACATAATATATCGAATAATAAGAATTATCTATATATATATATATATATATATATTCTTATTATATAAATTTTTGAAAACTCGGATTGTCACATCCTTCCTCCCTTATAAGGATTCCGTCCTCGGAATCACAATATCGAACTTTCTTAGTCGGTTTACATCTATCCTCTTCTGAAATCTTGCTGTTGAATAATTCAACGTATCGCATTAACATAAGTATTATATTACCTATTTCATTTATTACACCAACCAATTCTCATAGGTTTTATTTTCATAACCTTTATTAAACTCAGTATATTTCGAGTATTACCATTCTTAAACTCAGCAACCTTCTCTTCTAAAGATTATTGTACGTCACAATCATAATAATTTAATATCATGATTTACTAGCTCATAGACACTCGTCATATCACAGAGGTGATGACGTCGTCGGCACCGGTCGAGCCTGGTGGTAGAGAATCAGCAGCAGGCGATACTGCAAGATCTCTTCCGACGCCGTTTTTGAACAAAACAAACAAGTTAGTCGAGGACTTCACGATCAACAACATAATCTCGTGGAACAAAGACAATTTATGTTTATATATAGAATCCAATAGAATTTGCAAGAGATTTGCTTTATCCATTGTGGATGACATCAGTAATTATAAATCAAAACATTTGTATTCATTGAATAGTCAAGAATTCTAGATATTTATCTTTTGATGTATATATGATTTATTCTTAGGTCAGATTAAAACTTAAATCTCTCTTCCTTTATGTAATACGATTTTCGGATTTCAGAGAAGAAAGAAAGCAAAAAGGACAAATATATTATTGTGCTTGTCTTGTTTTAAGTATAATTTTTTAAAAGTTTTTAATTGAATTATTTTGTCTAATTTTACTAACGAACGTCAAATAATCTGTCCAATTTTTCTTTTAAAAAAAATAAAATAAGATACGTAATTTCTTACATGGCTTTTATAAAAAAAAGAACACATAAATGCTAATAACCATTTTCCTCGCTCTCTTCTTCGACCACTATTTTCTCTCTCCTCTCTCCTCTCTCTCTTCTCTCTTTTTTTCTGCTAACGAAGATCTCTCTCGTGTATAGAATCAACTCCCACCACATAATTATTCTCTTCATTTTTTTTGTTTTGAATTTAACTTCTTCGTTTAATTTCAATCAAACTATTCACCTCCTCTTAAATCTTCTAGATCCATCTCCAATTTCCTTCAGATTTGGTATGATTTGAGATCTGGAGATATGATTGAACTCTGGAATTTGTTCAAAAATACAATAATTTCGTGGGTTATCCTTGCGTTGGAAGATCTAGAGGATGGAGAGATTGTCAGCGACGATGATACGGCGTCGTCCGTTAAGCCTACAACAGCTATTACACGTCCACTTGAGTATTATTGGACTTTTTGGAAGCAGTTGTATGTGCCCCATCTACTACCATGGATTCTGTCCAGTACATAGAAGGGCAAAGTAGAGAACAAACCCATTATTGAATTAATTATTTTTTCTTTGTATATGTTGTGTGATTATGCTAGTTTGGGTCTTTTAAAAAAGTTTTGTGGTGGTTGTCTGTACTTCTTATGTGGATTTATTGGGTTGATATTCTGTTAAATTTTAGTTTTGGGGGGTTTAGAAATTTGAGGTGGAGATGGAATTTGAGTTTACAGTAGCTAAGATTCCGTTAACAGATTTTGGAGGCTGGAACGGAGCTCTGGGAGTAAAGCAGCCCACGACAAAGGGAAATCGTGCCTCCCAATTACTAAAAGGGGCCTCACTTACTTAATTGGGACTGGATTTGAGTTGTTGAAGAAAGCATGACAGAGACAATTAGGGTTTTAATCTGTTCCTTTTCTGGGTCTAAAATAGGGGAAGGGGGTGGGACCACCGGGATTGGAGGAGGTGTTTGAAGTTAACAGCCACGGCTTGACGAATCGCCTCGTCAACGGTTGGCTCAGCCGCAAGGCGGAGCACAGCGAGACCATAGTTTGGGGTATCGGCGGCCAGAGGCTGGATTCTGCACGGCGGTGAGCCTCACGGAGACGAGAGAGAGTATCGAGGATGCATTGGGAAAGAAATTATTTTTATTTTCTAATTTTTTATTATTCTTTTGTCAAGTCAGTAATGGTTTTGATTTTTTTATTTTTTGATTTTGTTTGCATGACACGTAGATAAAAGTAAACATTCGTCAAATCTAAATAGTCTGATTAATAATTTTTAAAAAATTTAGTGTGTCAATTCCATATTTTTAAAATTTAGTGATAATGCTTAAAAGTCGATAACTGAGGTAAGATTCATTTTTGCTGAAAAAAGAAGATGAACATGAGTTAGATCATAGAAGTGAGCTATCTCTTATTTGTATTATTTTTTGAATGGGAAATGATATTTTCAAATAAAAATTTGGTATTTTCACATGATCCCTCTCACATGAATACTGAGTGAGTCTCATATTCATGTAAAAGAGATTTATGTAAAAATATTATTTTAACATGTGAAAATATCATTTTCTTTTTAAATCTCTCTTCCTTTGTATAACAAAATTTTGGGAATTTTGGGGAAGAAAGAAGATAAACAAGGGTTCGATCACAGATATGAGTTACCTCAATGTTTGTTCCTTAAAATTAATTTTAAAAGCAAGTTAGGATAAAATAGACGGACTGACCTATTCAACTGATGTCTGTTAAAAAATAAAGTGAAAATAAATTTTCTCTCTCGACTTAGATGTTTAATTGAAATTTTTTGAATTTGGTTGTTTAAAACAAATATATATATATATATATATATATATATATATATATATATATTTGTTAATTTTTAGCGACATTTATTCCCTCTCTTTTTTATCAATTTACTCAAAAAAATTATATTATTAATATTATCTCCTAAAGAAAACAATTATAATTACTATAAGCTCACACTTGAGGAAATTCCTACTTCAACAATTATAGATATTTATTATCATATTCATTAGTAAGCCTTAAGGGTTTAATCATTTAGGTGTCAAACTAGTAAAAGTTCCATTACACATCTCTCAATTATGACGATTGATATTGCCAAAACAATAAATATAATTTAAAATTTAAAATATTATTAGAATAATTATAAGAGTGTCACAAATCTATTATATTTCTCTAACAATATCAACTGCCCAAAATATCCTCAAGAAACTAAATATAGCATATTAGATATAATCACAATCACAAAATATCTTTATATAGCACAAAATACTAATTATGTCTTCAAAGTATCCAATATGAAACTATTAATTACAATCCAATTCACAAGTTGCATAAAGCCTCAAAACAGCTGAACAAGACACACCCAATGTTTCTGAACTAGTAGTAGTTGACATTTTTAAAACTCAACTAAAAGAGGAAATAATTATAAAGACTCCTGGAAAAACAAAAGAAAACTAAAGGATCCCCTAGGCCGTAGCATATATATATATATATATATATATATATATATGCAAGATGTTTTAGATGGCTTGAATTTGGAATATCACAAATACAATGGAAATGCTTGTTAATTAATCATCAGGAAGCACATAGACAGCAGACTGGAATTCCTTCAATGATACAAGGCTATTAGAATGAAGACATGAATCAATGAAAAATGAATCTATTTCCTTCTCAAATTTCTTGAGTGTCTTTTGTCGAAGGTGATAAGCAAACAATCCTCTTGATCTCCAGTTGAGTAACAATTCTTCATTTTGAATACCTATAGGCGTTGGCAGAAAAGTCAGTAGATTATCTCTAAAATGCTCGCTCATAGGGTCCAACAGATCCAATGCGAGATTAATTTTGTGCCTTCTGGTCCAAAACCAGCTCGCGTAGTCTTCTAAGATCCATATATCTAGCACGTGTGGAGGGTACGAAAATTGATACAATGATAAGCGGCCTTCATGATTCACAAGATGAACTTCACAGTGGGATCTGCAGTTGGATTCAAGCTCAGGGTGAGGCATTGCATAGAATTCTTCCTTTATAATACTATATACAATGATGGATTTTGAGCATGGCGCCATTTGAAACTTTTCATCTTCAGAATAATATCGAGTTGACATCCAATGTAGAGCTTCATTTAGAATCACAGGAGTAACAGTTCTCCTGGGAAGACACGCGAAATTAGATAGCCGCCTCCAAAATGATTTTTCCCCCAAACTAAGCATCCTATACTTCACATATGTTTTATCTGGTTCTGCCCATAACATGCAGTATTCCCTTGCAATTGGGTGGAAGAATACTCCATATATATCCCCCTTGCGATTATAGAACGTGAGTTTATCCTGTGTGACAGGATTATAGATAATCGACGTTCTTGATTTTTGAAAACCTGGTGACATGAAAACAAGCAGTCCATCATATGAATATGCAAGGAGAGGCCATCTGTCCTCTTTATCTTCCAGTAGGAGTGCAGTTGCGCAAATACTGCTCCTTGTTCTTGGTTTAGTCTTCTTGCTCGCATCTCCCCACTCATCAACCAAATAAAGTTCTATGTCCTTTCTAAAATGCCGGTAGGAAATAACGAGTAATGGATTAGAGCGCTTTAGGTGCGTCACAGTGAAATACGGGGTTGAGGTTAAGGACTTCCATTTCTTGCACACACTTCGGCATTTAAGAACATGTTCTGCTGGGAGTCTACTGAGGATGTCAGTGATGATATCATCTGGAAGAGGTTCACAGTGCCGCCTGGGTTTGAATGCACCGGCTAGCTGTTGGCAAATGACCCCGATCAATGAAAAGCAAGGGGAGATCATTTTATCAGCCTACACCATATAAAAATTTATATGATAAGGTTACCTCTTAATTGTTGCAAATGACAAAAGCACAAGCAAGAGAGGAAATCTGCTACTTAAAAAGAGTCTAGGAAGCAGGGATTCTTCATTACCCTGACGAACTGGCATATCCCTGCATTGGATACACCGATTCTTGGGGATTCTTTCCTCCTTTATAACTTATATGTTTTGACTTAACTATGATTATATTTGTTATTTTTATGACTTCGTAACATTAAAGTTATACTGTTTGTTGGATGTTTTTTGTTTTTCTCTTGTAGTATCTACTTTGTTGAATGTTTTATCATATATATATATATATATATATATAATCATTTAAATATTTAATAAATAACATATATGCCAAATCCCCCCGCACCCGAATCCCCATATTTTAAATTTTGCGAATCTTCATATCCCCGTATGATGCACCCACATCCCCGCACCCGCATCCATGCTTCTTAAAAAAAATGATAATCAAAATATTGAATAATATATACATATGAGAAAATGTAATATAAGGTATGCCTTAGCCAAACTTGGCTAATGCTGCTTAATAAAATGAGAATACGATAATAATCTTGAGGAATTCCCGAAATTGTGTCATTTAATACTAGTATCATTTTTTTATCAAATCTTATAGTGAAACTCTTTTTCTTTTTCGTTTTTTTTACAAATGAGTTTTAACGTGGAGTAGAGAGAGATAGTGCAGCTTCATTAGTTCCATTGTGTCTTAGGCTTCTCTTTGTATGTTGGATAACAGTCACTACGAATTTGGATGTACAATATGATGTCAACGAGACAAAACCCATTGTGTATAGTAGCAATAATTGTAGGCATTAGATCCACTAGGCTAAAGAGACTTATTTTTGGCAGTTTCAGACTTTCTATGTAATCGGAACTCTAGAATACTATCTAATTCATATCGTATTTATTTCTATACTGTACCTAGTTTTATTTCTATATAATCAAAACTCTAGAATACATAAAAATCTGGGAACTAGAGTTTCCAAGGCCTAGTCTGAACCATTATCATAATGCGTAAATTTAACCAAAAACAATACATATTTTACAAATACACCATTAAATAAGCTAAAACCATGTAATTGTGGCAGATTGTGTTATTCCATCTTATCATTAATGCAGTTTCATATATCTCAACTGTTTGGAATCTGTTTGCTTCTTGCAACCAAAAAAAAAATGTAAATCTCTTTAAAAATCGAGCAATAAAACTTAAAACACAATTTAACTCAAACAAATTAAGCATTAGCAAGACCATTACAAATTAAAGTCAAGAACTTACTTAACTCCAAACACAAAAAATAAAATTGATGGGTAGGAATCAAATAACATACCTCACCTTTGAAGCAATCGATAACAAAGTATAGAATAAGGACGCAGTTTATATAGAGAGAGGGAGAGAGGGAGACGTAATCCATAGCCATTTGGGATTTGGAATAAAACCCTAGAAACCAATCCCTTTTGGAGTAGGAATCGAATAACTTCAACCGGACTCTAGGAGGAAGTATCCCTAGGGGTAGGCGTAGGACTCCTCAAAGTTTTAAAATTTGCGATTTTGACCCAAATGTTTTAAACGTTTCGATTTCAATCCAAATGTTCTAAAATTTGCAATCATATACCCCCATTAGGTGTAATACCCAGAAAAACAAATGACATTTAAATATGTATTTTTAAATATTTTAATTGTCCTTCTCTTATGTTTGAATCAAATTTGTGTGGGTTACTTAAGAAGTGATAGATAATATTAGTTGATTAAAATTTGGGCCTTAATATTAATTGAACCCAATTAGAAGTTTATTAGGGTAAGACCCTTTTAATAATAAGGAGGCAGTAACTTGAGAAGAGCCGCCGCTTATTGCACTAAATCGAGAGAGAGTTATGGTGATTGTATTTGTGAGAGAAGTCGCCACAAATAATAAGGAGCATCAGGTTTGTCTCTCATTTTGTTGTTTTTCGGTATATAATTGTTTATTATGTCTTTAGCTTCTTAGTTTCAAGATACATGGGCATATATTATTTTATATACAAATTTTTGATAGCAAGTGATTGATTTGATCTATATATATGCGATGTTATGTACAGAGCTATAATACTAACAGTCATGAGTGAAGTTTTAACTAATAAAATAAGGCACTTCATACATGAACAATAATTTGATTTAGTAGTACTGAATGATATATATATATATATATATAAATATATATATATAGAATAATTCTAGGCGGACCGGCCATTGGACCGAAAAATTGGACCGGTCCCCATTTTTTCCCATTTTCCTTGGGGTTTTTTTTGTTGGTATATATCAAAACATATTTATACTAGGGATTTAAAAAAAAATTAAAAAAATCCAAAAAAATTAGGTGTAATTTGGATATATATCAAAAAAAGGGTTGTGTGGGCCCATACAACCTTTTTTGATATATATCCAAATTACACCTAATTTTTTTGGATTTTTTTAAAATTTTTTTAAGTCCATAGTATAAATATGTTTGGATATATACCAAAAAAAACCCCAAGAGAACATGAAAATGTACAATTTCTATGTTCAAAAAACATGTCCCTATAGAAGCACTCATATATATATAGGTGGGTTCTTAGGCGGACTCCCTATGCGGACTCACGAACGGACTTAAAAAAAACAACACGCGAGTCAAAGAAGAAAAAGGTCTCGCTCCCGCATGTTTAAACTTCTCTCTCCTCAGACTTCCTTCTTCAAATTTCTCCATCGCCAACAACCAGACATCTCTTCCTCCCCGAAGTTGTTCCTGGAACTCCAGTTGGTTCGGTTAATACATAACAATTTACCTCACCAATAAAGAGAAATCTTTCATAGGTTCAGTTGGTTCGCCCCAATGCACAATCGTGCCCTAGAATCGATTCTTTCACAAATCGGAAGTCCAAATCGGTAAGTCATTTCTTCACAAATCGTCCCTTCTTTTCCTATATTCTTCCTTTATTTGGTTATCCTGGAACTCCCAGTTTGTTCCCCCTCTGTTACTAGCAATTTGATCATTATAGGTTTTAGTTAAAATGGATAACGTGGAAGCAGAGTATGGGATGGGAGAAAATTTAGAGTGGGAAGAAAGGAGGAATGTAGACTTTGAATTAGAGAGTGGGCTAAATGAGGAGCAATGTGTTGAGTCAGATCCTAATTTTTTAGATATGGTGTATAATCCTCAAGTAGCACCAGAGCTAAAACCAAAAATAGGTCAAGAATTTCAAACAATAGATGATGCTTTTAGTTTCTACAATGCATATGCGAAAATCTCTAGCTTTAGTGTTCGAAATTGGTCTGAAAAGAAGAGACGGGGAAGCGGTGAGATCATAAGGAAAGAGTTTGTTTGTTGGAAACAGGGGAAGGCTACAACAGTTGCAAGCATTGAGGCAACAAGGCGCAATGGATCAATTAAAGAGGGTTGTAAAGCAAAACTTGCTATTGTGATTTCACCTTCAGACTTGTATGTTGTTAGTATATTTGTTGAGGGCCATTGTCACCCATTAACAACTCCACGAAAAATATATTTTTTGCGATCTCACTGCAATATATCGACTGCCCAAAAAGCCCCTGACTCAACAGCTTCAGATGGTAAATATACCATCACATCAACAATTCAATTTGCTTGGAGTGCAGGCGGCGCGGGGGGGGGGGGGGGGGTTGGGAATATTGGTTGTACACAAAGAGATTTGTATAATCTTGAAAGAGATAAGCGCAATAAGATGAAAGGACATGATGGACATATGTTGCGCGAGTTTTTAATAGGTGAACAAGGAAAGAATCCATCATTTTATTTCAAAATTGAGTCAAATGATGAAAACATGATTACTCATTGTTTTTGGGTTGATTCAACCTCTAGATAGGCTTACAATTTTTATGGTGATGTAGTGATATTTGATACTACGTACAACACTAATCGGTATGGATTAGTTTTTGTGCCACTAATGGGGGTTAATAATCATGGTCAAACAATAATATTTGCACGTGCATTCTTGAGTAATGAGACCATAGATTCATTTGTTTGGTTTTTCAACCAGTTTTTGGAAGCTATGTCAGGTGATGCCCCTAAGATGATCATTACTGATCAAGATCCAGTTATGACAAATGCAATTTCACAAACTCTACCAACAACATTTCATAGATATTGTAGTTGACACATTTTAACTAAATTTTCTGAGAAGATAGATTCAGTTAAATAGAATGCTTACTATAAGGAGTTTTCAAATTGCATTTGGAAATCAGAGATTAAGGAAGAGTTCGATTTGAAATGGATAGAGCTGGTTGAGAAGAGTGGGTTAAATGACAACAAATGGCTACAATCAATGTATCAAATTCGTGCTAAATGGGTGCCGACATATATGAATCATGTTTTCCTAGTTGGAATGTCAAGTAGCCAACGAGTCGAAAGCTCTCACTCATTCTTCAAAAAATATGTTTCAAAAAATAATTCATTGGTAGATTTTATGATTCAGTTTAGTAGGGGACTTGTGCGTTAACATCATGAAGAATTATTGGCGGATCACAAAGACATGATTGAGAAGCCTAAAATGAAAATGCTTCACGAGTTTTTGGTGCATATGGTTGATATCTATACACATTAAATTTTTTTTGTAAATTTCAGGATGAGATGTGGTGTAGTGTAGATGATGATAGTTATTTTTTGTGTTGTATTACCTATATTATACATGAAAAGCCTCAGCATGAAGAAAGTTATTTGGAATACATTAGCTTATGCCAAATTTTGTTTTGATTTGTTTTTGTAGATAAAATGGCTTCATCCTTGCTGAGTCGTGATGCCTTACTAATCAACTAGATAGAACAGTAGATAGTAAAGAGCTATCAGTATACAACTGTTTTATTTATTTATTGTTGTAGTCCATATCAAAAATATGTTTTGTTTCTGTTTTTTATTTTTTTGGTTGATAAATTCAAAAATATATGAACATTAATGTCAAGTTATTTATGTTCTTGCTGTTAAAGTTGATCTTATGGTGTTGAAATCTGATCATATGATGCCAGTAGCAATTTGAGAGACTGTTGAGGTTGTTGATGCTGATGCTGCTTCTGCTTGTAGAATTATAATTCAACACTCGACTGTTTTATAATTTAAAGAAATTTGGGTTATTGTAATGACATGATACTGTAAAAGTGTTTGAGCTTCTATGACTCGTCCCATCCTAATACGAAAAATGAAGATGAATATTCTCTGTTTTTCCTCTGTTTGTACTTATACTTAAATGTAGTACCACAACTTTGAATATCACTTCAGTATATCAATATGATTTTGGTCCCTTAATTTCAATAACTTTTATTTCAGATATCCTGTACATAAGCAAACAATAACCCAATAACAATCGATTTAATATTCCCATAAATATATGCTCACCTACTTAAAACCTTATCCCAATAACCAACTATATTTAGAACCACTTCAATAAACTTACACTAAGAAGTAAGTTAGCCTAGGATCATCAGCAAGAGCACAAGTAGAATAAATAAAATGTTACAATCTCCCAATACAAAGAGACTAAAAAGTTATAACACAGTTGGTTTCAGAATACAAAAACTCCTAAGACAAGGACACATTGCAAATTAGCCTACTAGTGTGTCATCCAATTTAATCAAAGCCAAAAACCTGACACAAGCATTTTAAGAAACAACATCCTGCCAAATTTCCAGAGATTGGCTTGTACCCACAAACCCTTGAACAAATGTCATATTAAACAAAACAGAAAGTAGTGCCAAAGGAACCCTCAAAACATAAAGTTTTATGTCGCCTCAATTAAAGGTAGTGAGCTATTATTCCATCAGATTTCATCAAAAGAAATTACAGATTATAGTAACCTTTAATCAAAGACTGTTAATTTGCCATACAAAATAGATTATGATTAGTGAAAAAGTAGTTTCTCTGTTGTTGCATCAACACCTCATAAAAAGCACAAACCTCCATAACCAAAAAAGAGTATAGACAATCCACTTCATATAAAATCAGCAAGCTTAAAAATATTGAAAATATAACCCCAATAAGCATCTTATGTATATCCCCAAATGAAAAACAGAGAGTAGTACTGATAAACACTTGACTTAAAAACTATCTATCGAACTGATTATTACTTATCAAAGTAACAACTTCACAAGGATTAAAAGGAACTTATTATTGTATCAAATTTCATTAAAGCCACAAGCTTTAATAATCGTACTGATAAGAGAGAAAACATCTGTAATAATCTACTATTGAAACATAATCATAACACTGTAATAATCAGCTTTATCATCTTGGTAATCGCGAAGTCTGACAAGGATAATATCGTCGGCGGCTATCCAGACCTTTTTTGTGCATCTTGTCGCGGATGTGACAGAGGCACTTGGTTCCGTCGATGTATATGGCTTCGCACCGGCCGTTTCCGAGCATACGCATGACCTAGGTCTTGGGAAACAATCCCATTCAGGCTTGGAGAAGATCAGATTTATTTTTCACTCTAGGGCTTCGTTCGCTCTGAAATTTGGAGAAGGAAGTGAGCGAAATTTGAAGAAGGAAGTGTGAGGAGAGAGAAGTTTAAAACATGTGGAAGCCAGACCTTTTTCTTCTTTGACCCGCGTATTGTTTTTTTTTAAGTCCGTTCGTGAGTCCGCACATGGAGTCCGCCTAAGAACCCACCTATATATATATATATATATATATATATATATATATATATATTTAACTAATGTTTGGTTGCACGGAGGGGGAAAATCACTATTGATTATGTAATAATTTTCTTAGATTAAATTGTGTGAATACATGGCTTTTGATTAATACAACAACAACAACAATAATAATAATAATAATAATAAAATGTGTTTGTAGAAAGGTTAAAAATAGAAAGAATATTTTTACAAATGTACTAATAATAATAATTATTATTTTGTTTACTTAGTTCAAACGGAGAGAGATGAAAATTTGGCAAGTTTGACTATAACTGCTAATTTTATTTTTATTGTGTACTTTCATTAGAAATTATGATAATAATGATAACTATTGTATAACTAAGCCTAATTGGTAAATGATTTGATGTGTATATATGTATATGTATACAATAACTAGAAGAATTAGTTTTAACTATCAATTGATTATATATATTGTTATTGCATTGGTGGGTTCATCAAATCATAGTCTCAATATGTTTGTTTTACAATTTTAATATTAAAATGGCATAAAATAAATAATTGTTCCCTTTAGGAATTTGTGAGATCATGTAAATAGTCTCAATAAATAATTGTTAATAAATGAACATAACAATTGACAGTTATGTGAAACTTGACTGCTTTTGGAGTTGGTGAGATTGGGCGGTGTATTAAGTTTAATCTGTATGTATATAGATGTAATTTTGGTGTAGTCTCCTCGCATGTTTCTTGTTAACACAAATTAATGTTAATGGTATTTTATAATATTATAATATACAAGTTTGAGTTAATGAACAAATCCTTTAATCATAATAATAATTATTATTATAATAATAAAATGAGTTATTTAACGGGTTAAAGATGGGAATAATATTTTTGTAAATGTACTTACATTTATTATTATTTTATGTAATTAGCTCGGATGGAAGGAGTTTAACGAACTATATTTGAGGTTATAATTTCGAATATTACATTGCTTAATTCAGGTACGGATTCTGTACTCATTCAACGATATTCTTATTAAATTTAATTAGTTCGTTTTGTTTCTCGTTTCAAAATTGTCTATTATTTCGCATAATTGTCCCATGTGAAATTAATATGATAGTTTTATGTTAGCGTTGATTCATATGACTCAAATTTATACTCTTTGAATTAGGTTATTATGTCTAATATTTATTTTGATATTCTTTGACTTAGTTAAGCAAATATGTAATAGCTTTATAATTCTTTTCTCTTTTTCTTTCTAAACAAATTACGTCCCATGTCGCAATCTGCGGTACCACACACAGTACCATTACATATGCATGTATATAATAATAAATTTAACTAACCTATTCTGTCACGATTGATTAGTTAATTCATTTTTTTTATAACACAAGCATATTGTATCATGAGTGAAAGGCCAAGGTCATAACCAATTAAATACAACCTTGGTTCACTTGTTCATACAGTAACCACCGCTATCTAACTATTCATTAATGTATAAATTACTAAATTCATAATAAAATTTGAAATACACAATAATCTAATAACTTACGATAACAATTGATCCTTTGATAGTGTGTTACAGGTTTTTTTAGTTAATTAATGTTACATTATGAATATTAGTTAATTAATCTGAGACCTCCGCTATTGAATATTTAGTTAATTAATGTTACATTGTGAATATAAAAATATTCTTAAAGTTTTCATTCTAAAAATGTATTTTAAATTTTAGAACGGAAAGCGTCTATTATATGTTAATCTTAATTTTATTTACTTCACTATAATTTGTAATTAAAATACTTTTTATGAATAAAAATAAAATTTTGTCTGTACTGAACTCAAATCCTGATCTGTCACTGCACATCTCTTAAAAAGAGTTATTATTTATATTTATTTATTTAACTTAGAATAAACAAATCAACGCATAAAATTGCAAGAGATTCTATTTTTTAATTGAATTATAACTGTTGAAAAAAATATCCTACAAATATCTAACTACCAAATTTCGATCTTTACTAATCCTTTTTGTTGGGGATTTATTGATTTTTGTTGGGTTTTTTGAGTGGTATAGTAGAACATTTTCCAATCTTTATATTATTCAGTGAAGAGTAGAGATTTACATTTTATTCACCACTTGAGACATATATTTACTCCCTTTATCAAATAAGAGATTGTACACATATGCTAATTAACAATTAATATAAGCCGCAAGATATATTAGAAGTATACAAAAGTCTACCAAAGTTTTTAGTAAAAATTCTATAAAAGTCTGTCACTTATTTCATGAAGTCTTTATAAAAAAAAGTCTTTAAAAGTCATTAAAATCCACAAACTCTACAAAAATCTATCACTTAAAAAAAGTCTCAAAAATCTATCACTTAAAAAAAATCTTTAAAAGTCTTAGGTTGTGTTTAATAAAATTAATGATTAAGATCTGAATAGTTTAGACATCTGAATAATATAGAGTATCTGAATAGAATTGTATCTGAATGAAAAAATATTGTTTGATAGTTACTTTTTTCAAAATGTCTGAATAAAAGTATTTTACCATTTTATCCCTCGAAACAAAATTTAAAAAAAAAGGAAAGAAAGAAGTCAGTGCTCCTTCTTCTTCCCCCATCCCCGTTGCCCCCCTCCCCTCCCCCAGCTCCCCCAACCCCGCCGCCCCCCTCCCCCATCCCCGTCGCCCTTCCCCTCCCACATCTACCCCCGCCCCACTCCCCTATCCTCGTCGCGCCGTCCCCTCCCCTCCCCCATCCCCGTCGCCCCATCCCTTCCCCCATCCCCGCCGGCCCTCCTCCCCTCCCCCAGCTCCCCCATCCCCGTCGCCCCTCCCATCCCCCATCTACCCCCGCCCACTCCCCCATCCCCGCTGTCCCCTTCCCTCCCCTCCCCCATCCCCATCCCCGTCGCCCCCTCCCCCATCCCCGTCGACCCTCCTCCCCGTCCCCCGCCCCTCCCCTGTCCCCAGATCCATCCCCCGCCCCTCCCCCGCCCCTCCCCCGCCCCAGATCTGGTGTTTGGTGATGGTGGTGTGGTGGTGGTGTGGTGATGATGTGGTGGCAGATCTGGTTGGTGGATAGGAAAGGAAAATGACAATTTTAACGAGGGTATTTTTGTCCAAAAAATAGCAATATTCTTTCAGACTTGCCTCTTAATTATTTAGACTTGATTTTATATCTTAACCGGTTAGAGGCATTAAGAGGTAATAAAAAAAATAAACAGCACACTGCCTCTTAGCGAATAAGAGGCTGTCCATTCAGACCTAAACAAACAGCACCTTAATTGAATACCTTCTGCTTAATTAATCAGATTCCCTCTTCCTCTTCCACTTCCCCCCTCTCTCCTGTCGGTGTCTCTTCAGAGTTCCCCTCTTCTTCCTCTTCCTCTTCTTAGTACAACAATTTGTGCCAGTGCGAAACCCTAGACGACACTGAATATGGGCCTTATCTTCAAAACGGTGAGTTTGCCGAATGAAGCCGTCAATTACTGTTGATAAAGCCGCCATGGCTGAATCTATCAAGCGCCAGTTCGTCACACAAGGTAAATCCTCAGATTCCCTCACTTTTGTTGATCTATATTCCAAATTTGCTGCTAAACCTGGTCCCGGAAGTGTAAATAACAAGTGGGCTGCGATTTATTTGCTCAAAGCCATATTGGAAGATCAAAAAAACAGTAGTAATTTATCTGATTCTAGAATTTCTTAAGGATTCAAGATTTTTGAGAAATGGGAAAACCCTAGAAAAGGGTTGGACTTAGTGGTTAATCTTAGATTTGGTCATTTCTCTTCTCTCATAGCAAATCCGATCACCAACCCCCACCCAATTTTTTTCTTCTAAATTTCTAGAAAATTGGAATTACAGATCAAATCGAAGGATGCAGGGATGGAGTCCGCCAAAGCACACACGATGGAATGTCACCTTTGCCTTTAGGAATGGATTGGAGTCCTCCGCATCGGAAATGGGTAATTACAACTTTTAATTTTGTTTAATTTGAATGAATTTGAATATTAGTCTTTTTTCGCTTTCATAGGTTTGATCTTTGGTTATATGCAAGTTTAGTTTGGATTAATTTGAGTTTTGTTTGGTATTGTTAATTGTTTGTTTTTTTAATTTAAAAATTGAATTGCAAGGTTTCTTAGCCATGAATGCATTTAATTTGGATAAATTGTTAGATGAAATTGTGCTCATATACAGCTCTTGGATATAGTAAGTATTAACAATTTAACATACTCCCTCTATGCTGATGAAACAGTACTATTTTCAATATAAATTAAAGACGTGTTTTTTAAGTGGACCTTGGATAATTATGGCCTGCACAATCTTCTAGAGCTCAAAGTACTGAAGTCAAGTTTGTTTAGTACTGAATTTGATAAAGGAGGAGAATGAAGTTTCTCAGGAGGTTTTAGTGAGGGATGTGTTGTATGCTTGCCAAGGGATTGATGGGAAGTATGTGAAGTTTGACAAGAGTGTTGGTGGTTATCTGTTGCCAGATTCAATTAGAGTTCCAAGAGCTACTAGGATAATGGTTTGGAAACTTTGTGAGCTTGGGTGGTTGTTTAAGAAAGTTAAGGGGTACATTTTAGAGTGTATGAATAGGTTTCCACCGGAAGATGTTGGAACTATGGGCAAGCCTTTTGTTCTGTACTGCAAGATGAGCTTACTAAGTATTATAAGTTGTTGGTTGTGCTTGAAGCTCAATCCATGAATCCCATTCCATTGGTTTCAAATTCAGATAACGCAAATTCAGGGAACTATCTTTCCCTTAGGAGACTCTTAGTGACGGGTAAAACTAATTACTGAATTATGCATTGTTTTACTTCTTAATTTATAACTTTGTGTTGATTGTTGTTTCAAATTGTACTGTTTTCTAAATGTAATGTCGGACAAATTATTAAATCCATTATTCAAACTAGCCCGTGCTGCTTGGTGTAATGGGTTTTGATGTTTTCACACAATTGAGCATTGCATATGAGTAATTAGCTTTATTGTTTAGAGTTAAGCAAGTCAAATTTCATTACTATGGATAAAATTTACAGTGTTATGGATAAAGCAGATTATATAAGACTGGTTTGGATGCCTAATGATCTTAGATTAGATATATGGCTAGCAGGCTGTGTATGTGTGTGGAATTACATTACTCTTCAATATCCATCATGTTCAATTGTTAAACAGTCTTTGTGCTAATGTTTATATATGATGTGGCAAAAGCTCTATGATTCCTTTCTGTTTTTATGTTCTTTTTGTGTATTTGTTTGCACTAATTTTTAATTTTAAGCAATTTTGTGCATTAAATCTGTTAATTGTGACGTATTATTTGCATGCGATGCCGATTAACTCAAAAATTGCGGTATTTTTCAAATTATTAGATTGCAATTTGGGTTTTTCCATGTTATTTGTACAGTTTTCCCATGGGTAATGGTTAATCCTAAACCTAAGTCTGAAATGTGGTTCACAGGAATTGACCGAATCGAGGGTTGAGCTTCTCAATAGGATTCAAACTTTGAAACAAGTAATCTCAATTAACAGTTGCTCTGGAATTAAGAAAAAAAAATGCCATTGTAAGACATTCATCCTGTTTGTGAAGAAAGATCCATTTTTTTGGCACATGTGTGTGTATCAGCTACTAACAAAATTTTATTTAATGAATTGGACCTTTAGGATTTGCGATGTAAATTTTATTTATGGGTATCCATTTTTATTTTATATATCACATTGGTTGTCATATACTAAAAAAGCAATGTGTTGCTTCTTATACTCAGTTGTATCGTCTTAACTTAATATTACTCTTGTAGTCAAAATTTATTTGAATTCCTTTAGAATCATGCTATTAGTTCAATGGCATAACAGAAGTTGGTATTAAGAAATAGATATAATTTGTTGGCATGGAGAATTTTGTGAAAATTTATAATTATTGTGGCTATTTAAAAAAATAACGTGATATTTTATGCTTTAACTTGCAGATATCCACAACAGTAAAATATATACATATACTGACATATTTACAACATAAATGATTTATTTTTGGAAAAGTATAAATAGTAGTTCAGCTTCTTTTTAATAAATAACTTGAGGATTTTAGGTGGAATTGGGGCAATCTTTAGACATACAAGTAAGATAAACCTTTTTTCTACAGCTAAGGATAAAAATAGGGAAGTAGTATTGTTATTTTTTTTTCAATTTCAAAGAAATCACAAGATGCCGGAACTGATTAAGATGAAAGCAGTTTCTCCTTCTACCAGTGTTTTGCACTGGAATATCCAATGTAATTTACACATTCTAATGTAATATCCACTTTGCCGATCGGAATACATTTGTTCCACCCAACATCATATTTATTGCTTTGTGTAGGAGCTTTTAGAACTTAACCAGTCACTAAATGTTGAAATGGATCAACTTCAATCAGTGAGTTGCAGCCTGATTGTGTCTATTATGCTTTGAATTTTCATTTGTCTTTGCATCTAATATTATTGACTGGATTAAACCAGGAATTCCAAGAATTGAGGACCACCCTTCAACAGCAGCAACAAGAGGATGTTACTGTCAGCTTAAAAAATCTGGGGGTAAGCAATCTAAAGAATTTGTGGTTTTGCCATTTGGTTGGGCTATTCTAAGATCTTCTGCACCTAATACATTATGCTTTGGGAAGTCCACGTAAATACGCAATCTTAATCACTTGAACTCTTTCAGCTACAGGATGTTTAGGGAGAAGTTAAAGAAGCTGAAGGTCTCAAGGTCGGAAGAAATGATGAGAAAGCACAAGATTTGCCTACAGAGGATAGTGGTAAAGAAACTGAAAGGTCATTAGGGATATGAAACCAACGATCGTGCCTCCTCTTTACTACTTTCAACTACCATAGGTAACTTGATCAGGAACAATTTGAAATAATGTTAGCTAGAATAAAAACCAACAATTTGTCCTGGAGCACATTTTTTTCTTCTTTTTATATTTCTTGGGGTAAGCCGTTTAACCTGCATCACTTTGCGAGTATCATTCAGTGACTAAATTTGAGAGCTGCATACCCATGAGACTTAGATTTTGTAGGATCTTTAAAGACGGACGACTGCGATGGTGGAACAACACAGCAGCACAACTTGAATAGGCGGTTGATGTAAAGTTTTTAGGGACGAGGTTAGGGGTGCATGCCAACTGCTGAGGTTTGTTTTTTCTACAGGTTGTCCAAGAGTTGCAGGAGATAATGAAGACGATTATGATGCAGATGATTTTGTCAATGAATTTCAGATCAAAAAACACCAAGATAGCTCTAATAATCACCATGTCAATAATCCTTTGGTAGCTTTTGTTTATTAATTAGCTAGCCAGTATAATGATATCTGCATATATTAAAATTCAAACAATAAGAAGACTCAAAGTTAAGGTGGTGAATTTGCAGGAAAATGGGGAGCAGAATCATCAGCAGCAATGGCATCATCCCAATGGCACTGTTGTTTCTTCCATTGCAGGAAGTGGTAAAAGAACTACTCTTTTGTTTTGACTTACATTGGATTGGTTATAAATCTTTGTCTAGATTTATATATGATTTATCAAGTTTTAGTTTTGAGACTAATGAATTGCTTTACGTTAGTCAATTTCTTGATATTGATTGTGTTTTGTTTGCTACAATTAAGTACATGTAGTGATTAGAGAAAACAAATTTTGCTCATCCGACATGGCATGAATCATCAAATTTGGATGCAGGAATAGTAATGCTTTGAAAAAGGCATGAGTCATTAAGTAAAAGATGTTAACCGATGTAAGCTATACTCAAAATTTCATTGTTTTACCTCAAAATGGGATTATGATCTTGATGATTAAATTGATGCTTTTCTTTGTTCTTTTTTAACATGAATGTCGGACAAATTATTAAATTCATTATTCAAACTAGCCCGTGCATTGCACGGGCTACCAACTAGTATATATAAAAGCAAGACAACTGATCCTTATTTAATTTCAACTCAGTCAATTTAAAAATTGGCCGAGTCATCTCGGATCAATTGTAAATTGACGATTCCTTTCCGCCTTTGGCCTTTTCAATTCTTCCCGTCGATGGATTTCCCATCTTCTTCCTCTTCCTCTTCCTCTTCCTCTTCATCTTCTTCCTCTTCCTCTTCAATCAGTCAATTAACTCTTCCTAATTGATACAAATTCATTATCTCCTCCACAGCTTTGCTAGGGGTTTGGAAGAGAAAAGAGGCAAAATAATTCCAAACTCATCACCATGAGGGCCAAGGTAACTCCTCTATCTCCGTTATATAAATTTATCATTTTATGAAGAATCTAGATCAATTTCACGTTTTAATTCTCAATTTCACACTTCCCTCTTTGCGCTGCTTCATCTCACTTCTTTTCTCTTCTATCTATTCGACTGCCCAATACGTACTCAATGACATGGTTAAAACCAATTTGATGAAACCCTAAAGAGAGCGTGAATGAAGGATTTTGATGATTTTAAGAGTATACAGAACGTAACATTAAGGCATTATCATACAACCCCATTCAGATCTTTCGACACATCCAAAGGTAGAAACTCTTAAACATTTTCTGTTTATTAGTCTTTCTACAAGTTATTGATATTGTAATTGAGTTTTGCCTGGGTTCATCAGATTAGATGATGAATCTGAATTCCTAATTTTTTGGTTTTTGGTTTTTGATTTTTGGACACTTGAAGCTGGTGTGGGAAGATGCACATTACCTGTTTGTCGAAATGCTACAAAAAGGTAAGAATAATAAATTTTTTTTAATTTCTCCCTTCTTTTTACTTCACTACCCCAAATTTCCTCATTAGTCTATTTGCAGTTGTTAATTAACCAAATTGCGCTTCACATTGCTGATATATTGTCAAAATGTATGCAGGGGATGAATAATTAGGAGGCTAATGTTTTTAGTGGCTATATGTTTATTGAACCCATTCTCTTGGGTAAATTTCAATACCATTTTTATGATTTATAGTTTGCTACTCCCTTCTTTTTCAGTTGTTTGTATTAGAATTTGGAATTGGATCCACAGATCTTTCTCCCAAGGTTTCTCTCTTTTCTCCCCCTTTCTCTCTCTCTATATATTGCATTTGGGTGTTTATTTATGCTTTAGATATGATATTTGGTTGATTTGCTTTTCCTGATTTTTGTTTATTTTTGTTGTTGTGAAGGATATTGATTAGATTGTGTAATATACATATAGAAACGAGAAATGGGTAGCTCAAGATTCTCATGGAAATTGGAGGAATACCCAAAGTTGCCTAAGGGGAAGATCACAACTATGGTGGTTTTCGATGAGTGGGATGAAGCCAAACCAAATTAGTTCAATTGCATCTCTGTTGCCGATACACCCACCATGGATTCCCTTAAAAATGTACTATTTCTCTTTCCCAAATCTCATTGTACTCCTATCTTATTTTGGCATTGTTGTGTGTGTGAATGAAATGGAGACGAGATGGAATATGGGCTTATTGATATTTGACACGTGTATTGTTTTGAAGGGTGCACCTGATAAATAGTGAAGTTGGTCACAATGCCCTTGGTGCTGGACGGATATTTGTTCAATGGTTAGCTTCTTTTTGTTCCTTTTTGTACTCTTAGTGTTATGTAGTTAATTTATGGTAAATATTAAGTTTTCACATTGTGATACAAAAAACATGTTAGTAAATTGAAAGAGACTTATATATTATGTAATAGTCAATGGATCTGTTTACTTCAAGGAGATGCCAAAAATACTACTCTGTTTACATGTATATATGCTCATATTTTCTGAAATTTTATGCTACTTTGTGTATACTGTATCTCTCTCTCACTCTCTCTACATGTGCGTATATATATGTATATATACACATATAGGGCTGAGCACTCGGTTATAACTGAACCGAATAGGCTGTTCGGTTATAACTGAAAACCGAAATTAATGTAATTTTGATATCCGAACAAGTAACCGAATTCGGTTATTCGGTTAATAACCGAAATTAAGAAATCTTACAAGGATGTAAAGTGAATATGATGAGATTAGTTACCTGAAAGGATATGAAAATACAATAGACAATCAAATAAGACTCTCTTTGAGGTGTAACTTAGAGACAAAAGGTACATGATTATAGAGGACCAACGACTCATTGTTCACAACAAAGATGTAGGGACTGCTTTCAACTCACGTAAATGGGTCCATATATGCATGATGGGAATGGTCCAAGAGGCAGGCAGACCGAAGAGTTCATTCCGATTAACTCATACAATAGACTATGAGAGAGATGAGATGAGACTATGGGTTTTAGTTTGGGTTAGGTTTGCAGAGAGAGAGATGAGAGATCAGAGAGTGAGAGAATAGAGATGAGATTATGAGAGATCAGATCTAAAACTGAGAGTGAGAGATTACTGTTTTAACCTTGAAGGTTTTTTTTATATATATGTATATAGTTCGGTTATTCGGTTAACCGAATAGCCAAAATTAAAAAACCAAACCCGAACCCGAAAACCGAATTGTAAAACGGGTATAACCGAAATTCAAAAATTCAAAAAATAACCGAATAACCGAAAAAATTCGGTTAAAAAAATTCAGTTCGGTTCGGTTATTCAGTTTTATCCATTTTTGGCTCAGCCCTATACACACACATGTTGATATGTATGCCTCTATGTGTGTGGAAAGTGATAATGTGTGTATATTTGCAAGTTCAATGTTCATAAATGGTATTTTTTATTAGTTATTGTATGTGGTAATTATAGTTTCAATTTTCTCTATTCAAAAATTGTAGTACTGAGTTTAATGGATTTTTTTGTACATCATTTTTTCCCAGTGCAATGGGAACAACTTCATTTACTCACTTTTCTCAAGTTCAGTTAATATATAGATGTTTGGACTTTTCAGTTGGACTAACATTTTTATCATGGACTTTGAAATTGAATAAGTCGGTAGATAATACTCAAATTGGTGTTATTGTACAATTTCAAGGTATGTATCTATCTTCAATTTTTTTCTATAATATTGACTAAACTCACTACTTAATTTGAAATTGTGGGATATGAGTTCACACTGGTACACAGATTGTGTACTTTTAGTTCTTTTTTGAGATGAATGTCTAACAAATTATTAAATTCATTATTCTAACTAGCCCGTGCATTGTACGGACTATCAACTAGTATATATAACAGATACACAACTCTGTACTTAACTACACAACAAACAACATAATTACAAAGACATTCACAAGCTGCACATAATTACAAAGACATTCACAAGCTGCATATGGACTGGACATAAGATAATAACATAAAACAGGAAGACAGCAGCCCAGAGACATAAACAGAACTCCTTCCATCATCATAGTAGCATCCAAGAGCTGAGTTTGTTATAAATATACTAAAAAGAAAATAAAAAAGCATATAAATAAATATTGTTATTTACACAAGAAAATACAATGGTTCCACAAAGACCACTCAAATGAAAATACTCAAAATTCATCTAAAATAAGAAATGTAACACACCTGCTAGAAATGCAATATTTGATCAGGATTTGACGAAGGAACTGAACGGATGAATGAACTAGAATGAATTGTGAATAGAAAACGAAATAAGAATTCGAATTATCAAATAGCAGATTGATTTTCGCTGGTTTGAGAAATAGAGAGATAGAAATTAGGGTTTTTAAGGCGCCAAGAACAAGGGTACAGAGAGATTTATAGAGCGAGAAACAAGAAAGTGAGTGAGTCAAAGTGTCATACACACTCTCTCAATTATATATACTAGTTGATAACCCGTGCAACGCACAGACTAATATAAATAATGAATTTAATAATTTGCCAGACATTCATGTCAAAAAAGGACTCGAAGTATACAATCCATGTAATTACTTGTATATGTGACAACTTGGAGGGACATAAGTATTATTCAGAACAATCAACAACTTTACACTAAGTTTACTTGCTAAATGGAACCCATGAGGTCGAGGAGTAAGTCCAGTAACTCAAACATTCACTGTTGTTGGACCTATAAAAGAAAATCCCAAACAAATTTCTCACATTATAATATATAAATACATGTACATGAATTCTTTCATAGCACATGTTTAATAGTGCTTTCAACATTGAAGTACATGTCTGATCGACTGATCCTATATAAGGAAAAAAAAATTCACTCTTACAAATAATTTAAGGAATATGATTCATGAACTTTGAGCACCACAACGAAGCATAGTACTGTTATTGGAAACAAAGGCAAACACGTGACATATTTTTTTTTACACAAAAATTTCTTACCTGCGGTCACGACTTATGTTGCATGATGCAAACTTGGCAACGAATTCAAAACAAATTATTAATAATGAACACACCAAAGCTTATTGCGATCCTTTCTTTCGTGCTCCGTCTTAACAAGCTTAGATGTGTTCATTATCAACAATTTGTTTTGAATTCGTTGCCAAGTTTGCATCATGCAACATAATTAATTATAGTCGTGACTACAAGTAAGAAATCCTGTAAGCATGTGGAAATTTGTTATTCTATCAATATACTTTCAACGAATTCAATCCTATAATGTTCCAATTAGATATGGTCTGAGTAAGGCTTTTTAGTTTGAAAAAATCTTTATTGATTTCACAATAGGCATTTGGGAAAGGTTTACAAACTTGGAATGATATAAGAATGTAGTAATTTTATTTTTGGGTTGAGGTAAGAATTATAATCTATTTCCTCTCTCATTTTTTTATTCGTTAGTCTAACTATTCCAAATAGAGGCCGTTACCCTTAAAAAGGTGAAGAAAAGGTCCAAATAGAGGACGATTTACCGAGTTTGACTTGGAATGTGTCTAACTGAAAATTGTTCATTCATTTATATTTCCTAAATAATCCTTGCGTTGGAAGATCTAGAGGATGGAGAGATTGTCAGCGACGATGATACGGCGTCGTCCGTTAAGCCTACAACAGCTATTACACATCCACTTGAGTATTATTGGACTTTTTGGAAGCAGTTGTATGCGCCCCATCTACTACCATGGATTCTGTCCGGTACATAGAAGGACAAAGTAGAGAACAAACCCATTATTGAATTAATTATTTTTTCTTTGTATATGTTGTGTGATTATGCTAGTTTGGGTCTTTTAAAAAAGTTTTGTGGTGGTTTTCTGTACTTCTTATGTGGATTTATTGGGTTGATATTCTGTTAAATTTTAGTTTTGGGGGGTTTAGAAATTTGAGGTGGAGATGGAATTTGAGTTTACAGTAGCTAAGATTCCGTTAATAGGAGTAAAGCAGCCCACGACAAAGGGAAATCGTGCCTCCCAATTACTAAAAGGGCCTCACTTACTTAATTGGGACTGGATTTGAGTTGTTGAAGAAAGCATGACAGAGACAATTAGGGTTTTAATCTGTTCCTTTTCTGGGTCTAAAATAGGGGAAGAGAGTGGGACCACCGGGATTGGAGGAGGTGTTTGAAGTTAACAGCCACGGCTTGACGAATCGCCTCGTCAACGGTTGGCTCAGCCGCAAGGCGGAGCACAGTGAGACCATAGTTTGGGGTATCGACGGCCAGAGGCTGGATTCTGCACGGCGGTGAGCCTCACGGAGACGAGAGAGAGTATCGAGGAGGCATTGGGAAAGAAATTATTTTTATTTTCTAATTTTTTATTATTCTTTTGTCAAGTTAGTAATGGTTTTGATTTTTTGATTTTGTTTGCATGACACGTAGATAAAAGTAAACATTCGTCAAATCTGAATAGTCTGATTAATAATTTTTAAAAAATTTAGTGTGTCAATTCCATATTTTTAAAATTTAGTGGTAATGCTTAAAAGTCGATAATTGAGGTAAGATTCAGTTTTGCTGAAAAAAGAAGATGAACATGAGTTAGATCATAGACGTGAGTTATCTCTTATTTGTATTATTTTTTGAATGGGAAGTGATATTTTCATATAAAAATTTGGTATTTTCACATGATCCCTCTCACATGAATACTGAGTGAGTCTCATATTTATGTGAAAGAGATTTATGTGAAAATATCATTTTAACATGTGAAAATGTCAATTTTCTTTTTAAATCTCTCTTCCTTTGTATAACAAAATTTTGGGAATTTTGGGGAAGAAAGAAGATAAACAGGGGTTCGATCACAGATATGAGTTACCTCAATGTTTGTTAATTTTTAGCGACATTTATTCCCTCTCTTTTTTATCAATTTACTCAAACAAATTATATTATTAATATTATCTCCTAAAGAAAACAATTATAATTACTATAAGTTCACACTTGAGGAAATTCCTACTTCAACAATTATAGATATTTATTATCATATTCATTAGTAAGCCTTAAGGGTTAATCATTTAGGTGTCAAACTAGTAAAAGTTCGATTACACATCTCTCAATTATGACGGTTGATATTGCCAAAACAATAAATATAATTTAAAATTTAAAATATTATTAGAATAATTATAAGAGTGTCACAAATCTATTATATTACTCTAACAATATCAACTGCCCAAAATATCCTCAAGAAACTAAATATAGCATATTAGATATAATCACAATCACAAAATATCTTTATATAGCACAAAATACTAATTATGTCTTCAAAGTATCAAATATGAAACTATTAATTACAATCCAATTCACAAGTTGCATAAAGCCTCAAAACAGCTGAACAAGACACACCCAATGTTTCTGAACTAGTAGTAGTTGACATTTTTAAAACTCAACTAAAAGAGGAAATAATTATAAAGACTCCTGGAAAAACAAAAGAAAACTAAAGGATCCCCTAGGCCGTAGCATATATATATATATATATATATATATATATATGCAAGATGTTTTAGATGGCTTGAATTTGGAATATCACAAATACAATGGAAATGCTTGTTAATTAATCATCAGGAAGCACATAGACAGCAGACTGGAATTCCTTCAATGATACAAGGCTATTAGAATGAAGACATGAATCAATGAAAAATGAATCTATTTCCTTCTCAAATTTCTTGAGTGTCTTTTGTCGAAGGTGATAAGCAAACAATCCTCTTGATCTCCAGTTGAGTAACAATTCTTCATTTTGAATACCTATAGGCGTTGGCAGAAAAGTCAGTAGATTATCTCTAAAATGCTCGCTCATAGGGTCCAACAGATCCAATGCGAGATTAATTTTGTGCCTTCTGGTCCAAAATCAGCTCGCGTAGTCTTCTAAGATCCATATATCTAGCACGTGTGGATGGTAAGAAAATTGATACAATGATAAGCGGCCTTCATGATTCACAAGATGAACTTCACAGTGGGATCTGCAGTTGGATTCAAGCTCAGGGTGAGGCATTGCATAGAATTCTTCCTTTATAATACTATATACAATGATGGATTTTGAGCATGGCGCCATTTGAAACTTTTCATCTTCAGAATAATATCGAGTTGACATCCAATGTAGAGCTTCATTTAGAATCACAGGAGTAACAGTTCTCCTGGGAAGATACGCGAAATTAGATAGCCGCCTCCAAAATGATTTTTCCCCCAAACTAAGCATCCTATACTTCACATATGTTTTATCTGGTTCTGCCCATAACACACAGTATTCCCTTGCAATTGGGTGGAAGAATACTCCATATATATCCCCCTTGCGATTATAGAACGTGAGTTTATCCTGTGTGACAGGATTATAGATAATCGACGTTCTTGATATTTGAAAACCCGGTGACATGAAAACAAGCAGTCCATCATATGAATATGCAAGGAGAGGCCATCTGTCCTCTTTATCTTCCAGTAGGAGTGCAGTTGCGCAAATACTGCTCCTTGTTCTTGGTTTAGTCTTCTTGCTCGCATCTCCCCACTCATCAACCAAATAAAGTTCTATGTCCTTTCTAAAATGCCGGTAGGAAATAATTAGTAATGGATTAGAGCGCTTTAGGTGCGTCTCAGTGAAATACGGGGTTGAGGTTAAGGACTTCCATTTCTTGCACACACTTCGGCATTTAAGAACATGTTCTGCTGGGAGTCTACTGAGGATGTCAGTGATGATATCATCTGGAAGAGGTTCACAATGCCGCCTGGGTTTGAATGCACCGACTAGCTGTTGGCAAATGACCCCGATCAATGAAAAGCAAGGGGAGATCATTTTATCAGCCTACACCATATTAAAATTTATATGATAAGGTTACCTCTTAATTGTTGCAAATGACAAAAGCACAAGCAAGAGAGGAAATCTGCTACTTAAAAAGAGTCTAGGAAGCACGGATTCTTCATTACCCTGACGAACTGGCATATCCCTGCATTGGATACACCGATTCTTGGGGATTCTTTCCTCCTTTATAACTTATATGTTTTGACTTAACTATGATTATATTTGTTATTTTTATGACTTCGTAACATTAAAGTTATACTGTTTGTTGGATGTTTTTTGTTTTTCTCTTGTAGTCATGGTTATCAAGGCGACAAAGCGAGGCGAGGCGACAGCCGGGAGCTTAAGCGCTTAAGCGACAAAGCGCCCGACTAGTCGTCCACAAAGCGACAAGTCGTTTAACAAGGTAAATTTTATACGAATAAAATTATATGTATTTACTATTTATATGAATATTGATATATATTTTTTTCTAATAATTTACTATATTCATAATGCAGGTTGTAGACTTATAGCACATCAAATCACAACAAGAAGGAAGCAAGATCAAGTCAAAATGATAATTTTATTATAGTTGTAATTTTTTAAACTTGTACCAACTTCAAATTATGTAAATGGTGATACCTTTGTAATATTTAGTTTAATTCAATATAATTCTTAAATTTATGTTTAATTTCTTAAGTTTTAACATTGTATATAACTATATATAGAATAACATTAATTTCAGTACTAAGAATTCAATAATTTATGATAAAAACAAGTAAACAATCATGTTCAAGATAAATGTATAAACAAGCATATAATAACATTACACAACCAACCTTAATAAGATAAAGATTTGTTCAATGGACAAAGAGTCTCATTTTTCACAATGAAAAGATCAACAAAGCTATTAAACAAAATCATCAAAGATCAAATCATCGTCGTCTTTCCCACCAGCGGTATCATCACTCGAAACAGTAGTTACTCTTCAGCCGTAATCATCATCCACATTCTCATCATCATTAGGAAGGCCTTCCTCCTCTTCTCCAACATCAGAATCAGATTCATTCACAGCTCTTGAAGTCGAAGCATTACCACGCCGTGAGTAGAATAGGCCCGTCTTACGAGGAAGATTGCGTCCCTCGACGACATCAGATGCACCAGCAGCTCTATCAACATCCTCCCACGTAAGATCATCTCCATCATGAACTAAATCTTGTCCGGGCACTATCCACTCATTACCCCAATCGAATTCATCTAGGACTAACGGATCAAAGTTTCTTCCAAGTTTGCATCTCTTTTGGAACCTATCAACAATTCGGCGATTGTATTGGACATGCACCAAATCATTTAATCGTTGATGCTCCAACCTATTTCTCTTCTTCGTATGAATCTGGAATTTTTATTTAAAAAATATTAAGCAAAAAGAATATATAAAATATTTATACATTTAGTTATGTACTAAATACTTACAAACTCAAAAGTGCTCCAATTGCGTTCACAACCGGAAGAAGAACAACAAAGGCCGAGGATTCGCTTTGCAAACTTTGTAAGCTCAATAGCACAACCGCCAAAAGCATTCCACCAATGAACTACATTAGATGTAAAAATTAAAAGAATCAAATATAGTCTAAATTATTAAACTTAAAATAAAAATTTATAGTGAATGTAATATGCTTACTAGGATTTTTAGTCTTTCGTTGCCTAATCGCCATGTCTTTAGAAAAGTCACCAAGAGAAGATTCATAGACATCGGCCAAGTCGCTTATCTTATCTGCCAAAACTTGATCGGGAACCATTTTTGAAAGAACATCGTTGAAGTTGCTACGCAACTTGTAAGCCAATGTAGATTCTTCTTCTTCTTTGATGTCAAAATACTTTCCCGGATTGAGAAACAGTGCTGCCCCATATAACTTCTGCTCCATTTGACATGCCCATCTTCGCTCAATGATGTCAATCACTTTCTTATACAGCCTTTGTTTGTTATTAAAGGCATCTTTGATCTTTTTCTTTGCATACTCCATCGCAGCAAGAATCTCGGGCAGAGCTGGCCTCTCATCCGAATCCACAATCCTCAAGACTACGAGTAATGGTTGGGAGGCTCTAATACAATCTTCTACGTTGTGCCAAAAAGTAGAAGAAATAATTGTATCATACACTTGTTTCCCCGCCTCTGTACTTGACAGCCTCGAATTTGTCCAATCACCACTGACGAACAATTGTCTCAAAGGATCCTTGTACTTGCACAAGCTTTGAAGAGTCAGAAATGATGTAGCAAATCGGGTGACTCCCGATCTCACAAGGTCCCTCCCATTTGTTTTGGTCCTCATCGCCTCAAGAAGGCGACCATGTCTGTAAATGAAGCTAATTATTTTTCTGCCCTTCACGATTGTAGACTTAAATTGTTTCATATTGCCTATGTCCTCTAACATCAAGTCTAGGCAATGGGCAGCACATGGTGTCCAAAACAAAGTCGGTCTCCTCTCCATCAACATACGACCTGCTGCCTTATAATTGGCGGCATTATCCGTCACCACTTGCACAACATACTCAGCCCCAATCTCTTTTATCTTATCATCAAGTAGCTCTGTCAACATGTTTGCATCCTGAGATTGAGCAGAGGCATCAACTGATCCCAAAAAGTAAGTACCTGCAGGACTATTAACAAGAAAATTTATCAAGTGTCTGCCTCTTCTATCCGTCCATCCGTCTGACATAAGACTGCAACCGTATTGCTTCCAAGCAGTTTTGTGCTTCTCCTTCAGTTCCTCTGTTTTAGTCTTGGCCTTCGCTAAAAGAGGAACCCTCAACTCGTGATATGAGGGAGGCCTGTAACCCGGCCCATATTGCCCAATAGCCTCTGCCATCACCTCATAACTTTTTCGATTTGCTGCATTAAAAGGGATGCCAGACTCATAAAAAAGTTGGCAACATACATGTCAACTTTCTCTTTCTCTTCCGGTGTCCTTAAACGATTCTCCAAAGTTGTTTGACTAGGACCTTTGGGATGTCTTTCGTCCACAACTTGTTCAGGAGATTTCCTAAGTTGAGTTTCAATTGCCTTTGCTTGTGACTGTGGCTTAGGGAATTGAAATACACTCTTCATCCTTTTAGATGCAGTCCCAGAACTTGGAACAGCTGTAGAGGAAGTATTGGAACAACTATTAGTAGATGCAGTGGTTGGAATATTAGATGACTGAATTTCTTCTAATTCGTCATTGTCATCAAAATGAATTGGCTTGTTCCTTTTGTTATTCATTATTGCTTGATGCATCTCGTTTGCGATTTCTGTTGTAGTTCGAGGACATTTAGCCACATCCCCATACCCGCCAGCAAGATGTTGCTTCAATCTCTTGATTCCTTCATGAACCTTTTTCCCACAGAACATGCATTGCACGATATTTTTATCGCTCAATTCCGGCCAAAATCCATATTTCCACCCCGGATCCTTAGACTTGGCCTTTCTTTTAGGATCCTTACTTGGATCATAACCCTCGGCTCCCGAACTTTCTGCCATTTAACTATCTACAAAAAACAATTTATAACTATATTATAATTTATAAACATAAGACAACAATGCATCACATGAGTCTATGACATATCATATAAAAAAAATGAGCAGCAGCTCATTTTTTTATATGATATGTCAAATAATCATATAAGTAATTTAGCAACAACAAAATAAAGAGCAGCAACAGTAATGCAACACTCAACAATCCATAATACACTGTAATATATCTCAACTGTAATGTAATAAATGGTGTATGGGTTTATTATCTGCTCATTTTTTTATATGATATGTCAAATAATTATATAAGTAATTTAGCAAAAAAAAAAAGAACAGCAACAGTGCAATTTATAAATAAGTTAGCAGCCCAATATATAAATATATAATTACATATTACAATTATATTACAGTAATATATCTCAAGTTTCAACAATTCAATGTACTAAATGACAGCCCAAATGCCCAATATAATGATATATATTACGGTAGTAGACCAGTAAATGATAATAGGAATATAGGACCACTGCTGCCACTCATACCATATAAAAAAATTAACAAGGCCCAATTCCCAAACTAAGTATGTGAGTCTCGTACCCTTATATTTCAAACAGAGGCCATCAGACCCATCACTCATCACTCATCAGAATACCCAGACAAAAGAAAAAAAAAACGAAGAAGAAAGCAGAGCTGCCGAAGGCGAGGCGACGCAGCGAAGAAGAGAAGAAGCAGGGAGTAGAAGTAGAAGAAGAGAAGAAGAAGATTAGAAGAGTAAAAGCATACCTTAGCGAGCTGCCGGAGAAGACGTCGAGCCGTCGTGACCTGCCGGAGAGGACTTGAACCGTCGCGAGTCTCGCGACCTGCCGGAGCTGCTGGATCGACTGGTAAGTCACTGATGCTCTCCCTTTCTTGTACTCTGCTTTGCGAATGAACCGATCGATTAGGTTTTCCTTTTAGCTGCAAATTTTTTTTTAAACCCAGTTAAGTTCGGGCCAAACCGAACCCGTAATGACTAAGTCGGCCGCTCTGTAATCAAGTCGTCCAAGTCGGTATAAATCAACCCAAGTCGTCGCCTTTACGCGCTGAGCGCTCGACTTTCTGCTTAGATAGCAAGGCGCCCAGACGCTTTAGAATTTTTGGCCGCTTTGACGACTAAGCGTCGCCTAGGCGACGACTTGATAAGCCTGCTTGTAGTATCTACTTCATTGAATGTTTTATCATATATATATATATATATATATATATATATATAATCATTTAAATATTTAATAAATAACATATATGCCAAATCCCCCCACACCCGAATCCCCATATTTTAAATTTTGCGAATCTTCATATCCCCGTATGATGCACCCACATACCCGCACCCGCATCCATGCTTCTTAAAAAAATGATAATCAAAATATTGAATAATATATACATATGAGAAAATGTAATATAAGGTATGCCTTAGCCAAACTTGGCTAATGCAGCTTAATAAAATGAGAATACGATAATAACCTTGAGGAATTTCCGAAATTGTGTCATTTAATACTAGTATCATTTTTTTATCAAATCTTATAGTGAAACTCTTTTTCTTTTTCGTTTTTTTTACAAATGAGTTTTAACGTGGAGTAGAGAGAGATAGTGCAGCTTCATTAGTTCCATTGTGTCTTAGGCTTCTCTTTGTATGTTGGATAACAGTCACTACGAATTTGGATGTACAATATGATGTCAACGAGACAAAACCCATTGTGTATAGTAGCAATAATTGTAGGCATTAGATCCACTAGGCTAAAGAGACTTATTTTTGGCAGTTTCAGACTTTCTATGTAATCGGAACTCTAGAATACTATCTAATTCATATCGTATTTATTTCTATACTGTACCTAGTTTTATTTCTATATAATCAAAACTCTAGAATACATAAAAATCTGGGAACTAGAGTTTCCAAGGCCTAGTCTGAACCATTATCATAATGCGTAAATTTAACCAAAAACAATAAATATTTTACAAATACACCATTAAATAAGCTAAAACCATGTAATTGTGGCAGATTGTGTTATTCCATCTTATCATTAATGCAGTTTCATATATCTCAACTGTTTGGAATCTGTTTGCTTCTTGCAACCAAAAAAAAAATGTAAATCTCTTTAAAAATCGAGCAATAAAACTTAAAACACAATTTAACTCAAACAAATTAAGCATTAGCAAGACCATTACAAATTAAAGTCAAGAACTTACTTAACTCCAAACACAAAAAATAAAATTGATGGGTAGGAATCAAATAACATACCTCACCTTTGAAGCAATCGATAACAAAGTATAGAATAAGGACGCAGTTTATATAGAGAGAGGGAGAGAGGGAGAGAGGTAGACGTAATCCATAGCCATTTGGGATTTGGAATAAAACCCTAGAAACCAACCCCTTTTGGAGTAGGAATCGAATAACTTCAACCGGACTCTAGGAGGAAGTATCCTAGGGGTAGGCGTAGGACTCCTCAAAGTTTTAAAATTTGCGATTTTGACCCAAATGTTTTAAACGTTTCGATTTCAATCCAAATGTTCTAAAATTTGCAATCATATACCCCCATTAGGTGTAATACTCAGAAAAAAAAATGACATTTAAATATGTATTTTTAAATATTTTAATTGTCCTTCTCTTATGTTTGAATCAAATTTGTGTGGGTTACTTAAGAAGTGATAGATAATATTAGTTGTTTAAAATTTGGGCCTTAATATTAATTGAACCCAATTAGAAGTTTATTAGGGTAAGACCCTTTTAATAATAAGGAGGCAGTAACTTGAGAAGAGTCGCCGCTTATTGCACTAAACCGAGAGAGAGTTGTGGTGATTGTATTTGTGAGAGAAGTCGCCACGAAATAATAAGGAGCATCAGGTTTGTCTCTCATTTTGTTGTTTTTCGGTATATAATTGTTTATTATGTCTTTAGCTTCTTAGTTTCAAGATACATGGACATATATTATTTTATATACAAATTTTTGATAGCAAGTGATTGATTTGATCTATATATATGCGAGGCTATGTACAGAGCTATAATACTAACAGTCATGGGTGAAGTTTTAACTAATAAAATAAGGCACTTCATACATGAACAATAATTTGATTTAGTAGTACTGAATGATATATATATATATATATATATATAGAATAATTCTAGGCGGACCGACCAATTGGACCGGAAAATTGGACCGGTCCCCATTTTTTCCCATTTTCCTTGGGGTTTTTTTTGTTAGTATATATCCAAACATATTTATACTATGGATTTAAAAAAAATTTGAAAAAAATCAAAAAAATTAAGTGTAATTTGGATATATATAAAAAAAAAAGTTGTATGGGCCCATACAACTTTTTTTTATATATATCCAAATTACACCTAATTTTTTTGGATTTTTTTAATTTTTTTAAATCCATAGTATAAATATGTTTGGATATATACCAAAAAAAAAAACCCCAAGAGAACATGGAAATGTACAATTTCCATGTTCAAAAAACATGTCCCTATAGAAGCACTCATATATATACATATATATATATATATAGGTGGGTTCTTAGGCGGACTCCTTATGCGGACTCACGAACGGACTTAAAAAAAAATAACAACACTCGAGTCAAAGAAGAAAAAGGTCTCGCTCCCGTGTGTTTAAACTTCTCTCTCCTTAGACTTCCTTCTTCAAATTTCTCCATCGCCAATAACCAGACATCTCTTCCTCCCCGAAGTTGTTCCTGGAACTCCAGTTGGTTCGGTTAATACATAACAATTTACCTCACCAATACAGAGTAATCTTTCATAGGTTCAGTTGGTTCGCCCCAATGCACAATCGTGCCCTAGAATCGATTCTTTCACAAATCGGAAGTCCAAATCGGTAAGTCATTTCTTCACAAACCGTCCCTTCTCTTCCTATATTCTTCCTTTATTTGGTTATCCTGGAACTCCCAGTTTGTTCCCCCTTTGTTACTAGTAATTTGATCATTATAGGTTTTAGTTAAAATGGATAACGTGGAAGCAGAGTATGGGATGAGAGAAAATTTAGAGTGGGAAGAAGGGAGGAATGTAGACTTTGAATTAGAGAGTGGGCTAAATGAGGAGCAATGTGTTGAGTCAGATCCTAATTTTTCAGATATGGTGTATAATCCTCAAGTAGCACCAGAGCTAAAACCAAAAATAGGTCAAGAATTTTAAACAATAGATGATGCTTTTAGTTTTTACAATGCATATGCGAAAATCTCTGGCTTTAGTGTTCGAAATTGGTCTGAAAAGAAGAGACGGGGAAGCGGTGAGATCATAAGGAAAGAGTTTGTTTGTTGAAAACAGGGGAAGGCTACAACAGTTGCAAGCATTGAGGCAACAAGGCGCAATGGATCAATTAAAGAGGGTTGTAAAGCAAAACTTGCTATTGTGATTTCACCTTCAGACTTGTATGTTGTAACGACCCCAAAATTCATACAATCCAACTCTTCTCATCGGTCGTTAACAATACATCCTCATTCTGATTTTACAACATTATTCAATGTTAAACTTAATAAAATGCGGAATAATTTTAAACTTTTCAGTTTTCTTTTTTTGCTTTCCCTGAATCATAACCTTAAATCATTTACGTACTCTAGAATCATATTTACCTTATGATTCACTTCATCAGAGTTATAATAAAATAAAACTTACTTCTAAGTTCAATGCCCTTTATATATCGGATAAAACTAAATTTACAACTCAATACAAATTTAACAACTCTTCATCTGTTACACTTAATACATCATCAAATACATTATCCCGAACCTTAATCATGGTTCAAAAACATTAATTTAAGCTACAACACTTAATTTGCATGCATTACATCTGATTCATGCCATTCAAGCAGCACTTAACTTTACCTTGTATCTTTAACCTGCAAAAGTGGTTATTTGCAAGAATGAGCTCGACAGCTCAGCAAAATCTAACAGTTTTCATGCATCACATAGCACATAACAACATGCTCAGTTTATATAATCATAAACATTTTAATTCTAGCATACCTTACATGCTGCATCTCACATATCATATAATAAGATTGAGTTCCTTACTCAATCAACATAGTCATATATTGACTTTCGCAATTCATGTTAAAACATAGGCAATTCAACACGCTCTTTACAGTATAGATTTCAATAAATCAAACATCAAGTTCATATAACAAATAGGAACTGAAAGACTTTTCTGGCTCGTAGATTACCAACTATAGTTATTGTCCTCGGAAACTTCCTACACAATATAAGAGTATGCATAAACACACATTAGTCATATAGTCTATACAACTTGGTTCACATTAGCTTAACAACATAGCTTAATCTACATTAGCTATAACTCATTTATGGTTTCATTTTCAAAACCTTTAACCTTTCTTTCTATAGCGTATCAACGCTTATAAATCATTGATCAAAACTTTTATTTTAACTTTATACTTTCATAGATTTGATCCTTAGGATTTCATTAGATACTAATCTTTACTTAACTTCTCATTTGATTCAGAATACTATTCATGTGCTCTGATATTAGCCACGACTTTTCAGCTTCTATACGCCATGTGCCAGACTTGGCTTAGTCGAACGTTTAAGTGATTCGCTCGTGCGTTCGCTTAACGTTTCCTTATACTTGTTAAACACTAGTTAGCCAATTTATACCCCGCTTTCCATTTAATTTGGTCATGTTCACAAGGGAATAGGCTAATTACCATAAGACTCATATATTTCAGTTTAAGAGACTCGTACATTCATGCTATAAGGCTAAGTTAATAAATTAAACATCTTGGTTGCTCTATAGTGCGGCGCGGCCGCACTGCATTTTAGGCTTGGGAGTGGCGCGGTCGCGCTACTCCCTGATGTGCCCAAGACTGAGTTGTTCCGACTCCGGTTCGATGTAGACATGATGGGGTACCTTGGCAGCAACCCTAAGCACATTTTCAGAGTTTTTCAGAGACTTAACATCGATGTTGGTTTAAGCATTGCATGTTTTTTTTATCACTCACTTCCATTTCTTTTCAAAACTAGCTTTACTTGTTCATTATGTCAAGAGCTGACCATGAGGTTCTCATTACAATGCTAGATTGGTCATATACTAACCACGCAAAGCTAGGCTAATTCACACATAGCCATAATAGACACTATATACGACACCTATTAGGATTTAAAAGACTCTAATACACATGCTCAAAGGCTCAACTTTACAAAGAAAGCATCTTGAGGTGACTGCAGACCAGCGCGGCCGCGCTGGTATTATGCCATGGGAGTGGCGCGGCCGCGCCACTTCGGGTTCAGATGCAGACATGTTCTGATTCAGCAGAATCTTGAAACTTAATTCTCAAATCTTTCGAACATACTTATTAGATGTTAACTTATTATACCAGATAACTAAAACCAATCTTCTTTTTGATTTTACAACATCAATTACCACATACATCAGTCAAATTACTAATTTCAGGGTTCATACTAAATTTTCATGTTTTAATATGTTTAGTGAAATCGATTATCACAAATTCATTTTTCAATCAATTCGATTCATTCAAATTGCTTTGTTTTCATTTCTCAAAGCACTACAACTATCAATCATCAATTTAAAGATTAAAGCATGAATTCACTACCAATTTCTCCATCAAAACAGACCATAATAATTTTTTTTAAAACTCAAGTAATAGAGACTTGGGGTTTTAGAATTAGCTCTTACCTTCTTAATTCTCCTAAGCCTTGGTAGATGATTCGGAAAGCTTGAACAATCTTCTTCCTCTTCTTTGATTTCTCAGACTTCCTCTCAAATTCTCACTGAGAACTCTCTATTTTCTCTAAACTCTCTCTATCCCAGTCTTTTACAAATGAGCCAATGAAATAAACTAATACTTTACGTGAACTTAAGTTGGGTTATCAGTTACTAGCAAACAAGGGGTCTCAACAGTTACAAACACCAAGGGTTTTAACTGTTATGGAATATGAAAAGTCTAGGCCACGTTTGGCAAAACCAACTTAAATTACATTCTAATTTATTTTCATAATATACCTCTTACTATATAATACATTGTCACACTTTAATTTAATTAAACTTATTCCCTTTACTTGGCCAACACCATATTTTCATAGCCAATATAATTCTAATTTTATTTAACAAATCATTAATCTTCTAATTTAATTATTTAATTAAATCAGAATATTACCATTCTATTAGCGTAATAAAATACGCACTGATTATAAAATCATTTAATTTAACCAATATTATTCCATAACAATTTCCATCAAATATTATTCGATAAGTATTTTAATTAACGAAATTCACACTCGTACTACATTAACACATTACATTTACATGAAACACATTGCTTTCTCATTCTATTAATATATATATATATATATATATATATATATATATCTTCAATTAAGTAAATTACTCTCATTAGTAATAAAAATTTAATTCATAAAAATATCATTGCCAACAAAACATAATAATCAAATTATATTATTTCAAAATATAATTTTCAACCTAATTAAATTAACAACAATATTTAGTCAATTTCCTTTTTCCTAACAATTTCATTTACTTACTTCAATAGTTTAATTAACTATTAAACTTCATTTCCATTTTTTAATATATATAAATATATGTTTCTAAAGTATGTTCACACCAAACCACATAACCAAAATACGTCGCACATAAATATAAACTCAACCCGACACATAACAAGAATTTTTATTTATTAAATTCTCATTTTAATAGTTTCTAAAAATCCGGGTTGTCATATCCTTCCCTCCTTATAAGGATTCCATCCTCGGAATCAACGTAACCTCCTTTACTACGACAGGTATCTCTTCTAATTTCGGACTCTTCTTTCGAGTATCAACTATGTAGGCTAAGTATCCCACACAACCTTATCTCAGCAACTTCCTGGCCTGCATCATCGTCAGACAACTCGCTTGTCTAGGCGACTTGCTGACATAAAATACCACCTTTGACGGAGTCATAAGGTTAATACGCTTCTTTTGGCAATCAATTATCGTTCCATAATTGAATAACCAATCCATTCCCAAAATAACTTCAAATTCCCCAAGTTTGATTGGAATCAGATCTATAGTCATCACATTTCCCTTAATGTCCACTCTACAGTTCTTGTGTACGTACCTAACAGGAATTACCTCCCTATTCGCAATTTCTATGTTTAAAGGGTATTCTAATTCCTCCTTAGGCAAATCTAAGTTCTTAGCAAAGTCATCGGTTATAAATGAACAAGTAGCACCCAAATCAAATAATACATAAGCATCTATATTATTGATCGAAATGATACCTGACACCACATCGTGAGACTACACGGGGTCTTACACGGTCATGTTGAAAGTCCTGGCAGTAGGTCGATTTGTTGGTGCTGATCCAGTTATGGTTAACGTGCTACCACCACTGTTTCCCCTATTCCCTTCTGCTCCTGCTCCTCCTGCTACTTTCTTGGGGCAATCCCTAGCCAAGTGAGTCAATGTTCCAATTGAACACTTTTGCTAGAGTTTTAGAGAAGGCGATTATCGCAGAAGGTGGAAGTGATGCTATGACTAAGTATAACCAGGAGCAGAAAAAGAAGAAGGGTGAATATGAGACCAACAAAGCGAGTGGTAGTAACAGTGATGGACATAACCAGAAGAGAAAGTGGAATGACAATGGATCTGCTGGAAATCAATAGGGAGAACAGAAGAAGAAAGTGGAGGCATATATTACATGTGGGAAGAATCATGTGGGAATATGCCTGAAAGGGAAGAGGGTTTGCTACAATTGCAATCAGGAGGGTCACATAGCACCGAACTGCCCGAATCCAAAGAAGGGTATATGTGCATCAGATAGAGTAAAACCCTACCATACACCCTTCTCGTCGTACTTGGAGAAGTCCACCTCGACAAAGGAGGTCTTATCAACCCACTTGGCATGTTGAGCCTTCTCACAAAAATCTTGAGAAACGCGCACTACTAGAAAATCAAGATAAGACGACGGTCGGGACGGGAACGTAGCCTTAGATATCTGTAGCGACGGTATCTATCTGGCCGTCAGTATATGGCTTTAATGATAATCTATTCCGAGGATCACAAGCTAACCGTCAGTATAAAGCTTATTTTTGGGCTTTCAGCGAGGGTATGAGCGAGCGGTAAATAATCTCTCTTTTTCTAGTTTGGGCCCACACAAACCCCTCCCATTTTTTCGCTAAATCAATATCATTCAGCTCTCTTCTCACTCATAAGCCTAGTCGTCTTCTCACTCATAAGCTCTAGTCCTCTCTCTTATCTCTCACCCTTTCTCTCTCGACGCATGGCTCTTCCTCTACCTCGACGCTGCTCGTTACCCTTTCTAACTCGATCAGCCGCTCGTGATTTTTGGCCGCACTTTTTTGGATTGCGAAACCCTAGGCATCATCGGATCACTTCTCATCTCAGCCCTTCTAGTCAGATTGGCCATCGTGTGCACACACGACACATCAGGTGCCCTTATATTAGTTTTCTCTTCTTTTCTGGGAAAAATATGATATTAGGAATTTTAGGCAAAATCTTATAAGATTTGGTTAGACATTTTAATGAAATTATAACAAGCTGTTGACAATGAAATTATTTTTTTGAATTTTTTTCAATTGAAGCAAATGGAAGCCTCAAATTTTATTTTTCCCCGATTTTTATGGGAATGTAAGTTTTTGTATTATAATGGTTTCAACTTCATTGAATACTATTTCTTTACTCAGAGATTTGTGTATATGTTGGAAAATTTATAATTCCCCTTTATTGGATTATATACTTGTTATGATATCAACACTAAGGAAAATTAATTATAGAGAAAGAAAAATAAACTAGAAGGAGATTTCATAGATTTTCGCATGCAGCGCTCTGTACAAGATAATGCTAATATAATCCCAAGACCTAACTACTCTAGTGGTGCTAACAACCTCACCAATTAACGGTCGACACATAACACAAATAAAAAGAATTGAACTAAGGCTAAACAACTGTGTTTTGCTAACATGCCTTCACTACTTAATATGCCAATAAAGCTATCATTTAGGATGTTGTCAATTCCCCTTCCCTTAAACTGTCCTTATCCCCAAGGATAGAAATTTGGAAAAGCCTTACTCAACTTGCCTCATTCTTCCCATGTTGCATCTTCTAGAATGCTATTTGACCATTGTATTAAGACCATGGTGGCTGAAATTAGTATGCACACAAGCCAATCATATTTGATATGATGTAGCATATACTTTGTAATCTTATTCATTTATTAATAAAAGAATTGATTTTCTTAAAAGGCATTTTTACATTATCTACATAGTGCTGTTATATTAAATGTGATAAACTCATAGTTTTGAGCAATATTTTAGAATCATGATGGTGATCATGCTAATGAGCTCTAAATTCTAGATAGCTCACAAACTAATATTGTTCCTAATCGTTGGATTACTAAAAGGGGGATTAGTGAATCTGGATAGATTAGTACATACGTTGCTTGCTTTTAGGAAGAGGATGATTAGTCTCATAATCATTTGTGTGGAGACACTAAAGCAAGTATGTAGGTGCTTATTGGAGAATAAGTACACTGAACGTGGCTCGCTAAGGAATACCTAATGGAGTTTTACTCGTCTGTCAATAGGAATTCATCTAGTGATAGTAGTACAAATGATCCTTGGACTTGAGATCATCATAGTATCTTGTGTATGATGAGTTATACTTTGACATGTCCCTTAAGACCTTTGGGGTATAACAAAGGGTATGATTGGGGATAATTAGTTGTACATGGATATAGGTGAATGATCAACAAAAATCTACCACGTCTAGTAAAGGATGTGAATGTTCTATGTGATTTGATAAATGACAACTCAGTAGTCCTTGGCCAAGGCAGAATGAAATTAGAAAGGAGTTTCTAATTTGCATTATTTAGAGTTGTGCATTTGGGAATCAAAATATATATAATTAAATAAAATAAGACTTGATAGTAAATCTATGTCTTATATTTAGTTGGGACATTGTATGGTAGAAGGATTGAATTGTACGGTAACTATTCACTGAAAGGTTCTTTTGTGATTAATGTTGAAATCTATATTATCTGGAAAGTCGTTGATCGCTAAGGGGGTTTACCTTTATTGTAGAATAAATATTATTTATTTAAATGAATTAAATAGTTTTATTTATTTATTTAAATATAATTAGAATTGCTCTAATTGATTTATTCACAACCGGTTTAATATGGAGAACCTAAAGGGTCACACCGCAAAAGAAAAATATTTATTTAAGAAGTAAATGACATAATTGTAATAATAAGTTAAGTGTATTTAATTTAGTCTATGGAGATAGAATAAATTAAATAGCTTAATATTTATTATTTAATATTTTAGAAATATTAAATATAAATTAATAAGAGGAGTCTTATTATTATTATTACTATTACTATTACTATTATTTAATTCCTAATAGGGATTGAGAATTAATTAATAGAAGTACTATCACATGAATTCTTAATTGGATTAGGAGCGTAATTAATTAAAGCAATTTAATTATAATAAAAACCCTAATCCTAAATAGTTTAGGGAAGGGTTATTCCTACATCTATAAATAAGAGGGGTCTTATCATAGATTAGAGTTACACACTGTTGCATTAGATTGTGGAGAGTATTTGTAATTTCTATAGAGATAGAAACTAGGATTTTGCCAACACGCAACTTCTTGAATACTTATTCTTCCTTGGTGGATTACCTCTAGAGGCCAAACACTTGGGTGGCTAATGTTGATCAAAGGAAGGAATCTCATCGGTGGAATTCGAGGAGAACACGTAGGACTAGGAGTTGAACTTGTACCTGAGAAAGCTTTGATTTACGAGGGTATAATTTTTATTCTCTTTCTCTTTCGTTTAATTGATAATTGAACACAAGGATAGATCATGGTGATGGTTTGTATTAAAATTTTAAAATCCGTTTTATCACGATTCTGCTATATTTATCTAATTTGATTGCATGCTCACGTAATATACAAACCTAATAATGGTATAAGAGCCTAATCCGTGTGTTAATTATTGATTGTGATGATTTCATGTATGAATTGATATGCGATGCGATCGGATTTTGGGTTGGAAATTTTTTTTCTGATTCTGCGTTGCGGCGCGACCGCGCCGCTTCCAGTTTATTCTATAGCACGGCCACGCCGGTGTGCAGAGTTTGAATTTTTTTTGTTTTTCTCAATTAACATAAATGGTTTATTTAATTGATAAAAGTTTAAAATCAAGATGTTTGTTTTATCTGGAATAGGATGTCAGATTGCTAAAATTAAAGGAGTTTAATTTGAATTTGGTTTTTGATTAAAATAAAAGAGTTTATTTTGTTTCAAAACTAAATATTAGCAAAACTTTTGCCCATTAATTGATATCACTGCATATATAGAATGGTTTTATTATTCATAAGATGAATGTTATTTATTGATACATATAGAGATATGTATGATAATAAATAGGGATTGATTATGGACTATTGACCAATGTGTGATTAGAATTATTTTAGAAGATGCTTGAATGTATGGATTTTTATAAATGGGGTCTGCGTACCTCGTCTTCTCTAATTTTTCTTAATGTAAATTTTATTTCTCTCCTATGTACTTCTCCTTGACTATTGACCAAGGTTTCTATTTATTGTAAATAGTTTTTGTAATAGGACTAGTTAGAATTAATTTTGAAGAATTGGAGACAAAGCTACAAGGAGCGCTTGAAGACCCGTTTGTATTAGAGCCCGGGTTTAAATGTAATAGTTATATTTAAATTTAATTCTTGCACCCTAGGTTTGACCTTTTAGTTCACTTGGTGGCTCTAGTGAACCAAACTAGAATAAAAGTCCATAATCAATCCGGGTAGAATATAGTATTCTATATGTGCATGATTACTATATATATTATATATTATCCAACATGTTTCGCATGTCAAATAATATGACACGTATTATATATATATATATATATATATATATGTGTGTGTGTGTGTGTGTGCATACACGCTAAACAAGATGAGACAAATAATAACAAACCCCTCAAAGAAATCATATTAAGTCCTAAGCGTTCAAAGATATTAGGAATATCGAACGTCGCCTTCTAGCATGGTAAAATAATAGAATATTAAATATTTAATATGAGTTTGTTGTGCATACACAAGGCGAGTATTAAATATTTAAGATGTTGTTTTATCACATTTGATGCTTGTTAAGGAATTGAACATTACTGCTTTGTTGTGCACACACAAGGGCGGTCTTTTTCTCTTCACATATATGGAAGTGCTAGGTTGGACTTAACTTAGATTATTTTAGTTCAGATGTGCAGACACTTGACCATTATAATCTAAGAGGCAAAATACAAGGAGTTACATAGTGATGTAATTGACAATAGTTGTCTACCTATTTATTTATATATAGTTTGTTGTGCACACACAAGGCTATATACATTTGAAATGAGATCCTTAATCTCACTAGCAAATCTTTAATTAGATTTGCCGAACTATATAATGAGGGTAATATAGTTTGATGAAAATAGTGGGAGATACCAATTTAAATAAAGACCTAATTTATTTTGATGATTAATAAAATGAATGTATGCTAAAATGTTGTCTATTTTATATGCAGAATTTAAAAATGTCAAACTCACTATCACTGCGTAGCATACTTGATGCTAACAAACTGACCGAACCGAATTACACGGACTGGTTAAGGAATCTGAGAATTGTTCTCACTGCTGAAAAGATTTCTTATGTCTTAAATTCGCCAGTCCCTGCAAATGTTGCAGAAACAGCCTCTGAGGAAGAGATTGCTACTTTCAGAAAGTGACAAGATGATGCAATCCTGGCTCAATGCGTCATGCTCGCATCCATGAGTAACGAGCTTCATCGTCAACATGAAACTATGGATGCTCCTACTATATTGTTGCACCTCAAAGAGTTGTATGGTGAGCAAAGTAGGACTGCTAGATATCAGATATCTAAGGAGTTCTTCCGATCTCGTATAACCGAGGGCACTACCGTTAAGACTCATGTCCTTAAGATGATTAATCTGATTGAACAACTTGGACAGCTTGGGTTCGTGATGAATGGGGAGTTAAGCAAAGATTTGATCTTGCAGTCACTCCCGGACACCTTCTCACAATTTGTTGTGAATTTTCACATGAATAAGTTGGACGTCAGTTTGCCTGAGTTACTTAACATGCTGAAAACTGCTGAAGGTCACTTCTCATCCAACAAGAACCAAGTTTTATTAGTGGATGATTCTTCTAAGAAAAGGAAGAGGCCCAAGGTATCTTCTGAAAAGAAGAAAAACAAGAAGGCTAAGGGCAAGGCGAAAGGAAAGGATAAAAAGAAACCTGATCTAGATAGCAAAGGAATTTGCTACCATTGCAATAAGCCGGGACACTGGAAGAGGAATTGCGAGGAGTATCTTGCGGACCAAAAGAAGCTTGGAGAAGCTTTGACTTCCGATCTAGGTTTGTTCATGATTGAAATTAATTTTTTGAAAGTTAAAATTCTACTTGGATATTGGATACCGGCTGTAGTTCTCACATATGTAATAATATGCAGGGACTAAGCAGAAGTAGAAAGCTGAACAAGGATGAAGTCGTCCAACGAGTGTAAAATAGAGCAAATGTTACTGCATTAGCTGTAGGAACTTATTGTTTAGCACTGCCTACGGGCAAGTCCATTAGTTTAAATAATTGTTATTATGTTCCAACACTCATTAGAAACATTATTTCAATTTCTGTATTGGATATGGGTGGTTTTGATATTATAATAAAGAACAAAAATTGTTCTATTTATAATAAAAATATTTTATATGGTGTTGGCAATTTACTGAATGGACTTTACATACTTGACTTGCATGAAAATATACTTCAAATTGAACAAACTAAGAAAAGAAAAAGAGATGATGTTAATTATACCTTTATGTTGCACTGTAGACTCGGTCACATCAATGAAACAAGATTAACCAAGTTGCATAAAGATGGGCTTTTAGAGCTATCTGATTACGAATTATATCCAACTTGTGAATCTTGTCTCATGGGTAAGATGACTAAATCCCCTTTTAGTGGAAAAGGAGAAAGAGTTACAGAGTTGTTAGCATTGGTACACACAGACGTATGTGGACCTATGACAACGAATGCACGAGGAGGATATTCTTATTTTATTACTTTCACTGATGACCATTCTAGATTTGGATATGTGTATTTAATGAAATACAGATTTGAATTGTTTGAAAAGTTCAAAGAATTCAGAAGTGAAGTAGAGAAACAAACTGGTAAGAGTATTAAGATTCTTCGATCGGATCGAGAAGGTGAATACTTGACCAATGAGTTTCTAAGTTGTCTTAAAGAAAATGGTATAATCTCACAATGGACTCCACCAGAGACGCCACAGTTGAATGGTGTACACCTCAGCCACTAACAAATTTCCCGCCCATACAAATCTCACAAATTTCCCGCCCATACAATGAATTGTACACCTCAGCCACTAACATGAGTCCTTCATTGAAATCCCACCTAATTCCATCTTGCTCTTAACTTACTCTTTGCTTAATACGAATTCCTCGTATTACATCATCCATAACTCCTCGTGAGTTTACCTCGTACTATTTCATAGTACCATCTCTTTATAGCATCATGCTACAACTGTTCAATCATTTCAGATGCTCTGACCTTTTACAACTTTAGCAGATCACTTCGTGACCTCGTTCTATCATCAACTCTTCTTACGATTACTTCTTATCTTATGATCGTCTCATTCTACGATCTGCTTTATTCTTTTCTTTAATCATGTTATCTTATGGTTAATGTTCCCTGTTCTTTTAGCTCTTCAGGTTCTTCTTTGAACCTAAACATTTTATCATAATCTTGTCTCACATGTATTCTCTAAACTCTATTTGAGTTCATCTTTATCATTTATATCATTCTCATCTTATAAACATCGTCTATTTATTAACACCACCTTTATTACCGGCGTCAAGTAACTCATGTTCTCATCTTTCATAACTCTTTAAGATTCTTCTTTGAATCTTCTTGTTTATATATTAATTCTTCCTTCAAGAATCCCTAACTTCATTCATATTATTCAATATTTTATTCGAGTTTGCTTAGCGTCATTCGCATCTTCTTCTTGTAATATTTCTAGGACTCAACATTAATTCTTCCTTTAAGAATCCCTAACTTCATTCATATTATTCAATATTTTATTCGAGTTCACTTCGCGTCATTCGTATCTTCTTCTTGTAATGTTTCTAAGACTTAACTTATCTCATGCATCTACCTATACGAAAAGAATAACTTCTTAATCATACGCATCCATAATTCTATACTCAGTACACATCGAGTCTCCAACAGTGTTCAGTACAACAACTGAGTGGTTTCCCATAAACAACCAACAAACTAGTTTCCGTCTCGTCTACACTGTCTTTCACAGCGAGGTTAGATCAGTTGCTAGTTCGTATCAACCTCTGCTCTCTAAAGGAATTGTTTAGCCCAGATACCATACATCAACCATTAAAGAATACGATTGCACCATAATTATTCTTAACTTATTATTCTTTTAACTTTATCATCTTCACCTCTTTTCTCTAAGGTTATAGCCTAAGGTACTCTTACCTAAGGTTTCTAATCTATCAACTTTGATACCCACTGTAACGACCCCAAAATTCATACAATCCAACTTTTCTCATCGATCGTTAACAATATATCCTCATTCTGACTTTACAATATTATTCAATGTTAAACTTAATAAAATACGGAATAATTTTAAACTTTTCAGTTTTCTTTTTTTGCTTTCCCTGAATTATAACCTTAAATCATTTACGTACTCTAGAATCATATTTACCTTATGATTCACTTCATCAGAGTTATAATAAAATAAAACTTACTTCTAAGTTCAATACCCTTTATATATCGGATAAAACTAAATTTACAACTCAATACAAATTTAGCAACTTTTCATCTGTTACACTTAATACATCATCAAATACATTATCCAGAACCTTAATCATGGTTCAAAAACATTAATTTAAGCTACAACACTTAATCTACATGCATTACATCTGATTCATGCCATTCAAGCAGCACTTAACTTTACCTTCTATCTTTAACCTGCAAAAGTGGTTATTTGCAAGAATGAGCTCGACAACTCAGCAAAATCTACTAGTTTTCATGCATCACATAGCACATAACAACATGCTCAGTTTACATAATCATAAACATTTTAATTCTAGCATACCTTACATGTTGCATCTCACATATCATATAATAAGATTGAGTTCCTTATTCAATCAGCATAGTCATATGTTGACTTTCGCAATTCATGTTAAAACATAGGCAATTCAACACGCTCTTTACAGTATAGATTTCAATAAATCAAACATCAAGTTCATATAACAAATAGGAACTGAAAGACTTGCCTGGCTCGTAGATTACCAACTATAGTTATTGTCCTCAGAAACTTCCTACACAATATAAGAGTATGCATAAACATACATTAGTCATATAGTCTATATAACTTGGTTCATATTAGCTTAACAACATAGCTTAATCTACATTAGCTATAACTCATTTATGGTTTCATTTTCAAAACCTTTAACCTTTCTTTCTATAGCGTATCAACGCTTATAAATCATTGATCAAAACTTTTATTTTAACTTTATACTTTCATAGATTTGATCCTTAGGATTTCATTAGATACTAATCTTTACTTAACTTCTCATTTGATTCAGAATACTATTCATGTGCTCTGATATTAGCCACGACTTTTCAACTTCTATACGCCATGTGCCAGACTTGGCTTAGTCGAACGTTCAAGTGATTCGCTCGTGCGTTCGCTTAACGTTTCCTTATATTTGTTAAACACTAGTTAGCCAATTTATACCCCGCTTTCCATTTAATTTGGTCATGTTCACAAGGGAATAGGCTAATTACCATAAGACTCATATATTTCAGTTTAAGAGACTCGTACATTCATGTTATAAGGCTAAGTTAATAAATTAAACATCTTGGTTGCTCTACAGTGCGGCGCGGCCGCGCTGCATTTTAGGCTTGGGAGTGGCGCGACCGCGCTACTCCCTGATGTGCCCAAGACTGAGTTGTTCCGACTTCGGTTCGATGTAGACATGATGGGGTACCTTGGCAGCAACCCTAAGCACATTTTCAGAGTTTTTCAGAGACTTAACATCGATGTTGGTTTAAGCATTGCATGTTTTTTTTATCACTCACTTCCATTTCTTTTCAAAACTAGCTTTACTTATTCATTATGTCAAGAGCTGACCATGAGGTTCTCATTACAATGCTAGATTGGTCATATACTAACCACGCAAAGCTAGGCTAATTCACACATAGCCATAATAGACACTATATAAGACACCTATTAGGATTTAAAAGACTCTAATACACATGCTCAAAGGCTCAACTTTACAAAGAAAACATCTTGAGGTGACTGCAGACCAGCGCGGCCGCGCTGGTATTACGCCTTGGGAGTGGTGCAGCCGCGCCACTTCGGGTTCAGATGCAGACATGTTCTGATTCAGCAGAACCTTGAAACTTAATTCTCAAATCTTTCGAACATACTTATTAGATGTTAACTTATTATACCAGATAACTAAAACCAATCTTCTCTTTGATTTTACAACATCAATTATCACATACATTAGTTAAATTACTAATTTCAGGGTTCATACTAAATTTTCATGTTTTAATATGTTTAGCGAAATCGATTATCACAAATTCATTTTTCAATCAATTCGATTCATTCAAATTTCTTTGTTTTCGTTTCTCAAAGCACTACAACTATCAATCATCAATTTAAAGATTCAAGCATGAATTCACTACCAATTTCTCCATCAAAACAGACCATAATAATTTTTTTTAAAACTCAAGTAATAGAGACTTGGGGTTTTAGAATTAGCTCTTACCTTCTTAATTCTCCTAAGCCTTGGTAGATGATTCGGAAAGCTTGAACAATCTTCTTCCTCTTCTTTGATTTCTCAGACTTCCTCTCAAATTCGCACTGAGAACTCTCTATTTTCTCTAAACTCTCTCTATCCCAGTCTTTTGCAAATGAGCCAATGAAATAAACTAATACTTTACGTGAACTTAAGTTGGGTTATCAGTTACTAGCAAACAAAGGGTCTCAACAGTTACAAACACCAAGGGTTTTAACTGTTATGGAATATGAAAAGTCTAGGCCACGTTTGGCAAAACCAACTTAAATTACATTCTAATTTATTTTCATAATATACCTCTTACTATATAATACATTGTCACACTTTAATTTAATTAAACTTATTCCCTTTACTTGGCCAACACCATATTTTCATAGCCAATATAATTCTAATTTTATTTAACAAATCATTAATCTTCTAATTTAATTATTTAATTAAATCAGAATATTACCATTCTATTAGCGTAATAAAATACGCACTGATTATAAAATCATTTAATTTAACCAATATTATTCCATAACAATTTCCATCAAATATTATTCGATAAGTATTTTAATTAACGAAATTCACACTCGTACTACATTAACACATTACATTTACATGTAACACATTGCTTTCTCATTCTATATATATATATATATATATATATATATCTTCAATTAAGTAAATTACTCTCATTAGTAATAAAAATTTAATTCATAAAAATATCATTGCCAACAAAACATAATAATCAAATTATATTATTTCAAAATATAATTTTCAACCTAATTAAATTAACAACAATATTTAGTCAATTTCCTTTTTCGTAACAATTTCATTTACTTACTTCAATAGTTTAATTAACTATTAAACTTCATTTCTATTTTTCAATATATATAAATATATGTTTCTAAAGTATGTTCACACTAAACCACATAACCAAAATACGTCGCACATAAATATAAACTCAACCCGACACATAACAAGAATTTTTATTTATTAAATTCTCATTTTAATAGTTTCTAAAAATCCGGGTTGTCATATCCTTCCCTCCTTATAAGGATTCCATCCTCGGAATCAACGTAACCTCCTTTACTACGACAGGTATCTCTTCTAATTTCGGACTCTTCTTTCGAGTATCAACTATGTAGGCTAAGTATCCCACACAACCTTATCTCAGCAACTTCCTGGCCTGCATCATCGTCAGACAACTCGCTTGTCTAGGCGACTTGCTGACATAAAATACCACCTTTGACGGAGTCATAAGGTTAATACGCTTCTTTTGACAATCAATTATCACTCCATAATTGAATAACCAATCCATTCCCAAAATAACTTCAAATTCCCCAATTTGATTGGAATCAGATCTATAGTCATCACATTTCCCTTAATGTCCACTCTACAGTTCTTGTGTACGTACCTAACAGGAATTACCTCCCTATTCGCAATTTCTATGTTCAAAGGGTATTCTAATTCCTCCTTAGGCAAATCTAAGTTCTTAGCAAAGTCATCGGTTATAAATGAACAAATAGCACCCGAATCAAATAATACATAAGCATCTATATTATTGATCGAAATGATACCTGACACCACATCGTGAGACTACACGGGGTCTTACACGGTCATGTTGAAAGTCCTGGCAGTAGGTCGGTTTGTTGGTGCTGATCCAGTTATGGTTAACGTGCTACCACCACTGTTTCCCCTATTCCCTTCTGCTCCTGCTCCTCCTGCTACTTTCTTGGGGCAATCCCTAGCCAAGTGAGTCAATGTTCCAATTGAACACTTTTGCTAGAGTTTTAGAGAAGGCGATTATCGCAGAAGGTGGAAGTGATGCTATGACTAAGTATAACCAGGAGCAGAAGAAGAAGAAGGGTGAATATGAGACCAACAAAGCGAGTGGTAGTAACAGTGATGGACATAACCAGAAGAGAAAGTGGAATGACAATGGATCTGCTGGAAATCAACAGGGAGAACAGAAGAAGAAAGTGTAGGCATATGTTACATGTGGGAAGAATCATGTGGGAATATTCCTGAAAGGGAAGAGGGTTTGCTACAATTGCAATCAGGAGGGTCACATAGCACCGAACTGCCCGAATCCAAAGAAGGGTATATGTGCATCAGATAGAGTAAAACTCTACCATACACCCTTCTCGTCGTACTTGGAGAAGTCCACCTCGACAAAGGAGGTCTTATCAACCCACTTGGCATGTTGAGCCTTCTCACAAAAATCTTGAGAAACGCGCACTACTAGAAAATCAAGATAAGACAACAGTCGGGATGGGAACGTAGACTTAGATATCTGTAGCGACGGTATCTATCTGGCCGTCAGTATATGGCTTTAATGATAATCTATTCCGAGGATCACAAGCTAACCGTCAGTATAAAGCTTATTTTTGGGCTTTCAGCGAGGGTATGAGCGAGCGGTAAATAATCTCTCTTTTTCTAGTTTGGGCCCACACAAACCCCTCCCATTTTTTCGCTAAATCAATATCATTCAGCTCTCTTCTCACTCATAAGTTCTAGTCGTCTTCTCACTCATAAGCTCTAGTCCTCTCTCTTATCTCTCACCCTTTCTCTCTCGGCGCATGGCTCTTCCTCTACCTCGACGCTGCTCGTTACCCTTTCTAACTCGATCAGCCGCTCGTGATTTTTGGCCGCACTTTTTTGGATTGCGAAACCCTAGGCATCATCGGATCGCTTCTCATCTCAGCCCTTCTGGTCAGATTGGCCATCGTGTGCACACACGACACATCAGGTGCCCTTATATTAGTTTTCTCTTCTTTTCTGGGAAAAATATGATATTAGGAATTTTAGGCAAAATCTTATAAGATTTGGTTAGACATTTTAATGAAATTGTAACAAGCTGTTGACAATGAAATTATTTTTTTGAATTTTTTTCAATTGAAGCAAATGGAAGCCTCAAATTTTATTTTTCCCCGATTTTTATGGGAATGTAAGTTTTTGTATTATAATGGTTTCAACTTCATTGAATACTATTTCTTTACTCAGAGATTTGTGTATATGTTGGAAAATTTATAATTCCCCTTTATTGGATTATATACTTGTTATGATATCAACACTAAGGAAAATTAATTATAGAGAAAGAAAAATAAACTAGAAGGAGATTTCATAGATTTTCGCATGCAGCGCTCTGTACAAGATAATGCTAATATAATCCCAAGACCTAACAACTCTAGTGGTGCTAACAACCTCACCAATTAACGGTCGACACATAACACAAATAAAAAGAATTAAACTAAGGCTAAACAACTGTGTTTTGCTAACATGCCTTCACTACTTAATATGCCAATAAAGCTATCATTTAAGATGTTGTCAATTCCCCTTCCCTTAAACTGTCCTTATCCCCAAGGATAGAAATTTGGAAAAGCCTTACTCAACTTGCCTCATTCTTCCCATGTCGCATCTTCTAGAATGTTATTAGACCATTGTATTAAGACCATGGTGGCTGAAAGTAGTATGCACACAAGCCAATCATATTTGATATGATGTAGCATATACTTTGTAATCTTATTCATTTATTAATAAAAGAATTAATTTTCTTAAAAGGCATTTTTACATAATCTACATAGTGTTGTTATATTAAATGTGATAAACTCATAGTTTTGAGCAATATTTTAGAATCATGATGGTGATCATGCTAATGAGATCTAAATTCTAGATAGCTCACAAACTAAAATTGTTCCTAATCGTTGGATTACTAAAAGGGGGATTAATGAATCCAGATAGATTAGTACATACGTTGCTTGCTTTTAGGAAGAGGATGATTAGTCTCATAATCATTTGTGTGGAGACACTAAAGCAAGTATGTAGGTGCTTATTGGAGAATAAGTACACTGAACGTGGCTCGCTAAGGAATACCTAATGGAGTTTTACTCGTCTGTCAATAGGAATTCATCTAGTGATAGTAGTACAAATGATCCTTGGACTTGAGATCGTCATAGTATCTTGTGTATGATGAGTTATACTTTGACATGTCCCTTAAGACCTTTGGGGTATAACAAAGGGTATGATTGGGGATAATTAGTTGTACATGGAGATAGGTGAATGATCAACAAAGAATCTACCACGTCTAGTAAAGAATGTGAATGTCCTATGTGATTCGATAAATGACAACTCAGTAGTCCTTGGCCAAGGCAGAATGAAATTAGAAAGGAGTTTCTAATTTGCATTATTTAGAGTTGTGCATTTGGGAATCAAAATATATATAATTAAATAAAATAAGACTTGATAGTAAATCTATGTCTTATATTTAGTTGGGACATTGTATGGTAGAAGGATTGAATTGTACGGTAACTATTCACTAAAAGGTTCTTCTGTGATTAATGTTGAAATCTATATTATCTGGAAAGTCGTTGATCGCTAAGGGGGTTTACCTTTATTGTAGAATAAATATTATTTATTTAAATGAATTAAATAGTTTTATTTATTTATTTAAATATAATTAGAATTGCTCTAATTGATTTATTCACAACCGGTTTAATATGGAGAACCTAAAGGGTCACACCGCAAAAGAAAAATATTTATTTAAGAAATAAATGGCATAATTGTAATAATAAGTTAAGTGTATTTAATTTAGTCTATGGAGATAGAATAAATTAAATAGCTAATATTTATTATTTAATATTTTAGAAATATTAAATATAAATTAATAATAGGAGTCTTATTATTATTATTATTATTATTATTATTATTACTACTATTACTATTACTATTATTTAATTCCTAATAGGGATTGAGAATTAATTAATAGAAGTACTCTCACATGAATTCCTAATTGGATTAGGAGCATAATTAATTAAAGCAATTTAATTATAATAGAAACCCTAATCCTAAATAGTTTAGGGAAGGGTTATTCCTACATCGATAAATAAGAGGGGTCTTATCATAGATTAGAGTTACACACTTTTGCATTAGATTGTGGAGAGTATTTGTAATTTCTATAGAGATAGAAACTAGGGTTTTGCCAACACCCAACTTCTTGAATACTTATTCTTCCTTGGTGGATTACCTCTAGAGGCCAAACACTTGGGTAGCTAACGTTATCAAAGGAAGAAATCTCATCGGTGGAATTCGAGGAGAACACGAAGGACTAGGAGTTGAACTTATACCTGAGAAAGCTTTGATTTACGAGGGTATAATTTTTATTCTCTTTCTCTTTCGTTTAATTGATAATTGAATACAAGGATAGATCATGGTGATGGTTTGTATTAAAATTTTAAAATCCATTTTATCACGATTCTGCTATATTTATCTAATTTGATTGCATGTTCACGTAATATATAAACCTAACAGTGGTATCAGAGCCTAATCCGTGTGTTAATTATTGATTGTGATGATTCCATGTATGAATTGATATGTGATGCGATCGGATTTTGGGTTGGAAATTTTTTTTCTGATTCTGCGTTGCGGCGCGACCGCGCCGCTTCCAGTTTATTCTAGAGCACGGCCGCGCCGGTGTGCAGAGTTTGAAATTTTTTTGTTTTTCTCAATTAACATAAATGGTTTATTTAATTGATAAAAGTTTAAAATCAAGATGTTTGTTTTATCTGGAATAGGATGTCAGATTGCTAAAATTAAAGGAGTTTAATTTGAATTTGGTTTTTGATTAAAAATAAAAGAGTTTATTTTGTTTCAAAACTAAATGTTAGCAAAACTTTTGCCCATTAATTGATATCACTGCATATATGGAATGGTTTTATTATTCATAAGATGAATGTTATTTATTGATACATATAGAGATATGTATGATAATAAATAGGGATTGATTATGGACTATTGACCAATGTGTGATTAGAATTATTTTAGAAGATGCTTGAATGTATGGATTTTTATAAATGGGGTCTGCGTACCTCGTCTTCTCTAATTTTTCTTAATGTAAATTTTATTTCTCTCCTATGTACTTCTCCTTGACTATTGATCAAGGTTTCTATTTATTGTAAATAGTTTTTGTAATAGGACTAGTTAGAATTAATTTTGAAGAATTGGAGACAAAGTTACAAGGAGCGCTTGAAGACCCGTTTGTATTAGAGCCCGGGTTTAAATGTAATAGTTATATTTAAATTTAATTCTTGCACCCTAGGTTTGACCTTTTAGTTCACTTGGTGGCTCTAGTGAACCAAACTAGAATAAAAGTCCATAATCAATCCGGATAGAATATAATATTCTATATGTGCATGATTACTATATATATTATATATTATCCAACATGTTTCGCATGTCAAATAATATGACGTGTATTATATATATATATGTGTATATATATATATATATATATGTGTGTGTGTGTGTGTGTGTGTGTGTGCATACACGCTAAACAAGATGAGACAAATAATAACAAACCCCTCAAAGAAATCATATTAAGTCCTAAGCGTTCAAAGATATTAGGAATATCGAACGTCGCCTTCTAGCATGGTAAAGTAATAGAATATTAAATATTTAATATGAGTTTGTTGTGCACACACAAGACGAGTATTAAATATTTAAGATGTTGTTTTAGCACATTTGATGCTTGTTAAGGAATTGAACATTACTGCTTTGTTGTGCACACACAAGGGCGGTCTTTTTCTCTTCACATATATGGAAGTGCTAGGTTGGACTTAACTTAGATTATTTTAGTTCAGATGTGCACACACTTGACCATTATAATCTAAGAGGCAAAATACAAGGAGTTACATAGTGATGTAATTGACAATAGTTGTCTACCTATTTATTTATATATAGTTTGTTGTGCACACACAAGGCTATATACATTTGAAATGAGATCCTTAATCTCGTTACCAAATCTTTAATTAGATTTGTCGACTATATAATGAGGGTAATATAGTTTAATGAAAATAGTGGGAGATACCAATTTAAATAAAGACCTAATTTATTTTGATGATTAATAAAATGAATGTATGCTAAAATGTTGTCTATTTTATATGCAGAATTTAAAAATGTCAAACTCACTATCACTACGTAGCATACTTGATGCTAACAAACTGACCGGACCGAATTACACGGACTGGTTAAGGAATCTGAGAATTGTTCTCACTGCTGAAAAGATTTCTTATGTCTTAAATTCGCTAGTCCCTGCAAATGTTGCAGAAACAGCCTCTGAGGAAGAGATTGCTACTTTCAGAAAGTGGCAAGATGATGCAATCCTGGCTCAATGCGTCATGCTCGCATCCATGAGTAACGAGCTTCATCGTCAGCATGAAACTATGGATGCTCCTACTATATTGTTGCACCTCAAAGAGTTGTATGGTGAGCAAAGTAGGACTGCTAGATATCAGATATCTAAGGAGCTCTTCCGATCTCGTATAACCGAGGGTACTACCGTTAAGACTCATGTCCTTAAGATGATTAATCTGATTGAACAACTTGGACAGCTTGGGTTCGTGATGAATGGGGAGTTAAGCCAAGATTTGATCTTGCAGTCACTCCCGGTCACCTTCTCACAATTTGTTGTGAATTTTCACATGAATAAGTTGGACGTCAGCTTGCCTGAGTTACTTAACATGCTGAAAACTGTTGAAGGTCACTTCTCATCCAACAAGAACCAAGTCTTATTAGTGGATGATTCTTCTAAGAAAAGGAAGAGGCCCAAGGTATCTTCTAAAAAGAAGAAAAACAAGAAGGCTAAGGGCAAGGCGAAAGGAAAGGATAAAAAAAAACCTGATCCAGATAGCAAAGGAATTTGCTACCATTGCAATAAGCCGGGACACTGGAAGAGGAACTGCGAGGAGTATCTTGCGGACCAAAAGAAGCTTGGAGAAGCTTCGACTTCCGATCTAGGTTTGTTCATGATTGAAATTAATTTTTTTGAAAGTTAAAATTCTACTTGGATATTGGATACCGGCTGTAGTTCTCACATATGTAATAATATGCAGGGACTAAGCAGAAGTAGAAAGCTGAACAAGGATGAAGTCGTCCAACGAGTGTAAAATGGAGCAAGGTTACTGCATTAGCTGTAGGAACTTATTGTTTAGCACTGCCTACGGGCAAGTCCATTAGTTTAAATAATTGTTATTATGTTCCAACACTCATTAGAAACATTATTTCAATTTCTGTATTGGATATGGGTGGTTTTGATATTATAATAAAGAACAAAAATTGTTCTATTTATAATAAAAATATTGTATATGGTGTTGGCAATTTACTAAATGGACTTTACATACTTGACTTGCATGAAAATATACTTCAAATTGAACAAACTAAGAAAAGAAAAAGAGATGATGTTAATTACACCTTTATGTGGCACTGTAGACTCGGCCACATCAATGAAACAAGATTAACCAAGTTGCAATAAGATGGGCTTTTAGAGCTATCTGATTACGAATCATATCCAACTTGTGAATCTTGTCTCATGGGTAAGATGACTAAATCCCCTTTTAGTGGAAAAGGAGAAAGAGTTACAGAGTTGTTAGCATTGGTACACACAGACGTATGTGGACCTATGACAACGAATGCACGAGGAGGATATTCTTATTTTATTACTTTCACTGATGACCATTCTAGATTTGGATATGTGTATTTAATGAAATACAAATCTGAATTGTTTGAAAAGTTCAAAGAATTCAGAAGTGAAGTAGAGAAGCAAACTGGTAAGAGTATTAAGATTCTTCGATCGGATCGAGAAGGTGAATACTTGACCAATGAGTTTCTAAGTTGTCTTAAAGAAAATGGTATAATCTCACAATGGACTCCACCAGAGACGCCACAGTTGAATGGTGTATCTGAAAAGAGAAATCGAACATTGTTGGACATGGTTTGTTCCATGATGAGTTATACCGACCTTCCAGTATCCTTCTGGGGTCATGCCCTAGAAACGGCTGCATACCTACTTAACAAGGTACCTACCGAATCCGTCCCAAAGACCCCATATGAGATATGGACAGGGAGGAAACCCAGTCTCAAGTATGTTAAGACTTGGGGTTGTCCAACTTATGTCAAAAGGTTTGAGCATGATAAGCTGAAGACTAGATCCGACAAGTGTAGATTTGTGGAATATCCTAAAGAAAGTTTAGGATATTATTTCTATCATCCTACTGATCAAAAGGTGTTTGTTGCGAAACGCGCTACCTTCTTGGAAAAGGAGTTTATCCTTGAAGGGGTCAGTGGGAGTAAGATATATCTTGAAGAAATTCAAGAACCACAAAATACTACGGATCAAAGTCAGGTACCTGACCAAGTAGAAGAACCTACTATACCACTACCTATTCGTAAATCTGGAAGAGTACCGAAGATACCTGAAAGGTATGGATTCATCATAGAGGATGATGATGAGGTACGCATCATAGATAATGATGATCCATTGACTTACGAAGAGGCTATGAGTAGTAAAGACTCAGAGAAATGGCTAGAAGCTATGAAATCCGAGATGGACTCCATGTATAAAAACCAAGTATGGACTTTGGTTTTACCACCTGAGGGCATTAAGCCTATTGGGTGTAAATGGGTCTTTAAGAAAAAGACTGGAGTGGATGGCAAGGTAGAGACCTATAAGGCCCGACTGGTTGCAAAAGGTTTCAAACAAAGACAAGGAGTTGACTATAATGAAACCTTCTCACCAGTAGCTATGCTCAAGTCCATTCAGATTTTACGTGCAATTGCAGCTTATTATGACTACGAGATCTGGCAAATGGACATGAAAACGGCCTTCCTCAATGGAGAGCTTGAGGAGAATGTATATATGATACAGCCAGAGAATTTTGTTTTAACGGTTGGAACAAACCAAGTCTGTAAGCTACAACGATCCATTTATGGAATGAAGCAAGCTTCTCGAAGATGGAACATCTGTTTTGATGAGATAATCAAAAGGTTTGATTTTATCAAAAATGAGGACGAACCTTATGTGTACAAGAAGGTTAGTGGGAGCGCTGTTTCATTCCTTGTATTATATGTTGATGATATATTACTGATAGGGAATGATGTTCCTCTGCTACAGTCGATCAAAATTTGGTTATCTAAACACTTCTCCATGAAGGACTTCGGTGAGGCATCCTATATTTTGGGGATAAAGATCTATAGAGATAGATCTAAAAGGATACTTGGCTTGACCTAAGGAAAGTGCATTGACTCGATGCTAAAGAAGTTTAGCATGGAAGATTCCAAGAGAGGTCTCATGCCGATGAGCCATGGAATACATCTCTCTAAGAAACAGGCCCCAAAGACACCTGAAGAGAGAGACCGTATGAGTAAGATTCCTTATGCTTCAGCAATAGAATCTATCATGTACGGTATGATATGTACTAGACCAGATGTCAGTCATGCACTTAGTGTAACAAGCAGATATCAGTCGAATCCAGGAGAAGAGCATTGGAAGGCAGTGAAAAACATCTTAAAGTACTTGAGAAGAACTAAGGATGTATTTCTTTTCTACGGTGGGTCTGAATTGAAACTAGAGGGCTATACAGACTTGAGTTTTCAAACGGACCAAGATGACAGTAAATCCGTTTCAGGGTACATGTTTACCTTAAACGGTGGCGCAGTGAGTTGGAAAAGTTCCAAGCAGCAAACAGTTGCTGATTCAGTGACAAAGGCAGAGTACATAGCTGCAAGTGAAGCTGCAAAGGAAGCTGTTTGGATGAAGAAGTTCATAACTGAACTTGGAGTGGTTCCTAGCATTAGAGGAGTCGTACCTTTATTCTGTGACAACACTGGAGCTGTTGCGCAGGCTAAGGAACCCATGTCTCATCAGAAATCCAAACACATGTTGCGACAGTTTCATTTGATTAGAGAGATCATTGAAAGAGGAGATGCCACCCTAGAACTTGTGGACTCTCAAGACAACATTGCAGATCCATTTACTAAAGCTTTAACACAACAACGGTTTGATCGTCACTTAGAGTATATGGTTATTAGATACCATGGCGATTGGCTTTACTGCATGTAGGAGATTGAAAGTAGTATGCACACAAGCCAATCATATTTGATATGATGTAGCATATACTTTGTAATCTTATTCATTTATTAATAAAGAATTGATTTTCTTAAAAGACATTTTTACATTATCTACATAGTGTTGTTATATTAACTGTGATAAACCTATAGTTTTGAGCAATACTTTTAGAATCATGATGGTGATCATGCTAATGAGATCTAAATTTTAGATAGCTCACAAACTAATATTGTTCCTAATTGTTGGATTACTAAAAAGGGGATTAGTGAATCCCGATAAATTAGTACATACGCTGCTTGCTCTTAGGAAGAGGATGATTGATCTCATAATCATTTGTGTGGAGACACTAAAACAAGTATGTAGATGCTTATTGGAGAATAAATATACTGAATGTGGCTAGCTAAGGAATACCTAATGGAGTTTTACTCGCCTGTCAATAGGAATTCCTCTAGTGATAGTAGTACAAGTGATCCTTGGACTTGAGATTATCATAGTATCTTGTGTATGATGAGTTATACTTTGACATGTCCCTTAAGACCTTTGGGCTATAACAAAGGGTATGATTGGGTATAATTCGTTGTACATAGAGATAGGTGAATGATCAACAAAGAATCTACCACGTCTAGTAAAAGATGTGAGTGTCCTATGTGATTCGATAAATGACCACTCAATAGTCCTTGGCCAAGGCAGAATGAAATTAGAAAGGAGTTTCTAATTTGCAGTATTTAGAGTTGTGCATTTGGGAATCGAAATACATATAATTGAATAAAATAAGACTTGACAGTAAATCCATGTTTTATATTTAATTGGGACATTGTATGGTAAAAGAATTGAATTGTACGGTAACTATTCACTGAAAAGTTCTTTTGTGATTAATGTTGAAATCTATATTATCTGGAAAGTCGTTGATCGCTAAGGGGGTTTACCTTTATTGTAGAATAAATATTATTTATTTAAATGAATTAAATAGTTTAATTTATTTATTTAAATATAATTAGAATTGTTCTAATTGATTTATTCACAACCGGTTTAATATGGAGAACCTAAAGGGTCACACCGCAAAAGAAAAATATTTATTTAAGAAGTAAATGGCATAATTGTAATAACACGTTAAGTGTATTTAATTTAGTCTATGGAGATAGAATAAATTAAATAGCTTAATATTTATTATTTAATATTTCAGAAATATTAAATATAAATTAATAAGAGGAGTCTTATTATTATTATTATTATTATTATTACTATTACTATTACTATTATTTAATTCCTAATAGGGATTGAGAATTAATTAATAGAAGTACTCTCACATGAATTCCTAATTAGATTAGGAGCATAATTAATTAAAGCAGTTTAATTATAATAGAAACCATAATCCTAAATAGTTTAGGGAAGGGTTATTCCTACATCTATAAATAAGATGGGTCTTATCATAGATAAGGGTTACACACTCTTGCATTAGATTATGGAGAGTGCTTGTAATTTCTATAGAGATAGAAACTAGGGTTTGGCCAACACCCAACTTCTTGAATACTTATTCTTCCTTGGTGGATTACCTCTAGAGGCCAAAGACTTAGGTGGCTAACGTTAATCAAAGGAAGGAATCTCATCTGTAGAATTCGAGAAGAACACGAAGGACTAGGAGTTGAACTTGTACCTGAAAAAGCTTTGATCTACGAGGGTATAATTCTTATTCTCTTTCTCTTTCGTTTAATTGATAATTGAACACAAGGATAGATCATGGTGACGGTTTGTATTAAAATTTTAAAATCCGTTTTATCACGCTTCCGCTATATTTATGTAATTTGATTGCATGCTCGCGTAATATACAAACCTAACAGTGGCTAGTTTGTTACCCTTTTTGACCAATTTTGTCTAAAACAACTAATGGGTCTAGCCTAATTTCACATTCTTTAAAGGTTTGAGGCAGTTCTGTTTGAATAACTTTCTTGTGGCCTATCTTCTTCTTGAGCTGAGAAATATAAAATACATTATGAATCCTAGATGTGCGAGGTAGCTATAACTTGTAAGTCACCTTCCCAATTCTCTGAACCACTGGATATGAACCATAATATTTAGCAGAGAATTTAAAATTCTTTCTCAAGGCCACTGTTAACTGTCTATATGGCTGCAATTTCAAGTACACTTCATCCCCAATTTCAAATTCCCTCTCTGACCTCTTTTTATTTGCATACAATTTTATCCTTTCTTGAGCCTTCTGGAGGTTTTCCTTGAGCAATTGTTGTGTAACTTTCCTGTCTTTCACAAATTCCTCTACCACATGGTTCAAAGACTTCCCTTCTTGGTGGTAATTTAAGATAGGAGGATTGATACCATACAAGGCCTTATAGGGAGTCATCCCAATTGTTGTGTGAAAAGTGGTGTTGTACCACCATTCAGCTAATGGTAACCACCTCCTCCACTGTTTTGGCTTATGTCCCGTCATGCATCTTAAATACATTTCAGTGCATTGGTTTACCCTTTCACCCTGCCCATTAGTTTGGGGATGATAAGTTGTTCTTAATTTAACTTGAGTTCCCATAGATTTGAATAATTCCTTCTAGAAATTACTGATAAAAATTTTGTCTCTATCTGAGATGATAGCCTTTGGAGGTCCATGGAGTTTAACCACTAAATCTAAGACAAGTTGGGCCACTTGTGAAGCTATGAAATGGTGTGTTAAGGCAATTAAATGGCACCCGTAGGTTAATTTATCTACTATTACCAATATCGTATCCTTACCTTCTAATTTAGGCAGGCCTTCCACAAAGTCCATAGTGATGACTTCCCAGGCTTGATTTGGAATGGAAATTGGTTGTAATAAACCAAGGGTGAGCACATGTTCAGATTTCTTTCGTTGGCAAATGTCACAATGCTTCACAAATTCAGTTACATCCTTCCTTAGGTTAGGCTAGTAAAAAGTACCTCTGCCCTCTTAATGGAAGCTGAAATCCCATATTGACCTCCCTCTGGGTTATTTGTATGGCCTCCATAATTTTTTTTCTTATTTTTCATGTGCTTCCCAGAACAATTTTGCCTTATTTTCTTGAGATTCCCTCCCTTAAACTATATTCAAGAAGGCTGGTAGGATCTAGAATTAACTGAACCATGATCTACTAGGCTTCTATATCATCTGTTAAGCTATTGCAAACCTCTTCCTTCCATCTAGGGCTTATCTCAGTTATTATAGCACAGTTAGCTTTTACCTCATACTATCTTGATAAGGCATCAGCTACCAAGTTTTCCTTTCCCTTCTTATATAGAATAGAGTAGTCAAACCCTAACATTTTTGAAATCCACTTTTATTGGACTAGAGTAGTCAATTTTTGCTCTAGGAAATATTTTAATGCTTCTTGGTCAGTTTTTACAATGAATTTTTGTCCCAGTAGATAGGTTCTCCACTTTTGGACTGCCACTATAATGGCCAGCAACTCTTTTTTATAGGTGGATAATCCCAAGTGTCTAATAAATAAGGTTGTGCTGAGAAATGCTAAAGGTCTTCCCTTTTGCATTAACACAGCTCCAATTCCTATCTGACAAGCATCAGTTTCCAAGATAAAAGGCTTTATGAAATTTGGAAGTGCTAATACCGGTGTGGTAGATAAGGCCTTTTTTAGCTTGTGAAAAGTAGCCTCAACCTCATTACTCCACCTAAATGCTCCCTTCTTAAGAAGATTAGCTAAGGGTTTGGCAATTATGCCATAATGTTGTACAAACCTCCTATAATATTATATGAGTCCCAGAAATCCTCTCAAAGATTTAAGTGTCTTGGGAGTGGGCCATTGCCTCATAGCTTCAACTTTAGTTTCATCAGCTGCTACCCCTTCTTCATTAATGACATGCCCTAGGTATTCTACTTTGGGCTATGTAAATGTGCATTTAGTCTTCTTCACATAAAATTGGTTTTTTCTCAAGAGAGTGAACACTTGCTTTAAATGTGTGATGTGGGCTTCCAAGGATGGACTGTATACAAGAATGTCATCAAAGAAAACCAGCACAAATTTTCTTAAATAAGGGATAAAGACCTCATTCATGATGCATTGAAAGGTGGTTGAGCCATTGGTTAGCCCAAAAGGCATTACCATGAATTCATAATGCCCTTGGTGTGTTTTAAAGGTAATTTTCTGAATGTCTTCATCATTGACTCTAATCTGATGATATCCACTTCTTAGGTCCTGTTTGGTAAAAACCTTGCTCCCTTTGAGTTCATCCAACAACTCTTCTATTATGGGAATAGGAAATTTGTTCTTCGCACTGATGTTGTTTAAGGCCCTATAATCTACACAAAATCTCTGTGTGTTGTCCTTTTTCTTCACTAACAATACAGGAGAAGCATATGGTGAAGTACTATGTTTAATAATCCCACTATCTAGCATTTCTCTAACCATCTTCTCAATTTATGTCTTCTGAATATAAGGATACATGTATGGATTTGAATTAACTGGACTACAACCTACTATGATGGGAATATGATGATCTTGGGTCCTTTTTGGAGGCAACCCTTGAGGCTCCTTGAAAATGTCTTCATATTCTTCTACCAAAACCTTAATTTCTGCGGGTAATGCTTGTTCCTGAGTGGCCATTTCTTCTATTGCATTCAACTGAACCAGAAAATAAGCTTCATCTTTGGGTTTCCAATGAAACTTGTCATCCACTTGTATAGTACAAGAGTGTGCAGTCTCTTCATGATCTCCTAATGTTATTCTCATCCCTTTCGAATGAATGATAACCTTTTTTCCTCAAAATCAAAGATTATAGGGCTCACAGTCTTCATCCATTGGACCCCTAGGACAACATCATACCCTCCCAAAAGAATTACAAACATCAGAGCCTGAAATTTTTAGTGAATCATTTCCCATGTGAATCTTGAGATTATTCTATCACAATCGATGGTTTTCCCATTTGCAATAGTCACCTTGATTGGAGTACAGGGCTCAGTTACAAACGGGTACTTTTTAACCAAGGATTCTTATATGAAATTATAAGTGGAGCCACTATCAAGTAGCATACTGATTTGCTTGTTCTTGATATGCCCTTTTTAACTTGAGTGTATGCAGCCCATGTGTTCCAGTAATAGCATGAATAAACACTCCACAGTTATCTTCTATTTGTAGTATCTCTTATCCCTCTTCTTATATTATCATTGCTAATTTTGGTTGGTTCTCTCCCAGTTGTTGTGGTTGATTCTCTTCCTCCTCTGCGGTCATAATGTAGATATGTTTATTCTTGCATTTGTGCCTTAGTGCATACACTTCAGCACAGTGATAACACATGCCTTTCTCCCTTCTAGCTATCATTTCAGTTGTACTCAATCTTTTAATTGGACAAGTTCTCTGACCGGTTCCTCCTTTGGTAGCAATTTTGTATGGCTCCTTGTAAGGCTCCTTGCTAACCACAAAGTTGGTTTTAATTTGATTTCCTGCAACTGGTTTAGTGGTTGACTGACTCCTTTTGTCTAAGGACTCCAAATATAACTCTTGCCTCCTTGCTTGATTTATAGCCTCTCTGAGGGTAGTAGGTTTCATCAGATATAAGGCATTGGCAATTAATTTCATCTATCAGTCCACTTATGAAACTTTTAATAAAGTAATCCTCTGTGTAATTTTTATTTTGTGCCAGCATATAGGTTTTTAATTCCTCAAATTTCCTTATATAATCATCTACCTTTCCCTTCTGCACAAGCTTGTTAAATTGACCTTGCAGGTTTTCATGACCTCCTTTTACTAACCGATGGCAAAGTTGTTGTACCAATTCATCCCATAACATCCATGGGTGTTCATCGTGAAGAGATTGATACCAAATGCCTGCTTCCCCATCCATGTACAGTGCAACAAATAATACCTTGGATATAGCATCCAACATAGGTTGAGTTGAAAGAATTTTTCACATTTCTCCAACCATCCTCTAGGTTCCTTACCATCAAATCTGGTAAATTCTATCTTTGGCATTGTGATGAGTGTGTTTTATACACACAAATTAAGTGCTTTTGAGCTTGATAATTTGTAAATCTTAAGTCATTTCGTTTGGTTTTTATGTGTTTTCATCTTATTGTTGTGTAATGTAGTTTTGTATTACTTTTATATGTTTTTGTATGTTTTTATGTGTTTTTAGTTTGTTTTGTAGGAATTGAAATAAAGGCCCCTTGGATCGATGCGTTTTTTGCTTGAATCTAGCATTCCCGCTAATTGTTTCTCAATTTGACCAATGATGCAATCTGAATCTCTCAAAACTCAAAGAATGAAAGTTGTAGATCTTTGTCTTAGCTTTCCAGAACATCTGGAATCATCCAATTTGAAGTTCGTATGAGAGAGTTATGGTCATTTTACCATCGGATTTTGCATGAATTTTACACAGCAGATGCTTCCAGGCCAATTTGAGCCTTGTTCCTGCCATTATCTCGACGATCTCCAGTTATATAAGTTGAAGATATACTTCTTAGCTTTCCATAGCCTACTTAATCGCCTTAATCCGAGTTTGGACGAAGAAGTTATGGCCATTTTTCCAACAGATGTCAGTGCTGAAAAATGCAGTGCAGCTTCGCCCATTCCTAGTACAATTTCGGCGCTGCTGCGCCCTTCCTGCAGAATCTGTGGATTTGGGCAGCGCAGCTGCGCCCGGATGCAAGCCAAAGTCAGCAAAGTTGTGCCCGTTATCCAGGGAGTTCAATATACAGCGCATCCTTGCGCGCAGCTGCGCCCGATCCGCCTGATTTCGCGATTTCAGCTTATTTTTTGTCTAAATTCGTGGGCTAAGCTAGGTTTTTGCTAGGGGAACTATAAATACAATATGTAGCCTCCATTTTAGAGAGAACTAGACCCCAGAAATCAGATTCAAGAGAGGGGGGAGCTACCAAATTCATCACCATGGAGGGCCAAAGTGCTACAAATCAAGCTATATCAAGCAAAGGCCAAGGAGCTAAAGCATCAAGGATTGCAAAATCAAGGAGGAAAAGCTAGAGATCATCATCAACCCAATAAGCAACATCTGAATATCCATCAAAATTGGTTTTATCTCTAATTTCCCTTCTGATTTGTAATCCAACATGATGTATAAATTGAATATGATGTTATATGTAGCTACCATGAACTATATTTTTATTCTAAGATTTCAATGGAACCCAACACCTAGTTTGAATCAAATTATCTCTCTTTGATATTAGTTATCATTTTAGAATTGGATATCATAATTTGTGCTTCATGTATTAATTACCTTGATCATCAATTAATGTGATAATCTATATGGAATTGAGAAAGGAAATATAGATTGAGATCTGATTATGCTAGCATGTGTTCATGAATTCTGCATGTGATGGAATTTAAGTTTCGTACCTAGGATAGAGATATACCGAAGCACCATATGTGGCCAATTGAGAACTTATGCTTTAACCCTTTTTGATTGTAATTCACATAGAGATATAGTGCATTAGTCATCTAGGGTGTTCACATTCATTCTATCAATTGTGGATTTAGTGTGATACGGATATGGTGCATCAAGAGGTGGCCATATTTTACATTCCTGTTCTCGACCAACATTCTAACGTAATAAATTGTGAATTGAATGTCTAGCATGATTTATGCTGAAAGTATAATTGATTGATCACCTATATGAAATTGAAAAGTGGATTATAGTGTTGAGACTTAGTTTTGATATCATACGAAAGTTCGAGATTCTTGTTGGTGGTGTATAAGATTATGTGGCGTGTGTCTTATTCATTGTCCTCAAGAATGGATGACTTGCTAGTATTTGGGATAGAGATATATATCTAAATGTCGTGTGTAACCATTATGAGATTACAAACTTAATGACTCCCTACACGGAGGTTCATTCGTTTGATGGGTAGATTGACTAAGATTATGTGGCGTGTGTCTTGTTGATTATTCATGGAATTGAATGGATTGTTGGCATGTAGGATAAACATATACCTATGTGTCGTGTATGGGTGATTTTCATATGATCATACACTAAGGCTTATGAATAAGGTGAATTTCTCGGTTAACAATTCTTGTGAATTAACTAGTTGAAAATGAGAGAGATAAGAGATTTAAATGAAGTGTTGGGGGAAATTGTAATCTTAGACTTGTTAATACTAGATTTTCATTATCTTAAAAGCTTGTCAATTAGTTAATCAAACAACTCAAGTTTTCATTGTTTAAATAAGATTGAAATGATAAAAAGTTAATACTTGGTAAACATTAGAAACAATTCCTCGTGGGATCGATATTTTACTTACTCTTTATTACTTGTTGACCGCGTATACTTGCGCATATTTTTCGGTTGCGAAATCGATCAACAAGTTTTTGGCGTCGTTGCCGGGGAATTGTTTTTCTAGTGTTTTTTCCGATATTAATTATAATCAAATTGGTCTTAATTTAAACTTGTATATAAATTTGTTTTTGCTTTAGTTTAACATTTTTCTGTTTTTATGCTTTCTTCTTTGCGAGGCACACCATGGTTGGCTATAATGATCAATGGTCGTACACAAATATGACTCAACCAAAGGAGACGGGAATTGATGGACTTAATGTTTTTTCTTCAATTTCAGCACAAATTAAGATACTTGAAAGGAAGATGGATGTTATTGAAGCAAAGAGCACTCAAAATAGATCAATTACTTGTGGTTATTATACTGACAATCATCCGAGTCATCAATGCACTGTCAATTTTGAACTGGTACATTATGGTGGTGATTTTCCCAACAGCTATGCTTATACCGATTATCACCAAGCTTGGGGGTATCACCCGGATTTTATATGGAGCTATAACTATGAAGATCAATACTATGCTCCAAATCCAACGTACACACCGGAATTCTCATGTCCACCTACAATGTCAGCACGAATTGAGACACTTTCGAGGAGGGTGGATATTGGCCATGAGAAGGTTTTGAAACTCCACGAAGATTTTAATATGAGGAAGGAAGCATTATCCAAAGAAATTAAAAATCTGATGGAACAAATCATCAATACCTCAACCAATGGTCCTCAATACATAGATTTTGAGACTGACGGTGAGCCCGAGCCAAATCTATAACTGAATGCGCCACAAGATGTCGACAAAGCGGAGACAAGTGGGGCTATGGAAAATGAGGCCACCGATGATCTATCTATAAGTGCTAACGAAGATGAGCCGATTGTATTAGTGCCCCAAATGCCTTCGTCACCAAAATTCAAGAATCCAGTCAGTTTTGCAAAACCATGCCCAATTGGTAGTCATATCGTCGGCAAAGCTCCTTTTGACATGAGAGCTAACATAAACTTGGAACAATGGTGGGCCGAGGAAAAGAAGAAAGAATAAGAGCTCGTTGTGCTTGTCAAACCCCAATGCCCCAATCTTATCATAGACACAACGGAAGAAGAAGCACCTAGTTTGTCAACGTTCGCAATTGGGCACTTATCTAAAAGGATCAAACTAGGTGATTTTGATACAATGACTCCTACTAAAGCGAAACCCTCCAATGTTACATCACTACCAATGGATGAAGCGGGCGGGAAAAGCTTCTTTGTGCCATTAATTGAAATTAAGTTTGGGGGTCGTCAATCAGGCATACATGCCATGCAAATTAAAGAAAGAACAGTGAGACGGCATGTTATGGTCATTTTTGCGATTGAGCCGGATTGAAATGAAATGGTGAAGTCGGGCGAACGACTATAAACCAAGCGCTTCTTGGGAGGCAACCCATGTTTATTGTTTTGCTTTTGTTTTTGTTTGATTAAATTTTGGTTTATTTGATTACATTTTAATTTCTTTACTCAATTATTTTCAGGTGCCATCGCCAAGCAATATGGAGTGCGCCCCCAAGTTTAAGGACTTGGAAGATGATATAAATGACATTTGACACGTTCTCAGGGAAGTCCTCTATTTTAATTTTTTCTATTTTAAACATTGAGGACAATGTCAATTTTAAGTTTGGGGTTATTTAATATACTAATATGTAATGTTTGTGTGTTTTTACTATTTAATATTTTTGTGTTTTAAGTATGTTTTTGTATTAAAAAAAATTTATTTATTTTTAGGATGTGTCTCTTGAGCATTGATTTAATTTGATTTATCCATGGTCAATGATAGCAACTTGTTTGAATTGATTCTAACTCATGGAAGATGGATAAATGTTGTTTAGTCTTTGTGCGTAATCGTTATTGTTGGTTATTATTTTGTTTATACGTCCTTTCACTCTTTTACACTTACCCATGAGTATTAAGCTAGTTGTATGCTTAGTGAAGGCTTTTATAACCGAATGCTTGTGGGAAATAACTATAAACTCTAGAACTCGTTTAAACATCACTCGAAGCAAGGTGTCCAAATTTATTGTGTTTAAATTGATGGTCATGTGGTGAGTGAGATGGAGCGTAAAACGCACTCACTCATGGACACATGCGTAGGAGAAATAGAGCGTAAAACGCACTCTCTTATAATTGTGATTAAAGAAAGAAAATTGTATATTTCAAATCTTGTGTTGAATTGAGATGGAGCGTAAAACGCACTCACCCACAAGGGTGGACTTAGGATAAGATGGAGCATAAAATGCACTTACCTAGAGTCTTTTGATTTCAAATTTTTAGAAATTGTGATTTGTATACCTTTGTATTGAGTGGTGTGTTAAGCATGTTGTTTTAGGGTTTATTTTGATTATTTCATAAGGTAATGTGGTTGTATAAGTTCATCCAAGCTATAATTGGTTTAGTGCTATGGGGTACTCACACACACACGGAAGGGACCTAGAGCAAGCTATGACTAGCTAATTGTAAATCTAAACTTGCAACGTTTTGAAAGTTTCCTTGAGTTTTCATATGTTTATACTTTGAGACCATTGCTTAAACTTTTTAACTCATTGCTCAAGATAGGTTTTATTACAAGTATTTAATTTTTTATAGTTTGTGTGTTTTGTTGGAGGACAAGCAAAGGTTTAAGTTTGGGGGTATTTGATGAGTGTGTTTTATACACACAAATTAAGTGCTTTTGAGCTTGATAATTTGTAAATCTTAAGTCATTTCGTTTGGTTTTTATGTGTTTTCATCTTATTGTTGTGTAATGTAGTTTTGTATTACTTTTATATGTTTTTGTATGCTTTTATGTGTTTTTACTTTGTTTTGTAGAAATTAAAATAAAGGCCCCTTGGATCGATGCGTTTTTGGCTTGAATCTAGCATTCTCGCTGTTTGTTTCTCAATTTGACCATGATGAAATCCGAATCTCTCAAAACTCAAAGAACGAAAGTTGTAGATCTTTGGCTTAGCTTTCCATAACATCCAGAATCATCCAATTTGAAGTTCGTATGAGAGAGTTATGGTCATTTTACCATCGGATTTTGCATGCATTTTACACAGCAGATGCTTCCAGGCCAATTTGAGCCTTGCTCCGGCCATTATCTCGACGATCTCCAGTTATATAAGTTGAAGAGATACTTCTTAGCTTTCCATAGCCTACTTAATCGCCTTAATCCGAGTTTGGACGAATAAGTTATGACTATTTTCCCAACAGACGTCAGTGCTGGAAAATGCAACGCAGCTGCGCCCATTCCTAGTACAATTTCGGCGCAGCTGCGCCCTTCCTGCAGAATCTGTGGATTTGGGCAGCGCAGCTGCGCCCGGATGCAAGCCAAAGTCAGCAAAGTTGCGCCCAGTATCCAGGGAGTTCAGTATACAGTGCATCCTTGCGCGCAGCTGCGCCCGATCCGCCTGATTTCGCAATTTCAGCTTATTTTTTGTCTAAATTCGTGGGCTAAGCTAGGTTTTTGCTAGGAGAACTATAAATACAATATGTAGCCTCCATTTTAGAGAGAACTAGACCCCAGAAATCAGATTCAAGAGAGGGGGAGCTACCAAATTCATCACCATGGAGGGCCAAAGTGCTACAAATCAAGCTATATCAAGCAAAGGCCAAGGAGCTAAAGCATCAAGGATTGCAAAATCAAGGAGGAAAAGCTAGGGATCATCATCAACCCAACAAGCAACATCTGAATATCCATCAAAATTGGTTTTATCTCTAATTTCCCTTCTGATTTGTAATCCAACATGATGTATAAATTGAATATGATGTTATTTGTAGCTACCATGAACTAGATTTTTATTCTAAGATTTCAATGGAACCCAACACCTAGTTTGAATCAAATTATCTCTCTTTGATATTAGTTATCATTTTAGAATTGGATATCATAATTTGTGCTTCATGTATTAATTACCTTGATCATCAATTAATGTGATAATCTATATGGAATGGAGAAAGGAAATATAGATTGAGATCTGATTATGCTAGCATGTGTTCATGAATTCTGCATGCGATGGAATTTAAGTTTCGTGCCTAGGATATAGATATACCGAAGCACCATATGTGGCCAATTGAGAACTTATGCTTCAACCCTTTTTGATTGTAATTCACATAGAGATATAGTGCGTTAGTCATCTAGGGTGTTCACATTCATTCTATCAATTGTGGATTTAGTGTGATACGAATATGGTGCATCGAGAGGTGGCCATATTTTACATTCCTATTCTCGACCAACATTCTAACGTAATAAATTGCGAATTGAATGTCTAGCATGATTTATGCTGAAAGTAAAATTGATTGATCACCTATATGAAATTGAAAAGTGGATTATAGTGTTGAGACTTAGTTTTGATATCATACGAAAGTTCGAGATTCTTGTGGGTGGTGTATAAGATTATGTGGCGTGTGTCTTATTCATTGTCCTCAAGAATGGATGACTTGCTAGTATTTGGGATAGAGATATATCTAAATGTCGTGTGTAACCATTATGAGATTACAAACTTAATGACTCCCTACACGGAGGTTCATTCGTTTTATGGGTAGATTGACTAAGATTATGTGGCGTGTGTCTTGTTGATTATTCATGGAATTGAATGGATTGTTGGCATGTAGGATAAACATATACCTTTATGTCGTGTATGAGTGATTTTCATATGACCATACACTAAGGCTTATGAATAAGGTGAATTTCTCGGTTAACAATTCTTGTGAATTAACTAGTTGAAAATGAGAGAGATAAGAGATTTAAATGAAGTGTTGGGGGAAATTGTAATCTTAGACTTGTTAATACTAGATTTTCATTATCTTAAAAGCTTGTCAATTAGTTAATCAAACAACTCAAGTTTTTATTGTTTAAATAAGATTGAAATGATAAAAGGTTAATACTTGGTAAACATTAGAAACAATTTCTCGTGGGATCGATACTTTACTTACTATTTATATTTGTTGACCGCGTATACTTGCGCATATTTTTCGGTTGCGAAATCGATCAACACATTGGTAAAGGAAGGAATGGTGTTTGGTGTGGTCTAGGACATCCTCCTTCACTAGAATGGAGCCATAGGGGGTAGGGGTGGTATAGCTAGGGAAATAGGTATAAGGAGTATATGTGGTAGTTTGAGGTTGTGTTAGTGGGCTAAAGATGTGACTCTATGTATGGGAATTTTGTGGAAGTGTTTGGGAAATAGGAGTCTGAATACTTGGTAGAGCTTATGTTGGGAAGGAATTAGGCGGGGTTATGCATATAGTGTGATTAATGGTGGGAACAAAGTCAGAGTATGGGTACCTGTAATATTCTGAATCCTTATAAGATTTGTAATGTAACCTTATATGATTAATAAAGGTTGTTTTAGTGATTGAAATTTATGTGTTATGTGATTGAATGTGTGTGGTTTCATTATATGTATGATTATAAAAAAAAATTTGCAAAACATAAGTAGAAACCACTATTCATAAAAATGCTAAATCACTATTCATAAAACATAAAGTCAACTTTAGAAATGTTAACAATTTTTTACTAACAGGATTAGTTAGGAAAGCTGACTAATGAGCAAACTAGAAACTAACTAGATAGTAATCTAAGTTTGGAGAATTAACCTAAGGGTTAAGACCCAAGGGTTAAGACCCAAGGGTTGAGACCCAAGGGTTGAAACCTAAGGGTTGAAACCTAAGGGTTGAAACCTAAGGGTTGAAACCTAAGGGTTAAGACCCAAGGGTTGAAACCTAAGGGTTATAACCTAAGGGTTAAAACCTAAGGGTTAAAACCTAAGGGTTAAAACTGAGATATGAATCACTATTCACTAATACGAGTATAGTACAAAATATTATATGAGTAGAATACGAGAATAATATGAATATAATACGAAAATTATACGGTAGAAATACGAAAAGTCAAAGTCAACAATTTCGGCTAACTAACTAGTTAGAGTAACTGAACTAAATAGGATTCGGTTAGGGTGTAGAGAAAGTAGGGATATTTTGGTCAATATGAAAATATGCAATACTTACATAGTTTGTAAGTATGAACTCTTGTCTTGCAAGTGCAAGTGGATAAGTTGTGTTTGTTAGCTTTGTGTGTTGTCAAGCTTGGAGAGGTGAGATGTGGCCAATTAATTTGTTTGTGGTGTTGGCTTGTTTTAAGAGGTAAGATGTGGCCAATTAATTTGCTTGTGTGTTAGCTTTTTTTTAGAGGTGAGATGTGGCGTCTTGTTTTGTAACACAATTATTGCAAAAGACAAGTTGGTAGGCCATGGCACGAATGGCCTTGTTGGCCAATTGTGTGTGGTGTATTGTGGCTCTTTGTGAGCCATAACAAGATGACCTTGTTTGCCACTTAGGTTGGTTGTGGTTTGATGACCATTATGCCCTAAGTCTTAGATTGCCTATAAATAGAAGGCTACTCATTCATTAGTTCTTGTTCATTTTCACAAGAATCCTAAGAGAGAAGTATAGTAAGATCAATTGCTAATTGAGAGGAAGAAATTAAGTTTTGCTTAAATCAAGATAATCGTAAAGCTTGCAACTATAAGAGGTATATTAAAGACTTGTTTCTATATTATGATTTCTTAATATGATAGAAGTCATTGCATGTTAAGTGGTATATGTTGTTAAGTCATAAATCATGATAACCTAACTAGTTGGTAAACTATTAAAATGAAATAGCTTAAGCAAAACATGATTATGCATGCTAGTATAAATTAGTTTAAATAACCTAGCCTCCTAATAGATTCATTAGTCAAATGGATCAAGTAAAGAATGATTATATGTTAGTGTTAATTGAGTAAGGTATGTTAATATTTAAGTCATCAAGTATGCTAAATTTGCTAAAGAAATGCCTTAGACATTTAATCAACCAAAGTTTGGTTTAAAACTATGAAAAACCTAGTTTTGATAGCTTTTTCAAGAGGCGTGCAGCCTCATGTGTGACGCCCCCAAAATAGGTCCACACAACCCATTTTGAGTCGCCAATAACATTCCACAAAATACAAATACAAATACGAATTTTCCCATTTACAGCTAATATTTGTCGTGCAAAATACGACAACACAAAACAAATACATCTTAAATTCTCAATACATTTATTGCCACACTAATAGTAATGTATTGAGATACTCCTATTGTCTCGGACCATCACTCTATTCTCCGGCTAGTCCCCGCTACACTCTATTTTCCTGAAGAGAACAAAGGAAAAGGGTGAGCACAAATAGCCCAGTAGAAAATATCATGACTAAGATAATGAAGAATAAAATTATCTTTAGCCTTCAACCAAAATAAATCAGAGATTTAAAGATATTATTCAATAACAACTGCAGCGGAACGGACAATCCATTAGAAGAGTCAAGTAGATTATAATATCTACCATCTTCTATATGTTAAAGGATCACCACCAATATTATATCCCTGTAACACCAATCAATAATTCATGTTCAACAACCTCTCTTTGTACTACATGCCAAAGATATTTATTTGTAACACCAATCAACAATTTCAACAGCCTCTCTTTGCACTACGTGCCAAAGATATTTATTTGTAACACCAATCAACAATTTCAACAGCCTCTCTTTGCACTACGTGCCAAAGATATTTATTTGTAACACTATCAACAATTTCAACAGCCTCTCTTTGCACTACGTGCCAAAGATATTTTCACCAGAAGCCTTTATCTGTAACGCCAAAGGTCATGATTATACCAATACACAGTTTGGTCAAAATCATGTCATACCAGTTCATCTTTGCACTACGGGCCAAAGAGAACTATCACCACAATTTAAGTATGAGGATGATGACAATGATATAAACATAAATACAGTGAGATCAAGGATAAGAAAAGATTTATAATTTAATCAGTGTCGAAGATTGACCAAATTGCCAACACGATGACCAAATTGTGGAGTCAAATTCAAGAATGATATTCAAGAAATAAGTTCAGAATTCAACTATAACGTATAAAACGAAATAGAAAGATTCAGGTGAAAAGATATTAGATGAAGCACAAACTATTAAGCTACTAATTTTCAGGGATTTTCACCATTTAAAAATAAGGTTTTGGAAACAAACAAAGATTTCTTATCTTAAATGGAGAAATGTGAAAGAAAAAGATATCCCGTAAAGAGTACAAAAGAAATGATACGTTATACGAGTATAACAGAATATATGAAACTGCAAATGGATTTTCACCCGTCATGCGATAATTCGCGTAGACAGATTATTTCCACAACAGATTAATAAGTAATGAATACGATGGGTTATTCACCAGGTATGCGTCAATCCGCACGAACAGGTTATACCCACAGATTAATAAGGAATGAATACAGAAGGGTATTCACCAGGTACGACACTCGTACTTACAGGTTATTCCCATAGAATAATAAAGGTTGAATACAAAAGGATATTCACCAGGCATGCGTCATACCGCACGGCCAGGTTATCCCCACAAATTAATACAGAATGAATAACAACCTTTATGAGTATAATATCACTTACGAACATGAAAACAAATGATATTATATGTGAGTATGAAAGAAATGATATTCCCTACCTTCGTTAACTGGATGTTACTTTCTATGAAATTTACTAACTTCGGATAATACTAGTATTCTCACAAATACTCACAATAGCCTAGCACACTAAGAGAACTTAAGAAATTTAGAGAGAGAGAGGAAGTATAGGTAATGAAAGTGTGAAAATTTCTTAAGCAAACTCTCCCTATTTATAGGAAAATCAAGGTGAGGGCATTTTGGTCTTTTCCCCATATTCTTTTAATATCATCCATTCATTTTTTCTTCCATTAATATCATCCATCCATTTTTTCTTCCATTAATATCATCCATCCATTTTTTCTTCCATTAATATCATCCATCCATTTTTCTTCCATTAATATCATCCATCCATTTATTCAAAAAGATTAATCCATTATCAAAAGATAATTCCATTATCAAAAGATAAAACCATAAAAAAATAATTCCATTATCACATTAAATCCATTTTTCTGTATTATTGTGTTAAATGTATTAATATCACATATAGCATATACTCGCAATACTGACAACCAGATTATTCCTAGGAAATAGGGGGTCTTCCATATAGACGACGCGCAATTAAATAACCCCTTTTCTCGACAGAATTTCTAGACATTGTCAATAATGCTAAACTATCATATCAAATAATATGTGTTACAGTGTCGTGACAAATAATATAAAATATTATGCAGATACTACTGTAACAATTATTGAATCAAGATACTGTGCAATTGCTACTTTATCAATTATTGAATCAATAATATAAAACACTGTGGAACACCGTGTGCTACTGTAGAATACCGTGTACTACTGTGGAATAACGTGTGCTACTGTGGAATAGCGCGTTTTACTATTTTTTTTATCACCGGGTATTTCAACAGTTATCGGTTAAAGTTTTGCCGCCAATTTCTATCACTTTCTATATCCGACAGAAGGAATATTCCCCGACATACTAGTTTGACTTTTTGTATAAATGAATAGTATATTCGTATGAATAGTACTTTCGTATTTATACCGTATAATTTTCGTATCCAGCTTATATAAACGTTATGACGTAATTCGAAGATCGAAGAAAATTTAAAAGCGTTTTAGCGTGAATAGTACCCCATGAATAGTGATCACGTGAATAGTGATTTAGCGTTATTACTAGACATTTCAATTGTCACATTTCACTAGTAACTTTATCATTATCGATTTAACACCTTTCTGTTTAAAATAATAATAAGAAGAAAATTAAATTCTATTTATTAAAATTTTCGGGGTCTTACATCATGTGTTGGTATTTATTAATGAAATAAATTGTCATATTGTATAGGGGAAGTTATGAACGTGTAGGAAAAAGAATCGCTCGAAAATACTTTGTAGAATGAAAGTTATGCGTGTTAGAAATTTGTATGTCAAAACTGAAATTAGGATACAAGGGCCATGCGCAAAGGCGCTGGCTAGCAACGCAGCTGCGCCACATATATAGTAAGTCAACACAGAGGCACTGGCCGGTAGCTGGGCGCTAGGCGCAGGGTTGGGCGCATGCTGTCAAGTGTTGTTGGCACGTCGTGCGACATTGTGCGTTCTAGGGCATTTGGAGCATTCTAAGTTATTTTTCGAACATTGTATTGTTATGTATTGAAATTTAATTCATACTAAAGATTAATTAGAGTATACTAAGATTGTAAAGTCATGATTATGACTAATTGTATGTCGGCCTAATATATTGCGTAGCTATACGAAAGACAAGATATTAGCGTAAATATAGAAGACGCTATCAGACAAGTTATTCTATTCCTTTGTACTCCGTGCAACAACATGTTTATAAATTGTGGAATTTTATTTGCTATATGAAGTTCATTATATATTGTGAAATCGTTTATTGATAAGAGTTATTTGTCATTTGTTTCGGCGTAATTCAAAAATTGAGTTATTACTTTAGGAATAATTATTGATGACATATTGAATTGTTATAACTCTTTATTTGAGTTGAGTTTATTATGTCAAACCAAATTATTTTGGGGCGGAATCTGTAAGTTATTAACTGAGTTGAACAACCCTTATTCATGGGAGAAATTATGATGTGTCAGGTAACCGACTCTTATATTGTTGAAAACAAAAGTTGTGAGTATAGAAGGTGTTGTGCATAACATAGGATATTGTTAGGTTGATCCCCTTATAATATCTACGAGAGTTCTCTATCTATATGATTGATGGACAAAACTGGAGAGTTCCAAGTCTTTATGACGGACGAACATTATTAGTTCTTGGTTTAACAACCCTTAGTTTACTATTACGAACAATTATTGATATCTTTTGTTGAACTATTCATTCCTTTGAATCTGATAAGTGTGAGGTCTCTTATGTGTTATGTGTTAGACTTGCTGAGCTATTTTATGCTCATTCTTGCGAATAAAATCTTATTTGCAGTTAAGGAAGAATTACCAGCAGAATCTAGCAATAAATAAAAAGTGAAAGAAGAATTGTTAGGTCAAGAGAGATTATTGTTGTTGGCTTCTTTTAATCTAATAGAAAGAAAATTATAATGACTTTGGAAGATGAATAAAGAGAATTATTGCTGGATTTGTTTAGAAATGTATTGTTTGTATACTTTACATTTAAGCTAGTAGATGTAGAAGTCATTTAACTATGCTAGATTAACATTATTGGCAATGTCTAGAAAGTTCTGTCAAGGAAAGGGGTTGTCTAATTGAGCACCGCTTTAACGAAAAACCCCCTCTTTCTTGGGAACTGACTGGTTGCGAATATTAAAAGTCTAGGTTAGATAAATGATGTTAAAGTTGAGAAGAAGGGTTTAGTGTTGGATTGGAGTCGATGGAATACAAGAAGAATGTAGTTATAATAGAAAATTACAAGGTTTACGATTCTGGAAGAAAGATTGTGTTATAAGTTTTTAATTAACGAGTTTTTACTAAGTATATTCTTGGTGAATGTTATGGAAGATGTTGGATATCGTCAGTACCAGATCTGCTGTAGTAAGTACACGGATTTGGGGGCATGACATTTTGGTATCAAAGCCGTTGACTATAGTTCTAGGGTAAGAGTACCTTAGGATATAATCTTGAGAAATCAGAGCAGTAGATTATAGCTCTAGGGTAAGAATACCTTAGGATATAATCTTGAGAAACTAGAGCAGTAGATTATAGCTCTAAGGTAAGAGTACCTTAGGATATAATCTTAATAGAATTAATAAAAACAGAGATAAACAAACTCATAGAGAGTTCTTGTGTGAGAAAAGATGAAATTTAGAAATATGTTGAGAACATTTCTTATATTTTGTGATATGTATATATGTGTAGTAGTATTTATGTGTTGTTTTTTTTTAATATAGAAAATGGTGCCAAGAAGAAGATCGCAGTCGGAGATAAATAGTGAGGGGGAACAAAGTGATTTAACCCTATGTAGCAATTTGTAGACTTACTATTAGGGGCACTGCAAAATCTTCCCGTAGTAAACCAAAACTCACATGCAACACTTAGTACGTCGTTTAAAGACTTTAAGGGTGTAGAACCTCCCGAGTTTAAGGGAACCACCGAGCCAATAGAGGCTCAGGGATAGAGAAAACGTTTGTCATAGCTAGGGTCGACGAAGACCAAAAGACGGTCTTTGTCACATATTTAATAAAGGGTGAGACTAACTTCTGGTGGGAAGCTAACCAAGCTCGAGTGGGGGAGGGAATAGTGTCTTGGGATAAATTCAAGGAGTTATTATTCAAGAATTATTTCCCAAAAAGAATGCAGGGACGTATGGAAGTACGGTTCCTAAAATTAAAACAGGGGGACATGCCGGTTCTCCAGTATACGGCCAAGTTCAACGAACTAGCAAGGTTTGCTTCACATCAAGTTGATATGGAGGAACATAAGATAAGGAGGTTTAAACAGGGTTTAAAACCCTAGTTGTGTAATAAGTTGTCGGTGCTCTAGATTGAGACCTTTGCTCAAATTCTAGAGAAGGCAATAATAGCAGAAGACCGAAATGAGGCCTTGAAAAAGTTTAAGAAGAATAAGTCAGGGGGAGGAAACTCCATAGGAGAGAGTAGTACGGGAGGGGCTAATAATAGTAATAATAAAAGGAAGCAGAGTAATAATGATAATAATGAGGAAGAGGGAGAAAACAAAGAAAAAGTAGAAGCATGTAACACATGTGGTAAGAACCACATGGAAGGATGTTTGAGGGGTATGAATGTATGTTATAACTGTGGATAGGAGGGGAACTTTGCTACTAAGTGTCCAAGTCCTAAGAAGAGAGGGTGTTTTAGCTGTGGAGCTCTAGACCATCAGGCGAGAGATTTCCCGAAGAAAGAAGCGAAATGATCATGAGCAATCAAGAAGCTACGTGGGAGCCTAAAGAGAAAATGAAAGAAAATTACCCGTATTTTGTTTACTTAGTACGTACTTAATTTCGGGGACGAAATTCTTATAAGGAGGGGTGAATCACTACCAACAAATGGCCTTTTGTGATGGCTCAATTTCATCATATAAATTCAAAAAATCATCACAAAAGGTTTTTGTGATAAATTTAGCCGTCACGAAGGCCATCTTGTATACCCCCATCATGAAAGCCTTTTTGTGATGGTTTTGACAATCACGCAAATGCTTAATGCTTTTGTGATGATTAATACAATCACATTAACACATAATCTATTGTGATTGTCAAACCCATCACAAAAAACACATGACTTTATGGATCAAATGTAAGAACGTGAATCTCTTTTTATAAATAATTTATTTTAATATATTAACTGTATCAAATGATACTTGTAAGATTCGAACTCTCCCTCCATTTGCAAACTAAATAACAAGTATTACCACTACACCAAAACCCAAATTATGATTGTAATTTTAAAACAAAATATAAAAAGAAACATATGTGAGTTGACTTACTAAACAAAATTATTCCCACATAAGATTTGGTGATTGCAATAGCAGTCACAAATACTCTATAATGATAGTAAAATTAGTCATCACTGAGAGCAATCATATATTTTATTATTTTGTGATGGCTTGGAAATTCTATCACAAAATACTTTCTTTTTGTAATTGCAAATAAAAGTCGTCACAAAAATCTATCTTTTTTAGTAATTGTTATGACCGTCATAAAATATTGTTTTGATTATTTTTTCATTAAAATATTGATGATAGCTTAAATGCAATCACAAAAAGAGTATATCTATAAGTGATGACTTAGTGCGTCACAAAAAGAAATTTTATTTTGCGTGAAAATTTTGGTGATTGACATGGTTATCACAATTATAATATATTGATGGCCATCACTAAGAGCCATCATATATATTACTATTTTGTGATTGCTTAAAATGTCCATCACAAATTATTATCTTTTATGATTGCTTTTAAAAACTGTTAGAAAGTTCTGTCACGTATTCTTATTTTTCTAGTAGTGAATGTAATATTCTGAATCCTTATAAGATTTGTAATGTAACCTTATATGATTAATAAAGGTTGTTTTAGTGACTGAAATTTATGTGTTGTGTGATTGAATGTGTGTGGTTTCATTATATGTACGATTATAGAAAATTTTTGCAAAACATAAGTACGAAACCACTATTCATAAGAACACTAAATCACTATTCATAAAACGTAAAGTCAACTTTAAAAAAGTCAGCAATTTTTGACTAACAGGATTAGTTAGGAAAGCTAACTAATGTGCAAACTATAAGCTAACTAGATAGTAATCTAAGTTTGGAGAATTAACCTAAGGGTTAAGACCTGAAGGTTGAAACCTAAGGGTTATAACCTAATGGGTTAAATCCTAGATATAAATCACTATTCACTAATACGAGTATAGTACGAAATATTATATGGGTAGAATACAAGAATAATACGAATATAATAGGATTCGGTTAGGGTGTAAATAAAGTAGGGATATTTTGGCCAATATGGAAATATGCAATACTTATATAGTTTATGAGTATGAACTCTTGTCTTGCAAGTGCAAGTGGACAAGTTGTGCTTGTTAGCTTTGTGTGTTGTCAAGCTTGGAGATGTGAGATGTGGCCAATTAATTTGCTTATGGTGTTGGCTTGTTTTAAGAGGTAAGATGTAGCCAATTAATTTGCTTATTATGTTGGCTTGTTTTGAGAGGTGAGATGTGGCCTCTTGTTTTGCAACACAATTGTTGCAAAAGACAAGTTGGTAGGCCATGGCACAAATGGCCTTGTTGGCCAATTGTGTGTGGTGTGTTGTGGCTCTTTGTGAGCCATGACAAGATGGCCTTATTGGCCACTTAGGTTGGTTGTGGTTTGATGACCATTATGCCCTAAGTCTTGGATTGCCTATAAATAAAAGGCTCCTCATTCATTAGTTCTTGTTCATTTTCACAAGAATCCAAAGAGAAAAGTATAGTAATATCAATTGTTAATTGAGAGGAAGAAATCAAGTTTTGCTTAAATCAAGATAATTATAAAGCTTGTAACTACAAGCGGTATATTAAAAACTTGTTTCTAAATTATGATTTTTTAGTATAATAGAAGTCATTACATGCTAAGTTGTATATATTGTTAAGTCATCAATCATGATAAACTAACTAGTTGGTAGACTATTAAAATGAAATACCTTAAGTAAAACATGACTATGCATGTTAGTATAAATTAGTTTAAATAAGCTAGCCTCCTAATAGAATCATTAGTCAAATGGATCAAGTAAAGCATGATTATATGTTATTGTTAATCGAGTAAGTTATGTTAATATTTAAGTCATTAAGTATGCTAAATTTGCTAAATTAATGCTTTAGACATTTAATCAACCAAAGTTAGGTTTAAAACTATGAAAACCCTAGTTTTGATAGCTTTTGCAAGAGGCATGCAGCCTCATGTGTTGGTATTTATTCATGAAATAAATAGCCATTTTGTATAGGGGGAAGTTACGAACGCATAGAAAAAAGAATCGCTCGAAAATACTTTGTAGAATGAAAGTTATGCGTGTTAGAAATTTGTATGTCAAAACTGAAATTGGGATACATAGGCCAAGCGCAGAGGCGCTGGCTAGCAGCGCAGCTGTGCTGCACATAGAGTAGGTCAGTGTAGAGGCGTTTCCCTAGAGCACAAAGGCGCTAGCCAGTTGCTGGGCGCACGTTGGACGCGTTCTGGGCCCTAGGCGCAGGCTACTGGGTGCAGTTGGCACTCCTTGCGGCGTTGTGCGTTTTAGGGTGTTTTGAGCGTTTTAAGTTATTTTTCAAATATTGTATTATTATGTATTAAAATTTAATTCATACTAAAGATTAATTATAGTATACTAAGATTGTAAAGTCATGATTATGACTAATTGTATATTGACCTAATATATTATGTAGGTTATACGAAAGACAAGATATTAGCGTAAACATAGAAGACACTATCAGGCAAACTGTTTTATTCCTTTACACTTCGTGCAACAATATGTTTATAAATTATGAAATTTCTTTTTCTATATGAAGTTCATTATATATTGTGAAATCATTTATTGATAAAAGTTATTTGCCATTTGTTTTAGCGTAACTCGAGAATTGAGCTATTCATTTAGGAATAATTATTGATGAGATATTGAATTGTTATAACTCTTTATTTGATTTAAATTTATTGTGCCAAACCAAATTTTTTTGGGCCGAAATCTGTATATATGTTAGTAACTGAGTTGAACAACCCTTATTCATGAGGAAAATTATGATGTGTCGGGTAACCGACTCCTATATTGTTGAAAACAAAAGTTGTTAGTATGGAAGGTGTTATGCATAACATAGGATATTGTTAGGTTGATCCCCTTATAATATGTACGAGAGTTCTCAGTCCTTATGACTGTTGGACAAAACTGGAGAGTTCCAAGTTTTTATAACGGACGAACATTATTAGTTCTTGGTTTAATAACCCTCAATTTACTATTACGAACAATTGTTGATATTTTTTATTGAACTATTCATTCCTTTGAATCTGAGAAGTGTGAGTTCTCTTATGTGTTATATGTTAGACTTGTTGAGCTATTTTATGTTCATTCTTGCGAATAAAATCTTATTTGCAGTTAAGGAAGAATTACCAGCAGAATCTGGCAGTAAAGAGAAAGTGAAAGAAGAATAGTTAGGTGTAGAGAGATTATTATTGTTGTCTTCTTTTGATGTAATAGAAAGAATATTGTAATGACTTTGTAAGATGAATAAAAAGAATTATTGAAGGATTTGTTTAGAAATGTATTGTTTGTATACTTTACATTTAAGCTAGTAGATGTAGAAGTTATTTAACTATGCTAGATTAATATTATTGGCAATGTCTAGAAAGTTCTGTTAAGGAAAGGAGTTGTCTAATTGAGCACCGCTTTAACAGAAAGTCCCATCTTTCCTGGAAACTGATTGTTTGTTAATATGGAAAGTCTAGGTTAGATAAATGGTGTTGAAGTTGAGAACAAAGGTTTAGTGTTGGATTGGAGTCTATAGAATACTCAAAAGAATGTAGTTGTAATAGAAAATTGTAAAGTTTACGATTCTGTAACAAAGATTGTGTTATAAGTTTTTAATTACCGAGTTTTTACCAAGTATATTGTTGGTGAATGTTATAGAAGATGTTGGATCATCAGCACCAGATCTGCTATAGTAAGTACACGAATTTAGGGGCATGACAGTACCAGCTTATGCTATATGGGTGAGATATGGGGATATGTAATGCAGGGTAACCCAAGGAATAAGGACTCACCCATGGTTCAGACATAGTAGATTGGTGTGTAGATGGTGTTATAATTGGGGTGTGAATTTGTGAAGCCACATAAGGCCTAGAAGCTAGGTTTAGTGTGGAGATGTGAGAATTTCCACTAAGGAGTGGGTTAGGAGCAGTCCCAAATTTTAATTGAGGCATAGATCTAGGGTTTGGAGAAGAAATCTGGGGAGAATTACAGGGGAGTAGGAGTAGGAGTAGGGGACTCATTAGCAATAGAAGAAAAGGAAATAGGGACGGTTACCTTAGAGTTCGTAGAACGTTCTTTTTCCATCCGAGTAAACACAGCTAAAACCTTTGTTAGCTTTTAAGAGACCTCTTCATTCGAAATTTGGAACTGCTGGTTTAGGGTTGCAAGCTGTTCACCCATCTGCCATATCTGCTCTTGTGAGTGTTCACGGTTTTTGTGCAGCAGCTCTTGAAACTGGTCTAACCTTCCCTCTAGTGCTTTAAGATCATTTTCATGTTTCTGACGGCTCACTCTAGAGGTGGTGTCCCCATGAAGCCCAGGGATGTTCTGATACCACTTTGTTATGATATCAGCATTAAATTTATAAAAAATGGCAGTTCAACTATGGAAAATTAATTGCAGAGAAAGAAAAATAAAGTGGAAGGAGGTTTTATAGATTTTCTCATGCAGCGCTCTGTATAAGATAATGCTAATATCATCCCAAGACCTAACAACTATGGCGGTGCTAACAACCTCACCAATTAACAGTCGACACGTAACACAAATAAAAAGAATTGAACTAAGGCTAAACGAATGTGTTTTGCTAACATGCCTTCACTACTTAATATGCCAATAAAGCTATCATTTAGGATGTTGTCAATACTCTGAAATTCAGTTTTTTGATTGGGAATGGCGTACATCTTCTTACGAGGCTGCAGTTCAAAGGATTTGGGAATTCTCCCAAGGTGCTGATTAAGAAATCCAAATGCATAAATACGTATAATTATACGTGTATAATTATATAATCCAATCTGAACCTGCAATTGACAAAAGCAAACAAATCTTAATAAAATAAAAGGCCCAAGATTCTACAGTCATTTAAAATTGTACAATTTCTTATTTAACTTGTCTCTCTGAATTTATTTTTATGTTTTATTTGTTTGAAATTATGTATCATTGAGTAAAAGTTTAGTCTCTTTCTTATGTTCTTGTTTCCAGATTTTGACTAGCAACGATGTTAAATTACTGTTTCACCCGCTACACGAGTATTTATTTGTGTCCTTACATGTGGTATTTGTCATTATCTGTGTAATATTTTTGTACAAGAGGAGAATGATAAACTTTGGAAATTTTACAAATAGATTACTGGTGCTTTAAAGAAATTTTGTACATGATTTTGGTAGGTTTAGCTTCTTATTGATGGTTGTCATAAGTATTTTATTTGGTTTTTGGCTCTTATTTAGTTACTTGACAGATTCCTCGTTGATCCTCCATTTTTTGAGATTTGTATTTGATCCAGGATTAATAATGCTGCTAACTACAAGAAGTTCCTACATAGATCATCAGTTGAAGTCAAGTTTGAGATTTCTTTTCTTTCTTTTACTTGTTTTGTTATCTTTGCGATGTGGTTTATTACTCATTACAACTATCCTTGAGGACAAGGATGTTTTGAAGGGGTAGGAAATGTTACGACTTTAATAGGATAGTGGTAGGAATATTAGAAATAGTCTTTTATGCCATTTATCTTGGTATTAATAGGATGTAAAGTCTTCCTTTGAAAACAAATGAATGAATGAAATGAAAGAAAAATATACTTTCTTCCCTGTATTCTTTCTCTCTCTAAATCTTCTCTCTTAGTGTATAATTTTTGGAGTTATTACAAGAGATTCTAAAATCTTGCTTCATATACACACAAAAAAACACAATAAAATAACATTTATATAAAATTCAGTTATGGTGCCAAAAGAAAATATCATGATAACTTACCAACAAATTGAATAAATTAAACTATTATAGTAAATTAAAACTTATATCTTTGTCTTCACTATGATTTGCTTCTAAATTAGGGTTGCAATTGCATCTGTACATTAGTGGAGGAATCAACATAGTTTCCTTCTTTGTTTATAACTAGTGATTTTGAAATCATTTCAATTTTCTTTCTTGTCCTTTTTTGAGCTAGTAATTTTGAAATCATTTCAATTTTCTTTCTCGTCCTTTTTTGAATGGTTGGTGGTTTAAAACAAGGAACGAGGCTAGTGATAAGAATTAATTATGGTTTTACCTTTTTTTCTTATTTTTTGCTAATTCGGGGGTGGGGGGTAACCCAAGGGGGTAGCCCAAGACCTCTTGCTTTGCAAGAGGCCTGGGGTACCAATTGAGCCAAGGTCAGTTGGTAAACCTTTTTTCCTTGGAAGGGCATGGAAAGAGATCTCTAGAACTTCTTAAGAACACAAGTGTCTCTATTCAAAGCCAGAGGAGTCTACTTTTAGCTAATATTCAATAATTTTAGATTTCTTATATGATTTTTAGTTTTTTGAGCTTACGATGATTAAATCTCTGTTGCTTCATCATCTCAAGGAAGTTGCTAGCACTTCTTTTCATTCATGTTTTCATATAATCTTATGGGCAGAAGGAGCTTGTTGATATTGTAGTTATGCAGTCACTTTGGCTCTTGGACCTGTATGTATATACCAAGTCTGATTCTCATCTATTTTTATATTTTTTTCACATGAGAAAGAAGCAAAGAAGGAAGCTTTTAAGAAGTACTTAGAGTCTATTGGAGTTCTTGATGCTTTGACCAAAGGTTTCCTCAGTTTTAAGTCTTAAATTTTTCTTTTGTCAAAATTACAATTTAATCAGGGGCCTTTTATTTTATTAAGATTTGTTTGCTTTTGCTCTTATTTTATTATGTTACTGTTGAGATGCAATTTTGGTAGTACATTTTTCAGGTTGCTTTCATGGCAGGTGGTAGAGTGTCCAGATCTCGTGTTCGCAGTTCTAATGACCCACAAATTGATGAAAATAATGATAATGAGACCCATACCAATGATTTTCATGCCGATGAACCTCATGCAAATGAAGCTCGTGAAGATGAACCTCATGCAAATGACGAAACCATTGATGAGAATGATTTAGGTATCATGCATATATCTGCATTTTTGAATAGGCCTGAGATAGCAATATGCTTCATAATTTCCATTTTAGATTTAATGCCTACTTTGATTGTGCATTGTGTTTGTGCCTATTCCATTCAGTTTGAGATGATTTTGAAAGTTGCAGTAGGTTCGTGTTAAATTATTGCTGAAGAACAGAAACAAATTTACTTAATCAAACCTGTTATCTAATTTATATATGAAAGAGATTTAGTTGGTTTGTGTTTGCCATTACCCAGATTTCCAAGTCCAAAATAAAGAAAGAACCTATGTTTGCTTATTGCTGACATTTAAGTCTACCATTTTCTGTTGTTTGTTTCTTAGGAAAGTCTATAATTCAAATTGAGTTGAGTTCCATTATAAGATATTATCTGTTTGTTTCCTTATATGATTCATATGTTTTTGGGTATTAAGTCTACTTTATTCCCCCCTTTATTTCCACCTTATCTCCAGTCATCCATTCCAGTTATTAGTTACCAAATAACCTTTTCGTGATGTTTAGAGACTGCCACAGCTTATGCTTTTCGGGTTTTATTTTTAGCTGGAGTTTAATAGTGAATGAATTTATTTGATCAAAATGTAGAAGACTGAGAACAAGAACTTTCTTTGTTAGATCAACAACTTAGAAATTTTGTGCTTTCTCTAAAGTCAGACTACTGGCTAGATCGAATGAAACGAAAGAGTCTTGTACTTTAATAGATTATTATTCTTGTTGGGGCTTGGTTTTATGGGCCCAGACGGTTCAGAGGGTTTGATCCTGTGTGAAGGAATTTTTCCTACGTGGAGGTATACTCTAATTGGGATATTTGACAGTTAAGGAATCTATAGTCCTAACTGTATGTAACTTCTAATGACTAAGAAAAGAGTCAAGGTTATATTCGACTTCCTTTCTTTAACGAGATTGACTTCTAGCCTATTATCAAGGTTCTAAAAGGCACTAGGCGGGAGGCAGGAGGCGGGCGGGCGGAGGGGGCCTAGCACCTAGGGGGCCTAGGCTGAGCCTAGGCGGGATTTTTATTTTAAGTCAATTTTAATATTTTATCTTACATTTATCCAAACAAAACAATAATATAAAGCAAAACAATCTATAATAAAGATAATAAAGGCCTTTGCTTAAAGTTCAAACACATATCCATATTGCCAATGTCAAAGTTCAAATACAAACATGCAATTGTTCAAAGTTTAAACACAAACAAATAATCAAAAATACAAACAAATAGTCCTCATCTCCATATCCCTCTATATCTCTAACTCTTCTTCTCTATATCCCACCAAGATAATGTCCCCATCAGACTCATACTCATACTCCTTCAAGATAATGACCCACGACGTTATTTTGTAGCTTAGTTATTAAAATAAAAATAAAAATAAAAAAATAATTGTAGCCCTAATTATCCTCCTAGGCCACGCTTAGGGGCCTAATAAGTGTGTGTGTGTGTGTATTGGAAGAATTAAACAGAGAATAATGTTTATCATTCAATCAGTATGGCTTCCTCATTACAATTTTTCCAGTTTTCATCTCTCTTTCAAGATAATATTATACAGCTGTCAAATTCATAAGAAAAAGATTAAATTAATGACAAATCAATCAACATTTTGCCTAGTTTCATCATCAAATCCACTTTTAAGGGAGAAAAGTTGTAACTATAAAAAATAAATAAATAAATTATTATTATAAATAAAGAGAAAGATAGATGTTAACGCTTGATTCTATCCGCGCGTTCAACTAACTCGACGGACGGGTACCTGCACAAAAGTCCCAATGGCTTAGGCTGTTTGTAGACTCCTCCGGTGTGAGAGTAAGTAATAGGTTCAAGGTATGTTAACAATGGAGGTCAAATATTTAGTAGGTGAATAGTGTCTTACCTTACCTTCATTGTTCTTTGGGTATTTATAGGATTCACTTGGCTACTTACTACCCCTATTAGGAGTGTTCTGCCTAGAATCCTTATCGGACCCGAATTCAATTACCTTGATCCAATGAGAGTATTAACTAGTAAGGAACCACAAGGGTTTAGAACTCTTACCCAAGCCTTTTCGGACTAAAGAGTCCTCTTATAACTTACTAAGTATGATGGGTCTTTGGGCCGAGCCCAAGATGAGGAGCCCGATCAGCCCATGAGGATATATATCCGAACATTGCCCCCTACTCCCTGAGTATAAGACATGTACTGGGGAGTAAACTGGAGGCTCTAGTAGTCCGAGAATGAAAGTCAATATTGAATTGGCTTAACTCTACAGCCCATGCTGCTAATCTTCCTGAAGATTCGTGCCGGTACAATACTTTCCGAAGGGGTTGATCTGTGAATACAGTGATTGTTCTCCCTTGGAAGTAATGTCGAAGCTTCCGACTAGAAATGACCAGTGCGTAAGCCAACTTTTCTAGGTTTGGATACCTTGTTTCTGCATCCCGAAGAGCATGGCTTACGTAGTAGACCGGCTTCTGTCCCTGTGAATCCTCCTTGATTAAGGCCGATTTGACCGCTAATTGTGTTGCGGATAGATATAACTATAAATCCTCTTCAGGGAGAGCCTTACTGAGGATCGGAGGAGAGGAGATATATCGCTTAATCTATTCAAAGGCATTTTGACATTCTTCAGTCCAAACAAATGTTTTCTGGTTCTAAGCTCCTTTTAGTATGTTGAAGAAAGGGAGACATTCCTCTGCTGATCGGGTAACAAATCTTCGAAGAGCAGCAAGTCTTCCAGTTAACCATTGGACGTCTTTAAAGTTCCTTGGGGACTGCATCCCAAGAATAGCCGATATTTTCTCGGGATTCGCCTCTATCCCTCTTCGGCTAACCATGTATCCCAAAAATTTGCATGACCCAAGACCGAAAGTGTACTTGGCGGGGTTAAGTCTCATATTGTGGGTCCTGACATTCCGGAAGCATTCTTCGAGATCTAACAGGTGGTCTTCATCCCCCATGCTTCGAAAAATCATATCGTCCACATAGACTTCCATGTTTCTTCCAATCTAATCTCTGAACACACTATTCATCATCCGTTGATAAGTTGCCCCGGCGTTGATGAGACCGAAGGACATGACTTTATAGGCGTAGATTGTTCGGTGTGTGATGAAGGATGTCTTCGGGATATCTACTTTGTACATGGCAATTTGGTTATAGCCGAAAAAAGCATCAAGGAAGCTCATTAAAGTGTGTCCCGAAGTGGAATCGATTAGCTGATCGATGTTCGGGAGAGGATAATAATCTTTCGGACACGCCTTATTTAAATCTGTGTAGTCCACACACATCCTCCACTTCTCGTTATGCTTTTTCACCAGCACCACATTGGCGAGCCATTCTGGATAAGTTATTTCAAAAATAAAGTTAGCAACCAATAACTTCCCAATTTCTTCATTAATTACCTTTTGTCGTTCGGGGGCTATATTCCGCCTTTTCTGTTTGACGGGCTTGTAGTTAGGATTAACACTCAGTTTGTGCTCGACCACACTCCTGTCTATCCCCGGCATATCAGCTGGAGTCCATGCGAAAATATCTTAGTATTCTCTTATTAAGTCAATGAGCTTGGTTCTGACGACCGTCTGTAAACCGGTGCCGATCTGTATTGTTTTCATGTTGTCTTCCTGAAACAACGGTATCTCTTTGGTCTCTTCAGCAAGCGTTGCTATCGGCTCCGAGCCACCTTTCGTAAATGGTTCTAGCTCAATCTTCATTGTAGTTTTCTATTTACTGACCCCTACGGAAGTCACTTGAATAGTCTGAAGATAACATCTCCGAGATAGGTCTTGATCCCCAGCAACTTCGTCGATCCCATACTCGGTTGGGAATTTTATATTTAAGTGAGGAATCGAGGTGACTACTTTTAGGGCTAACAGGGTTGTTCTTCCCAAGATAGCATTATAATTACTTTCTACCTTGACTACATAGAATCTTATCATGATAGAAGCCTGTTTCGGAGGTATGCCGAAGATCGCTGGTAACTCAATCGTCCCTGCTATTCGGACTGGGTTGTTTCTGAAGCCATATAATGGGGACTCGTTGCAGATCTCCAGCTTCCTTCCCCCTAGATCCAACCGATTGTATGCATGATTGTAGAGTACATCGACTGAACTCTTGTTGTCTACCAGCATCCGTTTCAAATCCATGGTTCCCACTTGAGCCGTGATGACCAGAGCATCCTGATGTGGTGTGACTATTCCCGGGGGGTAATCCTCATTGAAGAAGGTTATGGGTTCGGTTGCGGTAGTCCGAGGCTATCCAGATAGTTGGTGGACTTCTCTGCTGAAGGCTTTTATTTTTCTGTTAGACAAGGCCGATATCGGTCCACCAGAGATAACATCTACGACTCCCTTTGTAGCTCCCGAAGGTGGTGGTGGCGCTATCCGATCAAAAGGACTTGGTTTATACTGATCGGGACGTAATAGTCCAGATTACCTTTTCGCACTTGCTTTTTTAAAAAATCCTTCAACTGATAGCATTCCTCAGTGTCATGCCACTTGGCTTCATGGTAATTATAATATCTGTCTCCGTTCTTCTGCCTGGAGAAGACTCGGATCTTCGGGGACTTTTCATAGAAAGGCTGATTTTTGATTTCCTTGATAATAACGGCTCTACTCAAAGTTAGAAGAGTGTAATCTTTGTCATTGTCTCTATTTCCTCGGTCCTTCGAGCCATCATTCTTTCGTTGCCGATTATTATGAGAGTCCTTCTTGTCATTCCCTTTGTTGTGGGTATACTTTTTATCGGCGTCTTCGCCTCGGGGGTCTCTCTGGTGAAAATCACCTGTACCTTTTGAGGCGCCCCGAAGATTGGCAAGCGCCTCTTTCAACTCAACAAACTTGTCAACTTTATCGTAGACTTCGGGCAAGGACTCGGGTGCCTTAAAGATGATTTCTTCAATCAACCTACTGGATTTGTCTACGTTTAATCCCATAGTTAAAAAATGGATAACCTACTTCGGATCTATGTCATTGACTTTGAATACGGCTTCTCAAAATCTTTTAATATATTGTCGAAGTGTTTCATTCGACCTTGTTTAACCTGCATAAGGGACGTGATCGTCTTGGCACGTCTTTTGTTACTACCGAAGCGGGTGTGAAATTGTTCTTATAAATCATCCCATGAGCATATAGATGCAGGGGGAAGGGAGATGACCCACTCTCGAACGATTTTCTTCAGGGTGGACAGGAATAGGCGGCACATGGCTACCTCATCATGACCATGAAATAGCATGGCCTATTCGAAAGTGAAAGTATGGTCGTGGGGATCCCCGGTTCCGTCGTACATCTCCAAGTTCGAGGGAACATTATTATTTCTATCAATCTTTGCGTTAGTAAGGTCTCTGGTAAAAGGAGAGGCCCGAGGCTTCTTTGTTCCTGGAGGTTGATTCACAACCCTTCGGGGAGATGATTCTTCAGTGCAACTCCTTTCGGTGCTTCGTCGGGAACTTTCGCGACGGTCTCTTCTTGATGGTGACCGGGCTCGTTTTCTTAGATCCCTGGTATAGATGGATTTAGATTGGACCGAACTATTGTCTCGATGTCGCCTAGGAGGTCAGTCGTCTCTTCGTCGGTGGGGTGTCGAGCGGGAGGCCGAGCCTCTCTGGCTCAACAGGTTTTGCCCAGCTTCATTCAATTCCATATACTGTTTATCTAGCTCTTCTTGCTGGATATCGAGAACCTTTTTTCGGTCAAGAATTTGTTGGAGGCGTTATTCGCTTTCTACTACTGTCTCGCGGTGTGATCGAGATTGGGTCGGTCCATCATGATGGCTTCGCTGTGATCGTGAAGTCGCCATGCGAATTGTTTTGGTTGACCCCTCCTTCTAGCGCCAATGTTAACGCTTGATTCAATCTGCGCGTTCAACCAACTCGTCGGACGGGTACCTGCATAAAAGTCCCAATGGCTTGGGCCGTTTGTGGACTCTTCTGGTATGAGAGTAAGTAATAGGTTCAAGGTATGTTAACAATGGAGGTCAAATATTTAGTAGGTGAATAGTGTCGTACCTTGTCTTCATTGTTGTTTGGGTATTTATAGGATTCACTTAGCTACTTACTACCCCTATTAAGAGTGTTCTGCCTAAAATCCTTATCGGACCCGGATTCAATTACCTTGATTCAATGGGAGTATTAACCAGTAAGGAACCACAAGGGTTTAGAACTCTTACCCAAGCCTTTTCGGACCAAAGAGTCCTCTTATAACTTGCTAAGCACATGAGGAAACAATAGACATATATATATAGATATAGATATATATATATATATATATCTTGCCGAGCCCAAGATGAGGAGTCCGATCAGGCCCATGAGGATATATATCCGAACAATAGACATATATATAGACAGACAGGCAGAAAAAGGAAATCAAGGAAAAAGCATATCATTGTGTGGTTTCAAACTCTGTAGATGAACTTCTTTTCACTAATAATAAAGATGTGATGCTGAGTTGGTCCTTTTTAAGGCAGAAACTAGTTTGGATGGAGCCAGCAGCCCTTTTAAAATATTCTGCATGCCTTCATTTATGAAAGAACTTCTGTTTGCTCATACTTCTTGATCTCATTCTTCTGAAATAACAGTCATTTCCTTCACACTGGTCATAGGGAAGGGTTACTCTCTATCTCTCCCTTTATATGTATCTATATGCACACACACATAATATATATAGAGAGAGAGAGATGTAACTACTGCTTAGAGATAGAGATGTTTCATTCATTTCAATCTTTCCCCTTTACCCTTTTTAAAGAAGATTATTTCTACTACTTTATTGGGTAAATTAAAGAAGATTATTACTACTAGTGTTATGTTATGTTGTGTTGGGTTTTATATGCACCTGGTCTCCAAGCACACAATAGACATTCCCATGTGTTAGTGACTCAGCCCCACACTTCACACACTACCAATCCAATACATAACAGAGTCGACATTAGAAAAGCTACTACAACTTTCACACAAATTTGCATATTTTTACTTCCAAAAAGTTAGTTTTCATACTTCTGAAATTACACGGTCAGTTTACTTTAAGGGAAGATTTCTTTCTCTCTATTTTAGGTTCTCGAGCTAAGAAGAAGCGTGGACCAACCATGGGAGCAAATTTATGGTCATATACAAGTGCACCAAAGAAAGTAATTTAAGATGCAGATGGTCAACCTGTTGGAGGAGACGCCAATAAGTTGACAACCTTTCTCGGGTGTATTGCTCGCAATGGAGAATTTTTTCCAATAAATACTCCGACATGGTCAAATATGAATTAGAGAAGTAACATAAGATTAACTGTTGTTGTTCTTCTTTGGTACAAGTGTGTATTTCAGTTGTTGGTATTGCTTTTCGCTATATGAAAGGAAGTTGAATTACAACTTCATATCTACCTTAACAGTATAAAGGTTAGAAAGTAGAAACTGACATAGTAAGCTGGTATAGCTTAACACTTATGTAAGTACTATCATATATGTTTTAAGAATCAAGATAGGAACAATAAGATTCTTTTCCTTTCTAAAATTTTCTTGGTGGGGTTCTGTGGATTTGCTTGTGCTCATGTTAATGAAGTACGTATTTTAAGTTAAGATGTGTTATTTGAATATTATTTATTTGTTCTTTTTCAGTCACATGAAAAGGAGTCTTTATTTTTTGTTTAATAGGTACCTATATGGCTTTTAAAGGAAAGCGAGATCTAGAAAGTGTAGTTGTACAACTCTTTCTGGATAAGTTGCATTTCATTATTTCCATGCTGACTTTCATCTGACCTTTGGTTAAATTACATATCTAAAGATATTTAAGGATTAGTTTTCTTTATGAAATTATGATTCTATATAGCTTCTCTGGATCCGTTGCTTTCATGTTCAGAAAGTTGTCTTATATTAATTTTCATATTTTTTTTGTCTTTTTCAGCCATGGAGATTATTAGATCATATGTCCTCCTCATAATTTGTAAAGCTCTTGTAGCCTCCAAGTTTCGATATATTTGAAACATATATGATAGTACTTACATAGTAAATTGATATATGCTGATTTGTGGTCCAATATGTAGCTGTTAAAATATTTGTTTAGGGAATTTACAGGTTCACTTGGCTATCAGTGGAAAGCTATGTTTCTTTGTTTGGATGATATTTTCTCTATCTTTTGGTATATTTTCACAATAAAAAATTATTGAGTTAAAGAAAGTTGAGGCAGTGGCTGCGAAAAATAGTAATACACAATATACGGGACAAAATGATATCCTTGCATAGGTGCTTGGACCGGAGCGACATGGTAAACTTCGATAAGGTGGAGTTGGTGCCACGGCTACAAACACTTGGGGGTCTCATAACACAAATAATAATCTATAACGTGAAAGATGAGTTAAAAATGATGCGGGAAAAAGAGATGACACTGCAAGGAAAGTGGATGCATTGCAATCGATTATTGCAGAATTACTCAAGAGATCGCCAGTTCTAAGTGCTCATTCCAACAATCAGGTGTTGCTCTCTCGCTCTCTTAATTTGTATGAATTAACAAGTTCACCTATAGTTAAATTGTTGATCAAACACTTAGTAATTAATTTGTTGGATCGATTGACAGACGGAGATAATGGTTATATTATTGAATAATTTTATAGAGGACCTATGAGATATGCCTCGTGCTGCTGGAAATACGTCTAGTTTAACTAGCTACCTACTAGTTTTGTAAGACTTTGGCGTAAACTAGTTTTGATAGTTCCACTTTGATCTCTATGTACAGTTTTGCTAGTAACACCAGTTTGGATAGTTATGTATATGTGGGTAACATAATATACTTTAATACGTAATTTTAAATGATAGACTTTCTTTGCTTTATTCTTTTAGCTGTAAATGGTGTATGTAGATTGTCATTGTATGTTTAACTTCAACTATGCTTCTTAATATGTAAAAGAAATAAACAACTATTACAAAATAATAACAATTATTTAAAAAAAATCTGGAAATGTTATAGCGACAGTCAGAAAACGTAGCAATAAAAAAAAGCAACTGACTTATACCTACGGCCACGACCGTAGCAATAGAGACTTATGGCTATGGTCGTGGCTGACACAATAGGTTATTGATAATTTATTAGTTAGACCTACAGCTACGGTTGTGACCGTTGTTACAGAACCTTTAGCGACGGTCCGACCATAGCTATAGCAGTCAGACATTCGCGCCAAAATTATATATAGCGACGGTCATGACTGTCACTATTGACATACTTTACTGACGGTCGGACCGTAACTGTAGCAGTCTAACACTCACGCCAATATTGTATATAGGGACGATCATGACCGTCACTATTGATATGCATTAGTCGTCGGTAAAAAACTTAAGCGCGTTTTTGGTCTATTTTCTAGCTACGGCCTGACCGTCGGTATAGATATGTAGGATCGTAGCTATAGGCTTTAGCGACGGCTTCTAAGGCGAAGGTCACCGACCGTCGCTATAGCCTTTAGCGATGGTCTTTTGGCCTATAGCTACGGTCACCGACTCTTGTTATAAGCCAAATTTCTAGTAGTAGCGTCCCGTGACAGAAAGAGATGTTCTTAATCCCATTTCCAGAGTCCCTTTACGGAATGACTTTCATGCTGAGAGAGAAAGGGTTAGGTCCCATGAATTTTCAGACTTTTCAACATCATCAGATAGCCAAGATCATAGACGGAGAATGGATCATCCCTACTTGCCTTAGGGAAATGCTTGTGAGGATCGTTGTCATGTTGAGCGAAACTGGCCTCCTCATCCTAGGAGGAGGGATGAAAATGTTGAACCTCAAACCTTGCCTCTTGATAGAAGTCATGTAGCACAACATGTCGCTAGAGCTAAAGCGACAACAACTCATCCTTTAAACCATCCTCCATATGTACCTCAGTTATTGCCTTTGCCTCCACCACATTTACCTCCTCTACCATTTGTATCCACCGTGGTCTTTGGACTAGGAGTATCACTACAATCTTATGTGCCAACCTCTACTGTTATAGTATCCCCAGTCGTGCCTATTGTGCAGCCGCAGCCAACCATTACCTTTTCTACCATTGAAGAGATGATCAAAAAGTCCATTGATTAGAAAAATAGGTGTGGAAAGTTAGATACTCACCCTAAATACCCTTTAAAGTTGGCCCTTACACTATATCCAGCAAAGTATAAACCCCCATGTTTTTTAGAAGTACAATAAAGTTGAAGGGAATGCTAAAGAGAATGTTACTAGATACATTAATGCCTTGGGTACCCACGCTTCTAATTTTAGCTTGCGGTTGAGAGAGTTCTCTAAGTCATTGAGTTCTCATGCCTACATTTGGTACCATTCTTTGAAACCTGGATCAATTAAAACGTGGGATGAAATGGTAAGCCTATTTTTGGGGAAGTACCGAATGGAGGGGCATCAGCATACTGTGTTGGACCTATCATAGGTGGCACAGTGCCCTGGAGAAAACCTTGTTGATTACATCATGCGTTTTTATGGAGTTGGAAACTTATACTTAGAGACTGTCCACGATAAGGTGGCCATTGCATTTTGTCTGAAGAACGTGTCCTTGGAGTACAAGCTAGCTGGTTTGGAGAATTTGGATATCACCTCTTATGAGGAGTTGATAAGGAAAACCAGGAATACCCGAGATACTGTAAAGGTTGTGCAAGCTAAAGAGGTTGAAGCTATGAGACCAAGAGAAAGAGTGGCACATGTGGTAAGTGTTGCTGAGACTGCTCAAGGCCAGGGCAAGAAACCAAATAGGAATAATAAAGATGGAAAAAGGAGGAAAAGACATGACGACATACCTGAGTATCCATGTGATATGGTCAAAGTTCATCAGATGGTGGATGAGTGGCTTGTAAATGGAACCATATCTTTGCCAACTGTGATAACACTGCCTACCCCAGAGTAGGTTAACAAACCCAACTACTGCAAGTATCATCGCCACAACGGTCATCCTTTGAGTGATTGTTGGGCTGTGAAAAGGTTCTTTGCAAGGAAGCTAGTTGCAAGGGACATCGAAATTTCTCCTCGCTAATGTCCAAAATGCACCCCTCCCTGAGCATAGGAATCAAGGTCAGGTTATGACTATCTCTATGCAAAAAGAAGGAAGCCAAGAGAATTTGGTTATGCCCATGGATGTGTCTCAACCTAGGACATATCATATGGTTGTACCTGGAGGAGCTTCTAGAACTGTGATAACCAAAACATCTGTTAATAGCACTACCTCTACTACTACCTAACCTCTTACCCACCAAGAGTTAATTGAGATGATACAGAGAAGGGACAAGATCAAGAAGTTCTTTGATGAAATGGGATTTCTTGTGAAGCAAGGAGAATGTTAGCTGAGTCTTTGACAACATACGCAACTTTGGGAGCTGAGTGTCACATGGAAGAGATTTCCTTTCAATCTGGAGACAATGTGTTCAATATTGAAGATTACCCATCTTTAGAGATCCATAATATGCCCTTGTACTTGGAGACCTTGGTTAAGGGACTAAATTCAAGCGTAGTCTCATTGATGGAGGATCTTCTATCAACATCATACCACTCACCACTTTGCAGAAGGCAGGAATTCCTAAGAAGAGGATAGTGAAGGAACCTATGGAGGTTACTGGTTTTAGAGATGGAAGAGATACTACCCTAGGCCATGTGCGAATCATGTTACAAATAGGACAATTGAAAACTAATGTCAAGTTCCATTTTATCAATGTTGATCCCTCTTATCATTTGTTATTTGGAAGACCGTGGATTCATATCTTCAAAGCAGTTCCATCCACATGTCATCAATGTTTGAAGGCCAAGTACCTAGGGAAGGATGTCACTTTGAAAGCAAGTGTGGGACCCTTTGACTAAGAGGAAGCTCATTTTATAGAAGCAACATACTTTGATGAGGTTGCTAAAGATTCATTTTCAACCATGGTGCATTCATCCAAGATGCCCACATGGGAGGAGTTGCAGAAAGATAGCTCACCAAAGTCATATGATGTGGATGATGGCACTAAGAAAAGGGAAAGAGCCAAGGAAGTTGAAAAGGAAGAGGAGCCTAATACTAAGAAGTTTATTGTTGAACATATAGAGAATCCTCGGGGATCAATTGTTAAACCTCAAGGAGTAAGTGTGAAGTCTCATGCTGCTGCAGAGCCTAATCCAGGGAAGACTACTAAAGTGCCCCAAGATAAGGGGAAATGATGTATTGAAAAGGTGGTTAGAAATTAGAAGGTGGTTAGAAATGGGAAGGTAGTATACCGTTTATGACAGTATGGGAGCGATGTTGATGAGGCTCCCATAAGTCAATGGTATAGAGGAGAAACATCATCGCTAAGGGTGATTAAAATTGTTGAAGAACTTGGGGAAGCTCCATTTGTATTTTAAGATGGACCCAAACCTCAGGACGAAGAATTGGAATGCATCAATTTGGCTAATAAAAGAGAAGAGGTTCATCCTATTCACATTGGGACACACCTAATCCCTGGTCAAAGGGAGGAATTAATTGGATTACTCAGAGAATTCAGAGATGTCTTTGCATGGACCTATGAAGAGATGTCAGGGCTAGATCCTGCCCTAGTATCTCATCAGCTGAATGTGCATGCTGGATATCTACATGTGAAGCAAGGAGCTAGGGTCTTTAGACCTGAGTTAGAGGTCCAGATTAAGGAGGAGATCGAGAAGTTGTTGAAAGCTAAATTCATCCGACCAATCTAACATCCTACTTAGTTGTCCAAAGATTTCAGGGATTTGAATAGAGTTTGCCCCAAGGATGAGTTTCCTCTGCCTAACTTAGATGTTCTGATTGATGCTACTACCAATCAGGAGAAGCTGACCTTTATGGATGGATTTATGGGATATAATTAAATTCATATGCATGAAGAAGATACTGAGAAAATAGCCTTCAGAACCCTCATTGGGATCTTTTGTTATGTGGTCATGCCATTTGGTCTCAAGAATGCCAGTACAACATATCAGAGGGTCATGACTATCATATTCTATGACATAATGCACAAGAATATGGAAGATTATGTGGATGACATTGTGATCAAGTCTAAAAAGAAGGTGGATCATATATCTCATTTGAGGAAAGTCTTTGAAAGATGCAAGGCATGTCGAATGAGGATGAATCCTCTCAAATGTGCTTTTAGGGTCACAACTAGGAAATTCTTGGGATTTCTAGTCAATAGGCATGGAATTAATGTGGACCCTGCCAAGATTGGGGTTGTGCAGGATATGCCCTCACCAAGAAATATTAAGAAGCTAAAAGGCTTCATTGAAAGGGTATCTTACTTGAGGAGATTTATTCCTACTTTGGCAGAAATCAATCTTCCATTCCAATCTTTACTCAAGAAAGGGTCTTAATAGACCTGGGAACTAGTACAACAATCTGCCTTTGAAAATATCAAATCGTCTTTGATATCCCCATTAACCATTACTAACCCTGAGAAAGATAAACCTTTACCACTTTATCTTACCTCTACTACAAGGTCTATTAGAGCTCTCTTAGATCAAGAAGTGGATGGAATGGAGCGGCTTGTGTATTACATGTCAAGGGTCATTAAAGGACCTGAAGTTAATTACTCCAACTTGGAAAAACATGTCCTAGCCCTAGTGTGTGCTGCTCAGAAGTTCAGACACTACCTTCTTGCTCACAAAGTAGTACTCATGACTAAGGCTATTCCCTTGAAGTTCTTATTAAACTGATCAGCATTGTCAGGACGAATGGCTAGATGGTTGTTACTATTGGCAGAATTTGACATCATTATTGATATTCCTAAAGCCATGAAGAGCCAAGGAGATAAGGGAATATGTGCAATGGCTCAAGGAGATGAAGAATGGGTCCTGGAGTTTAATGGGTTAGCAATAACCAAAGGACCCAAAGGTTAATTCTTAAGGAGATGAGGTGCAAGGATTGTGTTGAGAAGCCCTAGGGGCCATAAGAATGTGTTCTCCTTTAAGCTGGACTTCCCAGTATCCAATAATGAAGGTGAATATGAAGTTTTGTCTATTAGAATGATGATGGCTGCTCATTTGCATGTAACAAATCTGGTAGTGAAGGGTGACTCCAATTTGGTGATGAAGCAAGTGGATGGGAGTTTGTAGTTAGAGAGCTAACCCTAGCTCTTTACAGGGCATTGGTTCAAAGAATTGAAGAAAGAATCCCCCAGGTTACCTATGTTCATCAGCCCCGGTCCTATAACTGTTTTGCTGACAGCCTAGCCACTTTGGAATCGAAGATTGAGTTTGATGGATTCTAAAGTAATGTGAAGATAGCCCGAAAAGTTGAACCTTATACTGCCTTGAACCTCTTTCCCCCTAAAGATACTGTGAAGAAAGATTGGAGGATGGTTATGATGAATCATTTATTGGCACCATCCTTAACTAATGTAGATGTCTTGAACAACTATTGGTCGAAGGATGAGATTCAAAAAAAATAAAATAAATTATTGGGTGAACCAATACAATGTTTCAACATACTTCCTCAAATGGGTGTTTAAAAACCTATAAAGAGGTTGCAAATCTACCCAAAATATATAATTCAATCATTCAAAATCCTTCTCAAGTTCTTAGAAAAAATATCATTCTAATTTTTTTTTTCTTGCTATAATTTCTTCGCTCTCATTTATACTTTTACACTAGATTTGTTTCTACACAACAAATTCTAGTACAGAGTAAAATCTGGACCTGTCTTATCTAGGGAAACTAATTCGCGGTAACTCTGTGTAGTAAAGTTAGGGGCGAATATAATCTTAAGGAAAGAGTGGTCAACCATTTGATTCAGGCAACAATATTATTGTTCTACATCAAACTAAAAAGCGGGTTACAACATGTATTAGCCTAACATGGTCAAGGATGTTTCACATGTTCAGTAAAAGTGTGAAAATTATAAGGAATTATTGCTTCCTCCACAAGTGCTAACCGTCAAAAGTGAAGGAGATTAGAGACAACCTTACATTACTACTTGGCTACTAGAGTGTTGTCATTAGAGGAAAGTGGCAAGGAGAATCCAAAGGAAAAGTGCAAGATACTTCATTCGAGGTTAAGAATTGTTCAGGAGGGGATTTCAGGGCAATCCACTTAGATGCTTGTTTGGAGCCCAGACAGAGGAAGTTCTAAAGCAATTGCATGAAGGGATATGTGGTAGTCATCAAGGAGCACATAAGCTTTATCAATAGCTCCTCAAGGTTGGATATTATTGGCTTTCCATAGAAGCTAATTCATTGGAACATGTTCACAGGTGTGAACCTTGTCAAATCTATGCTAACAAGATACATACCCCAGCCACCAATTTGCATATGGTGGATGCCCCTTAGCCATTCCATAGTTGGTCTATGGACCTGATTGGCCCTATATCCCCTACTTTTCATGGGTTTTCCTGGATATTAGTGGCCATTGAACGTTTTACTAAGTAGATAGAAGTTATGCCTTTTAAAAGAGCAACTGAAGGTATTGTGGCTAACTTTATCAAGGAGAACATCATATGCCGATTTGGTGTTCCCAGATATATAACCTCTGACAATAGCAAGGGACAACAGTTGAGGGAACAACTACTTCCATGCACCTATCTTTGGCGGCTATGTTTGGTGAGAAAATAAAGGGCATGGTTACAAGTGCAAATTGATGTAAGAGATTTGTGCAAATATCTTAGATAATCATGATGACTTTGGGAGAAGTTTAGTGGGATAAGTTTCCTAAGCTTTGGGGAAAGTGTTGAGAGAAATGCCCGCCCCACCTATTTCATGGTTGGGTCGGGCAGGGGGGCTAATGTTGGAACCCAATAATGGTCACATTATGAAAGCCCTGTAGAATATGTCCAACTAGACAAGTTGAATATTTGACCAGATAAATATGGGCCCACATATACATGTGAAAAAGGGTTAGATAAACCAAATGGGTTACCCTTTGATGGGTGTGATAAACCTCTATGACAAGTGAGTTAAGTATAAGGAATAGTTAATGGATATCATCAAGGTAAAGCCCATGAAACCTGAGGTTGGGACTCCATCCCCAAGACACGGATCCATTAGTTGAATATGGCTTATTGATGATGGAATGGTTGGGCATGAACCCAAGACACGGATCCATGCGTTGAATATATATGACCCCATGGGTGATAGAATCCAGGGCAAGAAGCTTGTCCTAGGAAAACGTTAAGCCTGGGCAATATTCCCTAACTAGGAATATATGGACTCTCACATAAATGTAACGAAGCCCATCCTAGGGAAAGGGGTAAGGTTAAAGGACCTCTTGTCATCCCTCATGGATATGGTTAAAGGTTCATTCATGAATGAGTTATTGGTTCTAGAATAGTTCTTGAGGATGTAGAGGTATACCCTGGCTATATCCCAAGTGGTAAGCCATTGGGCTAACTTAGAGTTAAGGTTGGATAGTAATGGGTTAGCTTGGTGAGTAGGAAGGGAAGGGTTGCTTTGGGCCTAGTTCTTGGATCTCTAGGGACTTCCTATCTTCCCCAAGGAAGAGGATAGTAAACATTCCCAGGGAAACCTACATGGCTCAATCTCATCCTCAAGGGGCATGAATGGATGGGTAGAATTCGGGCATAGAGCAGGCAAAGGGCACACCTGGAGAGCATCAAGGGAAGAAGGGTAGGTGATTGATGCTTACGTATGGAATGATGGCATTGTCCTTGCCCCCAAACAATAAAGAGTAACCTCTAAGTTTGTCCCCTATAGTTTATATGCCTGGGGGTTGTTTGGGGAAGGAAAGTATATTGAGGAAAATATCCATAAATATCTCTGTGATTAATAATAGATTGTGTCACCTAATGGGGAACAAATCCTAAGAGGGACCCACCTTATAGAGAGATGAAAACCATTGGAGAAGAGGCACATAACCTATTAGATATGTGGGAAATAGGGTTAGGTGGTTGGCAAGGATATAGTAAAGATATAGGAAAGATATAACTAAGTAAGAGAGAGTCTGAGATATGTAGATTGAAGAGACCGAAAAGGGGGATCAGATACAACACACTCCTAGACAGGATGAGTTACATGGAAGAAAAAATGAGAGAATTCACTATTCATCCACCACTAAGCTAAGGGATGATTCATGAAAGAGTATGGATCTAGATATCTAGAAAAATAAAGAGAGTAACTTTAAGATAACCAACCAAGAATAATCATTGCAACCTCCGATCTCCAGTGCTCTCATCTTCCTTGAGGTCTATAATGCTACTTCAGGTGTTGTCATGCTCTCCATCATGCTCTTGGGATGGGCTACTTCCTAGTCAAGCAACCAACCAGCAAGTCCACTTGATGGACATTATCTAGGGATATTCATCTTCCTGATAAGTGTTTTTTTATTTTTTATTTTGTCTTTTAATATTGTTATATATAACTGTTCAGTAAGGCTGATCCTATGCCCGGGAGATCTAGTCCAAGACCCACCTCAATCCTGCTCCGTCATCAACATTTTGACCCATCTTGTTGACCCACAAGGGACCCCACATCCTAGGTGGCATCTGGTATATACTAAGCCCTCAAAAAAATCACCCCAACACAGTTTTAACTTAAAACATCTCAGATTAACTTTAAAAAATAAATTTGATGCTATATTTTGCGATGGATAAGTATATTGAAAAATTCAATCTGCACACATAAAGAGATGGAACCCATTCTTAATGCATACCCAAGAGATTTTGCAACTAACATATAACGAATCGGAGTTTAAAGAAAGTGCTTTTTATCACCGGATAAAGATAAATACTATGGTAGCGACAAAAAATTATTTAGCCTTGAATCAAGGTATTCAAGAAGAATATGTTCCAGCTTGATATAGACTTGTTACACCATGTTGCGATAGGGAATTTTATAGGGTTTTTCATATGTTGCTTTGGAGGAGATTGGTGAATGTAGTTTTAAAGAAGTTGTAGTGTATGTTGTCCGATTTATATAATGACAATTACGTGCAAGTATACACGGTCAATCAAGTAATAAAGAAGTAAGAAGGATGTCGAACCCACAGGGAACAGTTACTAACAATTACTTTAATTATCAAATTTCTATCAAGTTATATCTATTTAAACAGTCGCCTCAATTGATTTGATTAAAAATAAATACTAAATTAACTAACAATTACTGATCACCAGATGATTAAGACTTAGGAATACAATTTTCCCAATTGCTATACAATAATCACCTTATCTTATTCCCACTTAATTAATTCAATGAGTTGCTAACTAGGATTGCCTATCAATTTATTAACATCTTTCAATGATTAATAAAAAGACCTATTTCAGTTATTTTACTTTTTTCATGCAAGACACTTAAAATAGATTCATTAAGCACAAACTCCTAACAAAGTTGCACATGGCATACAAGTACTTTCGTCTCATACACTATTATGTTATCCTTAATAAGAATCAACAAATTCATGCGTTATTATATTCATATCTAATCTAAGATTTCCTCTTTCAATTCCATCAAAGATATCATATTAATTGTTGGCCAAACAATTATTTAACTAAGCTCAAAATATAATAATCAACTTTGCAGAATTAATCAAGTGTGAATAATGAAAATTGAATTAATGTTTTGCAAAAGGTTCCATTGTATTCCTAATTAAAAATTAGTTCATCATCGTGATTGAAACGAAAAGATTAAAATTAAATAACATCTCAAGTACGGCTAATGAAATTAAGAGAAGAAATAAAACTCTGTCGAGGAACTCCAAACTCTGTAGCTTCAATCTCCGTCTTGTCGTGCTCTCCAATGAAATCTCCAAGTTCTAGTAGAAGTGGCTCCCAATGAATTACAGTCAAAAAGATAATTCTACTCCTACTTTTACTCCTAACTTGTATTATTCTCCAGGTTGTATATAAAATCCAATGTATAATCAAGTATTTATAAGCCCAAGAGAAACCCTAGTACATAAGGTAAGTTAAAATCCTTTTCTAAGTCAATTTCTGCATTATAGAAACCAAATCAGCATTAAATTCGTCAGATCAGCGCGCCCCGCGCCACCTTCCTTTGTAAACTGGCGCGCCCCGCGCTACGTATGCAGATTTTCAGCCCAGTATGGCGCGGCCCGCGCCGGTTATAAGCCAAAATTGGCGCGGCCCGCGCCGGTCATTTTTCTGCTGCGACATCCTTTGATAAAACGGTCATAACTTTTGATCCGGGAAGAGTTACGGGATGTGCGACCTATCAAAACGAAGCTCTCGACGAGATCTACAATTTTCATTCTTTAAGAATTGAGAGATTCAGGCTGGATCAAGGTCAGAATTTGGTTGGAAGTGGATGCTATGCAAATTCAACATGAAAACTTCAACCTTTGATCTCTTTTCGATTCCAATTGTCCATTTTTGCCTCTCCTTAGCCTTTCCTACAAAATAAACATAAAAATATCAAAAGTAACATGAAAACACTAAAGAATAAACAATATTTCAAGATAAAGAATATCAGATTCGTGGGTATTAAACCCACTCATCAAATACCCCCAAACTTGAACCTTTGCTTGTCCTCAAGCAAAACACAAAGAACAAAACTAAAAAAACAAACTATAAAACTATGACTCTAACAATTAACTACTAAACCAATGAATCAATACGAAGTTGAACAATGGCTTCAAAAATTTTCTTTAAACAATAACTCACGAAAAATTTCAAAAACATGCAAAGCCTAAAATTTCAACTTGTTCATCAGTTCCACATCTAATTGTGACCCTTAAAGTTTTTGTGTGTGTCCAAATATTCAACTGGCCATGATTCACATAAGATCATAAAATCAAATGCTCATAAAAGAATTCAAATCAACTCTATAACTTATTTTTCACATCAAACTGCGCTAATGAAGGCAAAACATAAATTTAGAGGATCAAAGAGGATATTTTAACATTTAAGCACACATAAACCCTTCCCAAGTATTTCAAACACAACATTTTTTTCTTCTTTTTAGTGAGTGCATTTTATGCTCCATCTCACTCTCTTTCGAACGAGTGCGTTTTACGCTCCATCTCGTCTTCTCTCGCACGAGTGCGTTTTACACTCCATCTCGTGCCTGTATTTATGGGTGAGTGCGTTTTACGCTCCATCTCAACCCACCACATGATCCACTTTTTTCACTCGGGAAGGTTCAAAATTTCAAAAACACTTCAAGATTTCCCCCAAACTTATATTAATGCCTTAACTTCGCTTCAAACGATGCTTAAATAAGATTTATAGAGTTTCAATGATATCTTCCACAAGCATTTAACCAAAAAAAATAAATTTAAGCCCCAACTAGCTAACCAAATGGATATGTGCATATAAGTATCAAAAGGTCACAAATAGTGTTAAACTAACTAAAAAGTGAAAACGTAAACTAAGCATGCCTCTTAATTTTCCAAGAGTTAGACATTAAACTCATTTTTTTCCTTTTATCATCGGCCATCATCAATTATAATCAATCCATTGCTCATCTATCCTAAAAACATACTATCTAATATGCAAACCTAATAAACTAAAATAAATGAAACAAAATAAGACCACACCCCCAAACTTAAACTAGACATTGTCCTCAATGGCTAAGATAGAAAAAAGTAAAGCAGAGGACTTCCCTGAAAATATAGCAATCTTTCTCTTTGTCTGCTAAGGTTGAAGAATAGGCTAGGCACATTGGAATGAATAAGGCATTGCACTTGACTTGGACTCGAATAACCTGTAACCACCATAGAAACAAGTTTATTAAATCCTAATAAATGCAAATTTATTAACTACTATAAAACTTAATAAAAAAAAACTAAAAATTAAACTTGGGTTGCCTCCCAATAAGCGCTTGGTTTATAGTCGTCAGCCCGATTTCACCATCTACTATCCAATTCCCCTTCGAAAATTGAGGAACCCTCCATCCATCAGTAGTAATGTAACTTTTGAGGGCTTCTCTTGAGTAGGGGTCATTTTTTCAAGTTCGCCTAGCTGGTTACTCTTGGATAAAAACTCCTTTATGAGCTGTAAATAGCTAGGCGTTTGCTCCATTGTGTATGTGATTGGAATATTGAATTGAAGCTTCTTGAATACAACTGGATCTTCATCCATCTTCTTATATCCCACCATGGCTCAAAAGATATACTAGCTCGCATGTCACATAGAGCTTTGTCGATGACATGACTACCAACTTGGCATGGGATTGCAAAGCTACTCGGATCCTTGAGCTTTAATGGAGAAGGCACATGAGGCACTATCAAAATTGGCTCATCTGCGTTGGAACTCAAAGCTAGATCTTCCTCGGCTGTATTTTCTTGATCCCCACTTGTCTCCTCCATATCAGCATCTATGACTATTGGCTCGCGTGCTCCATCAATTTTAGAAACCATGTTACTTGGCAATTCACCTTGAGGGCGATTGTTAACGGCATTTACCAACTGCCCCAACTGATTCTCTATATTTCTAAGAGTCACTTCATGATTGTTTTTCCACGTCTCATTCTCTTTTATGTACTTAATCAGAAGCTCCTCCAAATCTGATTTCTTTTCCTGTTGTGGGTGTGGTTGTTGGCCAGAAAAAATTCGAATCATACTCCCAATCCTGTTGATAGTTGTTGGGATAGGCATAATTGTTGGAGTAGTCACCGAAGTTGCCACCGTACTGAATTGACTCGAAACTAATGCCGCATTGATGACTCGGATGAGGTCCAGCACAATAATCACAAAGCACCGAAAGTGTATCCATCTGTGCCGACAACTCATCGAGTTCGTATATCCCTGTCGCGTTTGGCTGAGTCATGCTCGTGTAAGGCCATTGATAATTATAATGAGCCATGATGTACCTCGTAAAGACGAAGAAAATAAAAAAGAATTAAAACAAAAAGGAAAAAAAATGTTTAAATAAACTAAATTGATAAAAACTAATAATAAAAATTATTATTAGAACCGTTCCCCGGCAACGGCGCCAAAAACTTGTTGTCCGATTTATATAATGACAATTACGTGCAAGTATACATGGTCAATCAAGTAATAAAGAAGTAAGAAGGATGTCGAACCCACAGGGAACAGTTACTAACAATTACTTTAATTATCAAATTTCTATCAAGTTATATCTATTTAAACAGTCGCCTCAATTGATTTGATTAAAAATAAATACTAAATTAACTAACAATTACTGATCACCAGATGATTAAGACTTAGGAATACAATTTTTCCAATTGTTATACAATAATCACCTTATCTTATTCCCACTTAATTAATTCAATGAGTTGCTAACTAGGATTGCCTATCAATTTATTAACATCTTTCAATGATTAATAAAAATACCTATTTCAGTTATTTTACTATTTTCATGCAAGACACTTAAAATAGATTCATTAAGCACAAACTCCTAACAAAGTTGCACATGGCATACAAGTACTTTCGTCTCATACACTATTATGTTATCCTTAATAAGAATCAACAAATTCATGCGTTATTATATTCAGATCTAATCTAAGATTTCCTCTTTCAATTCCATCAAAGATATCATATTAATTGTTGGCCAAACAATTATTTAACTAAGCTCAAAATATAATAATCAACTTTGCAGAATTAATCAAGTGTGAATAATGAAAATTGAATTAATGTTTTGCAAAAGGTTCCATTGTATTCTTAATTAAAAATTAGTTCATCATCGTGATTGAAACGAAAAGATTAAAACTAAATAACATCTCAAGTACGGCTAATGAAATTAAGAGAAGAAATAAAACTCTGTCGAGGAACTCCAAACTATGTAGCTTCAATCTCCGTCTTGTCGTGCTCTCCAATGAAATCTCCAAGTTCTAGTAGAAGTGGCTCCCAATGAATTGCAGTCAAAAAGATAATTCTACTCCTACTTTTACTCCTAACTTGTATTATTCTCCAGGTTGTATATAAAATCCAATGTATAATCAAGTATTTATAAGCCCAAGAGAAACCCTAGTACATAAGGTAAGTTAAAATCCTTTTCTAAGTCAACTTCTGCATTATAGAAACCAAATCAGCATTAAATTCGTCAGATCAGCGCGCCCCGCGCCACCTTCCTTTGTAAACTGGCGCGCCCCGCGCTACGTATGCAGATTTTCAGCCCAGTATGGCGCGGCCCGCGCCGGTCATTTTTCTGCTGCGACATCCTTTGGTAAAACGGTCATAACTTTTGATCCGGGAAGAGTTACGGGATGTGCGACCTATCAAAACGAAGCTCTCGACGAGATCTACAATTTTCATTCTTTAAGAATTGAGAGATTCAGGCTGGATCAAGGTCAGAATTTGGTTGGAAGTGGATGCTATGTAAATTCAACATGAAAACTTCAACCTTTGATCTCTTTTCGATTCCAATTGTCCATTTTTGCCTCTCCTTAGCCTTTCCTACAAAATAAACATAAAAATATCAAAAGTAACATGAAAACACTAAAGAATAAACAATATTTCAAGATAAAGAATATCATATTCGTGGGTATTAAACCCACTCATCAGTGTACAAAAATCTTCAGAAGTATGTTTAGAAACTTAAAAACACACCAAACACTCCAAACTAGGAATGGCAATGGGGGTAGGGATTACACATCCTACCCTTATTCCCGGTCTTATAAAAATTTCTGATATCCATCTCATCCCACAGAACCATTCTCATCCCCACGGAAAATTTATATTATTGCGGGGATTAATATTTTATGTTTGTTAAATAAAAATAAATAAATTTTATTTAGAGTAAAATATAATGACACCCCATGTAGATAATCATAATAACACTCACTACCCCTCTAGTTTTTCAAGTAACAGTTAGTACCCCTCTATTGTATAATATGTAACATTTACTACCCCTAGTGTGGTTAATCAACTAATATCCAAAAATATTTTTAATATAATGTCTAATACACCCTTCAAGTTATAATGTTTAATATATCTACTAAATATAAATTTGTATATTATAATTTTTACTTAACTTGATCTAATTAATTAAATTATGAACTTGTGCAATAAATAACATAAATGTCAAAAAATATAAATATTCATTTTATGAGTAAAATAAAGTCATACACTTTTTGTTAATTAAATTTCTCAAAAATTAAAATTTACGTAATATAAATTCAAATATATTTTTTTGTAATTAAAATATAAATTTTTAATACCCATAAAAAGTACAAATTAACACAAAAAAAATTATAATTATTTTTCCTAAATATTAAAATTTACGTAAAACAAACTTATTATTACAGAACGAATCTTATTATTCATATAAAAAAGTATTAAAAATTATATTAATTATTTTTCTCATCTATTAAACTAAACATAAGTCACACTTGTACATAATTATTTATAGTAAAAATGACAAATGTTGTTACTCAAAAAAAGAAAAAATATATTAAAAGAAAAATCTCTTTACAAGATAGAGATAGTAATAAATATTATTATATTTTCTTTTATTCAACATTGCACAAAAACAACACCAATTGTATAATAAAAAATGTAATCAAAATCATAAACACCGCAAATTTAGACATAAACTCAAAAAATTTAACATATAAAAGTCATAAATATGAAACTAAGAATTCAAATAATAATTTTTGTTGTTAAACACCAAAAACTAAACTATCAACATACTCAATCACTCTAATTAGAACAACTCCATTAATAATTTAATTTAAAATTCTTAATATTTGTATCACTTATTCAAAAATGTGTTAATTAAACTAAATTAGTTTTTTTTATAAGTTACCAACAATTTGAATTAGATAGTCTTAATTACAAATAAAACTATAATAAAAATGCATTTTATTAAAAATGATAATTAAACATATATATATATATATATATATATATTATTCAAGAATTAAAATTTGATAACATACAAGAGTAAATATGTAATTTTATCTATTTAGTCAATCCTAAAAACTTACAGGGGTGGGTACTAACTGTTACTTAAAAAACTAGAGAGGAGTTGAATATTATTATGGTTATCTAGAGAAGGTGTCATTGTATTTTACTCTTTTATTTATAATAATATATACATGAAAATTAACCATATTTTAGCGCATATAATAAAATTAAGAAATATCAAATAATAATAATAATAATAATAATATACACACAGGACATATTTTAATTATGTAATACATAATAATATAAATATTAATTTAATAAATATATAACTATTCAGGGCGAGTATAGGGCAGAGGAAACAAATATCATTCCCTTTCTATATCTATAAATAACATTTTGCTATTCCTTATCCCAACGTCTTACTTGGTCAAAATCAAAATTACTATCCCCATTTGAGATGGGACATGGAGACAACCGTGGAGACGGGACAAATTATCATCCCTACTCCAAACACTAACAAACCAAACAAGACCATGACGTTGGCCGTGTCGCTCTCAAACATTACTCGAATACTTGCGAGCTGGTAAAATATGAAAATCAATCACATAAAACAATGAGCTGTAGCTGAATTTGTACTGTTCCTGGAAATTATGAGTTCCATAGAACCACTGCAACAAAACTTGATTCAGGATATATGATCAAACAGGCAAAAAGACAATGTACAAATAAATTTGGCTAGAATTTTGGACCTCATCTATGTATAATCCTGTAAGAACAAACAAATCATTAATTCTACCCTCATCAGTACATGTTCACCATTAATCATTTCACCTTTGCCACCAACAAATGCTTGATTGGTAGATGTAAAGGTCCAAACAAAAGAATGCATGTCGCTGCAATGATCAAAACAAAACAAGCACATAGAATTTGAAGAACAATAATAAAAAAAAATAATATGAAAAAAGGCAACACACTAGTGTTGCTAACAATCTACAAGTTCAGACGCAATTTACAAAATCCAATGTATTTACAGTGCCATCATAAATTGTGTTGAAGAAATAAACAGAAACAAATATTTAGGGACTTGTGGCCGACAAAGGAAACAATTTGCCTCTGAACCAAAAAAAGCCCTGAAAGCTCCACCTTAAAATATATAGTACTTCAAATGTCTTGTACCAACTAAACGGATAAGTTAATCTAATGACACCTACAAGGTTTGCATTTCGTCTCAACTTCTACAAATCTTAGAATTCAGCATCTTCAAAGTGCTCTTCCCAACATGACAAGGCAGGACTTCTGCACAATGAATCAACACAAAAAGAAAATAAATTAACCATACCAAGAATGTAAGTTTAGTAACTACTACTAAAGATTATGACAGCAGAATACCAAGTACCACAAATCATTTCAAAATCAACATTTATCAATAGAAGAAAACCCACATAGCTTACGCAATAACCAGATAGTCACAGCCTTGACATTTTCAAAGGAGAGCTAGGCTCTGTTTTGCAAATATGGTTTTTACTTGCGTCATTGGGAGTGTCAGTGTCCCGTCTATATCTCATTAATAACTGTCTCCATCCTGAATTTAGTCGAAACACAAGGAGGCTCTGTTCAAAAAAGTTATAGGATCCTTTTTCTTTAGATTTTAGGTTGATTTTTCACTCGCACAAACACACGAATACATATTCTATTATTCTTGCTCAAAAATTCTGACAATATGTTGCCCATAATTTTGTTAACAGAAATAGCAAGATGCGCTAACGTATTCATTAACTACCCAGAATCATCATGGAGAAAGAAATCAATCATAACCACAAAAATCGATCAAAAGTGTCCTGCCTAGTAGGAATATAAATTTTACCAGTACAAAGACAAAAACTTGTGTATCCCAATCAACAACATATAATAAAACACTCGGGGAAAAAAACAAAAACAAATACAAAAGCAGTGAAATGCCTTACAGAAGCTATTTGGTACAGAAGTTGGAAGGGTCATCATGACATCACAAAATAACAGCAGAAATGAAATCCTAAATAGCTAGATGAGCAAGACCTGTAAGAATTTAAACTCTAATGAAAAAGAAAAAATAAAATATCCTAAGTGGTTAATATTTGGTAGTAACATCTATAACCATAATAGAGGCGGATCAAGGATCAAATGAAGGGATTTAAACATTTACACCTCAAAATTTGATTTAGAGTACATATTAAAGGAAATCACGATGAACCTATCCGGGAACCATAGAGCCTTTTGTTTATTTTGTAGGGGAGTATAGCCTGGTAGCTGGAGATGATATCTTGGTGTCTAGGCTGTGTTCACTGTTTATAGGATTCGTGGGCTGTTGCCAATACAGTTTTGTATACTTGCCTGAACTGTGACAACATCCCCTTTGAGACCTTGTTATACTTGTGAATTACTTATCCGAAACAAAACGTCACAGCAAAGTCCAATAATGCCAGTTCATCATTATTGGTCAATTTCCAAGACTAATCATCATGCATTTCACAGGCAATAAAAGATCTGCAAGCACAAGTCACAATGGAGTTTAATAATACAAGTGTATGGGATTTGAGATAAGCAAACATATAAAGTGTCATTGATCTTTTACCTGCAAAGAAACAGTCAGAAGAATGTTGGGGTATGGCACGATTATCAAGACATTGTTATTTTATAACCAGAATACCAGAAGAAAAATATTTTAGTGTGATCGAGGGAAATGAAGCATGGAGGACATGCAAAAGATGATGTGATGGTACAGCAACAGTTATGATGTTGGTGGTGGGAACAACAACATATCCTCAATGGTAAAAAGTGGCTACTGCACTGACCGAACCAAGGTAGGTAGTGGTAGCACTGATTGTTCTTACACAATAGATTAATGGACTATATATCAACCAATTTAAGATATTCTTTAGTATTTGCATAGTGATTAAAGAAGTGGTTTGCCACAAATTTTGATGGATTCAGGTAAACTACATGTCAGTAGAGCACCTAAAACTGCTTTTTTATTTTGGCATTTATGCACCTACAGTTCTTCCCATGTCCAACACCATACAGTAACCAACTCAAAAAGAAATGCCCGCCACAGAAAATTTAACTTCCCCAAGTATACAAGTGATGCTATTCAAGTAATGGTTAAGAATAAGATGGCCTAAAAAAGCAAGACAAAGTATAAACATGTTTTTAATGTTGGAATCCAATAAAGAGAGAATACTAGAGCGTCCAAACTGATACATTGATTGGAATTCCAACATAATTCTATGAATGAAGCATACTAAATAGGAGTTGAAGCCAGTGGTACTATAAGGAACTTCTATACCAAATGCTCGTTCCGTAACAACTACGTAAGACTTTTCTTATAAGCCAATGCTGAAATGTGTACCTGTATTTTGTAGGCTTGTCAAAATTCTACAGGGTTTATATGCAGGATCGCATCTCATGTTCTTTTGAAGGTAAAAAAGACCTCAAATTAGTGCCTAGAATGGATTAAGAGTGATTAATTCCAACCTTTGCTTTCCTTCGTAGGCAAACAATAATTTGTAAATCCAATTGTGTATGCCAATTGCACAGAATTTAAAGTCTTATCATAACATAAGTAAGAATCTTATAAGATGGGTCATAAGTTGTAACTCTCAACCTATGTGGTTATGGTGCCCGAATTTAATTTGGTGACTGGAAGCTGCAACTTATCATTAAAAAAAACTATGAAAACAATAAATAAATAAAGTAACAACTCTGGAGTCTCAAAAGCCCAATCCAGATATCATATCCATAATGTGAAAAATTGCATGTCTAACATATCTTTAGTAAATTTTAGCCTTGTTGACCTAGCCATATACATATTTTTTGGAATGCCCTCTCTCTCAATTTCTTCAAATAATGTACAGACTTGAAATTCCGAGTATGATTTGGTCTGACATCTTGTTCAACAAAACCAATCAAAACAAAAAATATTCAACAGTTCAAATAACTACATACTTTCTAAACATCAATTATTTCATTGAAGTTCTGAATTATTCATTTCAGAACCTTAAGTCTCATTTTCTAATTCTTCCTGTTTCTAAATAACAAACCTATTGGTTTTGCTACCTTTTTGGCTTAAACATAAATTACTATCCTAAACTATTGACATTTTTCCACTTTGGTGATCGATCTTTCAATTTTTTTCAATCAGGTTATTAAACTATCAATTTTTTCCACTTTAGTTCAATTAAACCCGCCACATCATAAATTAATGACAAGGCTTGTACACATGGCATATTAGTGCTGAGGTGTTAAAAAACTCATTTTTTAAGTTAATTTTGCTATCATTTTAATGTTTTAAAAGGACAAAACCGTAATGAAACATAAAAGTTATTATTAATGTTTTTTAAAAAAACTTCTCATCTACTAAATTAGGCTGAATCAAATTTAAACAATGCATTAATAAAGCTTAAATTAAACATTTCTTATTCTACAACCACCACCAAATAAAAGTAAATAAAATAAAATCAAAACTAAAAACAAAACGTAATAAAAAAGCCACAATCAAAATTGAACCAAAGATTCATTCTGGAATGGACAAGCATCCGTCCTCCTTTTCAAATTCCTGTTCTGTGAAGAAAATCCCCAAATCAAGAACCCATAACTTCAAAATCTTATCTCGTAACAACCCAATTGACCCAAAATAACTCATCATTTTCTTCACCTCAAACCCTTAAATAATCATCTGACAATTGTAAACCTAAAATTATATTAAGAAAGAGAAAGTGACTAAGTTTTGGCGAGAGAGAGAGAAATTGACTCAACAACTATTCTTCTTCTTCGCATTTTTTTCCTTTTCCGATGAGGCTTTTACCCACGCAGATCTGGGGATTGTAGTGGTTATTAGATCTGGGATTGTGGTGGTGGTTAAATATGGGGGTTGCAGTGCTGGCTAGATTACGAACAACAATAGTAGGCAACAATGGCAATCAAAAGAAAATTTGTTAATAAAAGCTCCAAGAACAAAGATGACTACCTTAGATATTCATTAATGGCTCAATTTGGAGGGATTTTTGGGTGATGCGGGAGTTGGCATTATGGCTTAATATGGATGAATTTTTCAGCAACGGGATTTTGGATTGCAGACAAAATTTGGATTATAGAAAACTTACCTTGATTTTGAACCGCGATTTCCTGTTGATTTCGATTAAGGCTTTTCGATTAATCTCAGCTTTTTAGATTTCGATTAGGGCTCTTCGTTGGGGTTTCCATCATGTTTGTCTGATGAAAGCTAAGGAATTAATTCTATTAAGTTAGTTTTAATGTTAGACAAAAGATTGTTTGACATATTTACCCTCAATTGTTTAATAAATGTGAAAAAAATAATCTAGATAACCTTTTTAATTTACACATAAGCATGTGTTGACCTAGTCAACGAGCCACGTCATCAAATTATGATGTGGCATGCCTAATTGAACGAAATTGAAAAAAATTGATAGTTTAATCACCGGATTGAAAAAATTGAAAAGTCAGTCACCGAAGTGGAAAAAGGTTAATAGTTTAGGATAGTAATTTATATTTAACCCTTTTTTTAAGCTAGTCAAAACATTTTATATTTGAGTTGAATACATCATTCGGTTTTCGAAAACATCCTAAATCTAATAAAATTCCTTTTTCCATATGTAGATCTAAAGCTCTTTCTTTGGTGGATAACATCATGGATGTTGACATGTATGCTTGCAAAAAAAGATTGTGAATGAACTCATAATGAAAATGCAGTCCTAATCCTAATACTAAAACTCTCCTGTCTAATTTTCATCATCCAAACAATAGAATTGCAATCCAGCTCAAAAATTCAATTGTTTCTAAAATGGAACAGATTTATGACACCAGATCCTAATCCCAATTCATAAACCCTGCGTTTGATACATTAGCCCAAAGGAAGACTATATAGTGAGAAATAAAATTATCAAAAGATTACTTGTTTTTTTTCTACTTTCCCATTAAACCAAATCATAAATTCTCAGAAATGACGGAAAAATTGGGTGCACTTGTTGCATATCCAAATGAAGGGAGCAAAACCAAAAAAAAAAAATTATATATATATATATATAAAAAATTGCCATAAGATGAGAAGGGGAAAAGGCAAACACTAACACCACTGGAGAAACAGATTCCTGAAGTTACGAAACAAAAGCAATATAATTATGCTGACCTGAACTATGGAAGGGGATCAAGACTTCAATGATCATATTTGGCTTCATAAGAACCTAGGTTTTCTATCTGCTGGCTTTAAAATCTGGAAGGAGCACATTAAGCTTTCATCAACACTCATCATTGCACCAGCATTATCAAATTCACCGCAGTAGTTAGGGGCTGAGAATATTGTTACAAGCTGCCGCTCAGCAAAGAACTCATACCCATCCTCCACAACCTGGACAAAAAGAGCATTTTGGTTAACAAAAAGAACCAAACAAATTCTGGACAGAAAGATCCTTTTGGTTAACAATAGGGATATAACAGACATTCAAGGAGACGAAGGAAGATGTGGAAAAACCTGATGGGCACGACAAACAAGGTCCATATCATGCTGCATTAAGAATTCCGCCACCTTATCCTGGCCAAAGGTGTATGAGACTCCTCTATCATTCATTCCCCAGCCCCGGGCTTCTCTACTAGGATCAGACCAAAGTAAATCACAGAGCAAACCAGAGTCTGGAACATCAGTCGGACGAGGTAAGTTTCTTATCTGATCAACATTCTTCAAATCAGGAGAAAGGCCACCGTGCATGCAAAGTATTTTGTCATCTATAAGAGCAGCCACAGGGAGACAATTGAAACAATCTGTAAAAATTTTCCAAAGTCTCACATTGAACCGCCGCTTACATTCATCATAGAATCCATAAATTCGATTGATGGAAGCGCATTCGTGATTTCCTCTTAAAAGGAAGAAATTCTCAGGGTATTTAATTTTGTAAGCAAGGAGGAGGCATATTGTTTCCAAACTCTGCTTGCCACGGTCCACATAGTCACCTAGGAACAAATAATTGGCCTGAGGAGGAAAACCTCCATATTCAAAGAGCCTTAAAAGGTCACCATATTGCCCATGAATGTCACCTGCCAGAACAGACAAATGAAAAAAAAAAGCTAAGAAAACCCTAAAACATCCAGAAGCAATGCATGAGCTAAATACCTCTCAAGCCACCAAAAAGAAAAAGACAACTGATTTGGATAAAAGTAAAATAAGGTGATTACATGCACACCAGATACTAAATATGCACCCACTACAGCAATCATAATCACTGTATTGCCTGTCAACGAAAGGCCTTGTTAGTCTTCTTTGACACAGAAAAACTAATGGATTTATTTCAATACTTCCAAAGCTAGCTTGGTTCGGTCAATTTCAATATTTTCTGAACTAGAAATCTAGTTATTAAAGTACTTCCTATGGATGGATTCTGCCCTTTTGAGAATGAACTAGCCAGGACACATTTTATTCAGTATTACTTAAGTATCTACTAGACAAAATTGAGCTCAAGTCCATATTAGATTCATTGTCTCATTTTTCACACAAAAAATAAATAAATAAAATTCCAAAGGACAAGGCATATAATAAGTACGAACTAGGAAGGCATTAACAAGTTTTTGCAGGTTGAAGTTAAGACTATCCAACGCTGTGTATACTCTCACATCAACATTTATAATATAAAACATAAAATTTGCAGCACGCAATGAGTCCTGGCAAGTTTAAATGTTTAATTAGTTATATGATCATATGTAATGAGTATAACAACAAGAAGAGAGGAAAAACACCAACTAACAACCTTTTTCTATTCGGATAAAAGTAACAAACCGGATTATTCTAGAAATCATGAAACCGTGTTAGAAGGTTCTTAACGGATTGAGGTCCCATCAAAGAGAACAATCTCCTAAGACAATAAATGAATAATCATATCAACATTTTTGGAAAACAAGACTTGAAGTAACAACGAAGCTCAGGCACCTTACATGTTTAAACTTGCTACTAAAAGATAGTCATTGAGTAAGCTATTTTCCTTGAAAATTTTTTATGAAAGATCATATCAACATGTTTGAACAAAGAAGACGTTAAATAATAACCAAATCTAGATCTTCTAGATCATTGCTTAAACTTCATGAAAGATTATAGTGAGCTCTAGCATTTTTCAGATTTTTTTTTCCTCAAGCCAAGTGGGAAAAGTTGCCACAATACAGTCACTAGAACGGGTGATAGAATCTTTAAGCTATCTCTTTCTAAAATTTCAGTTAGCATTGTCATCATCGTGGTAGTTTGTACATCATAGATGCCTCTTCACAGCTTCATAGACTATACTTGCTACCAGCAATTATTCCAAAAATGCTCACGTCATCTTGCCTGAACATTAACAATCGTGAAGTTTATGAGAGAGGAAAGCTAAATGACAAAAGTTGCGAATTTACTTTTTTTTGTGAAGCAAAATTGAAAGGATTTAATTCCAGTTACAAAAAGGGTAAGTATTGAAATAATGAGAAGATTTAAAGTTGTTCAAGATTTCACTTGATGATGAGGGCTGAGAAAAGGATAGAAGGGAGGAGAGACAAAGAGGAGATCAACTTACTCGAGGATCTTTTTGTGCACATGGAAAACCAGAAATTATCTACTTTGAGTGGGATTCCGGCATTTTTTTTAGCTTGTACTTACGCTAATAAGATTCTGGTGTCCGTGACTTGTTTGAGTTGTTATGTAAATACTACAACTTTTGCACCCCGGAGGATGTCTAACAGTACCCAAAAAAAAATGTCCAGCAAAGAACGTCTGAAGTGCACAAGTCAAATAGTATAAAATGTGTTTCCTCTAAATAGTTTACTGAAATGCGCTCCACTAATTTTAAGAAAGAAAAAAACTGACTCGTGAGTGAGGTCCACTATGGGTAAATTTGGAACGAACTTTATACTTTCTCCTCTACTTTAATTTTCTTAATTTGTGTGAAAAGTGTACTTATGACAAAACAAATCTTTGCCATACAGAAACTCCTAATGAAAATATAAAGATTGCAACCATTAACTGAGAACAGCAGTTTTTATGATCTAAAGTGGACTGATGCTGTTATTTTAACACGCAGGAATTTTTTTTATTAAGGTACTACTTCCAATGTCATATTAACACACTTACTACATAGTTCCAACTTCCGGTAAATACAAATTCTACTTCCTATATTCAAGACTAAATACCTTGGTGTCGCAAAATAGCAGCTCCAAGTTTGTCACTCAAATAACCTAGTTGCTTGTACCTACATTTCTTTTCTGCTAAAAGTGTGATGTCAAAAAAAAAAAAGTATTGACATCAAAACAAAAGTATGACTTCCAAACAAAAGTACGAAGTCAAAACCTTACTAATTTACTGCTACAAAGTTTCCCTCCCAGTGCTCCTATGTAATCCTATTTATGCATTCACATTGAATACCACACACTTCGTCATGATCAGGTCACTGTTGATACATGAACTCATACCACAACCTTTTATTGCAATTTGATAATATGGAATCCAAAATGAATAAAGACCAAAATCCTAGGATGTGAAGCTATAAAGGAAAAGGAAGATAGAAAGAATCAGAAGACCACCCTACAGCTGATATTAGAGGCTAATACTATTTCACAAATCAAGAGAAACTACAAAGAAGTTAATTCGATCATTGATAATGAATATACTATACTACCACATCCCCTTATCAGATATGGTGTTACCTTTACATGTTAGATTTGGCAGCTTTTGGCCAATTGATGTCTGTAATTACATCAAAACAGTCACACACCCAAAAAAAAATGAAAAAAGGATGATGAAGTGATGTTTTTGCACTCCACAAATTAAAACAAATAAAATGAGCTGAGCCAACACAGAGTTCAAGCTAAACACCTCTATTCTGTGATGAATCAAATGGAAGATTTAGGTTTTGGCATCTGATTTAGACTCCATTAAAAAAGCCTAGCCCATATAATAACACAACTACATTTTAAAGAATAAAAAACATAAGTTCGAAAGCAATCAACAAACTAACAACATAGAACTTAATATGATAGTTTGTGACATGGGCAAGTATGTGTCAATTAAAACATCTGTTTAAAAGGTTGGTACAGAATACAAATGATTATACAACTAAAAGGATTAAAACATGAATGTTTTTTGGTGGGGGGGAAGAAAGAAAGAAAGTAAATGAAAATGAACTGCGTGGACCAAAATTTTGTGTTGCCTAGACAGAAACACTTGTTTACTACGACCATAAACGATCCTCCTTTAAATTATAACCATTTTTGTCATCTATATACAAGCATACCTCCTGGTACAAGTAAACGATTTAAAAAGAATACTGCCAATCAGGGTAAAAATTCTCTTCTGACAGCCATCTCATCACAAAGAGTGGGACTTGAACTCATCCATCCAACCCCATCATGGCAATGAGTGAAATAAAGATTCGCCTCGCCCAGGGCCATTTACTGTTCCTATCCTACTCTATGGAACCTTAAGAATTCAAATTTCAATCCACATAAGAAGCTACCAATCAGTGGTCATAACAGTAGTTTCGGGTCTAAGATAACCAATGCCAGTATAAAAGCTTTACAGAAGTTGCAAAACAACTAAACAGTAGATATTTTGTCCACTTACATAAGTATCCCTCTATGGTTCTCAAAAATGCTTCTACTCAACCAATACGTAAACATTTCAGAATTCCCTATGTTTCCATAGTGATAAAAGCACGAAGATTGCAAGTTCAAGAATTCTCCTCATTCTTAACCACTAGCAGCATTTTCTAAAACTGGGATAAAAACTCAACTTCTTAAACTGAATCTTATATTACCCATTGATACCCAAAAAGTGACTGTTAATAATACCCAAAAAGTGACTGAAATTAGGACGTTTAATACGGGACAGAGGGAGTAGATGGTAACTGAAAAGTAACCTAATAAAAAGTCATGCTTGCAATACTCAGTCAGTCATCTTCATAAGCAAATTCTAACACAAGCCACACCTCTCTGACATGAGGATTGGCAAAAACTTAAGACCCACACCATATAAAATATTTGAAATTACAATTAAGAAAAAAACAAACTGTAATACATTCATTTACAGGCCACTTTTCTAGTACCTGCAACTGCATTGTTATTCAAAAAACACAATGTGCTTCCTTAATTCATTAATCATACCCAAAATTCTATCTGAGTTAATTACACATATATATATATATATGCATATATAGAAATTTAATTTAATTACACAAAACAAAAAGATTTACACATTCACATCATACACATACATGTATATAAAACAATAAGCATCCAGCCATCCACATACGCAACAAAAAGACAGAAAATATACCGCAGATCTTAATTGGGGCTTCGAGCTCCAACAAATTAGGCTGCTGAAGAAAGATTTCCCTGGAGGCACAACAGAGCTGGCGGATCTCAGCCTCCGAAAGCTGAACCTGCCGGACGGTCCTCGCCTGCCGGTACTCTAAAAGCCGATTGATAATGTCATCGAGAACACCGGGGTCAATTCCCTGCTCATTTTGAGCCATCGATCTCTACGTTCCACCCCTTCAATTTAGGGTTTCAAAAACACAGAAACCCTAGAAAGTACAAAACTTTTTGCAAGCCTTTACCTCGTTTCTCGATAGAAGTTGAAAATTGAATTGTATTAGTTTATTGTTTGTCACAATCAATAGATAATATTAATATATTAATATATATATATATATATGGGTATTGTAATAATGTATCTGTTGAAGGTGATGGGAGAGAGAAAGGGGGACTGCAACTCCGATGGGGCGGAGGTGCCTATATCTATGATCGATATTCGTCGGCGTCGATAAATCCGCTTTTCTCTCTCTTGCGGTCGATTAATTTGTGCCCTTCATATTGAGGACTTTCTTCTGAATAAAAAAAAGTTAGTAGCTTTTAAAGGGGGCTATGAACTAGTACCAATGCAATTCAAAATTTAGGGGTTAGTACCTACTCGATTCAAATTGCGTTACCTCACCTTCTTACTTTTTTTATAAATCTTAACTATTTTATTTTAAAATTTTGGTTATCTTTTACAAATGTAAAACATATTTTCAAGGGTTAGAATGTATAGCCCTACTATGACTTTCATTTATTTTTTACAAATGATTTTTTTATGAAGTTCTATAATAAGAACAGAAAAAAATTATCATTTATAAATGAATTGAATTACAAAAATATTATAGTCAAGATGATATTTCCTTCGATCCTTAATTAATTAAGATTCGAGAACATATAAATTTTTAAATAATATAAATCAAAAAAAAAAGTTTAACATGTTTTCAAAAATGTATTAGTTTTTTTTAAATTGTCTTTCGAAGTCTAGATTTACTTTTAAAAATCACTTGTTGATTTGTCGTTTTTATGAAGTAATTTCAATTTTTTTTTAAGTAGTAGTCTAATATTGGCTTATATTCTTTAGAAAAATCATTTTTGTTATTTTTTGAAAATCCTTTTCTAATATTAAAAGTGACAACCAATTAATTTTGAACTTCAAGGGTTAGTTGGGCATGAAAGTCATATTTAACCACTCTTTTGGTTCATTGTAACTAACCTAAAATTAACTATTTTGTGACTAAAATGAGTGTATTGCCATAGAAGCCATCAAACACTGCGTAGATTCGAAGTTCGGATTAAGGTTGAGTTGAAGAGGCAAAATATACATGGAGGTTGGAATACATTGGGTAAAGAAAGCTAAGGGAAGGCAAAGCATATATATAGTAAACAAAGTTCCTTATCCACGTGGCAAGTTATAACAGCGATAGCAGTTATAGTGGTAGTTGATATAATACAAATGATTAAAAGGACATAAATTACTAAATGATAATAATTATATGTAAATTAAATATGTAATTATGAAAAATAATGGTTTGTGGAAAGAAAACTAAAATAATATATACTATTATTTCTCATTTGATATTCTATACTATTAAATTATCATAATAATTATAATTAATTTGTTAATAAGAATAAGTTTAATGATAAGGGTCCTCTTAACATGTGTCCTAAGAGTATATGCTAAGCACACGATTCAAGAGAATATTCTCTTGAACTATGTGCATATTCCCTTGATTTCTGCATTTGCACCAAGTTCAAGAGAATATGCATACAGTTTAAGAGAATATTCTCTTGAACCGTGTGTTTAGCATGTGCCCTAAGAGCACATGTTAAGAAATTCCTAATAATAATACTAATTAGAAAATTCATTTATTTCTCCTTATTTTACTATATATAAAAAATAAAAAAATCGAGCACGCTTCCTCTCTATCTGTTATCTAAGTCAGCCAGTGGCTATACAACTGATTTTCTTATTTTATTTATGCTTTTTATGTTTACCATTTTCATCTTATTTGGGTTTTTCTTTCAGCAAATACAGGTGAGTTTCTTTTCCTTTATTTTTCTTTATTTCTCACAATTTTTTTTACAAAAGCTCTTTTCTTTCCCTCGAACATGCACACTAATACAAGTATACAACCATCATTGCTATCATTGTTTTTTTCTTGTCTCTTTCATTCTCTAACTACACCCATGCCAATGTTACAAACTTCAAGGCTTGTGTGAGAAATTTCGAAAATAATCAAAAATTGTATTTCAAATTTCTAAAAAAAAATTGTGAAACTGATAATTAAAGGATAAAAATAAGAGTTTCAATTTATAAATTTTTGACTTATCAAGTGTGAGAAGGATAAGAGGGTTTTACGGAGCAAGGATCAAAAGCAAGAAAGGTATGCGAAAGCATTGAGTAACTGCATTTAAGGAATAAAACGCAATATCAAATATTTATGGAATTATGTTTTGGACTCCTAACACACCTCAAATGTTGGGACCACTGACGTTTGGGTTAGTGCGTTTTGCATAACGAATATGTCAATTTCTGTATTTAGAGTTTAAACGCAGTTAACGTAGTAAGCGTAAAGAAATCGAACAAGCACTAAGGATCACGAGCTGTATGTACTCTGCGCGCCCAAGTGAACCCCACATACTGCCAAAGCCATTCTATGCCAATAGGGAGAATCGCCCTCTCAGCACCTCTATATTCTTAGCCACCAAGCTAAGCTCTTAGATAAGTATCCTAATCACCAAGTACTCCTTAAGAGCCTTATTCGAGAAAATTTAGAAAGACTTAGGTTTTCATTATATAGAATCTGAGACCACTGCTTGAGTTGATAGAGATCTCGAGATGCTCGAGAAAACTTAGAAAGACTTCGGTTTTCATTATACAGAATCTGAGACCACTGCTTGAGTTGATAGGGATCTCGAGATCTCATGCCAGGTTGCTTTAGTCAAATAGTGTCACATGACATTTATACTACTGGTATAAATGTCACTTGGACACATGTCATCCTCCTAGAGACCAAGCGACTTCCCACACGCCACACTCTTTTAACTACATGCGCCTACACAGTAACATAGAGCCCACACACTACATTATAGTCTATTAAGATTACAAGAAATTTAAGCAATTACAACTTTTACAAGTTGAAGTCCATGGTAGGAAAAGAAAATTAGTTCTTAAGGTTTCTTTTATAAGCTCGAATCAAAAGAAATAATAAACATTTACATAAAAATGAGAATTTACATTGAATTAAATTTTACAGCTACTGGCATAAAGTAAATACATGAAATATATGCAATTTGGAATGACATATCTTTACATGAATAATTGTAACGACTTTTAAATATTTTTCTACGAAGATAAACTGTAATACCCATGTTACACAGTCCCACATCGCCCGAATACTAAAGTTTCTCTCCTTTCCTTACCTATATATATAATACTAATATTTTATTTATATTATTATTATTATTAAACAATAAGGATTTTCTTATTTTAAGAAAAGACTTTTTGTAAGAGGGACTTTTTAGTAAGTACCTCCTTAGTTAAAAATTTTCAGTATTGAGGGCGTAGGTAGACTGCGAACCTCATAAATTCGGGTACGTTTTTTTTTTCTTTTGTATTTATTCAATTTAATTTTCTGTATTATTAGTTTATAACTTTAATTAGTATATTTTAGTTAGTTTGTTAGTTAATATTGTGATATTATTTTGGCTAGATATTATGTATCTCTTTAATATTATGAAGGGTTCAATATATGCATAAATCAGTTAAATACTAATATTGTAGTATTTAATAAAATGTATTATTTTTGTGAATAGATTACTTTGAGCAAGCCTAACTAATTGCATCTGTAATTGTGGGTATTGCATTACGTACTCCAGGTACGGATTCCGTACTCCTTCAGCGATAGTCTTCTGAAATTTAATTAATTCGTTTTGTTCCGTGTTTTGAATTCCGTTATTATTTCACATAATTGTTTCTTGTGAAATTCATATAATTCTTTTATTTTTGAGTTGATACATATGACTCGTATTTGTATTCTTTGAGTTGGAATATTATGTCTAGTATTTATTTTTGTAGAAACGTACATGCTAATATATTTTGGGAGATTTTGTGTCAATTCGTTTCGATTTAGCATGTGCGTATTAGAACCCTTTTGTTGGTATTATGTCGCTTATATTGTGACATGATATTTTTATTAGATGATATCGTTAGGGGTTGTACCTTGAGCTAACCACCTGTGGGGGTACCACAGGCATGTCGTCTTGGCACAAGAGACATGACACTTCCGTGGCAGTGTGATTAGTCCACGGCGTCTCTGTTTTGTGCTCCGATGGGAGTTGGCCATTTGGTGATTTGTTGTGAGAGGCGTATGGGTCGACCCTAGTTTTCTGTTCTGTTCTGCGGATTGCTGATGTTGTGCCAAACACACTTTCCGATTTTGCATGCATTTGGATCTGCAGTCCAATGTGTGATTTGTCTATGTGGCATTATTTGACTTGTCTATGTGGCAAGCTATATTTCTGAGCTCGGTATGAAATAACCTCAGCCATTCGATTCAGCCTATTATGTTATTCAGTTCAGTTCAGCTATGTTATTCAGTTCAGTTCAGTTATTTTATTCAATTCAGTTCAGTTCAGCTATGTTATTCAGTTCAGTTCAGCTATGTTATTCAGTTCAATTCAGCTATGTTATTCAGTTCAGTTCAGTTATGTTATGTTATTGTGATATTTGTTATTCAGTTCAGTTCAGTTATGTTATTGTGATATTTGTTATTCAGTTCAGTTCAGTTATGTTATTGTGATATTTGTTATTCAGTTCAGTTCAATTCAGCTATGTTATTGAGTTTAGTTCAGCTCAGCTATTTAAGTTCAGTTCAGTTCAATTCAGCTATGTTATTGAGTTTAGTTGAGTTTGATTTCGTTATTCAGTTCAGTTATGTTATTGAATTTAGTTCAGCTTGATTTTGTTATTCATTTCGGTTCTCATTTCTGTACTTTATATTCGTACTGGGCAATTGGCTCATGCTGTGTTTTTCTTCCGGCAGGTATTCAAGGGGGCAAGGGCAAGTGTGAAGAGATGTTCCTTTTAGTTTGATATTCTGCTTAGAGTTTGTTCGTGCGTGACCTCCCTTTCCTATTTCGGGAAGGGGGTGTTACAGAGTTGGTATCAGAGCTTAGGTTTCTTTCTTGTAGAAAACTTATTTAGGTTTGACCTGTGAGTTATGGGTAGACTTTTGGGTTAGGTTTTTATTCTGTTTGATACTCTATTCAGTTGTCACATCAATTTGTATTTGAATTTGTCGTTAATCAATTTCGTTTTCTTTTTGATAATTAGGCATGTTCCTTTTCTTTTGATTCCGGGGACGGAATCCTTTTTAAGGGGGAAGTAATGTAATACCCATGTTACAGAGTCCCACATCGCCCGAATACTAAAGTTTCTCTCCTTTCCTTACCTATATATATAATACTAATATTTTATTTATATTATTATTATTATTAAACAATAAGGATTTTCTTATTTTAAGAAAAGACTTTTTGTAAGAGGGACTTTTTAGTAAGTACCTCCTTAGTTAAAAATTTTCAGTATTGAGGGCGTAGGCAGACTGCGAACCTCATAAATTCGGGTACGTTTTTTTTTTCTTGTGTATTTATTCAATTTAATTTTCTGTATTATTAGTTTATAACTTTAATTAGTATATTTTAGTTAGTTTGTTAGTTAATATTGTGATATTATTTTGGCTAGATATTATGTATCTCTTTAATATTATGGAGGGTTCAATATATGCATAAATCAGTTAAATACTAATATTGTAGTATTTAATAAAATGTATTATTTTTGTGAATAGATTACTTTGAGCAAGCCTAACTAATTGCATCTGTAATTGTGGGTATTGCATTACGTACTCCAGGTACGGATTCCGTACTCCTTCAGCGATAGTCTTCTGAAATTTAATTAATTCGTTTTGTTCCGTGTTTTGAATTCCGTTATTATTTCACATAATTGTTTCTTGTGAAATTCATATAATTCTTTTATTTTTGAGTTGATACATATGAGTCGTATTTGTATTCTTTGAGTTGGAATATCATGTCTAGTATTTATTTTTGTAGAAACGTACATGCTAATATATTTTGGAAGATTTTGTGTCAATTCGTTTCGATTTAGCATGTGCGTATTAGAACCCTTTTGTTGGTATTATGTCGCTTATATTGTGACATGATATTTTTATTAGATGATATCGTAGGGTGTACCTTGAGCTAACCACCTGTGGGGGTACCACAGGCATGTCGTCTTGGCACAAGAGACATGACACTTCCGTGGCAGTGTGATTAGTCCACGGCGTCTCTGTTTTGTGCTCCGATGGGAGTTGGTCATTTGGTGATTTGTTGTGAGAGGCGTATGGGTCGACCCTAGTTTTCTGTTCTGTTCTGTGGATTGCTGATGTTGTGCCAAACACACTTTCCGATTTTGCATGCATTTGGATCTGCAGTCCAATGTGTGATTTGTCTATGTGGCATTATTTGACTTGTCTATGTGGCAAGCTATATTTCTGAGCTCGGTATGAAATAACCTCAGCCATTCGATTCAGCCTATTATGTTATTCAGTTCAGTTCAGTTCAGCTATGTTATTCAGTTCAGTTCAGCTATGTTATTCAGTTCAGTTCAGCTATGTTATTCAGTTCAGTTCAGCTATGTTATTCAGTTCAGTTCAGTTCAGTTATGTTATGTTATTGTGATATTTGTTATTCAGTTCAGTTTAGTTCAGTTATGTTATTGTGATATTTGTTATTCAGTTCAGTTCAATTCAGCTATGTTATTGAGTTCAGTTCAGCTCAGCTATTTAAGTTCAGTTCAGTTCAATTCAGCTATGTTATTGAGTTTAGTTGAGTTTGATTTCGTTATTCAGTTCAGCTATGTTATTGAATTTAGTTCAGCTTGATTTTGTTATTCATTTCGGTTCTCATTTCTGTACTTTATATTCGTACTGGGCAATTGGCTCATGCTGTGTTTTTCTTCCGGCAGGTATTCAAGGGGTTCAAGGGCAAGTGTGAAGAGATGTTCCTTTTAGTTTGATATTCTGCTTAGAGTTTGTTCGTGCGTGACCTCCCTTTCCTATTTCGGGAAGGGGGTGTTACATAAACGCCATATTCATCATTTTTAATAATAATAATAATAAAATTCTCATAATAAAGAGATTTGAAGAGGCTGGTTTTTTGCTCCAAAATTGATTATATGCTTCAAAATATTTTTTTTATAATTTTAGTCCTCAATATACTACAAGTTCTTCAAATTTTTCTCTCCAATGCTACGAAAATACTAAATATTTATAGGTAAATGAACAAAGGAGGCTGCTGACCTGGGAGAGTTTGATAATTAAGAGGTCTAATCCGCTAGTAAAAGGGGTATCCTCAACCTTTTTCGCGGATTCCGAATGGGAATCCTTTTCACTTTGGTCCGTCTAAGTTTGAACTCTATATTTTGCTTTGGTCCATTTTCTTACCGTCTAAACAATTTGATCTGTTTTGTTTTTTTAAAACAAAATTAGCATTTTGATCCCTTTAACAATTTGTTTAAAAAAAGTATTTAAGTCTACATAGCCTTTTTTTATATACTCCCTCTGTCCCAAATTAATTGTTTTTCTAGGATTTTTTTAAGTCAAATTGACTATTTTTAAAATTAATAATTAAGCATATATAAATATATTTCTAAAATTATAAAAATCGAAATTAGTAATAAATTGTATATACTTTCTTTTGGTTATAATATCTTTACCTATATGTTAGCAAAAATAGTAAAAAGATTAGTTTTAAAAATAGTCAATTTGACTTTAAAAAGTCTTAGAAATGCAATTAATTTGGGACATGGGGAATAACAAATAGTCAAATCGACTTAAATATATTGAAACCGTAAAATGTTACAAATGATGAAAAAATTACGATACAAAGAATTAAAAAGGTAAACTTTCAAACAAAATAATAAATAATCAGAAAAATGATTGAGTGTAGTAACAACTAGTGGACACCATATACATTCCTGAAAAATAGTTTTATTCCAAAAGTAATAACAGAATATGCATATCTTGAGCAGCTCTTCAATATGAGTAGAGGAAGAATCGGTCGTTATGATAACACCATACCCAAATCTGAATAATCTATATTCAACAATCCACACACCGAAAGAATTTTCGAGAAAGAAAAAAATCTCCCAATTGGAGAAAGCAAAGTCTCCCAAGAGATGAAATTTTCTTATAAAAGAAAAAGAAATTAGTCATATCATGAAAAAAAAAGTCTCACAAAAAAATAAAAACAAACTCAACAAAAAAATTATTAAATCACAAGAAGAGAGATACAGGGAAAGTCTCTCCAAAATTAAGAGAGTTCTTTCCGGACGTAATATGGAGGTTAAAGTTTTTACCTAAAGAGAAATTCAAAACACATACTCCACCAACGAAAAGTTAAGTCTACATAGCCTAATCAGTCATGTTTTCAAGTCTAGTCTAGTAAAACCTAAGATACTAATTAAAATAGTAAATACACTTTATTTTTGTCTTTATATTATATTATATTACTCCCTCCGTCTCAGAATAAAAGTCCTGATTGACTTTTTGAACATATTAAAAAAAAGATAAAATGACAAAATTGTCCATATTTAAATTCTCATTTAACTGCATAATTTTTTGCACATGACTAGTATGCCCCATAAATATGCATAGGGAATAAAAATATGACAATTAATACTAAGGGTATTATGGACAAATTATTGTAAGAAATAGATTATTTAAAGTAGGTAGACATTTAACTTGAGACTACCTAAAATAGTAATAAGGACTTTTATCCTAGCACGGAGCGAGTATAATTTAATGTATTCTTATTTAATCTTGAATTGGAATGAAAAGGATGTAGAATATATCTTCAATGTTTAATTGTAAAATCCAAGTTTAACCCATCAAACTCTTTGTTATTTTTCTCTTCCTTCGTATTCTTTTGTAAAAACTCTCATTGGTTTTTTATAAAAAGCATAAATAATGTTGAATATTGGGACCAAGCAATATAAATTATATACCAACTGTTTGTAAAATTAATGTTTTGTATCATTCAATAGCACCATTAAAAGAAAATATTGGAAATTTAATTAATGATAGTCGCATGCCTACATATTTTTGCAAATATTATTTCCCACTTTTGGTACAAAATCACAAAGGTTATGGCTATTTTGATCTTTTTCTCCCCCATCACTCCCATTTGACTTTTTCCCGTTATAAATGCTTGTGATGTTTACATCCACCACCAACTTTTCCCAAATGATAGTAAAGGAAAGAATAAAAGAATAAAAGAATAAAAGAATAAAAAGAAAATAATAATAAGGGGGATCGTTTCTTCTTGGACTCTGAGGCTGTAATTAAATGCAATTATGGAAATTGTAATCAATAATTTCCCCAATTTCTAGACTTAAATTTTTCTTGAAAACGTAAGGGGAAGGAACCCTGGGTTGTTCATACCTTCTGTATTTCATTAAATTCTCAGGTAAGAATTCCAGTTAATATCCTCTTGTTTTCTACAAATCTTGGGCATTCTTTAATTTCTCAGATCTTTCTGTTTTTGAATCCCTCAATCTTTCTGATATCTGAAAAGGGTATGTTTTGTTTGATGTACTTATTGTGAAAATAATTGTTCTTGTTTATTGATTGAGGGTTTTTTGTTATATGCAATTCTTTATGGGCTTTTGGAGCTGTATTGTAGTTTTAAAATATCTAGATGTTTTGTTATTGAGATTTGTTGTCCCTGGGCATGAATGTTATGGTTTCGTATGGATTTTATAGTATATTTTCTGCAATTATTTATTGAGTTTAAACCTGTGAAATGGTTATTGAATTATTCCTAACCATAACACTTATTCGGTAATTGTTCTTCATATATTGATATTAAAATTACCCTAGGGCTTGTTTACAACTATGTTGAATGGGATTGGATTATTTTAATTTATTTATACTAGTTAAGTACCTATAAGTACTTTTTATCTGTGGATTAGTCCCAAGATGGCAACCTCATGGATTATTTTCGGTTTTTAATTTCATTTATGAGGGATCCGGAAGGTGAGATTAAATAGCTCCCCTTTTGAGGTATCAAATGAACTTAGGAATAGAAAAAATAGTCCGTGAGATTGTCATTATAGAACTAACTCAAGGTTAAAAAAATTCTTATAAGGATGGTCAGTCTATTATGTGAGAGAGAGGATCTGGGAAGAGGGGGAATATGAGGATCGTTAACATGCAACAGAAATCAGATATTTCTACATAATGTGTGTTTTTGTGTGTGTGTGTGTGTGTATATATAATAGTGAATTTGGAATAATTGTATGGCTGAGGTTGGTTCCTTCTGTAGTTATTTGGCTGTCGAAACGCTAGGCTGCCACCACAACAGTCAGATTCCTACTAATTTGGAGTCTTCGGACTATTTGTTTTAGCTTGTTTAGCATTTTCCAGTCTGAAATTGCTGCATTTGGGATGCCTTACAAATTTGGAACCAGACTGACCGATCATAATGTTAATAAAAGTTTTAAGAACTACCACATCTGATTTTTGGTTTACCACCCTATTAAAGTACTGTATCTTTCTAACTGTTTTCGATAGCTCCTTTTCAGTCTTTTTTTAGTTTCTTTTTGTGACACCTTAGTTCTCGGAGAATTTCATGTTTTGTGTATAGATAGTCCTTATCTACAGTCATGTGATTGGGAGACAGGTTCCTCTTTGTGATAGTAGAGAACACACAGGCACTTTTGTGCTTATGCACACGCATGAGGGGTAAGACATATATGATCTATTCCACTTTGGTCATAGTACCACAGAGCGGCACACACACAAAAACACACATACAATGAACATGGATTGTTCACTGAGTTATGTCTAGCCCTTTGTGTTAAAAGCTAATCATGTAATCTTACACTAAATCTCCTTCATCTGGTGCAACATACGTTTTCTCATGAATGGCTTGTAACCATCAATTAATCTTAGGCAGATGGAGCATCAGACAGTTCCCACCTTGAGCAAGGAGCACCATCTAGAACATGAGATGCCAAAAGCTTCTGAAGAAACTAATGTGCCTTCCAAGGCAGTGAAGTTATCTTGCAGTGTTTGCTCTTTCTCGAAACCAGAGTTCAATCTGTCTGATTCAGAAGAAAGATCAAAGTCGGCAATGAAACTTTGTGGGCTCATATTTTTTTATGCAATTGTCATGGTAGTAGAGGTTGTCGGAGGTCTAAGAGCCAACAGCCTTGCAGTGCTTACTGATGCTGCACACCTGATTAGTGACATTGCCGGATTCTCGATTTCACTTTTTACCGTATGGGCGTCAGGGTGGGAGGCAACATCACAACACTCATTTGGATTCAATCGTCTTGAAGTTTTGGGGGCTTTCTTATCTGTGGAGCTAATTTGGTTCATATCTGGGACCTTAATCTATGAAGCAGTTGTCAGACTGCTTCACAAAAATGAAAAGGTAAATGGGAAGCTCATGTTTGCAATTGCTGCATTCGGATGTGTGATTAACATTTTTATGGTTGTTTGGCTTGGTCACGGTCATGACCATGGTCATGGTCATGTCCACGGTCACGGTCATAGTCATGCCCACGGTCACGGTCACGGTCATAGTCATGACCACGGTCACGGTCACAATCATGACCAAGACCACGATAGCGGTCATGGTCACAATCACAATCACAATCACAATCATGGTCGCGATCATCCTCGTTATACCTGCATTGAAAACGGCCATAATCATGAAGGGGTTGAATTATGTGCACGGAATGAAGAAGAGACCGTAGCTCTTGTCTCGAATTCCCCAAAGAAGAGCAAAGTACTAAACATAAATATCCAAGGGGCTTACTTGCATGTTATGACTGATCTGATTCAGACCGTCGGGGTAATGATTGCTGGATTAATCATATGGGCAAAGCCAAACTGGTTAGTGGTTGATCTAATCTGCACTCTCGTCTTTGCAGTTCTTGCTCTAGGTACTACTATTCCCATGCTTAGAAATATATTTTGTATATTGATGGAGAGTACACCAAGTGAGATTGATGTTGCTCTTCTCGAAAAAGACTTGAAATGTACAGAAGGAATTATAGATGTGCATGATATGCATGTTTGGGCAATCACAGTAGGAAAAACTGTAATGGCGTGCCATGTAGTAGTTGAGAAAGGAGTCGATCTAAACGAAATTCTTCACAAACTTAAGAATTACTGTGAAACAACATACAGAATTCATCATGTAACTATACAAATTGAGGAAAGGTGATGCTTGACATCTTGCTTATGTTCCTGCCTTTCATTTTTATGTTATGTTGCTTGTATATAGAAATTGAGTGGAACAAAAGAGGATAGCGAATAATAGACAGCTTCTAATCTGCCCATATGCATGATATATTTTGATTGATTACGCTTCAACATAAGGAGTTTGCGTTTGATAAGTTCGATAATTGCTATAGAGTGCAGCAGAAACTATTGAACCCTCTCTCTTGCCTCAGCATTTCAAGATTGTATCATAATCTTTTGTTTAACATGATAAAATTTTGGGTAGCATTAGAAAATTTCTAAACAAATCAATTAGCTTTAGTTTGTCACTTTGTTGAATGATAATTTTACAGCACAATTGTCTAATCTGAGTTCTTATTGAACGATAATTTTAAAGCGGAATTATCTAATCTGAGTTCATACTGGGCACTTCTGATTTTAAAACATATTAGCAATATGCAGCAAATAATTGAATTCAATCACAAACAGTTCTCTCCTCTCAGGCACAGGAAAATCAGAAACAGTATTTGTTATATTGAAGATTCAGCAACGTGGATACAAAGGCAAACATTTACAACCTGTAATACTACACAACAAGTATTAGCCCATTACGAGCGTAATACTATTACATCAATTTGAATGTTTTTCATTACGCCCAGTAATAGATATATTAACTCATTACGTCCGTAATGCAATAAATCATAAAAGACAAAACAGTAATAATTACAACTGATTTGACATTTTGACTTATAATTTAATTTATTCATAACATAAAATTATATAGTTTAGTGAACCAAACACAATTTTGAACGTAACGTAATAACATTACAATTACTACACAAACACCAAGAATGAACCAAATAAATCGTAACAATCTATTACCATTACATTACATCAAATTTCTATTCGACGAACTAAACCCCACCTAAAGGAGAGACCATTGATATTGCAATAGAATAAAGGCAAGTAACTAGACAAAAACTATGTGGTAAAAAATTATTTACTTGAGTAGACAAAGCATTATCGAGTTATACAATGCAATACAACTCATCAATGCTTTGTCTTGGTATAGCAGTACTCATCGCAATATGTAATGTAAAGCCCTTGTTATTACAGGCTAAGAAGTGAAACCATCAAACAAAAGCAGAAGTAAAACCGTAAACTGACAAGCACCAACTCTACTGTAATAGTCCCTCCTCTCCAGTTTGGATATTCAGCTATATTATATCAGTCATTTGCACCCTAAGGCAATAAAATTAGAAAGTATCAAATGAAACAGAAAATTCTCCTATTGCACTAATATGTTGGTCTTTTAAGTTTCACAAGACTTTTTCTTTTCTTTTAACTCAATGAAGTAAGAAAATATTCTACAAACTCATCTCTTGTAGGGGGGAAAAAACAAGAACACAAGTATCTGCTCCCTAACAAATCTCTTGATTTTCCCCTTAAATTCCAACTTAAGTAGAGCAGCAACCTCTCTTCACGTTCCCAGATGGATCACTTACATTGATGGTGGTCCCTTGACCAGGAAGTGTAGCAGCTGCTGCTTCCTCAGCTGCCAACGCTTTCTTGCTTATGATATGATATATCTCAGTTAAGATGGTCTGAAATGCCTTCTCGATATTAAGTGCTTCCAGTGCTGATGTCTCGAGGAATGAGAGTCCTTCCTTCTCGGCCAAAGCTTGACCATCGTTCTCCGCAACAGCTCTGAGATGGTTTAGGTCAGACTTGTTTCCAGCCATCATAATTACAATGTTTGAGTCGGCATGATCTCTCAATTCACGGAGCCACCTCTGGACATTGTCAAAAGTTTGCCTCTTTGTTATGTCATATACAAGAAGTGCACCAACAGCTCCCCTGTAGTAAGCACTAGTGATAGCTCGATACCTCTCCTGTCCTGCAGTGTCCCATATTTGAGCCTTAACTGTCTTTCCATCTACCTGTTTTTGAAAGTGTTGTAGGTCAAATGATCATCATTGAAACAAGAACCAGTAATCATCAAAATGCTCACACACAACAATAAGGAAAACCTTAATTTAACAAGAGAAGGATTTTGTCTAAAAATAAAAGGATAAACCCATTCCAAATATAAGATAGACCACCACACAGGTTGTGGTTAATCCATTCTGCAGAAATTTCTTTTGCAGCCGATACTTGACACATTCCACCTCTTCAACCATTATCAAACAACTTGCTATTTTTTAAGTATACAATCAATCAATGGATACAAGCACTTAGTTGCCATAGTTACTTGAAGCATGCCAACAACTTACTTTTGTAAGGAAGCATAGAAGTTTGGAAATTTCAACTCTTTTCAACTAGCATTTTCTTGTTATATGCAGTGAAAGCATTTAATGACAACACCAACTTAAGGCATAGTACATGGAGTGGTTTGTCATTCAATTCTTTACTTGTATATAAGACAAAAAGGAGCAGCAGGCAACAAATTGAAACGGAGTAGCAGGAAGCAAATTACTTTTTCTTTGACAAGAATGTATTCTAAAGGCACCAAAAGTGGGCACGTATCAAACAGAACATGCAAGTGACAGCAGATATAAAAAAAGTCTACACAACAGAAAAGTAAACAACCCCTCTACAGTGAACAGTCTACTCTATATCACCCCAAACTATAAGTCCCCCTCTCCCTAACACCTTATTTGTAGGTTTTTATAATTTAGGAAATCCGAAATCATAGGAAAACTATAGAATTCCCATGTTTGTAAGATTTTTTAAATTGGGAAAGCAAAGGAAAATCTGGCCCAACTTTCCTTTAGAAATTCTCCTCACTAAAATGCCCGGATTTGTAAGGAAAGAAAAATGGGCTTAATAAAACTTTATTTTCCTCCGTAATTGCCATTATCAGTAACACAAAAACAAAATTTTGACAATCATGTCCCTAATACATATTGCCTACTATCTCACCACTTAATCCTAGCTCAACATTCTCTCTCTCTCTCCCCTTTCTCTTTCCTCTCTAGATGCTCTAACAGTTTGTGATCCCAGGAAAGAATAGGATTTTCATTTTGGTGTGGAATGTGGAGTTTGTGGCAGTGTCTGTAAATGTTCGTATATTATCAATCTTGTTGTATATATGGAGCAAGTAGTCTAGGTAGTTAGGCTTCTGGATAATGCCAAGATTACAGGGAGGGAGATTAATATTGATATCGAGCTGTAATTAAGATTTGGGGACAATGAATGACGTCAATAAGCTGAACTACGTAACTAACTGACCATTACTAAATAATCGAAGAACTTGTAATGGAATCATAATGAATGTGTTGAGAGTTCTCAATAATAATATACAGGTGTATGACAGTAATAATAACCTTTTGTTCTTTTGTTCTTTTTTTTTTTTTGCTAGTTAACCTTTTGTTCTTTACCTACTTACAAATATAAGATGGTAAAGTTATAATCTTTTATTTTCCTATCATTTCTTTTGCCAACCAAATGAAATACTGTATGTTCAATTACATAGTTACTTAAAAAGTTCATATTTCAACTTGGTATCATCATTCTATAATAAATTTAACACATACGGAACAAGTAGACCTTGATCAAAATGCTTTACTCTTTCTCAGACACACAAAAACAAACAAAAACCCTTTACTACTCGTCTACTCCTGACACACACTAAAACAAACAGATAAACAGCAATTTGACAAATGAATCAAACTAATTAGTTAACACTAAAACTTTATCGAATGAGACAGAATAAAATTTCCAATCATTACATATTAAAGACAATCAAATGATGGTGGATTTAGAAATCAAACCTGAAGAGTTCTAGTAGCAAACTCAACTCCAATGGTGGATTTGGATTCTAAACAGAACTCATTCCTCGTAAACCGCGACAAAATGTTCGATTTGCCAACACCAGAGTCCCCAATCAACACAATCTTAAACAAATAATCATACTCATGATCCACCCTACTCGCCATCCTCTCTCTCTACTTTCTCACACCTAAGAATTCAGATCCAAAAACCCAGATCTAATCAGATCCAAAACAAACTCTAACATCATCACACACATAAAATCAAACCCAAAACACATAGAACTAGAAAAATTAAATCAAAATAGTGAATTAACATACCGTAAAGTAGAGATCGGGATGAAAGTGGCTTCAGAAAATCGATACTTCGATGGAAATTTTGAGATTTGGGAAATGGAGAAATGGGAAATGGGGGAAATGAACTGAAGAAACGATGCAAAACGCGGTTTCAGGTATAAATCGGCGAATTTCTAAGCAAAAAGAGTTGTATTCAAACAGTTTTTTTTATTATTTATTTATGTGGGAGATGCGGCCAAATATTTATGCGTTACAAACTGAATAATTTAGTAGTGGAGATATTTAAAAAAAAAAAAAATTGACTACGGAATAATACTATAGATTCTTCATTTGAATCATTTATTTATTTTTTCTTGTTTCATTTAACTATTTATTTAGTATTTTGGGGGAAGTTGACAAATAAAATGGAGGGTTGGCACTGACTGCGGGCAGACTGGCAAAAGGGATGAGATGCCAGGGTGGGAATGTTAGTGATTTCCATGTCTAATATTTTACTTTTATTTGGTAGAATATATATAACATGGAATCATGGATTATGGGTTGGGAATTTTTCATTTTTTTACTCTTTTTTTTAAATATTTATTTTTTGTAAATGTGTTGGTGATTGGTTAATAAATGTGACAAATTAAATTAATCTTCATTTGATGTTAAAAAGTTAACTTTGGCATAGAGAGTTGACTTCGTAATCGAGATTCGTTTTTTTTTTTTCCACAATAAAATATATAATATTTCTGTTTTAAATTATATGATTAATATTAAATTTTTAATATTTTAAAACTCAAAATTGGCACGAATTCAATTAATTTATCTTAATATAATTAAAAGTATTATAAATTACCTAAAAAATACTACTAATTATTAGAATTATTATTTTTAAAACTTGAAGAATTATGTTAATTTTTTATTTAAAAATATCTCAAATTAATTTTTATAATGTCAATAGTGATTTTATAATTAGTTATAATTAAAAACAGAAGGAAGGAGTATTTCAGTTGAGTTTTTTTTTTCTTGTCAAAAGAAAATGTATTTGAGTTTTTCACGATACAATAGAAAGAGACAAGACCACAAGTTTTTCTTCGATTATCCAGGGTTTCATTAAGTATTTGCCCCCAACATAGTTTCGAGAGGAAAACATTAATTGCATTTTTATGCTACTTTTCATTATTGATTGAGAATTAAATTTCTTTTTTCTATATTTGGCTAGAATATGAAAAATTACAATATGAAGTTTGTATAATTTTGTCTTCACTTATGCGAGGCACATGCCAAGTTTCCCTTAAAAATGAGGATTACTTGGCTTTCTATCTAGTGCAGATGACTTAATTTCATGGTTTTATTACTTTATGGTGTTGGTTTTCAAATGATTCTTACAAGTGGTCAGGCCTGCCAGTTTAAAGTTCTTTAAGCTCAGTTTATTTTTAAATTATCGGGTTTGAGTTAGGATTTTTTTTTAATGGAGCTATAATAAATTTGTCTAAACTCAATTAAAATAAGATCACAAGTTTCGAGTTATTTTCGGTCAGACCTGTATTAATATATATATAACATATATATATATATATGTTATTTAGATTGACACATACACCCAAAAAGTATTATTTAAAGTAACTCTTTTAAAATATTTGACACACATCATTTTTTTTACTAATTGAATTGAAGTTTAAATTAATATAAATGAGCTAATATATAAATACTCTATTATTTATTATTTTTAATAATATAATCTTGTCTTCTTTCATATAAGTATTAGATTTTATTATGAAAATGATAGAAGTAACTATTTTAAGGAAAACATGGTACTTAATCTGTAGTTAAATTGAGAGAATAAATATGTAATAACTAATATAAATAATTTATATATTTTACACGTTTTTAACGTTGTAATTTGATCGGGCCTATAATGGACCGAACGACTTACTGATCAAGTTCGACTGGAGTTTCATTTCGGACTTGAATTTTTGACTTGTTCATCTCCAAATAAAATTTATGGGAATTTTTATTGGACCAAACGATCGAGTTTCAAGTTTGATTGACCCAATTGACAATCCTACAAGTGACGTAATTTTAGGCACCTCCTATAATTTTTTTAATTTGAAGCCTTTTAACCACCTTATATGCACTTTATATGTGTTGAGCTATGGAATAAAATTATTTCTGAATTAAATTTAAAAATATTTTAAGAATTAGTTACTCTTTAAAAGTGCATTTAATGAATAGTGATTTTGGCTAAAAAATACTTTTGAGAGAGTCAAAAAATTTATGCTTTTGGGGGAAGCACTTTTACCCCAAGTACAATATACAAATTTGTCCTCAAATTGTCAACAAAAAATTTAAAAATAAAATAAAAGTTCATACAACATACTTTTATAATTTTATCATTTTGTTTAAAACACTTATATAATTTTTTAATCAATTTTAACTTTCTTATTAAAATACTTTTGACAACAAATTTAAATTTAAAAACTTTTCATTTCATTGCACCACTCTTTCAAGCCGACACTAATACAATTGAATTTCTAACTGTGGGCTACACATTTTCATATAATGGGTTGTCTGAATTGAGCCCGATTCGAGGCTATTATATCTTAAGCGTTCATAACAAACTCCTAAGTCCAATAGGCTTGAGTCGTTATCTTGCTAACTAAAGCATCATGCAATTACTATATTCAATACCAACTCTTGTATGGTACTTACCTTTTTTCAATAGGATCTCCCTATACAATTTTAATTAGGAATTGTAACCCTATTGAGATGGTGTAGCAAAACTATAAATATAAGTTAACAATAGAGATAACAATATGCACATTTAGCCTACTAAGGAGTTGTTTGTTTACATCTGAATAATTTTTGAATCTGACCGATTAAGTCATTCAGATTGTTTGTTTTATAATTTTTAAACTCTAAATGCGTCTAAACGTTTCATCTAGAAAATTATGGCTGAATCAGTAAGAAGTAGTGTTGAATGATATTTTTACCTACCTACCCTCATAAACAATTAAAAATTACATTTAATATCCACTTTTTTTTTACTATTGTAAACAAATTTGTTGTTTACAAATTATTTTTTAAAATTTTTTCTTTAACAAATTGGTCAATAATCAATTTAATGAATATTGTTGTAGTCTTTTGTTTTGGTTTTATGGATTAATAAAATGTTATTAAAAAAAATTTAGTGTTTATTCCTAAAATTATATTACTAATAGTATACTCCATCAAAGATTGTTCACAATTTTATATTTAATTTTTTTTAAATTGCATTATTTATTTATAATTACATAATAAATTTGTTTATAATAGTCCAGAAGGTTAAAATAAGGAAATACACGTATTCAAATGTAGATAGACAGTTATCAAACACATCATTTCGTTCTATATTCAGAGCTTTTACTTCATTCAGTTCATTCAGATTTTCTTATACATTCAAAACTTTTCATTCAGTTTTATCAAACAACACCTAAATACTAGCTCTTTCATTGTTAACCTATCTTGAAGCATATTCTTACTCTCACGCCAGAGGTATTCCCCGACGACCCAAGTCGTCAAGTATTTTATGATAGTTCTTTCTGTACAAATCTACGTCCAAGTCGATAGTTGAATGTACGGACAAATTCAAACGTTAACACCAACGTATAGCCATTTTTTTAAAATCTTTTATTGTAGTAAATACTAAGATCCTTAGAGTAAAAATCCTTTTTAATTATGTGAAAAGGAGAATTCAGAAATCATGTCATAAATCTCCTTGGCGTTAGACAAATATCCCCTGCATCTCTAGAGGAGAATGCTTTTTCTTTTGTTGATTTTTTTATTTTAAAATAATAAAAAATTTGCGTTTTTCAAGTTGAAATAGCACCATTTTTGAGTTTTGATAAGAAATTTGACAAAAATCTCAAAGGAAAATAAAGTCTATGTTCCACAAGTGGTAAGACTCACATTTCATTATTTTTTTTTCACTTTTCATTTTTCTAAAGTAAATTTTAAACTATCTTTAACTCTAAGGAAATAAATTTTTTTTTTTATTTGAAAGTAATGTCCCCAAGAAATATAAATATACAAGATATGTAAAAATCATGATAAAAAATACAATGGAAAATGTTCTTTCATTTGTTACTCTTATAATATATTTTCTATTTATTCAAATTACAAAGAATTTGATGATTAGATTGAAGATCACACGGTAGTGTCATTGTTTTTATCCAGTTAAATGTCCATCAACCACCTCCCCAACTAAAAAAAAACACAACTTCACAAATTCATTCAAAAAGTAAATAAATTCAGTACCGCTCTCACAAATTTGAAAAAGTGCTCCATTAAATTTAAATTTAAATCTATGACTGATAATGTCGCGTCGCTACGTGACACTTCAACTCAACTCAACTTGACTCATTAGTAAAATTACACCAATTTTCTTCATTCTTATACTAATATTTTATTTGTACTAATATCCCTCCATAGTGGGACCACTTAAAAAATCAAAGCAAAAAGTCTTTTTTTTGTTTCTTTTTCTTTTATTGAATTCTTTGGGCCCTTACTTAATTTAAATAAATTTGCTAATAGAAGTTGTAAATATATAATATAGATAAAGACAGAGAAAGAGATTATTTTTAAAAAAATAAAAAAACTCCTTTTCACGACACTTGTATAAGTAGAATTAGAAACTCAATTATCAATATCAACAACTAAGTTTTCAGCTCACCAAAGTAGGTGTGGGTGTTAGCGTGCACGCTTTGTGTAATCAGTTTTTACCATGTAATTATGTTAACTTGTGCTAATGCAAAAAAGAAAAAAGAAAAAAGAAAGTAATTCTTCACTTTAGAATGAGAAGGAAAGTACTCTTCAACACAATATTATTTAATCCTAATCATCCCTATTTTAGTTGCTTTTTAATTGCTAATTAATTATTTTTAAAAGTAGAATATTAAAAAAAATTGTTTTTTTATTTATTTATCAACTTTTCAAGTAATAAGAAAGAAAGCAACATGTTCGAATGCTCTAAATTTTACTTCTTTCGTCCCTTAATATAAGTCGTTTTAGAGTTGTGCACAAATATTAAGAAAATATTGTATAACATTAAATATAGTACCAATTGTTTTATATTGTCCTTGTATTGAAAAAAGAGAGTGTTATTCATTGGGCAAAAAATAGTGAGAGAACCAAAGTTATATTTAATACTTGGGGTAATATTGGAAATTAAGCAATTAATGCTTACTTGAAATTCTCAAACGTCATATATTAAGAGGTAAAAACACTTTTTTAAAACGACTTATATATGCTTCGAATAACCTCGTTAACACAAAAAAAGAAAACAAAAATAAGACCATGTAAAATAAAAAAAAGCAAAAAAAAACTTTGTCTCGTTCTCCTTGTGTATAATTATTACTCTCTCTATTTCAAAATTAGATATTTGTGAACTGGAAAAGGAATCCAGTTGGGAATTTAAGATCAGCTCAAACAGAAGACAGTGAGAAAACTCAAAGTGAAGTCAGAAAGCCTTCTATGAAGAATATGTCTGTGGTTGGAGAAGAAACTGATGAGGTAGATCAGGAGGTGCCAGCTCTAACCAGAAAGAGCAAAGGAAAAAAGAAGGCAGTGCCCCAGACTGAAGAGGAACCTCAAGGTTCATCAAATGAAGGACCTGCATCTTCTGCTGCTCAACCAAAGCCTTCCCTCTCTTCAAAAGCAGAGAAGAAGAAAAGAAAGTAAACGAAAGAAGCTTCTGGTGAAACATCACCAAGTTTAAAAGTGTATCATAAGAAGGGAAAATACAGCTCTAAGCAAAGCCTCCCTACGATCACTGAGAATCCTCACTCTACGATCGTAGAGTTAAGAGCTGAAGACGCTGCTAAAGATGCTGGCCAGCCTGAATCCATGACTGTTGATGACGAACAAATGACTAGGAAGGTTGCTGAACCCGAGCCAAAGAAAATGAAGAAAAAGCTGATGACCTTAACTCAAAAGGAGCTTAATGAAGCAATGCTAAGGATCAAAGAAGAGAAAATGAGACGATTAACCTCTGATCAAACTGTCGCTCCAACTGAGGGGGAGCAACAAGAAGTTGCTGAGCAAAGATGTGCTCATATTGAGGGGGAGACACCTGATGTCCCTGAGTCAGTCACTGCTCAGATTGAGGGGGAGCAATCAGAAGATCATCATGAAGATCCATCAAACCCTGAAGAAATTAGAACTCATGATGAGGAGCACAGAGAGCATATGGAGATCTTTGATGAAAGGGAAGAAGAAGAGGAAGAGACAATAGCTGAAAAAGCTGAGGCTGTGGAGATCAGTGATGGATCAAGTGATGAGAGTGAAGATGAAAGCCTAGAAATCATTGCTGAAGGCAGAAATGAAGAGAGGCATATCAATTATAACTGCCTATTTGCCTACTTACCAAGGATGTCATTCCATCAAGCTCTAATCCTCAATTCTTGGGATCATATGTTCTGGGCCTTCAAGACTTACCCAGCCATTTCAGTGCTTGCCTAAGAATTTCCTAGAATTAGTTCCTTTGCTCAGAAGCTACTCACCAACCGTCCTTTTCAAATTAACGAGCAAAAGGTATACTTCATTCCTTCATCATTTAAGCTAAATCACTCTCCTTTAACTTACTATCGTTTTGATGAAATACCAAGATGGAATGAGGTCATCTTTGACCCAAGGAATCCACTTCCAATTACAAGGTCTCAAAACTCTATCTCTGATGAACCAGGTGCCCAACCATCTTCGGTCACAGAGTCCCTAAACTCTATGACTGATGCACAGCTCACCCTCCAAACCCAAAACGTAGAGTCAACCCACCCTACGATCGACTCTACGATCGTAGAGCATGATGACCCTACGAATGACAATCAAACTGCTTCCTCTCCCACTCTTCAAACAAATGCCCCAACCATTCCTGCTGATATCCCATCCTCCTCCCATAATGAATATTTTGACCTGGCCATTGCTCTGGCAAATCTCCAAGAAAGCAATAAGGAAGAATCTCCACCAGAGATCAAGCAAATTCTTAAGCGTGTCAAACTCATCCCCACAACAGACGAATTGACTGATCTCATAGTCGGTATGGCTAAAGATATGGAGGAGAATCTTGAAGCTAATTCTCTCACCCTCCATAGAAGGTTTAATGAACTTGTTGATGCTGTCAATACTCACTCCAACAATCTTGGTACTGAATTGACCAAAAGGTTAAGAGAAATTATCAAAGAGTTAATGAACGGCATTGACAGAAGGGAAAATCTTTATCAAAAGGAAATTGTTGATCACAAATCCGCAGATCTTTCCCTTCAGGAGTCTCAGACAACTTAGAACAAGTTAGTAACTGAGAAACTCTTTGATTTAAGCACCTCCATCAAAAACTTCCAGCGCATATCCCTCCAATAGATGGAAAGGACTGACAATGCCCTCGCTCTGATGCACCAACAACGGGAAATGAGTGAAGCTCAATTAGTAGAACAAAGAATTAACAACACTCAGTCTCGGTCTCAAATGCAAGAATTGGTGTGGGGTATACAACAGCTCTCCCAAGAAGTTCAAAATCTAGATGCTGACATAAAGGGGGAGAAAATAAAAGGCAAAGAAAAAGGAGAATCAAGCAGCAGCAGGGGAAGAGAGCAACCAAGGCAGCCTAGGCAGTCCGAGTCATCAATTCCAAGTAAAGAGCCCATAAATGCCATTCCCATAAGAAGTGAAGTCCCTGGATCCTACAAAAGAATGCCTGATGTAACTTCAACAGGAGTTCACATACCATCAGGTAATCCTGCAGTGTTAAATCGACACTTGCATGGGACTCACCCCTATGGTGAAGGAGGAAGTCATATGCTCTCTTATGGCCTCAGTCAAAAGCAGATTGAAGAATTCCAACGAATGACTGAAGAAGGCAGGGAAATTTACAGAAGAAGAGTTGCATATGAAAGGGCCAATCCTCCAAGGGCCAAGAGAGGAGCCAAAGGAAGGAGGAACTAAGGTTTGAAATCTTTTTTGTAATTTTCTCTTTCTCTTTATTGATATAACTGCCATATAATGTAATATTTATTTGATCATCAATAAAATTCATGATTTTATCCAGAAACACAGTTGCTCATTGTATTATAAGACATGTTTATCTTCATAAGCATTTGCATTAGAATTGATGATATGATTCAAAACTACTGGTTTATGTCAACATCAAATAGGGGGAGATTGTTAGGAATCACAAGGTTTAAATTTGATGTTATGGTACTAATTTATATGTGCATCAGTAGTTGAATTGTAAAGTCCTTAATGAAATACATATGTACATAGACTTAGAATAGAAAAGATCAAATATGTTAGGATGATCTAAGTTATATTAAAATTCTATCTGATCGAAGCGTATTTGTAATAATAAGTGTTGTAAAGTCATTTATGGAAGGTGATGTGCAAAAGACTTAGAATAGAAGAGATCAAACTTGTTAGGTTGATCTTATGTACTGAAATAGACTGATCGTAGAGCACTACACAATCATCCAGTGAAGGATCGTAAAGCCAACTTCGCAGATCACAGAGTTTGCCAAGCAAACGTAGAGTGAAGCTCGACAGATCGTAGAGTTCTCTTGTCAGAATGTAGAGCACTCTAGGCAGGACATAGAGCTCTCTCGGCAGATCGTAAAGTTCTCTCGGCAGGACGTAGAGCTCTCTCGGCAGATCGTAGAGGTCATTCGGCAGAACATAGAGCACTCTCGGCAGGATATAAAGCTTTCTCGGCAGATCGTAGAGTTCTCTCGGCAGGACGTAAAGCACTCTCGGCAGGACGTAGAGTTATCTCGGTATCACAATACTAACTCTTAGGATCGTAAAGTCATCGTAGCCAGTCATTCTACGATTCACAAAGGTAGTCTCTGCCTGTGTTTTCAAAGACTAAATTAGCACTTCTGAAGAAGAACATAAAGGCAAAGCATTGATGCTATTTCAGAGTGGTTAAAGTGAAATATGAATATCATAGTGAACGTCTGCAAGCATCAAACGATTTTAGAGTAGCAACTCTACAATCACACTGATGACACTACGACTAGCAAGATCGTAGAGTCAACACATCAGACAAGCAACCCAGATCTGAATTAAATATTCTAAGTTACCCATAATGAGTGATCAGAAGAATGACCTGCCCAAGACAGTTGCTGAATACTAAATTGAACTAAACAAAGAAACAAGTTAGTGGGGAGCAGACAACTATTGTCTGCAGATATTTAGAGCACTATCTCTACCACTAACTTGGTGCAAGCTAATGGAAGCTGACTCGCCCCACTACTGCAGTTAACAAGGAATAAACTATTCCTAAGTTCAGCAACACATCTCAACGGAAGGATTAGATGCAACGACCACATTTCAACGAAAAGATTTTAAGAAGTATCTACATAAGGCAGACGGATTGAAGATTACAGATAAGCAAGTGCAACGAAAAGAAATAAAATCTGTCAAAACATCATTCTATAATCTAAAGGGAAACATCTTGCTTCACTACTGAGTTCATCAGACCATATGCTTCAAGCAACTCAGTAGCAACAAAACAATCACTCTCTATCAAGTAAAAGGGTCAATAGGTGACCAACCAAAGTCAAGTCTGCTGGACTTGCAGAGTACCAAAGGGTACAAGAGATTCTAAGGCTACAGGTCTTAGTCTACAGAGTTCCAAGGCTGCTGGCTTTGAAGAGTACATTGTGTACTAGAGTTCCAAGATTGCGGGTCTTAAAGGAATCTTTGTGATTCAGTTGTAACGATATCCTTAGTGGATTTGCTACTCAAGGAGTAGAACAGTGGAGTAGGAGTCTTGTGTGCTCCGAACCATTTAAAGTCGTGTCTCTATCTCTTTGCACTCCTTAACTGCCATAACTGCTATAACTGTTATATCACTGCTTTATCATATCCATTATTGTTATTCTATCTCTAAGGGGGATTTTATCAATCATATATTCTGTTATGCTTAATTACTTGTTATTAATCAAACTGATAAGTCATTCTTTTGAAAACGAGTTAAAAAGTTTTAAAGAATCTATTCAACCCCCCTTCTAGATATCTTTTGTGCCTCTGAAAACTAACAGATAATACTTATAAGCGTTTTATATATGTTATTTTAGGGCCGTACAAACTAATTAGTTCATTTTCTGGCTGCATTGTCAATGAGTACATATTTAAGGTTGATGAATTAAATAAAATGACATCAGTCAACTCTGGCGTTGTCGTGTTGGGAAGCTGTTACAATGATTCCGAGTCCAACTACTATGGATGATTAGAGGAAGTGGTTGTGCTCAATTATCCCAGGGGTAAAAAAGTTGTTACATTTAGGTATCGTTGGTTTGATATTGATAAGGGTATTAAAGTTGATCGTAATAGAATCGTCACGGTAGATATAAAGTGAAAACTACAATTTGATGACGTATCCGTATTAGCCAGCCAAATGACTCAAGTGTATTACGCCCTGAATATCGTAAATTCTAGAAGCCCCTGGTATACAGTTGTCACAACGAAGACTCGGGCTTTTGATGGTACTAATCTGTCTGGAACGGATGACCCGTTGCAAGAACAAGTTAGCAATCCCAAGGACGTAGTCGTAACTTATGATGATGATGTGGTGGCTGCAGACCTCGTTGACATACCCGATGATGAGGAAGACGAGGAAAACGTGGTTGTCAATGACTATATCGTCGTACACGAAGAAGACGACGATGAAATTGATACGGATTTAGAAGAGGCATAATCCGATGATGAAGTTGATTTTGATTCTGACGGGTTTGATAACTTACTTAGTCTAAACTTATTATTGTTTCTTAAATAATTGACTAACAATAACGGTTATAAAGTTTCGTTAAATTAACTATAAATTAATTACTTAATGTTGGTTATTTCAGTAGTACACTTATATATGGCTAGACATAGCGGGGGAGGTCGCCGTGGTGGTGGTCGTTCAGGTTCTGACGACTGCACTTAGGGCGACTCGTCGTCATCAGCTAGTAAGTTTCCGAAATAAATTATTTTTCTTTTTCTTTAATTAATTGTTTATAACATATATTAAAAAGTATATTTACATAATGTCATCACTTTCACTTATAACAGATAGTGTTCGCCGACGTGAGCGAGGGACTAACCTCGGTTTATTTGATCGTCCGTCGGTAAAGCCACACATCGTCCGGTTAGATGTTGACAGTGATCAGTAAGTGTCAACTTTAATAATATGTCAATTGTAATTAAATACCTTTATATGATTGCATGATTAACATACAATATTATTCTATTTATCTCGTATTATAGTATTTTGGACCCTGTCGCTAAGGCGACGCTTCACGCCATCTGCCTGACACACCTCCCTACTGGTTGTATGCAATTTAGCCAGTACGAGCAGTATAATGCCTTATATATGGACACTGTGTTGTGCGAGTTTCACGTAAGTCGAATTGCATAACTTAAAGTTAACAGTATCATAGGTATTTACACTGTTCAAATGATTTCTGATATGTCATTACATTTTTTTATAGCGTTATTTTATATATGAGGAGGGCATCACCCTAGCAGCCGGCGACAGTGTTATTATAGCACATGGATGTAAGAACTACGCTGGCTGGCTTTATAAGATGAGGCAGCGGGCTGCCCGATCAGTCGTTTAGCAGCCCGGGACTACGATCAGAGATCATCCACCCCGCATAGTCTCCGATCTAGCTTGGGAGGCCATGTGTCGGCACTGGAATGATGAGGAGTTAAGAAGAAGTCAGAGCAGGCAAAGCAAAATCGTAGCCAGATCCGAGTCGTAGACACGACTGGCTCACAGTCCTTTGAGGAGGTGAAATCGATAAGTATTGTGTATTTTGTTATTTAGTTAGTCATTTGTCATTAGTATACTTAATGACGGTTTAAATGTCTTTATCATCAGGCCATGCAGGAGAGCTTGGGCCGACGTCCTACTATGACCGAGTTTTGGGATAAAGCCCACACTCTTAAGGAGTCTCCTATGTCTCCCGGTGCAGTAGTTATACGGGTAAGCGTAATATTAATTTGAAGTTATTTTTAATATTAGGTAGTTAATAAAATGAAATAATTAACTCACATATACAAAATAAATTACAGGACCGATTTCAGACGCTTCGGGATGCCCGTGTAGCTGAGTTGCAGGCTGCTAGGGGGGATCCTGAGCCGTTAGATTCCATCACTCCTTTGCCCAAGATTGAGTTATCTCGGGATGAGGAAATTAGACTATAGGTCGCGTCTCAGGATTCCTCTACTAGCAGTACCAACAGGTATCGCATATTGGGTCTGCCGAGGATACCCGTGTATACCTTACCTGGAGGTAATAAGATATATTTCTTATGTTTCTCGTTATATATTAATTTATAAAACTAATATAACTTAATATGAACTACGTTACGTGTGTAATTATTTTTCCAGGCTCTAGCCAGCGCCAACGTCCGAGAGCACCTGTTGGACCATCTCATACGAGCGCAGGCTTGGACGACGAGCTATTTCAGAGGGTCATAGCGACTGTGGGTGATAGGTTTCGTACGGATTCTATTTTCTGTCGTCAGCAATTCCCTAGTCGTGCTCGCCTTCACCAGCTAGCTCAGGATATTGTAATAGGGGCCACCGTCGAGAGTACGGGATTACCGCAGGATCAGTTCGCCGCGTTAAGTGGCGAGGTGCTTCGGATGGTGGTTACCCTACTAGTGGAGGCTTTGGGCGAGTCCCCAGCTACTCAGGTATTCTGCATGTTATTTCATTTTCATTTAGTTATCTCTTTAATTCTCACATATGTACGGATGACGCCGGGCGGGATAGCGATTATCCTGCGGGCTAGGGTAACAATAAATTCACAGGTAAAGAAACAAGAGATTCACCAATACACAGAGAGAATTTCTCTAATGCTTGAATTTATATATATCAAATCAAAAGTTGTTTTTCAATTAACCCACAAGCTGGGTTATATAGCTAACGTACTTGGGTAACAAGAAAGGAAAATACCCTAAAAAGGTACTTCGTAACAGACTCTGACAAATCCCATAAAATATGCCACGTAGCTGGCCTATAACTAATCACATGAATACTGACAACTCCCTACAATCACGCCACGTATTAACAGAAAAAGATTTAGAGATACTATTACCATAAAATAAAGAAAAACAAATTAGTTAAAAGAGGCTTCGATAAATGAACTAAATGACAAAAAAATGCCCAAAGCTAGAACGCCCGAAGCCTATCGTCCGAAAGTGTATGACTCTCGAAGCCGAATCGTCCGAAGGCGTACGACTCTTGAAGCCGAACTCCCGAAGCAAGCTAAAAACTCATCAGCGCTTGGGTTTCTTGCATCGATCCTCTAACTCATGATATTTCAATGCTGTCAATGAACTATCCGACAATTCAGCATCATCGAACTCGGATCCTCCTGCATCAACGGACTAATGATTTATATTTTTAATCTTATCAACAGGGTGGCGATGGCAACCGGGTTGGTGATGATGTAGAGCATGGTGGCGATGGCCATGGCGAGCAGGAAATCGACGACGCTGATGATCCTCCTCCTCCTAGTTTATAGTTCATTTGTATAGATTTTATAGATTTGTATAGATCTTTATTCATTAAAAATTGTAGATAATTTGTACATATTTACTTTAGTCGAGTCTATATGAGTTTTGAACATTATATTGTATAATTTATGGAACATTAACGTATTTTTGTTATTGTTGATGAGTTAGCTCATATTGACAGTTGTTGGCTTATGTATGTACGTACATGTTTGATGAAATAAAACATGTTTTTATAGTTATCTTGTATGAAATCTTATTACTGTATGTGTTGTTGGGATAAAGCAGATTACATGTACAAAAAATGGGTTTAAAAACCTGAAAATTATGAAAACAAAAAATATTTTAAAAATAATACTAATCTTGATGGAATAAGGTAAAACCGATGGAATTTTCTGTCGAATATAAGGTTTATGATTAATTTAATAATTCATTAATTCCGACGGAAATACCTTATCTCCGACGGAAATTCCGTCGAGATTAAGCAAGGACCCAAGGGACACGAGACGGACACGTGTCCTCATTAAAATCGACTCACTTATTGCCGATAGAATGTACTCCGTCGAAAATACCTTATTATCGACGGAATTTCCGTCGGCTATAAGTTCATTGAACATATTTAATTTTCGACGGGATTGCCGACGGACTTAAGGACGAGGACCGTTATTACGACCGAATTACCGACGGAATATTCCGTCGGAATTAATTTATCCATGACGGAATAAGCTCAATTCCGCCAGAATAGTCCGTCGGAATTAGGCTGTTTTCTTGTAGTGAACAAAGAAGTGAAGTCAGAAGCTAAGTGGTTGAAATTGAGTCGAATATAAGTTGAGCAATCGCAAGCCAGGTAGGACAATGCAATAAGTTGGCGAACTGGGGCGCGAGGTGCGGCAATGTGGAGCAGCAAAGCGCGCGTAAAAGTTGGCAAACTGGGGCGCGAGGTGCGGCAATGTGCAGCAGCAAAGCGCGCTTACGAGCGGGCGGCATCAAGTTGGCACGCTGGGGAGCCAAAAGCAGCATTGTGAGGCGCGTTGGGGCGACGAAAAGAAAGCGCGCACACGCGCACAAGATGGAAGCAGCGCCTAGGTGCCACGTAAGAGTGTCGCAACGCTCAATGTGCAGATGGTTGGCGCAGGCAAGCGTGATGGGGTGTAAGTTAGCGCGGGATGCAGCAGGCGCGCGCGTGCGAGAGAAGAAAGGCTAGAGCGCCTAGGTGCTGGAGATTGGCGCCGCGATGCTTGGTTCGCAGTAAGCCAACGCTGAGGCGCTGTGAAAGGGCATCGACTTGCTAGGCTTGTTGTGCACTCTTATTGGATTTAGGACGCTTCACGTGCTGATTTTGAGTTGGTCTAGACATCTAATAACATGCATGAAAAGGTCCTATAAATCCACGCTCAAGAGGCTGCTATGAGATAAGAAAGCTAGGATTGCTTAGCAGATTTTTCAAGGATCAAGAAGGAAAACACACAAAGGAGAACAAGGATCAAAGGCAGAGTTTGGGGATTAAAGGCAGAGTTTGGGGAGCGAAGGCTGCACTATACAGTTTTATCTCTCTTATCTTTTTCTTTTATTTTTGTAAATCGAGGATGTTATTTAATTTGATGATGTTTCCTTGTTACATTATGAACTAATTTTTAATTAAAATTACAATAGAACCCAATGTTTAGTTTAAATTGATTTAATCTCTTTTTGATTATTGTTAATCATATGTGAATCGCTTATCATATTTTGTGCTTATTGTTTAATTGTTTGGCCAGTAATTAGCTTGATAGCCTATATGAAATTAGAAGATAGATTATAAGGTTTAGATCTGAATATGATGACATGTATTTAGCATATTCTTCTTAGGATTGAATAGCGTGTGTCGACGCTGGGACAATTTTCTATTTGTTATTTCTACCCTTTAAGATTTCGATTTATTCATTTCATTTAAAGGGTGATTTTTAGGAAAAAGCCGACATAAATGTCGATGGGATTTTGAAAGGTTGATTTTAATGATGGGCCAATTAGACAAAGTCGTTAGTTGGTATAAGTTCAAATGGATGTACTAACTCATCTGAATTTTTAGAATTTTTTCACAATCGAGATAATGGCCCTAAATATAACTCCGTAAAATTGGTCTCGAAACCGAGATTCATAGAGTTCGGGGGCTTGCTTAAGCGAGGGGAAGGTGTTAGGCACCCCCCGACTTTCGTGAAAATACGGTTACCGCATCTTGATATTTTCCTATGTGTAAAGTGTGTGTGTGTGTAAGTGTGTGTGTGTGATTTGGAGAAAATTTGTCTAGCTTTAAGTCGAAATCGTGGGAAGTGCGTTACTTTGAAAGCAACTTAAAACCTCTTTGAACCTATGCACGAGAGATTTGATTTAAAGAAAAGGTCCGATTTAGCTTTGATTTTGATGAAAAGCCTTTTTGGGGTGACGTTTTGGAAAATACGGTTTTCAAACCCTTCGCCAAATAGGAATCCAAAATTTTCGCTACTTTTAATTTTAATCTAAAGTCGTTTTACTAACCCAACGCGATTTGATTTTAAAAGGTCTTTGTCATTTTGTTTTAAAAATCATTTTTGGTGATAAACGGGAAATTAAGCATCAAAATAGGGTCGGGGCGATCCGTGGGCATGAAAGCCATCTCAATAGCCCCGAACACCCGCAATCGCAATTTTCACTATCACGGGGCCTTAAATTCGATTTTCGCGGGATAAACCTTTGATATCGTTTTAAGGCCCAAATTTACATTTACAATGATCGGATAATAACTTTACAATCGAAATCGCGTCCATCGTGGGAATTAGGTCAAGATCCGATTCGAGGATCCCAACTCTCATATTCCTAGGCTCACATTGATAGATAGCACATCGAAACGAAGATAAAATGAAGATCTAGGAAAGGGCTCCAGTAAACCCTATCTTGTAGATCGCAAAACCGAAGCCGACATCGCGAGGGACTATATGTATTGATGAGATCCATTAATAGGGCTTAGAATCGTGAGAATAAATTCGTAGATCTAAGGTTCTCTAGATCTATATAATGACATAATCGGGATTTAAATCGAGAAATATATCCTAAATTGGCTATCAAGTGATTCAATTGCTAGAATCCCTAGAAGGCGGGTATGTGGGACTCCCTTACCACTAGATACGAATCTAGGATTTTACGGGGTATGCAAAATCTACTTAAAACATTGAAAATGACTAGATCCAAACTAGATCTAACCCAAATCTAACATAAAGGTTAAAACTTTAAACTTTGAAACCAATAATAAGCTAGATACAAGCTAGATCTAGAGTGAATCTAGTGAAAAGATTCAAACTTTAACAATTTTAAAGCAAAACAACTGGTAAAACGATTTGAATCTAAGAAAAATCGATGAAATAATACAATAATCGGAAAATAAACAAGCTTTAAGCACAACAATGGACAAAACACAAGAGATCTAATAGATCTACATTGAATTTGTAGGAAAGATTGAATCTTTTACCTTGAAAAGGGAGGAACAAGCTTCCTAAGCCTTAGATCTATGAACTCTCACTCAATTGATGATGAATTTATGTACAAGTAGCTAGATTTATGTGAGATCTATGGAGTATTTTCTATCAAAAACGCCACTTCTCACTCTAGAATGGCTCTTTCTCTCTCTAAAATCCTCTCCTTTTTGAAAATCTACTGAAATCGCCCATATGGGCTTCCCTAGGCAGTCGCGGCTGGCCACAAGTCTACCTGCTGCTGGCCCAGGTGGGGCTCATCTGCCTCGATTTTTGTGTCATGTAGTTGGCTTTTCGTCTTGCTCGCTGTAACGCTCGTAACTTTCAATTCGAGAAGAGTTGGGAGACGTGCCATACCATTCCAAAAAGCTCTTTTCAAGAGCTACATAATGACATAAAGTTTGGCCAATTCTAGATCCGGGAAGATAAAGCAAAATGCAGAAATGGATCTTCCCATGAATGTTAGTTAGTCATCCGTCATGCCTTGAGTAGTTTGTCACCTGGCGATCGTCGTGATAGCTCTGTATACTTTGATCAGAGCCCCGAAATCCTTTATTCGGATGTCTCGTCCTTCGGCTGAAATGACTCTTTTGTCCTCCTGCCAGAGTTAGAAAATATATACAAAATTTCGGGTATCGATAACGTGATTTGTGTATAGGATATGAATATACCTATATGTTGCATGTAACTGTTAGAAGAATTTGAACTTAATGAATCTGTTCTAAGTTGTTTCACATAAGAATATAGTGATTTTATTAGAAGGGATATTTTATCTAACCATCGGAAGAGGTTTAAAAATACTGCAGAATTCTCGGTTAGTGATTTGTTATGATTAATTAATTAAAAGGAGAATGAGGAGATTTAGATGAGGTATTGGGAGAAATTGTAATCTTAGCTCTTTAATCTGATATTAATCTTTGTTTAGTAATTTAGATCTTAGTTTAAATAATTTTATTTAATAACCTTAAATCATTTGTTTAAATAAGATTGTGTTGATATAATTTTAGTAATTGGTCATTATTAGTAATAATTCCTCGTGGGATCGACATCTTACTTATCATTATATTACTTGTTGATCGTGTATATATGCACGTAATTGTTAATATCGAAATCGGACAAGTTGTTAGCGTCGTCGGGGCTATTGTTGAATTTCAGATTGATTCATTTCCTGATTTGGCTGATTTTTAAGGTTAATTTTTATAGTTTTTATTCTTAGTGTTTTGCTTGAGGACAAGTAAAGATTCAAGTTTGGGGGTATTTGATGAATGAGTTTTGTACATACGAATTGAGTATTCTTAGCTTGATGAAATTGTGAGTTCTCGGGTATTTTCTTCTTCTTTTTATGTGTTTTATTTGTTTTTGTGTAGGAAAAGGAAATGAGAACAAAGAAATGAAGTCGGAAGCTAAGTGGTTGAATTTTAGTCGAATACAAGTTGAGTAATTGTGACGCCCCTAAATTCGGGTACCTGAAACCCGTACTTGGTGCTCCACGACACCATTCATTCAAACTGCATAATATATTAAATAATTAAAAAGATTACATCAGAGTTTGATATCCCAGGTACGAATACCTTTAAGTACTTTATTACATAATAGATAATGTATTATTACATAATACAACTACAACTAATACAGATAACGACTTCTAGTTACTCCTGTAGCTTTCCTTTGCCCTTGTCCTTGCCGGACCCTTCTACTCGCTCGGGTTTAACTGAAAATATTTAATTTCAAAGCAAGAATGAGCATTCAAGTGCTCAGCAAGTAGTAACAAATAATAAACATTATATGAAAGGAGTAAATGTTTTCTTTGAGGGATACTTCTACAACGAATCAATAGTTGTGAAGTAATGAAACAATTCTGAATAATCTATCAAATTATTTACATTTTTTTGAAACCACACATTGACTACAGATGTTGAGTGGTCAAAAGACCATGAACTTTATTTTTATTTGCTGAAAAGGTTCTATCAGAAATTCATTTGTGAACCGACTGAACTTACGGGCACGGTGGGTGATCAACCCTTTATGCCCTGCGTTGATCAACACTACTTGCATTATTCTCACTACCTTTAGGCACAATTAAAAGTTTTTCCCAAATAAGGAATGTTCATTCTCAGACTTGAGTTCCAAATCAAAACAATCTGATTGGAAAGCTCTACTTAATCTCAATAATGTGTAAAGACTTGCAAATGAGAAAGGACATTAGTCTAGCCGTAACAAAGGCTTAGACTAGTTGTTTAAACAGTTCATATTCAATAAGAATAAAAGACATATCTTTTAACATAGCTTATCAACATATACCTTGAAGGTAATATAGAAAACTTTGCAAATTATAGATAGCTTGCGCAATACGAAGTACAAAGCTAGAACACTTGGATTTATTGAATGAAACTTGCTTATGAGTTCAAGATACTTGCATAGGTATACGATGCAAGGCTTGCACCGTCATGAATTTTAATACAAAGTTGAAAGAAACTTGTAACGAACTAGGATGCTAACGTATACCTATTTGCACAATATAAAAGTAGTACATAGGGTAGAGATACTTGCTCAAAAATAAACAAGATCAAGATACTTGCCTTGCTCGTAGTTTACGAATACAACTTAACCTTACGTTAAATATCCTACACAGTTATACATATGTATACATAGTCATTAGCCATGTATAATAAGCTTATACACACGTTTCAAATATGCATTTAGTCAGATATTCAATAATTAAATCACATCGTTGTGTTATCTTATAGCTTTTGTTTCCCTTTTGAAAATTTCATAAAAATCTATCTCAAATCTTTAAAAATCTTTACCCGCTACAGTCATTCTAAGATTAGACGTACTAGCTATCACATATGACATGTAATCTTGCTTATAGGACTAGGATAAACATGCTCCATAGCTTAGCTTTTATAAAAATTTATTTTTAGTTCTGCAGCAGACCGGCGCGGCTGCGCCGTAATTGTCCTAGGAAGTGGCGCAGCTGCGCCGCTACTTGTTTTCAATTTTATATTTTTTTAGGAACCAGCGCAGCTGCGTTGATTTTGGCCTTTGAAGTGGCGCAACTGCGCCACTTCGCGACAGGTTCAAACAAATGGGCTCTGCTTATGCAGAGTTCCAATTTTCATCCAATTGGTCTAGCTTTAATGCTTATAAACCTAACAATCATCTCTTTATATCTCCGCATAACAACAACTATGCTCCTTGTTTCTAATTCACAATTACCACAACTATTAAATTCCAAATTCATATATAAACTATATAATTTAGCATTACAGTAAAATATATTACCTTTAGAATCTGATTTCCTTGCTTAATTCTTCTTTACTTCAATTGATTCCTTCTTTGTATAATCTCAGTTTTGCTAGAATTGATAATTGGGTGTGGAAGAAACAATTTGGAATAGGAATGGAATGGGTGAGAAGAGAGCCGAGTGTTGGTTTTTTATAGAGGTTTTATTCTTGATCATCACACAAAATTCTTGTTATGCACGAAGTATACTTGCTTCTCAAAACAACTCTGTGGCTAATACCCTTCCTTGCTTCTCACACCTATTGCTTGGTTGCTACTCAAATGAAGTGTTGAATTTATATTAAGTCCTCCGTTGATGCCCAACTCATGCTTATTAAGTGACTCAGCACATATATACTAAATCCTTAAGTTCTTTGCATACTTACATTAGTACCTAACATATATACTTATTTTACATACTACATATAGGCATACAGGCATACACATATTACATATATAAAATCTACATTAATTATGTTAGTATGTAACATATGTACCTATATTACATACTTAAATAATACTTAACAATTAATGTGTTATAATTACTTAATTCTTCCAATAAAAATGGAATTAATACATTAAATAACACATTTAGTGGAACGAACCAACTATATTAAAATAATTAATATTCAATTAATTATTTAAATTCACTTATTCAATATAACTAATTTTGTATAATTAAATTTAATCATCTCCTTCGTTCCATAAATTGTTTTCAAACAATTTAAATATATAAATTTAATATATATTATTCTATTATTCATGTTATACTTAATCATTATAAATATAACTATCATTATTAATTAAATAAATTTCATTAATTAAAACAAACATCTTAACTCACTAATCTTTCAATTAATGAGTTACCTACTCATTTCATTTTATATCCAATTTAAGCTAACTTATTTAAAAGTTTTATTAAATATAACTTTTCAAGTAAATTCATCTTCTCCATCTTTATTTACTCATTTAAACATTCACACAAAATTACATATTTTACCGCACACACACATTTATGCAGACAATATAAGAAGTTAAATTTAATAAATTCTTATTATATATTATTTATTTATTTTTATTATTTATTTTTATTATTTTTTAAAATCTCGGATTGTCACAGCAATCGTAAGCCAGGTAGGACAGTGCAGCAAGTTGGCGCATTGGGGCGCGAGGTGCGGCAATGTGCAGCAGCAAAGCGCGCTTACGAGCGGGCGACATCAAGTTGGTGCGCTGGGGCGTGAGAAGCAGCAGTGTGAGGCGCGTTGGTGCGACAAAGGGCAAGCATGCGCGCATAAGATGGAAGTAGAAGCGCTCGATGGGCAGAAGGTTGGCGCAGGCAAGCGCGCTGGGGCGCAAGTTGGCGCGGGATGCGGCAGGCGCGCGCGCGCGTAAGCGAAGGAAGGCTAGAGCAGCTAGGCACTGGAGATGGGCACCACAACGCTTGGTTCGCAGTAAGTCAACACTGAGGCGCTGTGAAAGGGCGTCTGGGCATTAGCTTGCTAGGCTTGCTGTGCACTCTTATTGGATTTAAGACGCTTCATGTGCTGAGTTTGAGTTAGTCTAGATATCTGATAGCATGCGTGAAAAGGTCCTATAAATCCACGTTCAAGAGGCTACTATGAGATATGAAAGCTGGAATTGCTTATCAGATTTTTCAAGGATCGAGAAGGAAAACACACGAAGGAGAGCAAGGATCAAAGGCATAGTTTGGGGAGCGAAGGTTGCACTATATAGTTTTATCTCTCTTATCTTTTTCTTTTATTTTTGTAATTTGAGGATGTTATTTAATTTGATGATATTTCCTTATTATGTTATGAACTAATTTTTAATTAAGATTACAATGAAACTCAATGTTTAGTTTAAATTGATTTTATCTCTTTTTGATTACTGTTAATCATATGCGAATCGCTTATCATATTTTGTGCTTATTATTTGATTGCTTGGCCAACAACTATCTTGATAACTTATATAAAATTGAAAGATGAATTATAGGGTTTAGATCTGAATATGATGACATGCGTCTAGCTTATTCTTCTTAGGATTGAACATCGTGATTTTGTGTATAGGATAAGAATATTCCTATATGTTGCGTGTAACTGTTAGGAAAATCTGAACCTAATGAATCTGTTCTAAGTTGTTTCACATAGGAATATAGTGATTTAATTAGAAGAGATATTTTTATCTAACCATCAGAAGAGGTTTATAAATACTGCAGAATTCTCTGTTAATGATTTGTTATGATTAATTAATTAAAAGGAGAGTGACGAGATTTAGATGAGGCATTGGAAAAAATTATAATCTTAGCTCTTTAATCTGATATTAATCTTTGCTTAGTAATTTAGATTTTAGTTTAAATAATTTTATTTAATAACCTTAAATTATTTATTTAAATAAGATTGAGTTGAGATAATTTTAATAATTGGTCATTACTAGTAATAATTTCTCGTGGGATCGACATCTTACTTATCATTATATATTACTTGTTGATCGTGTATACATACACGTAATTGTTAATATTGAAATCAGACAACAAATGTTTTTATACTTTCGACCGTAAGGCTGGAAGACAGAAGTGGATTTCTTATAATTCTAATAACAAAGACAGGAGTAAGAAGTGGTTACATGTAGGGTGTCCCGATCTACACAAATTGCTTCTGTGGGGTTCTTTATGCAATAATTATACCGAAGAGAAACCTGATTTCTCGGGTGCTACCTTGACATCTTATAATACCTTTGCCCGATTAGCCCTAAATGAGAGGTCTTAGAAGATGGTAGATGTTCGTTGCTCTCATCGCTTGAGGTGAATGGATGTTGTTAGTTTCTTTTACATTGTTGTTTGTTTTGATATACTCATTTTCGTCTATGTGGTTGACTTATTCTTCTTGCTTTTCAGTGGGACTGAAAATGGATGTCACGTTTCTGGCGAAGGCAACTGCTCGTCAGGAGGAGAAGAAGAAATCACTTGCCGAGACTGCTCCTCTTCCTCCTAGTTCCCGACCTTTAGGGAATCTGGTGATTCGTGAACCAAGGATCACTCCAGCCCCATCAACTAATCAAGTACTTGTCCAAAGCACCTAGGACTGAGGCAAAAGTGAATGCAGTTGAACCTTCGCCTAAGAAGCTTCAGATGGGTCGCCGTCTTTAGAGATCTGGTATCCTTCTCGGGATATTCGCAAGGGTGATTCTCTTTTTTCATCTGAACGAAAGTTGGACATTAGGACAAGTAAAGTTGGATGGAGGGAGTATTAGATCGTAGTCGCAACCAAATAGCAACTAATTTCGTTTATCTACTACATCTTTTTACTTCTCGTTCTATCCCCTTATCCGAACACGAGTATAAAACAAACATAAGAATTTTAAAACCATAACTCCTTAATCTCACAATTACGTTTCAAACTCAAGTTTTAAATAATTATGAATTCCTCCATTTTTTTGTAAAACAATTATTATATATGTTTTTCTTTATTTGTACAAAGTTATTTATGTATAAGAGCTATTTATGTATAGGCTTAAATATAAATTATTATTTTGAACTCTTGAATATTTTTTATCATTTCGGTGATCGACTTTTAATATTTGAAATTAGGTGATCAAACTTTAAATTTTACCACTTGCTTTAATTAGACATGCCACGTCATAACTTAATGATTTGACCCACTGATTAGGCCAATTAATGCTTTTGAATAATTTAAATACGTTATTTTAAATATTTATTTCACATTTATTAAACATCAAAGGATAAACATTTATGAAATTTATGACTTTTTTACCCTTTGAAAAATAACTTTTTTTTTCTTTTTTTTCTAATTACATATAAGTACTGATTGACTTAGTCAGTGAATAACTTCATCAATTTATAACGTTATATGTCCAACTGAACGTAAGTGAAAAAAAAAACTTAAAATTTGATCACCTGATGTAAAATTAAAAGAGCCATCATCGAAATAAAAAAAAGAACAATAATTTATAGTAGTAATTTATATTTTATAAAGTGTGCACATAAGATAACTCTTTCTTTTTTATAAAAAGCAGACCACACAAAATTTAAAGATTAAGGAGGGTGTATTCAATTAAGACTTTTAAAGACTTTTTTTAAGTGACAAACTTTTATAGAGTTTGTGGATTTAAATGACTTTTTAATGATTTTTAAAGACTTCATGAAATAAATGACAGACTTTTATAGACTTTTTACTAAGATTTTGATAGACTTTTGTATACTTCTAATAAATCTTGCAGTTTATATTAATTGTTAATTAGCCCATGTGTACAACATCTCCCTCTTTTTTCATGAACTATATATACTTTATACATATGCGTTCGTTTTTCGGTAGGAATATCAAACTCTATTTTTCATAAAATAATATCACAATGAAAATCTATATGATCACATGTAAGTAAATTGCTACCAAGTTATAGAAATTTTACTACAATCGAACTTTTGGTGGGTACCAAAATCACCCATCGTTGTAATCACCAAAATAAATTCATAATAATTCAAAAATTTTAAGAATTTCAAAACTATTACCCTTGTTACCGGTCATTGTTATTATTATGCTCGACATCTCTCCACATGTCAGAAGCTACTGGTCCTCCATTCATGAATCATTAAAACTTGGTATCTTTAAAACTGTTAGGTTATACTGTTCATGAATCATTAAAACTGATACAAATACTAAGGGTTAGATGTATGTCAATTATTAATTGATATATTAATTTTTTTGATAAAGGATACTTGGTATCTTTGATAGCAAATGTGTACTGAAATTTTGTGAATTTTTTTTAGTTGTTAAGTCGACTTTTGAGAATACCAAAATGTATAACCTCGAAAGTAGAAAATACATTTTGGGTTGTCTAGTCATCAATCTTGTATTGTTGAATTAACTCGAGATTAAACTAATAAAATAATTTGGTGTTTGTCCAATTATATTTTGGTATTAGATAAACTAAAATGACTCGGTGTTTGCTTTGTTATATTTTAGTACATATTAATTAATATTGATTGATTGATTGATTCTGTCAATTCCATAACACATAGTTAAAATAGAAAAAAATAAATTATTTTATAAAAAATAACTTAAATACATTAAAATGTACAAAATCTAGTTTGTCATCGAAAATATTAGGTTAGGTAGTAATTTATATAAAAAAAAAGATTTTTTAATATATTATACTCCCTCGTCCGTCCCATAAATAAAATTCTAATTTTTGTGGAACAACTAACAAGGGGGCATGTTTATATCGTGAAAATAAATAAATATTGAAACAAATATTTGGATATGGGTTAAATAAATATTGAAACAAATATTCCCTTCTTTAATGTATGTGAAAGGTTTTCAGGTCTATTTATCTTTCTCCCTTTCTCAAATAATTGGAAGTCTTTTGGAAGTCTTTAGAGATGAGGTCAGACTTTGGATATGGGTTTATATTTATACATCTTCTTCTAAAGTCTATCAAACTCTACCACTTGAAAGAAATCTTTAAAATCTATGACTTTTTGAATACCAAAATACTTTTATAGACTTTGTAAAAGTCTCAATTCAATACTACCTAACTTTTAAAGACATTAACTTTTAAAGACATTACAAAAGTTATAATTAAATACCAGTAAACTTTTATAAACTCTTTAAATGTCTTGATTGAATACAACTAAACTTTTAAAGTTTTTAAAAGTCTTTATAAGTCCTTAAAAATCCTAATTGAATACACCCTCCTAAAGCCAAAAACATCATCTTTCAATAAATAAAAAAGTAAATAAATAAATAAAAAAACACGAAAAATGAAAGAAATTCCGGTGGAGCCCATATTTGACACCATGGCCCACTGGATTACGCATAAATTGTTAACCTGTAATTACTTGCACAGAGAAAAGACATTTCTTGTTGAATCGATAGAGCGATTCAACATTGGGGAGAAGATGAGGAAGGAAGACACCGTAAAGCTGATCAGTGCCGAGGGTTTCGAATTCATAATCGACAAGAAAGCTGCCATGGTTTCTCAGACCATTCGTAACATGCTCACTTCTCCAGGTGCCTCCCTCTTCGCCCAATTTATACTTAGGTTTTCTAATTTGATGATTTGAAGTCTAAATAATTTCTTTTGTTATTTGGGGATTTCAATTTTTTTCTGATAATTTTTCCTCTTTTTGTCATGGTGATCTGAGTAATTTTCTGGAGTTGATGTGTTTTCAGGGAGTTTTGCTGAGACAGAGCATAGAGAAGTCACTTTCCCGGAGATTAGCACTACAATTCTTGAGAAAATCTGCCAGTACTTTTACTGGTCTCTTCAATACGCCAGGTTTTTAATTGTATTGATTTTTTTTATTTCCTATTACGGTTCTTTATACCCTGTGCCTGATGCTTTGTTACGGGTAAAATGGATAAATTGAACGTTCATTTTTTGTGTTTCATTATTTGATCCTTTTATTTGAATTATGTAAATTTGGAATTCTAGACAATTATATTAGAAATGTAATCTCGATATCGTTTGTTTTACTGATATTGTTGGTATTCTGTTTCAGTTGTTGTATACTACAATCTGTGAAACTATATGCGTTTGGTTTTATTTTATAAGGGTGAAAAGGATATACTACACGGACTCTGATTAGGGAAACTCGTTTTTTTTTTTGAAGTTTGGATGATAAAAATTTACAGAATTGATGTGAAAGGTAATTCGTATGTTACCCACATGGTTTCTGATGGGATGAGGCTTGCAATGACAACTGTTTATTATCTTGTTTGGAGTGCCTATCATCTGCTTGAAATCAGTGGATTTATTAAGAAAGAACGGTCTACTGCACAATAAGAACATAAAATAATGAAAACTATGGGAAGATGAATATGTCCAGTACTATATTATGGCCTGGAGAGGGAGAGGGAGAGGGGGAGTTGTTTTTTTTTTTTGGCTCCCCACCAAACATAAAGTTAAATGTGACAATGATAAGATTTGAAGGTCCTAAAGACACAAATGGGCCACATAAAGACACAAATGCGGCAACATAAAGACACAAATGGGCAACATAAAGATACAAATGCCTAGATCGAGTGAATTCAGGTATTAACCAGAAGGCGTCCACATGAATCGATCTTATAAGCGCTATATTATTTACCATGCGTGTTGTGTATATTGATTTGAATTACAACATGGATGTATTTAATAGCTTCGTAGTTTCAGATAGTTTGACGTTCTTTGAGGCTTGTAGTACAAGCTAAAAGTGAAGATCATTCCCAAGCTTGTACTCACTTGATATCTGAACACCATACTAAGGCCTGTGTACTGTAGTTCCTTTGAGTTGCTAAATGAGGTTTGGTTGGCTTGATTAGGATAAAGAGTAAAAGAAGGACTGGAACTTTCAACTAGATGGCTCTTCATTAATATAATCATCTTCTTTTGCAACAAATTTCAACGAGATGGAGTGAAAGTCTGGGACTCTGGGTTGTCCGACCAGAAAACAGAATAGAGGATGGAGAGGGAGAGAGAGTGCAAAAACAAGTAAAACTTTCAACAGTAAAGAGTTTAGTTAACCATATCTTAAGTCCAGCTGTTCTGTCCAAATAAACATGTCCAGATTGACCTTCGACAATCTTGTTGTGGTTTTAATATATGAGGCTGACACTGGCAGGTATTTGGCTAGCGTTGCCAACTAATAATCCTATTACTTTTATTTGTATGTGGTGTAGCCAATTTTATTTTTGGCTTTTATGGTGGTAGTATTCAATTGTCTAACATTATTACATCTCTTCCCCATGACTTTTGATGGTGGTTACACCTTACTGGGATTCTAGATGCATTTGCTGTCATTCTACCTTTAGTTGGCTGATGAAGTGTGTGTGGAATATGTGAACAGCATGCATGGAAGGGATGATACCCTTGACACCGAATGAAACATCCATATGAATGATCTATTATTTTGCAGTTTCGAACACTTCATGGTATGGTTTCCTTGAAAGGTTTTTCCAATGAAATGTTAGCCTTATAATTGACCAGTAAGGTAATACATTCGACATTTAAAAATTTAAAAGAAGAAACATGCTTTGAAAGAATGATATACTTCCTAAATCCATAAGGACTATAACACCATTTGTGAATAGAATCAATGCTTTTAGATGTTTTGGTGAATTTTTTTGTTAAATCTGGAACTAATTTGGAAAGAATTAAAGCTCAACGGCTTCAAACAAGGATTAACGTCTGTATGCATCTCCTTGAAGTTGCTGGATTCTTTTCTCTTCCTGATTTTATGTTGTCATGGCGTGTGTGCGTGTTTATATATATTTATATTTCTTCTTCCTCTTTTCCTCTCAGCCCATTAATTTTACTTAGATTTTCGAGTCTTTCATTTTGACATACAAGAAGCATTCTTTTTGTCAGTGGAAAAGAGACTGAGTTCCACATTGAACCTGAACTGACTTTGGAACTGATGATGGCTGCTAATTATCTGCACACTTGATAGGGTGAGTTCTTTTTTGCTTTTGCTTCCTAAAAAAGTCCTGATGTGCTCAGTGAGCCTTTTCATTAATTTATTTTCATAAACATGCGTGATCATGTATTTTACTTCCTTATGGTAGTTGTTAGGTTGGTATTAAGGAGTAGATTTCATTATTTTGTTGTAATATTTTCTGTAAGTGTTACTTCTATCTATAAATATGTTACCTTTACCTTTTAAAAGGAAATTATATTATTTTTGTCCCCTTGTCCTTTATCTCTATCGGGATGCTTAACTTATAAATATTTAGTAGTTGCATTCTTTATTGATACCATTTTTATAATATATTTGTTTTGGATTTGTATATACAGGATACTTGAGGATAATATTGTTGCTCAAGTTCTAAAGATTTGAAAGTATTATATCAGCATTTTCGCTACCACAGGGTTAGGTAGTATATTGGTCTTCTTTTAATAAAATTAGAGTACATGGAAGTATTTAGGAACGGATTTATGTTACTGGATTGATTGCAAATACTTGAGACTATTAACATTTGATGAAGATACATAAGAATGTACCATTTGTTTTCATGGACGGATAAACAAATTTGCATGGACTACAAGCAGAGTGGTCACATCTTTGTATGTCGAGCTGAACTTGGATTTCTGTTGTTACGTTTAACCTGATCTTATTCAACATTGTAATTAATTAGTAATAGTTTTCTAGTAAATTTCTCATCTTATTCATGTGGAAGTTAAGGTTTTATAATCCGTTGAAGGACATTTTCTTATAGTTTTACTGTCATTACTATTCCTCTTAAGATTGTTATGTTGCATTTCTTTTACTTCTATTGCTTGGAGATTTTATGAAAGAAACAAAGCCTTTTCAGCCTCGTCATGTGAATTATTAAAATTTGTATGATCACTAAGGAGTGAAGTTACCAAGTAAAATTTTCTGCTGATCTACTGGTAGCGGGTACTATTCTTAATTTTCTGGGGATATACTGAAAACTAGTGGTTCCTTTCTTTGCTTTACCTGCCTATTAGTTCTCTATGGAGAGCTGACATTGGGGTGTTCAATAAACTGAAAAACTTGGTTAGATGTCTAATGAGATTTTTAATGTTGAATATGAAATTTAGTGTACTTACTTCTTAATGATATCCCTATAGTGTGGTAGTTTCAAAAAAAGAAAAGAAGTGAGTAGCCAATCTACCCAATTTAAATGAAAAACTCGTTGCTAAAGTAAATGTGTGACCATAAAGAGTAATTGTATCAATAAATAAATAAACAAACACACACACACACACACGTGTATATATATATATAGGGAAAATTTCTCCAACGGACCGGCTATGGCGACGGGTATTTTGGCTATAGCGACGGTATGAACCGTCGCCATAGCCTGTGCAGTGCTATGGCGACGGTATGAACCGTCGCCATAGCCTAAAAAACCGTCGCCACCATAGCCGGTCCGTTAACGGACCAGTCCGTCGGAGAAAGCTTCTCTATATATATATATATGTTTTCCATCCATAGCAACCGGTTGTTATGGACACTATTTTAGCAATTATAATCTATACCGTTGATTTTGAGACTGGATGCTGAGATTATTTTGGATTAATACCTTGTCGACACATGCTGTTGCGGCAGCAAAATAACTTGTTGCGGTAGGGTTAAATACTATTTTACCCTCATTTTTAGCCCTCATGTTTATCCCCTGCCGGCACAAGCTGATGCGGCAGGTGAAGAATTTACATTAACCCCTGCCGGCACAAGTTGCTGCGGCAGGCATCTATCTTTGTATTGGTAAGTGAATGTGGTAATGTGCTGCCTTCCAAATTTCCAATTACGTATTCTTTCTGCTTTCTTTCCCACTTAATGATGTGATATCTGGGCTAACATTAGAAAGCATGAGCTGATAAATGGAAATAAGAACAACAAATAATTAATAACAAATGCATGGAAGTCGAACAAAATGGAATCTCACACCAAAATTCCCTGCACCGGTATGAATACATAGTACTTACCTCATTATCCATCACAAAAATAGTCATCTTTTAATTAATATTCTTTCCGTTTCAAAATTAGAGATATAATTTGACTTTTAAGATTAAAAAACATCATATTAAATTTCAAAATTGACACGACTCATAAAAGTTTAGAATAAAATAAATTTTGTGATTAATAGTTTTTGTTATATACTATACAATTATAATAATTGTGTCAAATAAAAAAATATTTTATACTAAAAATATTTGTACTAAATATTTATTAATTTACTAAAAATATTTGTACTAATCATGAATAAAAATATTTATTATTATTATTATCATTATCATTATTATTATTATTATTATTATTATTATTATTATTATTATTATTATTATTGCCTTTTAATTATTGCATGATGAGCCTTGGAAACCGTGAAAATTGTAATATTATTGTCGACGCCGGGAGGATCGCTTCATGTGGTGATTATTACCCTTTCCAATTTTAGCCTTTTTTAATTTAGATGATTTTTGGAAAAGATCGGCATAAATGTCGACGGGGTTTTGAAAGATCGTTTTTTAATGATGAGCCAATTGACCAGAGTCGCCAGTTGGTATATTTGAAATGGATGTACCAACTCATCCGAGTTTCGTTTTCGTAAATCGCTGGCTCATATGTGACTCCGAATTAATTGGTCTGCGAACCGAGATTCATAGAGTTCGGGGGCTTGCTTAAGCGAGGGGAAGGTGTTAGGCACCCCCCGACTTTCGTGAAACACGGTTACCGCAATCTCGATACTTTTCCTATCCTTTAATTCTTAAAATGTGTGTGTGCGCGCGTGTGTGCTTATGTGAATGTTGTGGTGAGTTTGCATGAAGAAACCATTTGGGTTTTTATGAAGAGTCGTGCTTTATTTAGAGAGTGCTTTAGGAGGTCTTTCGACCTATACGAGAAAGCTCTATTCTTTATGAGAAATGTTTGATTTTAATTGTCAAAAGCTGTGGAATTTTTATTAGGTGTCGTTTTTGGCAAAACAAGAGTTTTTAAACCTTCGTCAAAACAGGAATCGAGACCTATACATTGCCTTCGTAAATAAAGTGGCGGGCAATTTCTAGGATCCCTTTAACCCTATGCACAACGGTTTAATAAAACGTCATTTATTTTGTATAAAACCATTCTTGTGATGTTTTTGGAAAACGACTTCCTTTAGCTTTCTCGTTAAAGAGGAATCGACATTCATTTGCACTTTCAATTTTACGCCTCGTGGTGCTAATAACCTAATTTGATTGATTTTATGGAAATCTTCATCATTTAGCTTTGAAATCAATTTTTTGTGTCATAAATCAAATCAAGCATTAAAATGCGTTGAGGCTATTTATGGGCATGCGAGCCATCAAAATAACCCCAAACGCCCACAATCACATATTTCACTATCATGGGGCCTTAAACCCGATTTTCGATTTGATATCGTTTTAAGGCCCGACAATTACATATTTACAATAACGAATACATCAACCCGACTACATACATCCAAAAATGTCAATCATCGGATTTGGACCACGGGGTCGCGTTCCTAGGCTCACATCCAGAATTGCTACACAACCACAAAATGGACACAACAAAAATAAACAACAACGGGTTGCCTAACACACTACAATATCCTAAAATAGTAATTTAAATACACTACGCAAAATACGATACCGTAACGAGCTAAAAATTGCACCAAATGGATATCATCGGGCCATTAGGAGGAATTTCGTTCCGATGGAACCCCTACTAATAGTCCTTAATCCATGGCTCCACAATAATATGTAAGAAAAACTACATTTAATGTAGCCCGAATGACAAAAGCTTAACAAAAATGGTATAACAAAATGCTATAACAAAGGGTTTTTCACCTTGCAAATAATCCCCACGATGTGTATAAACTTGTGTATTGAATATAGTAGGAAATATATGTGCTATAATCTCCCAAAAGGGGTACAAATCCTCACTATTTTCTCTCTTTTCTCTCCCTAACTCCTGCTGCCTGTTGCTATTTTCTTCCTCTTTTCCAATTTCTTTCGTTGCTCTTCAACTCCCCTGTATCCGAATGAAGAAATGAGCTGATAAAGGCTGGCCAAGGGCAGCCGCAGGCCGCAGATTGATCTGCGGCTGGCCTTGGTTTCTCCGCGCCCATCGCGCACTTCAGCCCGCCGTGCACTTCAGTTATTTTAATCCTTCTCGGTTTTCGCACCGCACCTCGATTTTCGCGTCGTGCTGTTGGTTTTTGCTGAGAGGCTTGTATTTTGCAGTCCGGGAACCGCTGGGAAACGTGCCACGTCATTCCGCTTTGATCGTTGTCGTGTCGGCTTTGATCGCACGTCGTTGCGGTGGCTCCGAGTGTTTGTACTTATGTCCACCTTTCGTTCTCGTAGGCTGGGTTAACTGACGATTTTGCCCTCCTGCCAGGGTTAGTATACGAAGTGCAAAATTTAGGTGTCTACAGCTGCCCCTCTTTATCATGTTTATGAAATGTTAAATGAAATGAACATGATAAAGAATTAGACACTCGATGCATGAATGGCAGTGCATACATGATGCAACACATATAGCTTATGATGCAGCACAAGATGTAAGGCATGCAAAACATTCGTAAAGGTGTCAATGCATCAGGCAATCGCAAATTCATTGTGAGTATCGATCTCAACAGGACTCAATCGTCGATCGCATCGTTGTTTTCAGGTTTCGTCTCCGACAACTCGCTGCGATAATCGTTATCGCAGGTTTCGTGCTCCGTCTCGTAATCGTCGTCGTCGTGGAATCGTTATCGTCTCATAATCGTCGGGTCTCGTATCCGATCGATCGTCTCGTAGATGTGGGGTTTGGTCTCCGATGGGTCGTCTCGTCTGTATCGGTTCTCGTCTCCGATTGGTCGACTCGCCTGTATCGGTTCTCGTCTCCGATTGGTCGTTTTGTCTACACCGGGTCTCGTCTCTGGTCGCTCGTCTCGTAATCACCGGGTCTCGTATCCGGTTGATCGTCTTGTCTGCGCCGGGTCTCGTATCCGGTCGCTCTTCTCGTAATCACCGGGTCTCGTATCCGGATGATTGTCTTATCTGCGCCGGGTCTCGTATCCGGTCGCTCGTCTCGTAATCACCGGGTCTCGTATCCGGTTGATCGTCTTGTCTGCGCCGGGTCTCGTATCCGGTCGCTCTTCTCGTAATCACCGGGTCTCGTATCCGGTTGATCGTCTTGTCTGCGCCGGGTCTCGTATCCGGTCGCTCGTCTCGTAATCACCGGGTCTCGTATCCGGATGATCGTCTTATCTGCGCCGGGTCTCGTATCCGGTCGCTCGTCTCGTAATCACCGGGTCTCGTATCCGGCTGATTGTCTCGTCTGCGCCGGGTCTCGTATCCGGTCGCTCGTCTCGTAATCACCGGGTCTCGTATCCGGTCGCTCGTCTCGTAATCACCGGGTCTCGTATCCGGTTGATCGTCTCGTCTGCGCCGGGTCTCGTATCCGGTCGCTCGTCTCGTAATCACCGGGTCTCGTATCCGGTTGATCGTCTTGTCTGCGCCGGGTCTCGTATCCGGTCGCTCGTCTCGTAATCACCGTGTCTCGTATCCGGCTGATTGTTTCGTCTGCACCGGGTTTCGTCTCTGGTTAATCGTCTTATCGGCACCGGGTCTCGTCTCCGGTTGATTGATTCGACTGTATCGGTTCTCGTCTCCGATTGGTCGACTCGTCTGCACCGGGTCTCGTTTCCGGTTAATCGTCTCGTCGGCACCGGGTCTCGTCTCCGGTTGATCGAAATCTCGTATTTTGTTCTCATAAGTCAAATGGATTTTAAAATTGATTGATTTCTCTATTATTAACTGTATGATGCATGCTTTTTATTCATGGATAGAGAATGACCCCTGCACAGTCTTTTTGATACTATTTTTCACCGATGTCGTCACCAGACGCCGTGGCACGTTTGGATCTCGGTCCTCCCCCAGGGTTGGTTGGCAGGCTTTTCCGCTGGTTGGTCAGTTCGTCGCCGGGCGAAAAGGTTATCGCAGATGGTCTTCTGGGACATTCCTGGTCCTTATTATCCTTTCAGGTGCCGGCGGGCTTTGTGGAGGGTATTCTGAGCTATTGGGCCCCTGCTCGCCAGGTGTTCAGATTAGGGACAATGGAGCTGACCCCCCTCTCGAGGAGTATGCTCGCTTTACCGGCTTCTCTTGGGATGGTCTTTGTGCCAGGGTCACAGCTGGTCCCATGCGCCGTCAGTTCTTGACTTTTACTAGTTTGCGGAGGACAGTTCTGTTATCGGTGATCACATCAGACCATCTAGTTCCCCTTCATTTCCTGATTGACCGATTCGGCTCACCCGACAGTTTTCCTCTATTCTATGGTGATTTTTCCCCGTCCGAGGAGCGCTGGGGCGCTTTGAGAGTAGATGTTTTGATGGCTTGTGTTATCTCAGTTTTGTGTCTGCCAGCCGGATCTGATATGTTGGATATGCGAGTTATTGCGGCCACTAGAGCCCTTCAGGAGGATCACACCATTATTCCCATGATACTAGCAGACACATACATGTCAGCCTCATACTGTCAGTCTTTCCGAGGCAGGGTATTCAGAGGGAGCTCTATTTTGTTGTATGTGTGGTTTATGAGTCATCTCAGCCCCATCGGTCATTTTCGTCGCCATGGGTTTTGCTTCAGCCACGACATAACCATGCAATTTTCGTTCCGTCCCGTGAGCTGTACTGATGCGGCTTGCTGGACAGAATTCTTATCGGCTATTGAGGAGCCTTTTCATCTCTTGATCTATTCGGGTTATTGCTCCTTCATGAGCTTCTCGACTCCTGTGCCCACCTTGGATTTCATCCCTATTTCTGGCTTGAGGGGCGTGACGACCTATCATCCTTTGGCGGTTATGGGGCAGTTTGATCAGATACAGGATTTTCACCCTTTCACGGGCGCAGCTGACTACCGATTCTTCATATCACCCCAGACAGAGAGAGATCTACTGCGGGTATACGATCTTTGGTCTCGCAAGATCTTTGCCGAGTATAGTGAGAGCTGCCTCATTCAGACATTTGCTTATGTGCAATGGTTGCACGAAGACTCTGACATGGTGGGTTTGAGTCAGACTGGAGTATTTGATGACTCTCGAGTGATTTCCACAGATGATACCACCCCAGAGGTATTCGTTCCTCCTGAGTCTACAGAGGTGATGTCCGGACATGATTTAGAAGGCTTCTCCACTCCCGCCCATACTTCTTATTCCATCTTGGCTGATTCTGCCCTAGTCGGGTTAATGAGGATAGCCGAATCCGTCTGGCCTTGATTACTACTGAGGCTGAGAGGGATGCTGCTCTTGTTGAGAGAGATACTGCCATTCTGGCCAGAGATGCTGCCCTCGCTGACAGAGACGCCATTATATTGCAGACTAGGGCAGTTATAGATGCTCATTCTGAGATTGTTAGCCGAGCCACTGCTTTATTGGATCGCATCGCCACGATGGGGCAGCAGATTGCAGGGGATGCCGATGCTTTAGATCTATCCACCACCCTATCCATCCTGCTTCAGTTAATTTCAGATTTGTAGATCATTTTATTTTCTGCATAGACTATGTCAGTTTCATCGGTTATCGAAAGAGAAATCTTGTAACAAAATGACTTATATATATAGACATGCATTTAAATTTAGTCATTTTCCCTTTTTGTCGTATCGTTGCCCTTCATTGGATCCTCATTTTATCCAGATAACCACGATTTTGATATTTCGCCTTCTTTCTCTTCTCAAGTCTTGATGGAAATTTGACAGATATTGCCGCACACCCTGTTGATTTCATCGGACTGAGTCTTAGATTTCGGCTAACTGTTTGGCTGGGTTAGGGTTATGTCATTTGAGATGAAGCCGATTAGGTGGCTGGTTTCGGGAAGGTTTCGAGGGTACAGGAAGGTTTTTCTGGCTGTTGGGAATCAGTCTTGGTTAGAGAAAGTATTATTTTGTAAAGGAATGGACCGTGCCATGATGGCTGCCTACGTATTCCCACAAGTCGGGAAATCAGGTCCTACGTAGTTCGTTCTTTCAAAGAAAGAGGAGAAAATGATGATGATGATTTTTTTTTTGTTTTTGTTTTTTTATTTTTTTTTTGCTTTTTTGTTTTTTTAGGCGTAGAACCGCTTCACCGAGTCAGAATTGATGTGCCGTGGAAACACCTCACCGTCCATCTCTTGCAATATGAGGGCTCCTCCGGACAACACTTTGTTAATCACAAAAGGTCCTTCCCAGTTCGGGGCAAACTTCCCCTTGGCTTCGTCTTGACAAGGCATGACTCTCTTTAGCACTAGGTCATTTTCCTTGAACTTCCGAGGTCTTATCTTTTTGTCGTACGATCGAGAGATTCTTTGCTGATATAACTAACCGTGCAAAACAGTAGCCACCCTCCTTTCATCAATTAGGGCCAATTGGTCATACCGATTTTGCATCCAATCATCCTCGTTTATCTGAGCATCAATCAAGATTCTGAGGGACGCCATCTCAACCTCAACTGGCAGAACAGCCTCCACTCCGTATACCAAAGCGTAAGGGGTTGCCCCTATAGAAGTACGCACCGACGTTCTGTATGCCAGCAGGGTGAGAGGTAACAGATCCGGCCATCCCCGATGATTGACAGACATTCTCGTCATTATCTTCTTGATATTCTTATTTGCAGCCTTCACTGCCCCATTCATCTTAGGACGGTAAATGACAGAATTGAGGTGTTTCTGCTTGACAGGTTTGAAACCCTTCTTGATGGGCAACCGGTGTACCACAATGTCGGTGGACAATCCGATCATGTCCTCATGAGACCAGGCAAAAACATCCTCATACTGGCTTAGCAACTCGGTTATTTCTGTTTTTTGGCTAGGGGTCAGGTCTGTCCCTATCTTGAGCTCTTTGGGTTTGTCAGGGGTTCCGATATTTAAGGTGATGATTTGGTCTAAGTTGGGTTTGGGTTTGTCTTCGACCCATCCTTTGATCTCGTCAGGCATGTCGTCATTATCTGTCTTATCCTGCTCAATGCCCATTAAATCGAAATCCAGCTCAATATCAAAATCATAGTCGTCTTTCAAATTTGAAACATCGTTTGTTAGGCAAGCAATACTCAAATCGGTACACCTGCCATGAAACAAAAATTGTCATATATATAAGTCATTTTCCCGCAATGATCATCTTTAAAATAACATGACAAAATAACATAACCATGCAAAATTCAAAATAAGGAACAAAACGGGTATCTATTCATCCCCCACCATCCAGGGTATACCACCCTGACGTCATATTTTACCCTCGTTTGGATATTACTGGCTTCATCGTCCAGTTGTTGGTGGTCAGATCGGCCGGAATGCAACAGATGAAAGGCGGCTTCGCTCCCTGATCACTTGTCATGCCAATCATCTCATCAATTCTCTTTATATAATTCAGCCTTGGTGGTCCCCCGACTTCGCTGGCTTCCACCACATTAACCCCTTCCCCATCATCCTTAGGCAGGGGATTGACTTTAACATTTGGTGACTCTGGCTGTTCCACCATAATCTCCCCGCTATCGATCATGTTCTGAATCTTGTGCTTCAACGCCCAGCATTCCTGAGTATCATGACCCGGGGAACCCGAATGGTACACACACCTCTTACTCGGGTCAAATCCTCTCGCTTTCGGGTCAATTGGGGGCGCCAAATCAACTATCCTTCTCTGTGCTATTAATACTGCCAAAATCTGTTCAAGAGGATCCCCGAGCGGGGTGAATACCCGATCTCTTGCGGTCTCAAATCTTCTTCGTCCGTCCGTCCTTTGATTATCGAAATTAGGTTGTCGGGGTGGCACAATTCTCTGTATTTGCACTGGAGGGCTATTCTCCACCTTCCTAGATGATCCCTGCAGAATGAGGGACACATCTTCCTCCCTTCTCTTTTGGGTCCTGTGGGAAGCACTGCCATAGTTTCCACTATGGATTTGCTCCGCAACTGCTTCTAGAGCTGTGAAGTCCCGGATCTTGCCAGACTTTAACCCCATGTCAACCATTTCTCCATGCTTTATCATTTCGGCAAAAGGTCTTCCAATCCCTGCTATCACTCGCTCATAATAGGGCGCCTCCTGAATATCCACAAAGGTCATTACCATCTCCGCCTCGCTCATTGGGGGATTCACCTGTGCAGCCATACCCCTCCACCGCTGTGCATAGTCCCTAAAAGATTCTTTTGGTTGCTTCTTGACCTTTGTCATCTGATATTTGTCAGGGGCCATCTGTGTCTGGAAGCTGTATTGTGTCAAGAAAGTATGGGCCAACTCCTCCCAATTGTGGATCCGGGCATTATCAAGGCGGGCATACCACGTTCTTGCTTCTCCCGTTAGGCTCTTTTGAAATAATTGCATCCTCAGTCCTTCGTCCTCTGCATAAGACCCAAGTTCCCCAATGTATATCTTCAGGTGTGTATAGGGGTCTCCCTTCCCATTATATTTCTCAAATTCAGGGATCTTGAACTTCTCCGGATACTTGGTTCCTGGAAAGACATACAGATCTGAATAGTTCACCCTGCCCAGGGACCCTATGCCTTTCAGAGATTGGATAGTTTTCTCCATCTGCTTCATTTTCTTTCGAAGGTCATCAGTGGCTCCCTCCTCTAGGATAGTGATCACTGTCCGGTTAGGTGTAGGAATGGCCTTTGGGATGACTGGCTCGCCCTTAGGCTGGGGTTGATCATCTTTAGGCGGATCCTTGCTTGACGGATCCTGCTTAGGTAGCAACTGCTCTTTCAGTATCGTGGCCATTTCCAATATCTGTTTTTTTAAAATCATCGAATTCCTCCCGAGATATGGAACCAGGATTGGTAGGTGGAATATCAGTCATTTCAGATGTAGAAATCTGGGCCCTCCTAGATTGCAGACGCGTTTGAGGAGCAATCCTACAGGGGAAAGCGGTTTGAAGTTTAATCTTGGGAAATGAAAGATGTGGATGCATGCTAAAGCTGTAACTCTTGTGTTTTTGGGTTTTTTAATCTTTCCCTGCAAAACAAAATGTTAGCAGTCCCTTATTGCAATAACAAATGCTGGACACGAATTATTATGCTCTCCCAGCTATTCCCTGCAAAACATAGAGGTCAGTACTTTCTTTTGACAACAGGGAAGGTATATGTAAAACAGTGAATGGGACTATGACACTTATACGTGTAAACGTAAAAGGGCATGAAGAGACCTTCCCTGCGTTGGGTTAATCTGAGGTTGACCTATCCTAAGGTTACTCTCGCGGCTTTTCGGCATGAAGGTCCCCAAATTTTCGCAATCTACTCGTCTGAATCTTTTCGATTGGAGCGGATCTGGGTGGTGCATTTCCTGAGCCATCTCCGGGGAGCAGCCCCTTCGAGTCCAGTAATAAGCAACCGGCAGGTTTGTCTCAGGAGGAGGTACACTCTCAACATACATTCACATTCATCGTCCTCACCGTATGCAAATGATTACTTTAAAGTAAAGCAATTCCATTCAATCATTCATTCATTGGACAAAACACACATTCACACAACAACAAGTAAAATAGGTCAAAATATCGCACATGCATACACATTCATAAATTTTTGAAGGATAGGACAGCATCAAGATTTGAACGCGGCTTAAGCCCTCTAATGTCCCCAGCGGAGTCGCCAGCTGTCGACGCCGGGAGGATCGCTTCATGTGGTGATTATTACCCTTTCCAATTTTAGCCTTTTTTAATTTAGATAATTTTTGGAAAAGGTTGGCATAAATGTCGACGGGGTTTTGAAAGATCGTTTTTTAATGATGAGCCAATTGACCAGAGTCGCCAGTTGGTATATTTGAAATGGATGTACCAACTCATCCGAGTTTCGTTTTCGTAAATCGCTGGCTCATATGTGACTCCGAATTAATTGGTCTGCGAACCGAGATTCATAGAGTTCGGGGGTTTGCATAAGCGAGGGGAAGGTGTTAGGCACCCCCCGACTTTCGTGAAACACGATTACCGCAATCTCGATGCTTTTCCTATCCTTTAATTCTTAAAATGTGTGTGTGCGCGTGTGTGTGCTTATGTGAATGTTGTGGTGAGTTTGCATGAAGAAACCATTTGGGTTTTTATGAAGAGTCGTGCTTTATTTAGAGAGTGCTTTAGGAGGTCTTTCGACCTATACGAGAAAGCTCTATTCTTTATGAGAAAGGTTTGATTTTAATTGTCAAAAGCTGTGGGATTTTTATTAGGTATCGTTTTTGGCAAAACAAGAGTTTTTAAACCTTCGTCAAAACAGGAATCGAGACCTATACATTGCCTTCGTAAATAAAGTGGCGGGCAATTTCTAGGATCCCTTTAACCCTATGCACAACGATTTAATAAACCGTCATTTATTTTGTATAAAACCATTCTTGTGATGTTTTTGGAAAACGACTTCCTTTAGCTTTCTCGTTAAAGAGGAATCGACATTCATTTGCACTTTCAATTTTACGCCTCGTGGTGCTAATAACCTAATTTGATTGATTTTATGGAAATCTTCATCATTTAGCTTTGAAATCAATTTTTTGTGTCATAAATCAAATCAAGCATTAAAATGCGTTGGGGCTATTTATGGACATGTGAGCCATCAAAATAACCCCAAACGCCCACAATCACATATTTCACTATCATGGGGCCTTAAACCCGATTTTCGATTTGATATCGTTTTAAGGCCCAACAATTACATATTTACAATAACGAATACATCAACCCGACTACATACATCCAAAAATGTCCATCATCGGATTTGGACCACGGGGTCGCGTTCCTAGGCTCACATCCAAAATTACTACACAACCACAAAATGGACACAACAAAAATAAACAACAACGGGTTGCCTAACACACTACAATATCCTAAAATAGTAATTTAAATATACTACGCAAAATACGATACCGTAACGAGCTAAAAATTGCACCAAATGGATATCATCGGGCCATTAGGAGGAATTTTGTTCCGATGGAACCCCTACTAATAGTCCTTAATCCATGGCTCCACAATAATATGTAAGAAAAACTACATTTAATGTAGCCCGAATGATAAAAGCTTAACAAAAATGGTATAACAAAATGCTATAACAAAGGGTTTTTCACCTTGCAAATAATCCCCACGATGTGTATAAACTTGTGTATTGAATAGAGTAGGAAATATATGTGCTATAATCTCCCAAAAGGGGTACAAATCCTCACTATTTTCTCTCTTTTCTCTCCCTAACTCCTGCTGCCTGCTGCTATTTTCTTCCTCTTTTCCAATTTCTTCCGTTGCTCTTCAACTCCCCTGTATCCGAATGAAGAAATGAGCTGATAAAGGCTGGCCAAGGGCAGCCGCAGCAGATCAATCTGCGGCTGGCCTTGGTTTCTCCGCGCCCATCGCGCACTTCAGCCCGCCATGCACTTCAGTTATTTTAATCATTCTCGGTTTTCGCATCGCACCTCGATTTTCGCGTCGTGCTGTTGGTTTTTGCTGAGAGACTTGTATTTTGCAGTCCGGGAACCGCTGGGAAACGTGCCACGTCATTCCGCTTTGATCGTTGTCGTGTCGGCTTTGATCGCACGTCGTTGCGGTGGCTCCGAGTGTTTGTACTTATGTCCACCTTTCGTTCTCGTAGACTGGGTTAACTGACGATTTTGCCCTCCTGTCAGGGTTAGTATACGAAGTGCAAAATTTGGGTGTCTACAATTATACAACAATGCATCAGACTAGTGTTCTCTGGATTAAGCACAAGTTGTGTTGAACCACGTAAAATCTCCCGTGTTATTGTGTGTTTGCTTAATTAGTTTAATTTAGTTTGTGTCTAGTTTATACATTGAATTCATTGTGATTCGATCGAGTTCATCAGTACACAGAGTCACATTCATAGTGTAAGTCAGCCTCACATACCCAGAATAGAGTCAAACAGTTTGAGTGGGAGTGTTTTTATTATTCCACTGTAAATAGTTGAAAAACTTAAAAAAAAAAAATTTGAAACTTCCGATTCCCTCCCTTTTGGTTAATCATACACCAGGCCAACACTTATCTGATTTTAAATTGGGTAAAAGGTTTTGATAGACTACATATGAGTTTTTCATAGTTTATGTTTTCTAGGAAGTTTTGATCGATTGTTGTTAATCTTTAATACTTAATAATTTATGATTACCATAAAAATTATTAAATTAAAGAAAAGAAGATCGAAATCATATTTAATTTATTTAATTTTGACTTAATTGATCTATTATTCAAAATTGTACATTTAGCTGGTGACATATATAGTATGAGTTTTATATATAAAAAAAGAAGAGAGTAATTGTTATGTATTTGTTTCTTAATTAATTTTTTTTCCTAGATTGCTTTTTAATTAATAATATTTTTTTAGTTAGTTCTAATATTGTTTTACATTTCTTTTACTTTTTAGTTACTCATATTCTGTGTCTTTATATCTAATCCACCTAGATTATATACTAAGAATATCAAGAGATTAAACTAGTTTACGTGGATTCTACATGTTTTTTCACCAAGTATTCATAGACATCGTGCAATTGTAATTATTATTATTATTATTATTATTATTATTATTATTATTACTACTACTATTATTATTATTATTTATTAAAGATGTATTTTGTTTTATGTACATCTCTAAAAGTAATATTTTATTAATTTAGTAGTGGTGGACGGTAATAAATTTATGACAATAAACTCTTTTTATGTAACAAAAACTTGATTAAATACAATTGTTTTTGTGGAAGTGAAGGAGTATTGATTGATAGGAATTTCATTAGAGAAAAATGTTACTCACTCCGTCCCAAATTAATTGCTCAGTTTTAATTTTTTTTAAGTCAAATTGACTATTTTTAGAATTAATAATTAAGCATATATAAATATATTTCTAAAATTATAAAAATTGGGGTTAGTAATAAATTGTATATACTTTCTTTTAGTTATAATCTCTTCACCTATATTTTAGCAAAAATAGTAAAAAGATTAGTTTTAAAAATGGTCAATTTGACTTTAAAAAGTCAAAACTGAATAATTAATTTGGGACGAAGGGAGTATAAAAAAATGGCAAAGAGAAAAAAATAAAGAAAAAGAGAAACTTTCAGCCACCTGCTTGACAAGTCAACTCAAAACAAACTAATCACGAATAAATGCTGAAAGTAGCCTCAACAACATGAGTCCCTGCCAACGTTTTGGTTATCGCTTTCTGTCCTTGGAAACTCTTACCTCCGATTTGGAAATTTCTTTAGTACGTTAGAGTTAGGTGGTGTTTGATAAAATTGAGTGTTAAGGTCTTAACAGTTTAGACATTTGAATAATATAGAACCTCTGTCTAAAATTGTATCTGAATGAAAAAATATTGTTTGATAATTATTTTTTTCAAAATGTTTGAATAACAGTATTTTATCATTTTAACCCTCTGAACAGTTTAAATAAAACTTGTTTGATAATCAGAAAGGTCTGAATAGTATTTTAAATGAGAATATTAACCAAAAAAATCTAATTTAAATTGAGATTAATTTTTCTTGTAAATTATGTAATTTTAACTATTATTATTATTTTACCTTTTAATTACTTATTAGTATGTTCACTACTACTAAAATACGTATTTTTTTAAAACAACACTAAAGTAACTCCATCATAAATACTTAAATAAAATAAATAAATACCATAATTTTTTTTATCAAATTCTTGATTTTTCACACTATTAGCAAAACAATGGAATAAACATCTGATACCCCATTAAGAAGTAAAAGGCGACAAATAGTGAACACGTAATTTAGATTTTTTTATTTTCTGTTTTTAACATCTGCATTAGCCCATCTCACGGATTAGAATATTAGAGAATTGAGGAATTGGAATAATCAATTCATGTTCGACAGGAAAAGAAAAGGTTAAGGAGATGACAAAACTAAAAATAAACATATATTTGTACCTTTTACATAATTATTAAAAAATTAGCCACAAAAGCAAATCAATTGTGAACTAAAGTAACTCAAACAGCCAAACTCTGCTATCAGTTTTTGATATATATTCAAATCACACTTAAATCACTATTTTTTTTTAAATTTCAGTTTCAATAAATTATATAAATTATTTTAGAGTGAAAACAAAAAAAATAAAAATAAATTTTTGGACCGGTTCCCAAAGCGGTCCCCATTCCCGGGCAGCGAAGAAGGACTCATTAGTAATACTTGTTTTTTTCCTCTTTCATTCCATTTCTTACGTAAATTAAAAAATGTTAGATATTTATTTGTTATTAAAAATTTATAGTTATCATACTTAAACTAAATATGTATCAATAAGTTTAAGTATTCCCTCCATTCTAAATTATAAGATTTATAAAAAATTTTAAATTAAAATTGACATAATTATCTAAGTTTGAAAATAATAAATCTTATAATTAGTAGTTCTTTTAGAAAATTTAAAATATTTATAATTATTTTGACATAAACTAAATGAATTCATATCAATTTTGAGTTTAAAATGTTTAAAATTAATTTTTAAAAAAGTTAATATTAATCTTATAATTTAAAATAAAGAGAATGTTATTTTTTTTCTTTTAGATATAGTTAGCTAAAGTAAAGTAAGAATTATTTTTATAATTTAATTTCACATTGAATGTTCGGGGTTAGTGGTTAAGGCTTAAGGTTTAGTTGAAAGATTTTTTGTATCTAGTTTATGTATTTTTTAAAATTATAATGTCAATATGAATTTGTAATAAGTTATGGAAAGGTGTGTATATAACCATTTGTTTATAATTATAATGAATGTATTTATATTGTTCTAATATATGAATTTGATTTGGTAATTAATTAAGATCTTAAAATGGACAAATATTTTTTTTTATTTGGCACGTAATAGGTGGGTATTCATATTTATTTGTTATTGAGAATCAAAAACTATTATACTTAGAACTAAATATGCATGAGTTTAGTTTTTTGTTTTTTTTAAGATCTACTTAGACAAGGTAAAGTTATAATTATTTTTATAGTTTTATTTCATATCGATAATTATACAATTAAATTATTTTTTTTAAAAATTATAAACTCAACATGACCTTATAATTGATAATGGGATGTATGTATATAACTATTTGTTTATAATTATGATGTGTCTATATATATATATATATATATATATATATATATATTGTTCTATAACAGGAATTTAAAATGGTGCTTAATTAAGATCTTAAAATGAACAAAAGTCATTTTTACATGTTATGTAATAATTAGATACACACATTTGTTTGTTATTAAGAATATAAAATCACCATACTTAAAACTATATATGCAAAAATGAGTTTAGTTTTTTATGTTTCTTTTAAGATTTAGTTAGATAAAATAAAGATACATTTATTTTATATTTTTATTTCATATCAAAAAATATAATTTGAACTTATATAATATAAATTTAGAAGAAAATTATAATTAAAAACACAATTTGGTTCATTCGGTTCAACTGAGTCAAAAATGAAGAAGAAGGGATTATTTATATTATGATGTATGTATATAAATGTATATTATTCTAATACATGAACTTGAAAGGGAACTTAGATCTTATTTAATATCAAAATTGATAATTCTCATTGACTTAAGTATTTATTTTATTAAATAAATAAGCCACAAATAATTAGTATATAAGTCAATTTGTTATTAATCTATTTAAATAATATTATAATTAAAATATAACAAAAATATTTATCTAATATCATAATCTATTATCTTTATGTATATAAAAAGGTATGTATTTTTGCTAATTATTTAAACTAATTTTAATTATTAAGTCAACTAAAAATTAGTAAGTCAACTAATTTTTGAAATATGTGCTACTTATTTTGAGATATTGATTACACATACGTATACTTGAGTAAAAAAATTGATACAAATATTACGTAATTTGACATATGTATTACCATAATTGAGGAAAAAATTACATGATTTAAAAAATAGATTACATGTTTAAAAAGTAATATTACTCTTATTGACATGAAGTTTATTGAAAATAACATACGCGTTACTTATTTTTATGTACTAATTACACATATGTATACTTGGATAAAAAAAATTGATATAAATATTAAGTAATTTGACATATGTGTTATCATAATTGAAGAAAAGATTACATGATTTGACGAATAGATTACATGTCTAAAAACTAATATTACTCTTATTGACGTGAAGTTTACTGAAAATGATATAAACATTATTTATTTTGATATACTGATTCCACATACGTATACTTGAATAAAAAATTGATACAAATATTACGTAGTTTGACATATGTGTTACCATAATTGAGAAAAAGATTACATGATTTGAAAAATAGATTACACATGTTTAAAAAGAAATATTACTCTTATTGACATGGAGTTTACTGAAAATAGCATAAAGTTACTTATTTTGATATACTGATTACACATATGTATACTTGGATAAAAAAAATTTGATACAAATATTAGATAATTTGACATATATGTTACCATAATTGAGAAAAATATTACATGATTTGATAAATAGATTACATGTTTAAAAAGTAATATTACTCTTATTGACGTGAAGTTTCCTGAAAATGACATAAACATTACATTTTTTGACATGCATACTGATTACACATCCGTATACTTGGATAAAAAAAATTGATATAAATATTATGTAATTTGACATATGTGTTACCATGATTGGGGAAAAGATTACATGATTTGACAAATATATTACATGTCCGAATAGTAATATTACTCTTATTGACATGAAGTTTATTGAAAATGATATATACGTTACTTATTTTAACATATTGATTATACATACTATACTTGAATAAAAAAATTGATACAAATATTATGTAATTTAACATATGTATTACCATAATTGAGGGAAAGATAACATGATTTGACAAATAGATTACATGTTTAAAAAATAATAATATTCTTATTGACATGAAGTTTACTGAAAATGATATAAACATTACTTATTTTGACATACATTACACAGACGTATACTTGAATAACAAAAAATTGATACAAATATTACGTAATTTGACATATGTGTTATCATAATTGAGGAAAAAATTACATGATTTGAAAAATAGATTAGATGTCTAAAAAATAATATTACTCTTATTGACGTGAAGTTTACTAAAAATGATATAAACGTTACTTATTTTAACATACTGATTACACATATGTATACTTGAATAAAAAAAATGATACAAATATTACGTAATTTGACATATGTGTTACCATAATTGAGTAAAAGATTATATGATTTGACAAATAGATTACTTGTTTAAAAAGTAACATTACTCTTATTGACATGAAGTTTACTGAAAATGATATAAACTTTACTTATTTTGACATAATAATTACACATACATATAATTGGATACATATTGATTTAAATATTATGTAATTTGACATATGCGTTACCATAATTGAGGAAAAGATTACATGATTTGGCAAATAAGTTACATGTTAAAAAAGTAATATTACTTTTATTGAGATGAAGTTATTGAAAATTACATAAACGTTACTCATTTTGACATACTGATTACATATACGTATATTTGGATAAAAAATTAATACAAATATTACGTAATTTGACATATGTGTTATTATAATTGAGAAAAATATTTCATGATTTGACAAATAGATTACATGTTTAAAAAGTAATATTAATTTTATTGAGATGAATTTACTAGAATTGACATAAACGTTACTTATTTTGACATACCGATTACACACGTATACTTGGATAAAAAATTGATACAAATATTACGTAATTTGACATATCTTTTAATTGATATTACAAAATCATTTAGAGTTATTACTTAAATATAAATATAATTGTAATATATAACTTATATAACTTACTATGGAAAAGATAAAATATCATCTATCTGCTAATTACAGGACTTAGTAATTAAAAGATTATTTATTTAAAATCATAAAATTCGTTTTAATTTTTCAATCATAAAATTTATGAGTTATCATGTTTCTTGCATCATATATAGATGATTATTTTGGGTAATTATATAAAATTATACTCTCTCCGTTCAATTTTATTTGTCCTAATTGACTTTTTTATAGTCAAATTGATCATATTTAAAATTTAAAATTATTCTTTAGTTTATTAGATATATGTACAAAATTATTATCATAAAAAAGTATATCGAATATATTATCAAAGTCAATTTATTTGATTTCAAAATTTCTAATACGTTTAATTATTAATCTTAAAATTAGTCAATTTGACCTTAAAAAGTCAATTAGAACAAGTAAAGTCGGACGGAGGGAGTAAAAAATATTATATATAAGTTACTAAAAAAATAATATCTCTTTTAAATACATGAATTACTAAATAAAAGATTTATTTATTTAAAAAATATAAAATTATAAGATTTAAATAATTGACTTTTAAAAAAGAAAGAAAAAGAATATGTGGCTTAATTTGGTCCACATATTTTAATTGTCTTGATTTTTCAAAAAGGATGAGAGAGGAAAAAAAGTGCACGTGGCATAATTTGATCTACACCTATTAAAATAATCTGATTACTTGTTTTGAGATAAATTTAAGTGGTGTTACATGTTTTGACAAAGTTCAATATTAAAACATATAACTCTATGTCAAAACATATAACGATTACCATTTCAATAAGTTACGAGTTTCCAAAAAATACCAATTTTATTAATATTTTTAATATATAATAAATGTTCAAGATTACCTTAAAATAATCTAATGGATAATATTAAAAGTGATGTACATACATCAAAACCATTACTGATGAATAGAAGGACTCCTCCAATTTCCACAGTTGATAAGAAATTTGGTTTGTGAGGTTGTCTATATTTGTTTCTCATATGTTGGGAAAGCGAAACCCTTTTACTGAGCCAGTTCTTGTGACAGTCTCTTATATAATCCCCCGTCCTAACAATAACGTATACATAAGAGATTAATGATAAGAACAATAATAAAGTATGAATAGAAGTACATTGAAATTAAACAAAATTTAAACAAGCCTTTGCAAAGAAAACACTACCTCAACTATCTCAAAAGGAAGTCTTGGACTTGTTCCGTGAATTGCCCAGAAAAAACGAAGAAATAGCAGTATATAGAAGTTATAGCAAGTGATAGAGGTGGTGGAGAAAAAGAAATGACTTTTTGATATGCGAGTCAAAAAGCCCAACAAATAATAATACATATATACTCGTAAATGTTTTACTTTGGAAGCAATGAGGAACAAAAAAAGTTGGGATAATTTTGGAGCATTACCAATAAAAATACAAAAAGAAAAAAGAAAAAAAAACAATAGAGAGAAACAAACCTTGAGAGCCATTTTGGTAAATCACTAATACGATTTGGGAATTTTCATCACTGAATTTACAATTACCCCATCTACTTGATGATAGTCATCAGCCCCTTCTAAACAACCCATATTGAAATCAGGCCATGCCTAGGGTTAGGAGAAAATGTCCTTTATATACACAATTCTTGTTCTTATTTTAGCTAAGTTCTTGTTCTTATTTTAGCTAAGTTCATCAACATAGGATTATTTTAATCCAGCTGTCGACGCCGGGAATTTTTCCTAAGTTTGTCGTGTTTCTATCCTTTTTATGATTTCGGTTTATTTATTTCGCTTAAAGGATGATATTTAGGAAAAAGCCGACATAAATGCCGACGGGGTTTTGAAAGGTTGATTTTAATGATGAGCCAATTAGACAGAGCCGTCAGTTGGTAAAGATATAAATGGATGTACCAACTCATCCGGATTTTTAGATTTTTTGCAATATGACCCAATATGTGACTACGTAAAATTGGTCTTGAAACCGAGATTCACAGAGTTCGGGGGCTTGCTTAAGCGAGAGGAAGGTGTTAGGCACCCACTGACTTTCGTGAAAACACAGTTACTGCATCTCATTATTTTCCTAAGTGTGAAGTGTGTGTGTGTGTGTGTGATTTTGAAGGAAATCACTATCTAGCTTTGGATCGAAATAGTGAGAAGTGCGTTATTTTGAAAGGAGCTTAAAACATCTTTGAACATATGCACGAGGGATTTGATTTGGTGAAAAGGTTCGTTTTAGTTTATGATTTTGATAGAAACCGTTTTTATTTGGATGATGTTTTTTGGAAAGCATGATTTTCAAACCCTTCACCCAAATAGGAATCGAGATTTTTAGCTACTTTCAATTTTAACTTAAAGTGGTCTTACTAACCCGGATCAATTTTGTTTTAAAAGATCTTTATCATTTTGATTTAAAAGTCGTTTTTTGATGATAAACAAGAATTTAAACAGCACAATAGGGTCGGTGCGATTCGTGGGCATGAAAGCCATCTCAATAGTCCCGAAACTCGTAATCACAATTTTCACTATCACGAGGCCTTAAATCCGGTTTTCACGGGATGGAACCCTTGATACCGTTTTAAGCCCTAAATTTACATGTACATTGATCGAGCATCTCTTATTAATTACAATCGAAACCCTGTCCATCGTGGGAATCTGGTCAAGATCCGATTCGTGGATCTCGACTCCAATATTCTTAGGCTCACATCATAATATATTGAAACGTAAGCAAAAGAGATCTAAAAGCGGGTTCCCGTAACCCTATTTTTTAGATTGCAATATCGAAGCCAACATTCCTAGGACTATGTGTATTGACAAGATCCATGAAAAGGGACTTAAAATCCATGATGTAAATCTATAGATCTAAGACGCCTCAGATCCGTACAATGCCACAATCGGGATTAAAACGAAAGCATATATAAAAATGTATCCTAAAACAGCTATCAAGTGATTCAATTATTAGAATCCCGAGCGCGATTAGTTAGGACCTCCTCCCTACTAGATACGGATCTAGGGTTTCGCGGAGTGTTTATAAAATCGACTTAAAATATTATAAATGACTAGATCCATAATAGATCTAAACAAGATCTAGCAAAAAGGTTAAAGCTTTAAACTTTGAAACTATTAATAAGTTAGATTCAAGCTAGATCTAGGATGGATCTAGTAAAAAGATTTAAACTTTGACAATGGCAATAACAAATTTCTAATACAATGATCTAGATCTAAAGGAGACTTGATAAAAGGTGCAACAATCGAAAGATAAACAAACTTTTAAGTACAATAATGGACAAAACGCAAGAGATCTAATAGATCTACATTGAATTCATGTGAAAGATTGAATCTTTCACCTTGGGGAATGAGATTCGATACTTCCTTGCTCTCAAATGTGTATAGATTTAGCTAATCTAGCATAAAGTTGGAGAAAATCTAGTAATTTTTACCTAAATTCCGAGCTTCTCTCTCTAAGATACCACACTTTTTCTCACTAAGATTCCTCCTCTTTTTGAAAATCTGCTGAAATTCGATATTTATAGGCTACCCTGGGCAGCCGCAGGTACACATGTGGCTGGCCCAGGTGGGGCCCACCCGCCTCGGTCTTCGTGTCATGCTGTCGGTTCTTCGTCCTATTTGCTGTAATATCCGTAACTTTTGATCCGGGAAGGTTTAGGAGATGTGTTATACCATTCCAGAAAGCTCTTTCCAAAAGCTACGCAATGACATGAGATTTGGTCAATTCTGGATCTGGAAAGATAGAGCAGTAAGCAGAAATAGATCTTCCTAAGGATGCTGACTGATCAACTGTCATGCTGAGCGTAGTTCGTCACTCGGCGATCGTTGAGACAACTTTATATATTCTGGCTTGAGTCCCGAAATCTTATGCTCGGGTGCCCTGCCCTCTGGCTGAAAGGACTTTTTTGCCCTCCTGCTAGGGTTAGAAGACATGCAAAATTTTGGGTGCCCACACTCCAATTATTTTGTTTTTCGTAATTTTCAACGTTTTTAGAAAATAAAAATAGGTCCTACCAACGCTAATTTTTTTTTATATTTTTATTTTATTTTATTTTTTGCTTTGCTAAATATACCAACGCTAAAATTAATTGCGAATCTGAATAAATTGCATTACATTCATATTTCACCATATCAATTTGTAAATGATAAATGTGTTCCGAATTTTACTTGTTGAGCTTGATAATCTAAAGCCATTTATTAATTCCCAATCAATATTTTGGTCATCAAAATGATTAGTTTACAGCAACTGAACAAAATAATTAATGTCGATTCATGTCGACTACAAAATGATTAAAAATAAGAGAATATATTTTTATTGATTAAAAATAAGAGAATAAATTTTATAAGAAATATTGGTAAACTAGTGGTTTTACGTACACCATCCAGTTAGAACTTGTCAACTCTTTATTTTTAGAGAAAATTAGAGAGTTTTGATTGTGTCTATTCTAAAATATAAGATCATTATTGACTTTTAGGTCACTTTAAAACATGTTCAATTTCAAAACTAACATAAATATTTGAAGTTTTAGTCAATACAATAATAAATATTGTGAACTATTTAAAAAATATTACTCATTGTAAAATTTATTATTTCATAGTTTTTAATGAATTATCTTAATTTTAAATTTAAAAATATCTCAAATTAATTTTCAAAAATCAATAACGATCTTATGATTTGCACAAAATACATGTGGAGGCGTGCAGATTTTGCAACTTTCACATGAAATTCCAACACCCTTTTCTCTACTATAAATAGAGGTTAAATAGAAGGGAAAAAATGCTTCAAGCATCGGTGTAAGCAATGCACAAAGGGAGAATTATAGTGAGAGAATTCCTAGGCATCAAATTAATATCCAAGAAATAAAGTGGTAAAATATAAGAGTATTGAACTCCTTGCGGAGATTGTGCATATTAACATGATATACATTGTTGGACCCTTTTTAATAGCTTAAGATTTTATATAAGTTGGTTACTTGACATGGTATCAAAACTTTTGGGTGTGCAAGGTTTTTGGTTCAAGTCTTTCTGACCGTACGTTGCCCTCGTATTGATTTAATTTTTGCCCTCTATCTACAAGTTCCATTTGAGGGGAGTGTTAGACATTGTTGGGCCTCTCTAACATCTTAAGTTATTGGATGGGTTGGTTACTTAACACTACATTAGAATTGCGACAAGCTTATAATGATTATAAATAGGAGTGGCAATGGGGCGGTGACAGACATTACACATCCCACCCCATCCCCGATCTTATAGAAATTTCCCATACCCGTCCCATTTGTCGCGGGATTAAAACTTAATAACTATTCTCATCCCCACAGGAAATTTAAACCCCTATGGCGAATTTATATCACTGCAGGGACTAATACTTTGTGAATCTTTTAAATAATAATAATAAAAAACCAATTTTAGTTATATTTATAGTAATACATCCATGAAAATTAATCATATTTTAGCGCGAACATGATAAACTTATGAAAAATCAAATTATATATATAGGGAAGTGATCCATATCAAACGTTTGCTATGGACACTATTCCAGCAAGCATATCTCTCACCGTCCAATCGAAGATCTAAGGGCCGAGAAGAACTAGAGCATGGGCCCGGCCGCTACTAGGAGTAGCCGCTAGTGAAACTCCTTCTAGCGGCCAGAAAAATGACTGGAAATGACTGAGTTACCTCGAATTTATGTCGAATTTTAGCTTGGCCGCTAGTAGGAGTAGCGGCCCGGCTAAACGGCGCCGTGTTGGATTTTATCCTGGCCTCTACTCCTATTAGCGGCCAGGCAAAACGACGTCGTTTTATTTATGTTAGATTTTAGCTTGGCTATTACTCCTATTACCGACCAGGCTAAACGACGCTGTTTTCCTACAATACGATGACATATTTCTTGGTCGCTACTAGGAATAGCGGCCAGACGAACAATCAAAACCAAATCTATAATCTGTTCGCTCTCTGTTTGCTAAAAAGACGGGCGAGAGGAAGAAGAAGACAAGGCTTGGCTGCTACATAAAGTAAATTCTACATCAAAATTCAATTTTGCTTCAGTTAATCTACTCCAATTACTAGTAAGAATATTCTTATTAATTTTTTTTAACGAATTTATGTTAATTTATAAAATACGACTAGAATTACATGTATGCTATAAGAAATGGGGTAGTATATATGTATGTATACACACATTGTAACGACCCCAAAATCGGGACAATTTTCGCTCCCGACCTTGATCGTTAACATACAATCTCATTCTAACTTTACATCTTTAATCAATACTATAATTGATAAAATGTATATAAATTTAAAATTTTTATAACTTTATTTCATATCCTGAATTTTCATTTACGATACAACTCTATTCTTACTATACATAGTAATCAATATCAATATGGATATTAAAACTCAGTCACTTAGAACTTTTTATTTCTTCAGTTTTAGAATCGTAATCTTTACATTCCATCTTAGTTTTCATTAATTATATATATTATGACTCATCTTAATACATTCATTATGAGTACTCAAAAATTCAACTTTCAAAAACATAAATCTTCTATTCAAAACTTCCAAGTTTATTACAACGTAAACCATTCTCGCTACATTAAGTATTCCAACTTGATACATAATCAGTTAGAAGGAACAATCAATGTTCTCTTTTTACACGAACTTTAATTCAGTATTGTTACATTCGCCTGGATCTCGATCAATGACTGCAAATAAAATTATTTGCAAGAATGAGCGTGGCGGCTCAGCAAGTCTAACAGTTAACATATTTCATGCTCCACGTTTCATACATGTTATGCTTTGTATTCATGCGTCATGTATTTCATGCTGTGCATTTACACATATATCATAACTATTATGCAGTGCGTCTGTATGTGCATCATACATCTTATGTAGCGTGTCATACTTTTCATGCTGTATTGTTATAGAATTCTAAGTTCCACACATAATAATAGTTCTCATAAACTAATTAAGTAGTATTTACTTAGTTTTCCATCAGTAAAATAAATTAAGTAGTATTTGCTTAGTTTTTCACAATTAAAATAAACTGAATACCTGTGCATATAGTATAGTTTGGAGCTTAGAAACCCGTTTAACATTCACTCATTAGGAGTGAATGTCGAATAGTCCCCAGTCTAGGACTGTTACTGGATGTTATGTCTCTCACTTAGGCTGGTGCCAATGACTTGAGTACGGTTTTTTTTTAGAATTTTTCGGTTGGTATCTCTATATGTTCTTTGAGTGCATACTTAGATTAAGTTATCTTAGTCTATTTCGTGTACTTGGAGACCATGGGGAGGTGTTGTCGAAATTTTCTTGAAACAAAAGAAGCATGATCAAGGTGTTAACACTAGTGAGGAGACGCATCCAGGAACGGGATAGAAGCCTAACCCCTGTAGAGTGGAGATACTGGTATATAGAATTCATGCATGGACCACATATATGAATATCCTTGTTCTGATTGTGTCTTTTGTTCAATTAAAGGTGTTAGTCGACCGGAGTTGGATGTACCATAGGATATCGTTTGATGGGAGGGGATTAGTTGATGCGTACCATGATGGGGTGTGCAATTTTTTGAACAATGCAATAGAACATGTTGATGATCCGAACAGAAAGATGAGATACCCGTGTGTCAAGTGTAAAAACCTAATTTGGAAGAAAGCCGATGATATTAAATTTGACTTATTTTCACGTGGGTTTGTGGATGTGTATTCCATATGGATTCATCACGGGGAATCAGCTGAGTTGAGGGAACTGACCGACAGTGTAGACCAACTAGCTTACAAGGATTCATACGCTGATAACTATGATGTCGTGGAGATATTGGTCGATGCTTATGGCCCTAACAATATAAATTGAGTTGAAAATGAGCATTCATCAACTAGTGCTCAGCAAAAGCCAAATGATACAGCTGCTGCCTTTTACAAGATGCTATCTAAATCGGGGGTCCCATTGTATCCTGAAAATGATAAGCACACCAGGCTATCTGTAGTGATAAAGCTCTTACAATTCAAGAATGAGCATGACTGCAGTGAGAGAGGTGTCAATGATTTGTTTGCTCTTATCAGCGAGTTCTTACCTAAGGATCATACTTTGCCAGCAAATTACTACAAAGTGAAAAAGATGGTAAAAGGGTTGAATCTGGGGTATGAGAAGATCGATGCTTGTGAGCAAAATTGCATGTTATACTATGAGGAGGACAGAGATAAGGTGCAGTGTGATATCTGCAACTTTAACTTGCCTTGGTACACGGCGACAAACCGTGGAGGGAAGGAGAAATATGTGCCTAAGAAGATCTAACGGTACTTTCCTCTTGCGCTGAGGCTTCAACGACTATTCATGTCGTCCCACACTGCTGAGCATATGAGTTGGCATAGAACAAGGGACGTCGTGCCTGGTCAGCTGACTCACCCTGCAGATGGAGATGAATGGAAGACGTTTGATGAAAATTTTCCACAGTTTGCTGAGGAAGTTAGGAATGTGAGGCTCGACATGGCTACATATAGTTTCTGCCTATTTAATAATTTTAGCCAGTGATCATGGTAGCTTACAATCTTCCACCGTTAATGTGCATGAGGGATCCGTATTTGTTCTTGACTTTACTCATACAGGGGGATAAAAGTCCTACAAAAGACATAAACGTGTACCTCAAGGCATTAGTCGATGAACTTAAGATGTTGTAGGAGACGGGGGGCCAAACATATGATAAATCGGTCAAGCAAAATTTTGTGATGAAGACAGCCTTGTTGTGGACTATTACTAACTTTCCGGTACTTGGAATGATCAGTGGTTGGTCGACTCACGGGAAGCTGTCATGTCCAGTCTGTATGGGGGATGTGCAAGGCACACAACTAAGGCATGGGCGAAAAACTAGTTTGTTTAGAACTGCTCGTAGATTCTTGCCTTTTGATCACAGTTACAAAAATATATATGCACAGTTCAACAGAAAGACAAAGAAGCAGGGGGTTGTTGGTCAATTGTCGGGCAACAAGGTCTTGGGCTGGCTGAACGATCTGACATTTCCACTGCCAGGGAAGGAGCAAAGTAAGTTGAGAGCATTAGGGTACGAGAAGACTCATAACTGGACACACTCACCCATGTGGTTTGAGTTGCCGTACTGGGTCACGATTTCAGTCCGTCATTGTATAGATGTCATGCATACAGAAAAGAATGTATTCGAGAACTTATTTTACATCGTGTTATATGCGAGTAGTAAAACAAAAAACAATGACAATGCACGAAAACATTTGGAGGCATTGAACATAAGACGTGAATTGTGGCTCCAACCTAACAATTCAAAACCTAAAGCTCCATTTTATCTTACCAAGCAACAGGTTGAAGACATTTGCAAGTGGGTAAATGCGTTAAAGCTCCCAGATGGATATGCTTCTAACATATCTCGTTGCAGTAAGGTTGAGCAGTTGAAAATTAATGGGTTCAAAAGTCACGATTGTCATGTCTTCATGCAGAAGTTGATGCCAATTGCATTTCGTGAGATGTTACCCAGAAAATTTGTAGATGCCTTGATTGAACTTTCAAATTTCTTTCGGAATCTATGCTCAACGGTTATATGGTACAGTGATGTGGAGTAGATGGAGACAAATATAGTGCTGACAATATGCAAGCTCGAAATAATCTCACCTCCAGGGTTCTTTAACTCAATGGAGCACTTATCTATTCATCTAGCATATGAACTTAAGTTTAGAGGACCAGTGCAATATCGATGAATGTATCCTGTTGAGAGGTAAGATTATCTACATATTCATTTTGATGATATTTATAACTCATATTCTTAATTAATTTCGTTCAATCATCGTTTTTCAGGTATATGCGTCGATTAAAGCAGAAAGTAAAAAACAAAGCTTATGTAGAGGGTTCTATTGTTGAACAGTATACAAAGGAAGAGCTTGTCAACTTCTGCTCCTTATACTCTGACGATGTTGTGTCAACGAAGGACAACCGTTTAAGTTGGAATGAGGTCGTTGCACTCCAATCTCGTGGTGATGAGTTAGCTGTATTCACCTATCCGGGTAAACCATTTAGCCATGAGATGATGACCTACGTAAGTGACAAAGATTTGAAGATTGTATCTATATACGTGCTTCTAAATAAACCGGAAGCATCGTCATACATATAGTATGTATTATTATTTGTAAAAATTTAGTATTTAAAAGCATAACCAAAAATTAAACCGTGTTATTAATATTTCAGAAAATTCAAAGACGAAGCGTATGCTTCTAACCCGGGGATAAATGCAACACAGTTGGAAGCATTCACTACTGAAAATTTTCAACAGTGGTTTAAGAGACGGGTTATAAAAACCCACGCTTCTGAGCATTTTAGAGATGTCATCTGATGTCCTTACAAACTTATTAGTTCATTTCCCGGCTGCATCATTAATGGGTACAAATTTAAGGTCAATGACATGAGAACTGACATCAGTCAATTCTAGCGTTGACGTGTTGGGAAGCTGTTACCAAGATTCCGAGTCCAATTACTATGGACGATTAGAGGAAGTGGTTCTGCTGAATTATCTCGGGGGTAAAAAGGTTGTTACATTTAAGTGTCGTTGGTTTGACACTGAAAATAGTGTTAAAGTTGATCGTAATAGAATCGTCATAGTAGATATAAAGTCAAAGCTACAGTTTGATGATGTATTCGTGTTAGCCAGTCAAGCGACTCAAGTGTACTACCCGCCTAATGTCGTAAATTGTAGAAGCCCTTGGTATACAGTTGTCACAACGAAGACTCGGGCATTTAATGGTACTAATCTGTCTGGGACGGATGACCCGTTGCAAGAAAATGTTAGCAATCCCAGGTAGGTAGTAATAATTGATGACGATGTGCTGGTAGATGATGACATTGACGTACCCGATGATGAGAAAGTCGAGGAAGAAGTGGTCGTCCATGACTATGTCGTCGTACAAGATGAGAACGACGAAGAAACTGATAATGAAGAGGAAGAGATAGAATCTGAGGATGACAATGATTTTGATTCTGACGGGTTTGATGACGTACTAAGTCTAAACTTAATGTTGTTTTGTAAATAATTTACTATGCAGGATCCACTGACGATAGTCAAGGCGAGTCTTGATCATCTAATAAGTTTTCGTAATCATTTCCCATTGTGTTATTTCCTATTTATAGGTTATGTACTTGGTCTATTAACACAATGTTTCAATTATACATACAGATACTGCTCGTCGATGTCACGAGGGACTAACCTCGGTTTATTTGGCCGTCCGCCAGCTGTTCCACATACAGTTCCCCCACACTTAACCTTTGCTCGTCCTCGAAAAAAACAAAAATAAATTATAACACAAAAATTCAACTAAACAAACTAACAAACTTGACAACCTTGAGCCACAAATTAATATGAACTTCAACATTAACCTCTAAGATTCAAAACAATAACTCTTGAGAAATTTCAAAACAATATATCATCTAGAACTTAAGCTCCTTTATCAATTTTACTTTACTCTTAACCCTTTATGTGTGTGTGTGAATCCAAATGTATCAATCCAATCAGAACTTAGACAAACTTATGAAATCAAAACCTTAAAGAAAAAAGAGGAACTCAAGCACTTATTGTCATACCATTCTCAGTTAACACAACAGATAACACCATAGGATCAAAATGATTTTTTTTCCTCTTTTCTTTCATCCTGTCTTTCTTTCTTCGGTAAGTGTATTTTATGCTCCATCTTACCATCGAGTGTGTTTTACGCTCCGTCTCGCATGTTACATTTTATGAGTGAGTGCATTTTATGCTTCATCCCAACCCACCACATGAATCATTATTTTTTTTCTTTGTTTTTTTTCTTTCAAACTTTGCCTAAATCATTTCCCCTTTCTTAAATAATATCTCGTATTCACTTCAAATTATGATCAAACAAGCAATAGAGTTCCAAAATTTCTCTCACAATACATTTAATTAAATAAATTCCTTTCAAGTTAAAACTAGGTCAACTAAATTGACATTTGCTCAAGTATGAAAGGTCTCAAGTAAAGTAGTAATCAACAAAGAAAACCAAATTCAGATTACACAATGCCTATCAATCTTCCAAGAAGTTATCAAAAAGAAATCAAAATTTTATCATTGGTTAAAAATTAAAATCCAAATTCAACTTATTGCTCAAGTGAAACATCCTAAACATTACCCCACTTTCATAGGAAACACGATTGCACTTAGCATGTGCAACAAGCCTTTAAACCCCAAGGTCACCCCAAGTGGACGAGTTTTGTCTCGTGAGGGTTTGTAGTGAATATACCCACAAAATTCAAAATAACAAAAACAAATAACCTAAATCCTCCCCCCCACACTTAAAACTTACATTGTCCCCAATGTAAAGTAAAATGCAAAGAAAAGTAAAGATACTTCCCTCTTGGGTTGCCTCCCAAGCAACGCCTTTGTTTATTGTCTTTGGCTCGACCACATTCCCTCTTTCAAAATACATCAAAGGCACTTCGGGGCCATTGCAGTCTTGGTTTCGCCTTTTTCTTCGTCATCAAATAACGAAGAGCAAATGGGCTCGTAAAAATTGGCTTCTCTAGATCCCCCGAATCGATTGCAATCTGGAAATAATCTGACTTTGGAGCATCACTCAAAGCTGCAACAGTTTCTTCATCAATATTTTTACTAGGTACAATTTTCAAGTCATCTTCTCCAACAAGGTCAACGATTTTCTGTGCTAAAGAGTCAATCACATCAATAGAATAAACAGGATTATCATCACTAGGATATCGCATAACATCGTAAATATTAAACTTGACAATTTTGTCATCAAATTCCATTGAAAGTGTACCACTATGAACATCAATTTTAGTTTTGGATGTCTTTAAAAATGGTCTTCTTAACAAAATAGGTGCATTTTGATCACCGTTTTCCATATCAAACACATAAAAATCAGTAGAAAAAAAATCAAATTATTGACTTGCACAAGAACATCCTCAACTACACCCTTAGGATAAATATTAGATCTATCAGCCAACTGAATCACAGTACCAGTTTTATTCAAAGGTTCAAGTTTTAACGAAACATATATAGAATATGGCATGACATTGATAAAAGCTCCTAAGTCTAACATGATTTTTTCAAATCTAGTGCTACCTATCGTGCAAGGGATAGTAAACATACCCGGATCTTGGCACTTAGTAGGGAGTTTCCTTTGAATAACTGCAGACACATTCTCCCCTACTTTCACTTTTTTATATCTTTTAAGTTCCTATTTCCTTTTGTGTGTACAAAGTTCTTTCAAAAGTTTATCATAACGCGGTACTTGTTTAATAACATCTAACAATGGAATGTTCACCTCGCATCTACGAAAAGTCTCATACAAATCTGAATTTTTCTCATATTTTCTGTTTTCTGTTAAAGCATGAGGAAAAGGGGGTACCAGTTTATATTGAGGAGGAAATTTACGCTTAGGTACACCTTCATCACTCACAACTCCACTGTCTCCTTTGTCGTTATTTGGTGTAGGTACTAGCGTTTTTGGAATTTCTACCTCTTTTTCACTTCTCAAAGTGATGGCACTTGCATTTTCTTTTGGATTCACCACTGTTTGAGAGGGTAATTTCCCCGAACCATGCGCCTCCAAGTGACTGATTGCAGTTATCATTTATCCCATTTGAGTACCTAAATTTTGAATGTTTGCCCTTGTTTCTTGTTGAAATTGCAAAGTGTTAGTGGCAAGAGGTTTAACAATATCTTCTAAAGACATACTAAAGTTAAAAGACTGGCCCTGTTATTGTCTATTGGGATATGGCTGTTTGTATTGCTGGTAACTTGAGAAATTTTGATTTGCCAGTTGATTTGCTTGTGGATTCCCATAGCTAAAATTAGGATGATCCCTCCATCCAGGATTATACATATTTGAATAGGGATCATATTTCCTTTGTGGTTGTCCAGGAAAACCACCTGCTGTATTCACCTGTTCTATGGACTCCTCTTGAAGAGTTTGGCACATATTAGTTGGATGTCCTAATACCGCACAAATTCCGCAAGCTTTTGCAAGTTGTGTATTACTTGCACCCAATTGACGAACAAGGGAGGTTACACTCGCAATTTGTTGTTCAATGGAAGAAATTTGTACCTCACTAGCATTCTTAGGTGAAAAATCAAGTCTAGTGCCAAATTATTGGGAGTTAGCCACCATATTTACAGTCAAATTTCTCGCAGTCTCGGGAGTTTTATCCACCAAAGCTCCTCCACTAGTAGTGTCAATCATGCTTCTGTCGGTAGATAAAAGAGCTTCGTAGAAATATTGGATGAGAAGTTAATCACTGATTCGTTGATGGGGACAGCTTGCACATAGTCTCTTGAAACATTCCCAATACTCGTGTAGGGATTCTCCATTGTTCTGCCTCATACCACAAATTGATTTTTGAATATTGGCTGCCCTTGAAGCGGGAAAATATTTCTCTAAAAAAAATCTCTTCATCTCTTCCCATGTGGTGATACTACCGGAGGGTAGATAGTAAAGCTAATCCTTAGCCAAATCTTTCAGAGAAAATGGAAAAGCTCTCAATTTGATTTGTTCTTTGGTTACTCCAGTTGGCTTCATGCTGGTACATACCATATCAAATTCCTTCAAATGTTTGTGAGGATCTTCACTTGTAAGGCCATGAAAAGTAGGTAAAAGATGTATTAGTCCAAATTTTAATTCAAAAAGAGTATTAGTATCTAGATTAGGAAATGTAATGCATAAGGGTTGTTGATTACGATTAGGAGTAGCCAACTCCTTTAGAGTTTTGTTATTAGCAGCAGCCATGTCTTCTGAATCACTGGATGAACTACTAGAGAGTAATTCAAGTGCTATGTTTAGACCAGGTGATGCAACAAAAACTTCTTTAGAATTTGCAGTTGTACTTTGAACTTGACGAGCCTCTTTTCTCAACCTGCATGCAGTCCTCTCAATCTCTGGATCAAAATTTAAATCAATAGAGTGAGAGGATCGAGTCATAAACTAAAAAGAAACAAAGAATAAATAAAAACAAATAACCACTCCCCGACAACGGCGCCAAAATTTGGTGTGTTGTCGTAGGCAACCAAAAATAAAACCTTACTACGAATGATATTTATGTAGTAGTGCACGTAAGAGTCGATCCCACAGAGAGTGATTAGTCTAAATTTATTCTTTGTAAACCAAAATGAGGGGTTTTGAGTAATAAAAAGACTTTAAATAAACAAAATAATTTAGCGAAATAATCAGAAGAACGAGCCTTGGATTAAGTCAACTTTGACCTTCAGAAACTTACATCGATCATTGACTCAAGCCTAAACAATTGGTATTCTGAATATTCACCGTTGGAATTACTTTCGTGTCTTTCCTTAATTATAGTTAGATAGAAACAAGCGATCTAAATAACCCTAACTACTAAACAACTCTAGACAAGCACTGGAAGTTTAATCTAGTAGCAACTTTAAGAATTAGAAAGACCGATGAAGCTAAACAACACAAGTACAAGCGGTTGCATTTAATTTAGTTGGATATCCTTCCTAAGATATAATAATCTTCTGATCTATAGTTAATTATTAACCTTAGTTGCTTCACAAATTAGAGTGACCAAACAATTACGGATTTGATATCTAATTTAGCAGTAGAATTCAATGAATAATAAACTAGCGTGCACTCTAGCAATTACACATATCAATCATAAAATTTAAGTGCAGAAGAATATATAATAAATACTTAAAATAATAATTGAGCAATTAAAACCAATTAGATCTCATAGTGTAATAATCTAAGACTTCCGTCTCCTTAAACCAAGAATAGAAGTTTAGCTACACTTAGCCATGAAAATCACCATAGAATAATAGAGAAATAAAATTGTAGGACAAGATCTATATCTCTCTCCCAATGTACCTAATAACATGTATTTATAGTTTACATAGGAAAACCCTAACTTAAGAAGGAAAATAATCCAATTTGGAGACAAAATGCGTAGAAATCTGGCTGATCCGCGACCCTGGCCACGCCCTAGCGCCGCGGCTCTTGAATCCACCGCCACAACCCTTTTGATCTAGTGTCGGGACCCTTGAACTTCTGTTAACCCACACGAGCGTAATTACAGCTTTGCCACTCCATTCACTTCAAGTCCAAATAATGCTTCATTTATCCTCCAAATTACCTCCAAAGTCACGGACTCCTTCAATTGCACCTTAAATCAAAATATAAGAATAATGAGTGTATTTAGGCACAAAATAAAGATAAAAGATCAAGCATTAAGTGATAAAAATATAATAAATTCCATACTCATTAACAGTTTTCGTAGATGTCGACTCTGCGCAATAAGTGTCAAATAGCGTAATTTTAAATTATATTAAATTTTTGATGGCACAATTAAAATAACACAACGTTGTTTGATTTGTATTGTAGTACTATGGACCCTGTGGCTAAGGCGACGTTACACGCCATATGCCTGACACACAAAGCCACTGGTTGCATGCGCTTTAGCCAGTACGCGCAACATGATGCCTCCTTCATGGAGACTGTGTTGTGCGAGTTTCACGTAAGTTAATTTAAATAAATTAAACTATATACGTAAATAGTAGTTATACATTCAGTTCATTGTTTCTGATAAATTATTAATTTTTTTATAGATTTATTTTAGATATGAGGAGGGCATCTCTCAGTCAGCCGACGACAGTGTTATTAATGCACATGTCGCGAAGAACTACACCGGCTAGTTGTATGAGATGAGACACATGGCGACAGTTGTAGACCAACCCGAGACTACGATTCGAGACCATCAGCCCGGTATTGTCTCAGATGTAGCATAGGAGGCCATGTGCACTTATTGGGATGCTGATGACTTAGAGAAGAAATCTGAACAGATGAAGAAAAATCGTGGGCAGCTCCAAGTAGTACATACTACTAGTTCACAGTCTTTTTTGGAGTTGAAGTCAGTATGAACTTAAACTTTAGTTATTTAGTTTAATATTGTCATAAGCATACTTAATAAATACTATGTCTGTATGTATTTATTAGGTCATACGGGCGAGCTTGGGCCGACCTCCCACCATGGTCGAGTTCTGGGATAGAGCCCACACGCCAAAGGACTCTACTATGTCTCCCGTAGCATTAGCTATACGGGTAAGACTAATCTCAATTTTTAGTAATTATTAATATTAGGTAGTTAATAAAATGATTTAATTAACTCACATATATAAAATAAATTACAGGACCGATTTATGATGCTTCGGAACCAGCGTGTAGCTGAGTTGCGGGATACTAAGGAGGATTCTGAGCCGTTAAATTCCACCATCCCTCCGCCCGAGGTTAGCATATCTCAGGATGAGGAGATGAGTCTTTGGGTCGCGTCTCAAGATCCCCTTAGTAGCAGTACCAGCAGGTATCGAGTGTTGGGCCTGCCGATGGTACCAACGTATACATTAGCTAAAGGTATTTATATTTAGTATGTTTTTCATTATAGCATAATTTATAAAATAATATAAAATATTAGTAATGTTATATTTATTTACGCATGCTCTAGACATCGTTAGCTTCTGAGAGCACTTATTGGACCATCGCATACGGGCACTGGCTTGGACAACGAGTTGTTCTAGAGGGTCATGGAAGCAATGTCGGAGATGTTTGGTACGGATTCGATATTCCAACGTCAGGACCTGCCTAGCTGTGCTCGCCTTCACCAGCTTGCTCAGGACATTGCAGTAAGGGCCACTGTGGAGAGTACGGGTATCCCTCCGGAGCAGTTCACCGCGATACGCGACGAGGTAGTCCGGATGGTGTTTACCCTACTCTCGGAGGCTTTTGGCCGATACTGAGTCAGCCCTCGACTACTCAGGTATTTTATTCATTTTATGTTGTATATTTTACATGCTATTTAATTTTTATTTAGTTATCTTTTTAATTCTCAATTATGGACTAATAAGTTATATTTTTAATTGTATTAACAGGGTGGCGATATCGAGCAGACTAACGATACAAATCGCAAGCGGGGGGATTATGACGATGATTTTTAGACACCAGAGCAACAATGTCGACCCCCAACCGGTGATTCTCCTCATAGTGGTGGTACTATTAGCTTAGGTTGATTTTTTGTATAACATTTACTTAGATTTTTTGTAAATTTATATAATTTAGCTTGATTCTTTGTAAATCCTTGTAGTTTAGCTCGATTCTTTGTAAAGCATTGTAGTTTAGCTTGATTCTTTGTAAATCAATGTATTTTAGTTTACTTTTGAAAATAATTGAAGTTACTTTGATTCGTTGTAGTTTATAACTTATCGTAAATTAGTTTATATATGTTCTTGTTGGGAATGATATATGTTGTTGGTATAGTACTTATATATACGTTAAAATGTGTACACATGTTGTAATTAAAGTAGTTATGTTGTATGTGCTATAATATATAGATTACTGATAAGTGCATATTATTATATGATTTTTATTCCTTTATATTTAGTTTTATTACATATTTTATGTGTATATGAGCTTATTAAGGTATTTATTGTTTTCAGGAAGAATTGGAGATGAATTAGCAGATATGGAGTATAATGCTCAGTTTCAGCTATTTAACAGAAAGTGTTCTACGATCGTTAGGTGTGGCACTCTACGATGTGTGCAGGTTGCTTTACATTTGTAGTGTTGGAAGGCTATAAAAGGACTTGGCAGTGTGGCGCTTGACGTTGGATACAGGTTACTCTACGTTTGTTTGGTCTGGCAGTCTACGTTCGTAGTATGGAGCTGGCACAAAGCACTTTACGTTCAACTGGTTGCTAGACGATCTACTACTCTACGACTTGTCACTCTACGATTTGTTACTCTACGTTTGTTGTTCAGAGATGTTACTCTATTATTATGGATCGACTTATGGATATGGAGTTGGGTCGGATCTGGAGCAGTGGATTACATGTTTAAGGAGTTACAATCTATGAAGGAAACTACAGTTGATTATGGGAATTAGAATCTGCTATGGAAACTAAGTTCGAAGTTGATATGAAAACTGTATCTGCTAAGATTTCCGAAGTGGAGTTGGAAACGAATTCTTCTAGGGTTTCAGAGGATGTTGCCTATAAATACCTTCACCTGTATACAAAGAGATTGACATTAAAGAGCAGAGTTTTACACACATACATTTACAGATTTAGAGTATTATTAAGCATGCCAGGCTAGATTTTTCTTATTCAGTTCTAGGAGATGTAGAACCTTTATTACAATTGATGGTTTAATTGAGTTATAACATTATGTATTACTTCTTATATGAAATTCATTCTTGATAACCTGTTTTAACTATTTGAATAATAGTTGTTTTGGTTGATTTAATAATGGTCAGTTAAGTTGATCAAACTATTATCATCTGTTAGATTGAAGAATGGTATTAAGTAATAAATATTGTTCCTGATCACAGGTAATACTTAGTAATACATGATTGTGGTCAAACTTTTGAGTATTGCTATGGTTATCAGAAGGCAAGTTAAATAGTCTGCGCTTGTGTGATTGTTGCTTAGAATAATCTAATTCTCTAATTCTTAATGCTGCTGTTATATTAAATTTAGAGAGATTATTCTGGGTTGTATAATAGTTAAGGTCTTGTAGGACGATCGTTTCATTAGATTTAAAACCTAATGGGGATTTCGGGTAACATATATTATTGTTATCTAGGATTATTAGTTTCATTGAAGGAAGAAATAATGTTATTTTTGATTATTCTGTTAATTGTAAGGGGTGATATTGAACTGAAGTTTCACTTTATTGATTTCTTTTACTATTACTTAAGTTTACTTTATTTCTTACAGTTTTATTAGTTATAATCAGAATTCAAAACCCCCTTCTTTTACTTATTGTTTAGTTAGGATTAGGAACAATAGAATAAATTAAAGCAATATCACTTTCTGTGGGTTCGACCCTTACTGCTGCTATACTGAGTTTGTTTTCGTAGAGTGAATAGTAAGGTTTATTAAATTTTGGGATTGTAACGACAACTACCAATTACTGTATGTGTTGTTGGGATAAAGCATGTTACAAGTATAAAAATGAGGTTTAAAAACTTGAAAACTGTAAAAAAAATTTATAAAAAAAATCATTATTTTTGACGGAATAGGTTATACTGAACGGAATTTCCGTCGAAAATAATGATTTAAAATTAATCATAGAATATTTATTTCCGACGGAACAACTTTTATTGCCGATGGATGTTCTGTCAACCACAGGCTTGACACGTGTGCACACCATTACCAACGGACTAATTCTGTCGGCAATAATTTCGTCGAAAATAGCCTATCTTTGACGGAACGATGGTCGGCCATAATTCCGTCGGCAATGATTAATTCCAACTACATTTTCGACGGACTTACCCCCGACCCCCTTTATTACGATTGAATTTTCGACGAAAAATTATGTCGAAATTAAGCCTTTTTTTTGTAGTGAATCTTGACATCCTTGTCTTGTTGTTGCTATTTTATCGAGATCTTTAATTTACACAAAGACAGGTTCTGGAATTAAATAAAATAATACCAATACTAGTTTTGTATTAGTTAACCTTAGTCTTTGTGATTAAGTTATAATACTATTTATGTTTGTGTGCAAAAATGTTGGGTGTGATACAAGTATTTGTACTAATTTATTAGCACTGCAAATTATTTTCTTTCATCATTAGTCCTTTATTTAATCTATGAATGATGTTTTGTTATTTCTAAGACCATCTGTTGATGAATTATAATCTCAAGTCAAAAAGTAATATTATAATCCCCACCGTCTGAGGTATAAATAACCTTAGAAATGATGAAAAATACTCTCTCAATTCTAAATTATAAGATCATTATTGACTTTTAAAAGTCAATCAAAGACATTTTTAAACTCAAAATGATATAATTTATAAAAAAAAATATGAAATAATAAATCTTATAATGAGTAAATACCTTTTATATAGTTTGCAACATCATCATTGTATTAACTAAAACTAATGTAATCCATCTTAATTTTGAACTTGAAAATGTTTTAAGTTGATTTCAAAAGATCAATAATAATTTTATATTTTGAAATGACGAAATAGTTAATAAAATTAAATAATGGACAATTATGAGATAAAATAGTTCTGATAGTATTAAATTAGCACAAATAATTATATCCTTTCAACTATTTTTATAAACAAATGTAGCCTAATTCAGAGTTTGCTAAGGACATGTATGTTCCATATGTAAATGCTTTAACTTTTCTAATTGTAAACATACCTTTTTTGGCAGGTATATACTTGTAACTTAATGACTATTTCTTTCCGTTTAGTACAAAGTTTTATTAAGCTTACCACTATTGGCATGCTTTTTCATCACTAGTGTTCTTATTGACAGATGTAATAATAGGAGTGGAATTTTCATTTGTCTCCCATATAGTAGGATATAATACTTCTTAAATATTTTTCATTTATAGAACTTTGATGCACTTAATGTAGTTCTCCTTCCAAGGAACTTCACATGTAATTAAGGACCTCCTTTTAAAACTTGATGAACTTTATATAAATCACCCTTACCACTTTTGTGACTAGAGCGGTTAAACGAAACAAGCTACTCAATACTCGAGTCGAGTTTGTTCACTTTTTTCGCTCTTTAACTTATCGAGTATTTAGCCTAATCGATTCGAGTGGGACTCCACTCAACATAATTTAATATTTTTTACTTATTTATTTATGTTATGCATTTTCTTTATATATTATTTTATTTATATAAATATTTTAATATAATAAGAATATATAAAGAAATCTGATATAAAAATAGACTCATATTAAATAATATTTCAAGCTACTTGCAATCAACCCGACTCGATAAATATTTGTGTCGAGTTCAAACATGAAAATCTATAATCATTAAATGTGTGACTAGAGTCGAATTCAATAACTTTTATAACAAGTCGAGTTCGAACCGTTATTACTCTACTCGACTTGAACTTGATTATAGCTCTATTTGTGACCGTTTATCATATTTCGAGGGCTTAGTTCTTACAAATATAATCATATTTTTACAAGTAAAACTGATATTTATACAAATTTTTTTTCACATGAATATTGAATACTATGTCAGTCTCACACTCATATCAGATCATAAAACTTGTGAAAAATTTCAAATTTTACTTGCGGCAATAACGATTCGAAAACTCAAATGCGAGCAAATGGCATATGAATGCTTTTGTCATGCTTTAGTTGTCCTTTCATCGGGAATTCCGTAGGACAACTTATAATGACTTGAATAATCCCTCTCTAATTTATCGTTTAGCTCATTGTCTGCATTTTCTTTCTTGGGAAGAATGTTTATTAGGCCGGCTGAAAAAATGCTAAAATGTGGGTTTACAATTATCAATGATTATTATTGTTGCGTTCTAGACTTGTAGCATGTTACTATATATATATATCATTCAATGATAGCTGTGTCGATATTCCTATGAGAAGAGAAGCCATGGCAGCCATTCCGCTGCTGTTCTTTCTGGTTTTCTTAGCATTTATTCATGGCATCTCCTCTGTCACGGACCCTGGCGATGGTATTGTACATTTCAACTCTCTCTAATGTACAATATATCTGTTTCATAGAAAGAGTCGTATTTGTCAAAAAAAAAAAATTTCTTTCTCACAAAATGTCTTCTTTTTAATATCAGCAGTATAAATGATATAATGTAATCATGAAGTTTGTCATCATAATTTTATATCAAGCCATCACTATTAAATTAACTTTTTTTTAGACCAAATTGCAAAAGTGTCCCTCTCTAAGTTGTTACACAATTTCAATTTGGCTCTTTATGTTACTAAAATCTCAATTGAGTCTTTCAAGTGGTCAAGTTAATTCAATTGACCTTCAACTCAATTGATATTTTTGCCATGAATGATTCAATTGAATCAAATTGAACAATTGAAGGAGTCAATGGAGATTTTTTTGCAACTTAAAGGGCCAAATTGAAGTTGAGTGACAACTTAGAAAGATACTTTTGCAATTCGGCCTTTTTAACAAGAATACATGTGTCTCTAATATTTTTAAATTTTACAAACGAGACTTTTAAAGTCCGAGTATAAGATACTCTGTATAATATAACGCTCCATGCATATTTGTTTAGTTGGATTTTAGACTATTATAAACCTCAAGGGACAGTGCTTAAGATGAAGTAATAAGGGTGAGTGTAGTAAACCTTTTATTTAGTGTCCTTCAACAAAAATTTGTTATAAAAGCTAGCTCTCACTAATTATTCAGATGCATTTTCAAAAAAAATCCATAATTTTTTATTTTTTTTAATAATTTTTAGCTGACACTATTGATAATTGAGAAAATTAACATCCACATGTTTTAGGAGATTCTTGCAGTACTTAGTTCTCGACAAAAATATATTCAGTTATATTCCTTTAATTTAATTTAGTTCTCAACAAATTACTTTCGTTTTTTATACTTGAGCCATTCGTTTGAGGACGGAGAGAGTTATTATTTGCTTTTTCGTGTTTTCCACATACATTATACCACATAATATATACCATTTTTATATAATGCAAAGGTAATTTATTTCTTAATTGAAGGTAAATGTAAAATGTTAATAGTTGATGAAATGAACAAAAAAGGACATAAATTTGGACCTTAAATGGAGTGGTGGCTTGGTGCAGTTGCAGTACTTGTATCTTTGAAGAATGAGTGGCAAAACACACCCCCAAGCTGGAATCAGTCAGATGATCCTTGTGGAGATTCCTGGGAAGGCGTCACATGCGACAACTCAAGGGTGATCGGGCTGTAAGTATATATGTTTGTGAGTGTGTGTCTATATATATATATACAGTAAGGATCTTAGACTCACCCTTAAAAAGCTCACCCCAAGCTCACCCCCCTTTTGCGACGGACCTGGCGACGGTTTGGGTATACAACCGTCGTCTATACTTTTAGCGACGGACAATATATAGTGTCGCTAAAAGTATAGACGACGGTTGTACACCCAAACCGTCGCCGGGTCCGTCGCAAAAAGGGGGGTTGAACTTGGGGTGAGCTTTTTAAGGGTGAGAGCCTAAGAAATGGACTGTATGTATATATATATATATATATATATATATATATATATACACACACACACACACACATACATACACGGAAAAAGTAATTTAAGTCATGCTTATCCAAGTTTGGTTAAGACTACTTTGTAAAATATTAGTAAAAAGACGTAATTTTATCCTATGAGTTAAGTTTCTATTTTTGGGTTCTATATATATATAAAAAAATCTTTAATTACAACTTACATATATATGGGAAAATGTAATCAAAGGCATATACCCTAATCAAGTTTGGCTAAGACTACTTAGTAAAACCTTAATAAAACGACGGTTTTACTCCTTAGGGTTAAGTTTTTCATTTTTTGATTTTATATAAAAAAATCTTTAATTCTAATTTTTATACAAAATTACGTCGTTTTATTAAATAGTTTTAACCAAGTGTCTTATATTACTTTTCCCCAAATATATATATATAAATGTATTTATTCATATTTTCAGGGGCTTATCGACTATAGGACTCGTCGGTAGACTAAGTGGTGACATTGGGGGACTCAATGAATTGAATTCCTTGTAAGTTTTGTTCTGAGCTAGCCTGAGTAGAGAAAGTTAATTAAGTTGTCAGCACTCGGCACATCCTCTCTACGTTTACGAACATAAGATCAATTTTCACTAACTTAAGTAATAACATAAAGTAAAATTTATCATCTATAACATAAATAATAACATACATATTTTATGTATTAATTGCATAAGTAATTATTAAATTCAAAATCAAATGAATTCCTTTAATATTAGTCATTTCGATCAAAGTCGTGCAGTGTATTACAACAAATTTGTGCCGAATTATAGTTATGAAGCATATTTATACATGATATTTGATCGAATTATAAGATGACCCTACTTATTAAATATATTTTTAAAAGAATTACCGCTAAAACTTATTCACGTAACTGACACTCAAAAAGTGAACTCATTTTCCTTACAGTTATGAATATTAAAATTTATCTAAAAAGTACTGCTATTAGCATGTCAAAATTTAAATGAATTATGAATTTGAAAACGACTTCAAAAATTCGAAATTAATCGTCTAAAACAGATTGATGCAACCTCATTACGTCTCACCTTCTGTCTTGGTGTAATTAATTTTTAAATTCAAAATTAATATAAACATGTTTATCTAGATTATATAAGGCTTGAGCTATATGTTGCAGGGACTTATCATACAACAAAGGCCTCACAGGTTCCCTCTCTCCGCGCTTCGGAGATCTGAAAAATCTGAATATATTGTATGTATCCACTATCCACTAAATGGTTGCTTAGATATGCACACAAAACTGTGTAAAAATCTTTCACTTTTATGACTTTTCAGAATTCTGGCTGGTTGTGGCTTCACTGGTACTATTCCACCTGAATTGGGCAATCTTTCGGAGATATCCTTTTTGTAAGAAGTGCTTCATTTTTTTTTTTATCAATAATGATATTAATTCATAACACTATATATATATATACACACGAAGAGGCTCTAAAGCGAACTGGTTCGCTGACGAACCGGGTTTTAGCGACGGTTTTTACCGTCGCTAAAGGCTAAGACGACGGTTTGTATATATGCGACCCGTCGCCATAGCTTTTAGCGACGATAAAAATCGTCGCTAAAGCTGGTTCGTCAGCGAACCGGTTCACTGGAAAGCCTCTCCATATATATATATATACATATATATATATACACATATATACACACACACAAAAAAAACTTTCTCCAACGAACAAAAAAAAACGAACCAAAAACGAACTGGCTATAGCGACGGTTTTGTCCGTCGCTATGACATAGAAAACCTGTTTTTTATGCTATAGCGACGGATAAAACCGTCGTTAAAACGAACCGGCTATAGCGACGGTTTTGTCCGTATTTTCTATGCTATAGCGACGGACAAAACTGTCGCTATAGCCGGTTCGTTTTTGGTCCCTTTTTTTGGGTTCGTTAGAAAAAAGGACTATATGTGCGTGTACAAGAATAATGTTTCTTGAATATTTAATACTTAAATTTGCTTTGACAGAGCTCTGAATTCCAATAACTTGACCGGTGAAATACCTGCTTCTTTGGGTAATCTCTCCAAGCTCTACTGGTTAGACCTGTCAGATAATTACCTTACAGGATCTATCCCTGTTTCAACACTCACTACCCCTGGCTTGGACTTCCTTAAAAAAGCAAAACACTTGTAAGCAGTATATTTTGATGTACTAACTGATGGATTCTAATTCAAGCTGTTCAAATTGGCAAATTCATGTGGGCAGTCTATAGAAATGAGTTGAAAGTTGCATTTCAGATGACATTTATAGAAATATAGTACAAATGCAACTCTGTTATACAAAAGAATGCAACTCTTTTCTATAGAGCTGATCAAAAAGATTGTCCAATTTAAACTGCTTGGAATCTAAATACCTAATTACTAGTTCATATTCCTTTATATTGAAGGATCCGAATTGGGTAAAGTACACACTTGGTCAAATCTTTGTAAAGTTTTCAGCAAAGAAATGCAACTCTGTTCTAAATGTAACTGTTTGCTATAAATTTCACAAAGAATTAACGAAGTGCCAACTTGACCTAATCCAAATATTTTGCTATGGAAAATGTTTATGCTTAGACCATATATTATCAAATTCTTGTTATGAATTTTCAGCCATTTCAACAAGAACCAGCTTTCAGGCACAATTCCTGCCAAACTTTTTAGCTCAGACATGGTATTGATACACGCGTAAGTTGAGAGATCAACACATATATACTTTTAATCTTTGGTTATCCTATTATGATCTCTAACTGCCTTTAATTAATTATGCAATGACAGACTTTTTGACGAAAACCAGTTAACTGGTAAAATTCCATCAACAATTGGACTTGTTCAGACACTCGAAGTTCTGTGAGTGGACTCTATCCTCTTAAAGTAGCTACTTCATTCTTTAAGATAATTAAGTTTTCCTTCTAATGATCCTTAACTTCCTGAGTAATCTCATTTGAAACAGTCGACTCAATAGAAATGCTTTTACAGACATTGTCCCATCAAGCCTCAACAATCTCACCAATATCATTGAACTGTAAGTCATTCTTTCAAACCTAATTTAAATGTAGCGTAACGTCTTAATTATGTGATCGATTCACTAAAATGTATTTTTTCACTCTGCTACATTCACTTGCAGTAATTTGGCACACAATAGCCTCTCTGGCCCTTTACCAGACTTGGCTGGAATGAACTCCCTGAACTATGTGTAAGACATTACATATGAATTACTAGAACCCAAATTTTTTGACATTTCTTTTATTTATGAGTTTAAATTTGATACACTGACAATATAAATACGAGCGGTGTTAAGATATAAGTCATTAAAATAAGGATAATTTTTTCCAATATAATTATTTCATTAACCATGTGTTATAATTATAACATCGCTCGTGTATATACCGAAAATGTATAAAATTTTAACTCTTTATTTATTATTTTACCACAATTTACGTTGATTTTTGAATGATGGTATATTTGCGACGTGGTTCCTCTATGCAGGGACTTAAGCAACAACTCCTTTAAGTCATCAGAAGCACCGGAATGGTTCTCAACGTTACAATCACTTGCAACTTTGTGAGTTTTTTCGTATATATACTAGTGTAAAATTTGAAATTTTCAATAAACTGCCAATCAATTTCTTAGGGTAATTAGGCTGATTTGATTTACCAAAATATGATTCTCAGGGTTATTGAATATGGACCACTTCAAGGGCCAGTGCCGCAACAACTATTTAGGTTCCCACAGCTCCAACAAGTGTAAGCTCATACATAAAGCTAAAATCCATTAGAACCATCTATACCTTTTATGTAAATAAAATTAAAAGTACAAAAAACTGAAAAAATTAAATAACTTGTTACAGGAAACTGAGGAACAATGGATTCAACGGCACGTTAGATATGGGTAGCAGCATCAGCCAGCAACTGCAGCTTGTTGACTTACAAAACAACCAGATATCAACAGTAGTCCTACGTTCTGGATTCAAGAATACATTATTGTGAGGACTTAGGACTCCCAAGAAACCATCTAATTTTAATATATACTCCCTCCGTTCCAAGATTACAGATACATTTCAACTTTTAGGCTATAAACTGATATGAAATTTCTAACATGCCATTATTTTTATTCATAGTTGATTCAGTACTATCATGTCACCAATACTACATTTGTTAGGATAAATTTGGAAAAGTAAAATTTTTCTTAAGTTTTCATTTTACAAATGTATCTCTAATTTTAGACTAGAACATGTATAATTTTCTCTCCCGTATTTCAGGTTGAATGGAAACCCTGCATGCGACAATGCAGCAAATACGAACTTCTGTCAGCCACAAAATCAATCCACAAAACCATACTCTACCAGCTTAGCTAAATGTGGCAACAAATCATGCGTTTCAACTCAAAAGCTCAATCCTCAAAGCTGCGACTGCGCTTATCCATACGAAGGGACATTGTACTTCATAGCACCCGCTTTCAGGGACCTGTCGAATGTTAATACTTTTCGTTCTTTAGAGATGAGCCTGTGGGTGGAATTGGAACTCAATCCAGGTTATGTTTATTTGGATAACCCCTTCTTTAATACGGATGATTATCTTCAGGTGCACTTGGAATTGTTCCCATCGACCGGAAAGTTTTTTAATAAGTCTGAGATTCAGAGGATTGGTTATGCTTTTGGCCGTCAAACATACAAGCCTCCTCAAGGGTTTGGACCCTACTATTTCATAGCATCTCCTTATACACTTCTAGGTATACAATAGGGAGATTACTGGTAGGAACTGAGTTTGTAAGTTTGTATGAGTGACTATATCTTTGCATGCTAATTTGGTTGAGAAATTAACAAACATGTAGACTAGAAGTTCATACTTCATATCTTCGTATGTATGAGATTTTGAAATTTTGAAACACATGTACTCTTCAATTAGTTACTGTTAACGCCAAGATTTCGATGCGCGCCCAATCACCAAATACGCGCTGAATCCTGCACAGAAACAAACCACACTCAGAGAGCTGACGGCTTTCGCCGCCGGGGTATAGCTCCGGTGTGAGAATAAGTACAGGCCGTTCTAGGTATAAACAATGGAGATTTAGCACTTTAGTGAGAAAAAAGTCATTACCTTTAAATTTAGGGTTTAGCCTTGTATTTATAGCTGATCACACCGCCTTTAACGCCCTACTTTTCCGTTCCAATTGGACTCCTAATCATGGTAATTACATATGATTGGATCGAACACAATCTCCTTAAAGTAAGGAAGTCGGTTAGATCCTGACTCTTTCCTTGTGAACTAGACTTTGAATATAATTAGGAGTCTTAGATTCCTTAAAATCCTCATACTTCCTAAAATAAATCCCCATAGGTAAAAACCCCTCCACATGGACCATGGCCCATTCAATATATTGGGCCCAAGTGAACACACCCCAACATTGCCCCCCACTCTTACACTTAAATTGAACGTTCAATGGAAGAATTCAAACATTAAAAGCCCAATAATTTAAGCCTGAAAACCAAAGGCCCAAACCTTCGGTAAATCAGCCAACACACACCACCGGGACCCACCACTATTATACCACCCATTTATTATGCCACCTTTGGAGAAACGCGCGGAACTCAAAGGCCAATTAACTCCAAAAAACCCCATCCCCCCAAATTCAACCGCCATAACCCCAAGCCCCATTTCAAACAACGCATCCCTCTTCCTCGTCTCCCATTTCTTTGCAACGGCTATTCCCTCCGGCGAAAAACCCCACTGAACATCAATGGCAAACTCCTCCACCCCCGTCAACATCTCCACCACCTTCTTTGCAGAAGACCCTAACCCAACATTTGCTCAAACACCCGTCATCGCCTCCCCTACAATCACCCCCAACCCCACAAACATCGACCCTCCAATTCCTCCCACCGTCGTCACCAACTCCCCCACCTCTTCCGCAGAAAACCCTAACACTACCTCTACTAAAGCACCCATCTCTATTCCTCCCGCAACTACTCCCAACCCCATAAACGTCAATCCCTCCCTTCCTCTCACCGCCGACAACACTCCTCCCAACGCTTCCTCATCAGCCACCCTATCCCCCATCAGAACCGAAGCCGAAAAGAACACTTTAAAAATGCTAGCAGAATATTCATCCGAAAAGGCTTACATCCATATCAATACCAAATCCTCTATCACCAAACAAAATCTCACTCAAATCCGCGAACAATATCTCATCCCCCTTACCCATGACCTCCGTTCCCCCAACCTAGACGAGAGAATGTATCAACGACCCAATGGCTGGACCGCCGTTTCACTGTACGCCCTAAAGTACGGGGTCCGATTCCCTCTTCACCATTTTATCCTTACATTCCTCAGCTTTGTTGGGTTCGGACTCGCCTAATTGGTCCCGAACTCCTTCATCCACCTAATATGCTTCATCGCCTTCTGCCAAGAATGCGACGTGGACCCCTCCATGGACTTCTTTTTCACTTTGTTCACCCTAGGCCGATCTAGGGAAGTGGGATTTCGCCAAATCAACAAACAACCAAACAAGGCAGCCCAAAAATGCTCCTTGATGAAAACCCCCACCAGTAACAAGGGCTGGCACTCTCATTGGATCTACGTTAAGGGTCCTGAGATCCCCAAAGTTCTCGACTGGGCCGAAGCCTCCCGACCCAACGTCGTCCTGGACAAATTTCCCCGAAGCCGAGCCGAAGAGCTGATGCGTCTTATAGCCAAAATGGCCGAAGAAGAATGGAACATGGATCGCCTGAGCAACCAAGCATGGCTATTCAATCACAAACGTAAGCTGAATTTGATTTATTAATTTATTATACCAAACTATCATAGTTCCTGCATAACCCCATTCTATTTGCAGTTTCCCTCATCAAGCCAAAGTCCACCGAAGTCACCAAACAAACATCTTTGCTGATGAAACAACCCGAGGACATCCCCTGACTCGCCTAAAGGAGCAGATCCTCTCTCTACCCAACCGCTGACAGAACCCATCCTAGCAAAGCCGATCACCACCATTCCCCCAACTCCACCTTCGATTCCTAATGCTGACCCCTCCACCATCATCCCCACACCCAGCTTCACCGAAAAAAGTCCACTAGAAATGACGTCAGCCGAAAAAGACGCCCTATTTAAAAAGAAACGAAGGCTAGTCAAAGCACACACCAAAAAACCGCCCCAACACCTGATCACTAAACCAGCCCAATCCTCTGAACTGAACATCATCCAACCGACACAACCGAACCCTTAGAATCTGCCGACCCTGAAGCCCCCTTACAAAAACGCAAAGAGCGAGCCGAATCCTCTTCCGCCTCTCCCACAAAGAAACCTCATACCGAAGCACCCCCGGATCCCTAACCTCCATGATAATCAACCAACAACCCCTCAACTGAGTCGCCATCTTTGACCAACGAAGTCCGTGAAATTCGAGAAACCCGATGCACAATGTCATTATGGCCCGAAGACCCCAAAGACTACCCCATGGAGCTCTTTCAGTACTTCAACCTTCCCAAAGATGATGGTAGATTTGAGGACATCACAACAGAAGAGCTAATCTATGCCAACTCTATGCACATAGGCCGAGTAAGTAATCCTGCCCCCCAGACCCACATGGCTCGCCACTTTTATTATTATATTTTCCTTTGCACATCAAATTAACCAAGCCCAAATTGCAGTCGAATGCCGTCCTTGCCCGAACCCACCGCTATTTGGAAAAAATGAAGAACAAAGAAGAAGAACTGAAGGCAGAAATCGCCGATCTCCAACAATGAATAGAAGCCATAAAGTCAGGCTTCGAGAAAGAACAAAGCCTTCACGCCAACACCACCTACCGTTGCGGAGAGCTAGAAAAAGAATTGAAGAAAATAAAGTGGCAGCTCTCCGAAGTGGCCGAAAAACACGAAGAGCTCCTGGCCGAACGAACCGAAGATAAGAACATAATAGATGTGATGGAAAAATCAATCACAAGCCTACAGAATCGGCTCAAGACAGTCCACTTCCAATTAGCCAAATCGTTGAAGGAACTCAATGATCTGAAGGCTCAAGGTCCGCCATTAACCGAAGAGACCAAACTAAAGCTGATCTCAGAATATCACCGATCTTCCGAACTAACCGAAGAAGTCTTGAAGCAGTACGACGATGGGTATACATGCCCGACAAAAAGACAAAGCTAAGATGCTTGCCGCTGGACTCGACCCTTTAATTTTAGACTCTTCGGATGACGAACCTGATACCGAAGACAATCCTCCCCCTCAGCAACAAACATCGTAATTTTGACTTATTTTGTAACATGCTCCCAATGTACAAATCAACAATACAATGAAAATTTGTTCTTTCCAAAGATAACCAACTCTTATTTCATTAATATATGATTAAAATTACATAAATAATAAATTGAGAACCTACATAACTTATTGGTAATAACGCCTAAGCCTTCTATCATGCCAAGTATTCTTTATTTCTGTTTCATCCATCGTTCGAAGCTGGTACGTCCCTGACTTCAGCATCCCAATAACTTCATAAGGACCCTCCCAGTTCGGCACAAGTTTACCTGAATCTTGGGGGGGTGGACGCCTTAACCTCCTGAAGCACCAAATCCCCGACTTCAAACCTCCTAAGCTTGACCTCTTTATTATAATATCGAGCCGTCTTCTGCTGATAGACTGCTAACCTCACCAAAGCTGACTCCCGAACTTCATCTAACAAATCAAGATTGATCCGAAGGCCTTCATCGTTGTAAAGTTCTTTATATTGACTAACCCTAAGTGAGGGAGATCTGATTTTAACTGGAACAAGAGCATCAGTACTATAAGCCAGTCTGAACGGCGTATCACCCGTGGTAGTCCTAGGAGTTGTCCGATATGCCCATAAAACGCTTAGTAGCTCTTTGGGCCACCTTCCTTTAGCTTCATCTAACCTTCTCTCAATATCATTGATCAACGTGCGATTAGTGACCTCAACCTGCCCGTTAGATTGTGGATGAGCAACCGAAGTCTTCCTATGTTGGATCCCCAAATCTTTAAGGAACTTTTCAAACTTCGGACCCACGAACTGTCGTCCGTTGTCCGACACCACGACCATAGGAATTCCGAAGCAAAACACCACAAACTCTTTAAAAAACTTGAGGCACTCCTGCTCCGTGATCGTCCGAAGGGGTTTAGCTTCCACCCATTTGGTCATGTAATCTATAGCCATTATCACAAAACTGGCTTGACCCTTCGCTTTTGGCAACAGACCTAAGATATCAACCCCCCAAATTGCAAATGGGATCGGAGACAGAACAGAGCAAAGTTCTTCGGGCGGCTGATGGGGCAACGAACTGTTTAACTGACACTTAACGCACTTCTGAACATAATCCTTAACTTCTTTGAAAATGGTAGGCTAATAATATCCCTGCCAAAGTACCTTATACACTAGCGATTTGGCCCCCATATGATCGCCACAGATTCCTTCATGAACTTCCCGAAGTACATACTCCGCTTCAGACATGACCAAACACTTCAATAAAGGTGAAGAGTACGCACGCCTATACAAATCTCCATCGATCAGTACGAAGTTAGAACTCCTATACTTTATCTTCTTTGCTACTAAACGATCCGAAGGCAACACACCATCAGCCAAGTAACTTATATACGGGGTCAACCAACAATCTGAGCGTTCCACAACCAAGACCTCTGATACCTGAATGCTCGGTAACTCCAATACCTCCAAATAGATTGATCTGCTAAAAGTACCTGTATCCGAAGCAGCTAGCTTGGACAACACATCAGCAATCGTATTACTGGACCGATCCACCCCTTCGAAAGCAAACGAACTGAAGTAATGCAACCGATGTTTGACCTCTGCTAGATACTTGGACATCCTCGCCCCCCGAGCTTCATATTCTCCCGATATTTGCTTTACGAGCTGAGAATCACTAAAAATGATCAACCTCTGAACCTCCAAACTCTTCACCAACCGAAGTCCTGCCAGAATCGCCTCATATTCAGCCTCATTATTGGTTGCTTTGAACCCGAAGCGAATGGCCTGCTGAACCCTGAATCCCTCATAGCTTGTTAGAATTACTCCCGCCCCACTTGAATCCGAAGTGGAGGACCCATCAACATACAATGTCCAAGAAGTCAGAACCGGCCGTATGTCCGAAACAGAATTCACTACCTCTAGTTGAACAATCGAATCATCCTCAGAAAACGAACATTCCACCACAAAGTCGACTAAAGCCTGACCTTTTATTGTTGTCTGAGGATGATATTCCAAATGAAATTGGGTTAAATCCATAGCCCATACAGCCAAACGCTCGGAAACGTCAGGCTTATGCAACACCTTGAAAATAATGTCGAAGCTTCCTACTGGCAATGATCAACGCATAGGCGAACTTCTCCAAGCTCGGGTACCTCGTCTCAGCATCCCAAAGGGCATGACTAACATAATAAACGGGGAACTGTTTTCCCCCAGATTCCCGAACTAAGACCGCCCCGACCGCTAATGAGCTGGCAGCCAAGTACAGATACAATGGTTCCGAAAGGATCGGCTTCATCAGCAACGGTGCAGAGGACAAGTATTTTTTGATCCCTTGGAACGCATCCTCACATTCAGAATTTCACTGAAAAGTCTTCTCGTTCTTCGGACCCTTCAGAGTATCGAAGAATGGGAGACATCTTTCCGTAGATTTTGACATGAACCTCCGAAGTGTCGCGATCCGACCAGTTAGCCTCTATACGTCTTTAAATGACTTTGGCGACTTCATATCTATAACAGCCTTGATCTTCTCAGGATTTGCCTCAATACCCCTCTTGCTCACCATATAACCGAGGAACTTTCCCGACCCAAGACCGAAGGTACATTTGGGAGGGTTCAGCCGAATATTGTGCTCCCTGATAGTCTAAAAATAATCCTCCAAATTATCCAAGTGGCCTAGCACGAAAGAGCTTTTGACGATCATGTCATCCACATAGACCTCCATACTCTTTCCTAGTTGCCTCCTGAAGACGTAATTCATCATTCGTTGATACGTCACGTCGGCATTGGGGAGCCCGAACTTCATTTTCTTGTAAGCATAAATCGCTTGATGGGTGATGAAAGCTATTTTCGGAATATCCTTCTTGTACATTGATATCTGATGATAACCCGAAAAAGCATCCATAAAGCTCAATATAGCAAAGCCCGAAGTTGCATCTATCAATTGATCAATATGCGACAAAGGGTAAAAGTCCTTCGGGCATGCTTTGTTCAAATCTGTGTAGTAAATACATACCCTCCACTTGCCATTCTGCTTTTGGACAAGGACCATGTTCGCGAGCCACTCCGGCTAATCAATCTTATAGATAAAATCCGCTTCCAGAAGTTTCGCTATTTCCTCATCAATAATTTTTTGCCACTCCGGAGCAAAAATCCTTCTCTTTTGTCGAACAGGCTTCTTAGTCAGATCTACACACAACTTATGAACAGCGACCGACTCGTCTATCCCTGGCATATCACTGAGCTCCCAAGCAAAGATGTCGGCGTAAACCCGAAGTAAGTCGATCAGCCCTGTCCTAAACGGCTCCTATATGCCCGAACCAATTTTTATTGTTTTCTCTTTTTTGCCCGTAACTAATTCAATATCCCCCGTCTCCTCGGCTGGTAGGGCGAGTGATTCGGTGCTTCCTTCGGTGAAGGGTTCAACCTCAATTGTCATGGTCTATTTCTGCATACACCTACCCATAGCCGAAGAAATCAATGAAGTTCTGTAACACCTTCGGGCTAAGTCCAAGTCGCCCTTCACCTCACTGACCCCGTTCGCTGTAGGGAATTTTATCTTGAAATGAGGGATGGAGGTTACGGCCTGCAACGCCATTAATGTCAGCCTTCCCAAAATAGCATTATAAGCCGAATCCACATACACCACGTAGAATCTGACGCTGACCTCCACCTGTCGAGGAGCCATCCCGAAGATGACCGGCAACTCGATAGTCCCTGCCACCCGAATTGGATCATTGCCGAACCCATACAACGGTGGCTCGTGTCCAACTTCCATCTTTCTTCCTCCCAAATCTAACCTTTGATAAGCATGGGCATAGAGAATATCGACCGAAGAACCATTATCGATCATGATACGCCTCATATCCATGGTTCCAACTTGGGCGGTAATGGCCAGAGCCCCCTCGTGCGACTCGATCGGTTCTGACGGGTAATCCTCATCAGTAAATGAAATAATAGTACCCTAATATGGGCGATCTCTCCCAGTAGATTGCTCAGATACTGACATGACCGAATCCAGCGTACCCCGCCTTTTCTTCTTGAGTACTTTCCCCGATGATCCGCCCGTTATCACGTCCACAACTCCCCGAACCACCGGAACTGGTTCGGTCTGGGCTGTCGGGTTCGGCTGAGTATTGTTAGTAGTGGTGGCCCTTTCCAAAGTCCCTCGCCCATCGACATACTGAACTAACTCTCCAGATTGTACTTTCTTCTGGATCAGGTCCTTCAAATTATAACACTGCTCCGTAGAGTGCCCCAAAGACTGATGATAACTACAGTATCGGTTATGATTCCCCCTATAAGACTTCATGCTTGTTTGGCATGGTTCAAAGCCAGGCTTGTTCCGGATTTCTTTTAATATTTTAGCTCGATCCATGTTTAGGGGGGTGTAGATTTTATTAACATTTTTATTTGAAAAGGGGGGGTCTACTTCCTCCCGAACCTCCCCCATTGAAACCACGCTTCGGCTGATTATCCTGCCTGGGGGTGCTATACCGATCTCGATCTCTAGGCCTATCCCCCGAACTTCCCTGCGGTTTCAGACTCCCGATAGGCTCTTCAAGAGTAATAAACCCGTCGGCCCGACTATAAGCCTCTAACAAATCCCCCGAGGGGTTAAGGATAAGATCTTTAACCAATTTTTAGACTTAGTTATGTCCAATCGAGTGGTGAAAAACCCCACAGCCTGCTGCACATTCAGATCGGTCACCGTACCAACAGCTTCCTTGAACTTTTTTACATATTGGCCGAGGCTCTCTTCGGTGCGCTGCTTGACTTGCATTAGTGATGTTGTCAGCCTTCCCCTTCGCTTGTTGCTGCCGAACCTAGCATGGAACTTATCACACAACTGTTCCCATGAGCCGATCGAGTTCGGACTAAGAGACGCCATTCATTCCCGAGCCCCATGTTTCAGCGTAGTGACGAACATATGACACTTGGCGGCATCAGGATGATCGTAATAGTCCATGATATGATTGTATGCATGGGTGTGATCATACGGATCCCCAATGCCGTCATACGTCTCCAATGGCGGCATTTTTTTAGACTTATCAGCCTTTACCTGCTTGATCTCCGGGGTAAAAGGTGACTTAGAATTGTTCGACAATTCTGCTGACTGATCGGCCGCCGCTAGCCTTTGCTCCACTTCTTTCAGCCTTTTTGCAAGGGCATCGGTCTCTTTCTCCCGAAGAGTCGGCTCAGGCCTGACTCCCGAATTATCCCAGGGGCGGCTCTGACGCTTGCCCCGGTCAGGTGTGCGGCTCCTTGGTCTGCGGTTGTCCTACGAGCGGCTATTATGCCTCCTGCGGATCGGGGAGCGGCTCCTCGGCCTGCTCCGGTCCTAGGAACGGTTTCGGTGCCTGCTGCGGACTGGGGTGCGGCTCTTCGGCCTACCAGCGTCCTGCGAGCGACTTCGGTGCCCGCCGCGGACTGGGGTGCGGCTCTTTGGCCTGCTATTTTCCCGTCAAGGACCGCCCGGACTGTGTGTCCTGGGTCGATTTTCTGAGGGATCTCCCTGACTCCGTTGAAGACTAGAGGAAACTTCTTCGCCATGTAACAATGAAGCCAACTGTTTATCCAGCTTCACTTGCTGAAGGCGTATGGCCTCCATAGCTTCCTGGTTCTGCTGAATCTTCCTAGACAAGATCAATTCCCTCTTATCTCGATCTTGATTCGGTCTAGAATTCCGGTCATCGGCACCATCATCATGTCCACCCGTCCTCCGAGTTGTGGGGAATAGTTTTCTTTTAACAATTGCCGCCCGAGGGTCGGGTTGACCCACCGAGCGACTTTGGGGACCCAGCCTATCCGAAACACTTTTTGAAGGTCCTAATCTATCTTTCGCTGAACCCTTGGGCTGAGAGCGATCAGCAGTAGATTCCCCGTGTGCCGATAACGCTTTTCCCTTATTTGACATCATGATTTTCAATCAAGTAACACTGAGTGATTGTAGATTATGCTGCACTATACCCTCCTTCTAGCTCCAATGTTAACGCCAAGATTTCGCTGCGCGCCCAATTACCAAATACGCGCTGAATCCTGCACAGAAACAAACCACACTCAGAGAGCTGACGGCTTTCGCCGCCGGGGGATAGCTCCGGTGTGAGAATAAGTACAGGCCGTTCTAGGTGTAAACAATGGAGGTTTAACACTTTAGTGAGCAAAAAGTCATTACTTTTAAATTTAGGGTTTAGCCTTGTATTTATAGCTGATCACATTGCCTTTAACGCCCTACTTCCCCGTTCCAATTGGACTCATAATCATGGTAATTACCTATAATTTGATAGAACACAATCTCGTTGAAGTAAGGAAGTCGGATAAATCCTGACTCTTTTCTTGGGAACTGGACTTTGAATATAATTAGGAGTCTTAAATTCCTTAAAATCCTCATACTTCCTGAAATAAATCTCCATAGGTAAAAACCCCTCCACACGGACCATGGCCCATTCAATATATTGGGCCCAAGTGAACACACCCCAACAGTTACTAAATACATGTGTAGTGATTCTTAGTAAGTTGTTGAAAATAAAATCCTTGAATTTGTGTTCTAAGTGTGGAATTAGGGTTTGATGATCTCTATTACTTCGGGGTGGTGTATCTGGTGATGCCCAGGCACCTTCCAACACATACACTCAATGTCGCTACGGTGGTTAAACGGCCGTGTGCCGTTGTTGACTGTCTCTAACATGAGTGTGTGTTAGTGAAAAAAAAGATAGTATAGAGAATAATCCTAGGGTATGCCAGATTGAGTGTAATTTTACTAATGGAGCGGAAGATATCTCTTTCTAAAATATTTTGGTTGCCCATGTGCCTTTGGTGTGTATCAATATGTAGGTTGGCCGTAACCTAGGATCGTCGGACGAACCCATGTGGGTGGTGGTCCCAATTTGGATTGGCTGGGAGCCGTTCACGTATCTGAGAAGTCTCATATGGTGTCTAGGGGTCATGCCACTAGCACTGACCCATGCCTTGTGCAGGCGGGACGATGTCAGTCAATGGATCCCTTTGGTGGCGTCTTCAGTGCCCAGTTGTCGAGTGACACGCGGACCTTCAAGTTGTGATTATGGGCCTTACGAGTATTGGACTCAAGACCCTTGTGGTATAATTGGGACTATATCCCAACAAAGATAAAGGTGACGTAATTCAAAAAAGCAAATAAAAAAATTAAGGATGGATGAGTTGCTTCAACAGAGCTCTAAATAATGTTTATAGAAGGTAAGTGGAAGGAATGAATATGAATAAGAATTTAGATTAATGATTTCTTATGGCTTCTTGAGGCCTACATTACTTGAATGATTTATATTGTTCACGGATCATTTGTGTTACATAGAGAATTTCACTAAATTAATACCAGAAGACTTTTGCGGATACTTTAAACTTAAAAACCCAATTAAACTAACCAACATAATCGGTGAAATATTTGATAAGGAAATGCATTATTTCCGATACTCCCCCTTAAACATAATTAATGATATACTCCCTCCGTCCCAAATTAATTGTTCAATTTTGACTTTTTTAAGTCAAATTGACTATTTTTAGAATTAATAATTAAGCATATATAAATATATTTCTAAAATTATAAAAATTGAGGTTAGTAATAAATTGTATATACTTTCTTTTGGTTATAATCTCTTCACCTATATTTTAGTAAAAATAGTAAAAAGATTAGTTTTAAAAATGGTCAATTTGACTTTAAAAAGTTAAAACTGAGCAATTAATTTGAGACGGAGGGAGTATTTGATAAAGTAAGTGCATTACTTTCTCCCCCCCCCCCCCCCCCACCCAACCACCCCCCCACCCACCAATAATGCATTTGTTAAACAATTCCAATGAATTCTCTAACATAGCAAAATCTTTGTCTTAGACTCTTGAGAACGATTTGGTGAATATGTTATATGCCCTTCAAGCTGGTCTTGTAACTTGCAATGCCGCAATCGAATTTCACCCTTTTCATTTGCTTTTTGAATGAAGCAATACTTAATGGTAATATTCTTTTTTATTTTAATTTATTTTTATTTTGTAAAAGGAGAAATAATTTTATTACTGAGAGAATATCCTAATCCAGAAGGCATGGATTGAGTATAAAATGATGCAAAAGTATCTGTAAGATTAGACACCAATTTTGTAGGATGATTACTCTCAAGTTTTGAGGTCATACCGGTCAGGATTTAGATCTAGCAAGACGGGCTTTGGCACAATATATTTAATAAAAAAAATATAAATAATTAGTATAAATTTAATTACTATATATAAGAGTATTTTTTTTTTCTTATTTTTACCATGAATTTTGTAGACATCTAAAATTTGCACGTATTTTCTCTAATGATGGTAGAAGGACAATAATGTCATTTCACTATTTTTTTGATACATCTATTTGTTCCGATCAATCTAAAATAAAGATTCTATGACCAAGTTGCGAGATCGAGAATGAGCTGCTTCAGAGACCAGAGGGAAAGAAAGTCGTTACACTTATCGAGGCAAAAATGTCAAAGAAAAAATTACAAAGCTCAAGACGATTACGTGGAGGCTAAACAAGGATCTTTAGGTACCGGATTGCAAAAAGGAAGACGAATAATTGGTTAGTGTATTCAAAAGGATGGTTTTTCCCTTCTTTTTTTTCATCATCCGAGATCCGAAATTGATTAAATTTGATGTCATTACGTAGGCCTCGACAAGAGTTTTTCGATTGGGGTAGAACGTTTTCTAATTCATCCCGATTTGAAAGTTATGGGTGTTTCAGTACACGACACGAAAAGTGACAGCGCGACACAAAAATGAGCCACGTGGGACCCACCTGTCGGGCTTCCGTAGGTAGACCTGCGGCAGACTTGGCTCCTTTATAAGTAGGCTTTTTGCTTCATTTGCTTGGAGAAGAAGGAAAAAAAATAAAGAGAATATGTCCTTTAGAGAGAAATAGAAAAAATGAGAAAACAATTCCAAATTAGATCTAGATCTAGTTTTTTTTAATCAAAATCTTCCTTCAAAGTATATTCAAGAAATGCATAGCAAGCTTAAGGAGGAAGAAACTCCTATTTTTTAAGGTTCATTTCTCATCTCTACATTCACTTTAGCTTACGTTTATGAGTATGTTGTTTGGGCTTTGTTTTGTTTATTTCATTTCTTCGTTTTTAAGCTCTCCTAACATCCTAAATCATATCTAGTGGTGTTTGAATTCTATTTTGAGTCATTCATAGTTAGAGAGGGTTTCTCATAATAGAAATTTCTTTGAACCAACTTATAAAATCATTTTGATAGTTATTCGATTTCAATATTGATTTAGCTTGTTTTGTCACTTATTATGCTTGGGCTTCATTTATTCGTCTCGTTTTTCTCATTTTGGGCTACTCAAACATCCTAGACTCTCTGTGACGCCCCCAAATTCGGGTCTCCAATACCCGGATCTGGTCATCACGATTCAATACAACATTCACCTTTAACAACATATGATATCTAAAAGTGCGGAATATAATAAACATACATTGTTCATTACAAGGTGTCACTAGTCCCAGAATACGATTAACCTTAAACATTTACACAATTCATACCCTAAATAGCTAGCAGGGTTTAAATTACATCAGTAAATAACTAACACATGAATCTAAGGTCAGCTACAAGAAGTCTATCATTTCATCTTTTCTTTCCCTTTATTCTTTCCTGACGTCTCGGGTTTAGCTGCAATGAAATCATGATATAGCAAGAATGAGCAACGAGTTTGCCCAACAAGTTTAAAGTGCAACAATAAGGATATATCATGATGAAGGGATATAAAAAGGGATTTCAACAATAGAATAAATCAGAAGCAAGAACAATAAATGCTTTTAGAACAATTGATGGTCAAATAGACTTTGAACGATAACTTCCAGAGGAGTCAATAGCTGGTTGACCCTCTGGTTACTGGCTACAGAATAACGTACTTGAGGGGATCAGCCTCGCGTACCCTATGTATATGCATAACATTTAATTCTGCTATTTGTACCTTATATACGGTACGTGGGGTACTCCCCTATAAATAAAGGGGTGTTCATACAGTCTAAGAATCCTTACCATTGATTGGTTCGGATAGCTTTTATAAATTCTCACAAAATTGTCTGACCGAACAAGGGTTCAGACTTAACCATGAATGGTTCATAAAACTTCTGAATTTAATTCAATATTCGAATTCAAATGCATGAGCGCGAATGCCAATAAATACACAGATGTGGAATAATTTTAAAAGTAATTAGACCACTTATAGCATGCTTGGAGATAAAATTCAAGCTTAAAGAATACTTGCAATAATATATACCTTTTTGCATGAATTAAAATACTGCATAAGGTTTTAGAAGTATTGCTCAAGGTAAAAAGTTGAGTAAGGAAGAACTTGCAATAATGTAAGAAGTTTAGGGTTAGGAACTTGCAGAAATCAAAGTTCGGGATAGAGGACTTGCCTGTTTGCTCAGCTACAATTTAAATCTTAGCTTTAATTAATTGATCTCGAGTGACCTATCATTAGGTAAAGTCGATTTATCAATTAACAGTTGTATATTGGCACCTCTTACTACACCTTTTACTCAACAGGTAAACTTTATCATCTATGTTTAATTACTAATTAACATTAGCTAAGCAGAAAAATAATTGTTAGCTAAGCATGATTACTATTCTCGAGGGTTCAGATGATTCCCCTTATTGTCCCTAAATATGGGTCAACAATCTTTATTATTCAACAGCTTTATTCATTCTTAATTATTATTATTATTAAATAATAATTAAATACTTATTATCTTTATTTACTATTTATTAATAAATAATAAATAATTATTTTATTAACTTTATTCATATTTAATTATTATTATTATTAAATAATAATAATTAAATATTTATCATCTTTATTTATTATTTATTAATAAATAATAAATAATTATTTCATTAACTTTATTCATATTTAATTATTATTAAATATTTATTATCTTTATTTATTATAAATAATAAATAATTATTTTATTAACTTTATTCATATTTAATTATTATTAAATATTTATTATCTTTATTTATTATAAATAATAAATAATTATTTTATTAACTTTATTCATATTTAATTATTATTATTATTAAATAATAATAATTAAATATTTATTATCTTTATTTATTATTTATTAATAAATACTAAATAATTATTTTATTAACTTTATTCATATTTAATTATTATTATTATTAAATAATAATAATTAAATATTTATTTTATTATTTATTAATAAATACTAAATAATTATTTTATTAACTTTATTCATATTTAATTATTATTAAATAATAATAATTAAATATTTATTATCTTTATTTATTATTTATTAATAAATAATAAATAATTATTTTATTAACTTTATTCATATTTAATTATTATCATTAACTAATAATTAAATATTTATTAACTTTATTTATTATAGTTTAAACAATATTTAAGTATTTATTGTCTTTATTTATTGATAAATAATAAATAATTATTTACTAACTTTACTCATGTTTGATTATTGTTTAATATTAATTAACTAATAATTAAACAATTAACTTTGTTTACACTTACTTATTATAATAACTAAATACTTATTATAATACATAATTGGTAACATTTTATCGGTGTATTATTAACTCCAATAATAATACCAGAATTTCTTATTTGCAATGCACCAACATAGTGCAATACCAGCTGTTTACAAAATCGATTTAACTATCAGAACCCTAGGGTCCTTTACTATACAGCAGTACAAACCCAGCAATACAAACCCAGCATTACTTAACACAACCCAACACAGATTCAAGATACGAGTTTGTACGGCAAAAGCGAACCAGAACAATACTTGGTACTACGTTTGCTAAAAATCAAACACACAATACAAATATCCCAATACAGAACCCAACAATTCCAACGAACCATTTTAATTTAATTCAGAAAATAAAATTCCTCAATACAGGGAACAATTTAATTCAATACACTGCAAGGTATAATAAAATCAACACCATACCAGATTTCTAAACTAATTAACCCAACACAGTGCATTAGCAGAATTGTTAACCCAACACAGTTTTTCCACAAGCCTAACACAGTGCTATGACGAACCTAAACGGAAATACATTACAATACAGTGTGTGATACAACCTACCCAGTTGGCAATACAACTAAGTACACATGAAGGAATTTATACCAAACCCAAATATAGTCTATCCGATTACAGAGAACAACAAAAGTTCAACGAAACCAATCCATAAGAAAATCAGCAATTGGGTATACCTTGAACTTGATCGCGTTGCGACTCTTCTCCTCCTACCGAAATACACAATCAAACTGGACATCCGCAGCGAACTGGAATTGTAACCCCTGTTCCCTCTATTAAATTTTCGAACCCTAATTTCTTTCTAATTGGGAACTCACAATCAAAGGAAATCCGGCAGCCTTGGGGGTTTAATTTATAGGGAAATCTTTACCCAAAATGGCTGGGTAATACCCCAATCAGTTCTTCAAGGACCGTTGGTAGGAGAGATTAGCTATCAATGGGTTGTCTGCGTCAAGCCCATCTAGTTCCAGCATGACGTGCCGGCAGCGCCTCGAGCCGCGTAATACCGCCGGTCAAATCGCCGAACGGCAAAACCCTTGGTCCGACCGGTGAGTGTTCGGTCACCCAAGCCCTTGCACGATCAATCCGCCTCGAACTCTGAATATCCTCCGGTCACTGAGGTTTCTTCCCAGTGTGAGCCGCCGGTCGTTCTCCCCTGTCACGCCCAATTCCTCGGCCTTCACCCGTCCATTCGATTGACTGAGAGTTTGATTTCTTCGCCTAGATTGACCCGCTGATTTTCCCCAATTTGATTTCGTTTTCTTTGAAGCCCTTCCCAACGATTTCGCCGGTTGCTCCTTTTTAATCAAAACAGATCCAACCCGCCTTAACAGGAACGGGTTCGACCCGGATGGAAAGGGTTTGACCCGGCTGGTTTAGAGGTTGGGCTTAGCTTATAATTTAGTTTGGCCCAGCAAGGAATTATAAAAGAAAATTGGGCTTGCCTAATAAATTTTGGATCTATTGAAATAAAAGTAACTAGACCAACTTGAAATTATTATGCTCTTAATATTTAATTTGAATTAAGTAATTTAATTAATTAATAAAAATTTATTTCACCAATAACTCCTTATTTGAATTATTTTAATCCGGTAATAATAAAATAAATTTGTTTATTAATCTTCTTTCATTTCTTCCAAATAAAATCTTGGGAGTTAACCCATTAATTTAAATCGCACTAATAATGAGCCCCTTTAATGCAAGAAGTTTATTGGACCTATAATTATATAATTAAATAAACATTCTTACATGGGTCCAATTAAATTTATAAAATTATATGAATTTATTTATAAATTTGATACAGTGTTTAAAATTTTCCGGACATTACACTCTCTCTAGTGGTGTTTGGATCTTATTTTTGGCCGCTGAAAAATTCTTTCAAATAAAATCTTCTTCTAGCCTATTTGGATGCATTTCCACTCGATTTTGTTGTTGTTATTTCTAGATCTATGAGTCTCACTCCCTAGATTCTAAGTTTTCTTAATAGATCTCGTCAATATATGATAAATCCTTGTGATGTTGATTGTATTTGGTGATATAATTTGATTCTTACGATATAGTTAACGATATAATTACGATATTATTGATATGTTGTGCGATTAATGGATTTAGGGTTATTGAAGTCCTTTCCTAAACTCTAAACTTCGCTTATAGATCTCAATATTTATTTTGTTGGGTGTGATTACGAATTATGTGGGCCGAGAGAATGGAAGTGAAAGATATTCCCATGATGAACGTAGATGATGGTTGTAATTTTGCGATTCGATAATTGTAAATATAATTCAGGCCTTAAAACAATTTCAAGGGTTTTCATGCCCACAAAAATTGGGTTTAAGGCCCCTTGACAGTGGATTTTATTATTGCGTGGTGTTTGAAGTTATTTAGAAGGCTTACATACCCGTTTATAGCTCCATCCTTATTTTCGACGCTTGATTTTATTTTTCGACCTATGAAAACGATTTTCAAATGAAATTACAAAGATCTTGTAAAATTTAAGAAAACTAGGTTATTAGATTAATTTTTGGTTTAAATTGGAAGTAATGAGAGTCTTGATTTTGCTATTTGACGAAGGGTTTGCAAACGATGTTTTTCCTAAACGTAATCTTAAATTTTTCATCAAATTAAAGAAGTTTTTCACACTAAAACGAAACTTTTCTTGTGAATCAAATCCTTCATGCATAGGTTCAAAAAGACTTAAAAGTTACTTTCAAGATAATGCACTCACCGAAATTTTGACGGAGACGAAACCCTAGACAACTTATATGGTTTAGGAGACGAAGCCCTAGATTATATTTTCGATTCAACTTTAGGAAACGATACCTTAGATTTTGACCTAAATGGCATAGGAGACGGTGTCTTAGGTTTTTTAAATTATGATTGAACTTGACTCTAGGAGACGATACCCTAAATTGTCCCTATGACATGATTCACCTAGGCAACAGAACACGATACACACACCTCACGCTTCTCGAGATCATTTATTTAAACTTTTAAGAAAAATATTAGGAAACTGGTAACCGTGTTTCACAAAAGTCGGGGAGTGCTTAATACATTCCCCTTGCTTAAGCAAACCCATGAACTCTATGAGTATCGGTTACAAACTAATTTTACGGAGTCACATAATTGGCAATCTCGATTATCAAAACTTTAAAATTTAGATGAGTTGGTACATCCATTTGAACGTTTACCAACTGACAACTCTGTCTAATTGACCCATTATCAAACTTTCAAAACCCCGTCGACATAAGTCGATTTTTTCAAAATCACTCCTTAAATCCACGATCTTCCAAAATGACCTAACATGGAAAAATCTCAGCGTCGACAAATTTATTAACCACAAAAGAGAAATAACATATTTATCATAATTTATATGAAGTGTGTAAATTCATTCTCATAATTAGGGTAAAAGCCAATGAAATATGGACTAGAGAATAAATTATATAAGGATTACTAGTAAACTAGTGTCAAACTTTACATTTTGAGAGAAAATCTCTAAAAATACAAAGTTGTCAGAATTGAAGGGTGTAAAAATACTAGTACTATATAGGCAATTCGTATAGAATTTATTCTTTATTGAATAGTACATAAATCTAGTGGGGCGTAACAACAAAAATGTGTATATATCAAAGAAGGAAAAAAAACTAGTGGGGGCAGCGGCCCCTACTTGACATACCTGGGTCCGTCCTTGGGTCACACCATGATTGTCTATTTACTTTTGTAATTTTTTGATTTCTAATTTTGTTGCTGATTAAATGCTCGACATCTTAACACTTCTTTCCTAAAGAAGTAAAGATTCATCCATGGAACATCCCACAACACAAATTGTCAGCCTATAACTATTCTTCTTGTAATAATCCTGTTATTGCTTCTTTTGTATCAAGACTTATCTCCCTTCAACTTCTTTTGTCCATACGAGTGTCACAGGTCATGTGGGATCATGCGCAAGGTCACATGGATAACAAATACCGGAGTGAGACCCATGTACTACCAAAGCCATTCTCGGTCGAGTGGGGGTGACTAAGAAAATAATCATTCTCTTGGCATGAGTCTGCTTTCGGTTGTTAAATAATATATATATTCAATAATATATATTTACAACTTACAAATTAATAATAATTAAAACTGATATGTATATATATAATGCTTATCTGATATACCGAACTTCTAAGAAATGAATATGTCAAGGCTAGTATCTAATACTATGTCCTTAAGACAATTATGCCCTCCTTATTGGTGCTTCGAGTTAGCGGCACTTGTCTCACAGGATACAATGACAACTTGTGTCATAGCAGCACTATAAATAACACAAACAACGAACCAAACAAATGTTCTAAACTTCTCTCTCAAAAGGAACTATGAATAATGAAAACTAGAAGACTAGAATGCTTGATGCTCTATTGAATTGAATGAATGAAATGGCTGCCCCTCCTACTCTATTTATAAGAATGATTCGTGACCCATCTGATGGAACACAACCCATTGAAAGGGCATCGGATGCATGTGAAAAGGTATAGCATAGTATCTGTTCGGTCAAAACGACATAGTTTTGGCCTAACAAAGAGAACGCTTCCGTCCATGGCATCTGTTCGGCCAAAATGACGTAGTTTTGAGCCTTAAGAGAATGAGCGCATCTGTTTAGATAAGCACTTCCCAAAACGATGCAGTATTTGTGTCCATTCTGTAGATAAAGCTTCACAAGTTTGATAATAAATAACTTATCAAAACGACACAGTTTTGATAATAGAACTAAATAAAATTAAACAAATTCAAATAAATTTTGTCCAAAAAATATATACAAGGACCCAGACCCACAAACCACGAGCCTCGAGCTACGAGCCCGAGCCTGGCCCGACCGGTCGATCGACAGCGACGGCGCGCGCGTGTGGGTTCAAACCAAGCCTTGGCTAGGTCCTCTCCTTTCCACAAAAGTGGGGTACCCCTTAGGGCCCAAACCCAAGAGCAACTTTCTTGTATATATACTAATTAATATTTTAGTTCTTAACCGATGTGGGACTTCACTTCCCATAATTGTTTATTATCATTTCTAAGGGTGATCCTTGGGAGTTAATTTCTCATTCATTACTCCATGGATTTGAGCTTTCAAATACTTAATTTAATCTACTCCATGAGTAGAACACATTAATGTGTGGATTCATTTCAAATAATTAATGAAACCCACAATTATTTTGGCTCAAATTCTAGTAATCCCCCACATGAATGAAATTGATTGCCAGCCTTATGCAAATGTTATGCAGACTCTGAGAGAGAGACAGAATTGGAAATCATCTGTATAGAGAGAGGTAATTTTTGGCTTTGAACCTTCCCTTGTGAAAAGACTATCAGATTTACTAGTTGTCTAGTGAATATGATGTCTTGAACTGTCTAACCGTTTGTGTAAACCGAGACAATGGAAATTCACATAGAATCTTTTCAGACATTATTTGGTTCTCATGATTTTGTTCATTTTGGCCCTGAACAATCTCAGATTTATGAGTGCTCTAGAGAAGTATAGCCTTTTATCATTCTCATAGAATTGGCCCAGTTCACACTCACATAGGTGATTCTTAATAAGAGTATCCTGCCATACCCTACTTGTTTATCAAGATTTAAGAATCATTAAAAGCATAACTTATCCTGAAATCGCTGCAGATATCACTATCTCGTATCATAGGAATGGATAGAAGAAATTAATTTCTTTATAGTGATTTGGTTGAATCGTTCACAACTTAGTTGTCCCTTTGAACCTAGATCTTGGGATCTCTAGTCAACTAGGTTGGGTTTCCATCAGGACGATCCTTATTTATAGGCTTTAAACCCATTCCCTTCGATGTTATTTTTACTTGCTCTCTAGTCAAACCTTTAGTTAACAGATCCGCTAGATTTTCTTTTGACTTTATGTACTCAATAGACATAATGCCATTAGAGAGCAATTGTTTTATGGTATTGTGTCTACGACGAATATGTCTAGACTTACCATTATACATATGACTCTGTGCCCTTCCAATTGCTGATTGACTATCACAATGGACACAAATAGCAGGCACAAGTTTTGGCCATATAGGAATATCTTCTAGAAAATAATGAAGCCACTCAGCTTCTTCTCCAGCCTTATCTAATGTAATAAACTCAGATTCTATCGTTGATCGAGCAATGCATGTTTGTTTAGAAGATTTCCATGATACTGCTCCTCCACCTAGTGTAAACACAAAACCACTTTTGGATTTAGAGTCTTTTGTATCTGATATCTAGTTTGCATCACAGTATCCTTCAAGTACTGTTGGATATCTCGAATAGTGCAATCCAAAGTTTTGAGTGTATTTTAAATACCTTAAAACTCTTATGATCGCTATCCAGTGATCTTTACCTGGATTACTTGTAAATCTACTTAATTTATTAACAGCCTGTGCTATGTCAGGACGTGTACAATTCATTAAGTACATAAGGCTTCCAATTATTTATGCATACTCAGGTTGTGATATGTTCTCTCCTTTATTTTTAGACAAGTGTAGATTTATATCTACTGGTGTACCCATAGGATTGCAATCATATTGATTGAATATCCTGAGTATTTTCTTAATATAGTGTGATTGTGATAACGCTAATCCATCCGATGTTTTAGAAATTTTAATTCCTAATATTACATCAGCAACACCCATGTCTTTCATGTTAAATGTATTATTTAACATATTCTTGGTAGTTTTAATGATTTCATTATTACTACCCATAATGAGCATATTATCTACATAAAGACAAATAATGACAAATCCTTTCGTAGTGTCCTTGACATATACACATTTATCACACTCATTTATTCTAAAACCATTTGACATCATTGCACTGTCAAATTTTTCATGCCATTGTTTAGGTGTTTGTTTTAATCCATAAAGGGACTTCACACGCCGACAAACTTTCTTTTCTTGTCCTTGAACAATAAATCCTTCTGGTTGTTCCATGTATATTTCTTCTTCAAGATTACCATTCAAGAAGGCTGTTTTCACATCCATTTGATGTATCTCTAAATTGTATATAGCTGCAATGGCTATTAACATCCTAATTGATGATATTCTTGTCACAGGAGAATAGGTATCAAAATAATCCAAACCCTCCTTTTGCTTGTATCCTTTGATTACAAGTCTTGCTTTATATTTATCTATAGATCCATCTGCTTTCATTTTCTTCTTGAATATCCACTTATATCCAAGAGGTTTAGAACCTGGTGGGAGATCTACTAATTCCCATGTATGATTGTGTAGTATGGATTCTACTTCACTATTTATAGCATCTTTCCAATATGGAGCTTCAAGACTCGATACTACTTTTTTATAAGTTTGAGGCTCATTTTCTAACAAATAAGTTAGAAAATCTGGACCATAAGATTTTGATATTCTAGCACGTTTACTATGTCTAGGTTCATCAATATCATCTAATCCATGATCACTGTCTCTAACAGTGTCATAAGTTCTTTAATTTGAACTTATTTCCTGTTCATTAGAACTTGGCTCTTGTGATTTATTATTAGGAAATACTGTTTCAAAAAATTCATCATCTTTTGACTCAATAATAATATTTTCATGTATTTCCTCTATTTTTGATTTATTAACCAAAAATCTATATGCACTACTATTATTAGCATAACTAATGAATATACAATCTATTGTTTTTGGTCATATCTTCACCTTTTTGGGTGGAAGAACCATTACCTTTGCTAAGCACCCCCACACTTTTAAGTGTTTATAAGACGGTTTTCGCCCTTTCCATAACTCATAAGGTGATGCATTAGACTTCTTTTGAGGCATTCGGTTGAGAATATAATTTGCTGAAAGAATTGCTTCCCCTCACAAATTTTGAGGTAATCCAAAACTTAATAATAATGCATTCATCATTTCTTTTAAAGTTCTATTCTTTCTTTCAGCAACACCATTTTGTTGTGGTGAATATGGTGCAGTTGTTTGGTGTATTATACTATGTTGAGAACAAATTTCAACAAAAGGAAATTCATATTCCCCACCTCTATCACTTCTAATTATTTTGATCTTTTTATCAAGTTGATTCTCAACCTCATTCTTGTAATGTGTAAACATTTTCAAGGCCTCATCTTTACTTCTCAATAAGTAAACATAACAATATCTTGTACAATCATCAATAAAAGTAAGAAAATATTTCTTACCCCCTATTGTTTGTATATACTTTAAATCACAAATATCAGTGTGTATTAATTCAAGAGGTTTTGTACTTCGTTCAATTGATTTAAAAGAAGATTTCTTAAGTTTTGCCTCAACGCAAATTTCACATTTATGATTGGAGGTAATCTCACATTTTGGCAAATATTCCATATTAATTAATCTACGTATAGTATTATAATTAACATGTCCTAATCTACCATACCATAAATTAGAAGACTCAATGATATAAGCAGAAGATGTAATTTTATTAATATTGGAAGGTAATAAGTTCTTTTATTTGAAATTATTTCTTCATTAGAACTTGACTTTTGTGATTTATTATTAAGAAATACTGTTTCAAAAAATTCAGCATCTTTTGACTCAATAATAATATTTTCATGTATTTTCTCTATTTTTGATTTATTAACCAAAAATCTATATGCACTACTATTATTAGCATAACCAATGAATATACAATCTATTATTTTTGGTCCTATCTTCACCTTTTTGGGTGGAGGAACCATTACCTTTGCTAAGCACCCCCACACTTTTAAGTGTTTATAAGACGGTTTTCGTCCTTTCCATAACTCATAAGGTGATGCATTAGACTTCTTTTGAGGTATTCGGTTGAGAATATAATTTGCTGAAAGAATTGCTTCTCCCCACAAATTTTGAGGTAATCCAGAACTTAATAATAATGCATTCATCATTTCTTTTAAAGTTCTATTCTTTCTTTCAGCAACACCATTTTGTTGTGGTGAATATGGTGCAGTTGTTTGGTGTATTATACCATGTTGAGAACAAATTTCAACAAAAGGAAATTCATATTCCCCACCTCTATCACTTCTAATTATTTTGATTTTTTTATCAAGTTGATTCTCAACCTCATTCTTGTAATGTGTAAACATTTCCAAGGCCTCATATTTACTTCTCAATAAGTAAACATAATAATATCTTATACAATCATCAATAAAAGTAAGAAAATATTTCTTACCCCCTCTTATTTGTATATACTTTAAATCACAAATATCAGTATGTATTAATTGAAGAGGTTTCGTACTTCGTTCAATTGATTTAAAAGAAGATTTCTTAAGTTTTACCTCAACGCAAACTTCACATTTATGATTGGAGTTAATCTCATATTTTGGCAAACATTCCATATTAATTAATCTACGTATAGTATTATAATTAACATGCCCTAATCTACCATGCCATAAATTAGAAGACTCAATGATATAAGCAGAAGATGTAATTTTATTAATATTAGAAGGTACAATAGTCATTACATTTATTTGGAAGAGCCCATCGCTCATATATCCCTTCCCTACATACATCCCATTTTTAGTTAAGGCAAACTTATCCGATATAAAAACTAATTTGAATCCCTTTTGACTAAGAAGAGATCCTGACACTAAATTCTTTGTAATATCGGGCACATAGAGCACGTTATTGAGGGTGAGTTCCTTGCCAGATGTCAACTTTAAAACTACCTTTCCTTGTCCTGTAACTTTGGATGTTGAAGAATTCCCCATGAATAATTGTTCTCCATTCTTAATTTCTTGATATGTGGAGAACATCTTCTTGTCAGAACACACATGGCGAGTTGCTCCAGTATCTATCCACCATTCCTTGGGATTTCCAACCATGTTTACTTCAGAAACAACTGCTGATAAGTTCATTTTAGAAACATCTTGAAGAAGTCCATCCACTTCCGTTACATTGGCTTGTGCAGACTTCTTGTTCTGGTCTTTGCGTTTACGACAATCCTTTGCCCTATGTCCGGGCTTGTCACAAATGTTGCATTTACCTTGAAACTTTTTATTCATTCCATGTTTAGGCCCGTTGCCGAAGTGCTTTCTCTTTTTAGACTTTTGACCTTGTTCCACCACGTTGGCTTTATGCTCCACAAAAGTCCTTCCTGCTTTCTTTTCAGAAGCATGGTTGTCCTCTTCTATCCTTAATCTCACGATTAAGTCTTCAAGTTTCATCTCTTTGCGTTTATGCTTGAGATAATTCTTAAAATTTTTCCACATTGGTAGTAATTTTTCAATAATAACAGCAACTTGGAAAGATTCACTTAAAGATATACCTTCTGCATGTATTTCATGCAGAATTACTTGTAATTCTTGGAGTTGGTTGATGACAGCCTTGGAATCCACCATCTTGTAATCCAAAAACCTGCCAACTACAAACTTCTTCGTGCCAGCATCTTTTGTTTTATACTTTTTGTCAAAGGAATCCCATAGTTCTCTTGTTGTTTTGAGAGAACTATACACATTGTATAATGTGTTGTCCAATCCATTGAGGATATAATTTCGGTACAGAAATCAACATGTTTCCATGCATCAATAGCGACAACAACTTGCCTATCTGTTTCATCTTCATTAAGCACAGAGGGGTCTTCATTAAGAAACCTTGCCAAGTTGAGTATAGTGAGATAAAACAGCATCTTCTATTGCCATCTTTTAAACTCTGTTCCATTGAACTTTTCTGGTTTTTCACCATGGTTCACAGGAATATTTGGTATCATAGGTAGAGAAGAAGAAGAACCGATTCTGATAACAGAATCGGTAGCCATACTTTTACAAATATAAATTAAATATAATAGTAATTGTCTTACGATTGTTAAATAATATATATATTCAATAATATATATTTGCAACTTACAAATTAATAATAATTAAAACTGATATATATAATGATTATCTGATATACCGAACTTCTAAGAAATGAATATGTCAAGGCTAGTATCGAATACTATGTCCTTATGATAATTATGCCCTCCTTATTGATGTTTCGAGTTAGCGGCACTTGTCTCTTAGGATACAATGACAACTTGTGTTATAGCAGCACTACAAATAACACAAACAACGAACCAAACAAATGTTCTGAACTTCTCTCTCAAAAGGAACTATGAATAATGAAAACTAGAATACTAGAATGCTTGATGCTCTGTTGAATTGAATGAATGAAATGACCGCCCCTCCTACTCTAATTATAGGAAGGATTCGTGACCCATCTGATGGGACACAACCCATTGAAAGGGCATCAGATGCATGTGAAAAGGTATGGCATAACATCTGTTCGGTTAAAACGACATAGTTTTGGCCTAACAGAGAGGACGCTTCCTTCATGGCATCTGTTCGGCCAAAACGACGTAGTTTTGAGCCTTAAGAGAATGAGCGCATCTGTTTAGATAGGCACTTCCCAAAACAACGTAGTATTTGTGTCTGTTCTGTAGATAACGCTTCATAGGTTTGATAATAAATAACTTATCAAAACGACACAATTTTGATAATAGAACTAAATAAAATTAAACAAATTCAAATAAATTTTGTCCAAAAAATATATACAAAGACCCAGACCCACGAGCCACGAGCCCGAGCCTGGCCCGACCGGTCGACGGCGGCGGCGCGCGCGTGTGGGTTCAAACCAAGCCTTGGCTAGGTCCTCTCCCTTCCACAAAAGTGGGGTGCTCCTTGGGGCCCAAACCCAAGAGCAACTTTCTTGTATATATACCAATTAATATTTTAGTTTTTAACCGATGTGGGACTTCACTTCCCATAATTGTTTATTATCATTTCCAAGGGTGATCTTTGGGAGTTAATTTCTCATTCATTACTCCATGGATTTGAGCTTTCAATTACTTAATTTAATCTACTCCATGAGTAGAACACATTAATGTGTGGATTCATTTCAAATAATTAATGAAACCCATAATTATTTTGGCTCAAATTCTAACATCGGTAACTAATATTATAGCACCCGAGAAGTTATTTGAGAGGTTTAGCTAGCGGGTTCGTATGTTAATGGTTGAATAGCTCAACGTGCCCTAATGTAATTATGTCACCTTGTTGCCATGTATCAAATATCCGAGAAGCCAAGTGCCATGCACTGCACTTGCAACTTGCGATTTTCCTGCACGTGATAACTCTGCTGATTGGCGCCCACATTTTGCCCCTATGTGAAAGGACATTAAAGGAAATGGCCTTTCATGCTAAGAGTTGGTCATCATACCCCCAAGAGTTTAGGACAATGAAAAATCCCTTGTCCATTATTCTTTTACAAGGGAATGGATCCTCCATTAAGATTGATTAACTGAGAATCGAAGTATACTTAGTACAAGTTTTACAGAAATTAGGAAAACATAATTTCAATCGTGAAGAAAGCCGTAATTTGATGTGTTGCTAATATCTCTTTAATGAGATGGATTTGAGTAGCTAATTATGAGGATTTAAAACTTTTCCAAGTCTAAGAGACAGGTTTTAAATTTAGAAAATTTTTGGACTAGTTCATAGAGTATAAAGTTTGGAAGAACTTATGCACAGTTTCAAAATTTTAAGTGTTTAAGTGTAGTTGTTTCATCATTGATCTCTGCCTATATATAGTTTTCAATGACCCTTATCATAGTCTAAATTATTTGTTTGTTTAAATTTGAATGTTAACATTTATCAGGTGTAGCTAGGTTATCCTTAGACTAATACATTATACAATTTATGCCCATTGTTGTTCCTTACTTTCCTCGTTGAATGATAAGTATTAACAACTTTTTATATAACTTACAAAGGCACTCTCTAGCTATCTTGCAACCAGTTGATTTACTTTGAGTTATAGACTTCAACGAACTTGGTCTACTTTGGTGCATTCTGAGCTTTGTGTTGACATATATAGATTTATAGCTTTACAATTCATCATTTTACGAAGATAGCTCTGAGTAGTCGCTCTTTGTTGTTCAATTTAGGTATTGACAATTTACGCGCAAGTATACGCGATCAACAAGTAATAAATTGATAAATAGAGTGTCGATCCTACTAGAAACGTTACTAATAATATCCAATGACTAACTTTACATCAATTCAATTTTATTTAAACAACTGATTAAAGATTGTGAAACTAATTATAAAAATTAAAAACTAACTTATTAAGCAAAGATTGATATCAGATTTAAATGTTAAGATCACAATTTCCCCCAATACTTCGTCTAAAGCTTTTTACTCCCTATTCAATTAATTAATCATAGCAAATCGTCAACAAAGAATTCAGAATTATTTATAAAACCACTTTCGATGTATCTCTTCAAATTAAATTACTATATTCCTATGTGGAATAATTAAGAATACATTCATTAAGATCAAATTCTCATGAAGGTTACATGCAACATATAGGTATATTCCTATCCTATACACAAATCAAGTTATTCAATCCTAAAAAGAATAATCTAGACGCGTGTTATTATATTCAGATCAAAACCCTAGAATTCATCTTCCAATTAAATTTAAGTTATCAAATTAATTGTTGTCCAAAAAATTATATCATGAAGCATAAAATATGATAAACAACTTGCATATGATCAACAATAATCAAAACGAGAGTAAATTAATTAAGCTACACATTGGGTTCCATTGCAATCTTAATTGAAAATTTAATTCATATCGTAATTAGAAAACATCATCAATAAATCAAATAGCATCCTCAAATTAAAAAATTAAAGAAAAAAAATAGAAGAACAAAAACTGTGTAGCAGCTTTCAATCTCCACACTCCGCTTCGAATCCTTGCTCTCCTTCGCGTGCTCTCCTTGCAATCTTGGAAAATCTGGAAATCCCCCTTACTTCAATGATATTAAGATATATGATGTGATGATCCCATGATATCAGCCTGATTGTGGATTTATAGGATTGACCTTCTTAGCTTGGTAGACTTTACAACTCATTAGAACTAAATATGGCAAGTGTCCCAAGTCAATTAGGAAAACAACATCAGCTAGCCAAGGAAAGTCAAGGAACCTCAACAGCCTTGAGCGCCACAACGCCTATCAAGCAGTGCCTCAGTGCTTACTATATGCGTTCCCAGCACCGCGGCACTTGTCTTCCATGTATAGGCGCTTGCCAACCTTCGCGCGCGCGTGCGCTTTACCACTGCATGCGCCCATACGCATTGCCTGCTCCTGTCTTGCTTGCCCATGCGCGCCTGCGTCTATGCGCACTTGGCTCCCGATTCCTGCCGATAGTTGTCGATGCCTGCCACATACCAAGCCATATTGCTGCACCAAGTCCAGACCAAGAGCCAAATTGCCACTTACTATGACTGATAATGTCTAACTTTTCATTCTCAACACCATTCCAAGCTCGGCTCCATTTCCTACATCAAAAACAAACAAAGCGCATAAAAAGGAATATAAAATACCCGAGGACTCACATTTTCATCAAGCCCAAAATTACTCAATTCATAAGTATAAAACCCACTCATCAAATACCCTCAAACTTAAATTTTTGCTTGTCCTCAAGCAAAACACTATGAACAAAAATAACTCTAACTAGCAGCTGACTCGAGCAATAAATCAACATGAATTTAAACCATGACCTCAAAGTTTTCATTAAACAATAACTCAAGAAAAATTTCAAAAACATGCAATGCCTACAATTTCAACACAATCATCAATTTCACAACTGTTCTTGACCCTTTAAGTGTGTGTGTACATACAAATGTTTAACTAGTCATAACTCATATAAGATCATATAATCAAATGCTTCATAAAAGATTTTCAATATCAACTCTAGAAACTTTACTTTTCACCTCGAACTCTGCTAATGAAGGCATCATATAACCTAGGGGATCAAAATGATATTTCTAAATGCACATTAAGATCATTTAACTGTGTTCATTATTCCCCTTCCCAATCATTCATTACTCATTTTTTTTCAGTGAGTGCATTTTATGCTCTATCTCACTTATTTTTTAAATGAGTGCGTTTTATGCTCCATCTCATTCCCTACAAGTGTTTATGGGTGAGTGCGTTTTACGTTCCGTCTCAACCCACCATATGATCCATTATAGCAACTCGGGAAAGTTTAAAATTTCAAAAAAAATTTAAATTTTTCAAAATTTCCCCCAAATTTATATTAATGCCTAAATTTTGCTTTGAATGATGTTAAAATAAGTTTCTAAAGTTTCAATACTATCTCCCACAAGCATTTAACCATATAAACTTTCTAAGTCACAACTAATTAAACAGATGAATACGTGCTCTTAAGTGAAAAAGGATCACAAACAATGTAAAATCAACTAATAAGTCAAACTATAAACAACGCATGTTTCGCAATTTCACAAGAGTTAGAAATTAAACATAGATTTTTTTATCATCGACCATCATCAAATCCAATCAAAACATTGCTCAAGTTATACTAGGAATAAACTATCTAACATGCAAATCTAACACAATACATCAAATTTAAAATTTCTCACGTACCAAATAAACAAAATAAAAACACACCACCAAACTTAAATTAAGTATTGTCCTCAATGTATAAGATAGAAAAAAGTAGAGCAAAGGACTTCCCTGAAGGTATGTCAAGCATCATCATTAGCGTCCTCCTCATTCGCTGAATACAAGGTGTATTTGGGGAATAAGGGTGGGGCAGGGAATTGCACTAGATTAAGGCCCGAATTGAATCCACAATTTTTAAACATCTGTGCCAATGCTGAGTTGAAGTCCGTTGCATACTCCATGAAAGAATCTAGCTATTGAACCACTTGATTAATTCTCCTTATTTAATGGTGCGATTCCCGATGAAGTCCATATACCTTCTCCTCAAGTGATCGTGACTGCCTGGATGTGGAAGGCTATTATAGTGGCGCGGATGGTTCTGCAGAAACAGTTGAACTGGCAACAATAATAAAGCCAGCACCCCTAGGATGAGAGATGTCGCCTTCCCACACCTTATAGCGGTTGATATGTTGTAGTCTAATAACGCCTTGGGTGGTTGAAGAATTTCATCATCACTCCATGTGACCTTCGCTTGTTTACATAATCCACAGATTAGGGACAAATGTGGTAATCCGCCAGATGTAGCGCCTCGAATGGCATGCGTGATCGAATCTTATATTATCTGGCCCACATCGATATTCTCCCCCCTTCACAATAGTGTAGAGTAACACGACCCTATCTTTAATCACGTCACTTACATGTGTCATTGGCAACAACTTCGCACAAATAAAGTTATACTAAGCTTTACCGTATTTGCTCAATTCCTCATTTAAAAATTTTATAGCCTTATGCTCCTTAGCCTTCTAATCCGCACCCGGCCTACACAAGTATTTTATCACTTGATCCAAGTCGAGGTAATTGTCGACGTATTCCATATACACGTTGTCATCCGATATATCCGTAATTTGATAGTAAGAATTAATACTTTCTTTGTCGTATAGAACTGATTTACCCCGAACTTGGACAACATAATCCTGTATCTCTTTTGAATTGGCGTAGAATTCTTTTACGATAAAAATCACAGCAACCTCCGACTGTTTAGTGAACTCTAACCAGCCCCTTTCAACAATCATGATAGTTATCTGTCCTGTGAGGGTGTCATGAGGTTTAAGGTCGCGTTCCAGAATTAAAGTCTTACCTGACATTATAGTGTGAAACCTTTCGGACGCCTTTCACTCACAAACCTCTTTTTATCATAGGATTTGGACGATTTTAAACTCTCACCCTTTGATGCTTAGATGATATGATGAAGAAAGTATGCACAATAATCTAACAAAGAATCACAGACCCAATTCCAACTAAGACACAAGCTAACCAATAATACTTCTCACCACTCAAGCAATCTATTAAACAGTTAATATGTAATACCCAATTTTTCAACAATTCTAGCCCTACTTCCAAGAACCACCAAAACTTTAAGAAGTTAAATGTGTAATCTTCACCAAATTAATATAATATTTGACCCCACAAGTAAACTAATCCACTTTCAAGTAAAACTTAATAATACCTTACTTGGAGATGAAAAATAATTGCTTTAGATGGTGTTGACGATGAAACCATAGTTGTTTGATTGAGAATGATGCTCGTTGATACAAGTGAAGATGGAAGTGTATATGTATTGGTGATTTAAAGATTAAGTAGGATTAGGGTTTGTTAAAGTTGGAATTGAAGAGTGAACTTTAGTGCATAAAGTAGAGCAGGAATATGATTGTATCTCAATTATTCCCGTTGGTGCCCTATATGTTCTGGTTCTGATCGCAGCATCACAACTCTCTAAATGGGTGCCTAGGTGCTTGGTTTGTAGAAACCTTGGTGAAGTTCAGGGTTGCGGCACTCAATAGTGGCGTAAAGGCCCTTGATGGTCAGAGACTTGGGACGGGTCAGTGCCTCGACGCTTAAATATGGCACCCCGACGCGTGCTATTCAGAATCTTTGGTCCTTATTGACACTTCGGCGCTTGACATTGGCAGCTTGTCACTCAGTAGTCAGTGATCTCGCCCTCGCGCGCCTCGACGCTCATTGTCTGCACCTAGGCGCTTGCCGAGTGTAAGACCTTTGCATGCCCGCCCTTGCTGGTTTTGCTGCTGATGCGCCCTAAGGCGCTAACTTGCTACATGATGGCCTTGGTTGCCTAAGCTGTAATTTGACACTTATGCTTGCTCTCATATTTTTCGTTATTTGGTGCCTAAAAACCATTTACATAACAAATTAAAATAAAATATATTATCAAATAACTTTACTTAAAAACTACAATGCAATAAAACAAAAATAAAATAAATTTGGGTTGCCTCACAATTAGCGTTTGTGTTATAGTCTTCAGTCTGACTACTCCCTGTTTCATTCTAGGTCGACTAGGATGATTGAGATCTTTTGACGATCGATGTCGTCGCCCCAATAGTGCTTAAGTCTTTGCTCGTTAACCTTGAAGGTTCTCTTTGAGTTGGCCTCTTCGACTTCTACGGCTCTATGTGGGAACACTTGAGTAATGGTGAAGGGTCCTGACCACCTCGATTTAAGTTTTCCTGAAAAAAGCTTCAATCTTGAATTGAAAAGAAGTACAGCTTGGCCCAGCTCGAATTTTCAATCAATAATTTTCTTGTCATGCCACCGCTTAGTTTTTTCTTTATAAAGCTTGGCATTCTCATATGCTTGGAGACAAAACTCATCCATGTCGTTCAGTTGCAGGAGACGCTTTTCACTGGTTGCATACAAGTCAAAATTGAGTTTCCTGATGGCCCAATATGCACTATGTTCCAATTCCACCAACAGGTGACAAGCCTTGCCATATATTAGTCGATATGTTGACATCCCAATTGGTGTTTTGTACACTGTTCGATAGGCCCACAAAGCATCGTCTAGCTTCTTTAACCAATCTTTTCGGCTTGGATTCACAACTTTCTCTAATATTCTCTTTACTTCTCTATTTGAAACTTCGGCTTGACCATTTGTCTGGGGTGATAAGCTGTATTAATCTTATAGGAGACCTCATATTTAGCGATAAGGGCTGTGAAGTGTTTATTGCATAAATGAGTGCCTTCATCGCTAATGATCGCTCTTGGTGTGCCAAACCTTGTGAAAATATTCTTTCGGAGAAAAATTAACACCACTTTAGAATCATTAGTAGGCAAAGCAACTGCTTCCACCCACTTCGAGATGTAATCGACTGCAACTAGTATATACAGGTTATTATATGATGACGGGAACGGGCCCATGAAATCAATGCCCCAAACATAAAAAATCTCAATCTCCAAAATAGTGTTGAGCGACATTTCGTGTCGCTTGGAAATATTGTCAACTCGTTGGCATCTGTCGCACCTTGAAACGAAAAATTAAGCATCCTTGAAGAGAATTGGCCAATAGAAGTTTGATTGAAGAATTTTGATGTTGTTCTCTCTCCCTCATAATGTCCTCCATAATTTGATGAGTGGCAATGATGAAGATATTCTCGATCTCTTCCTGGGGCACACACACCTTCTCAGCATCTGATCCGCACATTGTTTGAATAAGAAGGGTTCGTCCCACATATAATACTTCACATCATGCAAAAACTTTTTTCGCTGTTAATCGCTCGAGTCAAGGGGAAGCACGTGCCTCACAATATAGTTCACGTAATTTGCATACCATGGTGCTTCCTTCGTGACTGAAAATAGTTGTTCATCTGGAAAGGATTCATTGATCAATGTACCATCTCCCTTTTGCTGTTCGGTATTCCCTAATCTGGAAAGATGGTCTGCCACCTAATTTTCTATCCCTTTCCTATCTCGAATTTCTAGATCAAATTCTTAAACCAAAAGGACCCACCGTATTAATCGTGGCTTAGCATCCTTCTTCGAGATCAAATATTTGATGGCAAAGTAATTTGTGAACACAATTACCTTCGTACCAACGAGATACGCATGGAATATATTGAAAGCATAAACAATTATAAGTAATTCCTTCTCAGTGGTAGTATAATTGAACTGTGCATCAGATAATGTTTTGCTAGCATAATAAATGGCATAAAATATTTTCTCTTTACGTTGGCCTAAGGCTGCGCCAATCACAAAGTCACTAGCATTGCACATCAGCTCAAACGGAAGATCCCAGTTCGGAGCAACTATCACTAGAGCAATTAGCTTCTTTTTCAACACCTCAAAGGCCTCTAGTCATGCCTTATCGAAGTTGAAGGGCACGTCCTTCCCAAGAAGATTGTAAAAAGGCTTTGTGATTTTGAAAAATTCTTTGATGAATCGCTTGCAGAATCTTGCATAGCCAAGAAAACTCCTAATTTGTGACACCCCCAAATCTGGGTACTTCGTTTCCTCAGGATTTGGTGTTCACTATCCAAATACATCACACCACATCTAACTACCCACTCAAATATAAATGAAAACTCTTAACTAAAATAGAAATCTCCCATAAAAGGGTTACAACATCTTTAACAAATAAATCCCAGGTCATCTAACCTTAATAAAACATCAATGCGGAAACATAAATTAAGTCTATTACATAAACATCATTTTAACAAATATAACAAGTCTTCATCACTTGTTTGCTTTGTCTTTGCCCTTACTAGTGGATGGCTCGTCAGTTCTTTCAACTTTAGCTGCAATGTGATTATGCAAGGGTGAGCAACAATTGCCCAGCAAGTAACACAACAAAAATAATAATAACATATGAATAATCAATGGATATCGGATAATCGAATTCTCGACTTTTGAATCAAGATTAGAATATAAGAATCAAAAGAACATCTGAGGGTCACAAGACCACGAACTATGTCCTAGGTTATCAAGTATTTCTACTTTAAACCTTTAACAGTCGTAAGACTATATGAACCTTACTTATCGTACTTAGGGGGATCAGCCCTTTGTACCATGTATGTGCACAATATCTAAATGCTAATGCGTAAAATAATCCCCTATAAAAGGGTTGTTTATCTCAGTTTGACATCAGAATCCGCACCAAAGGAAGTTTGGTTTGGATTTACTTCAATAACATTTTTAGAATTTAGAACACTCATCAACTATGGACTAGTCGAATCAATAAGGGTTCGCTAGTCAATCAAGGTTCAATAATCTAATGTGAAAGGTAATCGAGAACAAAAGACTGAATCTCAAAGCAATACAATTGAATAAATTCTGTATAACTGAAGCATTATAAAGAGGAAATTAAAACATCTCATTTGAATCCATGAAATTGAATGAAATGGAATTAAGAGTTTGCTCTATTAAGTAATAGCATTATGAAGCTTGCATGGTAAAAGAAATGTAGTTCAGGAACTTGCGTAATTGAAATCAAGGTAGTAAGTAAGGATAAGATACTTGCTTTCAACGAAATAAAAAGACTAGGAGTAGTAAACTTGCCTCGTGCGTAGATTACAAATTAAAATTCACGTTCTTTAATCAACCTATACATTACGTTTATAAAGCAGTAACAATAATTAGTTATAGTATTATAAACACTTTAGGATTCATTCTCATCCAATTTCATTTTATATCTGATAATCAATGGGTATATGCTTACCACTCATCACAGTATCTTAATGTTCATTTCATACATTAGTCTAAGCTTTAGATATGTCTACGATAATATAACATGATCACAAGGAAAGAAGAAAATTTTTACTCTCTTCTTTTTACTCATTTTTTTTGTTCCACCGCCGGGGCGGTGGTTTCCTTTACAAAAGGCTGTCGGGGCGACAATTGCAGTTTATTTTGGGCACCGGAGCGACCAAATTAGTTCTTTTATACTGCGGGGGCGGCAATTCAAGAGTAATTCCACCGCCCTGGCGGTGGACCCGAAATCAGTCTTCTGCAGTTTACGAAGAACACAGAAAATACCAAATTTGGCCAAAGTTTTTCACAATTCACCGATTAAATTACTACTCATTCATTATATATGCTATGAAATCAAAACCCATTACATACACAGTGATTTTAACATCACAGACAATCTAAACAACTAATTAAAGGCTAAAAATTTCACTGTTCATACTTTATACTAATATTTTGATACAGTTAGCAAAATCAATCGCAGTGAATTCGTTTGTTAACCAAATCTATCCGTTTAATTATTGTTTTCTTCGTCTTTACATGCATAAACATAATTTGTCATCAATTTAACTAATTAACATGCAAAATAAGTATCAATTTCATACATTTAAGCCATATTCGTATATAACTACTCTATAAATTCCAGAACTCTAATATAAACATGATTTCATGGATTTAATTACTCTAAATCACATATAATTTATATAAAATGCATATATACATGCTTACCAACATCTAACATCAAGTTATTTAAAGATTCATCCATAGAATTCAATTTACAGAGAACTCAGTGTACGTTCATGGAGAAGATTTAAAAGAACATAAAGTTAAATTTTGAATTTAAGGAATTTACCTTGATTAGTAGTCTAGATTAAGCTACAAATGAACTAATTTCTTCTTCCCTTCTCTAATTCTCTCAAATCTCTCTCTTTTTCTCTATGTATTAACTTTTAGAAACTGATGAACAATGACGCGTATAATAATAATACGTGAAAATTAAATGGCAGAACATGGTGTCAGTTAATAACTGGCACCAACACTAAGGTCTCATTTGGCTACTCATTATTCCTCCTTTTTAATTTATTCTAATAATTTACTTATAATATAGTTCATGTCACATATTTAATTAATTAAATAATCCCATTTAAATCATTTGAATAAAATAGAATAATTCTACATTAAATCACATCGTCACATAAATAAAATTCTCCTTTATTAATAATGACAAATTATTAAATCTCCAATTAATATTAAATTAATTAGAAATAACATTATACTTATTTAAATAATGAATTTAATCAAATAAACTCAATTAAACACATATTTTAAATATAAAATTTCTCCACATCAATTTAACTAATGTAATACATATAATTAAATTAATCTACCACAAATTCATAAATTAATTATTTAATTCAATAATTAAATTATCGAAAATATTTATTTAATTTAATAAATATTTAAATAACATTACAAAAATCTCGTTCTCACATCTTTCCCCCCTTAAAAGGATTCTGGCCCCAGAATCACGACTCAATTAATTCGTCCCGTTACATTCTCTCCCCCTTACAAAGATTTTGCCCCCAGAATCGCTATACATAGACTAAGCAAATAGCTGTGGATAATTTCTCATCATCTGATCTTCGAGTTCCCACGTAGCTTCTTCAGCGTTGTGGTTCCTCCAGATCACCTTAACAGAAGGTATAATTTTATTTCTTAGCACTTGCTCTTTTCTGTCTACTATCTAAACAGGCTCTTCTTCGTAAGATAAATCTTTTTCAACTTGCAGGGGTTCATACTCTATAACATGCTTGTAGTCGGGTTTGTATGGTCGTAACACCGAGACATGAAAAACATTGTGTATGTGTTCTAACGCCGGAGGTAAAGCTACCTCATACGCGACCTCTCCAACTCTTCGTAACACTTCAAAGGGTCCAATGAACCTCGGGCTCAGTTTTCCCTTCTTACCAAAACGAATCTTCCCTGTCCAGGAAGATACCTTTAAGAAAACGTAGCTACCAGGCTCAAACACTCGATTCTTACGATGTTGGTCGGCATATTTCTTCTGCCTATCCTGAGCTGCTATCAATCTTGCCCTGATTACCTTGACGATTTATGCGGTCTGTTGTACCAGTTCTGGTCCTAGCAATTGACGTTCGCCAACTTCATCCCAACATAATGGAGTTCTGCACTTTCTGTCATACAACGCTTCGTAAGGCGGCATGCCAATACTTGCATGGTAACTGTTATTGTAAGCAAATTCCACCAACGGTAGATGGTCATCCCAATTTCCTTTGAAATCCATGATGCAAGCTCATAACATATCCTCCAATGTTTAAATCGTTCTTTCACTCTGTCCTTCTGTCTGTGGATGATATGTCGTACTCATACATAACTATGTTCCCATGCATTCCTGTAGTCATTTCCAGAAGTTCGATGTGAAGCGCGGATCCCTATCTGAGACAATAGATATTGGAACACCGTGCCTCGAAACAATCTCCTTTACATATAACTTCGCTAACTGATCTAAGTTGAATCTGATCTTGATGGGTAAGAAATGTGCCGATTTCGTCAGTCGATCTACGATAACCCATACTGTGTCGAAACCTTTTTGAGTCGTCCGGAGACCTACTACGAAATCCATTGTGATATATTCCCATTTCCATTCTGGGATTTCTAACGGTTGTAATAGTCTTGGCCTCTAATGTTTTGCTTTAACTTTCTAACATGTCAAACACTTGGCTACACAATCGGCAATGTCTCTCTTCATATTCGGCCACCAAAAATGCTGTCGGAGATCTTGGTGCATCTTCGTACTACCTAGATGAATCGAATATCTAGAATTATGAGCCTCGCTCAAAATTTCCTCATTAACCTCTTGTACTGGCGGAACCCAAATTCTTCCCTCGAATCTCAATACTCCTTCGCTATCAGCTTTAAATTTCACTTTATCCCCTCCAGATATTCTTTTCCTGATTTTATCACATTCTTCGTCCTGAATTTGTGCTTCCTTAACCTTATCCACCAAAGTTGGGTCGATTCCCAATTGAAATAATTTTTTGTCAGACTCCTCCGGATATTTTACCTCCAACTCTAGTTTCGCCATTGTTGTAATTAGCTCCTCTTAAGCGATAATTATAGATAATTTCTCCCGACCCTTTCTACTTAAGGCGTCAACCACAACGTTCGCTTTACCTGGGTGGTATAAAATTCCGCAGTCGTAATCCTTTATCAATTCCAACCATCTCCTCTGTCGCATGTTCAGATCCTTCTGTGTAAAAATATATTTCAGACTCTTGTGGTCTGTATATATTTCACACTTCTCCCCGTAAAGATAGTGCCTCCATATCTTCAAAGCAAACACTACCGTGGCCAATTCTAAATCATGGGTAAGATACCCCTTCTCATAGTCCTTTAATTGTTGTGACGCATATGCAATGACCTTACCGTTTTGCATAAGCACACAGCCTAGTCCTTTATGCGATGCATCACTGTACAGCATAAAATTTCTTGTGCTATCCGGTAGAGACAACACATGCGCCGTACTCAACCTCTTCTTTAATTCTTGGAAACTCTCCTCACACTTCTCCGTCCAAATGAACTTCACCGCCTTCCTAGTTAAATTCATTAACGGAGTCGCAATTTTGGAAAAATCCTGAATAAATCTTATGTAATAACCTGCCAATCCGAGGAAACTCCTTACTTCTGATGGTGTTTTCGGCTGATCCCAGTTGAGCACTGCTTCAACCTTTGACGGATCCACCGAAATCCCATCCTTGTCAATCACATGTCCAAGAAATTGCACTCGCTCTATCCAGAATTCACATTTTAAAAATTTAACGTATAACTTCTCTCTTCTTAACACTTCTAATGTCGCTTTTAAATGCTCTACATGCTCTTCTTTGGTTTTAGAGTAAATTAAAATATCATCGATGAATACTACTACAAACTTGTCCAAAAACGGCTTAAACACCCTGTTCATTAAGTCCATGAATGTTGCAGGAGCATTTGTTAGACCAAATGACATCACCAGAAACTCATAGTGACCATAACGAGTCCTGAACGCTGTCTTCGGTACATCTTCCTTCCTTACCTTCAACTGATGATACCCACTCCTCAAATCTATCTTCGAGAAATATCTAGCTCCTTTCAATTGATCAAACAAGTCATCGATTCTTGGCAACGGGTATTTATTCTTAATCGTGACCTTGTTCAACTCTCTGTAATCAATGCAAAGTCGCATCGATCCGTCATTCTTTTTAACAAACAACACCGGCACTCCCCACGACGATACGCTCGGCTGAATATACTTCTTATCTAAAAGTTCTTGTAGGAGCACCATCAATTCTTTCATCTCTACTAGGGTTATACGGTACGGAGCTTTCGATATCGGGGCAGTTCCTGGCGCCAAATCGATTACAAACTCAACTTTCCTATCTGGTGGAAGTCCTTGCAAATCGTCTGGAAAGACGTCTACAAAGTCCCTTACGACAGGTATCTCTTCTAATTTCGGACTCTCTTTTCGAGTATCAACTATGTAGGCTAAGTATCCCACACAGCCTTGTCTCAACAACTTCCTGACCTGCATCATCGTCAGACAACTTGCTTACCTAGGCGACTTGCTGCCGTAAAATACTACCTTTGACGGAGTCAAAAAGCTAATACGTTTCTTTTGGCAATCAATTATCGCTCCATAATTGAATAGCCAATCCATACCCAAAATAACGTCAAATTCTCCAAGTTTGATTGGGATAAGATCTACAGTCATCACGTTCCCTTTAATGTCTACTCTACAGTTCTTGTGTACGTACCTAACAGGAATTACTTCCCTATTCGCAATTTCTATGTTCAGAGGGTAATCTAATTCCTCCCTAGGCAATTCTAAGTTCTTAGCAAAGTCATTGGATATAAATGAACAAGTAGCATCCGAATCAAACAATACATAAGCATCTATATTATTGATCGGAATGATACCTGACACCACATCGCGAGACTACACGACATCTTGCACGGTCATGTTGAAAGTCTTGGTGGTAGGTCGGTTTGTTGGTGCCGATCCGGTTATAGTTAATGTGCCACCACCACTGTTTCCCTTATTTCCTCCTGTTCCTGCTCCTCCTACTGTTTTCTTGGGACAATCCCTAGACGGATGATCCTTTGATCCGCAAGTGAAACAAGCGCCCTTCTTTGGATTCGGACAATTCAGCGCTATGTGGCCTTCCTGACCACAATTGTAGCAAACCCTCTTCCCTTTCAAACATATCCCTATATGATTCTTCCCGCATGTAACACACGCCTCCACCTTCTTCTTATGACCTCCCTGTTGATTTTCAACAGATCCATTATCATTCCACTTCCTCTTCTGATTGTGACCACCACTGTTACTACCACTCGCTTTGTTATTCTCATTTTCACCCTTCTTCTTCTTTTGCTCCTGGTTATACTTAGTCAGAGCATCGCTCCCACCTTCTGCGATAATCGCCTTCTCTAAAACTCTGGCAAAAGTGTTCAATTGGAACATTGACACCTTGTTGTACAACCACGGCTTCAATCCCTGTTCGAATCTCCTCGCATTCCTTTCATCGGTGTTCACTGATAAGTTGCGAACCTAGCCAACTCGTTAAATTTCGCAGCGTATTCCGGTACAGTCATGGTACCCTACTTCAGCTCCAGGAATTGAATCTCCATTTGATTTCGCGAGCTAGTCAAAAAATGCATCTCAAAGAACATCTCCTTAAACCTCTCCCACGCGATTACACCCTGACCTCCTCGCACCTTATTCGCTTGCCACCAATAGCTGGCCTCTGACTTAAGCATGAACGTTGCAAAGGTAGTCTTTTGATCCTCACTAACCCTAGCAACGTCAAATACTTTCTCCATTTCCATCACCCAGGCTTGGGCTTTGATTGGGTTCAGGGAACCCCTAAATTCTGGCGGTCCTACCGCTTTGAAGTCTTTAAATGACATCTCTGGTGGAGCTTGTGGCTGATTCGCAAGTGCTCTAGCCAAAAAGTTCACCAACTGCTGAACAGGATTAGCATTAGCGTCGTTGTTGTTATTGGTAGAGCTCTCCTGAGCTTGTTGACGTGGTTGGCGTCTCGGTAGCATTTTTTGTTCAAGAATATGCGCTTATTAGATCATCACTCAATTTAAGTGTTCAACATTTAACTCAAACAATTCAGGTTAACACATAACATCTTCAAATAAAACTGATATTTCATTCATTCAAAAGTCTTAAACATAGATCCTGGGCCCTATCAATGCTATTTACATCAACTATCACAAGATCAAACAATCTTTAGGATTAAATAGTCATATTCCATTGTGTATAATCACGCTGGAATTTACATCATTAACTACCATAAATATTTACACATACTTCAATACGTCTCCTATCACGGCCTACTAAGGCGTCGAACCGCCTTCCTGCGTTTTTCCTCCATGATACGGAACATCGTCCTGCGATCCAACATGTACCATGGCAAGTCCTCAAACTGAACTAGATAGTGGAGAACTCGATCCTGGGCCCTATCAATCGCTGTCTGAAAGGTGTAGTCTGTCTTCTCAATCTTAGCCTTCTTTGCCCGTTTGCCTTCTTTGAAAATTTCTTCACGTCGATCGGTGTTCATCCAAGCATCCTCTGCTCTAGCATGTTCCGCTTACTCCTCACTTAGGTCGTCCTTCAATTTCTAAATCTCAAGTTTCATCTTCTCATTCTCAGCTAATAGGTCTTCCTTTTGACTTTCTGCCTGAACTAGCTTCCACTCCATGTCTCCAAGACGTATATCAAGATCCTCAATTTTCTCATTCTTCTGATCTATAAGAGTCCGACGTCTATTTACTAGTCCCTCTAATTCTCTGACTCTATCCTGCAACTTTATGGTATGATCATACAATGCATCGTACATCTCAACATCGACAGAGGTAAGGGGTACCTCCTCGGGATCCTCATCATCCTCCTCAGCCTCTGTCTCAACATCCTCAAAGTCCTCCTATGAATCAGTCTCAGGCTCATGCTCCTGACCCACAACAGTGATCAATGGAGATGGCTCTCTCTGTGTCAACTGCTCCCGGATAACATGGATATCACGGGGCTCCTCCTCTCCAGCAACTCGGGGCTCAACATCCCTAGGCTGACTGAATCCTCTAACATCCGACATCCTGACAACAAAGTTTAAATTTTAATTAATACTCGGTACTAGTCGCAGCACATAGGTTGTTAACACATAAGCACATAGCATATAAAGTCTTTTATTATCTTTAATGAATTAAGGAATTCATTTCTTAGAACTCGATAAGAGTTTATCACCACTATATTCTCTATCTCTTAAAAGGTTACTACCCTAAGGTTTCCCCACCTAAAGTTCATAACCTACAGCTCTGATACCAACCCGTAAAACTCCCAAATCTGGGTACTTCGTTTCCTCAGGATTTGGTGTTCACTATCCAAATACCCATTCAAATATAAATGAAAACTCTTAATTAAAATAGAAATCTCCCATAAAAGGGTTACAACATCTTTAACAAATAAATCCCAGGTCATCTAACCTTAATAAAACATCAATGCGGAAACATAAATTAAGTCTATTACATAAACATCATTTTAACAAATATAACAAGTCCTCATCACATGTTTATTTTGCCTTTGCCCTTACTAGTGGATGGCTCGTCAATTCTTTCAACTTTAGCTGCAATGTTATTATGCAAGGGTGAGCAACAATTGCCTAGCAAGTAACACAACAAAAATAATAATAACATGTGAATAATCAATGGATATCGAACAATCGAATTCTCGACTTTTGAATCAAGATTAGAATATAAGAATCAAAAGAACATCTGAGGATCACAAGACCACGAACAATGTCCCAGGTTATCAAATATTTCTACTTTAAACCTTTAACAGCCGTAAGACTATATGGACCTTACTTCTCGTACTTAGGGGGATCAGCCCTTTGTACCATGTATGTGCATAATATCTAAATGCTAATGCATAAAATAATCCCCTATAAAAGGGTTGTTCATCTCAGTTTGACATCAGAATCCGCACCAAAGGAAGTTTGGTTTGGATTTACTTCAATAACATTTTTAGAATTTAGAACGCTCATCAACTATGGACTAGTCGAATCAGTAAGGGTTCGCTAGTCAATCAAGGTTCAATAATCTAATGTGAAAGGTATTTGAGAACAAAAGACTGAATCTCAAAGCAATACAATTGAATAAATTTTGTATAACTGATGCATTATAAAGAGGAAATTAAAACATCTCATTTGAATCCATGAAATTGAATGAAACAGAATTAAGAGTTTGTTCTATTAAGTAATAGCATTATGAAGCTTGCATGGTAAAAGAAATGTAGTTCAGGAACTTGCATAATTGAAATCAAGGTAGTAAGTAAGGATAAGATACTTACTTTCAACGAAATAAAAAGACTAGGAGTAGTAAACTTGCCTCGTGCGTAGATTACAAATTAAAATTCACGTTCTTTAATCAACCTATACATTACGTTTATAAAACAGTAACAATAATTAGTTACTGTATTATAAACACTTTAGGATTCATTCTCATCCAATTTCATTTTATATCTGATAATCAATGGGTATATGTTTACCACCCATCACAGTATCTTAATGTTCATTTCATACATTAGTCTAAGCTTTAGATATGTCTACGATAGCTTAACATGATCACAAGGAAAGAAGAAAATTTCACTCTCTTCTTTTTACTCATTTTTTTTTGTTCCACCGCCGGGGCGGTGGTTTCCTTTACAAAAGGCCGTCGGGGCGACTCGACTGCAGTTCATTTTAGGCGCCGGGGCGAGGCCGTCGCTGGGGCGACCAAATTAGTTCTTTTATACCGCCGGGGCGGTGTCACTGTCGGGGCGGCAATTCAAGAGTAATTCCACCGCCCTGGCGGTGGACCCGAAACCAGTCTTCTACAGTTCGCGAAGAACACAGAAAATGCCAAATTTGGCCAAAGTTTTTCACAATTCACCGATTAAATTACTACTCATTCATCATATATGTTATGAAATCAAAACCCATTACATACACAGTGATTTTAACATCACAGACAATCTAAACAACTAATTAAAGGCTAAAAATTTCACTGTTCATACTTTATACTAATATTTTGATACAGTTAGCAAAATCAATCGCAGTGAATTCGTTTGTTAACCAAATCTATCCGTTTAATTATTGTTTTCTTCGTCTTTACATGCATAAACATAATTTGTCATCAATTTAACTAATTAACATGCAAAACAAGTATCAATTTCATACATTTAAGCCATATCCGTATATAACTACTCTATAAATTCCAGAACTCTAATATAAACATGATTTCATGGATTTAATTACTCTAAATCACATATAATTTATATAAAATACATATATACATGCTTACCAACATCTAACATCAAGTTATTTAAAGATTCATCCATAGAATTCAATTTACAGAGAACTCAGTGTACGTTCATGGAGAAGATTTAAAATAACATAAAATTAAAATTTGAATTTAAGGAATTTACCTTGATTAGTAGTCTAGATTAAGCAATAAATGACCTAATTTCTTCTTTCCTTCTCTAATTCTCTCAAATCTCTCTCTTTTTCTCTCTACATTAACTTTTAGAAACTGATGAACAATGACGTGTATAATAATAATATGTGAAAATTAAATAGCAGAACATGGTGTCAGTTAATAACTAGCACCAACTCCCACTAAGGCCTCATTTGGCTACTCATTATTCCTCCTTTCTAATTTATTCTAATAATTTACTTATAATATAGTTCATGTCACATATTTAATCAATTAAATAATCTCATTTAAATCAATTGAATAAAATAGAATAATTCTACATTAAATCACATAGTCACGTAAATAAAATTCTCTTTTATTAATAATGACAAATTATTAAATCACCAATTAATATTAGATTAATTAGAAATAATATTATACTTATTTAAATAATGCATTTAATCAAATAAACTCAATTAAACACATACTTTAAATATAAAAATTCTCCACATCAATTTAACTAATGTAACACATATAATTAAATTAATCTACCACAAATTCATCAATTAATTATTTAATTCAATAATTAAATCATCGAAAATATTTATTTAATTCAATAAATATTTAAATAACATTACAAAAATCTCGTTTGTCACATAATTCCCTTCACGGATGATGGCGGTGGAAGATTCTCGATAGTCTTCAATTTTTTCCTTGTCCACCTCTATCTCCTTAAAAGAGACCTTATGCCCTAAAATAAACCCTTCTTGGACCATAAAATGGCATTGTTCCCAATTCAACACCAAATTCATTTTCACGCATCTTTTTAGCACATGAATCAAGTTCTCTAGGCATAAATCGAACGTATCTCCAAAAACGGAAAAAATTATCCATAAATACCTTGAGATTTTGTTCGACCATGTCGGAGAATATAGCCATCATACACTTTTGAAAAGTCACGGGCACATTACATAGTCCAAAAGACATCCTTCAAAATGCAAAGGTTCCATATGGGCACGTGAAAGTTGCCTTCTCTTGATCCTCGGGTGCTATTGCAATCTGATTGTATCCAAAATATCCATCCAATAGACAGTAAAACTCATGTTCAGCCAACCTATCGAGCATCTGGTCAATAAATGGAAGAGGAAAGTTATCCTTGCGAGTTGCTTTGTTAAGTTTGCAATAATGTATGCATACTCGTCACCCAGTTACCGTCCGTATCGGAATCAGCTCGTTCAACACAACCGTCATGTCCCCTTTCTTTGGAACACACTGCACTGGGCTCACCCACGAACTATCAGAGATGAGATAGATGATGCCTACATCCAGCCACTTGATGATTTCTTTCTTGACCACCTCCTTCATGATAGGATCAATTCAGCGTTGTTGCTTAATCACGGACTTGGCATCATCTTCAAGAAGAATCTTGTGTATGCAAAACCAGGGACTAATCCCCTTAATGTCAGCAATTGTCCATCCCAAAGCTATTTTGTACTCTCGAAGTACCCGCAAGAGCTTACTTTCCTGAAATTCATCTAGTGAAGTAGAAACAATAGCAGACAAAGTACAAGAATCACCTAAATACGCATACCGTAAATACTTTGGTAGAGGTTTAAGCTCCAATGAATATGGTTCTTCCAATGATGACTTTGCCCGAGTAGAAACACTTCCGGAGTGATCCAATTCTCAAATTCTTGTTTAAACTTAACAAACTATGGAAAAGAATTCAGCAATTGCAAATATTCAAGCGGAGCAGGAAAGTCCGAAGCAGAAGGACTAACAAGTGTCATCTCAAGAGGATCCGAAATACAGCTTTCAACAAATACCCTATTCACTGCATCTTCGACTAGGTCAACCTGGAAACATTCCTTCGCTTCATTTGGGAATTTCATAACTTTGAATATATTGAATGCAACCTCTTGATCTTGGACTCGCATGGTTAGCTCTCCTTTTTGCACATTTATTAGAGTTCTCCCTGTTACTAAGAATGGTCACCCAAGAATAATTAGTATCTCACAATCTTCCTCAAAATCTAGCACAATGAAATCCGTTGAAAAAATGAACCTCTCCACTTTAACTAGAACATCTTCAACTATGCCCCTCGGATAAATGAGTGACATATCTGCTAGCTGCAATATAACATTAGTCGGTTTTGCCTCCTTCAAACCCAGTTGTTGATATATTAAAAATGGCATTAAATTGATACTGGTCCCATAATCATACAATGCTCTCCTGAAAAGCTGATTGTCAACGGTGTATGGAATTATAAAGCTACCCGAATCTTTAAGCTTTGGTGATAGATTCTTTTGAAGTATGGCACTGCACTCCTCCGTAAGCGCCACCATGTCAAACTCGCCTAACTTCCTCTTCTTTGACAAGATATCTTTTATGAATTTCACATAACTAGGCATTTGTTCTAATGCATCAGCAAACAGGATATTGATTTAAAGCTTCTTGAACACCTCTAAAAACTTTAAAAACTATTTATCCAGCTTATGTTTCTGCAAACATTGTGGAAATGGCACGAGAGGCACAATCGAAATCTGATTGCCTCCATTAGAACTTGCAATTGGATTTACGTCCTTCTTTTCTTGTTCATCATTCTTGCTATCTTTCCTCTCAATATCACTATCACCTCCATGTGTTTTCTTTGTGGTTCCACCAACAGCCTCGGGCAACTCTTTACCACTACGAAGTGTTACAGCCTCGCAATGTTCCTTGTTTTCCCTCTTCGAATTTATCTCAGTTTCACTTGGCAAAGTCCCTTGAGGTTGGTTGTTAATGGCATTAGCAAGCTGCCCCATTTGATTCTCTAAGTTCTGAATTTACACTTCCTAATTGTTCATTTTTATCTCGTTTTGCGCTATATACCTCGTAAGTAGCTCCTACAAATTTGACTTCTTTTCCTGCTATGGTGGAGCTTGATTCTGAAATCCTGGTGGATATGATTATCTTGGAGTAGGATGTTGTATTTGATTGTTGTTGCTCCATGAGAAGTTGGGATGGTTCCTCCAACCAGGATTATAAGTGTTAGGATTATTGTTATTTTGTTGCCTTCGATAATTTCCAACGTACTGTACGATTCTGAACTGATTGCACACTATTCACTAGGATAATTTTCTGTACATAATTCACAAACAATCGCCACACTTTGGATAGGTTGCACCCCTAAAGCATCAATTTTCTTTAACACCGTAGCAACCTGTGTAGCTAATGTCGTAACTACATCAAACTCATAAATACTTGCTACCTTTGGCTGATTCAGCCATGCAAAATGCCACAGGTAGTTATTAGCTGTCATCATCTCTAACAACTCATAAGTTTCATCAAAATCCTTCCCCATTAGAGCTCCACCCGCAGCTGCATCAATACTAGTTCAAGTTACATTGAACAACCCATTGTAGAAGATCTAGACTTGCAACCACTTGGGAATACCATGATGAGGAAATTTTTGAAGTAGATCCTTGAATCGCTCTCATGCTTCATAGAGACTCTCAGAATTGTGTTGTGCGAACGATGTAATGTCATTCCTCATTCTCGCAATTTTTGCTAGCGAAAAAAATTTGGTTAAGAATTTTTGCGCTAAATCATTTCATGTAGTGATGGACCCTGCCGGAAGTGAATGCAACCAACACTTCGCCTTGTCATGGACTATGAAAGGAAAAAGGCGAAGTTTAATCGCATCTTCGGTAACTTCGTTGTACTTAAATGTATCATAGATCTCCAAAAAGCTAACCAAATGATCATTCGGGTCATCGTTTGGCAATCCCCCATACTATACTGAATTCTGGATCATCTGGATGGTACCCGTCTTAATCTCAAAACTATTTGCTTGAATAGCGGGCCTATGAATGCTCGACTGGATTTCCGTGACTAGTGGCATAGCATAATCCCTTAGCGATTTTTTTTCGCCTGCAACCATTAACTCTTGATTTTGTGATTCTTAACAAAATATTCGCAGTTTTCAGAACCTTTTCTCTATTTATTCTTCGTACGGTAGTGGTTCCTGACCTTTAGACTGCGTTTGAATACAAAACTCAAGAGTGTCTGTAAAGAAAAATTAAACAAAAAGAATACGTTTAAACTAAGCTCAAATTGATTGAAATTAATTTTGAAAAAATTATTAGTAATTTTTCCCGGTAATGGTGCCAAAAACTTGTTGTCCGATTTAGGTATTGATAATTTACACGCAAGTATACGCGATCAACAAATAATAAAGTGGTAAATAGAGTGTCGATCCCACGAGAAAAATTACTAATAATATCCAAGTACTAACTTTGTATCAATTCAATTATTTAAACAACTAACTAAAGATTGTGAAACTAATTATAAAAATTAAAAACTACATTTTTAAGCAAAGATTGATATTAGATTTAAATGCTAAGATCACAATTTCTCCCAATGTTTCATCTAAAACTCTTTACTCTCTATTCAATTAATTAATCATAGCAAATCGTCAACCAAGAATTCAGAATAATTTATGAAACATCTTCCGATGATTAAATAAAAATATCTCTTCAAATTAAATCACTATATTTCTATGTGAAATAATTAAGAATGGATTCATTAAGATCAAATTATATGTATATTCTTATCCTATACACAAATCAGGTTAATAATCCAGACGCATGTTATCATATTCAGATCAAAACTCTAGAATTCATCTTCCAATTTCATCTAAGTTATCAAATTAATTATTGGCCAAACAGTTATATCATGAAGCATAAAATATGATAAATAACTTGCATATGATCAACAGTAATCAAAACGAGAGTAAATTAATTTAAACTACACATTGGGTTCCATTGCAATCTTAATTGAAAATTTAGTTCATATCGTAATTGGAAAACATCGTCAATAAATCAAATAGCATCCTTAGATTACAAAAATTAAAGGAAAAGAGATATGAACAAAAACTGTGTAGCAGCTTTCAATCTCCACACTGCGTTTCAAATCTTTGCTCTCATTTGTGTGCTCTCCTTACGATCTTGGAAAATCTGGAAATCCCCCTTACAACAAATGATATTAAGATATATGATGTGATGATCCCATGATATCAACCTGATTGTAGACTTATAGGATTGACCTTCTTAGCTTAGTAGACTTTGCAACTCATTAGAACTCAATATGGCAAGTGTCCCAAGTCAATTAGGAAAACAACACTAGCCAACCAAGGAAATTCAGTGACCCTCGACAGCCCAGAGCACCACAGTGCCCATCAAGCAACGCCTCAGCACTCACCACTTACGTTCCTAACGTCGTAGCGCTCGTCTTCCACGCCTAGGCACTTGCCAACCACCGCGCGCGTGCGCGCGTTTTGCTATTACCTGGGCCCATGCGCGCTGCCTGCTACTATTTTGCTTGCCCATGCGCGCTGCACGTGCCTGCGCATACACGCACTTAGCTCCTGATTCCTGCCAATAGTTGCCGATACCTGCCGCACATCAAGCCACATTGTTGCACCAAGTCCACACCAATAGCCAAATTGCCGTTTACTACGACTGATAATGTCTAACTTTTCATTCTCAACACCATTCCAAGCTCGACTCCATTTCCTACACCAAAAACAAATAAAATGCATAAAAAGGAACATAAAATACCCGAAGATTCAAATTTTCATCAAGCTCAAAAGTACTCAATTCATAGGTATAAAACCCACTCATTAGCTCTACGATTCTGACTCTAAGTACTTGTTTTACGATTCGTGTTGACTTTAAGCACTCGTCTACGATGTTGACTAAGAGTACTTGCTCTACAATGCTAATTTTGAGTATTTGCTCTACGAATTATTCATCAACGTTCTCCATACAATCTTCTGATCATTCCTATAATTTGGTACAAATTAATGAACTTATACTTGATCTATGAACAATGTTAATAATTCATAATAGTAATAGGTCTCAACTTGAATCTAAGACGTATTGCATTTCCATTGAGTTAAATATTTTTTACATCATTGTACTTTAGGCCAGCTTATAAATGACTAACTATACTTTTTTTTCTTACAGTCAACTAACTTAACATTTATTTTCTAACAAAAATTTGAAATTCCATCTTGGACGTTAAATTTTTAACGACAAATTGACATGACAATCCCATGTGTCCATAAAATCCTAGATGTAAGCTTCTTTTTGACATCTAAGTTAATGTCCACCTAATAAAGACCAACCCACCACCCATTAAACCGGCCCAAACATTCCAATAATTTATATTCACTAATATAATAAATTAAACATAGTATCAAAATGCATTTCTTCATTTGAAAACCCAGAAAAAATCCTTAACTAACCCACTTGTTGGTTCCCAGAGGCACAATAAAGATCTAAAAGGGGGGTTAAATAGATCTTTAAAACTTTTTCGATTACATTAAGATCAATTATCAGATAATTAATTTGTTCAGTTAATCTAGCACAACGGAATATTGGTTTAAAATCCCCTTAAAGATTTAATGAAATCTCAATTCTAACTTTAGCACATGTGAAGATAAGTCACTCTACGAACTAGCAGTTAAATAACAGAATGTGAGGACATAAAGTAAATAACACAAGATGTTTAAGTGGTTCGGAGTACAAATAACTCTCTGTCCACTCTTCTACTTCAACAAGTAGGAAATCCACTAAGGATAGGTCACTAAGACCAGATCACTAAGCTTTCTTACAGCTGAACACTAAGGTTTCTTCGAGTCACTCAGTCTCGGTAAGGTCACTCAGACCAGGACACTTAGTCCAGTTCACTCAGAACTCTTCAAGTTACTTAGACTTGGTATAATGGTCACTAAGACCAGATTACTAAGATCTATTACAACTGAATCACTTAGATTCCTTCGAGTCACTTAGTCTCGACAATGGTCACTTAGACCAGGACAATCAGTCCAGTTCACTTAGAACTCTTCAACTCACTTAGACTTGGTATAATGGTCATTAAAACCAAGTGAATCACAAATGAATGCTGATTAGTGTGCTACTAAGCTTTGCGTTAAGCTTGATTCCTTTCTGGTACTTAGCAGCTTGAACGAGTACTCCTGAAACATGTTCTGATGATTTCAGGAATCACCTTTTCCTCGAGAAAATGCCCTAACCTAAGTAAGTAAGGCGACTTCTACATGCTTTGTTCTCTCATAGAAGACCGACTTGGAGGCTATGTGGATAGCATTCTGATTCTCATAGAACATGTCCATGGGGTTCTATGACCGAAATCCCAATTTCAGTCAGAAGAGATCCAACCCATACAAGTTCACTAGTTGTTGAGACCATTGCATTCGAGCTTGGAATATTTTGACAGAGGTTCAGCTTTTTACTTCACGATTCATAATCTATCCTTGGATTTGAATCCTCGTACACTTTTATAGACATTCAAAAATTATCCCGTTAGAGAGTTCCCATTGGTGCATTTAATGCTCTGATCCAAGATATTCTCTGATGACGACCTATAGGGTAGGTAGGCAGCTTGCTTTTTGGCCCTAGCACGTTGTTAAGATAACTACTAATGGATGTGCATCCTAATTGTTAGATATACTTTGTTTTAGATAACACATGTATTTAGCTTTCACATATCAACAACCTCGGATTGTTATCATCTGATGGTTGTTATCCTTTCATTATATCTATCACATCTTGTATTGAGTTATTATAAATACACACACCACACACATGACAATGTGTGGGAAAATATTATACCATTCTATCTTTTTAACTTGGTATCAAAGCAGGTTAAGTTTTTTTTTCTAACCATGTCTTCCGCCTCTGTCACTTCCAACCAACCCATTGAACCTAATAGTCGTCCCATTAATTCACAACCGCAAGCGATAGTTCCTCATTTCACCTAAGCTCACCACTTTCTTTCCATCAAGCTCACCTCCATAAATTACTTGTACTGGCACACCCAGTTGTTACCCCTATTACGTGGTCAGAACATGTTACGTTTCATTGACGACACACGTACTCGTCTCCTCCACGCATTATTCCCATTCCAAATCAGACCCAAACACAACCTAACCCAGCCTATACCAAATGGTATTCTCAAGATCAGATGGTCCTTAGCCTTCTCATCTCTTCTCTATCAAAGGAGGTCATTCATCTTGCAATCGATGCCACGATTTCCATTGAACTCTGGCAGACTTTGGCAATGGCCTATGCTTCAATCTTAATTTGCATATGGATCTTCATCATCTTCACTAGCATGATTCCACGATCACTGCTTACTTGCAGAAAGCAAAAGCCCTTGCAGATGCTTTAGCTGTTGTTGGGCATCCTCTTAGCACAACATATTTTAACATCTTTATTTTCAAAGGACTGAGGAATGAATATAGTGACCTCATCACAACGCATGTCACGCGTTCTGAACCGATTACATTTCCTGAACTCCATAGTCTTCTTTTATTGTATGAATTTATCCATGCCTCATCCTCTGACTCTGTGGTCCTCCCGCTTGTTAATGATCCTCATCCACCTCTGCCCCAAGCCAATATTGTCCAATGCCAATTCAATGAGCGTGACAATGGATCCTAGTCCCGCAACAACAGGTGGCGGGGTTCTAATAACCGTAGGCCCGGGCGTGGGGGCACTCATTCAACAATAATAATGATCAGCGTCTATAGTGCCAAATTTGCAATGCTCGTAATCATACTGCAATCATTTGTGTCCAGCGTTATAATCATACAACACCTATAGCTTATAATGCAGTTATGTTTCCTTCAAATACTATTGTACTTCCACAATCATGGTTTTCAGACACAGGCGCGAGTCATCATGCCACTCTAAACTTATCATCATTAAGCTGCCATGAGGAACATACTGGTAATAAAGCCTTGTTGTAAGCAGTGGAAAAGGTTTGAACAATGAGCATGTTGGCAATTCTATCATTAAAAATTTTGATGCTACTTACCATTTAAATGATATATTGCATGTTCCCACTTTAAATAAATCACTTTTATATGTTCAACGTTTTGCATCGGATAATAATGCTTATTTTGAGTTTCACCCGAATTTTTTTCTTGTGAAGGAACGCATTACGAGGAGAGAACTTCTCAAAGGACCGAGTGATCATGGCCTCTACAACCTATCCTTTCCATCTGAAATTTCGTCCATCAGTTTTTATAGTTATTAAAACGTCATCTCAACATTGGCACAATAGATTAGATCATCCCAATTAACAACTTTTGAGTCGTATAATTTCTAATAATAAGTTGCCATGTTCTTCAAAGTCTTTTATTAATTTATGTAATGTTTGTCAACTTGGCAAGCCGTCCAAATTGTCTCTTCCTTCATCAATCAATAAAAGTTCATATGTTCTTGATTTAATATATAGCAATGTTTGGGGGCCTTCACCAAATGTTTCTGTTAAAGGCCATAGGTACTATGTGATCTTTGTTGATTCATTTACGAAATATATTTGGTTCTTTACAATGGCACGAAAATTAGAAGCTTTTACCATCTTTCCTAAATTTAAATTAATGGTGGAAAAGCAGTTTGAACATAAGATTAAATCCATTCAAACTGATTGGGGGGTGAGTATCGAAAATTAAATCAATTCTTTCAGTCCCAAGGGATTTTTCATCGTTTTTCATGCCCTCACACTCATGAACAAGTAGGTATAGTTGAGTATTGCCATCGCCACATTTTTGAAATGGGGCAATCACTTATAGCTCATGCATCCATTCCATTTTCTTATTGGCACTTTGCATTTGACACCACAATTTTTCTAATTAATCGTTTTCCATCGGATATCTCTCATTCAAAGTCCCTGTTCGAATGTTTATTTAACCAAGCTCCAGATTATAAATTTTTAAAAACATTTGGATGCTTATGTTATCCATATCTCTGTCCTTATAACACTCATAAAATGGAATATAGATCAAAACCCTGTGTATTCTTATGATACAACATGTCTCACAAAGGATATAGATGTTTTGATCCTACCTTCGAGCGTTACTATATCTCACGACATGTGAGGTTCGATGAGGATAGGTTTCCTTTTGTAACTTTGTCTACTTCCTTAATGTCAAATTCCATTGATTGTATCCCTTGGTTGTCTATTTTCACGGTGTTTCCCCTGTTTTTTCCCCTCCTCGTAAGTCTAGTGATGTCTTTGTTGTTCCTATGGTGTCTCATAAACAACCTGAGCTTCCTAAACCTACCAAAAGTCCTATTCCAACCGAAACTTTGGCAGCTGGTCCCTTGTCCCCACATAACTATGACAGCCCAAAAATCCGGTCTATTTTCAAACCCGAATCCGTTGCCGTCAAGACACTACCTACTCAACATATTCCTACAATATCAGAGTAAATATTAAAATATTACAATATAATTCAACCTACTCTCAGGTACGAAGACCTTTACATAACTATCTCAAATAATATTACAACATTATTTTATAATATTACAACCCGTCAAATACTTTAACTATTCTACCTTAATAATTAGTAAATTTTATCTTCTTCTAACCATTCTGGTCTTTCCGCTGTAGCTGCAAAAATTTTATAATTTGCAAGAGTGAGCATTTAATTGCCCAGCAAGTATAAGCAGTGAATAAACAACATTCATGAATAGAATAATCTTTCTGAATACTTCAACAATTAAACAATAATTGTGAAGCAGCTCAAATAAATAGGAATTAAATTTTCCTTTACTTTTTTCATTAATAACATAGTCTTCATCACATCAACAGTTCATTTATGGAATAATTCTTCTTTAGTTTAGCACATAAGTGTTAATATTGGTCTAGCACATTCTTGGATTTAATGTTTAACAATCACATCGTTGCATGGGGTGCTACCTATATTGATAATTGCTCAATAATATTTGACTTGGCACGATCAACTATCATAATTCAAGAATTATTACAATTTAATATCACAACAATAAACATTCTGACTGGAATAGCTCACATATTGAGTTAAGCCGAATCAAATGGCAAATAACTCTCTTTTGTAAATCATTTGACATAATAAGATGAATCTCATACAGCAAATAAATTTCTATAACCAAACATAGGATTTACAATTTAACATAGCTCGGACAACTTGTACAAATATTAAAAGATTTGCATAAGTTTAAAATTCATACAACATAAACATTGTGTAAATTAAAGCTTCAATACATCATATATCATTCATGAGAATATAATTGAATGATATTAGAAACTTGCACAGTATAAAGTTTGTGTAAGTTAAGAAACTTGTCCCGGTCACTATTTTACGCAAATCAAATATCCACTGCATAACCTCATTCATCGGTTTACCTCATCCGAACTCCAACCATCCTTGTATAATCTATATATAACTCATTGGGTTATAACATGCTAACTAATCTTATTCGAGACTTAATGCATTACTAAATTAATTTATTAATCTTTATTTCATTATCTAATCTTGGATTATCATCCCACATATGGGTTAATTATGCAATCTTACTATATTTCATATTTCAATCAAGACCCCATTAATTAAAAGAATTATTCTACACTTTTTGGGTTGTCCAAAAAGTGCTATGCAACGATTACATATTTAGATTCTACACGAAAAAACAGAGCAACGTATCAAAAAATTACGTAATGCCCAAAAATTGACTCGACGAACCAAAATGGCTCGGCGTGCCAAAAACAGTATATAAACTGCCCAGGACAGCCTGCATACTGCCCACTCTTTGCAAAAATCTGGAAATTTTGGATTTCATGATTTTCATCCTAGTTTTGCGAATTTTTATCTCATTCGTTACAAATCGGATTACATCTATTTTCGGATATGTTAGACCTCATACTACGTAGTATTTTAAAAAAATATAACATTCACAAAAATAGTTTGGTAAGGCTTCGAAACAGTAGGCAGAAACAGCCTACTCTAAATAGTTTTCAGACTTGGCCAAAATTCCAGATTTTCTGCAGATTTCGAAATTGTCAGCAACTTTGTTATTTTCATAGCTACTTAGCGATTTTCTATCTCACAACTTACACATCGGATTATTTTCAAATTCGGATATGTTTGAGATGATACTACATAGTATTTTAGAAAATTATCACATGACCAAAAATAATTTTTCAAGACAGATTTTTAGAGGCTTAAAAGTCCCTTATCATCATAGATTTTTGTTTAAAACCAATTTTGGTAAAAAATCATAAAAACTCATCTTGAACTTGTTTTAAACCATCCAGTCATCTTGAGTTAACTTATAACTCTCATATACTTCTTACTTAGCATCAACTTTAACAATTCTCATGTTTTAGCCAAATTAAACCTCTTTAATGCATTTTAACAAACACATGACATGCATATCTTTAAAACTCGGATTTCATGTTAATTGAAACATGTTAACATCCAATCCATCCTTATACTTCGGAATCCATCATGATTCCACCACCAACAACAACATCCACCAACTAAACCATATTTATATAAAACTTAGAAAACAAATTAAGGCTAGGTTTTTAAGTTTTACCTCTTGTGTTCTTTCTCAAACTTGGTTAAGTCTTGCTAGATGATGATCATAGTTTGATCCCCCTTGCTCCTTCTCCCAAGCTCTCTCTTGTTCTCTCAATTTTTGAATTTGTAGAACTATTACAAGTATGTAAGGTGGGTTTATGCATTGGTTAGAGGTGAGAGTATGGAGAGAAATATGATTTTCTTCTCTTCTCCTTTTCCTTCTCTTCTCTTTTTCTCTCTCTTTTCATTTTCTGAACATTGGCTACGGGAAGGGAGTGAGGAAATGAGAAATGGGAAATGGGAAATGGGAGTGGGGTTTTACCATTATTTTCTTTTACTTTCCCTTTTTGTCTTTTTCTTTTCTTTTCATCTTTTACCCCTCTTTCATGCTCCACTAGAAGTCTTTAATCCATATTAGGTGATGAGTCATTTGGGAGTATTAGGGGTTGCTGAAACATCTCCCTATAATACCTGAAATGCTCCCTCCATTGTCTTTCTTTTTTTCCTTTACTTTTTGTTTCCCTTTTTCCTTTATTTATTCATTCTTTGAATTTATTCATTCCATGTGACTTCATTACTCCCACAATTTTCAGCATTCCTAGCCGCCACCCACATGGGCAATGCTTCTAGAAATTTAAATCCACTTATATCATTAACTCATTTATCCGATTAGTTGTTCATTTGACCATTTTGGACCCTAAAAATCAACTTTTTCGTACTTACAGTCGATTCTACTAATTTTCACGTTCTCAACGCCATGGACATATCAATTTCATCAAATTCATCTCCGAACTCATATTCGAATTTTCATTTCTTTTATACAATTGTTTACTTTCTTAGTTAGTAAACTAAATAATTAGCTTAAACTAACTATTAAATTACATCTCATCACTTTAATTGTTAATAAAGATGTAATACACATATATTCATTCACTCATCTCATACCCAAATAATATCTATAAAAACTTCATTTTAGACAATTATACGCTTCGTTAGTTAGTTCATACTAATTAAATTAATTAGTTTTGACTAACTATTAATTCACATTCTTTTGGCATAATAGTAAATATTATACCATTATTCATATTACATTTAATTATTGTAATATAAATATAACTATCATCATTAACTAAATAAGTTTCTTTATTCAATTAATTAAAACAAATATTTTAACCCACTAATTTTCAAATAGTGAATTAACTCGTATATGAAATTTAGTTCATAATAATTCTATCGTTGTCCAAGGCTCAATATTCAAATTATATTATTTCATAATGTAATTTCAATTTAATCTCAATCAATTAATATTAATTAATTAATTTCATCCACTTTCTTTAATGATTTAATTAAATATTAAATCTCTTTTTTCCAATATATGTATATATTTCACATCTATATATACACATTTAGTCTATTACACAAAATCATATACTTCACATTATATGAAACACATATATACATATGTCCAAATCTACTTCATCCCTTAATAAGAATTTTATTTATTAAATTCTTATTTTAAATTTTTGAAATATCTGGGATATTACAATAACACTACTTTTCCCTCTTACGTACCAGTACCACTCCAACCTTCGGCAAACTCTATTCGACGAATTCCCTTATGCGTCGACTTAGGATGCTTACCTCGTGCCCCCGCTGTTTCCCGATCCTCTACAAATAAACATAAGTCGACTCATTCTTGGACACCTCATACCATGATCACTAAGTCGAAGGACAAAGCTTTAATTCCCCCGTCTGTATCCCATACACATGTAATTAATCCTCTTGAAATTGAGCCGACTTGTTGCCAATAAGCACTCTATTTGGTGCCAAGCCATGGCCTCTGAATTTGATTCCCTTTTGTCTAACAATACATGGACTTCTGTTCCTCGCAAGCCTCATATAAATATTGTTGGGTGTAAATGGGTATTCAAAATCAAGTGCAACTATGAAGAAAAAATCAATCGTTATAAAGCACAACTTATTGCGAAAGGCTTTTATCAAGAGCATGGATTGGATTACAAAGAGACATTTAGTCCCGTAATAAAACTGGCTATGGTACGCACTGTTCTCTCACTTGTTATACAACATTCTTGGCTTTCACGTCAATTGGATGTTAACAATGCGTTCTTAAATGGTCATTTATCTGAGGAAGTATTTATGCAACAACCGCCTGGTTTTGAGGACATTAATAATCCTACGTATGTCTGTAAGCTTAACCGTTCTCTTTATGGCCTCAAGCAGGCCCCTCGTGCATGGCATCAACGTTTATCTAAATTTTTACAGCATTTGGGATTTAAAGTATCTCACAGTGATACATCTTTGTTTATTTATATCAATGGCTCACTAAAAATATATATGTTAGTGTATGTGGATGATAGAATTCTTACAGGAAACAACTCTTTCTTAGTTGATGACTTGATTATGGTATTGAACAAAGAATTTGCCTTGAAAGATTTGGGGTCTCTGAATTTTTTTTTGGGTGTGTAAGTGATCTGAACTACTAATGGTATTTTTCTATCTCAAGCTCGCTATGTTACTAATCTTATTCGTCGATTCGGCATGAAACATGCAAGGCTGTTTCCACCCATATTGTCGTCTCTTAATCAACTATTGTACCCCCCGATAATTTTTTTAATGATGCTACAAAATTTTGGTAGGCAGTTGGGGCATTACAATATGTCACTTTGACGCGTCCAGATATTGTTTATGCGGTTAATCGCGTGGGTCAGTTCATGCACTCTCCGAATCTGTCTTATTAGCAAGATGTGAAACGTATATTTCGTTATCTTCATGCAACTTCTGCATATGGAATCTCCATTATGAAAGGTATTGGTTCTCCTCATATGCAAGCATTCTCGGATTCTGATTGGGCTGGCTCCATTACCGATTGCAAATCGACGGGTGGATATGCCATATTTTTTGGAAACAATCTTATCTCATGATCTTCTAAGAAACAGAAAACTGTAGCTCATTCCTCAACCAGAGCTGAATATAAAGTCTCTTGCGGATACAACGGTCGAGATCCCCTGGCTCCAATCTCTATTTTGTGAACTTGGTATATTTATAAAAACACCACCTACGTTGTGGTGTGACAATATTGGGGCAACATACTTGGCAGTTAATCCGGTGTTTCATGCTAGGACGAAACATGTGGAAATTGATTTCCATTTTGTTCGTGATAAAATTGCCAGAGGTGATCTTGTTGTCAAGTTTAATTCTACGAAAGATCAATTAGTTGACCTATTTACAAAGCCTCTATTAACCGCTCATTTTCAATTCATAAGGGACAAGCTCACTGTGGTAAAACCCCCATTAGCTTGAGGGGAGATGTTAAGATAACTACTAATGGATGTGTATCCCAATTGTTAGATATACTTTGTTTTAGATAACTCATGTATTTAGCTTTCACATATCAACAACCTCAGTTTGTTATCATCTGATGGTTGTTATCCTTTCATTGTATCTATCACATCTTGTATTGAGTTATTATAAATACACACACCACACACATGACAATGTGTGGGAAAATATTATACCATTCTCTCTCTTTAACTCACGTCCCATCAATTTATGGCCTTACCTACCTCTTGTGAGAGGTGACAGATCTCTAACATGGCGGTTTAGACATACCACTATCTGATCTTTCTCATTTAAATTTGAAGATAGTGAGAAACGGTCTTGAAATCTTTGCTCTGCATTTGTCAGTCTTATGATAGTTCTGACATTCTCTTCAAGCTTGACTGATCGTAGAGTTTGGTGAAGAACGTAGAGTTTTGACTTAGGTTACTCTACATTCTAAACCCTACGAAGTCATTCTACGAAATGGAGAAGTGTTCTACGATCTACTCTACGAATAGCTATCTACGATGCTGGAGCAGACTCTACGAACTTAATCTCTTCTACACTGCGATCTCAGCTTTGGCATTACGACTCCGAAGGTAGCTCTACAATTCTAATAGTAGACTCTGCGATTCCGATTTTAACTCTAAGATAACCTTGCAATTCTACGATCATTCTACTGATGCTCTACAAACACATAGAGTACTCTGTTAACAACTTTTACACTACGAACAAGCAGAATTACTCTATGATCGTTTTCACAATACAATCTTTGTTTAGCTCTTGATTCTCTACTCATTCTACGGATTGATCTTTTCTTTACGACTTAGAGTGAACTTTAAGACAAATGAAAGAGCTTTGCGATCGAATCTCTGATGCACTACAAAAATGAATTAACTCTGCGACCTAGGAGAAACTATGAACTGGACAAAGTAACTATATGAACGATTTAGACCTATTAGCTATACATCAGATCAACTCAATAAGATCAACCTAACACATTTGATCTTTCTATTCGAAATCCTTGTACATCACATTATCATGAAGGGTTTTACAAAACTTACTGGTACAAATATACATTAATCATATGCATCATCAAATCAAATATGCAGACTAACACCACTGTTCGTCATCTTCTTCTCCCAAAACAAAATATCATCAAACAAAATCATTTATATACATTAAATTTTCAAAAAAAAAACCAACAAAATAATTAAAGAATATGTGGTTGTGAATCAAAGAAGTATATATCTGACCATTGTCAGTGAGCTTTAGATCTACAACGTTGTTGCCGGTGAGCTTCTGATCTGACCCAACGAACTGTAGCTGGTGACACCAAGATCTACGAATTTTAGGCTAACTATGAACTGGGTTTATACATTCCAATAGTGCAAATCAAATTCGCTCACTCAAGAATTCATTTCCGCTTGAGCTTTCAAGTTTTTTTTCCAACTTTTGTTGTCTCACAGAGGCGAAGCAAAAACCAAGGAGGCAGATTCCATTGTAATGGAGCTTTCAAGTTTTGCTATTGTTATTTTGTTTATTTATTTTGTTTTTGTTATTTATTATTTATAACTACTCTAAGAAAATACATATATTTTTTCTTATAAAGTCACTAAGCAATTATAAATATGTACATATATAAATTAAATTACTGAGAATTTATTTTGAAAAGATTTTTGATTTTAGCATATTTATAATTTTTATGTATTATAATTTCCTTAAATATATTTCTTAATAATTATAGAAAACTCATTTAATATTAATTACAAAAATAATTAAATATATATATTTTATTTATTTTCTTTTTTTTTTGCTAACTTTTCTAATTTATATTTTATTTTTTAAAAGAATTTTTTTCATTTTCTCTATAAATTTTCAATTCTACTTGAGCATGGTTACATCATACATGAAAGTTTCATGTCAACTTTCTTTCTCTTATGTGTAATTACATATGTCAAACCGTGTAAAGTCAACATGATCTAACATATTTTATAATGTTTTACAAAAAAATAAAAGTTGAGTTAGTTGATTGTAACAAAAAAAATATAGTTAGTCATTTGTAAGTTGACTTACACTATAGTGAAGTAAAAAACATTTAACCCCTTTCTATTGACAAAAACACCTATTTAGTCATCGTACTCTTATTTTAGTTTCAATTTAATCTTTATACAATTTTTTTTGTATAATTATTCGTGTATAATTTTGTAAGACCAATATAATCCCTAATAAATGTGAGAGATAATGACGTAGAAAAAAAAATTTCATGTGGCCAAATATCTCTAGATCTACGTGAAAAATAAGAGGCAAATGCGTTTTTTACTTTTTCCTTCCTATTTCCTTCTCGTTTCCTATTTTCTTTTTTCTTTAATATGAATAAATAAAACTAAAATAATAAATAAAAATATGACTTTACCATGTATAATACGTTGACTTTATATTTGACTGTATAAGACCAATTTTTATTGAAATTTTTATAGAAATAAGACAAAAAAGTAATAATACAAACATAAATAAATAAAACATTAAATCATAAACATTATTTATCCTCTTTTTTTCCTAATTAATTCTATCTCCTTCCGGGTAGGGAAAAAAAAACCCACAAACCCTACTGTTCATCTTCCTCACCAAAATTGAAACATCATCTCAACCCATGAAAACATTATCCAAACAAAGACAATCAACAAAACAAACTCTAATCCTAAACACTCCTAGATCGCAACAAAGGCTACAACCCCACCCCCTTATCTGTAATCTCAACCATCATATCTCATTGCTTGCAATCTCAATGATCTTGATCGGAAGGGCCCTAATATCGTCTTTGGTGGTGTTGTCAATATCATCTTCAAAATTGAAAAAGGCCCTAAATTTTCAGTTGGGGTTTCTGAAAGATTGCAAATTTTCTTAGGAAACCTTAACCAAGAGATGCGTGTACAAGTAATATCCAATCCTCCTTCTCTTTCTTCGAACGCCGATGAAGCACATGGTCTTCAATCTACCTTTTTAGCCACAACGATGCCATGTCTTTTTGGGTCTGAAAATTTTGCTTCATGTATTTGTTCAAAAAACGAGGTGGGTATGTGATTTGGGAATTTTTTATTTTTTTTATTTTTTTCCAAACATTTGTTCCAAAACTAATTGGCTGCCCGGCGGTGTTTGATGGCAGTTGACGACGGGAAGAGTAAGAGAGAGAAAGAGGAGAGAGAGTATAAAGATTGCATGATGGGTAGTGGTGGTGGTGATTGGAAGGCTGAGATTTTTCTTGTGGTTAACAACCATGATTTAGGATTTGGGTTTTGTTGGTTTTTTTTTATTGAGTTTGAGAAGAAACGCCGGCGACAGCGTGGTTGTTGGTGGGGGAAGAGTGTGGGCTTTTTCTATATTGCAGAAAAATAGAAAAAAAATGGAAAAATAAACGAAAACAAGCAAAAACAAAAAAACAAATATGGATTTTTTAGAGTTATATTGGTTGGAAAGGAGAAGGGAATAAAAAAGAAAATGTTTAATGACATAATGATCCTTCATTTGCCACGTTGTTAGCCGAGAAATAAAACATGGCTTTTTTTTATTTATTCCACGTCATTATCTCTCATTCATGTCAAGGAATCCACATTGGCCACTTATAAAATTTTACACAGACAATCATAAAAAATAAAAATAAAAAAATCTACAAAGATTAAATTAAAATTAAAATAAGAGTACAAAGCCTTAACAGGTCTTTTTGCCCATTTTCATCAAACTTTTACAACTCAATAATTGAAATAGCCCATGAACACAAATTTTTTGTTATTAACTGGGCAAAGCATAAACATATCATAATCAAATGTACAATATCATCAAATTTCAGATCACCATAAATACTAGCAAAAACTTCAAATTGATGTGAATTTATTTAATTTTAATTGATATAATCATTATAATTGTATAGTATATAACACAAATAATTAATAACAAAATTTATTTCGTTTTAAATTTTTATGAGTCTAAACAATTTTAAAGTTTAATATATTTTCGTTTGATTTCAAAAGTTATATTGTATCTCTAATTTTAGAACCAATATAGTACATTGGTATGAATTCAGTGAATCAACCACTTTCTAGAAATTATTATTTATTTTTTAAAAAAAAAAATCAATAGAGAATATACTAAAACAACTAATAAGTCCAGATCCAAAAAAACAAGCCGTATTCAAATCAGAAGGAACTTTTTCCTTTTTTGTTGTTTAGAAGCCAAATGGTCAACTATGTAGGTGATAAATCAAAACAACCCTAACCATAACTCCTTGGAGCTACTACATTAGCAACCAAAACTTCAAGCTTCTGATTAATTAATTGTAGGATCCATTTAAAAATATGTTAATCAAAATTCTCACAAATGTCAATTGTATTTGTGTAGCTGAACAAATGCACTGTCCAACTAACTAAACCCCAACAACAAACCCCTCTCCCCACTGATTAAGTTAGACCTGACCTGACCTGACCCACTTGCGACTTATACTGTTTCCGTCCAACAAGAAATGTCTAAATTGTACTCCACAATTTAAAAAGTTATTTTATTCTCAAAATATTTGAGACGGGTCAACTTTTTATAAGTAAAAAGAAACAATCACCATGTACTACTTGAGGTCTATTTTGGATAAAATTAAATTTACTATAACTCTTATATGCTCCGATCAAGTTATTATATAAGACGATAAATTTATGTTGATATTAAATATTGATATAAAAAATAAAAAATAAAAAAAATAAAAAACTTGTGTTTAACTTCTATTTTATCGTGTACGTAAATATTTTCCAATCTGATTTTTGTAATTTGTATAAAAGATGTATTTTAAGACAATTTTAATGGGACGGATAGAGTATTATTCTACCATGTAATATCAACCACTTCTTCGACCCTTAAATAGGTGCCCATTAGTCCATTACTTTCCCTCCTTTCAACAATCCCAGATTTTCTCTCTCTACAATTTTCTCTCACTAGTTCTCTCACAGACCGAATGAGATTGTGCTGACCCGACTTGGGTTTTGGTCGGGTTAATTTTCTTCTGTGTTTTAGCCGTTGAGCTGTTGAATTGCTGAAGACAGAAATGTTTGAGGAGGAAATGAATGAACATGGAGCTGCCGGTGCCGGGTCAAGTGGTGACTCTGTTTTCAGCGGGTTCGGGTCGTGCGGGTCGTCTTCTTCGGATCTCAACACGCCGGCCGTGTCGGAGATGGACTCAACGGAGAGCGACGAGGACGATTTTATTGCTGAGTTGACTCGTCAAATGGCTGAAAACATGCTTCAAGAAGATGATGACAAAGCATCGCCTCCAAACTCCTCTGTTTCTGAAAACACAGAGGTACATATTTGGCTGAATTCTTTTTAATTCTATGTACCTTTGTCGTGCTTTTTGGTACTGTACATTTATTAGAATTCCTGACAGTTCCTCTTGAACACTTTATTTGCACAATTTTATATAAACTAGCTGTATTTTAGTTTTATGTTTATGGATTAAGAAAATTATTTAATATTATTATTTAATAATTAAAATTTGCGTAAAATTATATTATTTATTTTTATGGAAAGTTGAAAAATTATTAATACAAAGCGAGAATTTGTTAGGATATTAAGGGAAGTTAGGGTTGATATAAAAAAATAAATAATTTATTCTCTTAAAAAGTTGTAAACGACAAATAAATTAAAACAATTTTTTTTAAAAAAAATCTATTATTATGAAATGAAGATAATTAATAGTTTTATTACGGTAACATTCAGTATATAAATATTATACAGTTGTAATATTTTAATTATCTGTCTACACATATACAATTTATTCCAATAAAATTATTTAATGAAGTGTTCAAAACGAATTGTTTGTATGTGTCAGCTTGTACTAATTATTGCTATCTTGTACTTCCATGGTCAGAAACTTTTGAGCAGCGGCGGATCCAGAAATATTTGTTCTGAAATACCTACGTCAGTCCTTCAGAATCCTACCACTCAAATTTACTCTAACCAAGTTGGTTTTGCTGATCAAGTAAGGATTAATTGAGTATAATCTACTTCAACTCCAAGTTTTGTAACTAAAATTTACCTCAAATTTTAATTAATTTTTTTAATTCAAAATAAAACTTGGAGTTGAGTTGTTAAACAGAGCTTTAATCAAATTTAGCTCCGTTTAATATCTATAATATTTGTTTTTTTATCTTTAATTTATAGAATTATCACCATAAGAAGAAAACCCATCATCACCAACCGCAAAACAGAGGGTATAGCCATGGGAGAAGGGCAGGTTTTCTGAGTGCATTACAAGCCGGGCCGGGTATGAGAGTTGTATTTCTTGGAGGGTCCGGATCAAGAAGTGCGTCATCAGGGACTGGAGTTTTCTTGCCAAATGCAACTAATAATCCACCAGAATATCAGACCCGTAAGAAACCAGGTACTCCACCATTAAATTGGATCATGAGTCGGTTCAAAATAGACCGTATATTTAGTTAGTTTATAAATGGGAATCAATATTTTTATAAATAAAATTTTATATTTTACGAGTTCTCTTGACAGAGGGTTCTCTCAAGAGTGACATTGTGAAATTATTATTTTTTTTTGTGAATGAGTAAAGTATATATATATTAAAAAATATTGTTAGTGATCTCATAAAATTATATAAAATGATGAATATTTTTATTTTTTATATTAATAAATTTTATTAAATAATATATTTGTTTTTAATTTTATATATTTTATCTTATTTTCTATAAAAAAAATTATACCTTTAATTATTTAAAATACAAATATGCTACATTAAACGTAACTTATTTTTATAAATCGTTGGAATGAAATGAACTGGAATCCGGATCCTATAAATATCAACTTTCTGACATAAAATGACGTATTGGGGCTTGTTTGGTACGTTTAATTAAATAGATTCTAATTTGGATTCTTTGACTTGGAATCTAATTTGTATAAAAATTGTAGTAATAATATGGAGTACTTATCTTGTTTGGACGTGGCTTGTGACCCATCTACATCTAGATTAATTATTATCCGCCCCAGACCCCGGTCAGGTGCTTTTCATCCCTATATTTGGGGCTGTAACGTGCTGCACTACACAACCATAGGAATCTTATCGTGGGGTCCACCCATTTGCTTGACAATAATGGAGAAGAAATATAGTTACTTTATTACTCACCCTGTCTTTAAAAAGTACGATATATTAAATAAATAAATAAATTTAAATTTATTTTTTTATAATTTTGTAAGATTATATAATATGATAAATATTTTTATTTTTTATATTAATGGATTCTATTAACTGATTTAGTTATTTTTTATTTTATATACTTTATTTTATTATTTTGAAGGCGAAAAAAACTTGTACATTTAATTATTTAATTATCTTTTAGGGATGAAGAGAATAATTTATTTTGGTGAAAATAGTCACTGCTGCATGCTACAGCACCCAAATATTCCCTATGTCCTGAATAAGACCAGCATAGATACAATTATTTTTATTTTTACCAAAATGAAATAAAATATATAAAATAAAAATTAATTATGTCATTTAGTAGGGTCTATTAATATAAAAAAATAAAATTATTCATCACGAATCTTGTAAGACCATTAAAGATAAATTTATAATTTTATTTACTCTATTTTCTCTACTTTTATTTTTCTTAATATGTGTGAAATTTATATTTTGTTCATTTTTTTGGAGACACAGTGAGTATTAGATAATATCTCTGTTCTAAATTATTAAATTAATTTGACTTTTTAAAAATTAATTTTTAATAAAACTTAAAATTAACATAAATTTATTTAGTTTATATTTTTATAAATATTATAAATTAATTAAAAAGTATTATTAATTATAAAAAATTATTATTTTTAAACTTATATGAATATAAATTAAAAAAATATTTCAATTTGATTTTCAAAAAATCAATAACAATCTTGTAACACGGAACGGAGGAACTATGATTATAATGGTCTTTCTTTCTATCTCTCACACTACTTTTTTTTCTTCTTATTTTTTTTTCCGTATTTGATTATTGCATGATATGAGAGGTAAACTTACGATGAAGACCTTTTCCATAATATAAATGGAAATTGATAAATTTCAAAGTTGGAAATGTCAATCCAAGTCAACTGTAGTCTGTACGTACATGTAATATATATAGAATAACTCTACGATGCATGCATTGTCTGGTACTCATTTCGTCCCAAAAGGTAATTAATGTATAATTTTTTTTATTTTTTAAAAAATAAATAAAATGAAGGGTAATTAAATTATTTAGTAGGGTCCATTAATTTGTATAAAAAAATAAAAATATTCATCACTTTATATAATCTTGTAGAGTATATTTCTTTTATACAACTGTGTGCTTCACAAAGACTCTTTATTTTTACTTTTTATAAATATTAGGAACTCAAATTTTCCCTTTAGCTTAATATTAATTAATTATTTTCTGTTTGTTTGGACTTTTTATTTTTTATTTTTTTTTATCAGTGTGCTCCACAGTTCTTATACCAGAAAGAGTTTTACAGACTCTAAAGCTACATTTTGAGAAGAGAGATGCTATTACGCATTCAAATGGTGGACTGCATGCACAACGAAATCAACGGTTGCAGCCGCACAAATTGCCGGAGACAATTAGGAATAGCGAGGAGTTGCAACTTCCTCAAGAATGGACTTATTGATTATCCAAACAATGCCTTAGTGAAGCGGAAGAAATTGTTGAAGAATATTTTAAAGAATAAAAGACAAAATGAAAGAAGGGGAATTCTTTGTCAAATAATGAAGGAATCTTATGGATGTAGAAGTAGAAATGAAATAATCAACATATAGTTGATAATGATGTGGCCATTTAATTAAATTATCTTTATTTCTTTGTAAAGAAAGAATCAAAATTAGGTAATGAAATGAATAATGGTTGTATATGTAATTCTTGGTTAAGTAGTTATGGGGTTTATTGGATGTAAATGTATAAGTAACTCATCTACCATCTAATATGAAGGGTCAATTATTTATTTATTTTGGTACAGTTAGTCCTTCACAATACATTATATTATTAGGAGAATACTATTTTCACATATATTTTTGATATTTTTACATGATTCTCTCACATGAAGGTGTGACCCACTTTATACTCATGTGAGAGAGGAACGTGTGAAAATATCAAAAACACATGTGAAAATATCAGTTCTTTATTATTATTATGGGAAATGAATAGTAGAATTTATACTCATGTCCAAAGGCATGGGTGGTTGACCAGCACACCGTTGAACCAACGTTTAATGAAATTAATGAATATGATTTTTCTTTAATGAATATGATTTCGCTTTCATCCCGTATAAAAGGAGGTTGAAAGAAAAAATAAGGTTGAAATTTTTATTTGAATTTGAAATGGTGGCATGTCATTCTATTAAATCTTTTATTGAATTCTTTTGTTGATGTAACATAACATATCAAGGTGCGATATTAAAATTTGTAATTTTTTTAATAATTTTTTTTAAGTATTGAATTTCAAATACTATATTTTATTGTTGAATATTTATACTAAAGCACTATTATATGTTGAAATTTGGAAAACCAATACGAACTTTAAAACATGACAAAGTCAACCTATACATTTTACAATTTTCTTGTCTGTTGAAATTAGTAGCCTATACATTGCATATTAAAAGTTTATGCAAAGATGTGTTCTGGGAGTATTTAACTATTTTAATTTTCATTTGTGCATTGGTAATTAGAAAAAAGATATAAAAGCGTGCTACAAAATGACGTGTATATTTTTTATATTTATACATATTACATATGTTTTTTTAAACTTGTACTCCTTTTGTCTTTAAAAAAATGAACAAAATATAATTTGCACACGTTAAGAAAAATAAAAGTAAAAAAAGAGAGTAAAAAAATTCTAAAGTTATCCTTACACTATGTTTTCTGAGTTTTGGATGGAGAATAAAAGAATAGAAAACTTAATTAGAACAGAAAAGAAAAAAAATAGAAAACTTAAAAGTTTTCCTTTGTGTTGTTTCTGAGTTCTTAAAAAAAAGAATACTTTTTTTCTTGTGTTTTTGAGTTTTAATAAAAAGAAAAGAAAAAATTACTTTTACAATTTTACCCTCCTATTACGTGTGACATGTTAATTATAATTATAACTACTAAACTATGAATTATCCAACAATTGGACATGAAACAACAATTCAGAGAAACATTGTGATGTACAAGAATTAAAGTCGTCAAGTTTTTTGTTCATTTTTTTTTCTTTTCATTCATTAAAAAACTCAATAACATAAGAATTAGATGGAAGTTTTTCGTCTATTATTTTTGTTTTATGTCCATTTTAAAACTCAGAATGTTAGTGATTCTATAAGATTATATAAAACAATGAGTATTTTTATTTAGTCATTATTGTGGAGACGGAAAGAGTAATTTTTTTTTTAATATACAATTATATGATATGTATAATATCGAGAAATGGGACTACGTGAGGATCCAAAATCCCGACAAAACAAGGATTGTAATTATTTTTAAAACTTGATACTTTTTTGGGGTAGGGACGGGAATACAAAATTTGATGGGTCTCATCCCGCACTATTGCCATCCGTAGTTCTTTTGGTTGTATATATTCTTAATTAAAAATATTTCCTTATCGCTTTTCTAGGGTTTTATTTTATTTTAATTTATTTATTTATTTATTGTATCAATAATGTACATGCAAGCTGAAACCATATGGATATGGCAGACCTTTTTTAAGAAAATGAAAGCCTACCTAAAAAAGGATAAGATTTGAATGATTAATGCGTGCAACAGATCCTTCAAAACAAAAGAATTAAAGAAAGGAGTTCTCAAAAAGGATTAAACAGAGTGATAGAGCAATAATACGATGTTAAGTAAAGAATTGTTATAAAAACAAAATACTCTATCCGGTCCAAATTAATTGCTCAGTTTTGACTTTTTAAAGTCAAGTTAACCATTTTAAAAACTAATCTTTTTACTATTTTTGCTAAAATATAGGTAAAGAGATTATAACCAAAAGAAAGTATATACAATTTATTACTAACCCCAATTTTTATAATTTTAAAAATATATTTATATATGCTTAATTATTAATTCTAAAAATAGTCAATTAATCACTAGACTCATGTATGATAAATCGTCTACTAATTAAATTTTGATACATTATTTTATAAATTAATTTTTGTAAGAATTTTTTGTAAGTGCAAGATGACTCGCGGTGAGAGTCATGAGACTAGACTATCTAATTTTAAATACGAAATGGCTTACAAGTGGGGAAAGGCATTTTTCAGCCACTATTCAACTTGAACAAGTTGAGGTCATTTGATAAGTGTGTAGAAAATTGTGTCAACTAAAGAATGTACCCGAATCCAATTAATTTATCACAGGTTCAAACTTAGCTCAGACAAAGATATTCATGACATTTTGAAATGAGAGTTGATCCATAAAAAAAATATACGGTGATTATAGTGTTTAACTGATTGGTCACTAAATCTTGCATCGTTTATTATAAGATTTAATGATTATAATTTAAAAATAAAATAAAATAAGATTTTTTGTCAATAATATGTTATCGTAAGATAATATTGCAGAAGGAAAAAAATATTATTTTTTAACTAACACTAAGACAACTTCCTCTCCACAACATAGCTGATATAGTTAAATTATTTTGCAACACAATATCGCGAAAGGTCTTACTTGTTTCAAGTCGTGATTGTCTAATCTTGCAATAGACATTGAAAAATTTGATAGTTAGTTAAGCCATATAACTGTCATTTATTATGGATTAGCCCCCTTTTAAAATAAAAGTTAAAGAAATTGTATATAAAGAAAATAAAGATGAAAATTTGTACATTGAAATATTAGCAAAATACACCCAATGCCAAGAAATAGACAAAAGCAACTAGAATATATATATATATATATATATATATATATATAATGCTTTGATTTAATTTATAATACCTCCCCAAATGAGAGGTTCATTTACAAATAGGCTGAGAGGTGAAAAGATGAATTGTTCGATGCGAAAGAGTTCGAGCAGTAAAGCGCAGAAAGGAAAAGAAAGAGACAAAAATAGGAAAGAACTATACCAAACCATAAGAGAGGCACTCAAGGCTGGCAGGCGAATGGAATAGGGTAATTTTCAATCAAATAATTCTAGGTGACAAGACTGGCAGGCGAATAGAATAGGACAATTTTCAATCAAATAATTCTAGGCGACAATACAAATATTTTCTACGTTACCGAGAGCAAATATTGTTGAGTTGTACAATAAAACCCTGAAACACTTTGTATAGATAATATCAATCATTTTTGTTTAGTTATCTAATATTATTTTTTAAAAAAATAATTGAAAAAACAATATACTAGTATTAAGGTACAAGAAGAAAAGGTGCTCTAGAATTTTTTTTGGGGGATAAATTAAGAAAGAACAGAGGACTTATGATACACATGAGACATATGAACTTTAAAATTGAGTGAGCAAATAATCAAAAGGCTAAAGAAAATTTGGTTGTTGATATCATTTGATCAAAAAACCAAAGAGATTGTGGAGTAAATTGGTGTCAAGGTTTATGGACAATCGGGGAAGTTATGGGTTGATCGAATTATAATTGATCATGAGATACTTCTTTACATAGTTGTTTGAAAACGTTGAAATTATTGATTTTGTTATTCTCAATAATTTTTTTGTTATTCTCGATAATTTTTTTGTCATGCAGGTAAACTAGAAGATATTAGTATTTTCTTATTTGTTTTCAGCATTATCTTTTGAGAAGAAAATCATGTAGTTTTGATACCGCATATATTGAAGATTCGTTTTTGTTTAGCTTTAAAATTTTAGGACAAATTTTTTCTAAGATTGAGGGATTGATACGGTGGAAAATAATGAGAAAAATTCGAATTTCCATATATTTTAATATTTATGAAACTTTAATTTATTTAATGTATTTTTATTTATTATTTAGAAAAATTCAGTAAATTAATTTTTATTTAGCCCATTTATGATTTGAGCTTTAATTTTGATAATTTTATTTATTTTAGGATTTACTTATTTTTCTTTTCCAATTAGTCATAAAAAAGTAGTTTAGTATTATAAATATGTTTTCTGGGGTTTATTTACTTAAAAACGTTTTCATTAATTGATATTATTATCTTGGTTCTTTTTGTGAGTTTTTTTTTGTGTGAATTCAAGGATTTATCTTCTGATTTTGTTGGTGCATTAAACTTTCAAATCATATTTATGTTAAAGTGTTACAATCTAACCACTACTCCGCTGCGTCAACCCCAACAAAGTATTAAAAATCTAAGAATTTTTGTGTAGACATGTGGTTGGTCAAAATAACCTAAAAGTATTTGGAATAGCTTAAATTTAAGTCTTAATTTGGGCTCGATTTAAGCTTTCTCATTATTACAGAGAGCCCAATGGTACTCTTAACGAAGTGAATTTGATGTTTGATCCAGCTCGAGTTGGGCGGTCTATTTACTTGGTTTGATGTTTGTGCTTTGTTATCTTATCATTACATCATAATATTTTGAAGGAAAAAAATAAAAAATAAAACTAATATCTCCTTTTCATTATATAAGTCGTTTTAAAATAATTTTTTTTCTCCATAATATAAGAAGTTTTACATATATATAAGAGAAAAAACTAATCATTTCTTATTTCGCCCCTAAAAAATAGAGTAATTGAGAGAGTTCCAGGAAGAATAATTAATTATTACCAACATTAATTACCTAATATTAAAATTAATGAAATTTCTTAATAGATGTGATTATGACTTAAACGACTTATATTAACAGAGGCGGAACCAGGGGGGGTCGAGGGGGGGCAGATGACCCCCCTAGGTTGGAATCTCCGGCAACCTTGGTCGTCAGCGGCGGAACCAAGAGGAGGCGAAGGGGGCATATGACCCTGGTATATCACTCAATGAATCGCCGGCGGCATGCTGCCGGAGGAAGAAGCAGTAGAATAAGAAAAAAGGGAGTTGGGTGAATAAGAGAGAGAAGAAGAATTCCGCAGATCCAACACTTGAATCAACCTCATAAGAAGAAGAAGAAGAAAAAGGAGAGACTGTATCATTAAGCCCTTGCTCATCCATTACACTACGGTTGCCTTGTTCATCAAATGAACTAAAACCAATTTTAATTTCCAGTAGTACTAAAATAGCATGCAGTTGGGTACCACAAAAAGACAGATACACAGAAGGTATAAAATGAAGAGTTTGGTCTCTCTCATTTCTTGCTGCTGTCCCCACCGAGCTCTATAAATGGAAACCCGACACCGTATCCCATAAAAGCTCTAAAGCGCGTGTATGAAGCCACCAAATAAATTTCAATTTATACCTGTGCAATGCATATAAATACCAAAATGATATTTTTAAATAAAAAAATATTTTTATATAATTTTTGTCACATGAATAATAAGTTAATATTGTATTTATGCGAGAAAACATTATATTGACCCAGCTGATTGAAATAAGAAGAAATATAATTTTTACATTGGTATATAAATTGATCGAGTTGGCTTTAATTTTACCAAACTATTGAACGAGTATTTGACTAAAGGAATTTTGACCCCCCTCAAAATTGGTTCTGGTTCCGCCACTGCTTATATAATGGAAATGAGAGAGTATCTTACTCTAAATCTAAATCTTACAACTAAGTTATCTAAATCTATCTTTTTCAAACCTGTTTCTTATCTCAAGTTGTAGCCTCATCCGTTAACAACTTAATTTGAGGGAAGTTGTGCCTTAAAAAATATAATGCAAGCACAAGACAAATATTGCGAGAGTTCTATCTTTATATGTGGACAGAGTATTGTTATATATGAGACAAATTTATCAACTATAGTAAAAATCAAGGTATCTGGATATATAAATAAGAAAGAATTAATAGACTTTCGTCATAAAATTTGTCAAGATATATATCATTTCCCATTTGAACATTAATGATAATCGGAACAAAATTTCAAGATACCATTATGCATGATACCTTGAACCAAATGAAGATATGTAATGTATTTATTACTTTGTAGTATTCCCACAAATAGATAGCATGGTATTAGTTGTGCTGATGTCTGCATAATTGACTGATTTTGTTTGTTAGTTTATGACTTTATGGTAACATTAATTTAACTCTTGTTATCCTCGACCATATTCCAGCTAATCTATTGACTGATATCCCAAAGAAAATAAAAGTTGACACTCTTTTTGTCAAGATTGCAATCTAAATTGTTATTGGTAAAACTTGACCCGACTTTAATATAGTGGTGAGTGTAAAATTACCCAAAGATGCGTGGACTTGTTCATATGTAGTGGAGGGTCGGTAGATCCGAATTAGAGTTCTTATATTGCAGTATATAAGGAGAGAAATGATGTAATAGAGTTGATAAATAGACTCTCTCGACGCGAAAGGATCAACAAAATCAAATATGGAAAAGATGGGAAATCAAAAGCGTCGAGTACTGCTAGTACCATTTCCATTCCAAGGCCATATGACACCAATGCTACAGCTGGGAAACATTCTTCTCACAAAGGGCTTTTCCATAACAATTGCACATACTACTTTCAATGCTCCTGATCCTTCTACCCATCCTGATTTCGATTTCCACCCCCTTTCGGACAACTTATCGGGCAACAGTAACTTCACGAGTCGAGAAGTACTAGCTTTTGTAGAAATTCTAAATATCAACTGCGAATCACCACTGCAGGAGCTAGTGACACAAATGATGGGACAAGAACAGGAGGAGGCTTATGGTAAGCTAGTTGGCATTGTTTACGACTCGTTGGGGTACTTTGCAGAAGCTGTGGCTAAATATTTTAAGATTCCTAGCTTGGTTTTTCGCAGTAGCTCTCCTTCGTATTTGGTAGCTTATCGTGCCATGCCCCGGCTCCAAGCAGAAGGTTACTTCCCCTGCAAAGGTATTCCATCCGTCCCATAAAAGATGAATTAAGTATAAAGAAAATAAAATTATCCCAAAAAAGATGGTTTAGGTACACTGAAATGTTATAGAAAGACTACTTTTTCCTCACAAATATTTAAGTAGAGTGCACTAATTTAAAAAAAGAAAAATGTTTGGTAGTGTACTATATGTATAACTTATTTGAGACGCTCTATTGAACATTAAGTTTTTAATTTGCGTGAAAAGTATGTTATCTTCTTTAGAACGGAGTGGGTATATGACAATTTGTATTGAATTAAGGAAAGGTAAGTCAAAGAAATTTATATATAAGGAAGTTGATTGGTATAATTAGTTCAATATTAAGCATTTCAGAGTTAGGCAGGAAATTAGGAAACAAAATAAAACCAATAGATTGTCTGATGTATCATTAATACATGCTAAATGTAGGCTGCAAGTGTAAGTGTTCTAATTTATACTCTAAAATTCAGTTATTCTGGTTTAAACTACAACCAAATTTGTAGTTAGTTTTCTATTGGTTTCTCAGTTCTGATAAACATAGGCATCACGCTAAGCTAGATTCAAGATAAATTGATTAAAAGTGTTGGGTGTGGGTCCTCACCCATGAGATAGAATCCAAGTTGGAATCAAATTATGGAGAGCCTACTAACATTATGTTAATTAGTAGAAGTGCTATTGGAAATCAAGTTGAAAAAAGATTTACTTCTTAGATTGGTTGGTGACTAAGACAAGGAGATGCGATTCCTAATTTGATTAGGAAAATAAATTGTTTCTAATCCATAATAGGAATGGATTAAGAAGAGTACTATAAATAAGGCTATGAGGGAGTCTTATTATCATATGAGAGAAGCTTGATAGCAAGAAGGTATCGAAAGAATAAATTGAGAGGATTACAGTTTGTTGCTCGTGGGTATCTACCGCTATCTCCGTTCAATTGAAAGCTTGTAGACTTTTTGCTTGGAGTATTTTTGGGTAGTGAAGTTAATTAGGTTTCTCAATCTAATTAAAGGTAAATTTGTACTCTCTTGATTTATTGTGTAACCTCAAGTTTTATGGCGTAAAACTTGAGAGGATTATTGTAAGCCCATTAGTTTGATATAGTGGAATTCGGAGTTTGACCCGTGGTTTTTACCTCTTAGTTTTAGAGGGTTTTCCACGTAAATTTGGTGTCTTGCTTGTGGATGGTTATTTGTTATTTTCGTTCTCATAATTGGTTTTGTTGATTTCATATTTAATTGCACAAAGACGGAAAAGTAATTACTGGGATAAAGATTATTTTAGGCGTACTTTTCCCAATAATGGTATCAGAGCTTGGTTATTTTTTTGTGGTTTTCTTCTGCGAATTAAATGGAGGATTAGACAGCAGGCTGCATGATTAATCTCAAGGCTACAAATTATGCAATTTGGAAGCCAAGAATGGAGGATTTGCTTTAGTGCAAGGATTTGTATGAGCCACTTGAGAATGAAGGAGTCAAGCCCACAAACAAGAGTGACACACAGTGGAACAAGATGAACAGGAAGACTATTGGTCTAATTAGATCGTGGATTGATCAAAGTGTGTTTCATCATGTTGCCACAGAAACTAAAGCCTATGCTCTCTGGCAGAAATTGGAGTCCATGTATGAAAGGAAGACAGCGCAAAATAAAGCTTTTTTGATTAGGAAGCTTGTGAATTCTAAGTTCAAGGATGGAAACTTCGTTGCAGAACACTTGAGTGATTTTCAGAGTTTGATAAATCAGTTGAGTACGATGAAGATGATCATTGACGATGAGATGCAGGCTTTGTTGTTGTTGAGCTTTTTGCCTGATAGCTGGGAGACGCTGGTTGTATCGTTGAGTAACTCCGCTCCCAATGGAACACTAACTATGGATACAGTCAAGGATAGTTTGTTCAATGAGGAACAAAGGCGAAGAGATACCGTAGTGATTAGTGCTGAGTCACAAGTTTTTGTCGCGCAGAGTAGGGGCAGAAACAAAGAGAGAAACTCTTCTGAAGATGACAAATTTAGGGGAAGGTCGAGAGATCGAAAAGAGATAATTTATTTTCATTGTCAGAAGCCGGGTCATATAAGGCGAGAGTGCAGATTTTTGAAGAAGGAGCAATCTAAGGAAAAAGATGAGGATAAAGATTCGATTGTGTATCTATCCGACGTTGATGTAGCTATTGTTTGGGATGATAAACCCAAGTGCCATGTTAATGATTGGATTATTGATTCGGGTGCTTCGTTTCATGCTACTTCACGTGGTGAGATCTTCACATCCTACACTAGTGGTGATTTTGGCTATGTACGGATGGGAAACGGAAGTGCATCCAATATTATAGGCATTGGAGATATTTGTTTGGAGACTAACAGTGGTTGCAGGTTGATGCTGAGAGAAGTCAGACATGTTCCGGATATCCGTCTTAATTTGATCTCTACTGGTAAATTTGATGAGAATGGTTATAAAAGTTACTTTGGTGAAGGTCAGTGGAAGCTCACTAAAGGGTCTCTAGTGGTGACTAAAGGTAAGAAGGTAGACACTATTTACACGATGCGGGCACATGTGAGAGGTGTTGAAGATGGGGGAGTTAGGCAGAAAAAGATGTGGCACAAAGCCGTGCAGGATGAGAGAAAAGCCTTGCATGAGAACCACGAGAAGAAAGCTCTTCGCTTTAAGTGGGTACCAAAAGTGAAGAAAGAAAGTAATAGCTCGTAGTCAGGGTACAAAGCGATTGTGAAAGAATTTGACAAGCAAAAATCTGTCAAGTTTGAGTTAGATCCTCCCATCGAGAAGAACCATGCCGATGAGACAAAGCCGGACATGAAGATAGGTGAAAATTCCAAGAAGCTTGAGTTCAGCCAAGATTTCGTTGGAATTAACTCCGAGTGAGGAGTTGTGGTTGGTGATCCCTCCTCTCATGGGTTCGGAGGGGGAGATTGTTGGGTGTGGGTCCTCACCCATGAGATAGAATCCAAGTTGGAATCAAATTATGGAGAGCCTACTAATATTATGTTAATTAGTAGAAGTGCTATTGAAAACCAAGTTGAAAAAGGATTTACTTCTTAGATTGGTTGGTGACTAAGACAAGGAGATGTGATTCCTAATTTGATTAGGAGAATAAATTGTTTCTAATCCATAATAGGAATGGATTAAGAAGAGTACTATAAATAAGGTTATGAGGGAGTCTTATTATCATATGAGAGAAACTCGATAGCAAGAAGGTATCGAAAGAATAAATTGAGAGGATTACAGTTTGTTGCTCGTGGGTATCTACCGCCATCTCCGTTCAATTGAAAGCTTTGAGACTTTTTGCTTGGAGTGTTTTTGGGTAGTGAAGTTAATTAGGTTTCTCAATCTAATTAAAGATAAATTTGTACTCTCCTGATTTATTGTGTAACCTCGAGTTTTATGGCGTAAAACTTGAGAGGATTATTGTAAGCCCATTAGTTTGATATAGTGGAATTCGGAGTTTGACCCGTGGTTTTTACCTCTTAGTTTTAGAGGGTTTTTCACGTAAATTTGGTGTCTTGCTTGTGGATGGTTATTTGTTATTTTCGTTCTCATAATTAGTTTTGTTGATTTCATATTTAATTGCACAAAGACGGAAAAGTAATTACTGAGATAGAGATTATTTTAGGCGTACTTTTCCCAACAAAAAGGGTAATTAAGGGTTCATTTGATAACTGCTTATATATTTTTTCATGTTATTTGTTCGTTTTTGTTTTGTTTTGTTTTTTTTTTCTCATACCTGTTTGCTTTCAATGCAAAACAGAAATAAGACAACAATTGTTTGATTATTGTGTTCAAATATTAGTTTTATTTTATTTTATTAAGAAGCAAAGTTTAAATTTTATTGTTGATCAGATTTGATACTTAATTGGATCTCATTAGAGTTGGAATGATGGCTTGTGTCGTCAAAATTGAAAAATAATTTTTTTTGTGTTTTTACTTTTTTGTTGCCAAAGTTGGTTTTGCTTCCACTTTTCTCAAAGCAGAAACAATTATCAAGCAACATTTTTTACTTCTACTTTTTTTCTTTTAAATACTACTATTTTTTTTTAAAAAAAAATTTGAAGTAGAAACAAAAAATTGAGAACCAAAATAGTTTCCAAACCATTATTCTCACATCCAAAGCTCCATTTATATGTTCAATGCATCATTACCTTGGATAACGTTCATCCTTCTCTCTCTCTTTTTTTTTTCCTACAGACAGGACTAGTTGTAATCTACATTTTAATATCTAATTTCACATTACTTCTTTTACATAATCAAATAAATTGCTGATAATGTACTGATTGTTACCACTTTGTATCACAGATTCAATGTTGCAAGAGCTAGTGCCAGAGCTTTATCCCCTAAGATTTAAGGATCTACCTTTCTCTGGAGTATTTATAGAACCTTTACTAAACCTTCTTGCGATTACAAGCAATATACGAACTTCGTCAGCTATAATCTGGAACACCATGGACTATCTAGAGCACCAAAAATTGTCACAGCTCCAACAACATTACCAAGTTCCGTTTTTCACATTAGGCCCTTTGCACAAAATGGCGCGAGTGTCATCCACAAGCTTACTACAAGAAGACAACACTTGTTTGACATGGCTAGACAAACAAGCTCCTAACTCGGTTATATATGTAAGCTTAGGGAGCTTGGCATCTATAGACGAGGAAGAGCTAGCTGAGACGGCTTGGGGATTGGCTAATAGTGGCCAACCGTTCTTGTGGGTGGTTCGGCCTGGCTCAGTTCTTGGTTCCACATGGATTGAGCTTTTGCCAGAAGGGTTTATGGAAAAAGTTGGGGGAAAAGGGTACATTGTGAAATGGGCACCACAAAAGGAGGTTTTGGCTCATGGCGCGGTAGGAGGGTTTTGGAGCCATTGTGGTTGGAATTCGACATTAGAGAGCATATGTGAAGGGGTTCCAATGATTTGTAGGCCTCATTTTGTAGACCAAAAGGTGAATGCAAGGTATTTGAGTTATTTATGGAGAGTAGGCGTTGAATTGGAATATAAGTTGGAGAGAGGGGATATTGAAAGAGCGATAAGAAGGCTTTTAGTGGACAAAGAAGGAGGGGAAATGAGGCAGAGAGCTATTGAAATGAAGGAAAAGATTAATGCTTGTATATGTGAAGGTGGATCTTCAAACAATTCCTTGAATGAGTTGGCAAAGTTCTTATCCTCTTAATTCTAATGAGTAATGCAAGGCAACAAACAAAATCGATCTCATTATTCAATTCTGATTGACCACATTTGAGTCTTCTTGGCATCTGCTTAGAAGGGTTGAAGCATTGAGATCTAGATGTATCTGTCACTAAATCTTTTACGTGTTTTATATCATTTTACTAAAGAAAATTATGAACGTATTCTATCCTACTATCTTTCACTTTAACAAGTGATGGATAAATTTACTAAATATAGTCATAGGAAAATGAGTTATATGTGGATTATTTTATGTTGATTGCAACAAACATGGAACTTTAAGCTATAAAATAGAATAATAATATGTGAGTCGCAATTTTATATTTAATTTTATTTCATTTGTGAAGAAAAGTGAACTTAAAATAATCTCAATCCCGGAAATTACTTTTTCTTATTTGTGCAATTAAATAATAAATCAACAAACCCAATATTGAGAATGAAAAACAAAATAAACATCCACAAGCAAGACAGAATATTTAACGTGGATACTCTTAAAGAAAAAAAATCACGGGTCGAATTCCGAATCTCCACTATTTTTATATAATATATAAAGGTAGGAGAAATTTAAAAATATTGAAGACTATGAAAATGCTCTATTTTATCTTTTATTAATACAAATAACAATAATATTAATATTAATAAAACATACCTAAATATAATATATTTCTTTCTTTTTATCTTTATCTTTCTATATTATGTATATATGTAGAGTCCAAAAACAGTAAAAACTTTACTAATAAATTCTTAATATAATTATCTACCAATTTGGGTCAATAAGCATTTATAAGGCACGAGTATTTGCATAGATGCACACGCAAACTATTATATTAAAATTAAAAGAATCATACAACAATATTGTTACTTTTACATTATACGTAAAAATACCCAAATATTTAGTTTTATATTAAAACTAAATATTTAAATCATACTACATTGTTTACATTGTTTCGGGTATGTTATTATTTGATGCTTTCGAGGGCATAGTATAATATAAAAAATTATTAAGAAATATAAATCTGTTCAAAAGAAATTAAAGTTTTACCTTAAAATATACAATTAATTAATAATGTTATTTGTGGGAAAAAATGATACAACCTTTATAAAATCTCTAAAAATTATTTTAATTTTTTGAAATTCGAAAAAACAAAACTATTACTTCTAACTTTTCTAATTAATAACTAATTTCATTTAAAAAGAAAAGGTAACTATATATGAATTTAATAGAATGAAGTCATTTGTAAAGTATTTAATTTCTATTTCTTTCTCTATCCATTTATTTTTGGAATCTTACTCACAATCTTTCTATAAAAGTTTGAAGTAGCTTTCTTTTAATTACACAAAAAGAAAATTATTAAAAACTAATTAGTCACCGTAATTAGTATTAGTTGACACTAATTTTTATATTTGGGTATTTAGTTTTAATTATATTATATTGTGAATAATATAAAATACTATACATCAAAAAGTAATATATAATTAGTGGCACATGAATAATCAACATCTATATATATAAACTAATATATATAGATCTTGCAAAATCATTAAAAACTAAGCTAAAGTATATGTTTTAATAATATTTGTACTCTTCAATAAAAATAATTGTATTAAAATTTATTTGCAAGATATTTTTTAAACTTTATTTTCAAGAGTTTGTAGTTTCTAATATACTACTTAATTTTTTTTATTAATTAATAGAAATTAATTGAGATTTTTAGTTTTAAATGGTCGTAAAAAGAGAACTCATACGTTTTATCTAACGAAATAAAGAGCTCTCATAAAGTTTGATATATTTAAATAACTAAAAAATAATTTAAAACTACAAAATTAAAAAACTATCTAATATTTAATAGTAATATTCATTTAGTTCCCTTCCTCTATTAGAAACCTAATTAATTAGGACCATTGCTATTTCCTTAATTAGTTTATTTAGTAGAGCTGTTGGAGGTCTTTAGTGTTTCAAACTCAATTTGTACATGGTTTCAAAATCTCAATTTTATGCTTAATTAAATAACATCATATGATTCTTACTTGAATCAAATAACATTGTCTCTTGTTCTTCACATAAAAGACTATAAAATTACACTATTAACTCATTAAAATTATGGACACTATTAGATTTAAATTAAGCTCAAAAATAACAAAATAAATTGTTAAAAGTGTTATTTCTAACAATTTTCTTGCCAAATGCAACAAATAATCCATCAGAATATCAGACCCGAAAGAAGCCAAGTACTCTACCTATAAATTGGATTTGTTTCCAGATCCTTCCATATGGGCAGTCTATTTATACGGTGTATATAAATAAATGTATTCTTATATATTCCTCCGTTCTTAAAAGAATAAGTAAAGTATATTTTTTATAAACGAGTAAAGTAAAAGAAAGAGAGTAAAAAAATTTCTAATTTATCCTTAGATGTTCCACAAAATTATAAAAAATAGTAAATACTTTTATTCTTTTATATTAATGGACCCCACTGAATGATATTTTTATCCTTCACTTTATGTACTTTCGTTTATCTTTTTGTAGACATTTTTTTTTACATTTAGTCATCTTTTTGAATACTGTAGAGTAACAAATATGCAACTTTGTTATATAAAATAGATTTTCTCTGTTTCAAAATTATAGATACATTGGTAAATTGACGACTTTTAAGGATAATTTTATATTTTCAAATATAGTCTCAGTATTAGTTAGGAATTCAGTAATGATGGTTTAATATTCAAAATGATAGTTAAACAATAATGATAAATTAAAAATATCATGTTACTTTATAATCTTAAAATAAAAATATATCTCTAATTTTGGAATAGAATATATATATATATATATATAATTTTAAAACAGGGAGAATAACTTATTTGTATACGCTGCACAAATAAATTGTTCATTTTAATTTTATTTTTTTTGGAATTAAGATCCGTTTAAATTATAGTGACATAAAATGACATATTAGAGTAGATTCTAATTTGAATTCTTTGACTTGGAATCTAATTGGATAAAATAGTAGTAGTAATATGGATTACTTATCTTCTATTTGGATGTGACTTGACACCTGTGACCCATTTTCTTGTTTAATTATTGAATAATACTACAGACACGAACTATTCTATAAATATTTTATAAATTATTGATGTGACATACTTTTATATGATATTTTTAAAAATTAAAATATAATGTCATATAAAGTTCTATCATATGGAAGTATGTCATATCAATAATTTATAAAATAATTTGTATCGATAACATTACTCTTAATTATTATATATGATATTTTTAAAAATTAAAATATCATGTCATATAAAATTCTATCATATGGAAGTATGTCATATCAATAATTTATAAAATAATTTGTATCGATAACATTACTCTTAATTATTATTTGTCCCTATTCCAATTTCCAGGTCAGGTGCTTTTCATCGCCATATTTGGGGTTGTAACGTGTAATGCTACACAACCATAAGTAGGAATATTCTCGTGGGGTCCACCCATTTGCTTGACAATAATTGAGAAGAAATATAGCTAGTTTATTAATAATTGCTTTTGTGAAAACAGTCATTGCTGCATGCTACAACACGCAAATACTTTTACAGATTTGATTGTCAAGGTCTTTCTATCTCTCACACTAGTACTTTGTTTTTTGTTTTTTCCTTCTTGCTCAATTGCATGATATGAGAGGTCAACTTAATATGAAGACTTTTTTTTTCAATAAAAAATAGAGATTGATAATTTCAGCATTAGAAATATCAATCCAATTCAATTGCACAACATGATTTATAACCAGGGACGAAACCAGGATTTGATCTCAGGGGGGGCCAAACTTTTTAGCAAGTCATAAATAATTTGGCGGGGGTTCGGGGGCAGCGCCCCCGAGCCAATTTTTTTTTAATACTTTTGTACTTTCAGGTCACACACACACATATATATATAATATTATAGGGAGATATACATATATTGAGAGGATATGAGTCATATGTGGTTAAAATTTAACTGACAAAATTATAACTTTTCAATTTGATCCTGTATAATAGAAAATTTATAAAATTTTAGTGGAGTCAATTTATATATAATATTTAAATTTTTTAAAATTACCTTACATTATAAAGTAATTATTTTTTTAGTGCAGTACTATCCAAGTCTTTCTAGTGAGCTTCCATTTTCTTTTTTATTTAGTATGGAGGTAGGAGTTGCCATTTTTTATTTGGGAATTTTATGGGGCAGGATAGGCAAGAAGGGCAGGTCTATAATCTATTTATAAGTGTATGAATTTGGCTAGTTAAGATCAGAGTGAGACTGATGTGTAAACTTATATCTTGTTACAAAGAATGTGTTGTGATCGTTAGTTTGGTAGTAAAGAAATTCATTTTCCTCTGAAGCATTGCATTTTTCTTGAGGGGGGCCAAAAATAATTTTTTTGAAACTTTAGGGTGGAACTTACAAAATTTTCAAACCTTGGGGGGGCCGTGGCCCCCTCCGTCCATATGTAGTTTCGTCCCTGTTTATAACGACCATATTATAATTGTACAATACATGTATTGTGTCGAATTGATGTATTTAACGTTAAAAGTATTATTTATCCAAAAAATAGGTGAATAATTTACATCTTCTTGAATGTAAAATTCATGGGAAAATATGTACTACCTCTACCAAAAAATATGGCTCCAGTATATAATTGATGAAAATTAAGAAATTTAAAAGACATGAGAGAGTATAGAATTTGCATTTTTACCCATGATACTAGATCCTATATATAGTATATACTAAGGAATCTTTTTCTTTCATTAAATCAGAGGACTCTGCCTAAGTACTTTTAAGGACAAAATAATTTTCGTGTAACATTTTAACGTATTTAATCTATCTTTTATAGAAATTTTTTTTAAGCCATCTTTTATGAGACGTAGTATAACAGATAGATTCATAAATTGCATAAATTTTAGGTTAGCGAAACTCAACCTTCAATAATTCATGATCAAAAAGTAGTTAGCAGTCTCGTGTTGGAGAGATTGTAACTTGTTCATACTCTTTTATATATATCTTTTATACAAATATGTGCGCATCCCAAAGACTTTTTATTTTCACATCTAATTAAAGATTAGGAACTCAAATTTTCTCTTTAGCTTAATATTAATTGTTTTATGTTTGTTTGGACTTCTCCTTTCATCAGTGTGCTCCACAGTTCTTATACCAGAAAGAGTATTGCAGACTCTAAAGCAACATTTTGAGAAAAGAGATGCTATTACTACATTCAAACGGTGGATTGCATACGTAACGAATCAGCGGTCTCAGCCGCACAAATTGCCGGAGACAATAATAAATAATCAGAGTTGCAACTTCCTCAAGAATGGACTTATTGATTATCCAAACAATGCCTCAGTGAAGCAGAAGAAATTGTTGAAGAACAGCTTAAAGAATAAAAGACAAAATGAAGAAGGGAATTCTCTGTCAAATAATTAAGGGATCTTATGGATGTAGAAATGAAATAATCAACATATAGTTGATATATAATGATGTGGCCATTTAATTAAATTATCTTTATTTCTTTATAAAGAAAGAATCAAAGTTAGTTAATGAAATGAATAATGGTTCTATATGTAATTCTTGGTTAAGAAGTTATAGGTTTCTTGGACGTAACTTTAGCAACTCATCTACCATCGGATATTAAGGGTTGTCAATCATACACTAACAAATAATTCCAATAAAAGATTCACTAAAATTAATGGGTATAATATCTTTTTCATCCTGTCTAAAGAAAGAAGGTTGAAAGAAAAAAGATGGTTGAAACTTTCATTTGAATTTGAAAAAGTGGTGTCACTACGATCGATATTAAAATTTGTACATATTTTAATAATTTCTTTTAATAGTGAACTTCAAATATCTAGAGGCTAAAAAGATTTTTTTTCGGGGGGACCATCTTAAATACTTAACAATGTGAGTCGGTTATTCTAATAAATTATGTTTGTTATATTAGTAATCTTATATTTTCAGTAATTCCATAGCGGTAAAGTGTCAAAATTCTCACCTGAAGTGGGTATTCAGATGACCAAAAACTAGGTAGTAATCTTAGATTACCACATCTTGGTTATCTTGAGTATTTTTTAAAGACAAATATACCCATTATATTTTAGTAAATTGGACATAAATATTCTTATTTACACATAATTATAAAAAATTTACCAAGCAAATACCCATATATCAAACACACTCGTATTTATTTTAATAATTTGGGCACAAATGTTCTAAGTTGTCCTTATTCATCTTGTTTTGTTATTCATTGTTGTTATAGTTTTAATTTATTATTGTGCTTAAATTGACTTAAATCACTTAATCTTTATTTATGTATTCAATAATTGAATATATTATAAATTATTTTACAAAAAGTAATAAAATTTTAAATATATTTTATTAAATATTATTGAATTAGCTAGTTGGACAGTATTTTGGGCGTTTACTATTATTTGAAAAAAATTCATTAGTGAATTATTCGACATAAATCAGTAATGGAGCATTTTAATAAAGGGTAAACATTAAAAAAGAAATAATCTTGAATTCGTATTAAGTAGTAGACCGTAAGTCCTAAGATAAAAGCCCTAAGGACACGCATAAGCCTCAAGGTATAAATGCTAATTAAGGTAAAAGTCTCAAGGTAAAAACCCTAAGGACATAGGCATCACGGTATAAGCCCTAATGCAAAAGCCCGAAGGCATAAGCCCTAAAGTTAATCCGAAGATAAAATCCCGAAGATATTAGCCCTAAGGCAAAAGTCTCAAGGCAAAAACATGAAGGCATAAGCCCGAGGGTGTAAGCCCCAGGGTAAAAGCACTAAAAATGATATAAGCCTCAAAGCTATAAGCCCTAAGACAAAAGTCCTCCGAGCAAAAAGCTCGAAACATTTCAGGAGCGTCTTGTGACGTATTGTTTTTTTCTCTCTCTTCTCTCTCTTCTTTCTTTCCAGTTTGGTTTGTCTCTCTAAGGGTGTTTTTTTTTTTTTTTGCAAAATTTTCTCTCTCTCTCCCTCTAAATTTGTTCTGTCCAGTTGTCCTTTATGTATTTATTACGAGATTTATTTCCAGATTTGGCGTGTGAAGTTGGTGCATTTGATTGATTTGCCTCAAAATTTTACTCTGGTATGGCATTTATGGTTGCATGGTAAGAAGATTTACATAGGGTTCCGGTAGATTTGGATTGCTCTCATTGGGGCTTTTAGGCGGTGAAGCTTATCGGATCTGTTTAGTTTCTTCTATTTAGTGCTTTTTTGCTTAGTGTTCTTGCATGTCAGTGTTGAGTGGTTGTGCATTAGCATCATTCTTCTATATTTGCTAGAGTTTGGTGCTAAGTGCATGGTAGCGAGATTGCTTTAGAGGATACACAAGACTATTCTTTTGTTTTCTCAAAATTTTTTGTTTTCATGACAATTGTTGTTGGATATATTTTAATAAAATAAGAATTTTATAATTATTTGTTGTGATTTATTATTATGTTTAAATATGGAGGTTACAAATCCATTATGATGAGCTGTTACAATTCTTAGTGTTTATGTTGGTGTACTTAATTTGTATTATTACTAATTTATTTGGTTATTTATTTTGAGAGTTGTTACAAGATTTGAGGATGTATATATAGTTGTTCCATTGGTAAATTTGAAAAAGGTTGGCTAACATATTATTGAGGACAAACAAGAAAAAGAAAACTAGTCTACATATTTTGCTCCCATACTTATTTTCTAGTTTGTTCTATATACACTTTGTATTATAGTTTTTATGTGTTATGGGCAACATGACGATGGTGGTGCCATTAGCTTCCCTGTGGACGTGCACATAGTAGGAGGCAAAGCTGTGAGCAATTGGGGTTTTATCTTAGAGACTTCATCACTCGTTTGAACCCTCACGTGGGGAGGCGATAAAGTCGATGTTTGTCATGTCTCTCCTCTATGACAGGGTAAAAGTTATATTTTCATATAATATTGCTGTATAAGTTTATATATTGTCAATTTAATACTATATATTATACTTTGTGTGTTTAGTAATTTTATAAATTAAGAGATACAAATCAAAGTCAATTTCTAACACTTGATGTCGACATTCCAGCTCGACGAGGGCTGATCATCCCACCGAATCTTGCTCAACGGCGTTCCATTTGGTCCAAGTGCATTATCGGTAATTTTGTAGATTATCGATATTTCAGCATTGAAGAGGTGCAGGCTTCTTTGGATCGTTATTGGTTTCTTAAACAAAGGGTTATGGTGAGAAGGGTGATTTGATGGACTATCCAGCAGTCGTTGAGGAGTATATTCAGATGTATTCGGATGTATTCGAGACAAATAAGAGGATGTCGCAACATAAACGCAAATCGAACCAGCCGTATTGCTGTGGTGGACTCAGGTGAGGAGGTAGGAGATATCATCGAGGTGTTTGATGATTATGGTGGTGTAAAATCTCTCTTTTAAGATCCTCCTCTTAACTATGGGGCTTCCCATTCGCCCTCTTTGTCTTCTTCCGGAGATTCAAGTTCCTTTATGGATATTCAACAAGCAGAGGAGAATGGAGATGTTCAGATCAACTCCAAGAAAAAGTCATAATTTGGACGGAATTTTCCGTCGAAAATAGTCTATTTCCGACAAAAACTTCCGTCGGAATTTCGGTCAAATATATGAGTGTCGGAATTTAGTCCGTCAAACATTCTGTCCGAAATAATAAATATTCGATAGAATAATTCTGACCCATTTTTCGTCGAAATTATGTTAATTCTGACGGAATAAATTTGTCGGAAATATTCGATCGAATTTTAAGCTGACACGTGACACCACTCTGATGGGGGGTTATTTTTGACGGAAGTTTCGTCGGAATTATATCCATTTCGTCAGAATTAACAAAATTTTTAAATAAACTATACTTTCTTTATTTCGACGACATTTCCGTCGGAAATAATTGATTTATTTTTAAAACTTTTTTTTTTAATTTTTGCAGTTTTCAGGTTTTTAATCCTAACAACACATACAATAATCTATTAAGGATACAACGCAACTATAAAAACCTGTTTTATCCCAACAACATGTACATACACTATTCCAACAAAGTGTCAATATAAATTAACTCAACAATAACAAATATAAACTACAATGTGTTATTTTACTCGATCAACTCAACTAAACTACAATTTTTTACATCCAATTAAGCTAAACTAAAGTAAATTTGAATAAAATATGTACAAATGATCTACAAATGAATAAAATATATACAAAGATCTACAAAACTAACTCAAACTAGTACTACCCCCGGTGTGAGAAGGATCATCTGGCGGAGGTCGACGGTGCTGCTCTAGTGTATGAAAATCATCGTCGTTGTCACTCCCTGCTCGTGATCAGCATCGCCAGCCTGCTCGGCATCATCACCAACCTGCTCGGCATCATCACCAACCTGCTCGGCATCGTCATCCTGTTAATACAATTAAAAATACAACTCATTAGTCCGTATGAGAGAATTAAAGAGACAACTAAATGAAAATTAAATAACTTGTAGAATAATTAACTTAAACTAAATAGAATACCTGAGTAGTCGGGGGCTGACTTCCCATCTAGCCAAAAGCCTCCGATAGTAGGATAACCACCAACCGGAGTACCTCGTCGCGTATCGCGGCAAACTGCTCTTGCGAGATACCCGTACTCTCGACGGTAGCCCTTGAGCTAGCTGGTAAAGGCGGGCACAACTAGGCAACTCCTGACGACGAATAACCGGATCCGTACAAAACGTCTCCGACACCGCCGCCATGACCCTCTAGAATAGCTTGTCGTCCAAGCCAACGCCCGTATGAGATGGTCCAACAGGTGCTCTCGGACGTTGGCGCTGGTTAGAGCCTGCGAAAATAATAAGTTTGCATTACTAATAATAATCGTTATTATTTTATAAATTAAGATATAATGAGAAACATCAGAAATATTATTACCTCTAGGTAGTATATATGCGGGTATCCTCGGTAGGCCAGTACTCGATACCCGCTGATACTGCTAGTAGGGGGATCCTAAGACGTGACCCATAGTTTCAGCTCCTCATCCCGAGATAATTCAATCTCGGGTGAAGGAATGGTGGAATCTAATGGCTCAGAATCCCCTCTAGCATCCCGCAACTCAACTACACGCTGGTCCCAAAGATTCTGAAATCGGTCCTGTAATTTACTTTGTATATGTGGGTTAATTAAATTATTTTATTAACTACGTAAGATTAATAATTACTAAAAATTGAGATTAGTCTTACCCGTATAACTACTGCTGCGGGAGACATGGTAAAGTCCTTAAACGTGTGAGCTCTATCCCAAAACTCTATCATAGTCAGAGGTCGGCCCAAGCTCACCCGCATGACCTAATAAATACATTCATATATATAACATTTATTAAATATGTTAATGACAATTGAGTAACTAAAGAACTAAATAGAGATACTTACCGACTTCACCTCCTCAAAGGACTGTGAGCCAATAGTGTGCACGACTCGGAGCTGGCTACGATTCTTCTTTACTTGCTCGGACTTCTTCTTGAAGTCATCAGCATCCCAGTGCATGTACATAGCCTCTCATGCTGTATCGGAGACTATCTGGGGCTAATGATCTCATATCGTAGTCCCGGGCTGGTCTACAACTGCCCGACCAACCCTCTGTCTCATCTCGTATAGTCAACCAACGTAGTTCTTTGCGATAAGTGCAATAATAAAACTGTCGTCGGCTGGCTGAGAGATGCCCTCCTCATATTTAAAATAACCTGGTGTGCTTATTATTTCCAAGATACAATAGGAACCCCGATTCAGATAACATTTTGTAAAAGGTAGCAGCTGAATCATTTGGCTCTTGCTGAGCACTGCTTGACGAATGCTCGTTTTCAATCCAGTACGAATTAGTAGGGCCAAAAGCATCGACCAATATCTCCACGACATCATAGTTATCGGCATATGTATCCCCGTGAATTGGTTGGTCTACACTGTTAGTTAGTTCTCTAAACTCAACTGATTTTCTATGATGAATCCTTACCGAATACCCATCCACAAACATACGTGAAAATAAGTCGAATTTAATTTCGTCGGCTTTCTTCCAGATTATGTTTTTACACTTGAGACACGTGTTAGGTTTGTATATAACGCGAGCATGCAATCAAATTACATAAATAGAGCGGAAGCGCGATAAAACAGATTTTAAAATTTTTATACAAACCATCACCATGATCGATCAATGTGCTCAATTAACGATATAAACGAAAGAGAAAGAGAATAAGAATTATACCCTCGTAGAACAAAGCTTCCTCGGGTACAAGTTCAACTCCTAGTCCTTCGTGTTCTCCTCGAATGCTACGGTGTGATTCATTCCTTTAATCAACGTTAGCCACCCAAGTGTTTGGCCTCTAGAGGTGATCCACCAAGGAAGAACAAGTATTCAAGAAGTTGGGTATTTGGCAAAACCCTAGTTTCTATCTCTATAGAAATTATAAGTACTCTTTACAATCTAATGCAAGAGTGTGTAACCCTAATCTATGATAAGACCCCTCTTATTTATAGATATAGGAATAACCCTTCCCTAAACTATTTAGGATTAGGGTTTGTATTATAATTAAACTCCTTTAATTAATTATGCTCCTAATCCAATTAGGAATCCATGGGAGAGTACTTCTATTAATTAATTTCCAATCCCTATTAGGAATTAAATAATAGTAAAAGTAATAATAATAATAATAAGACTCCTCTTATTAATTTATATTTAATATTTCCAAAATATTAAATAATAAATATTAAGCTATTTAATTTATTCTATCTCCATAGAGTAAATTAAATACACTTAACTTATTATTACAATTATGCCATTTACTTCTTAAATAAATATTTTTCTTTTGCGGTGTGACCCTTTAGGTTCTCCATATTAAACCGGTTGTGAATAAATCAATTAGAACAATTCTAATCTTATTTAAATAAATAAATTAAACTATTTAATTCATTTAAATAAATAATATTTATTCTACAATAAGGGTAAGCCCCCTTAGCGATCAACGACTTTCCAGATAATATAGATTTCAACATTAATCACAAAAGAACCTTTGAGTAAATAGTTACCGTACAATTCAATCCTTCTACCATACAATGTCCCAATTAAATATAAGACATTGATTTACTGTCAAGTCTTATTTTATTTAATTATATGTATTTCGATTCCCAAATGCACAACTCTGATTAATGCAAATTAGAAACTCCTTTCTAATTTCATTCTGCCTTGGCCAAGGACTACTGAGTTGTCATTTATCGAATCACATAGGACATTCACATCTTTTACGAGACGTGGTAGATTCTTTGTTGATCATTCACCTATCTCCATGCACAACTTATTATACCCAATCATACCCTTTGATATACCCCCAAGGTCTTAAGGGACATGTCAAAGTATAACTCATCATACACAAGATACTATGATGATCTCAAGTCCAAGGATCACTTGTACAACTATCACTATAGGAATTCCTATTGACAGGCGAGTAAAACTCCATTAGGTATTCCTTAGCGAGCCACGTTCAGTGAACTTATTCTCTAATAAGCACCTACATACTTGCTTTAGTGTCTCCACACAAATGATTATGAGATCAATCATCCTCTTCCTAAGAGCAAGCAACGTATGTACTAATCTATCCGGATTCACTAATCCCCAATTTAGTAATCCAACGATTAGGAACAATTTTAGTTTGTGAGCTATCTTGAATTTAGATCTCATTAGCATGATCACCATCATGATTCTAAAAGCATTGCTCAAAACTATGGGTTTATCACATTTAATATAACAGCACTATGTAGATAATGTAAAATGCCTTTTAAGAAAATCAATTCTTTTATTAATAAATGAATAAGATTACAAAGTATATGCTACATCATATCAAATATGATTGGCTTGTGTGCATACTACTATCAACACGGGCATCTCATCTTTTCGTTCAGATCATCAGCATGTTCTATTGCTTTATTCATAATATTGCACACCCCATGCATCACTGTACACATCAACTAATCTCCTCTCATCAACCCGTATCTTACGGTACATCCAACTACGGTCGGCTGCCATCTTTAATTAAACAAAAGACACAAGTAGAACAGGAATATTCATGTGTGTTCCATGTATGAATTCTATTTTCCTAGTATATCCACTCTATAGGGGTTAGGCTTCTATCCCGTTCCTGGATGCGTCTCTGTTGAGCTAAATCTATACTAGCAATTTACGTGCAAGTATACATAGTCAATCAAGTAATAAAGTGAAAGTAGAGTTGTCGATCCCACGAGGAATAATCTAATAAGTTAATTAGTCATTCCAATTACCAACCATTGATTAATCCAATTCTATTTAAACAAATGAATTCACCAAGATTATCTAAATTAATTAACAAAGTAACTACAAATATAATTATGAAATTAAAATATCAAGATTACAATTTCTCCCGATGATGTTCCCAATGTTCACTCCCTATTTAATTAGTCAATTGTTACAAATTGCTAACCAAGAATTCATAGTATTTATCTAACTTATTCATAAATTAAATAAGTGTCTTCATTCCTAATTAATTCACTATATTCTTATGTGAATAATCAACAATGAAGCAATTGACATCAATTCTTATACAAGTTCATGCGATAATTGGGTATATTCCTATCCTTCTTACAAATTGGATATTCACTCCTTAGAAGAATAAATTCAACACATATATCATATTCCACACCCAATCTAGAATCAATATTCCTATATCATCTAGATCAATAGATTAATTGTTGGTCATACAATTATTGAATGAAATACAAAATATGATAAACAGTCTTGCATATAATTGATCATAATCAAATAGAGAATAAATTAATTAAATCCAATCATCGGGTTCCATTGCAATCTTGAATAAGAATTTAGTTCATGAATAAGGAAAAAGGTAACATCATATTATTTATCATCAATTGAAAGTACAAGAATCTAAAAGAAGGGTAAGAGAAAGAATCTGTAGCATGGCTTCCGCTTGAATACTCCAGATCTTGATCTTCCGTCTTCTTTCTCTTCTCCAGAAAGATATGCTGAATATAATGCTCTACCTCTTTTTCTCTTCCTAACCCTAGATGTTATTATATTAATCTCCAGCCTTTTTATATATACTCCCTCGTTCCTTAGGTCTCTTTTGGTAAATATCCAACAAACGGAATGAAATCTGCCAACCAAATCCCTCAATTCAGCCGCACCACGCGCCCGCTCACGCACCCGGGAAACTGATCGCGCGTCGTGGCCCACATTAACGCGTGTCGCGGCCCACACACCGCGCTGCGACTTATACAATCAGGTGCCGCGGCCCATAACTTCTGTCACTCCCTTGATTTTCCTTGCCTTGCTCGCCCAAATAAGTCTTCAACCCTTTCTTTAGCCCTTCTTTTTGCTCCAAACCCTTGCCTAACATTCTTAGCTTCAACATAAGCCTAAATATTCACTATTTATTATTCTTTCTTAATTCACGAACATGTCTACAATTCCTACAATAAAACATTAAAATGCATTAAACTGAACTAAAAATACTTAAGAACTAGCAAAATAATTAAGTTAAAAGTACACAATTCATGGATATAAATTCCACTCATCAGTCTCCTCACTAGTGTCAACACCTTCAACACGTTTCTTCTGTTTCAAGAAAATTTCGGCAGCACCTCCCCATGGTCTCCAAGTACACGAAATAGACTAAGATAACTTAGTCTAAGTATGCACTCGAAGAACATATAAAGATACCAGCTGAAAAATCCTCAAAACAAAAAAAAACGTACTCAAGCCATTGACGATGCCTACGTGAAAGTTATAACATCCAGTAACAATCCCAGACTAGGGACTATTCGGCATTCACTCATAATAAGTGAATGTTAAACGGATTTCTAAGTTCCAAAGTATACTACTATAAGCACAACTATATATTCAGTTTATTGTAATTGTGAAAAACTAAACAAACACTACTTAGTTTATTTTTTCAATGATAAACTAAGTAAATGCTACTCAGTTTAATATGGGCACTATCATTTAAATATATTATACTATTTGTACTATATTGTATGTACTAGTGAAACTAAGTAAATGCTACTTAGTTTATTATATTATATTGTATTGTATTATAATATTTTATGTTATTTCCTCATTTAATTTAATTTATTTATTTTAATTAATTTAAAATAATGTAATTTATATTACTTTAATTTATTATAGTAAATTTACTTTATTTTAATTTAATTTAATTTACTTTATTGTATATTATTTTATTCTTTTTCATTTTATTTTCTATTATATCATATTATATTATATTATATTATATTATTTAATTTAAATTAAATTACTTTAATTAATTAATTTATTTTAATTAAGTTATTTTATTTCATTTTATTTTGTATTATATTATTTAATTTATTTATTTTAAATAAGTTATTTAATTTGATTTGATTTAATTTATTTTATTTTGTATTATATCATATTATTTAATTTAATTTAATTTAATTTACTTGAAGTAAATTATATCATATTATTTAATTTAATTTAATTATTATAAATAAGTTATTTAATTTAATTTAATTTAATTTAATTTATTTTGTATTATATCATATTATTTAATTTAATTTACTTAAATTAAATTAAATTATTTTATGTTATTTGATTTTATTATTTTATATTGTATTATCTTATATTATATTTTTTAAAATTAGTTTATATTATTATATTATTTTATTTTATTTAGTAATGCAAAACTAAGTAAATACTACTTAGTTTATTTCAATATTGGAAACTAATTAAAATACATAAATATTATAAAGCAGGGCCCATAAATTTTGCAATTGAATAATTCTAACAGAAATTCCGTCGAAAATAACAAATATGACAATATTTCACAATACCAATACCAATCAATCAACAAATTCAATGAACGATAACCAACAGAAAATGCAAGAAATATAAGTAACATCAGCCTCAACATCAAATTATGAACAAGCAAATTACACAAATTAAACCCAACTTGAATCAATTATTAGATTCATCAGTAATATCAGTAACATAAAAAAAATTTCAGCTAACATAACAAATTGAATGACAAAGCTCCAATTTCAGCTAACATTCCACTCAATATGCAGATTCCCAATTTCAGAAGAAAAAAAAAATTGAATGACAAGGCTCCGATTTTAGTATGTAATATTCAAAAATTGAGGTGAACTCTATATGCAGATTCCAAACATACTCATTCCTAATTTCATATTCAACAATTATGTGGCGCCCCCAAATCCGGGTACCTTGAACCTCAGATCTGGTACGTCACAATACATCCTCTTCATACCAATTCTATAAATAATATGGAAAATATAAACATAAATTGTTTATTTCAGAGTATTTTACAACCTTTCCCAATGTCTACAACCTTTATCTTGATACATTCTTTAATAACGTACATAAGGTTTACACAAGTAACTTACATCCAAATAACTTAATAGTTAACGTGCATATCAACCTAATCTTGTCTTTTGCATCTGCCTCTGTCTTTTCTCGAACATTCATATTAATCTGAAATTTATTATCATGATATAGCAAGGGTGAGTAACTACTTTGCTCAGCAAGTTTAAATACAAAGAAGATATATCATGATTGAAGGAAAGAATAAGCTTTAGAATTTCTTAACAATATAATAATTATGAAAGAGCATGAATCAAAACTTCAATGATTGAATGACTGAATTCAATAATACATGGTATCAATAATGACCATGGACCAATTTAACTGAACCTTAAGGTAATGAAGGTGATCAGCCTTTCATACCTGATGAACATATACAACATGCACTAAGTGCGAATTAATAATTTAAGGAGGTGGAATAATCAACAATAATTATCCACTAACATGCTTGAAAGATAATAACTCGAGTATGAGTTAGGGAACTTGCCTTGATTGGAGATTACCGCTAAAATTTAACTTAACTTCTCTCCACAAATCCTACACAATTGTATTTATATGCACACACATTTAGATAATTAAATATGTCGCAAAATATGCATTTATATTCATTATCCATAAATATTAGTTAACAAAAATTAATATTATTTATACTTCATTCAAAACCAATCTTGGTTCCTTTAGAAACTTTATTAATAAATAATAAGGGTCTCACACATTTTAAGATGTAAATATTTTACATCTTGAAGCTTAAACCATTTATATTCCATTTCAGAAATATCTTTTAACTTTGCTCGCAAATTCGGAGTTTAAACAACTAATACATGGCTTTTATAATAAAATACAATTTACTATATTATTACTTTAATTTAAATAATTGCTATATTAGTTTATCCTAGCTTATTTTATAATTCACGATGTTCGGGTTTTATATCTTGACATAATATACTTAACTATATACACCCCGGTATATTTCTCTTTTAGCTTCGTTTATAGATTAGACTTTAATTCTAAAGTCTCGTGATGCTCATGTCTCATAACTTAAGACATCTTAAATCATTCTTTAATAAAAATCTATTACGCTTGTCTTATATAGTTCGGGACAACGTAGCTTAACGTTGGCCAACTACTCGATCGGCTTTTGGAAACCAACACACTTTGTTTTACATTACAATACTATTCATTTTAGGTCGTTCGCATTTTATAAATTAAACAACGTGTCCAAACTTTTTAGATTTTATGTTACAGGTCTAATCCAGACAGTTAAGACTGTCTGCTTTAGAACAAATTTCATTTTGATTATCTATCCGGACAGTTAAGACTGTCTACTTTAGGCCAAGTTCTTCTTTAGTTAATATCCAGACAGGTAAGACCTGTCTGCTTACTAACAAAATCTACTGCGAGTAATCATCACCTAATCCAGACAGCTTTAAACCCGTTTGCTTTAGGCCAAAACTCCCTACATGTTGCATTATTATCTGGGCAGTTTCATTTTTGTGGTACATACTTTGCGACTTCGTAACTTGCTCATTTCTTATCGAAATAAGTTCGTTCTTGAGCGCACCTCCTCCTTGTTCTACATACTACAAAACTCCCAAAAATAACCAATTTTTCAGGAGCTTTAACTGCTTGAAAAACTGACTCTAAAGTCAGTGTACCAACTGATTTTCCAACTTTTAACTAGTTTTATAAAAAAAATTGCCATGACTTCGTTACTTAAGCTTTTTCCTCCATTCCAATTGAGTGATGTTCATAACTCATAAGAGTATAACATAACACACTGGAACCAAAATTTTTAGATTCGAAACATCACAACAAAAAGCCCCAATTTAGTCTATTAACAGTCCACTAATTAGATTTTGTTTATGCTTTATGCTTGGGTTCATTCTCTTTCATTTGGTTCACTTGACATGCATCTTTATTGTGATTTACAAGGTTTACTCCTTCAATAATCACCTTATAACTTCAAGATCCACCATGATCTTCCATTAACAATAACTACCAACAACTAATTAACTCAAAATAAAAACTCAAAGGGATGAAGAGTTTTATTGTTTATGTTCTTACCTTTTATTGCTTCTTCTTAATCTTGCTTAAGCCTTGCTCCAAGCTAGCTCTTCCTTCTTCCTCTTCTTCTTTTTCCGTGCCTCCTCTCTTTCTCTCTCTTCTCTCTCTTACTTTCTCTTTCTTTTTCTAACACTTAGCCAAAAAGGAAATGAAAAAGGGAAAGGATAATTGCTTTAGTACAATACTTAGCTACTAAGTTAATGACTTCCCCTTATCTACCCATGTAGTGGGCGGGTACATCCCCTCTTTTCCCTCCTTGTTGCTTCATTTATCCCACATGGGATAATTATAACTTCTTTCCTTATTTTAGTCATTAAGAAAGGTGAGTCACCACCTTATCCACACCACAAGACTTACCCATTAAGTAAATGACTCATCACCTTATCCCTCCACCATGTGTCCGGATATACACTCCCTCCTTATCACTTCCTCATTTGTTTTCTTTCTTTTTCTTTTTATTCATTTATCATCTTATTCTTCCACCACTTTGACCCAATTTTGACTTTCTCAATTGGGCTTGGTTTATTAACTAGTTTGGGCTCTACATTGGACTTCCTTTTTGGGTCTTAATAAAATATACTCTTGGACTTTTATTAAATATATGCTTGGACTTTTAATAAAATTAACACTTAGGCTAGTAAATTAACTAGCCCATTTTTAATTTAATTTATTTGCTTCTTAAATAACATAATAGTTGCATTGGATAATTTAAAATCACCCAATAATTAATAACTAAATTTTAACTCTTAAGTTACTAATTCATCCTCTTGAAAATATTTTACCCATATGGAAAAATATAATTTATATAACCCATCTTTGATATATAAATTATATAGAACATAACATATCATACCTGAATTACATATTTACAAAATAAATATGCTAGTCATAATCTTCTTTTGCAAATACAATTATCTACATACCCAAGATATTATAATAAATATAATATCCTTACCTCATTAACGTAAATTCAATTAAAAAATTTATTGACTTTCTTAATATATTAAATAAATATATTATCCTTTATTTCTTAAAATAATTCATACAAGAATTTATTCTAATATCCTTGGGTAAAGTATATATAAATTATATATATACTTAAACCACCCCATACAAATCCTTATGCAAGTTGTTCATAACAATTTCATTTTCTTGCGTAATAAATATATGCATTTCATTTTCCATATAAATGGAAATTTATTTAATAAAAAAAATATTACACTTAAAATAAATATTCTCTCTTTATTAAAATAATTCAATGCTAGAATTTATTTTAATATCCTTTATTTAAAGTATACAATATTTTTGTATACTTAAACTAATTATTTCACTTCGTAATATAAATTATTTCATAACAATTTATTCACACGCAATAAATATACACGTATATATATTTATCACGTATAATAAAATACAAATTTATTTACTCAATTCTAATTTTAATATTTTTTGGGAAATTCGAATTATTTTCTTTTCCCTTCTATAAATTGTTTTCAACAATTTTAACTGTAGTAAATATCATAATATATCCACTACATTAGAAACATACATACATTACATCCAATAACGTATTATATAATTTCTTTAATAAAACGGTGGTTATACATTAAGTATATTTAATGCCACCAAGTTACCACATTAAAATAATTTTAATATTATAAATTATCTTAACTTATTTTAATCTTACTCATCTCATTTCCTTTAAATAAATTGCCCCTACAATTGCTTACATATAATAAATATATAATACTAATATATTTACTATACACCAAAAGCACATATTGCATAGTACATATTCACTTATACAGTACAATCTCACTTTTCGAACTCCAGGTCTTGTATCTTAACCTTTATTTAATCATTCAAGATTTATGAATAATGATTAAAAATAATTAAACTAAAAGTAAAACAGACACAAAGGTTGAAATTCAGATATTTAAAGGCTTAAGACTACAATATCCCCAATTATGCAATACAAACTAATTATCCAATTCATCCAATTATTAACTTCAACAAAGTTGTTAACAGGAATTCAAAGTTATTCATAAGCCCTTTCCTAAGTGATCAAATAAAATTATCTAACTCAATTAATTCTGCGATATTCCTATGCAAAACTAAAGAATTAAATTCATTAAGCACCAATTCTCAATAGTTACATGCAGCGAAGAGATATTCCTATTCACTTCATAACCCTAATTATTCATCCCATGTAAATAATTAAGAATACATGCTATCACATTCAGATCTAACCCTAGATTTCATCTCCCGAATTCATCTAAAGTATCCCGCTAATTGATGATCAGTCAATTACTTAATAAACACAAAATATGATAGACAACTCAATATTAGATAATAATTGGAATCAAATGGATAATTAATCCATAAACATAAAAGATTCAATTGTAGCCTTAATTGCAAATTTAGTTCATACTGAAAATAGAAATCATGAATCCCAAATAAGTCATCACAATTAAATTATAAATCTAAGATAGAGGATAAGAAAAACTCAGTAAAAGTTCTTCAATATTTAAGTCTCTAATCTGAATTCCTTGCGATGCTTCCTCTAGTCTCCAATCTCCCAATTCAGCTCTGTATCTCAATCCTTGCGTAAGTGTGTAACTATGAATGTATCATGTAGGTGTATGTATGTATATATATCCCCATTTTCATCTCTCCCTATCTCTTTTATAGTTTCTAAATCAAATCAGTAGAAAAAATCCAATTCCAACTCAACTTTCCAAAATAACTGAACTACCATTTTTTCCCTTACGTGCATTCTCACCTCGGCGAGAATTTTAAGCCTAAAAAGCTCGCCCCGGCGAGAACTCTGATCCAGAATTTACAGAAATGCCATTAAGCTCTAATTTTCCTCTTTTAACCGCCTGAAGTCGTTTCCTACAAAACCAATGCATAAACAAGTAAAATGACACTAAAAATACTCAAAGATAGTAAAGAAATAAGCCTAAGATATATTTAATTCACAGGTATAAAACCCACTCATCAAATACCCCCAAACTCAAGACTTTGCTTGTCCTCAAGCAAAACACAAGAAAAACAAAAACAAACAAACCTATCTAAATGAATGCAGATGCATGATGTATTACGACTCAACAATCAATCAACATAGATTGTAAATATCAGGCCTCAAAGATCAGTAACTAACAATTCAACAAGACTTTAAATTTATGCACCATCAGAAATTTAACTTATCACCAAAATCATCTTACTTTCAACCCTTTCGTGTGTGTGTGTATCCAAATGTATCAAACTAGCAAAAAAAACACTCAAAGAAGCTCATGAAATCAAATGCATCATTAAAGATATCAAAAAGGTTAGTATAACAATAAGAACTCTATATGCTTATCTTCCACAACTCAAAGCGAATACAACAAAACATAACTCAAGGATCACAAGGTTATTTAAAATATTTAAGCCCCTTTTAAAATCCTTCCCCAAAAATTCAAACAATTTTTTTCTCTTTTCATTCTCTTTTCTTTTTTTAGTGAGTGCGTTTTACGCTCCCTCTCACTTTCAATTAAACGAGTGCGTTTTACGCTCCATCTCGTTGCATGTGTTTATGAGTGAATGCGTTTTACGCTCTATCTCAACCCACCACATGATCCATTCTTTCCATCGGGGAAGGTTCAAAATTTTTAATTTTTTTTCAAATTAACCAAGATTTCCCCCAACTTATATTCTTCCGCATATTACACTTTAAGTTATGATCAAACAAGATATAGAGTTCATAAATATCTTCAATAAGCATTTAACATACAAACTTCCTCAAATTAAAACTAGCTCAACCAAATAGATATGTGCATAAAAGAATTAAAAGGGTCTCAAGTTTGACAAAATCTAAAATAGTCAAAATTCATAATTTAGCACTCCTTATCCGTTTCGCTAAACTAATTAACTAACTGATCAGAATTTTCATCATCAGCCTTCCCTAAATACTCTACATCAATTCATTACTCAAACTATCCTAAATGCAACTCTATATGATCCTAATTTTTATATGAAAATGCAATAAACTAACTATAATGCAAAAGAAAATATTTTTATGATTTTAAAATTTTTACTTTTTTTTTAAATTTTTTTTCAATTTTTTTAACTATTCCTATATTATGCAAAAATAACTAAACAATTCTCAATACGTGAACTAAACAGTTATGTAATGTAATATGACATGACTATGTGATAACAGTAAATCCACCCCCAAACTCATAATGAACAATGTCCTCATTGTTTGCAAAATAAAGAAATTAAAACGGAGAACTTCCCTGACTGGTCAAGCGACGTGCTCGACCTTGCTCATTATCCGAATCTAAAAGTGAGAATGCTTGCAACGGCTGAGGCTCGAGAAACTGGAACTTGAACCGCACTCAGATTCATTTGATTTTGATGCGTAATGTGCTTGAATGCCTTGCTCAATTGGTTACTCTCCCCAATTTGCTTGATAAAACCGTGTGAATGTTTGGCAAATCTGAATGAGAGAGGAGAAGATTGAGCCCGAGTATAAGGAGAAATGATTGAGATTGTTTGTTTGGGATAGGAGAGGGTTTAGGTTGAATTTGACTTGGTTAGGAGAGTTTTGGAATGAATGTGATCTGATTTTGGAAAGAAAGTAAACTAAAATCCTTCATCTTCGCCAGGGTGAAAATATTTTTGCCTTGGAATCTTGCCGGGGCGAGAATATCCAGAGGAGTTTGGGTTGGGGCGAAGAATTGAGTTGCTGGGGCGAAAACTGATAGAGGGGTTCTCGCCGGGGCGAGAATCTCTAGGCTATTTTCCGGCCGGGGCGAGAATCCTGGTTTTTGAAATTTTAATCTCTTCTTTTTTTTCTTCAAGTGGTGCCATCCCAAAACCTTATTCCTTCTACTAATGCACTCCCCAAAGTCCTGTCCCTGATCAAAGCAAAACAACATAGATTAGCACAACCTTTTTAGAGCATGAGAGACTGGCAAAGCACTGAAAAACCTAAAACTAACTACTAAAGATACTAAATACATGCAAAAGTATGGAGTTAAAAGAAACTAAAACAATAAAATAAAGTGATTGGGTTGCCTCTCATCAAACGCTTGGGTTATAGTCGTCAGCCCGACTTCGTCCTGTTCTACTGTCCAATCCCCCTTCAAAAATTGAGGAACCCTCCATCAATTAGTAATAATGAAGCGTTTGAGGGCTTTGCTTTTGTAAGGGCCATTGATCCAAAATCACCTAGCATGCTCTTTTCCGATAGAATCTCCTTTATAACCTTTAAATAACTAGGCATTTGCTCCATTGTGTTTATGAACGAACTATGGCATTGAAGCTTCTTGAACATAACTGGATCTTCAACTAACTTCTCATGGACCCCTTTCTTATCCCAACATGGCTCCAAATTCATGCTAGCTCCAATGTTAATTAGAGCTTTACCGACGACATGACTACCAATTGGGCAGAGGATTGCAAAACTACCCGGATCTTGGTGATTTGACAAAGAAAGTACATGGGGCACTAACAAAATCGGCACATCAGCGTCGAAACTCACAGCTAGATCGTTTTTGGCTGTATTTTCTTGATCCCCACTTGTCTCCTCCGTATCAGAATTATCATCAATTAGCACATTCGGTAGCAGCTTTAATGCGGGCAATCCATCAGTCTCGAGAACCACATCACTGGGCCATGTACCTAGATAGTTATTGTTGAAGGCGTCGATAAGCTGTCCCATCTGGTTCTCAAGATTTCGAATCGACACTGCTTGGCTTTTTATATTTAAATCCACTAAGTTTAACAGCTGATTCTGATCACTCATTCTTTTGTCCGTAGCTGTAATAAACTTCGCCAAGGCCTCCTCCAAACTTAATTTCCTTTCTTCTTCATGTGGTGAGGCTGAATCCTGAAATTCTGGAGTGTATGATTGGCTTGGAGCAAAGATTTGGACTTGATTATTATGGCTCCACAAATAATCCGGATGATACCCCCAACCATAATGATAATTGTTGGGATAGGCATAACTGTTGGGGTAATCGCCGAAATTGCTACCATACTGCATCGACTCAAAATTGATGGCACATTGATGACTCGAATAATTTTCAGCACAATAATCACAAGTTATCGCTACACTTTGAATACGTTGTACTGCTAAAGTGTCAAACTCCCTCGAAAGTGTCTCAATCTATGCTGACAATTCATCAAATTCATATATCCCTGCCGCTCTTGGCTGAATCATTCTTGTATAAGGCCACTGATAGTCATAGTTAGCCATAGTCTACCTCAAAAAGAAGTAAAACAGAAAAAGAAATAAATAAAAAATAAAAATAAATGTTTAAATTAAGATTTATTTGATTATAACTAATATGAAAATAAATATTAAACAAAAAGATTTCCCGGCAACGGTGCTAAAAACTTATTGTCAGATTTCACAATCAACAATTACGTGCAAGTATACATGATCAACAAGTAATAAAGTGATAAGATAGAGTGTCGAACCCACATGAAATCTCTGTTCAATAATTTCCAACTACTAGTACTATATCAATTCAATTTTATTTAAACAATCGCAATTTGTGAATAATGATTAAAAATAATTAAACTAAAAGTAAAAGAGGCACAGAGGTTGAAATTCAGATATTTAAAGGCTTAAGATTACAATATCCCCAATTATGCAATACAAACTAATTATCCAATTCATCTAATTATTAACTTCAACAGAGTTGTTAAAAGGAATTCAAAGTTATTCATAAGCCCTTTCCCAAGTGATCAAATAAAATTATCTAACTCAATTAATTCTGCGATATTCCTATACAAAACTAAAGAATTAAATTCATTAAGCACCAATTCCCAATAGTTACATGCAGCGAAGAGATATTCCTATTCACTTCACAACCCTAATTATTCATCCCATGCAAATAATTAAGAATACATGCTATCACATTTAGATCTAACCCTAGATTTCATCTCCCGAATTCATCTAAAGTATCCCGCTAATTGATGATCAGTCAATTACTCAATAAACACAAAATATGATAGACAACTCAATGTTAGATAATAATTGCAATCAAATAGATAATTAATCCATAAACATAAAAGATTCAATTGTAGCCTTAATCACAAATTTAGTTCATACTGAAAATAAAAATCATGAATCCCAAATAAGTCATCACAATTAAATTACAAATCTAAGATAGAGGATAAGAAAAACTCAGTAGAAGTTCTTCAATCTGTAAGTCTCTAATATGAATTTCTTGCGATGCTTCCTCTAGTCTCCAATCTCCCAATTCAGCTCTGTATCTCAATCCTTGCGTAAGTGTGTAACTATGAATGTATCATGTAGGTGTAGGTATATATATATATATATATATATATATATATATATATATATATATCCCTTTTTCCATCTCTCCCTATCTCTTTTATAGTTTCTGAATCAAATCAGTAGAAAGAATCCAATTCCAACTCAACTTCCCAAAATAACTGAACTACCATATTTTTTCCTTGACGCGCATTCTCGCCCCACGCGAGAACTTTAAGCCTAAAAAGTTTGCCTCGGCGAGAACTCTGATCCAGAATTTACAGAAATACCATTAAGCTCTAATTTTCCACTTTTAACCCTCTGAAGCCTTTTCCTACAAAACCAATGCATAAACAAGTAAAATGACACTAAAAATACTCAAAGATAGTAAAGAAATAAGCCTAAGATATATCTAATTCACAGGTATAAAACCCACTCATTAGTTTTATTTCATATTTCCGACGGAATATCCGTCGAAATAATTTAATTTCGAATAATATTTTTCCGTCGACATCTTTGTTGGCGCTGGCGGGAATATTAGCGCCAATGACCACACGTTACTTCCGACGAAATTCTGTCGTACTTAAACCATTTATGAGGGACTTATGTCCAACGGAACAATTTCGTTAATATTAGGATATTTTCGACGAAAAACTGTCCGTCGAATATAATTTTATCGGTCTTAAGTGTTTTTCTTGTAGTGGATAAAACAAGAGGAATGGGGCCAGGAAGTTATTATTGGCAACGTAGAGGCATTAGATGCGGTGCATGCAGCTGAATTGCATGCAATAAATAATGTGCATGTAAATTTTGATGAAGTACCAATTAAGGGAAATGATGAATCTAATGGACTAACTGCTCTTTTAAGGGAGCCTAGGATAGATTTGGAGCATTAGATGTTTTTAATTTTGGCTTTCAATCATTTTCCTCAGGTGGATTGGATGAGGTCTTGACCAGGCTTTTTCTAACATTAAATAGTGGGGTCTTATCATAAGATTTATTGGGGGCAAACCCTACTTTTTCCGATGGGCTTATTTCTGGTGGACAATTGCCCTTGATACCTTTTGAGGGTTATGCAAATTATGGTGAGCATCAGTTTAATGGGCCTCAAAATTTTATTGGTTCTCATACCTGGGAAGGCGTTCAAAACACAGGTGCTTGGTTGTATGGTGGGATAAACCAATCTCTTAATATCCCTATATACAACATTTTGAGTATTGATCCATTCATTTAACATTTCAATGAAGGAAGCCTAATGCCAAGCTAGATGTCAATACGGTACCAAATAGATATCACCTACCTATGAAGGAGTCAGATTCTTCTTCCTCGCCTGGTTTTTCTTTCCTAGGATTAACGGGATCTTGATGATGGGGTTTTTTTTAGATTCTAAAAACACTATTACGGACCCTCTTAGCTCTACCCAGGGAGAAACTGAGGATACGAAAGAACCGTTGTCCCATATATAGTTAATTATGCAAACTTTGCAACTCGAAGGAGAACTAGATCAGTTTTATAGTTGGGACGGAGAAGGAAGCAATTTTCAGGGATCCTAGGAAGATTTGGTAGACTTCATGAATATGAATGTTAACACTAAGATTTGTTCACACGCCCAATCACCAAACTGTGCGTCCAATCCTGCACATAAACAAAATCACACTCAGAGAGCTGACGACCTGGGCCGCCGGGGGATAGCTCCGGTGTAAGAATAAGTACATGCTGAATAAGGTTTAACAATGGAGACTTAATGCTCTAATACTGTAAAGTTAATATTGCCTATGAATTAGTGTTTAACCTTGTATTTATAGTGATCACACCACCAACTTCATGTCCGTCCCCGTATGAAAATAGAACTCCTCATTAAGATAAATACCTTAATGGGATCAAACTACATCTCTTTAAAGGAAGAAAGTCGAATCATATCGTGACACTTTCCTTAGGAGTTGGGATTCAAATATAATTGAGAATCCTAGATTCCTTAATATTCTCCCACTTCCCAAACTGATTTCTATGTAGGAATATTCCTCCACGTGGACTACGACCCACCATATCTATCGAGCCCAAATAAACACACCCCAACATTGCCCCCAGTCTTTCATTACAATGGGACATTTAATGGAAAGTTCATCACTAAAAGCCCAATAATTAAGTGTGAAAACACAAAGCCTAAAATCAAATTCTTTGGTAACGTACCCATCACGCATTACCAGGCCCCACCATCATCACTCAAACCACTTATTATGCCGTTTTGGAAAATTGTGCGGAACCCAAAGGTCAAACAATTCAAAAACCCCCTCCCCTCAAAAACAACCGCCACATTTCAGATATGATCTCTGATACAATCCTGATCAGGCTCGCATCAAGCGTCATCGACTCAACTCAAGCTTCGAGGGTTCAACAAACGAGTTCAAGTAATTGGGCTAGAATCTACTCAAGGATGCTTACATTGGAGCTCAATTCATATGAACATCAAGGAGAGAGTCATTCATGTGATTTGGGATTGCTAGATACGATCTATGTAATAAGACCAAATCATTGCAAGTCAAGCGTTCGAGATAGTGTTCATCATGATCATTTGTATCGTCTACTCATCGACAAAGTTAGATTTCAATTTATGGAGGGATTAGAGTTCATACATGGTGGATGTTCAAGCATGATGAGTTTAGATTGCTCGGAGCAAAAGAATCGGAGAAAATTATTCGGGATGGAAAACAGGGATCTCGCCCCGGCGAGCTTTCCAAGGCTATTTTTCTCGCCCCGGCGAGAACCTCTCTGTCCATTCTCGCCCCGGCGAGAACTTCAGTACAAATTTTCTCGCCCCGGCGAGAATAGGCGAATTTGCCTAACACATTTTTCGAGGCACGCGGTTTTTGGCAGATTTCTTTCTTTATTTTAGGGATTTACATATCTTTTAGATTTCTAATATAATTAGGATATTTATTAGATATGATTTGATTTCCATATTAATTAGTTAGGTAGAATTTGATTTCCAATTGGATTTCTATTCTTTTTAGGATTTTGGGTTTTTAAGGTTTTATTCTATTAGTATAAATAGAATACATGTCTGATGTAATAGATAGGTACACTTTTTGATTAATGAAATTATTGTGAGATTCTTCTCATCTTTTGGTTCTTTAAGAATTCTTAGATTATTTTCTTAGTTTTCTTGAGATTCAATTATCAACTTATCATACAACAAATCACAGTTGTGTGTGGCGTTATTCTACCGCATCATTCAATCATACGGAGATTATCGTTTGAATTAAACGAGGGTCAAAGTGTTGTTGGTGTTTCATCTTTCATACATTCAAATTGCTTGATTGACTATTCCAAGGTGTATCGTCTATATTCAGGCGAGGGATTAAGGATTCGAACGAGTTCCACCTTTATAACTTGCTGGAAACGATCCGGGCGACGACCACCTCACGCAAGCGTGCCGTGGAGTCTATCATTTGGTATCAGAGCTACGTTTTCTAGCTAGTTGTTTATCTTTATTTTTCGCATTGATTATATAGTTAAAAAAATGTTGGGAAAAATTATTATTGTTGCAATTGCTTGGGTTTCATAAGTTTCGTGAATATTGGGATTATATTGAAGAATCTATCATTTGGTTCTATTGTTGGAATTTGTAAAATTTGAAGACATTAGGGTTTCACTCAAGAGAATCTTAATTGGTGATCGTGAAAATTTGGTGGTTATCGTACTTCACACTTGCTATATGTTGTTTTGTGATAAGTTCTTGTTGAATTGATAGAAAAGCTGAGATATTTATTTGGTGAATTCAAAAAGAACCTATTAGAGGGAATTAGAGTGGTAAAAGGCAAGAGTGTGAGATCAATTGAGGGTAAAAGCCGAATTGTGCGATACACGAGTGTTTTCATATTTGTGTGATACATTGTTTGAGCGAAACACGTAAGGGAGTGTGTGAGAATTTTTTTTTTCTTTATGTACTAACATTTGTTTTGCAGCAAACATGTATGGATATAATTGTGAAAATAATTATGAGTGGCAAAAGAGATCTTTTCAAGGAAGGCGCGATCCTGAAGCTTATTTGAGTTGGGAGGAAAGGAAGGAACGAGAGTTTGGCTATCATAATTATTCCGAATACAAGAAGTTCAAACTTGCAGTTCAAGATTTTTCTGATTATGCCGCTACATGGTGGGCTGAATTTGTGCGTAGCAGAAAAAGGTATGGAGAGCGTCCGATCGAAACGTGGGAAGAGTTGAAAACCGTGATGAGAAAGCGGTATGCTCCAGGACAACCTAGTAGGAGGAATGAACATGCATCTCCGAAACATGTAGAGCAACCTTCAAGGCGTTCAACTTGTGATAATGAAAAGAAGGTTCGTAGGAATGAAGATTTGCAGTGGAGACAGCGAAGAGAAACTCCCAGGGCATATATTGAATCGACATCATTTAAGGACATCATGAGGACATACAATGAGTTAAAGGATGATCATTTGAAACAGCAACGAGTCACTCTTAAGGCACAAAAAGAGCGAGATCAGCCGCAAGAGAAAGAAAATGGGAAAGAATATGCTGTTCAAGGAGAGTTGTTAGATTCCGATGTTCGAGATGAAGTCCATGATCTTGAGGAAGAAAATACCAGTGAAAGTGAACGACAAAAAGAAATTGAAAAAAAGATTGAGTGTGAAAAAGAAAAGTGTGGAAAAGAGAATGAAAAGAAACGAGAGAATAAAAAGAATGAGAGTGAAAACAAACGAGAGAAAGAAACAGTGGAGAGTAAGAGTGAAAAAAGAGAGGAGAGTGAGTTGGAAAGTGAGTTGTATTTTGAAAAGCCAATGACTGTACATTCGTACAAGACGGCGCTTTTGAATACTAACAAGATTAACTCTTCTTTGTCTAGTTCTGTTGTTTCTCTTATACAGGTGATTGAGGATATACCCCGAGCTATCATTCCATATCAGCCAGCTTGTAGTATTCCCGAGGAGACGACGGAGTTACCAAGGCGGGTTGGAGAGTTGATGGAGTCCAACTTCATCAAAGCGGGTATCGTGGGAGAAAGCATTAGAGCATGTGCTATTCAGGAGATCATAGTACTTAAGGAAGATAGAATGCCGAGCTTGTTCGTTGATTTTGAATTGGTAAACAAGTATCGATATTATTTTCTTTGCTTAGATAATATGTTTGATAAATTGCATAGTACTTATGTTTTGTCTACATTAGGTGATGACCATGTGATGATATTGCCTAGTCAAATTAGCATGAAAAATTGTGATAAATGGAAAGTTTTGTTAACATGTGAATTGTATAGGTGGATAGTTATTTCTGTTAGATTAACTAATGCATCTAGTATGTTCATGAGTTTATTAAAACATGTTTTGCATGCTTCCATGGATAAATTTGTGTTTGCCTATTTTGATGGTAGAATCGTCTTTATCATAAACTATGGAGGATATTTGATATTTGTCGAGTTAGTTTATGAGCATGCGTTATATTCTCGTTGTCAATATTCTTACTATCATTTGGTAAATTCTCATTGTCAAAGTGCATATCTTCGTAGAATTTATTCTAGTGATTATTGTGGGTATTCTCGTTTTCAACATATGTACTTGCATGAAACTCATTCTAGGGTTTTTCATTCACATGTTGAATTAGATTTTGATCAATCTTTACATGGTATGTCGTTAATTGATAATGGTAGTGGTCATGAATTTCCAATAGAGAAATCTTCATTGCATGATTTACTATTATGTGGTAATGTCTTTCCATTAGAGTTATTATCATTGCATGATTTTGAGAATGTTGTCTTGAATGGGAAAGAATTACTATCATTAGGTATTGAATTGAAAAGTGTTTATCATCAAGCTAGAGTGAGATATGATTTACATATATGTCTAGTTAAATCATTCGAGTTAGCTAGTGTAATAAATGTTTTCATGTTAAATCATGTGTTGCATTCTTTCATAGGAAAATTCGTTGATATCTGTGTTGATGATACTTCGGCTCTTGTTGACACTTGGAAAAATTCTTTGGCAAATGTTGAGTTTGATTGTGAGTATCATAAGTATGCTAGTGAGTTTTTATCTTGTGGTGTTGGTTTTGATCTTTCAATTCCATTGATGTCGTTATTTGATTTTGCATTGGTTAATGTCAATGGGAAGGGAAAGGTTGTGATTGTGTTGCAGATTCATGATGGGTTTATACTCATCGAGGAGAAGGGTTTAGATCGATTTGCAAATCAGTTCGAACAATACATGGAAAGTCTAAAGGGAAGTTATTTGGATTTTATTCTAGTAGACTTTGCATGTGATTTTGAGTTATTTGATTTCTTTTTGATTAAACAAAAGGTACTTGTTGATTTGTTTGGTTTTGTGTTTAATCCAAGAATTCAAGAGCACTTGCGAATGCAACGAGTTGAATTTCAAATTTTGGTATTTGACCCGGGTGCATTGGAATGGAAGTTAGTGCAAATGATCGAGATCATAAGGTTCACTTTTGATCCGGGAATTTGTCAAGGGGTTTATCTACGAATGGGCAAGATCATCGGGCTGGTTTTTAATCCGGGAATTCGTGGATGGGAGATTATGCTACATGAAGAGTTCTACATGCTGATATTTGATCCAGGAGGATATAGGACTTTTCATAGTTTTATTTGCTTTTATTTTACTATATATGCATTTGATTTCTTAGGTAGAAACCTTGATTGTGTTTTTGTTTTAGTTGCTAATTTAGTTGGTTTTGTTTTAGTTAGCATTTTGGAAGAATTTGGTTTACGTGTGGAAAAACATCGTGTTGATGTGGACAAGTGTTTGAGTCAAAGAGAACAAGAGTTTAAGTTTCCAGGTTATGATTCGAAGAGCTTACATGGGGATATGTCGATTCGATCATCATTGGGAAGGAGATCTTTAATAGTGATTCATGTTAATTCGAGGAAGATGCTTGATATTGCTATTTTGTATCTTGAGGGAGTTGGAAGTTCTATTGATTATTTTCATATTCTTACATACTTTATTTATATATTTCATGTGATTGGTGAGAATTATGATTATGTTTTGTTTGACGCTTCTAACTTGGTTTGTTTGGGTGTAGGATCAGTTTTGTGGATATATCCTTTTCAAGGGGAGATGATGGATTTGAGGACAAATCCTTTTGAAGAGGAGGGGAATGATACAATCCTGATCAGGCTCGCATCAAGCGTCATCGACTCAACTCAAGCTTCGAGGGTTCAACAAACGAGTTCAAGTAATTGGGCTAGAATCTACTCAAAGATGCTTACATTGGAGCTCAATTCATATGAACATCAAGGAGAGAGTCATTCATGTGATTTGGGATTGCTAGATACGATCTATGTAATAAGACCAAATCAGTGCAAGTCAAGCGTTCGAGATAGTGTTCGTCATGATCATTTGTATCGTCTACTTATCGACAAAGTTAGATTTCAATTCATGGAGGGATTAGAGTTCATACATGGTGGATGTTCAAGCATGATGAGTTTAGATTCCTCGGAGCGAAGGAATCGGAAAAAATTATTCGGGATGGAAAATAGGGATCTCGCCCCGGCGAGCTTTCCAAGGCTATTTTTCTCGCCCCGGCGAGAACCTCTCTGTCCATTCTCGCCCCAGCGAGAACTTCAGTACAAATTTTCTCGCCCCAGCGAGAACCTCTCTGGCCAGTCTCGCCCCGGCGAGGATTCTAGTTCAAATTTTCTCGCCCCGGCGAGAACAGGCGAATTTGCCTTACACGTTTTTCGAGGCACGCAGTTTTTGGCAGATTTCTTTCTTTATTTTAGGGATTTACATATCTTTTAGATTTCTAATGTAATTAGGATATTTATTAGATATGATTTGATTTCCATATTAATTAGTTAGGTAGAATTTGATTTCCAATTGGATTTCTATTCCTTTTAGGATTTAGGGTTTTTAAGGTTTTATTCTATTAGTATAAATAGAATACATGTCTGATGTAATAGATAGGTACACTTTTTGATTAATGAAATTATTGTGAGATTCTTCTCATCTTTTGGTTCTTTAAGAATTCTTAGATTATTTTCTTAGTTTTCTTGAGATTCAATTATCAACTTATCATACAACAAATCACAGTTGTGTGTGGCGTTATTCTACCGCATCATTCAATCATACGGAGATTATCGTTTGAATTAAACGAGGGTCAAAGTGTTGTTGGTGTTTCATCTTTCATACATTCAAATTGCTTGATCGACTATTCCAAGGTTTATCGTCTATATTCAGGTGAGGGATTAAGGATTCGAACGAGTTCCACCTTTATAACTTGCTGGAAACGATCCGGGCGACGACCACCTCACGCAAGCGTGCCGTGAAGTCTATCATTCAAAACTATTCATGTTCTCTCTGTAACCTCTTCCTCCCACTTGTAACCCCTGTTTTTTTCGGCGAAAACCCCTTCCAATCATCATGTTCTATTATCCACCAATGGCTGCCACAAACACCCCCACTACCATCATTCCCACCATATCTGGAACCATCGTCTCTACTCCCCCAATCTCAACTGTGATGAACCCCGCCACCAGCATTACCATCTCTACTGAAGCCACCACCGTCACCACTACTATCACCTCAACCCCTGACCATCAGGCCCATCTAAAGCCGAAATCGATAACCTAAAGATGTTAAAAGAATACTCCAACGAAGAGTCCTTCGCCCAGATTAAAACTACCTCCACAATCGCCCCCCCAAGACCTCGCCGGAATACGAGAGAAATATCGTATTCCGGCCACCTATGAAATCCGAGCCCCCCTCCACATTGAACGAATGTATCACCGCCCTGATGGGTGGACCGCTATCTCCCTCAGTGCCCTTAAATATGGGGTTCGCCTGCCCCTCCACGCCTTTTTCATCACCCTTCTAAGGTTTATCAGAGCCGACTTCACCAAAATGATGTCGAACTCCTACATCCACAATATCTCTTTCATCGCCTTTTGCCACGAGCTCGACATTCCTCCCACCATCGACTTATTCTTCTCCTTATTCTCCATAAGCCAATCCAGAGAATCTAGATTTCGGTAAATAAACAACAACAGATCAAACAAATCGAGAGAACGCCCACTGATGAAGACCCCTTCAAGCAACAAATGATGGCATTCACAGTGGTTCTACATCCGAGGCCCTGACACCCGTCTAATCCCTAACTAGGCCGAAGCTTCCCGACCCAATGTAACAATGGGAGAACTTCCTCGAACTCGTCTTGAGGAGCTGGTGAAGACCATTAAAAGACTGCCGATGAAAGAATGGGACCTCAAGCTTCTAAACGACCAAACCTGGTTGTACGACCATAAACGCAAGTCTTGAACCTTTCGAATTAACTCGTATTATTTCAAGTTTCCCTTTTGATACAACTTCTTAATTCATGTAGTGTCTCTTATCAAGCCAATCCCAATTGCCGACATCAGCCAATCATCTTTCAGACCTACTAAAGAAACGATCCCCCCACCAAAATCAACCGAAACCCCGCCCTTAATCCAACATATCACTGTAATCCCGATGTCACAACCTTCCTCATCCTCCATCATCCCCACACCCAGCTTTATCGAGAAAAGCTTTCTAGACATGCCTGTTTCTGAAAGAGGTAAACTCGTCTGAATAAGGAGAAGGTGTCTAGTGAAGACTGCCGAACAAAACCCTCCACCTAAGGCACCAGAAAACACCCAATCCGACCCTTCAACCTCCGAACCCCTTCAAACAAACGTCACCAAACCAAACCCATCCATCGAACCGACCCAAACCTATGAACCAAACCAAATACAAGAAAAAAAAGAAAAGAACTCGAAGGCCCTTTACTCGAACCCTTAACCAAAAAACAACATACTGAAATCTCCTTTGCCATCAAACTCCTCCCTCTTTCCCCAAACATCCTTCGCCATCAACCAGCCGTATCCAAGAGTCTCAAGCTTTGATGACGTTATGGCCCAAAGTGCAGAAGACTACCCAATCAAACTTTTTGAAAACTTTGTACTTCCTGAAGGCGACGAACGGTTCAAAGGCGCGAGTCTTAGGAAACTCATTTATGCCAACTCTATGCACCAAGGCTGGGTAAGTATTACTTGTTCGCACCACCGATCCCAGATGTTAACTTTCTTTTCACTTCACTTAACCATTCACCCCTCTGCTCTCAGGCTACTGCGGTTACCGGTGGAATCATATGTCGTCTCTCCCAAGCCGAAGAAAAAGAATTGAAAGCCGAAATCGAGCGTCTTCAGCGTATGGTCTAGCCTGTAATATCTGGGATCGAGAAAGAAAAGAGCCTACACGCCAACACCGCTTTCCACTGCAACGAACTTTAGACTGAACTGGAGAAGGTCAAAAAAGAAGTTTCCGAAGTCGAAAAACACCGAAGAGCACTTCTAGAAGACCGTGAAAGCATGAAGAAAGAGTACGATGTACTTAAGAACGATAACGCGACTTTGCATGGAAAACTCGAGACTATGGATGAAAAGCTCATAATGTCCATAAATGCTCACAACACTCTGGAGAAGGAGTTCATCAGCTATAAGGCGTTGGGTCCCCCGTTGACCGAAGCAATCAAGCAACAAGTTTGCCAAAAGTATCGAAAAACCGCTAAGCTCTCGAAGGAAGTCATACAACAGTTCAGCGATGGCTACGAAAGTGCTCGGGACAAGGATAAATAAAAGATGCTTGCCACTGGTCTTGACCCTTCCATCCTAGACTCTTCAGACGATGAAGCCGAAACCTAAAGCAAACCTCCTTCTTCACAGCAAAATTTTGTAACAATTTATTATAAAATCAATTCTCCAATGTACATGCATTTAATATCCATGAACATATTTTATGAGAAAAATTGAATCTCTATTTCATTAAGTGCTTAGACAAAATTACAGAGTCCTAAATGAAACTACTTAACATGCATTACTGATAATACTTCCTAAGTCTCCTAGCATGCTAAGTGTTTTTGACTTCTATCCTATCCATTGTCCGAAGTAGGTAAGTTCCTAGCTTCGGCACTTCAGTAACCTCACATGGTCCTTCCCAATTAGGCATTAGCTTTCCGAGGATTTGGGGCGCCGACGCCTCCACCTCTCGCAGAACTAGATCTCCAACTTCAAATGTCCTCAGCTTTACCACTTTATTATAGTGCCTGGCCGTTCTCCTCTAGTAAACTGCTAGCCTTACCAAGGCCAACTCCCGAACCTCCTCTAACAAATCAAGATTGAGGTGAATGCCTTCATCATTATACATCTCCTTATACTGACTGACCTGAAACGATGGAGACCTGATCTCAACTAGAATAAGTGCATCAGTCCCATAGGCTAATCTGTATGGTGAGTCGCCTGTCGTAGTCCGATGAGTAGTCCGATACGCCCATAGAACACTAAACAACTCCTCAAACCATCTTCCCTTAGCTTCGTCCAATCTCCTTTTAATTCCATTGAGTAGAGTCTAGTTTGTGACTTCTATCTGACCATTGGATTGAGGATGAGCAACGGAAGTCCTTTGATGCTGGATGCCTAAATCCTTTATGAACTCTTTAAACTTCGATCCCGCGAACTGTCTACCATTGTCCGACACCACCACCATGGGGATTCCAAAACAGAAAACCACGAATTCCTTGAGAAACTTAAGACATTCTTGCTCCCTGATCGTCCAAAGGGGTTTGGCCTCTACCCACTTAGTCATATAATCGATAGCCACTACTACAAAGCTAACCTGTCCTTTTGCCTTCGGCAATGGTCCCAAGATATCAATTCTCCACACTACGAATGGGATCAGAGACAATACCGAGAACAGATCTTAGGGCGACTGATGAGGAATATGACTGTTCAACTAACATTTTGAACACCTCTGAACAAATTCCTTAGCTTCTTGAAAGATAGTAGGCCAATAATAACCCTGTCGAAGCACCATATACGCCAACACCTTAGCTCCCATGTGATCCCCACAGATTCCTTCATGAACTTCCCGAAGTACGTACTCTGCTTCGGGCCGGACCAAACACTTCAACAAAGGCGAATATTACGCACGCCAATATAAGTCACCGTCGATCAATACAAAATTCGAACTTCGATACTTTATCTTATTGGCTAACATCCGATCCGAAGGTAACTCGCCATCGGCAAGATAAATTATATATGGTGTCATCCAACAGTCCGAACGCTCCACCACCAACACATCTGCCTTCTGAATACTCGAAAATTCTAAAACTTCCAAATAAACTGAACCACCGAAAGAATTCGTATCCGACGTAGCCAACTTTGATAAGGCATCAACAATAGTATTATTGGATCGATCCACCCCTTGAAAAGCATACAAACTAAAATAATAGAGTCTATCCTTGATTTCGACCAGATACTTAGTCATCCTTACCCCCCCGAACCTCAAACTCCCCTGATATCTGTTTAACCACCAATTAAGAGTCGCTGAAGATAATTAGCCTTTGTACCTCCAAACTCTCAGTCAACTGTAAGCCAGCTAAGATTGCTTTATACTCGGCCTCGTTCTTAGTCGCCCGGAAACTGAAGCAGATTGTCTGCTGCACTTTGAACCCCTCCGGACTTGTCAAAATCACCCCTGCACCGCTGGCATCCGAAGTCGCCATCCACGTACAACGTACATGAAGTCTGAACCTGCCGAACCTCCAAAATCGGCCCAAATACCGCTTCTGCCTGATCGACGGAGTCGGGTTTAGAAAAAGAGCACTCTACCAAAAAGTCGCCCAAAGCCTGACCCTTAATCGCTATCCGAGGATGGTACTCCAGCACGAACTGAGTCAATTTCATAGCCCAAGCTGCAAGTCTTCCTGACATGTCTGGCTTATTCAATATCTTCTTCAGAATCTGATCTGTGTACATAACTACTAATCTTCCCTGAAAATAGTGTCGAAGCTTTCGACTGGCTATAATTAAAGCATAGGCAAACTTCTCCAGATTCGGATATCTCGTCTCCGCATCCCGAAGGACGTGGTTTACATAATAAATAGGAAACTAATTTCCTCCCATCTCCCAAACCAACACCGCTCCAACTGCCAATGATCTTGCTGCCAAGTAAAGATATAAAGGTTCTGAAGGGACCAGCTTCATCAATAGAGGCACCGAAGATAAATATTTTTTGATTCCCTAAAAAGCGTCCTCACACTCCGAAGTCCACTGGAATGTCTTCTCATTCTTCGGCCCCTTCAGCATATGAAAGAACGACAAACATCTTTCTGCCAACTTGGACATAAACCTCCTTAACGCCGCAATCCGACCCGTCAATTACTGTACATCCTTGAACGTTTGAGGAGACTTCATGTCAAGAATGACCCTGATCTTCTCCGGATTCGCCTCAATACCTCTTTTTTCTCACCAAATACCCTAGGAACTTACTCGAACCGAGGCCAAAAGTGCACTTCGTCAGGTTCAGCCAGATGTTATAGTGCCTAACAGTCTGGAAACAGTCCTCTAGATCATCAAAATGTTGTTGAATAGATAAGCTTTTGACAATCATATCATCCACATAAACCTCCATGCTTTGGCACAACTGATTTTGAAACACGTAATTCATCATCCTTTAGTAAGTGGCACTAACATTCAGCAATCCGAAGGTCATCTTCTTATAAGTGTAGATCACCCGATGTGTCATAAAAGTCATCTTCGGGATATCCTCATTATGCATCAAAATTTGATTATACCCAGAAATGGCATCCATAAAGCTTAACAACGCATACCCTGATGTGACATCAATCAACTGGTCGATGTGTGGGAGTGGGTAAAAATTCTCCAGATACGCCTTATTCAAATCTGTATAATCAATACAGATCCTCCACTTCCCATTCTGCTTCCGAACCAACACCATATTTGCCAGCCACTCGGGATAATCGATCTCAAAAATAAAATCGGCCACTAATAACTTGACCACCACATCATCGATAATCTTTTGCCGTTCCGGGGCAAAGATCTGCCTTTTATGCTGAACTAGTTTCCTAGTTGGGTCTACATTTAGTTTGTGCACAACAACTTTCTCGTTAATCCCGGGCATGTCATTGGGCTCCCAAGCAAAGATATCTGCATATACCCGAAACAACTAGACCAATCCAGTTTGAAAGGGCTCTTGAAGACCCGATCTAATCTTTATCGTCTTATCTTTTTTTTTCGGGATCGACTCGATATCTTCAGTCTTTTCGGCTGGCAGAGCGAGGGGTTTTGTGCTTCCTTCGGTAAACGGTTCCACCTCGATCGCCATTGTTTTCCTCTGTTTACACCTCTCAACAACCGAAGATATCAGCAAATTCCTGTAGCACCTCTGAGCCATATCCAAATCTCCCTTAACTTCGCCAACTCCGTTCGGCGTAGGGAACTTTAATTTGAAGTGAGTAATAGAGGTTACCGCCTGCAACGCTGTCTCCTAGAATTACGTTGTAAGTTGAGTCCACATGCACGACGAAAAACCTGACATTGACTTCCACCTGTTGAGGAGCCGTCCTAAAGATGACTGACAACTCAATAGTTCCTGCTACCTAAACTGGATTGTTGCTGAACCCGTACAACAAAGGCTCTTGTCCGACCTCCATCTTTCTCCCTTCTAAGTCTAGCCTCTGGTAAGCATGAGCATATAATATGTCAACGAAGGGGCCGTTGTCGATCATGATCAGCCTCATGTCCATGGATTTGACCTGGGCAGTGATAGCTAAGGCTCCTTCACAGGCAAAGGAATAAGAGATTCACCAAAAACACAGAGAAAACTTCTCTAATGCCTGAATTATATTTATCAAAATTAAAAAGTCTGATTATAATTTAACCCACAAGCCGGGTTTTATAGCTAAAAGGTTTCCTCATCGGATTATAACAAAATTCCTATAATTATGGAAACAAACTCCTAATATGTAACAACTACTTATTACGTAATAATATAAAAGATTTACTTCCTAATAAAATACTACTACCATAAAAGAACTAAATAATAATAAGTAATAATAATAATAACAACTAATCCGATCTCGAACTCCTAAACGTCAACCTGAAGGAACCCACTCCCCGATCCCGAGCGCTGACCCGAAAGAATCTGAAGTCGAACCTGAATCCGAATCCGAACTTCTGATCCCTAAGTTATCTGACACCATTGCGTTGATCCATTAACTCATTGTCTTTTAGTGCCATCAATATACTATCCGACCACTCAGCAACATCGACCTTAAATCCTCCTGCATCAGTCACCCTGGGTTAGAAAGAACTCGTCCTCGAGTTCACAACACTGGCAATGACCTCCACAATATAAGGATTCGTACCGGAGGTTTCGTTTGCCGACCTATTATACGCAAAGTTCGCTTAAGAAAACATATTGGTATTATTGATCACCTGAGTAGGAGTGGTTGTCGGACGAGGTGCTAGTACAATTCTCTTCCCTTTAATACTAAACGAATATGTGTTCTTCCGTCCATCATGAATGACACTACGATCATATTGCCACGGTTTGCCTAATAACACATGACATATATCTATAGATACCACATCACACCAAGCACGGTAAAAATATTTCTTGTCGACTGAAAATGATACTAAACATCTTCGGTCCACTGTTACCCCATTGCCTTTATTCAGCCACGATAGTTTGTATGGCTTAGGATGGCGATCCGTCTTTAATTGCATCTTCTGGACGACCTCTTCGGACACTACGTTCTCACAATTGCCGCTGTCAATGATCAACTTGCAAACTTTATTTGCTACTGTGCACGTTGTATAGAAAATAGTGGTTCTTAACCAATCATCCCCCGAATCGTTTTTAGGAGTCCGCAGAATCTTGCGAATGACCAGAGTCTCCTAACCATCTTCATACAACTCATTTTCCTCTACGTCATCATCATCATATTTGTCATACACATGCTCTCCAGACTCCTCCACTTCTTTGTCATCTTTATAAAGTGCTTCATTCATAAAGTACTTCATCTTCATATTCATCATATACAGACTCACCATACTCCTCCACTTCTTCTTCCACGTCTTCCTCAACTAACTATTCTTCCAACTGTTCTTCAGTTTCAGATAGATCCACCTTAAAGCCCAGATCCCGACGATGATCTATTCGACCACGCCGTTCCCATAACTGCTCCCTATAGTGGTAATGGTTATCAAAACTTGACTTAGAGTAACAATCCTCCTCGTCACGATCAAGGTGTGGGACTTCCTCTGCCGGAACCTGTCCACGACGACCCATATTTTGCGCCGTTAGACGCCAGGTTAACTCTGCAACTTGTCTCTATAAATACTCAATCATCACGTCCTGAATGTTACGATCACGTCGTGGGACTTCCTCAATCGGAACATGCCCTCTACGGCCACGACCACGACCACCAGCCATTAAAACTGATGAAATCTAACTCAGGAAGATGTTGATGCTTTGATACCAACTGACGTCGGGCTGGATAGCGATTATCCTATGGGCTAGGTAAACAAATAAATTCACAGGCAAAGAAATAAGAGATTCACCAAAAACACAGAGAAAACTTCTCTAATGCTTGAATTATATTTATCAAAATCAAAAAGTCTGATTATAGTTTAACCCACAAGACGGGTTTTATAGCTAAATGAACTAAATACTAATAAATAATAATAATAATAATAATAACAACTAATCTAATCTCGAACTTCGATCTCGAACTTCTAAATGCCGACCCGAAGGAACCCGGTCCCCGATCCCAAGTGCCGACTTGAAAGAATCCGAAGTCGAACCCGAATTCGAACTTCTGATCCCGAAGTCATCCGACACTATTGCGTTGATCCATTAACTCATGGTCTTTTAGTGCCATCAAAATACTATCCGACCACTCAGCAACATCGACCTTAAATCCTCTTGCATCAAACTCCTCATTAGAATAGATACCTTAATGGGATCAAACTGCATCTCCTTAAAGGAAGAAAATCGAATCATATCCTAACACTTTCCTTAGGAGTTGGGATTCAAATATAATTGAGAATCCTAGATTCATTAATATTCTCCCACCTCCCAAACTGATTCCTATATAGGAATATTCCTCCACGTGGACTATGACCCACCATATCCATCAGGCCCAAATAAACACACCCCAACAAGGATGTAGGGAGGACTGCCAAGGATCTCTAAACCAAGTTTGCTGCATGAAAGGAACTGTGGAAGTAGGGAGAGATCATAGGAAATTTTCTGTGGACAACGACTTGATTTTATATGCATGTAGGAAGATGAGAAATAGAAAGAGAAAATTACCTAATCAGTGGGTTGAGGAGGAGGAACTTCATAAATGTGGTAAGAAAAAAAAGTTGGACTTTTTAGTAGAGACACAAGGGTTTGCTCAAATGGATTCGGGTAATGCTCGGGTGATCTCGTATGCTTTCATTTTTAATTCTAGTTTTTTATTGAAAGAGGCAAACAAAACCTTTATCACGTTGATCCCAAAAGTGGAATCCCCACAAATTATTTAATATTTGTGGCCTATCAGTGTGTGTAATGTTATCTATAAGATTGATGCTAAGGTCTTGGTGAATAGGCTAAAAACGGTGATAACGTGGTTTCTCAGTTTTAAAATGCTTTTATTAGTGGGAGCCTAATTTCGAATTGTTGGGAAAAGTACACCTAAAAATAATCTCAATCCTAGAGATTACTTTTTCCTATTTGCGCAAATAAATAGGAAATCAACAAACCCAATATTGAGAATGAAAATAACAAATAACCATCCACAAACAAGACACAATATTTTACGTGAAAAATCCTTAAAGAAAAAAATCACTGGTCGAACTCCGAATATCCACTATATCACTAATAATGGGCTTACAATATCCTTCCAAGTTTTATGCCATAAAACTTGAGATTACACAATCAATTGAGAGAGAAAATTTACCTTTAATTAGGTTGAGAAACCTAATTAACTTCACTATCCAAAAACACACCAAGCAATAAAGTCTTCAAGCTTTCAATTGAACGGAGATGGCGGCGGATTGAATACCCACGAACAACAAATTGTAATTCTCTCAATTTATTCTTTTGGCACTTTCTTGTTATCGAGCTTCTCTCATATTAATAAGACTACCTTATAGCCTTATTTATAGTACTCTTCCTAATCCATTCTTATTATGAATTGAAAACAATTTATTTTCCTAATCAAATTATGAATCACATATCTTTGTTTTGATCACCAACTAATCTAACAAGTAAATCCTTTTTCAACTTGGATTCTTTTCATGGGTGAAGACCCACACTCTACACGAATATCCTGGTGTTGCATCATGAATTGGTTGGGAAGATGACGCGGTTTAAATCAAATTTTCTTGGGATAGCAGCCCTGAAAATTGATTTTAGCAATAAATTGGACCTTCTTGTAAGCACTCCTGCATAAGAGTAAAGACAATTAAGGGGTTAAAATTGGTAGAAAGGCTCCAAAAAGTTCTCAATTAATGTTTGTGGAAGATTGTAATGTCTATTTTAAATATGACCTGAAAGCTTGTGCCAATGACAAATAAGTTTTTATAAAGTACGCCCTAGCTTCGGGACAAGTAATAAATTTCCATAAGTCGGGTCTTCTTGTGAGTCCAAATGTTCCAGCTACCCAAGAAACTCTCTTTCAAGATTTCTTTAGTGTGGAGACAGTACATGTAACTCAAAATTATTTGGGTATACCATTCACGTTAAACAAAAACAAGATAATTGCTTTCAACTCTTTGAAGACCAAAATTCTGTTGAAAAATAATGAACTCACACACATTAGAGAAAATGGAGAAAATGTTATCTCAAAGAAAATTTTATATTCCTTGCTTGCTCCAAATGAGTTGAGTATATAGGTATTTATAGGAATCTCCTAACATGTATAAACCCAAATACATGAATGAACACTTAATAAAAAAATAACTCTTTAGACACCTTTTCAACTAGCTACATGAACCATCAAATACATGAACCAACAAGTACATGAATATTAATTAAATAAAAATACTTAATTACTTTTGGGACAAGTTTATTTAACACCCCCTCTTAAACTTGTCACACCAAGTAAACTCCGCAATTTGCAAAATAATTCGACTTTGAGTGGCTTCGTGAAAATATCAACAATTTGGTCTTGAGTCTTCACAACTAAAAGTTCAACTTGTTTCTTTGCAACACATTCTCTTATAAAATGATACCTCGTATCAATGTGTTTACTTCGGTCATGAAACACTGGATTCTTCGCCAATGCAATTGCCGACTTGTTGTCGATACAAATCTTTGTTGGCTTCTCTTGTTGCAAATTAAGATCTCTTAAAAGATTTTGAAGCCAAATGGCTTGGCAAACATAAGATGTAGCAGCAACATATTCCGCTTCACAAGTAGAGAGGGTCACAATAGGTTGCTTCTTTGAGGACCATGTAAATGCCGAATTCCCCATAAAAAAACAAATCTGGTTGTACTCTTTCTATCATCAACATCACCAGCCCAATCGCTATCACAATATCCCTCAAGCCTGAAATTATTTGACATTGAATAAAATAAACCAAAATCAAGAGTATCTTTGATGTAACAGAGAATTCGTTTAGCAACCTTCAAATGAGTCAAGGTGGGGTTTTCCATGTAACGACTAACAAGGCTAACTCCATATATAATATCCGGCCTTGTGGATGTTAAGTATCGCAAACTTCCAACAAGACTTTTGAAAAATATTGGATCCACCGTATCTCCTTCTTCATGCTTTGAAAATTTAATTCCACATTCAATGGGTGTGCTCACCGGCTTACAATCAAGCATTTTAAATTTCTTAAGAAGATCTTTAGCATATCCTTCTTGAGAAATAAAAATCCCTTCTTTGCTTTGCTTTACTTCATGACCAAGGTAGTAAGCCATGAGACCCATATCCGTCATCTTGAATTCATGCGCCATAGCCCTCTTAAATTCTTTAAACATGCTTGGATTACTTCCGGTAAAAATCAAATCATCAACATACAAGCACACAAATAAAATATCGCCATTCTTTCCAACCTTTGAATAAACGACATGTTCATATGGGCATCTTTTAAAATTATTGTCTTGGAAATATTTATCAATTCGGCTATTCCAAGCTCTTGGCGCCTGCTTCAATCCGTATAATGCCTTCTTCAATCTTAAAACTTTATTTTCTTCTCCTTTGACAATATAGCCAAGTGTTTGTTCCACGTACACCTCTTCTTCAAGAAATCCATTTAAAAATACGGACTTCACATCCATTTGGTAAATCGACCAATCATTTTGAGCTGCCAATGATACAAGCAATTTTATAGTTTCAGGCGAGCAACGGGGGCAAATACTTCATCATAGTCAATACCGGGTCTTTGATTGTAGCCTTTGGCTACTAATCTTGCTTTGTATTTCTCCACTTCACCCTTTACATTCTTCTTTGTCTTGTACACCCATTTCACCCTAATTGGCTTTTGACCTTTTGGAAGTGTAGTAAGCTCCCATGTCCCATTCTTTACAATGGATTTGATTTCTTCATTCATGGCACTCCTCCATTTCTTGTCTTTGGCTGCTTCTTCAAACCCCATAGGTTCACAATCCGCAAAAAGACAAAATAAATTCAAATTATCAATATTTACCTTCTCGGTACTATCAAGAATTTCTTGCACACTTCTCATCTTTTGAGGTCGCTCACTTGAACTTGATTGAGATGAAGATGGACTAGATTGCCCATTGGATGATGGTGGAGATCGTGGTGGAGAAATAGGATTCCCCGAGTCTGCTTCTCTTTCTTGCGCTTCCTCGTCAATGAAAGGAAAGAAATTATAATTTTCCTCTGCAATGTTCCAATCCCACGAGCTTTCTTCATCAAATTTCACATCTCTACTTATCACAATTTTGTCGTTGCTTGGATTGTACAATTTGTAGCCTTTGGATCTTGCATCATAGCCGATGAAAATATGTTTCTCACTTTTATCATCTAGCTTCGACCTCTTCTTATCCGGTACATGCATATAAGCAATACTCCCAAAAACACGCAAATGAGAAACACTTGGCTTTCTCCCATTCCATGCTTCTTATGTTGTCATGTCTTCAACACTTCTATTCGGGCAACAGTTTGACAAATAGATGGCACAATCAATTGCTTCGGCCCAAAATTCTCTTGGCATTTGCTTGCTCTTCAACATACTTCGAGCCATGTTAAGGATGCTTCTATTTTTTCTCTCCGCCACCCCATTTTGTTGTGGCGATCTTAGAACCGTTAAAGGATGACGAATTCTATTTTCTTCACAAAATAATTTAAATTCATTTGACGTGAACTTGCCCCCTCTATCGGATCTAATGGCCTTGATATTATACCCACTATGCTTCTCCACAAGAGCCTTGATTTTTTTAAAAGCTCCAAACACCTCCGATTTTCCTTTGAGAAAATACACCCATATCTTCCTACTAAAATCATCGATAAAGAGGAGAAAATAATTATTCTTACCAAATGATGATGGATGAATAGGACCACAAACATCCGAGTCCACAAGTTCCAACGGCATGGTTGCTCTAGTAGTTGACTTTTTCGGAAAACTTTCCCGAGATTGCTTGCCAAAAAGACACCCTTCACAAAGTTGATCGGGATGGTGAATTGAAGGCAACCCATTCACCATCATCTTCTTCGACAAAGCTTCCAAACCACAAAAATTCAAGTGCCCAAGTCTTAAGTGCCAAAGCCAAGATGAATCTTTGAAACAAGCTTTTAAACATTTTGCCACATCATTTTGAATATTCAATAAGAACATTCGATTTCTTGTCATAGGCACCTTCACTAGTAAATTTCCGGATTGATCTTTTATTGAAAGGTTAGAATCTTTCATCAAAATATCATAACCTTTTTCTAAGAGTTGCCCCAAGCTCAAACGGTTGTTCTTCATATTTGGCACATAATAAACATTTGAAATAAATTGGTGTCTTCCATCCTTTAAGCGAATCAAAATTTTACCTTTTTATTTAACCGGAATTTTTGATGAGTCTCCAAAAGTGACATTGCCGCATATAGATTCATCAAGCTCAACGAACATATTTTTCCTTCCACACATATGATTGCTTGCACCCGTGTCAAGATACCATGTATTGTCATCTTCATTCATCTCTCCTTTGCATGTCAAAAGTAAAGTGGGCTCCACTTCTTCAACATTTTTCTCCACATAATTTGACTTTCCTTCAACATCTTTTGAATCATTCTTACACTCCGAAGCATAATGCCCATAATCGTGACAATTGTAACATTGAACTCGAGATTTATCATACTTCCTTTGATACGGTCGTGAATAATTTCCTCTTCCACGACCCCTTGTGTGGTGAGACTCTTGGCCCCTTTCTTCTTTGTGAGGAGAGTAATGACCTCCTCTTCCACCTCTTCCACGGCCACGTGCTTGGCTACGGCCTCGTGCTTGGCCACGACCTCGACCTTGTTGACTATCTTCATGCTTTTCTTCTCTCTCCTTGAAAGAAAGCTTCGCTTGGAGCACTTGCTCAATAGGCCCTTTCTTTTGCTTTTCAAGCCTCTCTTCATGGATTTGCAATGAACCCATAAGTTCGTCAATAGTCATGGTTTCCAAATCTTTCGACTCCTCAATGGCTACAATAATATACTCATACTTGGGAGTTAAAGAACGAAAGATTTTTTCATTTACTCGAACATCACTAATTTCCTCACCATTACTTTTCATTTGATTGACAAGTGCCAAAATTCTAGAAAAATAATCCGAAATTGATTCGGACTCCTTCATACGCAAACTTTCGAAATCACTTCTCAAGGTTTAAAGACGAACCTTCTTTACTTTGGCGACTCCCTTGAACGAATTTTGGAGAATTTCCCATGCTTGCTTGGCAGTGGTGGCAAGAGCAACTTTTTGCAACATTACATCATCCAAACATTGATGAATGATAGTGATCGCTTTTTGATCTTTCTTTCTTGTGGCACTTAAAGCTTCCTTTTGTGCTTGTGATAACGAATCTTCATTTTCGGGCTCTCCATAGCCTTTGGTCATAATGTTCCATAGATCTTGTGAACCAAAAATCGCCTTCAAGCGAATACACCAACTTTCATAGTTATCCTTCTTTAATTGAGGAACTTGAAATTGGACCGATCCATTTGCTATTTTCTAGTGGGTGTTACTAGCAACTTAGCTCTTGATACCAATTTGTTGAAAAATAATGAACTCACACACACTAGAGAAAATGGAGAAGATGTTATCACAAAGAAAATTTTATATTTCTTGCTTGCTCCAAATGAGTTGAGTACATAGGTATTTATAAGAATCTCCTAACATGTATAAACCCAAATACATGAATGAACACTTAATAAAAAATAACTCCCTAGACACCTTTTCAACTAGCTACATGAACCATCAAATACATGAACCAACAAGTACATGAACCAACAAGTACATGAATATTAATTAAATAAAAATACTTAATTACTTTTGGGACAAGTTTATTTTTCAACAAATTTAAAATAAACTTCAAGGTTGGAAAGCGAAGCTATTGTCCATGACTTACTTGTTAAGTCAACTCTATCCACAATCCCAATCTATATGATGTCGGCTTTCTTGTTACCAGCAAAAATGGTAGAAGATTTGGATATAATTGTTAGATGTTTTTGATGGGGTCATAACCCAGACGTGTGAAAAGAATTAAAAGAAGAAAAAATGATAGAAGATTTGGATAGAATTGTCAGATGTCAGATGTCGACCAAAATTTAGAGGAATGGGTATATGAGGTTTTGAGAGTTTTAACCTTGCTGACACAGCGGAAGACGGTAAAAAATAGAAACAATCATAGGAATTGAATTTATGTAACTTTGTAATCACATAAATTCACAAAGTTGGATAAATTGACTATAAGCAGTCATAATATTTCATAAATCTGATAATAAGAGTTCCTCAATAATAATAACCCTAAGAGACTATTTATACTACCTAAACCCTAAAAATAAATAAAATTCACTAAACTTAAAAGGTAAGCCCAAAACATTAACGAGTCCAAAAATAATTATACTTACTAGGTTATTCTAATTAATAAATAAAAATACATTAAATATTTAAATTGTCCATAAATATCAAAACATAAATTATAATGAATCTTGACGGATAACTCTTCCCGTGTCATTCCCCTTTTCTTGGAGAAAATTCGACCTCGAATTTTAAAATGAAGTAGTATCAAGCGCCAACAGTTAGGCATTCGCCATTTTCTTTGTACCATGTATTCACAATGTTGTTTCTCGAAGAAATTTTTTGTAAATAATTCTGAAATAATCAATGCTTTCATATTAACCTGCACTTGTAACAAATGATTAGGAACGATGAAATCAAAATTTTTCAAGTTGTCAAACACAAGATTATGAATAATCTAATGATCAGTCTCAATTTTTACGATGTCTGTATCCTTATGTCGCGATGACTCCAAATTATGATCCTCCTCAACCACGAAGTTTGATTCGTCTTTAACTATAACTCCTTCAACCTCCTCATTTGTGTCCTCCACATTCTCTACTAGAAGGATCGACTCACATGACTGAGAAATAGAATTAATGATATTGTAACTTTCTTGAAAAATTTTCATGCAGGCTACAAAATTTTTACAACACTTTCTAACTTCATCAATTAGAAAAGAAATCTCGTTTTGTTGATATTCTTGCAGCACCTTCTAACTTCATCGATTAGAAAAATAATCTCCTTTTGTTGCTCTTCTCTAGCTCCTTTTCTTAACTTGATACCAATGTTTCAACTTGTCAAGTCTATAATGTGCTTCCTCCAATTCCTCCAAAAGATCATTATATTGGGGAACACATTTTTACAATGACGAACATAAATCTCATAATCTAACAAATCACATTCACTCTTAAGAAAGTCAATATAATCCTATACTTGTTCAATTCTTGCCTTTGTAGCTTTAAACATCTTTGATACACAGATTGAGAGAGCTTTTGGTCAAATTATAATTAATCAGAACTTGAGGCAACAATAAGCAAGTGTACCAACTATCAAGGACTCGAGAATAACTTATGATTAATAAGGAATAATCAAAGTGAAATTTTGCCAATACTAACCCAATATCAAATCATGTTACCTTGCTGCCTTGTTTCGTTGATGACTGTATGACAATTGATTTCTTCTCTGAGCAGTGGTTGTGCAATTCGACAACAACAATTTTCTTCTTCTTCTTCTTTTTTTCTTTTTTTCCTTCCAGCGGCGGCAACGATTTCTATAGAGAAACTTTTTTTTATTATTATTTATAAACATAAAATTAAAAGATAGATTCAACTAGCTTTAACTAGTCCCCACGATGAACGAACGATTGCTTGCAACCCACAGCTAAGCAGCTTCGATCGACATCATTCTCCTTCACATCGACATCAGAGTGGGTTGTCTCTAGCTTAATCAGTAGAATCGTCTTTGTTGTGGGCTAACTCCCATACTCTGATGCCAACTGACACAGCGGAAGACGGTAAAGAATAGAAACAATCATATGAATTGAATTTATGTAACTTTGCAATCACAAAAATTCACAAAATTGGATAAATTAACTATAAGCAGTCACAATATTTCATAAATATGATAATAAAAGTTTCTCCATAATAATAACCCTAAGAGACTATTTATACTACCTAAACCCTAAAAATAAATAAAATCCAATAAACTTAAAAAGTAAGCCCAAAACATAAACGGACCTAAAAATAATTATACTTACTAGGTCATCCTAATAAATAAAAATACATCAAATATTTAAATTGTTCATAAATAACAAAACATAAATTATAACGTATCTTGACGGATAACTTTTCCCATGTCAGCTCTTCTGGCAAAACTTGCATGGAAATTAGTAAATGATCCTTCTTCATTGTTCACGACTACACTTCTAGCCAAATATTGTCACCAGAAATCCTTTTTAAGTTGCTCTCTGAAAAATGGTGATTCTTAGACATGGAAAGGAATTTTGAGAGGTAGTGATATTCTAGTAAATGGTTTGGCAAAAAGTATTGGGGATGGGAAGTCAATAAATATTTGGAATGAATTATGGGCAGGCTCCAGAGACACCAGGTTGATCCCTCCAGTATCTTCTTCAATGTCAAATGAGGATTTTGATTTATGCAATGTAAGTTTGCTTCTTGATCCTATCACAAAGCAGTGGTGGTTTGATAAAGTTCAGGAATATATCAATCCTCATCACTGCCAATCAGTTCTTGCAACACCTGTTTCATTTCAAGATAAGGATAGGTTTTTGTGGAATGGAACGGTGAATGGTGATTTCTCAGTGAAATCTGCATATCACTTCATTCGGGAAGGAAATGTTAATGGGTCAAGTTCGAAACAATCCTCTTTTTCCGTAATATACATAAAGAAACTGACACGTCTTTATTCATTGCCCTCTTGCTCGAGCAGTTTGGTTTCGATGTAATTTGGGATTACACTAATCTCAGATTCAGGATTCAGATATAAGCAAATGGTTGTAAGGTTTTACATGGCGCTGGAAATTCCGGCCAACTTGAGTGGCAGGTGGTGTGTGCGCTATTTGGCTCATTTAGAAAGCACAGATGTGAAGTTATATTTAAAGATGCAATCCCGGATCCTGGCTGCATAATCAGTACCGTGTCAGAAACTTTGCATCAATGGGATCGAGCCAGCAATCTTAGAAAAAGAAAGGAAGGTGTTCTTGGCCATAGGATTAGCCGAAAGATTAGAGGAAGTTCTTTAAATATTGTTCAGCTGGGGAAAAGGAATGATGGTAATGGTGATAGGAACTATAATAATGCCAATTTAATAGTTTTACAAGCGGATGGATGGCAGTTGGATAAAGGATGGTTGTAGTGCGGCAGGAGGTTGGGCTTGGCAGGAAGGTAATCTTCAATTCTCCGGAATTGCTATTCCTACGTTGGCAATATCTCCACTACATGTTGAGATTCTTGCAGTCCCTCATGCTTTGCTTTGGGCTATTCATAATGCATGGGATAAGGTGGAATGCCTTATGGACTCAACTCGGTTGATTGATCTTCTTAACACATCCTAATACCGCTTCGCCGTTTGCCCATTTACTTGCGACATTAGAATTTTAGGTTCGGTTTGTAGCTTTTGTCTAACAAGCTGATCAACTGTGACACCCCCAAATCCGGGTACTTCAACTCCATAGATTTGGTGTTCACTATACCATACATTCAAGACTAACTACCCATGTTAAAGATAATATAATTAAACTGAATGAAACATCTTCCCACAAAAAAAGGGTTACATCTCAAATCTCTTAAATAAACAAATCCCAGGTTATCTAACCTCTATTACATCAGTGCAGAATCAAAACATAATTTTAAACAAGTCTTGTTACAGATAAACATCAAATGTATAACGGGTCTCTTGCTACTTCGGCATCTTGCCCTTGCCTTTACTCGTGGACGGCTCGTCCGATTTCTCTGTCTTAGTTGCAATGTTTTAGTGCAAGAGTGAGCAAACAATTGCCCACAAGCATAATAACGATAACAATTGAATAATTAACGAAATACATTTCAACTGAGGTATTGTAGTTTTCTGAATTCAATCAATAACCAATCGAGATATGAAAGCTTAATAGGATACTTGGCTCAAGAACTGATTATAGAATTCAAGGTTTAAAATTGTATCTGAGGGTCACAAGACCTCGAACTATGTCCTAGGTTAACAAGTATTTCTACCGTAACCTTTAACAGTCTTATAGACTATGGACCATCCATCTCGTACTCAGGGGGATCAGCCCTTTGTACAATGTATTGTGCACAAATATTTCAACGTTGTCGCGTAATTAATCCCCTATGTTAGGGTTGTTCATCTCAGTTTAGCATCAGAATCCGTACCAAAAGGAACTTGGTTCGGAACAGTTTTAAAATATTCAAAGTCTTTCGAACGCTCATCAACTAAGGACTAGCTGAATCAATTAGGCTTTGCTAGTCACTAAAACATTTGATTCATCAATAAAGTTTGTACAATAAAAATTATGTTCGAAGTTTGAACAACAATCAACGATCGAATAACAAATAACTGGAATAAAGCTTCAGCACTTAATCATGATAACAACCTTGCTTGAATAACAATAAGCTAAGGCTAATAATCTTGCTCAATGGAAATAACAAGTTTAAGGGAGAAAAACTTGCCTCGTGCGTAGATTACAGTTTTAATTAATTCACGTTCCTTAATCGACCTATACATTTCGATTATAAAATGGTAACAATAATTAGTTACAGAACAATATACACTTTAAAATTCGATCTTATCCTATTTCATTGTAACATCTCGATTGTCATTCGATAATCAACAAGTACTTGCTTAACAACCATCGTGGTATCTCATTAGTCACTTTATACCTTAATATAGGTTTTAAACTTGTTTATAGCATCATAGTAAAATCACAAAGAAAAATAAAAATTTAAAATTTCAGTTACTGTTCCTTCGCCGGGGCGAGAATTTACTTAACAAAAAGCTCGCCGGGGCAAAGATTTCCTTAACAATATTCTCGCCGGGGCGAGAAATCCAGTATATTTCTACCGCCGGGGCGGTAAACTCAGCAGTCACCTCCTACAGTTCGCGAACCAGTGACATTCTAGGCCAAATTTTCCAAATTCTACCATCCAACTCATAATTTAAACTTACCCAGACATCAAACATGTTATAAAACAATTACCCAACATGTTTCTAACCAATTTAACCATTATAACACACCTAACTAACTAATTAGAACCCAAAAATTCACTGTTTAAACAAAATATTCATGTTTTAGCCATTTTAATGAAATCAACCACTGAAAATTCATCTATAAACCATTTTAATCCATTCCACTTACATTCTTTTCGTTCTTCATCATATTATCATAATCAAATGTCAATTTACCGATTAATAATCAACTTGAGCACCAAGTTTCATACATATATGCCATACATGAAAGTGAAACTCTGTAAAACCAAAAACTTCATTCTAAAACATGCTTTCATGGATTAATTCATTCAAATTGATTATAATCATCACATAATCTCTAATACATGCTTACTAGCAACTATAACCAAGTAATTCATGCTTTGAACAACTAACTTCATATACAGTAAAGTAAATTAAAAGAAATACAGTGAAGAAAAAGATTATACCTTCTATTGCTTAGAAAACTTGATTAATTCTCCTTTGATTTTAGAATTCTTCTCTCCAACCTCCAAACTTCTCTCTCAATTTCTCTCTATTCTTGCTTTGATACAACTCTGCTCTTTTTTTTAACAACTGATGAACCTTTAGTTTTTTTAACGTACTTAGCTTTTAAATTAATCAATTAAAGAAATCAAGAGTTAGGCCATGTTTGGCCAACTCAAAAATAAAAAAAATAGAATTCCAAAGGCTACTAGGCTTTGTTTGGTTGAACCAAAGAAAATAATCCATTTTTACCAACCAAGGGTCACAAGGCCTTGTTTGGTTTAACAAAAATAAAACCTTTTCTCCATTTATTTTAATAATCCATTTTACTATATAGTTTTAATTGTCACACTCTTAATTTAATTAAACTTATTATTAAATAAATTCAATTAAACTTTAATTAATAATTCTATTTAACCAATAACAATAACACCAAATAAATTATCCTGTTCAAATAAATCCTTTATTCAAATAAATCATTTAATCATCTAATTTAATTATTAATTTAAATTAGAATAATCACATCAAATCACATTTAAATAACATTTAACATAAATTCTTTCACCATAACTTTATAAATTATTTATTTTACTCCATAAATAAATTTATAAAAATATTTATATAATTCAATAAATATTTTTATTTATTCACAAAAATCGCATTCGTTACATCCTTCCCTCCTTAAAATGGATTCTGTCCCTAGAATCACAACGCAATTAATTCGTCTGTTACATTCTCTCCTCCTTACAAAGATTCTGTCCCCAGAATCGCGATACAAAGATTAAACAAACAATTGAGGATAACTCTGCATCATTTTCTCTTCGAGTTCCCACGTAGCTTCTTCAGCACTGTGGTTCCTTCAGATTACCTTTACAGAAGGTATCACTTTATTTCTGAGAACCTGCTCTTTCCTGTCCACTATCTGTACAGGTATCTCTTCATAGGATAAATCTTTCTCAAACTGTATTGGTTCATATTCTATTACATGTTTATAATCAGGCTTATACGGTCGTAGCACCGATATGTAAAAGGCATTATGAATGTGGTCTAACTCGGGAGGTAAAGCTACCTTATAAGCTACCTCACCCACTCTTTTTAGCACCTCAAAGGGTCCAATAAACCGCGGACTGAGTTTACCCTTTTTACCAAATCTGATTTTTCCTTTCCAGGGAGATACTTTGAGAAACACAAAACTCCCGAATTCAAATTCACGATTTTGACGATGCTGATCCGCATATTTCTTCTGCCTGTCTTGAGCAGCTAACAATTTGGCTCTTATCACCTTGACAATTTCAGCAGTTTGCTGTACTAGCTCGGGTCCCAATAGGCGACGTTCACCAACCTCGTTCCAACATAACGGAGTTCTGCACTTCCTCCCATACAACGCTTCATATGGCGGCATTCCAATACTCGCGTGATAACTATTATTATAGGCAAATTCGACCAGAGGTAAATGATCATCCCACTTGCCCTTAAAATCCATAACGCACGCTCTGAGCATAACCTCTAACGTTTGAATTGTTCTTTCACTCTGGCCATCGGTTTGAGGATGGTAAGCTGTACTCATTCTCAACTGCGTCCCCAAACAAGCCTGCAGACTCCAAAATTTTGATGTGAAACGTGGATCTCTGTCCGACACAATTGATACTGGGATACCGTGCCTCGAAATAATTTCCTTGACGTATAATTTGGCCAGTTGATCTAGGGTGAATCTAACTTTGATCGGCAAGAAATGCGCTGATTTCGTTAATCTGTCAACTATGACCCATATTGCGTCATAACCCTTCTGAGTAGTTGGAAACCCTACCACAAAATCCATTGTGATATGCTCCCACTTTCATTCTGGTATCTCCAAGGGCTATAACAAACCACTTGGCCGTTGATACTCTGCTTTGACTTTCTGATAAGTGAGACACTTCGCAACACACTCAGCAACCTCTCTTTTCATGTTTGGCCACCAAAAATGTTGTCGAAGATCCTGGTACATTTTTGTACTTCCCAGGTGAATCGAAAATATCGAACTATGAGCTTCATTCAAAATCTCTTCTCTGATCTCCAACACTGACGGAACCCAGATTCTGCCTTCAAATCTCAGCAACCCTTCGGTATCGATTTTGTATTTAAGCTCTTCTCCCTCAAGCACACTTTTCCGTATCTTAACACATTCCTCCTTCTGAAGTTGCGCTTCCTTCACTTTCTCCACCAAAGTTGGTTGGGTTTCCATCTGAAACAATTTTTCATTAGGCTCTGCCAGACCCTTTACCTCTAACTCCAATTTAGCCATTTCCGCTACGAGCTTCTCCTGAGCAGTTAATAAAAATAGTTTCTCCCGACCTTTTCTACTCAAAGCGTTGGCAACCACATTAGCCTTCCCCAAATGGTATAGAATTTCGCAATCATAGTCTTTGATCAATTCTATCCATCTCCTCTGCCGCATATTCAAATCCTTCTGTGTGAAAATATACTTCAGACTTTTATGGTCTGTATATATTTCACACTTCTCCCCATAGAGATAGTGCCTCCAGATTTTCAAAGCAAACACCACGGCTGCTAACTCCAAATCATGGGTCGGATACCCTTTTTCATAATCCTTTAGTTGGTGCGATGCATATGCAATAACCTTACCATTCTGCATAAGCACACAACCAAGTCCTTTATGCGATGCGTCGTTATATACCACAAAATTTCCTGTATCATCTGACAAAGACAACATAGGTGTCGAACTTAGTCTCTTCTTTAGCTCTTGGAAACTCTCTTCGCACTTTTCCGTCCAAACGAACTTCACTGATTTTCTTGTTAAATTCGTCAACGGAGTGGCGATCCTGGAGAAATCTTGAATAAAACGCCTGTAATAACCTGCCAAACCTAGGAAACTCCTCACTTTTGACGGTGTTTTCGGCTGATCCCAGTTCATCACAGCTTCCACTTTAGCTGGATCCACCGAAATCCCGTCTTTATCGATAACATGCCCAAGGAATTGAACACGCTCCAACCAAAATTCGCACTTTAAAAATTTTGCATACAATTTCTCTTTCCTTAACACCTCCAATGTCACCTTCAAGTGTTCCACGTGTTCTTCCTGAGTTTTGGAATATACCAAAATATCGTCTATGAATACTACTACGAATTTATCCAAAAATAGTTTAAATACTCTATTCATTAAATCCATAAACGTTGCAGGTGCGTTTGTTAAACCAAATGACATAACCAAAAACTCATAGTGACCATATCTAGTTCGAAATGTCGTCTTTGGTATGTCTTCCTTTCTCACCTTTAACTGATGGTACCCACTTCGTAGATCTATCTTTGAAAAATATCTCGCTCCCTTCAATTGGTCAAACAGGTCATCGATCCTTGGCAATGGATACTTATTTTTAATAGTGACCTTATTCAACTCTCTATAATCAATGCAAAGACGCATTGATCCGTCCTTCTTCTTGACGAATAACACCGGTGCTCCCCACGGCGAAACGCTCGGTTGAATATACTTTTTATCCAGCAACTCTTGCAATTGCACCATCAACTCCTTCATTTCTACTGGAGCCATTCGGTACGGGGCTTTTGATATAGGGGCTGTACCCGGTGCTAAATCAATTACAAACTCAATTTCCCTATCTGGCGGTAATCCTGGCAAATCATCAGGAAACACGTCCGCAAAATCCCTAACTATTGGTATCTCCTCCAGCTTTGCACCCACCTTTCAGGTATCGACTGTGTAGGCTAGATATCCTACACATCCTTGTCTCAACATCTTTCTGGCCTGCATCATCGTCAGACAACTCGTTTGTCTAGGCGACTTGCTACTATAAAACACTACCTTTGACGGAGTCATAAGGTTTACACACTTCTTTTGACAATCAATAACTGCCCCATGATTGAACAACCAATCCATTCCTAGTATGACGTCAAACTCCCCAAGACGAATTGGGATCAAGTTTACTATCATCACATGACCCTTAATGTCTACCTGACAGTCTTTGTGAACAAACTTAACAGGAATCACTTCCCTATTTGCAATTTCTATATTCATAGGGTAATCTAACTCTTCCTGAGGTAACTCTAATTTCCTAGCAAAATTATCGGATATAAATGAACAAGTAGCACCCGAATTAAATAATACGTAAGCATTTACACTATTGACCGGAATGATACCTGACACTACATCCTTTGACTGCACAACATCCTGCACCATCATGTTGAATGTTCGAGCGGTAGGTTGATTGGGCTGCGTCGGTCCTGTGATAGTTAGATTGCCACCACTGATGTTCCCCTTTCCTACACTAGCTCCACCTGTAGTTTTCTTAGGGCAATCCCGAGCAAAGTGATCCTTCGACCCACAAATAAAACATGCGCCCTTCTTCGAACTAGGGCAATTCGGTGCGATATGACCCTCCTAACCGCAGTTAAAGCATACTCTCTTACCCTTCAAGCAAACACCCCCATGGCTCTTTCTGCAGTTACTACATGCCTCCACCTTCTTTTTCTGACTTCCTTGCTGACTGGCACCAGTGTTACTATCAATCCACTTTCTCTTTTGATTGCTGCCACCATGGCTAGCACTTACTTTATTATTATTCTCACTCTTCTTTTTCTTCTGCTCTTGATTGTATTTAGACAGAGCATCACTTCCTCCTTCAGCGATAATCGCCTTCTCTAACACTGCCGCAAATGAATTCAGTTGAAACATTGAAACTCGGCTATACAGTCAGGGCTTCAGTCCCTACTCAAACCTTCTAGCCTTTTGCTCATCCGTGTTAACCTGATATGGCGCAAACCTCGCCAACTCATTGAACTTTGCAGCATACTCAGGTACCGTCATGGTACCTTGCTTCAACTCTAGAAACTGCACCTCCATTTGATTCTGCGCGCTTACCGAAAAATAGGTCTTGAAAAATATTTCCTTAAATCGCTCCCACGGTATTATCCCTTGCCCACCTCGGGTTTTATTAGCTTTCCACCAGTAGCTTGCTTCTGATTTGAGCATAAATGTTGCAAATGCAGTCTTCTGATCCTCGTTGACCCTAGCAACATCAAATACTCTCTCCATCTCCATGACCCAGGTTTGTGCCTCGATCGGATTCATAGACCCGTGAAATTCTGGGGGTCCAACAACCTTGAAATCTTTAAAAGTCGTGGCCTGAGCTTGGGGTTGATTCGCAAATGCTCCCGTTAGCAGATTTACCAGCTGCTGCATTGGATTAGCGCTGACTTCTTCGTTGTTATTGGTAGATCCCTCAGGGGTCCGTTGACGGGATTGTCTTCTTCTTGGCGGTATCTTACTGTTAAGAATTCGCGCTATTAGATTATTACTCAATTACTTAAACATTTAAGTCTTAACTTAAACATTTATAAACAACACTTAACATATAGCACATTTGATAAGCTTTCGCATTTTATTCATTTACTGCTTCAAAACATAATAAAATAGCATCATAGTTATTTACATCATCTATCCTGAAATCGTAAAGTTCTAGGATTACATCATTATTCTATCCCATTATATAAAACTGGGATTTACAACTTATTAATCTTCATAGATTTTCATACTAGCACCTCTAATCCTAATCTACGATGACATCCCACGGCGCACCGCTTCCTCGCGTTCCTGCTCCAAAATACGAGTCACCATTCTTCGACCCATTATATCTGGATGACGATGAACTCGATCCTGAGCTCTATCTACTGTCGTGTGAAAAATATACCCCATCTCATCAATCTTGGCCTTCTTTGACCGCACCTCACATTCAACACGATCTGCGCGATAAGCCTCCCTCAACCAAGCGTTTTCAGCTTTAACCCGCTTAGCTGACTCCTCTTTCAATTCTTCTCGTACCATTTCGTTTCTAGCCAATAGCTGACCTCGTCTGTACTCAGACTGAGCTAGTCTCTGCTCGACTTCTGCAAGACGTGATGAAAGGTCTTGGATCTCTACATCCTTTTGCTCTAGAGCGGCTTGACATTCCACAACTTGATCTTCTAACTCCTTCTTTTGGCTCTCTTCATGAACCAGCTTCCACTCCACGTCCCCAAGACGTATATCGAGCTCCTCAATCTCACTGTTCTTCTACTCCAAGACAGTTTGTCGCTCAGCCAGCTGCCCCTCTAACTCCTCCACTCTATCTTGTAACTCTATATTATGATCATACACTTGCTCATATATCTGAACACCTAAGGAAGATAGTGGTATCTCCTCAGGGTCTTCCTCCTCCTCCTCAACCTCTTCAGGATCTGACTCAGGCTCGTACTCAGGTTCTACAACAGTGGTCAGTGGGGTTGGTTCTCTCGGAGTTAGCTGCTCCCAAACCGTATGAATATCTCGGGACTCCTCCTACCTAGCCTGGCTGGGTTCTCCTCTATCAGTCATCCTGACAACAAAATTTTAAGTTTTAATTACTACTCGATAATACTCGCGAGCACATAAGTTTATTATCAAATAAGCACATAACACATAACCATTTTATTGTCTTTTATGAATTTCTGTAATCCATTTCTTAGAACTCGATAAGAGTTTATCACCACTATATTCTCTATCTTCTAAAAGGCTACTACCCTAAGGTTTTTCCCCACCTAAAGGTTCATAACCTATCCGCTCTGATACCAACCTGTGACACCCCCAAATCCGGGTACTTCAACTCCACAGATTTGGTGTTCACTATACCATACATTCAAGACTAACTACCCATGTTAAAGATAATATAATTAAACTGAATGAAACATCTTCCCACAAAAAGGGGTTACATCTCAAATCTCTTAAATAAACAAATCCCAGGTTATCTAACCTCTATTACATCAGTGCGGAATCAAAACATAATTTTAAATAAGTCTTGTTACAAATAAACATCAAATGTATAACGGGTCTCTTGCTACTTCGGCATCTTGCCCTTGCCTTTACTCGTGGACGGCTCGTCCGATTTCTCTGTCTTAGCTGCAATGTTTTAGTGCAAGAGTGAGCAAACAATTGCCCACAAGCATAATAACGATAACAATTGAATAATTAACGAAATAGATTTTAACTGAGGTATTATAGTTTTCTGAATTCAATCAATAACCAATCGAGATATGAAAGCTTAATAGGATACTTGGCTCAAGAACTGATTATAGAATTCAAGGTTTAAAATTGTATCTGAGGTCACAAGACCTCGAACTATGTCCTAGGTTAACAAGTATTTCTACCGTAACCTTTAACAGTCTTATAGACTATGGACCATCCATCTCGTACTCAAGGGGATCAGCCCTTTGTACAATGTATTGTGCACAAACATTTCAACGCTGTCGCGTAATTAATCCCCTATGTTAGGGTTGTTCATCTCAGTTTAGCATCAAAATCCGTACCAAAAAGAACTTGGTTCGGAATAGTTTTAAAATATTCAAAGTCTTTAGAACGCTCATCAACTAAGGACTAGCTGAATCAATTAGGGTTTGCTAGTCACTAAAACATTTGATTCATCAATAAAGTTTGTACAATAAAAATTCTGTTCGAAGTTTAACAACAATCAACGATCGAATAACAAATAACTGGAATAAAGCTTCAGCACTTAATCATGATAACAACCTTGCTTGAATAACAATAAGCTAAGGCTAATAATCTTCCTCAATGGAAATAACAAGTTTAAGGGAGGAAAACTTGCCTCGTGCGTAGATTACAGTTTTAATTAATTCACGTTCCTTAATCGACCTATACATTTCGATTATAAAATGGTAACAATAATTAGTTACAGAATAATATACACTTTAAAATTCGATCTTATCCTATTTTATTGTAACATCTCGATTGTCATTCGATAATCAACAAGTACTTGCTTAACAACCATCGTGGTATCTCATTAGTCACTTTATACCTTAATATAGGTTTTAAACTTGTTTATAGCATCATAGTAAAATCACAAAGAAAAATAAAAATTTAAAATTTCAGTTATTGTTCCTTCGCCAGGGCCAGAATTTACTTAACAAAAAGCTCACCGGGGCAAAGATTTCCTTAACAATATTCTCGCCGGGGCGAGACCTCGCCGGGGCGAGACTTCGCCGGGGTGAGAAATCCAGTACATTTCTACCGTCGGGGCGGTAAACTTGGCAGTCACCTCCTACAGTTCACGAAACAGTGACATTCTAGGCTAAATTTTCCAAATTCTACTATCGTCCAACTCATAATTTAAACTTACCCAGACATCAAACATGTTATAAAACAATTACCCAACATGTTTCTAACCAATTTAACCATTATAACACACCTAACCAACTAATTAGAACCCAAAAATTCACTGTTTAAACAAAATATTCATGTTTTAGCCATTTTAATGAAATCAACCACTGAAAATTCATCTATAAACCATTTTAATCCATTCCACTTACATTCTTTTCGTTCTTCATCATATTATCATAATCAAATGTCAATTTACCGATTAATAATCAACTTGAGTACCAATTTTCATACATATATGCCATACATGAAAGGGAAACTCTGTAAAACCAAAAACTTCATTCTAAAACATGCTTTCATGGATTAACTCATTCAAATTGATTTATAATCATCACATAATCTCTAATACATGCTTACTAGCAACTATAACCAAGTAATTCATGCTTTGAACAACTAACTTCATATACAGTAAAGTAAATTAAAAGAAATACAGTGAAAAAAAAGATTATACCTTCTATTGCTTAGAAAACTTGATTAATTCTCCTTTGATTTTAGAATTCTTCTCTCCAACCTCCAAACTTCTCTCTCAATTTCTCTCTATTCTTGCTTTGATACAACTCTGCTCTTTTTTTTAACAACTGATGAACCTTTAGTTTTTTTAACGTACTTAGCTTTTAAATTAATCAGTTAAAGAAATCAAGAGTTACGCTATGTTTGGCCAACTTAAAAAAAAAAAAAAATAGAATTCCAAAGGCTATTAGGCTTTGTTTGGTTGAACCAAAGAAAATAATCCATTTTTACCAACCAAGGGTCACAAGGCCTTATTTGGTTTAACAAAAATAAAACCTTTTCTCCATTTATTTTAATAATCCATTTTACTATATAGTTTTAATTGTCACACTTTTAATTTAATTAAACTTATTATTAAATAAATTCAATTAAACTTTAATTAATAATTCTATTTAACCAATAACAATAACACCAAATAAATTATTCTATTCAACTAAATCTTTTATTCAAATAAATCATTTAATCATCTAATTTAATTATTAAATTAAATTAGAATAATCACATCAAATCACATTTAAATAACATTTAACATAAATTCTTTCATCATAACTTTATAAATTATTTATTTTACTCCATAAATAAATTTATAAAAATATTTATATAATTCAATAAATATTTTTATTTATTCACAAAAATCGCATTCGTTACATCCTTCCCTCCTTAAAAAGGATTCTGTCCCCAGAATCACAACGCAATTAATTCGTCCGTTACATCAACCCCGTATGAATCACATGTGACATGGACAATGGTTTATTATATTATTAAATATATAAATATTAATTAAGATTTTGAGAATATAATTGTAATTATTAGATTATTAAATATTTATTTAAATAATAAATATTTAATTATATATTATAGGTTACTTCGATCAATTATTAAACTAAATATTTGAATGGAGTGCATATTTATTTAGTTATGATTATGAGAAAATAATTATTTTAATTTTATTTAAGTTTGTAATGAAATTTTATATTTCTGTTTATATTGACAAAATTTACTTGAAATTCTAATCCGAATAGAAGTATTAAACTCAAGCTCTAATAAGTTTTAATTTAGTTATGACAATTAGTTAGTAATAAATTCACTATAAATTTTCAACTAATCTTACAGTTATTATGTTTTAAAAATATTCACATATATTATTAATACAATTTATCATGTGCTTAGGTATAATTTCAAGTTTTAATAAATTTAGGTAATATATAGTATAGTGTGTTATATTGTCTTAGTTAATTACATATATAAAATTGTGATAAAAATTTTTATAATTAAGTTGGTGAAATAAAAAATAAGTATTCTTTTAGAAGATATGTTTTTCTATTAGAGATTGGTTGAGTTTCTTTTGAATACTTTATAAATTTGAATAATATATATTTGATTATTATAAATTGTATAGTACTTATATTAATTTGAATAGGAAAGAAAAATATATTCCTTTTTTCTATTCCTATTAGAGAGAAATATTTTTATATAAATTTGGATAGTATTTAATTGATACAAATTTAGATAGTACTTATGGTATAAAAAAACTACACTAAAAATTAGTTAAACCAAATTAAATTTGTGCTTTTAACTATATAGTTTATTAGAAAAGTTAACAGACTCGATGTGGAAAAGCCTAACTTGTTAGCCCGTCATGCTAGAGTCTCTAGATGTAATATCTACCAACATGCATGGTTTATTGTTAGTAGCCAAAAAAATAAAAAATAAAAAATAAAAAAAATTGCGCAAAGTAAAATCCTTAAGGGCTTCAACCCTAAGGATACAAACCCAAAGGCATGAACCCAAAGGGGAAAGCGAGCACAAATAATACTAATCTTCATTAAAAACGAATTAAGGTAGTGTGGAACAATATTAGAATGTGATGTCATAGGTTGGGCTCGTCGATTTATGAAATTATGACAGTGAATAATGGCCCAATAGTCTAGTATGAAATTCAACTATCGGTACATCTACACTTAGTCTGATGAACATAAGATCGCCCAAGAGCATCTAAACTCGTGATCATAACCTTATGACTCATGCCTGCCAAAAAGCTAGACCCAAGGTGTTAATCATGGGTCATATGGTACGTTCAAACACCAAGGCTACATTTAAGGACGTAATGCCCTAACGCCCAGTCAACAGTTTGTAAAGCATCTAGACAAGTATATAATGAGGTCTAAATGGTAAGCCTAATTTGATACTTAATACCTCTATATTGTGTTGTTTGGAATAAGTATTAGCATAAGCACCAGAAATGAATCCAGAAGATAATTCTTTACGCATTCATTTCCTTGTCTTATTTTAGGGTTTACAAAAGGTCAAACATACCATTAAGGCCCGATCTACGAATCTTTCTCGACGATTGATGCTGTGACGCCCCCAAATCCGGGTATCTCGAACCCGAGTTCGGTGCCACAAAAAATATTTTGAAGGGGGGTTTGAATAGATTCTTTAAAACTTTTCAACTTGTTTTCAAAAGAATGACTTATCAGTTTGGTTAATTAACAAGTAATTAAGCACAACGAAATATATGATTAATAAAATCCCCCTTAAAGATAGAACAACTATAATAGATATGATAAAGCAGTGATATAACAGTTATAGCAGTTATGGCAGTTAAGGAGTGCAAAGAGATAGAGACAAGACTTTAAGTGGTTCGGAGCACACAAGACTCCTACTCCACTGTTCTACTCATCGAGTAGCAAATCCACTAAGGATATCGTTACAACTGAATCACAAAGATTCCATCAAGACCCGCAGTCTTGGAACTCTAGTACATAATATACTCTTCAAAGCCTGCCTTAGAACCTCTAGTTCACTTTTGAACTTCGTCAAGTCCAGCAGACTTGGAACACAGTAGACTATGACTCGCACCCTTAGAATCACCAGTACACTAAGTACTCTTCAAAACCAGCAGTCTTGGAACTGATACACTTTGTTAAGAGAGTGTGTTAAGCTACTAAGTTGCTTTAGGCATTAGTTCAGATGAACTTAGTAGCAAAGCAAGATGTTTCCCTTCGGATTATAGAATGATACTTTGACAGATCTTAATTTCCTTTTATTCGTGCTTGTTTGTAATCTTCAATCTGTCTGCCTCATATAGATATCTCTGAAATCTTCCCGTTGGAATGAGACCGTTGCATCTATTGTTTTTGTTGAAACTATGTTGCTGATCTTAGGAATAGTTTATTCCTTGTTGACTGCTGTAGTGGGGTGAGTCAGCTTCCATTAGCTTGTACCAAGATAGTGGTAGAGATAATGCTATTTAATTCAGCATATCATGGCTGTTTGCCCCCCACTGACTTTGATTCTTCTATTAAATCATTTAAGTAATCAGCAACTGTCTTGGGTAGGTCATTCTACTGATATGGATGTTGGCAATCCATTATGAGCAACTTAGAGTATTTAATTCAGATCTGGGTTGCTTGTCTGACGTGCTGACTCTACGATCTTGCTAGTCGTAGTGTCGTCAGTTGTGATTGTAGAGTTGTTTGTCTGAACTGTTCTACAATCTTTTAGATAAGACTTGATGCTTACAGACGTTCATTGTGATCTTTATATTTCACGTTGATCATTCCAAGATAGCATCAATGCATTGCCTTATGTTCTTCTTCAGAAGTGCTGACTTAATCTTTGAAAACACTGGTAGAGACAACTTTACGATTCTGCTCTTGGTTATAGACAGCCTTTGGGAATTGTAAAATAACTGGCTATGTTGACTCTACGATCTTGAGGGTTAGCATTGTGATGCCGAGAGAACTCTACGATCTACCGAGAGAACTCTACGTCCTGCTGAGAGTGCTCTACGTTCTGCCGAGAGAACTCTACGATCTGTCGAGAGAACTCTACCTTTGCCTGACAAACTCTGTGATAGCATACTTGACTCTGCGAAGTTGGCTGGACTCCAAGTTGGCTGACTGCTCTACGATCCTTCGCTGGATATTTGTGCAGTACTCTACGATCAGTCTATTTCAGCACACAAGATCAACTTAACAGTTTTGATCTTTTCTAATCCAAGTCCTTGTACATCATATCTTTTAAGGACTTTTCAATTTTAACTATTTAAATAAAATATACATTAAGAACACAACATCAAATTTAAACCTTGTGATTCCTAACAATCTCCCCCTATTTGATGTTGACATAAACTAGTAGTTTTGAATCATATCATCAATTCTAATACAAATGCTTATAAAAATAAACATGTCTTATAGTACAGTGAGCAACTGTATTTCTAGATAAAATCATGAGTTTTATTGAGATCATATGAATATTACATTATATGGCAGTTACATCAATAAAGAGAAAGAGAAAATTACACATAATTTCAAACCTTAGACCCTTCTTCCTCGTGCTCCTCTTTTGGCCTTTGGAGGATTGACCCTTTCATATTCAACTCTTCTTCTGTAGATTTCCCTGCCTTCTTCAGTCATTCGTTGGAAATCTTCAATCTGCTCTTGACTGAGGCCAGAAGAGGGCATATGACTTCCTCCTTCACCATAAGGGTGAGTCCCATGCAAGTGTCGATTTAACAATGTAGGATCACCTGATGGTATGTGAACTCCTGTTGAAGTTATATCAGGCCGTCTTCTATAAGATCCAGGGACTTCACTCCTTATGGGAATGGCATTTATGGGCTCTTCAATTGGAATTGATGACTCGGATTGCCTTGGCCTTGATTGCTCTCTTCCCCTGCTGCTGCTTGATTCTCCCTTTTCTTTGCCTTTTACTTTCTCCCCCTTTATGTTAGCATCTAGAGTTCGAACATCTTGAGAGAGTTGCTGCATACCTTGCACCAGTTCTTGCATTTGCGAACGAGACTGAAGAATGTCATTCCTATTTTATTTGACCATTTCTTCAGTTTGTATTCTCTGGTGATGGACTGTAGCCAAGGTTGCATCTGTGCGCTGCATTTGCTGAAGAGAAGCTTCCTTGAAATGATGAATAGAGTCTCGAAGCTAAACGATGCGATCATTTGTGGCCTTGTTGGATTGCTTAACCACTTGCTGTAGTGATACGACTATGGCTTTGTATTTGGCAATCTCATCATGATAGAGTTGGTCCCTTTTGTCGATGCCGGCCATCAATTCTTTAATAATCTCCTTCAATCATTTGGTTAATTCAGTTCCAAGGCTATTTGAGTGGTTGTTTGCAGCATTAATCAAGGTATTAAGTCTTACATGAATTTCAAGTGAGCTTACCTCAAGATTTTCCTCCATATCTTTAGCCATACCGACTGTGAGGTCAGTCAATTCATCTGTAGTGGGGATGAGTTTGACATGCTCAAGAATCTGTTTGATCTCAGGGGTGGAGTTACCCTTAGATTCTCCTTGTAGATTAATGAGAGCACTGACAATATCAAAATATTCATTTCTGGAGGAGGAGGGAATATCAGACTGGGTGCTTGGAGGTATGATCGGTTGAGTGTGAGAAGGAGCCTCTAGATTGTGAATCGTATGGTCATCACACTCTACGATCACGGAGTCGATCGTTGGGTGAGATGACTCTACGATTTGCGTTGGAGGGCTGAGCTGGGTGTCAGTCGTAGAGTTTAGGAGCTCTATGTCCAGAGATTGTTGATCATTTGATTCATCAGTCACAGAGTGTTGAGACCTTGTGATTGGAAGTTGGCTCCTTGGTCAGGAAAGACCTCAATCCATTTGGGCAATTCATCAAATAGATAGAAGATTAATGATGGAGAGTGATTCAGTTTGAAGGATGAAGGAATGTAATATACCTTTTGCTCATTAACTTGGAATGGACTGTTGGTGAGTAACTTCTAAGTAAAGGAGCCAATTCTTAGAAATTCTTAGGCAAGCACTGAAATTGCTGGGTAAGTCTTGAAGGCCCAGAACATGTGATCCCAAGAATTTAGGATTAGAGCCTAATGGAAGGACATCCTTGGTAAGTATGAGAACAAGCAGTGATAATTGATGTGCCTTTCCTCATCTCTGCCCACAATAATAATTTCCAGGTTTTCATCTTCACTTCCATTGCTTTCATCACTTATATCAACAACTTTAACTTTATCAGCCATTGTCTCTTCCTCTTCTTCATCTTCCTTTTCATCAATGATCTCTATATGCTCTTCGTACTCCTCAGCTTGAGTTTCAATTTCTTGAGGGATTGATGGATCTTCGAGACGAGCTTCTGATTGCTCCCCCTCAATCTGAGCAGTGACTAGCTCAGGGACATCAGGCATCTCCCCCTAAATATGAGCTTGTCTTTGCTCAGCAGCTTCTTGCTGTTCCCCCTCATATGGAACGACAGTTTGATCTGAGGTTAATAGTCTCATTTCCTCTTCTTTGATCCTTAACATTGCTTCATTGAGCTCCTTTTGAGCTAAAGTCATCAGCTTTTTCTTCATTTTCTTTGGCTCGGGTTCAGAGCAACCTTCTCAGCCATTTGTTCGTCATCAACAGCCATAGAGTCAGGCTGACCAGCATCTTCAACAGCGTCTTCAGCTCTTAACTCTACGAACATATAGTGAGGATTCTCAGCGATCGTAGGGAGGCTTTCATAGAGCTGTGTTTTCCCTTCTTATGATATACCTTTAGATTTGGTGATGTTTCACCAAAAGCTTCTTTATGTTGCTTTCTTTTCTTCTTATCTGCTTCTGATGAGAGGGAAGACTTTGATTGAGCAGCAGAAGATGCAGGTCCTTCATTTGATGATCCTAAAGGTTCCTCTTCAGTCTGGGTAACTGCCTTCTTTTTCCCTTTGCTCTTTCTAGTTAGAGCTGGCAACTCCTGGTCCACCTCATCAATTTCTTCTTCAACTACAGACATATTCTTCATTGAGGGCTTTCTGACTTCACTTTGAGTTTTCTCATTGTCTTCTATCTGAGTTGATCTTAAATTTTCAACTGGATTCCTTTTCCAGTTCACAAATAGCCTTTGGGTGATCCTTTTGTTGACATTTATGACTTCTCTTTCATTATCCCCAATTTGATCTCTTAGTGCTTTTTGAAGAATTATGCTTATTAATCTGCCATAAAACATTTTCCTTGCTCCTTTGATCTTTCCATCATGCGAGACCCAATTTCCAATCCATTCTAGGAGCAGGGCACCATAGTTTATTTGGATCTTCTTCACAATAGTAGTCATGATTCTTAGCTGAAGGTCGCTGATAGAATCATGTGCTAAATCCTTGCACAGAATGCATTTACCAACAACATTAGCCAGACATTCATTCTTTTGAGGAAATTCTTTTTTCTTTAATCCCTTCAGCCCTGGGTTATCCTTGTGGTGCATTCATTTCAGTCCTTCTTTGGTGTTGATGAACTGGAGAGTTGTAAGCCCGTCATTTTTGAATCCTAGGGCTACGTTGATTTCTGAAGCACTTAGCTAAAGTGAAACCCCTTTGACCTTTGTGGAAAGTATTCCATCCCTAACAATTCCATTTGAGTAGAATTCCCTCACTAATTTTGAATATACTCGAGTATTGGTGTCTAGCGCTTCGTAGAGTCCTGCTCGCTTTAGTAGAGAGATGATTCTCTTGTATTTTGTCTCAGTCGTGGTAAAATTTTCGAAGTCGAGGGAGTTGCCTGAGATGACTGGAGAGGATGCCATTTGAGAATTTCTTTGATTTTGCTAAACAAGAATGAAATTTGCTTAGAGTTTGATTGAAACAGAGAGCTAGGGTTTCAGCGAAGAGGGAGGGTTTTTAGATGAAATAAAAATTTTGAAATGAATTCGTAAAACTTCCCTCTTATTCTGTTGAGTGGGTCACGTGTCAAATATTTGAATGAGTATACGTATTTTAGTCCGACAGAAAAGACTGTTTTGCCCTTAGCTCCTTCTGAGCTCTACGATTTATCTTTGAGTCTTTTCTACTTTATGATTTCAATCATACTCGACAATCGTAGAGTGAGTCTCGGTAGCTTGGCTTCCCTTGTGCTATACGATTTTCCAATTTCACTCGACGATTTCTGATGTCACTCTACGAACTTTCTTTCTGCAAAGTTTAGTAGGTTTCAAAGCATAATATCATGGATGTAAATTTAACATTTCTAGTTCACTTATCAGTTTGAACCTTGAGTCATCTAGAGGTTTTGTAAAGACATCAGCAAGCTGGTTTTCAGTAGGAATATAATGTAATGATATATTTCCACTTTGCATATGATCTCTAATAAAATGATATCTTATATCTATATGCTTGGTTCTTGAGTGCATGGCAGGATTATGAGTTACAACAATTGCACTAGTATTATCACAATGAATAGAAATATATTTAAACTCAAATCCATAGTCAGCTAACTGATTTTTCATCCATAGGATTTGTGCACAACAACTACCTGTAACAATGTATTCAGCTTCTGTAGTTGAGGTTGAAACTGAGTTTTGCTTTTTGCAGAACCAGGAGACAAGTCTATTTCCAAGTAATTGACATGTTCCACTTGTGCTCTTTCTATCTATTTTACATCCTGCATAGTCAGCATCTGAATATCCCGTTAGATCAAAGGGTGACTCATTGGGGTACCAAAGTCCCAAATTTGGAGTGCCTTTAAGATACCTGAAAATCCTTTTTACAGCCATTAAATGAGATTCCTTAGTATTAGCTTGAAATCTAGCACAAATACAAGTGGCAAACATGATATCTGGTCTACTAGCAGTTAGGTACAAGAGAGATCCTATCATACCTTTGTATTGAGTTATATCAATACTTTTACCTTTCTCATCTTTGTCAATCTTAGTTGTAGGTGCTATAGGAGTTTTCATGATGGTGGCTGAATCCATGTCATACTTCTTTAATAAGTCTTTAATGTACTTGGCTTGGTCGATGAATATACCTTCATCAGTTTGCTTTACTTGAAGTCCAAGGAAGAAGTTTAATTCTCCCATCATGCTCATTTCAAACTTGTTCTGCATTAGCTTGGCAAACCTTTCACACAACTTTTCATCAGTAGAACCAAATATAATATCATCCACATAGATTTGAACTAGAAGTGATTTATCCTTATGTTTCCTTAGGAATAAAGTGGTATCTACTCTACCTCTAGTGAATCCTTTTTCAGTAAAAAGTTAGTAAGTGTTTCATACCACACTCTAGGTACTTGTTTTAATCCATACAATGCTTTGTCTAATTTATAAACATAATCAGAAAAGGTTGGATTGAAAAAACCTGGAGGTTGTTCCACATAGACTTCTTCTTGAAGTTCTCCATTGAGGAAAGCACTTTTGATATCCATTTGGAAGACCTTGAATTTCATGTGAGCAGCATGAGCAAGGAATATTCTGATAGCTTCCAATCTTGTAACAGGAGCAAATGTTTCATCATAGTCAATCCCTTCTTCTTGTGAATAACCTTTGGCTACTAATCTTGCTTTGTTCCTTGTGATGACACCATTTTCATCCATCTTGTTTCTGAAGATCCATTTGGTGCTAATGACTGGATGGTGATTTGGCCTTTCAACTAATTTCCAGACTTTGCTTCTTTCAAACTGGTTGAGTTCTTCTTGCATGGCTTCTATCCAGCTTGAATCATCCAAAGCTTCTTCTATCTTCTTAGGCTTCATTTGGGAGAGAAAGTTTAGGTAGAAGCATTCATTTTGAGTTGCTGATCTTGTCCTTACTCTTGTATTCAGATCTCCAATGATCAGATCTTCAGTGTGATCCTTTGTTCATTTTCTCCTTCTTGGAACATCAGTTCTGGTGCCTTCTTGTCTGAGTTTTTCTAGGTTGATTTCTGGTTCAGGTCGTAGAGTCTCATTGTCTAGCATAGTGAGCTTTACGATTGCTTCTTCTTGCTCTGCGATTTCTGCTTCTAGCTCGACGATCGTAGTGTCTAACTCTACGATTTTGGACTCTGCGAACGTACGGTTTATCTCTGCTGGATCGTTGAGTGAGGTAGTTTTCCTTTTTGATTCTGACTCATCAAATGTGACATGAATAAAGACTTCAACACTTAATGATTCCTTGTTGAATACTCTGTAGGCCTTGCTGTCCATAACATAACCGAGGAAGATCCCTTCATCTGACTTAGTTTGGAATTTGGTCAGATACTTCTTGCCATTGTTGAGAATGTAGCATAGACAACCAAAGGCACGAAAGTAACTGATGTTTGGCTTCCTTCCTTTCCATAATTCGTAGGGAGTCTTCTTGAGGATGGCGTGAATGAGAGACTTGTTCTGAGTGTAGCATGCAGTGCTGACTGCTTCTGCCCAAAAATACTCAAGAAGTTGAGCAGCTGCCAGTAGTGTTCTCCCTGCTTCAATTAGTGTCCTATTCTTCCTCTCAGCTACTCCATTTTGTTGGGGAGTTCTTGGGGCTGAGAAGTTGTGATTAATGCCATTCTCTTCACAATAAAGTTCTACCTCAGAGAAATCAAACTCTCTTCCATGGTCACTCCTGATAGCCTTGATCTTCTCCTCTTTCTCATTCATAACAAGTTTGAATAACTTGATAAGATGAGAGCTGGTTTCATCTTTAGAGCTCAGAAAGAATACCCATGTGAATCTGGTATAGTCATCTACTACCACCAGTGAGTATCTCTGTCCTCCAAGGCTTGTAGTTGGGATAGGCCCAAAAAGATCCATATGGAGTAATTTGAGGGGCTTATCATTTGTGTTGATTGCCTTGCCTTTGAATGAGCTCTTTGTTTGTTTTCCAAACTAACATGCTTTGCAAGGTTTCTCTTTGATGAAGTTGAGCTTTGGCAGTCCTGCTACAAGGTCTTTGGAGGCAAGTCTTGATATGCTTTTGAAGTTTAAATGAGATAACCTCTTATGCCATAGCCAACACTGATCTTTAGAAGCTTTGGCAAGAAAACACATTGCTTCATCAGGATTTAGCTTAGCAAGGTTGATAGTATAGACATTTCCTTCTCTGGTTCCTATCAGCTTCAATGAGTTGGTCTTCAAGTCCCTGACTTGACACTGATTGTTGAGGAAGGTGACTTGATGACCTTTATCACACAGTTGGCTGATGCTGAGAAGAATGTGCTTTAGTCCTTCAACATATACCACTTTACTGAAAGACGCAACACCATTTCTAGCTGACCCATATCCTCTTGTCTTTCCAAAATTGTTGTCTCCAAAGATGACTGCAGAACCATCTTTTTCTTCAAATTTTAACAAGAGAGCCTTGTTGTCCGTCATATATCTTGAGCATCCATTATCAAGGTACCATATTGATTTAGTGGAGCTCTGTATCTGCAGAAAGGATTAACTTTCATTTTGGTACCCAAACTTGCTTGGGTCCAGATTCGTTAGTAGCCTTGGGGACCCAAATCTGCTTGATTTTAGGTATGTGCAGTACATGATAGAAATAATTGAAATAACATTTTGCAGCTTTATGACCATGCTTATGACAATTGTAGCATTGAATATAATGTATGCTTGTGTGTGAGTATGGATTCATTCTTGTCTTAAACATACATCGATAGTAGTGGTTCACAGCTTTTCCTTTTGGCTTAAATTCCTTCTGCTTCCTCATAACTCTACGATTCGCCGTTTTCGTAGAGTGGAAGTCAACTCTGCGATTCTTGCCAGGTTGGTTCGTAGAGTGAGTTTTGGCATACTCCACGATCCTTTGAGGCTTGATTGTAGAAGTTGACTTACTCTTTGATCTCTTGAATCCTAGACTTGAGTGGGATCCAACAACTTGATTTGCAGAGTTTGAATGATTTGGATTAGCTGTCTATGAGGATTTAACAAATACAATTCCCTTATTGAATTTAGGAGAACTGTTATCATTTATTTCCATAGGTTTATCCACAGGGGTTTTTGAAGGAGTATTACAGAAACCTAGACCTGACCTGTTAGCCATAGATCTTTGGCTAGAGATCATGGAGTCCATAGACAGAGAAGACTTGTTCCATGAACAAATTGTCTTTTCTAGTTCCTGAATCTTGGAAACTAAAGTTAACTCTTTCTGAGTGCTAAGCTCATTTATCTGTCTCAAGTTAGCATTCTCAGCCTCAAGACTGGTACAAGAGTCAGCAGTTCGTAGAGCAGTTTCTAACTTTACGATTGCCTTCTCTTTTTCCTTTTGAAGAAGAGAATGATCCTTTGATAGAATTCTGAACATTTTCATATATTTATGCAGTTCTATCATAGAGTCATGCATTCCTTTTCTAAGATCGTCAATAGTTAAATCAGGAGAATAAAAATCAAATACCTCATCCACATTAAACTCTTGCTTGCTTTTGCCTTCTTTGGCCATTAAGCATAGATTGGCTTTCTGAGGTTCTTCATCTTCACCTGATTCAGGACTTGAGTCGTCTGAATCACTCCATGAACTTTCAGCGATGAAGCCTCTTTCTTTCTTCTTGGTCTTATGATGGCCTTTGAATTCTGACTTTTTCTTGTCCTTCTTCAGATCATTTCTTAGAGGTTTGGGGCAATTTGCAATGAAATGACCTGGTTGTTTGCAGTTGTAGCATAAGTTATTAACTTGTTCTTTAGAGCTACTGCTGGACTTCCTTTGTCTGCTGTTTTTGCTTATAAACCTTTTGAAGTGTTTGACCAACATAGTAACTCCTTCATTATTGAGTTCATCATCTTCATCATCATCTGAGTCATCTTTCTTTGAACTAGATGCCTTAAGAGCAATTCCTCTTTCTTTTTTCTTTCCTTCGGACATAGTTTCTGCTCGTTGGGTTAGCTCCAATTCATAAGTAAGAAGATTGACATATAACATCTGAACAGTCATTTCATGAAGATTCTTTGACTCTCTTGTGGCAGTGGTTTTGACATCCTATTTGCTTGGCAGTACTCTCATGAACTTGATGATGAGATCTTTATTTGGATAGATCTTTCCATATGCTCGAAGAGAGTTGAGTAACATGTTGAATCTTTCATATGTGGAAGTGATGTTCTCCCCTGAGATGTGGGTGACCATTTCACACTGCTGAGTGAGCAAGGACTGCTTGTTTTCTCTAACTTCTTCAGTCCCTTCATTTATGATCAGCAATGCATCCCATACTTCCTTTGCTGTTGTGCAATTGACAACGTTTTCAAATAGCTCATCTTCTAGAGCCATGAACAAAATGTTTTTGGCTCTTTTGTCTAACTAAACTGTTTTCTTTTCTGCATCAGTCTAATATTTCTTTAATTTGATTGAGACTTTATTTGGTTCTTCAGTAATTGGCGTCAGCTTGGTTGGTACGTAGGGCCACTGATGGCAGCATCAAATAGATCCTTGTCGATGGCATCCATGTATGCCTATATGCGAACTTTCCAATTGGCAAATTTGTCTTTGTTGCATATAGGTGGTTTGTTTCCTCTACCTAGCTCAGAGCCATTTCTGGTTTGTGCCATTGATCTACTCAGGCGGGTTAAGCTTTAGAAATGAGAACCTGCTCTGATACCAATTGTTAGTTTCCATAGGCACAAAAGATATCTAGAAGGGGGGGTTGAATAGATTCTTTAAAACTTTTTAACTTGTTTTCAAAAGAATGACTTATCAGTTTGGTTAATTAACAAGTAATTAAGCACATCGGAATATATGATTGATAAAATCCCCCTTAAAGATAGAACATCTATAATAGATATGATAAAGCAGTGATATAACAGTTATAGCAGTTATGGCAGTTAAGGACTGCAAAAAGATAGAGACAAGACTTTAAGTGGTTCGAAGCACACAAGACTCCTACTCCACTGTTCTACTCCTCGAGTAGCAAATCCACTAAGGATATCGTTACAACTGAATCACAAAGATTTTATCAAGACCCGTAGTCTTGGAACTCTAGTACACAACGTACTCTTCAAAGCCAGCAGCCTTGGAACCTCTAGTTCACTTTTGAACTTCGTCAAGTCCAGCAGACTTGGAACGCTGTAGACTAAGACTCGTAGCCTTAGAATCACCAGTACACTAAGTGCTCTTCAAAACCAGTAGTCTTGGAACTGATACACTTTGTTAAGAGAGTGTGTTAAGCTACTAAGTTGTTTTAGGCATTAGTTCAGATGAACTTAGTAGCGAAGCAAGATGTTTCCCTTCGGATTATAGTATGATACTTTGACAGATCTTAATTTCCTTTTATTCGTGCTTGTTTGTAATATTCAATTTGTCTGCTTCATATAGATGTCTCTGAAATCTTCCTGTTGGAATGAGACCGTTGCATCTATTGTTTCTGTTAAAACTATATTGCTGATCTTAGGAATAGTTTATTCCTTGTTGACTGCTATAGTGAGTCAGCTTCCATTAGCTTGTACCAAGATACTGGTAGAGATATTGCTCTTTAATTCTACATATCATGGTTGTTTGCCCCCCATTGACTTTGATTCTTCTATTAAATCAATTATGTAATCAACAACTATCTTGGGCAGATTATTCTACTGATATGGATGTTGGCAATCCATTATGAGCAACTTAGAGTATTTAATTCAGATCTGGGTTGTTTATCTGACGTGCTGACTCTACGATCTTGCTAGTCGTAGTGTTGTCAGTTGTGATTGTAGAGTTGCTTGTCTGAACTGCTCTACAATCTTTTAGATAAGACTTGATGCTTGCAGACGTTCACTGTGATCTTTATATTTCACTTTGATCACTCCAAGATAGCATCAATGCTTTGCCTTATGTTCTTCTTTAGAAGTGCTGACTTAATCTTTGAAAACACTGGCAGATACAACTCTACGATTCTGCTCTGGTTGTAGACAGCCTTTGGGAATCGTAGAACGACTGGCTATGTTGACTCTACGATCCTGAGAGTTAGCATTGTGATGCCGAGACAACTCTATGATCTGCCGAGAGAACTTTACGTCCTGTCGAGAGTGCTCTACGTTATGTCGAAAGAACTCTACGATCTGCCGAGAGAACTCTACGTTTGCCTGGCAAACTCTGTGATGGCATACTTGACTCTGCGAAGTTGGTTGGACTCCAAGTTGGCTGACTGCTCTACGATCCTTCGCTGGATGTTTGTGCAGTACTCTACGATCAGTCTATTTCAGTACACAAGATCAACCTAACAGTTTTGATCTTTTCTAATCTAAGTCCTTGTACATCATATCTTTTACGGACTTTACAATTTTAACTATTTAAACAAATATATATTAAGAACATAACATCAAATTTAAACCTTGTGATTCCTAACACATCAAATTCCATACAACATAATAGACATGAATGTAATTATTATCTTATTACAACATGTCTTACTCTCAATCCCAGGTTCTATTACCATAACATGATTCTAAAGTTAATATTATGTCTTAATATTACATAAATACCATACTATTACAAATAAGGTACTACGTCATCTAGACGTTCATCTCCCCCTTTCTTTTGTCCTTATCGGAACCTTCACCCCGCTCGGGCTTAGCTGCAATATTTAATATAAAGCAAGAATGAGCATTTAATTACCTAGCAAGTATAACAGTTGAGTAACAACAATATCAAGAATCATATCATTTCTCTTTGACAACTGAACAATAGTTGTAAGATATTCCGAATAAACAGGAACAATACATTGCTTTCGTTTGAACATTTTCGAAACGATATACTGAGTGGTCGTAAGACCTTGAACATTTTTTTGCTTACTATGAAAAGGTTTAAACAATTATTTTACTGCAAACCGTCTGACTTACGAGCACTTCTAGGTGATCAGCTATTGTACTCTATGTTGATCAACACTCTAGCTGGAAACGACTATATACGTTTGTTTAGGCGCCTCTTGGCCTTGTCAGGATAACTGACTAAAACTGCCCTTAATATTAGGGTTGTTCATCTTATTCATGCCTCGGAATGCAAACCAAAACAATTCGGTTGGATAGCTCTACTTAATCATCAATAACATTTCAAGGATTTATTTAACAGATCAATAAAACACTTCAATATCTGTCTTGCCGAAATAAATGGCATCGACGCTCTTTTTAAACAGTTCATGCATAATTGAACTTGAAAGCTTTAACAGTTTATGTTATAGCATAGCTCGAACACCTGTGCAAATACTAAGGGTTTATATAAGTAAGGAATTCACACAACCATATTTGCATTGCGTAAATTGGAACTTCAGAACATCAATAAGAATCATAAGAATATAATCAAATGAAGTTGAAAGCTCGCTCAAATATAACTTGAGTAGGAGACTTGCACAACATGCCACATCTGTGTAAGTTTGGAAACTCGCATTCAATACATTAAATGAATGAAGTTAGAGAACTTGCCCAACACAAGGGTTAGACAAGCGTTAGGAAAACTTGCATTATGCGCTACTAATAACCTGACGTTAATCGTCCTTCAAATGTCCAACACATTTAAGTACATAGCCACATACCAATTAGACACACAATTAATGCCAAAGATTGGTTTACACAACTCTCTGAGCTATGCATTTAAGTGTTTTCCACTACAACAAAGATTGGTTAACTTGACGACTAATTGCTACTACGACAAGGTAGTCGGGGGTCTCGCTAAACCATGTTCTATAGGTATTACTATAGGGTCATGATATAATTATAACATTGTTCTAATCATTCTATATCATTCCCTCTCTTGCAGACCCGTTAAGCATTCTTCACTGGGTCATGACTCGACCAGGCACTGCTACGCCGTGCCTAAGCCTACAATCGGCGCAGTTGCGCCGCCAATTTCCCCCAGCTACTGCATAGCGAGCACAACTGTGCTGGCTTATGCCCTGTTAACGACTCTGTTTTGCCATGGTCATGAAACGACGACGTTTTTGCGGCGTTGCTGTGCTAGTTTGTGAGTTAATAGAGGCGTTGTTGCGTCGGGGCCTTTTCAGCGACGGTTTTGATAGGCGGCGTTGCTGTGCCAGTTTGTAAGCCTTATGAATGGCACAACTACGCCATTCATATTTTCTGGAAAATTTTGCAGATTTCTGGGTTTCTAAATTTGGGTTTGTACCGCGACTGATTCGTAGCTTCATAACTTCTTCATCCTTTATCGGAATGAGTCCATTCTTGAGCCGTTCTCTAGCTCTTGCTACACATTACAACATATCCTAAATTCATAATCTCTCAGACTCTCTAACAAGTCCAAATCTTAGCTCCAAAAAGCCTACTCAACTAGTTTTCTGCGTGTTTTTACGAACTTGATATATTTTCATTAAATTGCCATAACTTCTTCATACGAAGTCGAAATGGGATCATTCAAAAGCCTATGGCTTCCTTACTAATATATTCCATATACCCAGAAGCTCATAATATTTCAGGCAACATAACATCTCCTATCTCCAGAAATGGCTTCTAGAGACACTGTTCATCAAGGTTTCATTATTAAGCCTAGTTCACTAATTCTTCCGCTACAGATTCGTTTTAAGAGCATTTTACTCCGTTCCAGTTAGGTGATGATCCTCACTCATAAGAGTACATCACAACACCCATAAACACAAAATTTAACAAACATGATTAACACAGTTCTTGTCCAAACCAGTCCGTTTCTTTCTCCTTTATGCAAAGGTATGGTTTCCTTTCTTTTGTTCCACTTTTGGATGCTATTAACGGATGTTTGAAGGTACTAACAACATATAAACTCTTTCCTTAACAACCAATAACAACATAACAACAACAACAACAACAACAATAACAACAATAATGTTCTACCATTAATGAAGCGAAAACTTAGTAAAGCTTGAAATGAAGGAGATGAGCTAGGTTTTTGTGTACTTACTTCTTGTTGCTTATCTTCTTAGTGATTAAGAGGATTGGTCACAGTAGTTAGCTCCTCTATTCCTCTTCTTCTCCTTCTTCTTCGTCCAACTCTCTCTCTCCCTATTTTCTCTCTCTAACTTCTGAATGTATTCATACTAGTTCTTGCTTAGAGGAATGAAAGGAATGAAGGCTGAGCTTGGAGGGTTATTAATAGAAGGAAAGCTCAGCTCTTACATGAGCTGAGCGTGCTTGCAAGAACCCAGCTCCCCGTGTCTTGGATGGGAGAACTTTGGCTTTCCCAGGCGAATGTCTTGCCCGAGTTTCTCCCCTCCCCTTTTCCCACATGCATGTCCCTCCTTTCCTCTTTCCCCTTTCCCCTTGCCCAAGTGTTAGGATTATTCTCCCAAGGTTGTTGGTCGGTGACTCCCCCCCCTCTTCCTTCTTTCTCCTGCCTGTACTCTCTTCTTCACTCATTTTGCTGTAGAATTTTTATAACCCATTTCCCCTCATAGGTCATGGGTTGCGGGTTTGGGTCATGGATTCGACCCGTGGGTTTTGGGCTACTATTTGAGCCACTATTCATAATTCTTTGTGCTTCTAATTATCAATTCAACTGGGCTTCAAATAAATCCTGGACTTGGAATATTAATCCCTCTTATTAACACTTTGATGAAATTATGAAAAGTCATAAAATCGAAAAAGGCGTCTTTTGCGTAAATAGTGTTTTAGTGTTATTCCTCTAAATGATTTAATCAATACCATGAAATAACAATACTCAAAAATTATCACATAGACATCATATGTAGTAATAAAACCTTCAAACACATAACACGGAATAATATTAATAAAAGTTCAATTTATTCAATAAAATTCATAGGCTCGAATTACAAGGCTACCCATGATTCGTGGTTGTTACAGATGCAGACTAAATCAAACTTCAACATTACTGCTGAGTACTACCACACTATTATCAATCTACCACTACAAGAAAAAACCCTAATTCTGATGGAATATTTCGTCGGACATAAGCCTATTTCGTCGGAATAACGTTATTTTTGACGAAATATTCCGTCGACCATTCGGTCAAAACTAATGTCGTCGGTCTTAAGTCTGTCGAAAATTCCGTCGGGAATAACTATTTTCGACGGAATTATTCCGACGGAGTATTCGTCGTAAACAATATATGTTCGACGAATTATTTTCGACGGGATAAGTCCGTCGGAAGTATTCGTCGTAACATTTTTCTTAAAATAATTTTTTTGTTTTTACAATTTTTAGGTTTTTAAACCCCATTTTTGTACCTGCAACATGCTTTATCCCAACATATATACACATTTTCAGTTTCAATCAATTCTTGCCAATAGCCACGCCAGGAAATTAAGAACATAAATCTAGTAACCCAAACAAGACTAAATAAGAACATCCACTCCCAGACTAACAACATATAACATTAAACAAATTACACTGATATAACTTATAATCTACAAAGAATCAAACTAAATTAAAAGATTTACAAAACTAAACTAAAATCCATTGATTTATAAAGAATCAAACTAACTTGGGAGCTGTCGTTGTACACTCCAAAATTAGTACCTTACTAACACTCTACTAGCACAAAACTTAGTATAATGACAAGCAATGATCGATCCCACAGAGAAGTGAATTAATCTTTTATATACTCTAATATTCTTATTGATGGGGGGTTTTAAGTTTGATTAACTAAGCTAACAAAAGTAATTAAGAATTATCAATGAATAAAAGTTTCAGTTCTTCAGTTCAGTATCACCCTATCACAATCATGGAATAGTCGAGTTTAACAATATTTACCTTTCAATGAGATTAATAACCCTAGATAACCGCAATCGCTAATTACCCGAAATTCTCATTACGTGTAAATCTAATGCGACAATCGCCTCAAGAGACCCTAACTATCATATAACCTAGAACTATTAGTCTAGATTTAATATAACAGCAGCATGAAGAATTAGAGAATTATGTTATTTCAAGCAACAATTACACAATCAGAAATTATTTAACTTGCCTTTTAATAATCTTAATAATACCCAAAAGCTCGTCCACAATTAAGTACTATTAATTGCTACATATGATCAGATATAATATCGTTTGCTTAATACTATATCTTAATCTAGCAGATGATATTAATCAAATTAATTCAATTAGTCAAATCAAATTAAAAGATTAAATAACATGTAATCAGTTAAAACAGATTATCAGAATAAATCTCATGCAAGAAGGAATAAATAAATAAAATCTGATTAAACCATTAATTATGAAAAAGGTTCAACATCCCTTAGAACTGAAAGTAAGAGTTTAGCCTGACATGCTTCAATCTCCTCCAATTAGGGTTATAATTGTAGTTGCCAAGATATCCTAATAATATCTATTTATAGTCCTAAGGTATTATCCTAGGTCTCCTAGAAATAAAAATCTAATTTTGGAGTAGAAATCCTCAAAATTCCCGAAAGTAAATGCCAAGTCAACACGGGTCAACTCTCGTCAACACCGACCAACTTTGTCGAGGCAAAGATTTACGCCTAGCTTTTCTTGCAGGGGTCTACTCCCGCTAGGGCGAGTACTTTGTCCATACTAATCTCGTCGGGGCGAGAAACTCCAGAAAGGTCTGGGACGGGCGCGTTCAGAGCAGGCTGGGGCGAAGAACAACAGAGAGCTTCTCGTCGGGGCCAAGATTTCTAGGCCAAAAGTCTCACCGGGGCCAAGATACCAGTTTTTAGATTTTTCGCCTTTTTCTCATTTTAGCTATGATTTTCCATAAATATTGAATGAATTGATCGTAAATTATGAGATTTGACTATCCATTTGCTTTCTAGGGAAGATTTTAATTGTAGGGAAAATGGAATTTCCACAATGACTACAAACCCCTCTGATATGCGACAAACTAAAGATAAAGGAATGAAAATAAATGAATATTATGCACTTATCATAACTACAATGATGTACATATATAACTACAATGTTTTATAAATCGGATCATGTGCATGGGGAAAACGAAGCGCATCCCTGCTATGCTGTATGCAAATCCACGTCATCATCCCCCAAAGCGAGGTCTGCATCGTCAGCCCGATCGCCATCACCAGTATCATCAGCATCACCACCCTGTTGATACAAATAAAAATATAACTCATTAGTTCGTATGATAGAATTAAAGAGATAGTATTAAAATGAAATAACATGCAGATTAATTAACTTAAAATAAATATAATACCTGAGTAGGTGGGGTCTGACTCCCTATTGGGCCAAAAGCCTCCGAGAGTAAGGTAACCACCAACCGGAGCACCTCGTCGCGTATTGCAGCGAACTGCTCTTGCGGGATACCCGTACTCTCGACGGTAGCCCCTACTATAATATCTTGAGCTAGCTAGTGAAGGTGAGTTCGGCTGAGCAAATCCTGACGACGGATAATCGGATCCGTACAAAACGTCTCCCACACTGCCACCATGACCCTTTAGATTATCTCGTCATCCAAGCCAGCGCCTGTATGAGATGGTTCAACAGGTGCTCTCGGGCGCTGGCAATGGCTAGAGCCTGCGAAAATAAATATAACATTACTAACTAATCGATTGCAGTTAATTTATCTTAACTTATCAGAAATAATATTACCTCCAGGTAGTGTATACGACGGTATCCTCGGCATGCCCAATACTCGATACCTGTTGGTACTGCTACTAGGGGGATCCTGAGATGCGACCCATAGTCTCAGCTCCTCATCCCGAGATAATTCAATCTTGGACAAAGGGATGGTGGAATCTAACGGCTCAGAAACTGCCCTAGCATCCCGCAACTCAGCTACACGCTGGGCCCGAAGATTCTGAAATCGGTCCTGTAATTTAATTTGTATAAGTAAGTTAATTAACTCATTTTATTAACTACCTAATATTAATAATTACTAAAAAATAATTGATATTAGTCTCACCCGTATAGCTAATGTTGTGGGAGACATGCTAACAGCCTTAGGCGTGTGGGCTCTATCCCAAAACTCTAGCATGGTAGGAGGTCGGCCCAAGCTCGCCCGCATGTCCTAATAAATACATTCAAATAACATTTATTAAGTATGGTAATGACAATCGAGAATCTAAAGAACTAAATTGAGATACTTACCAACTTGACCTCCTCAAATGACCGTGAGCCAGTACCGTGTACGACTCGGAGCTGATCACGATTCTTTTTTGCATGCTCGGACTTTTTCTTGAAGTCGTCATCATCCCAGTGTGTACACATAGCCTCCCATGATGCATCGGAGACTATATCGGGCTGATGATCGTGTATGGTAGTCCCGGGCTGCTCGACAACTGACCGGGCAGCCCGCGTCTCATCTCGTACAACCAGCCGGCATAGTTCTTTGCGACATGTGCAATAATAACACTGTCACCAGCTGTCTGTGAGATAGCCTCCTCATATCTATAATAAATTTATACAAAGAATGTTTAACATATTAGAAATTAATTGTTAAATGTATAAATACCTAGGATGGTTTTTAATTTAAATTATGTAATTTGACTTACGTGAAACTCTCGCAGCACAGTCTCCATAAATCTGGCATCATACTGCGCGTATTGAGTGTATCGCATACAACCAGTAGGCAGGTGGGTCAAGCAAATGGCGTGTAGCGTATGCTTAGCGACAGGGTCCATGATACTATAATACGAAATAAGCAGAAAATATGTGTTACTTTAATCATATTATCATATAAAGTAATTTAATTGTGTTAGTTATATTATATTAGATACTTACTGTGCCGAGTCGACATCTACACGGACAGTGTGTTGAACTGTCAGCGGACGCCTAAATAATCCGAGGTTAGTCCCTCGCTGACGTCGATGACTAGTATCTGAAAGTTTAAGTGATGAAATTATTAAATATAGTATTTTCATATGTGTTAAACAATTAATCTCTAGAACGATGGAAACTTACTAGCTGATGACGATGTCCCGTCCTGGGACCCGTCGCCGGATCCTACATGGCCACCACCACGGCGACCTCCACCGCTATGTCTAGCCATATATAATTATACTAGTCTAATTAGAAACAACGAGATAATTAATTTCTAGTTAATTTATTAGCCATAAATACCGTTTTTATTAGTAAATTATTTAAAAACAACAATAAGTTTAGACTTAGTACGTCGTCAAACCCGACAAAATCAAAATCAATTTCATCCTCAGATTCAATCTTTTCCTCTTCCATATAAATTTCTTCATCATTATACTCATCTTGTATAACGACATAGTCAGTGACAAGAACGTCATCCTCGGCTTCTTCATCATCGGGTATGTTAACGACATCTTTTGCCAACACATCTTCATCATCTGACAAGACGTGGCTGGGATTGCTAACTTGTAGGGCTGACTAAAACTTCATCAGTAAATTCTGGAAAATTTTCATCAAACTTCTTCCATTCATCTCTATCTGCAGGGTGAGTCAATTGACCAGGCACGGCGTCCCTTCTTTTATGCCAACTCATATATTCAGCCATGTGCGGCGACATGAATAGACGCTGCAGTCTGTGTGCAATAGAAAAGTACCGTAAGATCTTCTTAGGCACATGTTTATCCTCCCCCCCACATGTTGTCGTCTTATACCGAGGCAAGTTGCAGATATCACACCGCACCTTAGCTCTGTCCTCCCCATAATATAACATGCAATCCTTCTCACATGCATCGATCTTCTCATACCCCAGATTCAACTCTTTTACCACCTTCTTCACTCCATAGTAATTCGCGGGCAGAGTATGATCAGCCGGTAAGAACTCGCTGATAATAGTAAGCAAATCATTGAAACCTCGCTCACTACAGTCATGCTCATTCTTGAAATGTAAAAGTTTCGTCACTACAGATAGCCTAGTGTGCTTATCATTTCCAGGATATAGTGGGACCCCCGTTCAGATAGCATCTTGTAAAAGGCAGCAATTATATCATTTGGCACATGCTGAGCACTGCTTGACGAATGCTCATTTTTAGCCCAGTCAATATTGGTAGGGCCATAAGCATCGACCAACATCTCCACGACATTATAGTTATCAACGTATGAATCCCGTTGAATTGGTTGGTTTACAGTACTGTCGGCCACTTCTCTCAACTAATGTGATTCCCCGTGATGAATCCATACTGAATACCCCATCCATAAACTTGCGTGAAAACAAGTTAAATTTAACTTCGTCGGCTTTCTTCCAAATCATGTTTTTACACTTAAGACACGAGCATCTCATCTTTCAGTTCGGATCATCAGCATGTTCTATTGCTTTGTTCATAAAATTGCAGACCCCATCACGGTACGCATCAACTAATCCCTTCCCATCAACTCGTATCCTACAGTACATCCAACTCCGGTCGACTGACATTTTTAATTGAAAAAATACCCAATTAGAAAGGGAATATTGATGTATATATGTGGTTCATGCATGATTTTCTATTCGATAATATGACCACTCTACAGGGGTTAGGCTTCTATCCCATTCCTGAATGCGTCTCCTCACTAATGCCAACACCTTGAGCATATTTGTTCTGTTTCAAGAAAATTTCGGCAGCACCTCCCCACGGTCTCCAAGTACACGAAATAGACCAAGACAACTTAGTCTAAGTATGCACTTGGAGAACATGTAGAGACTCTGGGCGAAAAATCCTCTTCTCAGAAAAAACGTACCCAAAACATTTGGCACGGGCCTAAGTGAGAGACATAACATCCATCAACAGTCCCAGACTGGGGACTATTCGGCATTCACTCCTATTGAGTGAATGTCGAATGGGTTTCTAAGCTCCTAATTAATATACTACGTGCATAGGTATATATGCGGTTTATTTTAATTGTAGAAAACTAAGCAAATGCTACTTAGTTTATTTTTCCAATGATAAACTAAATAAATGCTACTCAGTTTATTATGAGTACTATCATTTGAATATATTATACTATTTTTACATTACTATTTTGTATTATATTATATTATTTAAATTAATTAATTTATTTCATTTCATTTTATTTTATTTTATTTACTTTATATTTTATTATTTTATGTTATATTAATTATTTTATTATTTAATTTATATATGTTATTTAATTTAATTTAATTTAATTTAATTTAATTTATTTGTTATTTTAATTTCTTCATTTTATTTTAGTTTATTATATACTGTATTATATTATATAATAATGGATATTATATTAATTAAATTAATTTAATTATATTATATTAAATTATTTTTTTAATTTATCTTATTTATGTTATTAAATTAAATTACTTTTACTTTTATTTATTTATTTTGTATTATATTATATTATATTATATTATTTAACTTAATTAATTTAATTAATTTAATTAATTTATTCCTTCTTATTTTATTTTATTTTATTTTGTTAATATAATGTAACAAATTATTACTTTAATTATTTTTAATTAATTAATTTAATTTAATTTATTTAATTTTAATTTATTTTATTTCATTTGTTGCATTTAATTTTTTTTATTATATTATATTATTAATAAAATGTAATTAATTTTAATTTAAATATTTTGTTTTTGATTATAGTATATTACACTACAAGAAAACGTATCAATTCCGACGGAATTAGTTCCGACGAAATATATTCAGTCAAAAATAACTCATGTTCGACGGAATATTCCGTCGAAACTAATTCCCTCGAAGATAAAATAAGCCCGACGGAATTCCGTCGAAACTATAAAGAGCATTTTGGTGCTAATGTTCCCGCCAGCGGTAAATCTATTTTCGAGGGAATGTGGCTTATCTCCGACGGAATATCCGTCGATAATAACATAATTTCAAGGGATTTAAGTTCGACGGAATTCCGTCGGAAATAGCCTTTAAAACCTAAATTAGATATCAGTTCCCCCAGTCGCCTCATGTATTCTCGCAACTCTCTCTCAGTCTCTCATCTCACTCTCAGTCTCTCATCTCGCTGCTCTCTCATCACCGGCGACGACTGTCCGCCTCCCTACCTCTGACGCTACAACACCTCCGACAGCATGCACACCTCCACATCCGAGGCATCTACTCCTCCTTCTCCTCCCTAAGGTACTTTTTTTTAAAAAAATTGAATAAGGGATTACTTTGATCATATTGTTGCTGAAACTATGAAAGATTTAGGGATTAATTTGAATAAGTGATTACTTTGTTCATTTAAAATTTAGTTGTTGCTATTGTTGCTAAAATTAGGATATATTAAGATTTTGAGTTGGCTGTTGGTGAAATATTTGGAAGCATTACATACTGCCCTGAATTAAATTTGAAATACATATTTTATTTTATTATTGGGATTATATTTTACAGAAATTGGGATTAATATTTATGTATTGGCAGTTGACATCATTTAATTTGGGACTTCATATTAGTTGTTGTTGTCAGTGTACATTGAATCAGATACTTGTTTCAAATTTTGTTCCTTTTTGCGTATAATATAAATTTATGGATTAAATTGTATGTTGTTTATAATTTTGGTATTGCCTTATGTTATGTAATTGGTATATTTGTTATTTTTGACGGAATTCCTGACGGAATTTCTGTCAGAATTATTCAACTGCAAAATTTGTGGGCCCTACTACATAATATTTATGTATTTTAATTAGTTTTCAATATTGAATTGAACTAAGTAGCATTTACTTAGTTTTGCATTACTAAATAAAATAACATAATATAATAATATAATATAAATTAATTTTAAATAATATAATATAAGATAATATAATATAAAATAATAAAATCAAATAACATAAAATAAAATAAATTAATTTAATTTCATTGACTTGTAATTAAATTTAATCAAATAATATGATATAATGTAATATAATACAAAATAAAATAATTTAAAATTTAATATTAAATTAAGTTAAACTAAAGTAAATTAGATTAAATAATATAATATAATAACATATAAATTAAAAGGAATAAATTAAAACAAAGCCAATTAAAATAAATAAATAAATAAATAAAATTAAAATAAAATAAAATAAAATAAAATAAAATAAAATTAAATTAAATTAAATTAAATTAAATTAAATTAAATTAAATTAAATTAAATTAAATTAAATTAAATTAAATTAAATTAAATTAAATTAATTAAATTAATTTAAAATTAAATAAAGTAAATTTACTACAATAAATTAAAGTATTCAGATAAATTATATTAAATTAATATAAATTACATTATTTAAAATAAATAAATTAAATTAAATGAGGAAAGAAAATAATGTATTATAATACAATATACAATATAATATAATAAACTAAGTAGCATTTACTTAGTTCCACTAATACACACAATAAAGTAGAAAGAGTATAATATATTCAAATGATTGTACTAATATTAAACTGAGTAGCATTTACTTAGTTTATCATTGGAAAAATAAACTAAGTAGCATTTGCTTAGTTTTCTACAATTACAGTAAACTGCATATATAATACGCATGTAGTATAGTTTGGAGCTTAGAAACCCGTTTGACATTCACTAATTAGGAGTGAATGTCGAATAGTTTCCAATTTGGGACTGTGACTGGATGTTATGTCTCTCACTTAGGCCGGTGTCAATGAGTTAAGTACGTTTTTAATTGTTTTGATCGACGGTTATCTCTACATGTTCTTCGTGTGCATACTTAGACTAATTTATCTTAGTCTATTTTGTGTACTTGGAGACCATGGGGAGGTGCTGCCGAAATTTTCTTGAAACAGGTAGAAACATCCTGAACGTGTTGACACTAGTGAGGAGACGCATCTAGGAACGGGATAGAAGCCTAACCCATGTAGAGTGGAGATACTAGGAACATATAATTCATGCATGGACCATATGAATGAATATCCCTGACCTAAATGTGTCTTTTGTTCAATTAAAGATGTCAGCCAATCGGAGTTGGATGTACCGTAGGATACCCATTGATGGGAGGGGATTAGTGGAAGCTTACCGTGAAGGGGTGTGCTACTTTCTAGACAAAGCCATATAACATGTTGATGATCCGAACGGGAAGATGAGATGCCTGTGTGTCAAGTGTAAAAACTTGATCTGGAAGAAAGCCGACGAGATTAAATTCGACTTATTTTCTCGTGGTTTTGTTGGATGGATATTCTGTATGGATCCATCACAGGGAATCAGATGAGTTGAGGGAACTGACCGGCTCAGTAGACCAACCAGTTTACGGTGATTCAAACGCCGATAACTATGATGTTGTGGAGATGTTGGTGGATGCTTATGGGCCTAACAATATAAATTGGACTGAAAACGATCATTCTTCAGGCAGTGCTCAACAAGAGCCAAATGATACAACTGCTGTCTTTTACAATATGTTATCTGAATCGAGAGTCCCATTGTATCCCGGAAATGATCAGCACACTAGGCTATCTGCAGTTACAAAGCTCTTACACTTTAAGAATGAACATGACTGCAGTGAGAGAGGTTTCAATGCTTTGCTCTCTCTTATCAACGAGTTCTTACCCAAGGATCATACTTTGCCCTAGAATTATTATGAAGTGAAAAAGATGGTAAAAGGGTTGAATATTAGGTATCAGAAGATCGATGCTTGTGAGCAGGACTGCATGTTATACTATGGGACGGACAGAGATAAGGTGCAGTGTGCTATATGTAACTTACCTCGGTACAAGGTGACAAAACGTGGGGGGAAGGAGAAACATGTGCCTAAAAAGATCCAACGGTATTTTCTTCTTGCGTCGAGGCTGCAACGGCTATGCATGTCGTCCCACACGGCTCATCATATAAGTTGGCATAGAACAAGGGACATCGTGCCTAGTTAACTGACACACCTTGCAGATGGAGATGAATGGAAGAAATTTGATGAAAATTTTCCACTATTTACGGAGGAAGTCAGGAATGTGAGGCTCGGCATGGCTACGGATGGCTTTTGCCCTTTTAATAATTTTAGTCAGCCTTACTCAGTTTGGCCAGTCATAATGGTAGCTTATAATCTTCCACCGTCAATGTGCATGAGGGATCCGTATTTGTTCTTGACTTTACTCATACCGGGTGATAAGAGTCCTACAAAAGACATAAACGTGTACCTCAGGCCGTTAGTCGATGAACTAAAGATGTTATGAGAGACGGGGTCCAGACGTATGATAAATCGATCGGCGAGAATTTTTTGATGAAGGCAGCCTTGTTGTGGACTATCACTGACTTTCCGGCTCTTGGGATGATTAGTGGTTGGTCGACTTACGGGAAGCTATCATGTGTAGTATGTATGGGGGATGTGCAAGGTAATCAGTTGCAGCATGGGCAAAAATATAGTTTTCTTGGAACAGCTCGTAGATTCTTGCCTGTTGATCACAATTATAGAAAGATGTCTGCATAGTTCAACAGAAAGACAGAGAAGAAGGGGGTTGTTGGTAGACTATCGGGCAACGAGGTCTTGACCTAGCTGAACGAGTTGACATTTCCACCGCCAGGGAAGGGACACAGTAAACTGAGAGCATTTGGGTACGGGAAGATTCATAATTAGACACACGTCCCCATATAGTTTGAGTTGTCGTACTGGGTCACACTTTTAGTCCGTCATTGTATTGATGTCATGCATACAGAAAAGAATATTTTCAAGAATTTGTTTTATACCGTGTTAGATGCGAGTGGTAAAACAAAAGACAATGACAATGCCCGAAAAGACTTAGAGGCACTGAACATCAGGCCAGAATTGTGGCTTCGCGCTAACAATTCAAAACCTAAAGCTCAATTTTGTCTTACCAAACAACAAGTTGAAGACGTGTGCAAATGGGTTAGTGGATTGAAGCTCCCAGATGGATATACTTTTAACATATCTCACTGCAGTAATGTTGAGCAGCTGAAAATTAATGGGTTCAAGAGTCACGATTATCATGTATTCATGCAGAAGTTGATGCCAATTGCATTTCGTGAGATGTTACCCAGAAAAGTGTTGGATGCATTGACTGAACTTTCAAATTTTTTTCAGGATCTATGCTCAACTGTAATAAGGTATAATGATGTGGAGCAGATGGAGAACAATATTGTGCTTACCATTTGCAAGCTCGAAATGATATTCCCCCTAGGGTTCTTTGACTCGATGGAACATTTGCCTATTCATCTACCGTATGAACTTAAACTTGGCGGTCCGGTGCAATATCGGTGGATGTATCTTTTTGAGAGGTATTATAATCTACAAATTGCATATATTCATATTAATAATACTCATATTAAATGCAATATGTGTAGGTATATGCGTCGATTAAAGCAGAAAGTGAAAAACAAAGCTCATGTTGAGGGTTCTATTGCCGACCGATATACAGAGGAAGAGCTTATCAACTTCTGTTCATTGTCTTTTGACGATGTTGTCTCAACGAAGCACAATCGTTTAAGTAGGAATGAGGTCGTCGGTCCCCAATCTCATGCTGATAATGAGTTAACTGTATTCACATATCGGATTAAACCATTTGGCCATGAGACGATGACTTACTTAAGCGACAAAGATTTGAAGATTGTATCTACATATGTGCTTCTAAATATGCCCGATGTATCGTCATACATCAAGTATGGATTGTTATATGTCACATCTAATATAATTTATAAGCGTAATCAACTTATATATTAAACCATTTTATTATTATTTCAGTTCATTCGAAGATGAAGCGTATGCTTCTTGTTAGAGTTTATACCCTAGAGGCCAATTATTTAATGTAATTGCTTAACATTTCTCTTAATATTTGATTGAATAAATGAATTATTTTATTATGGTTTCATTTACTGTGTTATATAAATGTTAACATAATAAAAATCCTTAGAATAATGATACAAATTATATAGCTTCAAGTATGTGACTTGAACATGAGATTATATAACTACAATAAGTATCATTACTCTTAAATGTCCCTAGTCGAGTATCATTGAGAATGGGACAACAATGATACATTGAGACTAGTATGTGGATTGACTGATGGCCAAATCTCATTGGTCATTAATATATGAGATATTAAGTCAATGCATAGGTACATGTTAGAGAACAATGTACTGGACAGACCCATCATGAGAATTCTACGTGGAGCATTATGCAAAGTGTCATAAGCAATTCTCATAGTGACAATGATGTAATGGTCCTCTGACCTGAAATCACTATATTACTATACGAGAATTTATGTACTTTGATATCATCAAAGGTCACCTTTAATAGGGTGGACAATAAAGGTGATTATTGGGTACATCATGAATCGTGTGAGGAATATGAGTGATCTAGATGGAATTTAACCCTCCTATATATTAGGGGTGATATCCATAGGCCTCTTGATTGAGTAGGACTATGAAATGCATGGCCATGCTCAAATAGTGATTTGTTTCATATAGTCTACTCATTGATCAAGAAAACTCAGATTAAATTATGAAGAGTATGACACATTCCATGGCTCGAGTTTAATATAGGATGTCAAGGTTAAAAGGATTAAATTACATTGAAACATTGGTCACGAAAAGGTTGCATCGAATCATCGATCTTATTATTATTTGGGTAGCAGTGATGCATTACTAGATGCCACTCACTGTTTATAATTTTATAATATGATTTTAAAATTATTGCCAATATAATAATAACCTATAGGGTCACACACTTAGAACGTAATTAAAAGAGAATTAATTTAAATTGTAAGGATTTAAATATATCAATATGATTGATAGTATTTAAATTACGAATTTAAATTAACAAGATAATTTGTATATATATGTATATTAATTAAGTAAGACTTAATTAAAATATAATATATATACATTCGGATTTTACTTTTCTAATAAGATTAGGGTTTTGATTAATTACTTTTTGGACTCTATATATATCAGATATATCAGCAGTCTTGTTGAGAGGTGAAACTAAAAGAAAAACCCTAGCCGTTTTAGAAAAGAGAGTTGAGAGCAACACTTGAGAAAATCCAGATCTTGGCGGCTAGTACCGGAGTTCCTTTTACTGCAGATCGTGTGACGATTTGTGGGACGTTCGTGTGGATACCGTATAGAGACGCAGTTCCGTTGGATTGCGTTGGAGATTCGAAACCGTTCCAGAATTTCATCGTTGCATTCAAGCTCGGATAATCGGTAAAGCAAATCTAAACCTCTGAATTAATTTGTTTTCGCATGGATCCTGTTTTAGGGTTTCGGAAAATTGTTTTAAAAATTTTAAATTCCGTTGCGTTTATGTGTCCAAAACCCTAACCCGGATGTAACTGCAGCCCAGTTGGAAGCATTCACTACTGTAACTTTCCAACAGTGGTTTCAGATAAGGGTTGACGCAGAGAACATTTCTGAGCATTTTAGAGATGTCATCTGTGGTCCTTCCAAGGTTGTTTGTTCTTTTCCTGGATGCATCGTGAATGGGTACAGATTTAAGGTCGACAACTTGAATGAACTCACATCAGTCAACTCTGGGGTTGTGGTGTTGGGCAACTGTTACAATAATTTTGAGTCCAATTACTATGGACGTCTAGAGGATGTACTTGTGCTTAATTATCCCGGGGGTAAAAAGGTAGTTACATTTAAGTGTCGCTGGTTTGATACTGAAAAAGGTGTTAAAGTTGATCGTAATAGAATCGTCACAATAGAATCAAAACTCAAATCTGATGATGTTTTCGTGTTAGCCAGTCAAGCGACTCAAGTGTACTACGCCCCTAATGTCATAAATAGTAGAAGCCCCTGGTATACAGTTGTCACAATGAAAACACGTGCATTTGATAGTTCTAATATGTTGGGGATGGATGAGGCATTGCAAGAAGATGTTAGCAATCCCAGGCAGGTATTGCTAAATGATGAAAATGTGATGACAAATGATGTGGTTGACGTACTCGACGATGAGGAAGTCGATGATTTGGAGGTCGTGCATGAGTACATTATCGTTGATGATAATAACGACAATGAATCTGATATCTATGATGATGATGAGGAGGAAGAGACTGAATCCGATAATAATATTGATGTTGAATCTGATGGGTTTGATGGCGTACAACCTCTAAACGTATTTCAAATTAGTAAATAATTTAATATTAATATATTAGATTTAAATAGTTAATATTGTACTTGAAATATAATATAACTTATTTTTGTTATTTCAGTAGCACATTCATGGCTAGAAATGGCGGTCGCCGCGGCGGTGGGGGATCAGAATTTAGATACGCGAGCCAGGCTGGAGGTTCGTCTTCAGGAGCTAGTAAGTAGTCTGATTCGTGTAAACGTATAATATATCTCAATATAAATTAGTTTATGTATTTTGACTAAAGTTTTATAATATAATTACAAATGCTCGTCGTCGACGAGACCAACAGACTAACATCGGTCTCTTCGGTCGTCCGCTGGCAGTTCCACATGTAGTTCGAGTGGATGTCGGCTCTTCCCAATAAGTATTCTACTTTGACTTAAAAATAAGGAGTTAAATTTATATAATTTGTTGCATTAGACACTTAACGTAACAATATCCAATTATTTTTACTGTAGTATACTAGACTCGGTCGCTAAGGTGACCATACACACTATCTGCCTAACGCACCTCCGGACTGGGTGCATGCGCTTCAGCCAGTACAACCAATACGATCCCGCGTTTATGGTCACTGTCTTGCGGGAGTTTCACGTAAGTTCATTTTCTTATAAATTAGAAAATTATATGTATATAGTCGTTGCCCAATAATTTAATGGTTCCTAACTTTAAAACTTTTGTTATAGAAATATTTTAGATATGATGAGGGCATCTCTCAGGCAGCCGGCGATGATGTAGTTATTGCACACATTGCCAAGAACTACGCCGGCTGACTGTATGAGATGCGACAGAGGGCAGCCTGGGCAGTTGATGACCAGCCTGGGACCACGATTAGAGATCACCAGCCCCGCATAGTCTCTAATACAGTGTGGGAGGCTATGTGTACATACTGGGATGCTGACGATTTCAAAAAGAAGTCAGAGCAGGCAAAGAAGAACCGTCGCTAGCTCCAAGTCGCACAAACTACTGGCTCGCAGTCTTTTGAGGAGGCGAAGTCGGTAAGTGTCATATACTTAGTTGTTTAGTTGCTCATTTCTCACAAGTAAACTTCATAACTACTTTATAAATGTATTTATTAGGCCATGCGACAGAGCTTAGGCCGACCTCCGTCTATGTTAAAGTTCTGGGATAGAGCCCACACGCCAAAGGACTCTACTATGTCTCCTATAACATTAGCTATACGGATAAGTGTAATTGTAATTTTACGTAATGTTTAATATTAGGTAGCTCATAAAATGATATAATTAACTCACGTATAAGCCATAAATTACAGGATCGATTTCAGGCTAGTCGGGACTAGCATGTAGCTGAGTTGCAGGCGGATAGAGGGGATTATGAGACATTAGATTCCACCGTCCCTTCGCCCGAGATTGAATTATCTCGGGATGAGGAGCTAGCACTATGGGTCGCGGCTCAGGATCTCCTATTAGCAGTACCAGCAGATATCGAGTGCTGGGATTGCCGAGGATACCGGCGTATACATTACCTATAGGTAATATTATTTCTAATAAGTTAAGATTAAGCAACTGCATATATTATTAGTAATGGTATATTTATTTGCGCAGGCTGTAGCCAGAATCAGCGCCCTAGAGCTTCTGTCGGACCATCTCATACAAGCGCTGGCTTGGACGACGAGATTTTCTAGAGGCTTATGGCTGCGGTGTCGGAGACGTTCCGTACAGATCCGGTTATCCATCGTCAGGAGTCGCCCAGCTGAGCTCGCCTTCACCAGCTCGCCCATAATATTGCAGTAGGGGCCACCGTCAATAGTACGGGTATCCCGCAGGAGCAGTTCGTCGCGATACACGACGAGGTGCTCTGGTTGGTGGTTACATTACTATTGGAGGCTTTTGGCCTAATTGGGAGTCAGTCCCCGCCTACTCAGGTATTGTATTTGCTTTTACTTATTTAATCTGCATGTTATTAAATTAATACTCTCATACGGACTAATGCGTTATATTTTTAATTGTATCAATAGGGTGGCGGTGGCGATGACGACGGCAACGGAGGGGATGATGACGTGAATTTGCATACACCATAGTCCATGCCCATGCATTGTATATATAGTTTAGTTTGCTTAGGTATTTTGTATTTAGAATCTACTTAGATATTTTGTAAATCATATATTGTATAGTTTAGTTTGATTCTTTGTAAATCGATGTAATATACTTTAGTTTTGAAAGTATTTTGGCACATAATGAGTTATTCTTTATAGTTTTTAACGTTATGGGTTGATTATGATATATGTTGTTGTTGGATGTAGTTACTGGTATTGTATTATATGTATTGTTAGGATAAAGCAGGTTACAGGTACAAAAATGAGGTTTAAAAACCTGGAAATAAAAAACAAAAAAATTATTTTAAAAAAAAACATGCTATTTCCGATGGAATAAGGTATTTTCCGTCGGAACTCAGTTTTAATATTTATTTTTAAAAAATAGAATTTCCGACGGAATTTCTGTCGGAAATACCTTCTTTATGAACGTCTCGGGAAGCGCCACATGGCAGGTTATTACCGACGGAATATTCCGTCGGAATGTATTCCATCAGAAATACCTTTGTTTCGACGGACTATCCGTCGGAATTATTCTGTCGGAATACTAGTGTTTTCGACGGAAGTTGCGATGGACTTAATTCCGAGGGCGTTATTTCCGGCCGAATATCCGACGGACGATTCCGTCGGAATTAAGTTAATTCCGACATAATGGGCTTTTTTCCGACGGAATATTTCGTCGGAAATAAGCCTTTTTCTTGTAGTGTTATATTAAATTCCTAGTTATTTTAATATTTTTTTAATTCATATTATTTTATTCTATTAAATTAAATTTGCTTAATTTTAATTTAATTTAATTTATTTATTTTGTATTATATTATATTATATCATTTTAATTTGTTGCAATTTAGTAGTGCAAAACTAAGTAAATGCTACTTAGTTCATTTTATTTTGGGTAAGAAACTAAGTATATGGTACTTAGTATATTTCAATATTGGAAACTAATTAAAATCCATAAGTAAAATAAAGCATGGCCCACATATATGGTAAATGAAGAATTCTGACAGAAATTCTGTTGAAAATTCTGTCGGAAATAGCAAATATACCAGCAAGAATCAATAGGCAAGATAAAGACATAATATTGATGGAAAAAAAATTCATATATACACAACATAAGTAAGGCAGTCCTAAATTATTCAACTAGTCCTAAAATCAGTCCCAATTGAGTCGATTAATAAATGTGATGGTTTAAAATTAATCCCAAATTCAATCCAAAATTCACTAATTTCAGTCCTTTCATACCCAAATTGACCAATTTCAGACAAATTATAGACCAACATCTCCCAATTTTAGAGCAATTTCATAGAAATTTTAAACCCTCAGACCTAAATTTACCAATTTCAGACCAAATACATAACCATATTAACCAATTTCAGACTAAAAATTGAAGTAATTCTAGTAATATCAATCCAAAAATAAAATAAATTCATCTTGCAATACATTGGAATACAAAATTCATACATAATGTACTATTAACCAAATTTCAGACATGAAATTTCACACCCAAGTCAATATGTAATACCGAATAACCTCATGTTGCAGCTAAATGAAAATCATTGAACATACATACCTTCAAAATTAGGTCTGATTCTACCTAAAAGGAGCGAACGAACAGTGGAATGCAATGGAGTCGGAGGCTGTCGACGACGGCTGGGATTCCATGGCAGCGACGATGATTGCCAAGATGAGACGACAACGATAGCGGCAGTGGCAGAAGGTCGACGGTGGTGAGAGATGAGAGAGAGAGTGTGAACGATAGAGAGAGAGAGATGATCGATGCGGCTGAATGAAATGAAATCTAATTTAGGTTTTATAAATTATGTCCGACAGAATTTCCGTCGACCATAATTCCCTCAGAATTATAATTTCAGCGGAAATTCCTTCGAAAATAACTGTAGTTCCGTCTAAATTATATTTCATGTTGGAGGGAAGTTTAGCGCCAAAGAGGGCCTTTTACTTCTGACGGAATTCCGTCAGAATTAGCTTATTTTCGAGGGTCATATCCTCGACGGATTATTTCGTTAGGAATAAGTTATATTCGACGGAATATAATCCGTTGAAAATAATTTCGTCGACTTTAAGTCTTTTTCTTGTAGTGTACTATTGAAGTTCTGAAAAATTATATGAACTTTAAAACATGACAAAAATAACCTATACATTTTGTGTGTGTTGAAATTAATTACCATATTGCGTAATTAGTTATGCTAAGAAGCGTTATGGAAGTATTTGTTAAGCATTTAATTTTTAATAGAACTTTGGTGACCAAAAAATGATACAAAAATGAGATACAAAATGATATATATGTTCTAAATACTTATACATAGTAAATATGTTTTCTAGACTTATAATTTTATATTTATTATAATAAAATTATATTATATTTTATATTTATTATAATAAAATTATATTATATTTTATATTTATAAATAATATGGGGACCGATCCATTGACAATGTTGTCAATTTAAGGATAGCCTTACAACACATCGTGTCCGTTCACCCGAAGATCGAACGATTAAATAGAGCTCTCGTCCGCAGTTTTGTTTCCAGTATTCTGTAGTTTAATACTGCGGACGTAGGTATGTTCTTAAATGAAAAATGACGTCGTTTTAAGATGGAAACTAAAAGGTCCCGTTCGCAGGTTAATACTGCGGATGTTTGGTCTATGAAAACGACGCTGTTTTTTCTGAAAAACTGAGAAGTCTCGTCCGCAGTATTAAACTGCAGATGCTAGGTCTCCTAAATATAATATGATTAAGTACTGCAAACTAATCTGGATAAGCAGAAGAGTTCGAACTAAGGCTCAAGAATTTTCTATTTCTTCTTGCATATTCTTATTCCTATTGATTCATGTGATCTGTCTTAAAGAGACACGCATGTCTAACAAATTGGAAGGATCTGTGTGCTGAAAACACTTCATTTCACCCTACTGACTCTTTTTATCCATCCTTCCAAATTATTTTGCTATGTATGTTTCTCATCATCCCAAATTACTTGAATATGTAACAATTAACAAGAATATGCAAGGGAACTAGAAGATTTTTAGCTCTAATAAACTTATATTTATATTTTTGGATCTCAACTCATTTTTAAAGTACCGATCTAGGACGAGTATAGTTTGATTTAATGCTATTAAGTTTTCTTATTAAGGCAAAAGAATTTTATATTTTAAAGTAGAAGGTTTTATAGAATAGATGGGTTGTTTCAACGAGATTCAAACTGAGATGTCTCAAAATGTGCTGCTAGGATGGGTTAATTGTTTAGGTCTACTATACAAACCCAGGGTTTGCATAGAAGATCCAAACAATTGGCCCATCCTGGTAGGCCATTTTGAGTCCTAGCGTCCGCAGAATTAAACTGCAGACGAGACTTACTTAAAAAATGACATTGTTTCCCCTTCTTTACCATACCTAGCATTCGTAGTTTAATATTGCGGATGAGACTTACTTAAAAACGACGTCGTTTCCCCTTTTTTGTCATACCTAGCGTCCGTAGTATTAAATTATAGATGCTTTAATATTGATCTTAAAACGACGTCGTTAAGCTCTTCAGTCCATACTTACCATTCGCAATATTAAACTGCGAATACTAGGTCTATCTAAACGATGACGTATAAAAATTGGGAACTTTTAAGTCTAGTCTGCAATTTAATACTACAGATGCTAGGTTTAATATGAAAATGACACCGTAGTAAGATAATAACAGTCCGCAGTTAGTTCTGCGGACTCTTACTCCACCCAAATTAGAAGCGTAAGTTGTTACATCTTGTCCATCTGAGATCTAAGCAACCAAGCAACTAACCTAAAAAGAAAAGCAACCAAGCAAAAGGAGATCGACAAATTCGTACAACTAACCTAACAGCATTGCGAAATCCAAGTGATGTAAGTTTTAAATTTGACATATGTATATATTTTGTATTCTTCTTTGTTGTATACAAACATGGTATTTTGTTTATTTTGTTTGTGTTAGTTACAAACACACAGTAATATCTTCTTATGTAACGGTAATGAATATGACAACACAGTAATGTATACAAACATCAAATTTTGTTTATTTTGTTTCTTTACTTTGTTTGTATTGGTTACAAAATGAAATCTTCGTGTTATTTTTTTGTGTTAATTTCTAATGTGTTGTTGATATATGTTTATTTTATTTGTGTTAGTTACAAAAATAGAATTCAATCCAGGACCTACTTTTAATACATTGTTGTGGGATCAACCAAACCACATTTCAACAGCCGTATGGAACAATCCACATTACACTAGAACATTAAGAATTGATGAGAGTGGACGGTTGTTGGTTATGTGGGTTTTAAGTAATACCTAAAAGAATTATTATTATGTGAATGGGGTTTTGGTGTATTTACAAATACTAATGTCTGTAACCAATTAGATGCTTTATTGATAAAAGTATTAGTGGAGCGTTGGCGTAGTGAGACCAATACATTTCACTTCCTGACTGGTGAAATGATAATAACCCTTGAAGATGTACATTTCATTTTAGGATTACCGGTTATAGGGAATCCTATATCATGTACATTAATACAAAATCCTAAACAAATGTTTAATGAGAGCGAATTTAGTAAATATATTATGGAGGATGAGAAAGTGTATAGTAGAGGGGGCATTATGTTGTCATGGTTGGCCAACAGATTTTGTAAAGTTCCCCTAGATGCTGATTGGGAAACGGTGGTGACGTACACCAAATCATACGTACTGTTTATCTTGGGGAAGATATTATTTGCATCGACAAACCACGACGTCATACATGCTAGGTATCTTCTATGTTTAGAGGATATTAATAAAGTACATGGCTATGCATGGGGAGCTGTGGTGTTAGCTTGTTTGTACCACAGCTTACATAAAGCAACCTGCCTAGATGCAAAAAGCTTCTCCGGGTGTTTAGCACTTCTTCAGGTTTTTTATAGTCTGTATACCTTGATGTTTATTTAAATTGATATTCATTTTCATTGCTATAGGGGGGTGTTTTAACTCGGTGGTTTATGTTGTGCATGATAGGAGGTCAGATAAATGGTTTGTGTCTACTCTTGAACTGAATCACAATCATGAATTTGTGTTCCCAAGTAAAGTTTCACAAATTCAAGCTCACAAAAATATTTCAGGAGTTCCTAGGGATTTGATTGAAACCTTTTATAATGCTCGGATTGGTCCAAGTAGGATGATGAATATTTTTAGCTCATTGGGAGGAGGTATGAGCAATGTTGGGCTCTCTGAAACGGATGTGCGAAATATAGTTAGAGATATTAGACGTGATAATATCATTTCAAATGATGCACAGGCTGCAATAGATTATTTGAGAAAGTTGCAGCTTGATAGCCCGAGCAGATTTTATTTTAGTGTAAAACTAGACGTGGATAATCGTATCGGATGTATTATATGGGTAGATTATCAGTTAATAGTTTCTTATCAAAATTTTGGTGACGTTGTTACGTTTGATATCACATACCGAACAAACAAATATTTCTTGTCATTTGCTCTTTCACGGGTGTAAATCATCATTACCATTCCGTATTGCTTGGGTGTGCACTCTCGAGTGATGAGACTAAGGATACATGTTATTTTCCAGAGGCACTTAGAGATCTAGAAGGTGGGTTGAATAGATCCTCTTGTCAAAAGTCAGCTTTAAAAATTATTACCAAATAATTTATTAATCAGAATTAGATTAAGCATAACATAATATGTTTTTGATAAGTCCCTTTGTAGATAATAGTAAGATCTCCGTTCTAGATTTTGATTTTACTTTAAGCCACACAAGCAGTATAAATAATATACAGGAATGTAAAGGCGATAAAGTAAATGACATGAAAGTAGTATGCACACAACCCAATCATATTTGATATGATGTAGCATATACTTCGTAATCTTATTCATTTATTAATAAAAGAATTAATTTATTAAAGACAGTTTACTTTATCTACATGGTCCTGTTGTTTCATATGTGATAAACTCATAGTTTTGAGCAATGCTTTTAAAATCATGATGATGAGTAATGAGATCTAAATTCTTAGAAAGCTTAAAACTAAAATCGTTCCTAATCGTTGGATTACTAAAAAGGCGATTAGTGAATCCGGATAGATTGGTACATACTTTGCTTGCTCTTAGAAAGAGGATGATTGATCTCATAATTATTTGTGTGGAGACACTAAAGCAAGTATATAGGTGCTTATTAGAGAATAAGTTCACTGAATGTGACTCGTTAAAGGAATACCTAATAGAGTTTTACTTGCCTGTCAATAGGAATTCCTCTAGTGATAGTAGTACAAGTGATCCTTTGACTTGAGATCATCATAGTATCTTAAGTATGATGAGTTATGCTTTAACATGTTCCTTAAGACCCTTAGGGTATATCAAATGATATGCTTGGGTATAATAAGTTGTACATGGAGATAATGATTGGTCAACAAATAATCTACCGCTTCTAGTAAAAGGAGAGAATGTCCTATGTGATTCGATAAATGACAACTCAGTAGTCCTTGGCCAAAGCAGAATGAAATTAGAAAGTAGTTTCTAATTTGCATTATTTAGAGTTGTGCATTTGAGAATCAAAATATATATAATTAAATAAAATAAGACTTAACAGTAATTCCATATCTTATATTTAATTGAGACATTGTTTGGTAGAAGGATTGAATTGTACTTTAACTATTCACTGAAAGGTTCTTTTATGATTAATGTTGAAATCTATATTATCTGAAAAGTCGTTGATCGCTAAGGGAGTTTACCCTTATTGTAGAATAAATATTATTTATTTAAATGAATTAAATAGTTTAATTTATTTATTTAAATAAGATTAGAATTTTTCTAATTAATTTACTCACAACCGATTTAATATGGAGAACCTAAAGGGTCACACCGCAAAAGAAAAATATTTATTTAAGAAGTAAATGACAGAATTGTAATAATAAGTTAAGTATATTTAATTTAATCTATGGTGATAGAATAAATTAAATAGCTTAATATTTATTATTTAGTATTTTAGAAATATTAAATATAAATTAATAAGAGCAATCTTATTATTATTATTATTACCATTATTATTATTATTTAATTTCTAAAAGGGTCTGGGAATTAATTAAAAATAAATTTTTAATTGGATTAGGAGTTTAATTAATTAAAAGAGTTTAATTAAAATAAAATCCTATTCCTAAATAGTTTAGGATGGTTGCCTATATCTATAAATAAGAGGAGTCTTATTATGGATTGGGGTTACACACGCTTCCATAAGATTTAGGAGAGTACTTACAAATTCTATAGAGATAGAAACTAGGGTTTTGCCAACACCCATCTTCTTGAATACATATTATTCCTTGGTGGATCACCTCTAGAGGCCAAACACTTGGGTGGCTAACGTTGATAAATGGAAGGAATCTAACTAGTGAATTCAAGGAGAACGCGAAAAATTTGGAAGTGAACTTGCACCTGAGGAAACATGGTTCTACGTATGATTCTGATTCTCTATCTCTTTCATATAATTAATAATTGAGTACAAGGAAAGATCATGGTAATGATTTGTATAAAATTTTAAAATCCAATTTTATCGCGCTTCCGCTATATTTGTGTAATTTGATTGCATGCTCGCGTTATATACAAACCTAACATGACATAGAGAGATTTTTAAGTGGTTCGGAGACTGAACAACTCCTACTCCACTCATCTACTCCACTGAGTACGAAATCCACTAAGAATTCAGTCACTTAGACCGGGACACTCTTACCCTCTTCAAACCTAGCAGACTTGAAAATTTAGTCACTAAGACAAGGACACTAAGACCTCTTCAAGCACATCAGACTTGGAAATTTAGTCACTAAAACAAGGACACTCTTTCCCTCGGAATCCCTAGGATTCCTTCGAGATACTAAGTCTTAAAATGTAGGTTACTAAGACCTAGACGAGCAATTGTTGATTGTTGTTGAGAGGTACTGCTAAGTTGGCAATTCAATTTTCTTCTCAACTACTTAGCAGCTTGAACTAGTTGTTCAACTTTTCGTAGAGTGAGTTCTTTTTGCTTTGATAGAGCTTAGGCTTTCTGATTAGTGTTATCCTTTTTTATTTGAATCTTGATTGCCCTTTTATAATCTGCAGGAGAAATCTTCCCGTTGTTGAGTTTCTATTGGTGTATTTAATGCTTAGATATCCTGAGATCTTTGATGTTGGCATTTTGAGTTTAGGTGTCAGCTTCTTTTTGTCTAACTTGTCACATCAGCCTGCAACTTCACCTACTACCTTGGCACGTCACTTTCAGCAAACTAGCTATTAGACACATCTTTTGATCTTCACTTTCAGCCAAGGATGTTTGGTGAGTGCATCGCGACCTTCAATCAGCAACATTCCCATGCCAGTCTTCTTATCAGACTTGTTTCAGCTCTACGAGCATAGAAGTTTGTAGTGTTTGCTTTACGTTCTGAAGATAGCTTTGCGATAAGGCTTGAACTCTATGAATGAACTCTACTCTCAGCTCTACGACGATCTGTTTTACGATTCTAGAGCTGATTCTACAATCCTTTCTTCTGCTGAATGATCTTAGAGTTGCTTTATGCTTTAACTTTTACTTTGAGAATCTCTAAAGCACTCTATGTTCAGTCTTTACTTAGTGAGCTTTGCTTAGCTTTACGATCCTATTCACTTTACGAATTTTTCTTTGCGAATTGAGGTGAACTTTACGATAGATGCAAAGACTCTGTGATCTGCCTGATGCTTTACGAACTAAGAGTTAAGTTTGCGATCTGACATCTTTACTTTACATTTTTGGCAAACTAACTCAACAAACACTTATTACCTATTTGCTATACATCAGATCAGCTCAATGAGATCAACCTAACAAATTTGATCTTTCTATTCTAAGTCCTTGTACATTAAATCAAAAAATTATTATTAAGGACTTTACAGAACTTACTAGTACAAACATACATTGAAAGCTTTCATCATCAAATCAAATCATAATAATCATGCAGACTCTAACAAACTCCCCCTATTTGATGATGACAAAACCAGCAGTTTTATAACATACATCAATTCTATAATGCATTTGCTTGGAATTTAAACATGACTTAAAAATACAGTGAGTCATTGTATTACTAGAGTAAAAGAATGAATTTATTGATGTATATCAATTTGTACAAGTGTAACAGCCGATTTATTACATTTCAAAAAGAAATAAAAAATCTTCTACCTTCTTTCATTTCTCTCTTTGGCGAGCCATTTCTTTTCAGATTCCACTCTACGTTCATATCTCTGTCTGTCTTCAGCAGCTTTTTTATCATTTCTTCACCAGAGTCCCTTGGGCCAAGGTCAGGCATATTAGTTCTTTCTTTTCCAACGATATTGATCCCTTGAAGATTTCTATTAACATACGCAGGATCACCAGATGGCATTCGTGAGCTAGTTGTAGTAACTCTACTCGACGAATCAGGTCTTGAAGAAGAATGGCCGCCATGATTAATAGGAACTGCTACTGGAGGTGGAGATCTAAATATTGGAGGGGTTATGAATACTTGGGTTTGATTTCTTTTTCTTTTCTCCCCCTGAGATTGTGATTTCTCCACCTGCTTCTGTTTTCCCTTCTCCTTCTCCCCCTATCTAGACTTCCCCCCCTTTTTGTCATCATACATCTTAGAGAGATGCCTGACTGAATTAACTAATTCTTGGATCTAGGAGGAGTTCATGGCAATATCAGCTGAAAGTTCATTTTGGCGAGCAGTGGCTTGATCACTTTGGTGAGCAACTAAGGCCAAGGTGTTGTCAGCATTTAGTGTCATGGCATTTTTAATGTCAGAATGTGCAGTACTAAGCTCAAAGACTTTATTAGTCAAGGATTTTATGGAATGCTAATTCTGCTGCTGAAGGGCAAGAACGGCCTGTTTATGATCAGCAAGAACTTTAAGGAAGATTTCGTCTCGGTCCTGAAGACGGCCATACATATCCTTGAACAAGATTTTAAGCTGCTTTTGCAGTTCCCTGCCTATGTCTCTAGGTAATAGTCCTGCAGTAAGTGTAATCTTGTCCATGCGATCACGAATCTTAATTGTGTTTTGCTCAAGTTTGTCATCAATATCACTTATCATCCCTGTAGTTAAATCAGTCAGTTGATCAGTGATTAGAATAACTGTCAGACTTGCCATGATTTGAGCAAGAGAAACTTCTGAGCTACTCGGATTACCTTCAGATAGGTTTATCAGAGCAAGAAGCAGATCAAAGAATTCATTTCATGAAGAGGAGGGAATATCGGCTGGAATAGAAGGTGGGTCTTCTTGCTTTATTAATTGACTAGAAAAAGAAGGAGGTGGCAATGTTTCTTTTGATGACACAAGAATGAATGCTTTACATTTATCTGAGTCAAACGTAGGGTTTTGAGATGCTATGTCTGGAGAAGACTAGGGAGATGAGGAATCAGAATGGATGGGAGAATTGTGGGGCGTAGCAAGAATACTGGAAAGCTGAATAGGAGAGAGGGAATCTACATGAATTGGTATAGGAGAATTGACAGGTGAGGTATGGTGTTGGGACTCTATGATTGGGAAATGTATTTGAGGGTTAGCGGTCATAGAGTGGGAAGGTCCTACAATCGAAGAGGTAAACGAATATTCATGGTCAGTAGAGTTTTGGGACTCTATGACTGGAAGAATAATATTATTAACAACGATCATAGAGTGTTAAGACTCTATGACCAGAAAATTTGGATGAGGTTGGATATATAACTGCGGAGTAGATGGAGGTTTAATATACATAGAAGAAGAATTTACGTACCCTTCACCAAAGAGAAATAGATAAAAAGGTACACAAATGGTAAGCGGAATACATATTAACTTATTGTACAGAGGAGAAGAAACAGATGGCTCAGAGCAAATTGTCTTGGTGGCATACTAAAGAACTCGAGGAAAGTTTTGAGCTACAAGTGTCAGATTTGGATATCTGGAGTAACTCCATCTGATAAAGCTCTGATCTCCCAAAGTTATAGCCTTCAGCAGTAACAGTATTGACAGAAAATACATTATTTGATCACTTACAGGATCAGGATCGTAGAGAGTGGTCTTCGATCCATCTCCAAGTCAAAGAAACTGCTGATGAGCTCATCTTGGCTCATTGAGACTAACCGCATTCGTCCTTCTCTAGATCCTATCCATTTATCAAGTAGGTTGGCGTTTGGATCTTCATATCCTTTAAGTACAATGCGCCTCCGGATCCCTTGAGATGTAGAAGGAATGGAGGGAGGAGGGACTGGATATCTAATAGGTTGCTCCCCCTCAGAGCTTGGATCTTCAGGCTTTACGATCACAGAATCATAACCCTTATTAATATCATCTACGACCATCTCATTGACATGAGTCACTCGTAGAGATGTATCTGATGAATTCAACGATCGTTGAGCAGAATCTTCTTTATATTTGGTCTTTAGCTCTTTCCTCTTTTTCTTCTCTGCTTTTTTCTTTAGCCTTCTTTCTTCCTTTTTCTTTTCTTCCTTCCTCTTTGTCCTTTCTTCCTTTTCTGCTTGAGTTTTGATCTTCCTTTTCTTCTTCTTTTCTTAAGGCTCAGGACTAGATTCCTTCATAGCCAATTCTTCAATATCATCATGAGGATCTGGCTTATCAGCCGTCACGGCCAATTCATCTTCTTTGCTGGGCTCAGGAGTGACATCCTTCATAGCCAAATCAGCTTCCCTTGGCTCAGGCACTAAGGTCGTCTCAACCATTATTTGAACATTATCTTGTGACTCGAGGATAGAAACCTTCATCGTCATGTCTTCTTCATTCCTTTATTCAGATGAAATAGATTTCTTTTTTCCTTAATTCTTTCTTATAAGTGCAGGTGTCTCTTCTTATTCTTCTTCCTCATTATCAACATCAACAGGTTTTGCGATTTGAGGAGGCATTGATTCTCCTGCTTGTTCTTCAAGCTGAGCATGAGCCTTTTTCCTTTAAATGAGTCTCACACTTCTCCTTTTTGAAACAATTTTGGAGAGGGGATTGTTGATATCTTCTTCATTTTCCTTCTTCTCAGAATTTTTGGGACTCTTCTAAGAGTCCTTGGGAATCTCCATTGCTTTCTTTTCAACTTTATTCTTTTTCTGAACTGGTTGGTTTACCGTAGAGTCAGGAGCTCTACAAACTTCAGGAGCGACCGACCCTGAGACACTTCTTCTTCGATGGTGACCACTTTCCTCTTTCCTTTACCCTTCGCGGGCTTCTGGACTTCACTAATCATCCTCTCACTTCCCCCTTCAAATTGTTTAGACTTCAGGTTCTCTGCTGGATTCCTTTTCCAGTTGTCAAACAGCTTGGAGGTGATCTTTTTGTTAGCATTCAGAGGCTCCCCTTCATCATCACTTATCCTATCCTTCAACCTCTTTTTCAAAATGATACTCACCAACCTTCCATGGAGCATTTTGGGAGTAGGCTTGCCCAGTGCCTTTTTTTGTTGTAGTCTTCAATCCATTTGGACAGCCAATCTATGAAAATGGCGCCAATGTTTATCTGCCTCTTCATGACGATTGCAGTCATGATTTTCAGTTATAGCTCGCTTACTGAGTCGTGAGCAGTATCCTTGCAGATGATATACTTACCCACAATCTTAGCAAGGAATGAAAATTCTTGAGGAAACTCTTTCTTCTTGAGTCCCTTTAGTTGAGGGTTCTTTTTGTGACCTATCTCCTTCAATCCTTCTTTTATGTTTATCTTTTCAATGGAAGTGAGACCTTGATTGACAAAGCCCACATTATGGTTGATTTCAGCAACTTCCATTTATAGCGTTACTCCTTTAACTTTGGTTGTCAAAGCCCCATTAGCATACACAACGTTCAGATAGAATTCTTTTACAAGTTCTGTGTAGATTCGAGTGTTGGCTTCCAGACATTGAGAGAAACCAGCCTCTTGTACAAGCTTGAGCACATCTCTGAATATCTTCTCAAAGGTTACAAACTTATTAGAACACAGTTGAATACCAGTTACAACTTGAAAGCTTGCCATTTTGTTAGATTTGAGCTGAAAAATCACAAAAGTGTTTAAGTTTTCTGGTGATTTGAGAAGTTAGGGCTCAAATTTTTTTAAAAGTTTGATAACTTTGAACTCAGATAGTAAAAGTAAGCATAAAGGTCAGAGGAAAAAATTGAAATGATTTTATATTACTTTCTTCTAATTTTGCTGAGTGGGAGACGTGGCATAATATGATTGGTTGCACGTCGCTTTAGTTCTGCGTTTTTACAGCTGCACAGCGGTAAGTTTCTTATTCCACTCGCCGTACTTGATCATGAGTGGTACGCGCCTCAAAATAAACCGCCTTAAGTTCACATTTCGTGGAGTGACTTTAGGATAGACATTTAACTCAGCGATCCTTTCATTGTTCTATGATCCACTTTTGACTTTATAAGCAACTCTCATTCTACGAACGTTGAGTTTTTCTACGAACTTTTCTTTTTATTGATAACTCAACGATCCTTACCTTCACTTGTTAGTATCAACTAAGAACATGATTCTAAGGGTGCAAATTTAGCATTCCTAACTCACTTATTAATTTAAACCTAGATTCATCTAAGGGTTTTGTAAACACATCTGCTAGCTGATTTTCAGTTGAAATAAAATGCAGAGATATATTGCCATTTTGCACATGATCTCTAATGAAATGATATCAAATGTCTATATATTTGGTTCTAGAATGCATGATAGGATTATGAGTAATTGAGATATCACTAGTATTATCACAAAAAATAGGAATAGACTTAAAATCAAACCCATAGTCAGCTAACTGGTTCTTCATCCATAGCATTTGAGCATAACATCTACCAGCAGCAATATACTCAGCTTCTGTAGTAGAGGTCGACACTGAGTTTTGCTTCTTACTAAACCATGGCACAAGTTTGTTGCATAGAAATTAACAAGTCCCACTAGTGCTTTTCTTTTCAATCTTACATCCTACAAAGTCTGCATCTAAATATCCTATTAGATCAAAGAGAGACTCCTTGGGATACCATAGTCCCAAATATGGAGTATCTTTGAGATATCTGAAAATTCTTTTGACAGCTATAAGATGAGATTCCTTAGGATTAGCTTAAAATCTAGCACAAATACAGGTAGAAAATATAATGTCTGGCCTACTAGCAGTCAAATATAGGAGAGACCCAATCATACCTCTATATTGAGTAATATCAATACTTTTACCATTTACATCTTTGTCAAGTTTTGTTGTAAAAGCCATAGGGGTTTTCATGGGAGTAGCTGATTCCATGTTATACTTCTGAAGTAAATCATTGATGTACTTGGCTTGGTTGATAAAGATCATTTCATCAGTCTACTTCACTTGGAGTGCAAGGAAGTAGTTCAGCTCACCCATCATGCTCATTTCAAACTTATTATGCATTAACTTGGCAAATCTCTCACATAATTTTTTGTCAGTAGAACCAAAAATAATATCATCTACATAGATTTGTACTAACAGTATTTTATCCTTGTACTTCCTAAGGAATAAGGTTTTGTCTACTCTACCTCTAGTAAATCCATTTTCAATAAGATAATTGGTGAGTGTTTCATACCATGCTCTAGGTGCTTGGTTTAGACCGTTAAGTGCTTTGTCCAACTTATAAACACAATTAAGATAAGATGGATTGACAAAACCTAGGGGTTGCTCAACATAAACTTCTTCTTGAAGTTCACCATTCAGGAAGGCACTCTTGACATCCATTTGGAAAACATTAAACTTCATGTGGGTTGCATATGCTAGAAACATTCTTATAGCTTCCAATCTTGCAATAGGTGCGAAGGTTTCGTCATAGTCGATCCCTTCTTCCTGTGAGTAGCCCTTAGCAACTAGTCTTGTCTTATTCCTTATGATCACACCCGCTGCATCCATCTTGTTTCTAAAGACCTATTTGGTGCCAATGATGAGTGTGTTTTATATACACAAATTAGGTACTTTTAGCCTTGATAATTTGTAAGTCTTTAGCTATTTCGTTTGGTTTTATGTGTTTTTATCTTATTGTTGTGTAATGTAGTTTTGTATTACTTTTATATGTTTTTGTATGCTTTTATGTGTTTTTACTTTGTTTTGTAGGAATTGAAATAAAAGCCCCTTGGATCGATGCGTTTTTTGCTTGAATCTAGCATTCCAGCTGCTTGTTTCTCAATTTGCCCATGATCCAATCCGAATCTCTCAAAACTCAAAGAACGAAAGTTGTAGATCTTTGGCTTAGCTTTCCAGAACATCCAGAATCATCTAATTTGAAGTTCATATGAGAGAGTTATGGTCATTTTACCATCGGATTTTGCATGAATTTTACACAGCAGCTGCTTCCAGGCCAATTTTATCCTTGCTCCGGCCATTATCTCGTCAAGCTCCAGTTATAGAAGTTGTAGAGCTACTTCTCAGCTTTCCATAACCTCCTTAATCGCCTTAATCCGAGATCGGACGAAGAAGTTATGGTCATTTTACCAACAGATGTCGAAACTGTCTCGCGGTACAGATTGTCAATTGAATGCTAAGCATCATGACTCAGATGCTTAGCATGTTCTTTGTTAATCATGCACCGCTTGTAGTCAATTAAGCAATTGAATGCAAATCATAATAGACAATCCATGAATAGCTAATAAGACTAATAAGGAAGCATAAAAAAGTAAACTACACAACAAGATCCATTATAATCCCAAAATAGAGTTTAGTTCATGGTAACTACAAACAATATCATATTCAATTTATACATCATGTTGGATTATAAAATAGAAAGGAAACTAGAGATAAAACCACTTTTGTAAATTTTTATATGATGTTTGATGGGTTGAAGATGAACACTAGCTTCTCCTCCTTGATTTTGCAATCCTTGATGTTTTTGCTCTTTGGCCTTTCTTGATGTAGCTTGATTTTAGCACTTTGGCCCTCTAATTGGATGTATTTGGTAGCTTCCTCTCTCTAGATTTGATGTTAGAAGGTGTTAGATGGAGTTAGAATCAGTTAATTTCTTGTTTCTAGCCGCCAAAGAGAAGTTAGAAGTGTTAGAATGAGAAAACCTAGCTTTCCCCCGAGTTTTGGACCAAAATCTGCTGCATTCTGCGCGACGCCACCACCCCGGCGACCAAAATGACCGAAAATCCGCCGCCCCGGCGGCGAAATAGTGCTGCAAACTGCCGCCCCGGTGGTGGAACTCTGTACCACGGGACAGTTTCGACGTCTGTTGGTAAAATGGCCATAACTTCTTCGTCCGAACTCGGATTAAGGCAATTAAGGAGGCTAAGGAAAGCTGAGAAGTAGCTCTACAACTTCCATGACTGGAGCTCGACGAGATAATAGCTGGAGAAAGGATCAAATTGGCCTGGAAGCAGCTGCTGTGTAAAATTCATGCTAAATCCGATGGTAAAATGACCATAACGCTCTCATACGAACTTCAAATTGGATGATTCTGGATGTTCTGGAAAGCTAAGACAAAGATCTACAACTTTCGTTCTTTGAGTTTTGAGAGATTCAGATTGGATCATGGGTCAAATTGAGAAACAAGCAGCTGGAATGCTAGATTCAAGCCAAAAACGCATCGATCCAAGGGGCTTTTATTTCAATTCCTACAAAACAAAGTAAAAACACCTAAAAGCATACAAAAACATATAAAAGTAATACAAAACTACATTACACAACAATAAAATGAAAACACATAAAACCAAACGAAATAGCTAAATACTTACAAATTATCAAGGCTAAAAGTACCCAATTTGTGTATATAAAACACACTCATCAAATACCCTCAAACTTAAACCTTTGCTTGTCCTCAAGCAAAACACAAAACAACTATCACACAACTAACTAACAACCTACAACGCGAGCAATTAATCAATTATTATCCAAAATATGGCCTCAATAATTTCAAAACTAATAACTCCAAGCAAAATACAAGAGCATGCAAGTTTAACAATTTTAACCTATACAATGGTTCCATGACAATCACGACCCACAAAATGCAAGCACATCCACACCGTATAAGCCACGCTACTTAGATAAGATTATATAGCAAACTCTAAGCAAAAGATATTCAAAATCGATTCTCGAAGCCTATTACCACATCAATCCTAACTACGATAAACAACATATAAATCCGGGGGAATACAAAGGATAAGCATCATCAAACAAGCTATCTTCCCTAGCATAGCATTCAAATGCTATAAATAACTTTTTCTTTTTATTCCTTTTCCTTTTTCAATTAGAATTTAGTGAGTGCATCTTATGCTCTATCTCACTTCCAAATGAACGAGTGCGTTTTACACTCCATCTCGCCTCACATGTGTCCATGAATGAGTGCGTTTTACGCTCCATCTCACTCACCACATGAATCAATGCAAACTAGGGAAAACATTTATAAAAATGAAACCAAGATGTAAAACAATCCAAGAATTCCCCCAAACTTATATGAATGTCAACTTTGCTTTAATTGATGTTTAAATAAGTTCATAAAATCTCAACAACAAGAATAAGCTATATAAACTTTCTAAGACACAATTAACTCAACGGTGGAATAAAAATGCCAAGAAAGAGAAAAAGGGTCATAAATATCGTAGAACCAATATGAAAGGTATAATTTAAACTAGTATGCTCAAGGATTTCATGAGCTTTACAAAATGCTCACCAAGTTCATATCATAGGCCCAACAAAGATTCACCCAAAACACTGCTCGAAAACTCTCAAATTTTGAAAAAAAATTCAAATTTTAACTAATATGCATAAATAACTAACGCATGCACTGCTATGATGTCAATGTTAATCACCCAACAACTGGATAATCTTTTGGTCTAGGAACCAACCTCCAAACTTTGCTTTTCTGAAACTGATTTAGCTCTTCTTGCATAGCTTCAATCCAGCTTCAGTCTTCCAATGCTTCTTTAATCTTCTTGGGCTCTGTTTGTAAGAGAATGCTTAAGTAGAAGCATTCGTTTTGAGTGGCTGATCTTGTTCTGACACTAGCACTTGGATCTCTAATGATTAGATTCTGAGTGTGATATCTTACCCATTTGCTTCCAGATAGAACATTTATCCTTGTGCCTTGTTGTCTGAGATCTTCAAGATTTGGTTCTTATTCTGTATCTTCATTGATTCGTAGAGTTCCCATGTTTGGAACTAGAGACTCTACGATCTCCTGGTCTGACATTACGATCGTCGGGTCTGGCTCTACGACTTCAGCTTCTGCGATCGTAGGATTCTCCTGTGCTAAGATCTGAGGGTCCAGCTCTACGACTTCATTAGGTTGAGTTGTTTTGCTTGACTTGCCTTGATTAGCCTCATCAAATGTGATATGAATAGAAACTTCTACTATCAGGAAATTCTTGTTGAACACTCTGTAGGCTTTGTTTTCTATAGAATATCCAAGAAAGATTCTTTCATTTGACTTTGTCTGAAATTTTGTCAGGTATCTTTTGTCGTTGTTGAGAATGTAGCATGCATAGCCAAAAGCACGGAAGTGGCTTATATTCGGCTTTCTTCCTTTTCACAACTCATAGGGCGTCTTCTTGAGTGTAGAGTGAATCAAAGATTTATTCTTAGTGTAGCAGGCAGTGTTGACAGCTTCTGCCCAAAAGTATTATAAAAGATGTGTTGCTACTAGAAGTGTCATTCCTGCTTCTATTAACGTTCTGTTCTTTCTTTCAGTCATTCCATTTTATTGTGGAGGTTTTGGAGCTGAGAAGTTATGTTGAATGTCATTATCTTCACAGAACTGATTTACTTTAAAATAATCAAATTCTCTGCCATAATCACTTCTTATTGTCTTTATCTTTTCATCCTTCTCATTCATTACCAACTTGAAGAATCGAGTTAATTGATTGTTGGTCTCATCTTTAGAGCTTGAGAAAAATACCCAAGAAAACCTGGTGTTGTCATCCACTACAACCAGTGAGTATCTTTTGCCACCTAGACTGACAGTTAGAATCAGACCAAATAAATCCATATGAAGAAGTTCCAAGGGCCTTTCATTTGAATTAATCGCCTTACTCTTGAATAAGATCTTGGTCTGCTTCCTCAGTTGACATGTTTTACATGGTTTTTCCTTGACAAAACTTAACTTGGGTAGACCTCTGACTAGATCCTTTATTACTAGTTTTGACATGCTCTTGAAATTCAGATGGGACAATCTTCTATGCCATAACCAGCTTATATCTTCCGAGGCTTTGACGAAGAAATAAGCTGATGCTGAAGAACTTAATTCAGAAAGATTGACTATATACATTTCCTTCTCTCGATCCAGTTAGCTTTAGTGAGTTGGTTTCTAGGTCTCGAACTTGACACTAGTTGTTGAGGAAGATGACTTGATGACCTTTATCGCATAGCTGACTTATGCTTAACAAGTTGTGCTTCAGACCATCAACATAGGCTACCTTACTAAATGAAACAGCTCCATTGCTTATCACGTTGTAGCCTCTAGTTTTCTCAGAATTGTTGTCTCTAAAGATAACTATTGCACCATCCTTAGCTTTAAAATCTGACAGAAGAGCCTTGTTGTTAGTCATGTGCCTAGAGCACCCACTATCGAGATACCAGATTGATTCAGATCTCCTTGGTACCTGCAAAAACGATTATTGTTCATTTTGGTACCCATACTTGTTTGGGTCCTGCAATGTTAGTTCCCTTCGGGACCCAAATCTGTTTGACTTTAAGTCCACAATATGTAATATGCTCATAGTAATAACAGTATGCAACTTTATGACTATGCTTAAGACAATTATAACATACTACATGTTGCATGTGTGAGTGTGTGTGTGTGTGTGGATATCTCCTCATTTGGGACTTATGTGTTGAATATGCCTTTTTCCATGACTGATCCTCTCTCTGTTTATATACCGTTCTACGATTTTAAAATTTCGTAGAGTAAGACCCAGCTCTATGATTGACGCCAGGTTGGTTCGTAGAGTTGAATTTTTCAGACTCTACGATCCTTCGAGGCTTGATCGTAGACTTAGATTTACTCTGTGGTTTTTTAAAACCCAGCCTAGTGTGTGACATGTTGTTCTTTGGAATAACTAATTGGTCAATAGAGATTGGGCAGCTTGGAATTATTGGCTCTGCAACCTCTTTGGATTTCACATATATAATACTTCTATGGGAAGAAGAAGCATTATCATTGTTATTCTCCACAACTTTCCACACTTGGGGTCGATGAGAAATCTCCAAACCCCAATCCTGATCTATCAGAGACTGTTCTCTGACTTGTGATCAATGAATCCATGGATGAGGAAGAACGATTCTACATAAAGATCTTCTTCTCTAATTCCTCTATCTTAGAGGTAAGAGTAGATTCTCTTAGTTCATTAGATTCAGTTATCTTTCTCAAGTGTACATTCTCTGCCTCAAGCTTGGATAGAGAGGTAGTGTTTTGTAGAGTGGTTTCCAACTTTATGTCTACTTTCTCTTTTTTCTTTTGAAGAAGAGAATGGTCCTTTGATAGAACCCTGAACCATTTCATGTATTGGTGTAAATCAGAAGTAATATCATGCAAGGTTATTCTAAGATCATCGATATAACATCAGGGGAATTAAAATCCAACACCTCACTAATGTCAATCTCTTGACGATCAGCGGTAGCTCTGGAGTCGTTTTCAATAGCCATTAGATAAAGATTAGCTATTTGAGCTTCTTCATCATCACTGGAGTCTGAACTAGAATCACTTTTTGAGTCATTCCATGATCCTTTAGCTACATATCCTTTTTTCTTTTTGTGGTGCTTCTTATAGCCTTTATACTCTTTCTTTGAATTTGACTTCTTCTTATCCTTCTTGAGATATTCACGTAGAGGTTTGGTGCACTCTGCGATGAAGTGGCCAGGTTTCTTGCAGTTATAACAAAGATCTTTGTATTGATCTTTGCTGTTGCTACCTTTGTTAAAATTGTTCCTTGGCCACCATCTGTTTCTTTTCTTCATGAACTTCCTTAGCCTTCGAGCGAGTAAGGTTATGTCTTCGTCCTTGTCAGCTTCATCTTGATCATCATCTCCATCATTCTCAGCTGGAACTCTTGGAGCAACTTTAGAAGCTTTAAGTGCTTCTCCTTTGTCTTTTCTTTTATTTTTTAAGAGTTTCTGCTCTTTGGTTCAGCTCAAGCTTATAGGTAAGAAGATTACTGTAGAGCTTTTGTATAGTCATTTCATACAAATTTTTTGACTCTCTGATGGCAGTGGTCTTGGTGTCCCATTTACTTGGAAGAGCTCTCATGAACTATATGTTTAGGTCTTTGTTAGGATAGACTTTGTCGTAGGATCTAATGGATTAAAGCAGCACATTGAAGCGTTCATAAGTTGCAGTAATGTTCTCTCCATGGATATGGGAAACTATTTCATATTATTGAGTTAAGAGAGATTGTTTGTTCTCTCTAACATCTTCAGTGACATTATGCATTACTAATAGGGCTTCCCAGACTTCCTTTGCAGTGGTATAGTTGGCGACGTTTTCAAAAAGTTCATCTTCTAGAGCCATGCATAGAATATTCTTAGCCCTCTTGTCCAGCTGCACCAACTTCTGTTCATTCTCTGTCCATTCTACCCTTTGCTTAATAACTATTTGTTGGGATCATCAGTTGTTGGAGCTAGCTTGGTAGGAACATATGGATCATTCAGGCAACATCAAATAAATCATCATCGATCGCGTCCATGTATGCCTGCATACGTACTTTCAAGCAAACGTTTCTCTGTTTAGAAGCGGTGGTTTGTTTCCTCCACCAAGCTCAGAACTGGTTTTGTTTAGTGCCATATATCAACTCAAAATGTAAGCATTATGTTCGTGAGAACCCGCTCTGATACCACTTGTTATTTCCCAGAGGCACTTAGAGATCTAGAAGGGGGGTTGAATAGATCCTCTTATCAAAAGTCAACTTTAAAAATTATTACCAAATAATTTATTAATCACAATTAGATTAAGCACAACAGAATATGTTTTTGATAAATCCCCTTGTAGATAATAGTAAGATCTCCATTCTAGATTTGGACTTTACTTTAAGCCACACAAGCAGCGTAAATAATATACATGAATGTAAAGGCGATAAAGTAAATGACACAGAGATTTTTAAGTGGTTTAGAGACTGAACAACTCCTACTCCACTCTTCTACTCCACTGAGTAAGGAATCCACTAAGAATTCGGTCACTTAGACCAGAACACTCTTGCCCTCTTCAAACCTAGTAGACTTGAAAATTTAGTCACTAAAACAAGGATACTAAGACCTCTTCAAGCCCAGTAGACTTGAAAATTTAGTCACTAAGACAAGGAAACTATTTCCTCTGAATCCCTAGGTTTCCTTCGAGTAACTAAGTCTCAGAATGCAGGTCACTAAGACCTAGATGAACAGTTGTTGATTGTTGTTGAGAGGTGTTGTTAAGTTGGCAATTCAATTTTCTTCTCGGGTACTTAGTAGCTTGAACTAGTTGTTCAACTTTTCGTAAAGTGAGTTCTTTTTGCTTTGACAGAGGTTAGGCTTTCTGATTAGTGTTATCCTTTTTTATTTGAATCTTGATTGCCCTTTTATAATCTGCAGGAGAAATCTTCCCGTTGCTGAGTCTCTATTGGTGTATTTAATGCTTAGATATCCTGAGATCTTTGATGTTGGCATTTTGAGTTTAGGTGTCAGCTTCCTTTTGTTTAACCTGTCACATCAGTCTGCAACTTCACCTACCACCTTGATATGTCACTTTCAGCAAACTAATTGTTAGACACATCTTCTGATCTTTGCTTTCAGCCAATGATGTTTGGTGAGTGCATCGGGACCTTTAATCAGTAACGTTCCCATGTCAGTCTTCTTGTCAGACTTGTTTTAGCTCTATGAACATAGAAGTTCGTAGTGTTTACTCTACGTTCTGAAGATAGCTTTGCAATAAAGCTTGAACTCTACGAATGAACTCTACTCTCAGTTCTATAACGATCTGCTTTACGATTTTAGAGCTGACTATATGATCTTTTCTTCAGTTGAACGATCTTGGAGTTGTTTTACGATTTAACTTTTACTTTGTGAATCTCTAAAGCACTCTACGTTCAGTCTTTGTTTAGTGAACTTTGCTTGGCTTTATGATCCTGTTCACTTTATGAATTTTTCTTTACGAATTGAGGTGAACTTTACGATAGGTGCAAAGACTCTACGAACTGTCTGATGTTTTACGAACTAAGAGTTAAGTCTGCGATCTGACATCTTTACTTTACATTTTTGGCAGACTAACTCAACAAACAATTATTGCCTATTTGTTATACATCAGATCAGCTCAATGAGATCAACCTAACAAATTTGATCTTTCTATTTTAAGTCCATGTACATTAGATCAACAAATCATTATTAAGGACTTTACAGAACTTACTGGTACAAATATATATTTAAAACTTTCATCATCAAATCAAATCATAATAATCATGCAGACTCTAACAATACATTTGTATGGTTGTTTGAGCAGTGGCTTGAAGTAATGAATTTCAAACATCCTATAACCATTGTCACTAATCAAGATCATGTTATGTCGAATGCGATTTCTAGGGTTTTTCCTAATACACATCATGCATTGCGTACTTGGCACATTAGCAAAAAATTTCCTGAAAAACTTGGGCATATCTATTCCTCGCATCCGACTTTTAAGTCAGATTTTAACTATTGGGTGTTTAAGTCTTTGACTATTCAAGAATTTGAGGACAGATGGAATTTGTTACTTGAAAACTACGGTATGCAGGATCATGAATAGTTGAAATCTTTGTATAAATTAAAAGAAAAGGGTGTATTCAAAAAATTTCTTCGCAGCGGGAATGATTAGTACTTCTAGAAATGAAAGTATGAACAGTTTTTTAACGAATTTGTCAATACTTCCACGGGGATTAGAGATTTTGTTTTAAAGTCCCAAAAAGCCATTGAGAAGCAGTACAACAGAAATAAACAAGATGATTACTGACAGTCAATTGTACAAGAAAATTCCTTTTTGGAGATCCATTCGAGATGCATGTAGCTAAAATATATACCAAAGAGATGTTTCGGCGTTTTCAAATTGAACTGAGAAAATCGCACAAGTTAACTTCTAAAAAAGTGCATGAGTTGTCAACTGCTGATTCAAAAACCTACTTGGTGTTCAAAGTGATGGTTCGTGAATCGCGCCACAGGTATTTCACAACTGTGCAATATATAGATACCGGGATGGCGAAATGTAATTACAAAAAGTTTGAACATTCTGGTACAATATGCCGTCACATTCTCAGGCTACTAAGTTCAAAAAAACTTGGTTTAGTTTCTTGAAGAATTAATACACAAGCAATGGACTCAAGATGCTAATAAAACCAGCGGTGTTGCCCCGTACGTTCTCCCTTCAGTCACAGATTATGCTGAGACACAAAACAGTCGGTTCAATCATTTACATAAATGATTTCTGGGGTTTGTGTTGGATTTTTCATCTTCTAAAGAAGTCATACATAATGTTCATCAAGTGCTAGATCGTGAGCACAAAATTGTGGCCAAAATCCCTGTAGAAGGTGTGAAAATAAGATCGGACGACAATGTGCAACCTATTATCAATATTATGGTCGATATGGAATTGTACAATGATGATGATGATGATGCTGTTAGAGTTTATGCCCTAGAGGCCAATTATTTAATGTAATTGCTTAACATTTCTCTTGATATTTAATTGAATAAATGAATTATTTTATTATGGTTTCATTTACTGTGTTATATAAATGTTAATATAATAAAAGTCCTTAGAATAATGATACAAATTATATAGCTTCAAGTATGTGACTTGAACATGAGATTATATAATTACAATAAGTATCATTACTCTTAAATGTCCCTAGTCGAGTATCATTGAGAATGGGACAACAATGATACATTGAGACTAGTATGTGGATTGACTGATGGCCAAATCTCATTGGTCATTAATATATGAGATATTAAGTCAATGCATAGGTACATGTTAGAGAACAATGTACTGGACAGACCCATCATGAGAATTCTACGTGGAGCATTATGCAAAGTGTCATAAGCAATTCTCATAGTGACAATGATGTAATGGTCCTCCGACCTGAAATCACTATATTACTATACGAGAATTTATGTACTTTGATATCATCAAAGGTCACCTTTAATAGGGTAGACAATAAAGGTGATTATTGGGTACGTCATGAATCGTGTGAGGAATATGAGTGATCTAGATGGAATTTAACCCTCCTATATATTATGGGTGATATCCATAGGCCTCTTGATTGAGTAGGACTACGAAATGCATGGTCATGCTCAAATAGTGATTTGTTTCATATAGTCTACTCATTGATCAAGAAAACTCAGATTAAATTATGAAGAGTATGACACATTCCATGGCTCGAGTTTAATCTAGGATGTCAAGGTTAAAAGGATTAAATTACATTGAAACATTGGTCACGAAAAGGTTGCATCGAGTCACCGATCTTATTATTATTTGGGTAGCAGTGATGCATTACTAGATGCCACTCCTTGTTTATAATTTTATAATATGATTTTAAAATTATTGCCAATATAATAATAACCTATAGGGTCACACACTTAGAACGTAATTAAAAGAGAATTAATTTAAATTGTAAGGATTTAAATATATCAATATGATTGATAGTATTTAAATTACGAATTTAAATTAACAAGATAATTTATATATATATGTATATTAATTAAGTAAGACTTAATTAAAATATAATATATATATATATATATAAATTCGGATTTTACTTTTCTAATAGGATTAGGGTTTTGCTTAACCTTTTGGACTCTATATATATCAGATATATCAGCGGTCTTGTTTACGAGAAACTAAATAGAAAAACCCTAGCCGTTTTAGAAAAGAGAGTTGAGAGCAACACTTGAGAAAATCCAGATCTTGGCGGCTAGTACCGGAGTTCTCTTTGCTGCAGATCGTGTGACGATTTGTGGGACGTTCGTGTGGATACCGTAGAGACGCAGTTCCATTGGATTGCGTTGGAGATTCAAAGCCGTTCAGAATTTTATCGTTCCATTCAAGCTCGGATAATCGGTAAAACAAATCTAAACCTCTGAATTAATTTGTTCTTTTCGCATGGATACTGTTTTAGGGTTTCGGAAAATTAATTTAAAATTTTTAAATTCCGCTGCGTTTATGTGTCCAAAACCCTACAGTGGTATCAGAGCATCTTGCGAAAAGATTAATTCAGATTATGTGTTTTAATTGTATTCGATATATATATGATATTTGATGATGCATGTTTACCGATCTGAAGATTGAATATATCCTATTCTGCATGTATGCGAGTTCTGGAAAAACAGTAAGATATATGCTAGAAGGTGGAATAACAATACAACTACTGTTCTAATTGGATTAGAAACATGATTCGGTTTAATATGATTAACCTAAATTGGACATATATGATATGTTCTGAATGTATTGTTATTATGTGTGTTTTGGGGTTTGTATACGAATCTGGAATTGTTTCATAAATTCGTGTGGAAAAATTCTGCAATTCAGCCGGACCACCGCCAGGGGGGAACCCCCCTTGGACCCCTCGTCGTAGCGCACGATGGTCGTAACCCTAATATTTGATATTTTTTTATATAAAATTGTGTTATGTGCTTATTGTGATATGCATGGTGCACAGTTATGGCCCTTTTGACCCATAGGTTAGTGGTTTTTGTTTTTGAAATACGGCTTGCATGTCGTGCCTCTCTATAAAGTCTAATGTAATATTCTTTTCTTATCTAAATCCCCTCGAATGTAACTCGAGGTTTCTTTATCATATGTAATGTACAAATGTAACCTATCAAGATGACAAGATGATGGAGAGGAGACACATACACGAGGAAGGCCCGGGGAAGCTACTATTTTGAAGTTTTTTTTTATCACCTTAGACTGACCTTCAATCTTTTCATTAGCTTGAGAAGATTGACATAGGGTTGGGCCATAACTGTGACACATTTAATTTTGCACTTTATTTATGCTTGTATACGATATGATATGATAAATAATGTGCATGCTTAATGAGATTAAAAATTGGTGAGATCTAAATTAATTAATAAAATCCCTCATAAAATTATTAAGTCTAATCAGATGCCTTCCAATGAATAACACTCATCAAGACCTTGATCGATGGATGTAGGTTTGCCAAAGCAAAGTACCTTATTTATCTTGGTAAGATGCGATAGGATAATTGTGATATCCAAATTGTTAAAATCATTGGGCCTGACTTAACTAAGTTATCTCAATAGGATTGTGGACTTAGAGGCATAAAGTTTGGTAGATACCATTAGATGGACTTAGAACAAATGTTGTTCACCAAACTATCTAAGAGTTATATACGATATAATTGACAAAGGGTTGTCTACCTAAATAATTATGTTTTGAGAGAATAGCCAAAGCTAACTTAAGGCATAATGAAATATGGATCTTGGCTCACTAGAAAGATTTAAATAAAAATGCTTTCCGAATTAATGGTGAGGGCTATTAATTTGAATAAAATAGTGGGAGGTATATTTTGAATGTACTATTATCAATTTCATAATATCAAAAAAACTCTGCAATTTGACTTATTATTTTTTTTGCACTTATAAATTGTAGATATCAATGGCAAACAATAACACAAATAGTCTTTCACTGCGATCAGTCCTTGAGAAGGAAAAACTGAGTGGAATTAATTTCCTAGACTGGCATAGGAACTTGAGGATTGTCCTCAAACAAGAGCGCAAGCTATATGTCCTTGATGGGCCCATTCCTGCAGCACCAGCTAACACTGCACCACATGCAGAGCATAATGCTTACAAGAAGCATCAAGATGATGCTCTGGACATGAGTTGTCTCATGCTAGAAACTATGAACTCTGAGCTTCAGAAGCAACATGAGTTAATGGATGCTTATGAGATGATCGAGCATCTCAAGAAATTATTCGAAGGACATGCTCGACAGGAGAGGTATGATTCAAGCAAAGCGTTGTATCACTGCAAGATGGGTGATCGTGATCCAGTTGGTCCACATGTTCTGAAAATGATTGGGTATATTGAGTACCTTGATAGGTTGGGTTTTCCAATTACTCAGGAAGCCCAAACTGATCTAGTTTTGCAATCTTTGAACAACAGCTACTCTCAATTTGTTATGAATTATCTCATGAATGAAATTGAGAAACCACTTACTGAGTTGTTGAGCATGTTAAGAACTGCTGAGAACAACATGAAAAAAGCAGGACCCGATCCCATAATGATGGTGCAAAAGGGGAATGCTAAGGGAAAAGGGAAAGGCAAGAAAAAGATAAGATCTAAATCTGGTGCCAAACCCAATTTCAAAAACAAACGGGCTTTAAAGCCTACAGGTGGGGTGGCTAAAGAAGGTGATTGTCACTTCTGTGGAAAACCTGGACACTGGAAGAGGAATTGTCATGCTTATTTGGAAGAACTAAAGAAAAAGAAAGGAAGTGTGACTTCTGATTCAGGTATATATGTTATAGAAGTCAATTTGTCTACTTCTACATCATGGGTATTGGATACTGAATGTGGTTCTCACATTTGTGTTAATGTGCAGGAACTCCGAAGGAGTAGGACTTTGGCGAAAGGAGAAGTTGACCTACGAGTTGGGAATGGAGCAAAAGTTGCTGCACTAGCCGTAGGGACTTATCATTTATCATTGCCCACTGGGCTAGTATTAGAATTAGAGGATTGTTATTATGTGCCTGCTATGAGCAAAAACATTATTTCTGTTTCTTGTTTGGACAAGAAAGGTTTTTCATTTTTAATAAAGAACAACAGTTGTTCGTTTTACTTAAATGAAATATGTTATGGTGTTGGACAATTGTTTAATGGTCTTTATATTCTTGATTTTGAAATGCCTATCTATAACATAAATACAAAACGATTTAAATCAAATGATTCAAATCCGACATATCTCTGGCACTGTCGTTTAGGCCATATAAATGAGAAACGCATATCCAAACTCCATAAAGATGGGTTTTTGGATTCATTTGATTTTGAATCATATGAGAAATGCGAGTCTTATTTATTAGGCAAGATGACTAAAGCCCCTTTCATTGGTCATAGTGAACGGGCTAGCGATGTATTGGGACTTATACATAGTGATGTATGTGGACCCATGAGTTCGTTAGCAAGAGGTAGGTTCTATTACTTCATTACATTTACTGACGACTTCAGTAGATATGGATATGTGTATCTTATGAGACACAAATCCGAATCCTTTGAAAAGTTCAAGGAATTCAAGAATGAAGTTCAAAACCAATTTGGCAAAAGCATAAAAGCCCTTCGATCCGATCGAGGAGGTGAATACTTAAACCAAGACTTTGATGACCTTCTAAAGGAGTGTGGTATTATATCACAGCTCACTCCACCTGGAACACCACAATGGAATGGTGTGTCTGAGAGGAGAAATCGCACCTTGTTGGACATGGTACGATCAATGATGAGTCATGCAGATCTTCCAATAAGCTTTTGGGGTCATTCCCTAGAGACAGCTGCATTCACACTTAACCGTGTTCCTACAAAGACGGTTCAAAAGACACCATATGAGATGTGGACTGGAAAACGTCCTAGTTTGTCTTTCATGAAGATTTGGGGTTGCGAGGCGTTTGTGAAACGTCTGGCTTCTGACAAGCTCGGACCTAAATCTGAGAAATATAATTTTGTGGGATACTCTAAGGAAACAAAAGGGTATTATTTCTACAAACCTTCTGAGAACAAAGTGGTTGTTGCTCGAACTGGTATTTTTCTAGAAAGAGAATTTGTCTCTAAAGGAAACAGTGGGAGGAAAGTAGAACTCGAAGAAATTCGAGAACCACAAAATATCATTGAACCTGAGTTGGAACATGAGCAGGGACCACAAGATGTTGTGGAAAGTGAACCTGCTCAAATTACACAAGGCATTCATAGATCTAGTAGGACACGCCAGGAGCCCGAGAGATATTATGGATTTCTTGTGACTCAAAACGGCGATGTGATGCTCATAGATCAGGATGAGCTTGCTTCCTACCAAGAAGCTATGAATGGACCAGATTCTGAGAGATGGCTTGAAGCCATGAAATCTGAGATGGACTCCATGTATACTAACCAAGTATGGACTTTGGTTGATCCACCCGAAGGGGTAAAACCAATCGAGTGCAAATGGGTTTTCAAGAAGAAAACCGACATGGATGGTAATGTACAAACCTATAAAGGCCGACTGGTAGCAAAAGGTTTCAAATAAGTTCAAGGTGTTGACTATAATGAAACCTTCTCTCCAGTGGCAATGGTTAAATCCATCAGGATCTTACTTGCTATTGCAGCCTTTTATGATTACGAAATCTGGCAGATGGATGTCAAAACTGCTTTCCTTAACGGAAATCTCCTTGAGGATGTGTATATGACACAACCTGAGGGTTTTGTCACTCCAAAGGATGCTGGAAAGGTATGTAAGCTGCTGCGATCCATTTATGGATTGAAGCAAGCCTCTCGGAGTTGGAATCTTCGTTTTGATGAAGCAGTCAAAAAGTTTGGCTTTATAAAAAATGAAGATGAACCTTGTGTATATAAGAAGGTTAGTGGGAGTCACATTGTATTCCTGGTATTATATGTTGACGATATATTAATTATTGGGAATGACATTCCTTCCTTACAGGCTGTAAAAACATGGCTAGGAAAATGTTTCTCCATGAAAGATTTGGGCGATGCAACCTACATTTTAGGTATCAAGATCTATCGTGATAGATCGAGAAAAATGCTTGGCCTAAGTCAAAGTACATATATTGATAAAGTGCTGAAACGTTTCAGCATGCAAGAGGTTTCAGCATGCAAGAGGCAAAAAGAGGATACTTACCCATGTCTCATGGTGTAAAGATCTCTAAGGCCCAATATCCTAAATCACAAGATGATGAGGAGCGTATGAGAAAGATCCCTTATGCTTCGGCAATTGGATCTATCATGTATGCAATGATATGTACTCGTTCGGATGTCTCGTATGCTTTGAGCATGACGAGCAGATACCAGTCGAATCCAGGTGAAGGTCACTGGACATCAGTCAAGAATATCCTCAAGTACCTGAAAAGGACTAAGGATTCATTCTTGGTATATGGAGGTGAAGACGAACTGGCAGTAAAAGGTTACACATATGCTAGTTTCCAGACTGATATGGATGACTATAAGTCTCAATCAGGTTTTGTGTTTTGTCTTAACGGTGGTGCTGTTAGCTGGAAAAGTTTGAAACAAGAGACAGTAGCCGATTCTACAACAGAGGCTGAGTATATTGCTGCTTCTAGTGCGGCCAAGGAGGCTGTATGGATTAAAAGTTCGTCACTGAACTTGGTGTTGTTCCATCCATTGTTGATCCAGTTGAGCTATACTGTGATAATGATGGAGCCATTGCACAGGCTAAGGAACCTAGATCTCACCAACGATCCAAGCATATACTTAGGCGGTACCATCTCATCCGTGAAATAATTGGTAGAGGAGATGTACACATATGCAGAGTGCCAACAGATGATAATATTGCAGATCCACTGACTAAGGCTTTGTCACAACAGAAGCATGAAGGTCACACTAGTTCCATGGGTATTAGATACATGAGTGATTGGCTCTAGTGCAAGTGGGAGATTGTTAGAGTTTATGCCCTAGAGGCCAATTATTTAATGTAATTGCTTAACATTTCTCTTGATATTTGATTGAATAAATGAATTATTTTATTATGGTTTCATTTACTGTGTTATATAAATGTTAACATAATAAAAGTCCTTAGAATAATGATACAAATTATATAGCTTCAAGTATGTGACTTGAACATGAGATTATATAATTGCAATAAGTATCATTACTCTTAAATGTCCCTAGTCGAGTATCATTGAGAATGGGACAACAATGATACATTGAGACTAGTATGTGGATTGACTGATGGCCAAATCTCATTGGTCATTAATATATGAGATATTAAGTCAATGCATAGGTACATGTTAGAGAACAATGTACTGGACAAACCCATCATGAGAATTCTACGTGGAGCATTATGCAAAGTGTCATAAGCAATTCTCATAGTGACAATGATGTAATGGTCCTCCGACCTGAAATCACTATATTACTATACGAGAATTTATGTACTTTGATATCATCAAAGGTCACCTTTAATAGGGTGGACAATAAAGGTGATTATTGGGTACGTCATGAATCGTGTGAGGAATATGAGTGATCTAGATGGAATTTAACCCTCCTATATATTAGGGGTGATATCCATAGGCCTCTTGATTGAGTAGGACTATGAAATGCATGGCCATGCTCAAATAGTGATTTGTTTCATATAGTCTACTCATTGATCAAGAAAACTCAGATTAAATTATGAAGAGTATGACACATTCCATGGCTCGAGTTTAATCTAGGATGTCAAGGTTAAAAGGATTAAATTACATTGAAACATTGGTCACGAAAAGGTTGCATCGAGTCACCGATCTTATTATTATTTGGGTAGCAGTGATGCATTATTAGATGCCACTCACTGTTTATAATTTTATAATATGATTATAAAATTATTGCCAATATAATAATAACCTATAGGGTCACTGATGAGTAGGTGAAAACCTACGAATTGAGTATTATTTCATTTGATATATTGTGTGTTCTTGGTATTATTTCATATTACTTCTCTAGTTTTTGTGTTATTTATAGGAAAGGAATACATGGATGGGCTATGGCTGAAATGAGGAGGAAAAGATGGAGGAATAAAGGTTGTTGTCATACTAGCGCGGGGCACGCTGCCTCTAAGCACATTTGGGCACGGGCCGCGCTACCCTGAGATTTCCACGGACGACCTAGCGCGAGGCGCGCTGTGAAGTAGAGGAACCAGGCGCGGGGCGCGCCGGTCGGAGCTGAGGATTGCTGGTGTGCAAGCGCGAGGTGCGTTGCTGGTGAAGGAGTTTGGGCGCTGAGCGCGCCACATTGACAATTTTGAAGACTTTGCAGATTTGGTTTCCTTTTATGATTCTGAGAGTGATTTAAAGACTGATTTAATTTCCTTATTTTAATAGGGTTCTATTAAGACTATAAATAGGCTTTAATAATTAGGTTTTAGGGGATCTCGGATCATCTGAATTGTTTGAGAACTGCTATTGGGATTTGGAGATTCAATTAAAGGAGCACGACGAGGGCAGAGATTGAAGCTACAGAGTTGGAAATTCTCGACAGAGTTTTTATTCTTTCTCTTTAATTCATTATCTGTACTTAAGATGCTATTTATATTTAATCTCTTTGTTTTAATTATGATGATGAGCTAATTTTCCAATTAGGAATACAATGGAACCTATTATGGAGCAATAATTTAATTGTCATTATTTCCACTTGATTTCTTCAACATGAGTTGATTATTATATCTTGTGCTTAATTAAATAATTGTCTAGCTACCAATTAATCTGATATCTTCGATGGAATTGAAAGAGGACATCTTAGATTAGATCTGGATACAATAACGCATGAACTTGTTTATTCTTCCAAGAGTAACATAATTGTGTACAAGATGAAAGTACTTGTATGCCATGCGCAACTTGGTTAGGAGTTTGTACTTAATGAATCTAGTTTAAGTATCTTGCACGACAGTAGCAAAATAACTGAGTTAGGTCTTTTTATTAATCATTGAAAGATGTTAATAAATTGGTAGGTGATCCTAGTTGGCAACTCAGTGAATTAATTAAGTGGGAATAAGATAAGAAGATTATTGTGGAGTAATTGGGGAAATTGTATTCCTATGTTTCTAATCATCTGATGATCAAATAATTGTCAGTTAATTTTAGTCTTTATTTTCAATACAACACAATTTCACAAAACAAATTGAGGTGACTGTTTAATTATATTTAACTTGATAAAAAATGGTAATTAGAATAAATTATAGTAGCTGTTCCCTGTGGGATTCGACACTTTTCTTACTACTTTATTACTTGATTGACCGTGTGCACTTGCGCGTATTTGTCATTACATAATTCGGACAACAAGTTTTTGGCGCCGTTGCCGGGGATCGGTTCTAATAATTATTCTATTAATTAATTTTTTATTAGTTAGTTTATTTAAACAGATTTTTAATTGTCTATATTATACTTTTCCAGGCTTTCATCCGTTCAAGTCTGTTTAAGTAGTGATCCGCGTATTGTGTGTGCACCGGGGTAAATTCAGAGGTTTATGCAAACACGATCCAAGGGTCCAGAATTAGTTCCTTACGACAACGAAATTGAACGCACTTTCCGAAGGAGACTGAATTTTCAGCAAGCTACAATGGACGGACAACATAATGTGGTTGAAGTAGTTGAACAGAAAACACTACGGGAGTATGCGATGCCACAAGTGACGGAGATTCAATCAAGCATTACTCGACCCGCAATAGCAGCCGCAAGTTTCGAGATTAAGCCGGGAACTATTCATATGATTCAAAACTCGGTCCAATTTGCGGGGTTGCCAAATGATGATCCCAATGCTCATCTAGTCAATTTCCTGGAAATTTGCGATACGTTCAGATATGTAGGCATGACGGAAGATGCAATAAGGTTGAGGTTGTTTCCTTTCACACTGAGAGACAAGGCTAAGAGCTGGCTACATTCTTTGCCACCGGGATCGATCACAACATGGAACGATTTGGCACAAAAATTCCTGGCCAAATTCTTTCCACCAGCGAAAACGGTAAAGATGAGAAACGATATCTCTTCTTTTACCCAACATAACTCAGAGCCGCTGTATGAAGCATGGGAGAGGTACAAGGATTTACTACGGAGATGTCCTCATCATGTGATACAGGATTGGCTGCAGGTGCAAATCTTCTACAATGGGCTGAATTGTCAGGATAGGACAGTTATAGCCGCAGCAGCGGGAGGAGCTTTGATGGGCAAGAAATGTGATGAAGCGATCAGTTTGCTGGAAAACATGGCAGCCAACAGCTATCAATGGCCTACTACACGGTTGTAACAACCGAAACCTGCTGGAGTTTATGAAGTGGATGCAATGACAGCACTTTTCGCACAGTTCACAGCTCAAATTTCGGCTTTGACAAAGAAGATTGATGCGCTAGGGATACAGAATGTACAGAACGTTCAGCAAGTGGAAGCGGTTTGTGAGTTGTGTGTAGGTGATCATCCAACAGACCAATGTCCCATCAATACCGAGGCAGTGCAATTTGTAAGCAATTACAATAAGCAGCAGCAGTTTGGGGGGAATTCGAACAACTACAATCCGGGGTGGAGAAATCACCCGAATTTCTCTTGGAGCAACAATCAGAATCCTCCACCCCAAGCTCAGCCTCAAGCATCTCGCCAAGCAACACCACCTGGTTTTCAAAGTAGACAGCAACAACCTCCACCACAAGAAAAGAAAACGGAACTTGAGGAGTATTTCCTGAAGTACATCAAGGAGAACGAGTCATGGAAGAACACTCATGCAGTGAGTTTGCGGAACATAGAGAATCAGATAGGACAATTGGCAGCATCTATGAATTCTCGACCTCAAGGTTCATTACCAAGCGACACAGAAACGAACCCAAGGGAAGGAAAAGAGCACTGTAAGGCGATTACCTTGAGGAATGGTAGAAATTTAGAAGATCCTACTGAAAAGAACACAAATCTGCAAACTAGCGGAGAGAGCGGCGAGGGGCAAACGACCCACGAGGAATGGAAATTAGATAAAGGAGTGGATAAACCGGTTGAGAAAACAGAAGTGAAGAAATCTGATCCCTACGTGCCACCAGTTCCATTCCCTCAACGACTTCGGAAAGCTAAAGAGGAGAAGCAATTCTCAAAATTTTTGGAGGTATTCAAGAAATTGCAGATAAATATTCCATTTGCAGAGGCTATAGAGCAGATGCCGAGCTATGCGAAGTTCATGAAGGAGATCTTGACACGGAAGAGGAAGTTGGAGGATTTTGAAACAATCGCACTTACGGAGGAGTGTAGTGCGATTTTGCAGAAAAAACTACCCCCAAAGCTAAAGGACCCAGGTAGTTTCACTATACCTTGTACTATTGGGGACAAATTTTTTGGGAAAGCATTGTGTGATTTAGGGGCGAGTATCAATTTGATGCCATTATCGATCTACTCTAATTTGGGATTACCGGAAGTGAAGCCGACCAACATAACTCTTCAGCTAGTAGATAGATCGTTAACGCACCCAAGAGGGATAGTGGAGGACATATTGGTAAAGGTTGACAAGTTTATTTTCCCTGCAGATTTCATAGTGCTCGATTTTGAGGAGGATAAGGAAATCCCGCTGATCCTTGGTCGCCCATTTTTAGCCACGGGACGCACATTGATTGACGTACAAAAAGGGGAACTCACTATGAGGGTTCAGGATCAGGAGGTGACATTCAACGTGTTCAAGGCTATGCAATTTCCAAAAGAGTCCGAGGAGTGTTTCACAATTAATTGGATCGAATCAGCAGTGAATGAGTTTGCTGAGTTTAATGAATACAGGGATCCGTTGGAGATAGCGTTGGTTAGCTCTCATGCAGCAGAATGGCAGACCTCTTTGGAGTATGTGCAGATGATGAACGCGTCTCCCCCATTTGTGTCTTATGGGAGACGATTCGAGGCATTGGATCGAGCTGAACAACCAGATTCGAGGCCTAAGACGTCTATTGAGGAACCACCAGTTCTGGAATTGAAACAATTACCGAGTCATCTCAGGTATGCCTATTTAGGTGAATCCTCTACATTGCCGGTTACTATATCAGCATCACTAACTGAATCGCAGGAGGAGAAATTATTGCGGGTGTTGCGTGAGTTCAAAACGGCGATAGGATGGTCAATAGCCGATATCAAGGGAATCAGCCCCTTAGTCTGTATGCACAAGATCTTATGGAGGACGATGCAAGGCCCGTGGTGGAACAACAGCGTCGATTGAATCCGATAATGAAGGAGGTTGTCAAGAAAGAGATCATCAAATGGCTAGACACGGGAATCATCTACCCCATATCCGATAGCTCGTGGGTGAGTCCAGTTCAATGTGTGCCAAAGAAAGGGGGTATGACGGTGGTCGCTAATGAAACCAATGAGCTGATTCCGACGAGGACTGTAACCGGATGGCGGGTGTGCATGGATTATAGGAAGTTGAATAAAGCAACTCGCAAAGATCACTTCCCGTTGCCCTTCATTGATCAAATGCTTGATAGGTTGGCCGGGCACCAATTTTATTGCTTGTTGGATGGCTACTCCGGGTACAATCAGATTGTCATCGCACCGGAAGATCAAGAAAAGACCACCTTCACGTGCCCATATGGAACATTCGCGTTTCAGCGGATGTCTTTCGGATTGTGTAATGCACCGGCGACTTTTCAACGGTGTATGATGGCCATTTTCTCAGATATAGTGGAGCAAAACGTCGAAGTCTTTATGGATGATTTCTAGGTGTTTGGGGACAGTTTTGATCTATGTTTGGCAAACCTGACTTTGGTGCTTCAGCGATGTGTGGAGACCAACTTGATCCTTAACTGGGAGAAATGTCACTTTATGGTCAAAGAGGGGATCATTCTAGGCCATCGAGTTTCAGCAGAGGGATTGGAGGTTGATAGAGCCAAAATTGAGACTATTGAGCATCTCCCTCCTCCGACATCGGTAAAGGGGATTCGAAGTTTCTTGGGGCATGCAGGCTTTTACCGACGATTTATTCAGGATTTCTCGAAAATCACGAAACCATTGTGTGCCTTGCTCGAAAAAGATGTACCATATAAGTTTGATTCGGAATGCCTCAAAGCCTTTGAGTTGTTGAAAAAGAAACTAGTCACCGCTCCAGTCATCATCGCACCCGATTGGTCTCTTCCATTCGAACTCATGTGCGATGCAAGCGATTACGCTGTGGGAGCTGTTTTGGGTCAGAGAAAGGACAAGGTCTTTCACGCAGTTTATTACGCGAGCAAGACTTTGAATGATGCACAGATAAACTACACAACCACAGAGAAGGAGCTGCTGGCCATAGTATTCGCTTTCGACAAATTTCGGGCTTATTTGATCGGTACTAAGGTGATTGTGTTCACAGACCATTCAGCCATTAAACATCTCATCTCGAAAAAGGACGCCAAACCTAGACTCATTCGTTGGGTCCTATTGCTTCAAGAATTTGATCTAGAGATCCGGGATCGGAAGGGAACGGAAAATCAAATAGCTGACCACTTGTCGAGACTGAAAAACGAGCAACAACCAGAATTGGATAAGATCATGATCAATGAGTTTTTTCCGGATGAGCAACTTCTGGCGTTGACAGCTAAAATCCCTTGGTACGCAGACTACGTGAATTACATCGTGAGTGGGATTGTGCCATATGTCCTGAGTTTCCAGCAGAAGAAGAGATTCTTATTTGAGGTGAAACAGTACTTGTGGGATGATCCTTTTCTCTTCAAGCAATGTGCAGATCAGATGATAAGGAGGTGTGTGGCTGAGGCGAAAATCGAAGGAATCTTGCACCACTGTCACGCATCCTTGTACGGAGGACACTTTGGTGGGGATCGAACGGCCGCAAAGGTTCTTCAGTCCGGATTCTTCTGGCCAACCTTGTTCAAAGATGCCCATGCATTCGTGAAAAGATGTGATAGGTGCCAACGGGTCGGGAACATCTCGAGTCGCCATGAGATGCCACTCAACACCATGCTGGAAGTGGAGTTGTTTGATGTGTGGGGCATAGATTTTATGGGACCATTCCCGTCATCCTTCAACAACAAGTACATCCTAGTCGCGGTGGATTACGTCTCCAAGTGGGTGGAGGCTGTGGCACTTCCAACTAATGATGCCAAGGTAGTTCTGAATTTTCTCCGAAAGTATATCTTTACAAGATTTGGGACACCAAGGGTTATCATCAGCGACGAGGGAACCCATTTTTGTAACAAGCCATTCTCAGCCCTTTTAGAGAAATATGGAGTTCGCCACAAGGTCGCCACCGCTTACCATCCTCAAACAAACGGACAAGCTGAAATCTCCAATCGCGAAGTCAAGCAAATTCTGGAAAAGATCGTCAATCCCTCACGGAAAGATTGGGCGAGCAAACTTGACGAAGCTCTATGGGCATATCGCACCGCGTTCAAGACTCCAATTGGCATGTCCCCATATCGGTTGGTGTTTGGTAAGGCTTGTCATCTACCGGTGGAACTAGAACATAAGGCGTATTGGGCAATCAAGAAGCTCAATCTTGATTCTGACGCAGCAGGGGAAAAGAGGCTCTTGCAACTCAATGAACTCGACGAATTCCGCGTCCAAGCTTACGAGAATGCTAAGTTGTACAAGGAGAAAACCAAAAGATGGCGCGACAAACGAATTGTGCAGCGTACTTTTGAGCTCGGACACTCAGTGTTGTTATTCAACTCACGCCTGAAACTCTTTCCGGGTAAATTAAAGTCTAGATGGTCCGGACCATTCACAGTTACCAAGGTCTACCCGTATGGTGCAATTGAGATTCAAGACCCTAGTAGTCATCAATCATTCAAAGTCAACGGTCAAAGATTGAAGCATTATCTGGGCGGAGAAGTGAATCGCGAAAAGACCTCAATCCGTTTGGAGGAACAAACCTCAAAAAGTCAACAAAGTCGGGCTGACGACTCTAAACCAAACGCTATCTGGGAGGCAACCCATTTTTTTTTACAAGTTTATCTATTATAATCTTTTGTTTTATTAGATTATAGATTTTATTATCTTTCTTTTTCTATATTTTTATAGTTTTATGTTCATATTGGATCAGGAATAAGTCCAAGGTAGCAGTGGAAAAACATGTAGGATCACAAGTTTCCAGACCGGCGCGGGGCACGCCACGAATAGGACTTACCAGCGCGGGGCGCGCGTGCTCTACAGCGATTGGGAGTAGGAGAGCGCGGGGCGCGCCATCACACCACTAATACACGCGCGGGGCGCGCTGAGCATACAGCCAATCTGGAACCCCAGGCGCGGGGCGCGCTAACATATTACAAAACCGGGCGCGGGGCACGCCGGTCCGAGACACTTGACTTAAACTCAAAAAATTTGGCCTCTCCCATTCACATTCCTACACAACCTCAACTTCTTCAACCCATCTCCCATCTCTTCCACTCCCAATCACCGATTCATCTCCTAATCTCTACCGTATTATCCCCCAATAAATCACGCACACCCACTTCCCCATCTCTCCACTTCTACACACACCCAATCTCTCTCTCTTTCAATCGACCGACACCATCCGATCGTAGCACACTCACATCCCACATCCGGTCGTGCCACACGAACGAGCACTAGTGGAGATCAGTTGGCCAAGGGGATTCCAAGCATTACGGATTTGTGTGAGGTATTTCAATTCATTGAGGTAACAAGGTTTAGACAATTTGAGTTTATGGCTATATTTAAGTGGGTATTCGTGTTTTGAACCTTGTTAATTGCTATACATTGTTGGGATATCGTGGGTTACTGATGACCCAAGGTTTATATTGAATTGAGTTGTTTGATTTTGGGAACCTCCTTGATACAAAGAGAGCTAGGTTTGGGGGAATTTCAGAGACGCCCACCACGTGTTTGATAAATTGCCTAAACCAAGTGTTGGTTTGTTTTAACTTCAATTGAACATCTTAGCCATCATGTCACCAAAACGACACCGAGGGGAAAGTTCTCGTGCTCGGCCACGCTTTGATAGCTCTAGATTTGTCAGTGAGGTGGCTGAAGCACGGTTCAATAAAGTCATTGACAAGAAAACATTGGTGTTGGAGAGGGGGTTGCATCCAGATGCCAATCTGGATGGAGATATGGCTCTGATGATTGCGGAACGTAGTTGGTTTCAGTTGGTTGAGCAACCCCGACCCGCTGTGATTGCTATTGTTAAGGAGTTTTATGCGAACGCAGGCGCGCATGAGGATCGTGTGGTAATGGTCAGGGGTAAACCAGTTTCGTTCGATGCAACAGTGATAAACGACTATTTCGGGCTTACTACTTCTTTGAGTGAGCGATACGAGGATAGTTTGCCGAACTTGGATGAATTGATACAAAAATTGTGCAAACCGGGTACACAATGGGCAACGAAGGCTGGTACGGATATAAAGTTAACTTTTCTCACTCCGCACTCAGTAAATATGGGAAGGCCTGGTACGCATTCATCTGTGCTAGACTCATGCCAACACGTCATCAAAACGACGTGACCAAGGAGCGTGCCCGCCTTCTTTACGGGATTTGTGACCATTGGTTGGGGATGCGTAATGAAATCAAATTCCTTGGAGTCGATGTGGGCCAATGTATTCAGGAATCCATTGATCGGGTACTGCGAGGAGGTACCACCAGAGGTTTATTGCATGGGTTTCTGATAACGGACTTATGTCGTCGAGCTGGGGTCCAATGGAGCGAGTCCGAGCTGGTTCGTCAACCTATGGCCATCATTGATCATGCCACTATTGACAAGTACAAGGCCTGGGATGGCGCAGTGTCACACCCGCGTGGCATGGGCTATATTGTGCGTCGGGCACCATCACCACAGCTAGAGGAGAGGCCCATGGCGGACGCACCCGATCTTCTAGCCGATTTCAGCGGAGGTTAGAAAAGCAGAACTTACGGTTGGCTGAGCGGCAGGGAAAGATGTACACTTACACGGTGGGCGCGTTCAATGCTTTAGCAGATGCATTTTCACGGTTTAGCCCCAATACTGATCTTGTCCAGCTTCCTATTCCTGAGGTTCTTCCCCATTTCCCCCCTTCAGACGATGATGAGAATGATGCAGAAGAGTCTGCCTCAACAGACGAGGACGAGGACGATGATGACGATGCTGGCGAGGAATGACTCGCTAATTAGGGAAGTCCTCTGTGCTTAATTTTATGCGTTGTCATTATGAGGACATAACCTGCTTTAAGTTTGGGGGGTTAATTCATTGATTTATTATGTGTAGATTGCATTGTTCAGCATGTTTAATTAGGACATTCATTATCATTCATTAATTATAAAAAAAAAAAAACATTTGCATTCATTCTGTTTAGGACTTTTTAGTAGAAGCATAAGCATAACATTTAGCATAATGTCGAGCATGGAGCTTTGGTAGTGTGACATTGGCCTATGATGAGTATGGTTGATTTTAACTTACAAAAATCTGAGCATTGTGTACCCGTTTAACTCGAGTCATATGAACCTCATTGCACGATTCATGTCCTTTTGCGCATTCAAGAGCACAAATTGATTATCAGTGGTGATTAGGAACTTTGTGTGTAATATTACTTGAACACTCGTCTGTTCATCGATTTAAAGTTGGACATTGGCTGACACATAAGTTTGGGGGAATTTCGGGTATAAAAAAAAGAGAGAAAAACATTGGAAAAAAAATATGTATATATGCATAAGGAGTAAAAACTGACTTAGTTCGACTTTGTGGCCTTTGTTACTTGAACAAGTACGCCCTAGGGGATGTCTTTACACCTAGCGCCCTAAAACCATCTGGTTTGGGAGTCGTTGGTCGAAAGTTCGTTACATGGGTAGCTCTGAACGCTTAAGGGGGTTGAACATTGCACAAGTCAGAATAGGAATAAAATCGTGGGATGGAGCGTAAAACGCACCCATTAAGTACGTATCCGAGTTTCTTTAGACTTATGTGGATACTGAGTTTGTTTGAAATTAATGAATAGAGTGTGTTTTTGCCATTGATTGCATAAATAACTTTGATACTGCTGATATGAATTTTGACACACACACACGGAGAGGCTAGAGTTATGTACGTGAGGTGAGCATGTGAGAGTTGATGGGTGTTCATAATGCAAAGTTGATTGTATTTAAATTTTTATCTCTGAGGCACCTTTATTGTCCATTGCAGAAGTTCTTGCTCGATGTCAGTAGTTGCATTCATTGTGTTTAATTAGTTTTGTTTAGTTTAGTTGGTGTTAGTTTGCTTGAGGACAAGCAATTATTCAAGTTTGGGGGTATTTGATGAGTAGGTGAAAACCTACGAATTGAGTATTATTTCATTTGATATATTGTGTGTTCTTGGTATTATTTCATATTACTTCTCTAGTTTTTGTGCTATTTATAGGAGAGGAATGCATGGATGGGCTATGGCTGAAATGAGGAGGAAAAGATGGAGGAATAAAGGTTGTTGTCATACTAGCGCGGGGCGCGCTGCCTCTAAGCACATTTGGGCGCGGGCCGCGCTACCCTGAGATTTCCACGGACGACGTAGCGCGAGGTGCGCTGTGAAGTAGAGGAACCAGGCGCGGGGCGTGCCGGTTGGAGCTGAGGATTGCTGGTGTGCAGGCGCGAGGCGCGTTGCTGGTGAAGGAGTTTGGGCGCTGAGCGCGCCACATTGACAATTTTGAAGACTTTGCAGATTTGGTTTCCTTTTATGATTCTGAGAGTGATTTAAAGACTGATTTAATTTCCTTATTTTAATAGGGTTCTATTAAGACTATAAATAGGCTTTAATAATTAGGTTTTAGGGGATCTCGGATCATCTGAATTGTTTGAGAACTGCTATTGGGATTTGGAGATTCAATTAAAGGAGCACGACGAGGGCAGAGATTGAAGCTACAGAGTTGGAAATTCTCGACAGAGTTTTTATTCTTTCTCTTTAATTCATTATCTGTACTTAAGATGCTATTTATATTTAATCTCTTTGTTTCAATTATGATGATGAGCTAATTTTCCAATTAGGAATACAATGGAACCTATTATGGAGCAATAATTTAATTGTCATTATTTCCACTTGATTTCTTCAACATGAGTTGATTATTATATCTTGTGCTTAATTAAATAATTGTCTAGCTACCAATTAATCTGATATCTTCGATGGAATTAAAAGAGGACATCTTAGATTAGATCTGGATACAATAACGCATGAACTTGTTTATTCTTCCAAGAGTAACATAATTGTGTACAAGACGAAAGTACTTGTATGCCATGCGCAACTTGGTTAGGAGTTTGTACTTAATGAATCTAGTTTAAGTATCTTGCACGACAGTAGCAAAATAACTGAGTTAGGTCTTTTTATTAATCATTGAAAGATGTTAATAAATTGGTAGGTGATCCTAGTTGGCAACTCAGTGAATTAATTAAGTGGGAATAAGATAAGAAGATTATTGTGGAGTAATTGGGAAAATTGTATTCCTATGTTTCTAATCATCTGATGATCAAATAATTGTTAGTTAATTTTAGTCTTTATTTTCAATACAACACAATTTCACAAAACAAATTGAGGTGACTGTTTAATTATATTTAACTTGATAAAAATTGGTAATTAGAATAAATTATAGTAGTTGTTCCCTGTGGGATTCGACACTTTTCTTACTACTTTATTACTTGATTGACCGTGTGCACTTGCGCGTATTTGTCATTACATAATTCGGACAACAGTCACACACTTAGAACGTAATTAAAAGAGAATTAATTTAAATTGTAAGGATTTAAATATATCAATATGATTGATAGTATTTAAATTACGAATTTAAATTAACAAGATAATTTGTATATATCTGTATATTAATTAAGTAAGACTTAATTAAAATATAATATATATATATAAATTCGGATTTTACTTTTCTAATAGGATTAGGGTTTTGCTTAACCTTTTAGACTCTATATATATCAGATATATCAGCAGTCTTGTTTACGAGAAACTAAATAGAAAAACCATAGCCGTTTTAGAAAAGAGAGTTGAGAGCAACACTTGAGAAAATCCAGATCTTGGCGGCTAGTACCGGAATTCTCTTTGCTGCAGATCGTGTGACGATTTGTGGGACGTTCGTGTGGATACCGTAGAGACGCAGTTCCGTTGGATTGCGTTGGAGATTCGAAGCCGTTCAGAATTTCATCGTTCCATTCAAGCTCGGATAATCGGTAAAACAAATCTAAACCTCTGAATTAATTTGTTCTTTTCGCATGGATCCTGTTTTAGGGTTTCGAAAAATTAATTTAAAATTTTTAAATTCCGCTGCGTTTATGTGTCCAAAACCCTACAGATGCTACTTCCAATGATCATGTGTTTGATCCAATATGTTCACAAATAAAAGGTCGTAAAAAAGCAACACGGTTGAAAAGTGTTGTCGAACAATTCACAGGATAGAAGCCACTTCGAAAGTGTGCAATATATGAAATCTTTACAAACCATGATAAGCGGAACCATTATAAAGCTTTAGGCTTGAAAAGGCCTGAATCTTCATAATTTCATTTCTCTGGAGTTATTTTGATATTTTTATACAAATAAAGTCTTATTGTTTGCTTTTGTTCTGCCTCTGTATGTATGAAACTACCTGTAACGGCATGTTCCTAAAATCTTATTGCTTTTTGAAATCCAAATTTTGTATGGATTTTAAGTAAGTCTCGTCCGCAGTTTAATACTGCGAACGCTAGGTATGGCAAATAAGGGGAAACGATGTCGTTTTTAAGTAAGTCTCGTCCGCAGTTTAATACTGCGGACTCTAGGTATGGCGCCAAGAAGGGGAAACGACATAGTTTTGAAGTAAATCTCGTCTGCAGTATTAAACTGCGGACGCTAGGTTAAACATGGCTACCAAGATGGGTCAATTGTTTAGCTCTTCTATGCAAACCTTGAAAGTGCCATCACAACATGTTGAGGTTTATTCCTGAATAACCTCAACATGTTGTGATGTACAACCCTGGGTTTACATAGTAGACCTAAACAATTAACCTATCCTAGCAACACATTTTGAGACATCTTAGTTTGAATCTCGTTAAAACAACCCATCCGTTCTCTAAAATCTTCTGCTCTAAAATAGAAAATTCTTTTGCCTTAATAAGAAAACTTAATAGCATTAAATCGAACTATACTCGTCCCAGATCGGTACTTTAAAAATGAGTTGAGATCTAAAAATATAAATATAAGTTTATTAAAGCTAAAAATCATCTAGTCCCCTTACATATTCTTATTAGTTGTTATATATTCAAGTAATCTGGGATGATGAGATACATACATGGCAAAACAATTTGGAAGGATGGATAAAAAGAGTCAGTGGGGTGAAGTGTTTTTAGCACACAAATCCTTCCAATTTGTTAGTCATGCATGTCTCTTCAAGACAGATAACATGAATCAGTAAGAATAAGAATATGCAAGAAGAAATAAAAAATTCTTGAGCCTTAGTTCGAACTCTTCTACTTATCTAGATCAATTTGCAATACTTGACCGTATTATATTTAGGAGACCTAGCGTCCGCAGTTTAATACTGCAGACGAGACTTCTCAGTTTTCCAGAAAAAATGATGTCGTTTTCATAGACCTAGCATCAGCAGTATTAACCTGCAGACGGGGGAGCAATTAAAGGAGGGGCATTTTGGTCTTCTTTTCCGTCCGCAGTATTAAACTATGGAATACTGGAAACAAAACTGCGGACGGGAGCTCTATTTAACAGTTCGATCTTCGGGTGAACGGACACGATATGTTGTAAGGCTATCTTTAATTTGACAACGTTGTCAATGGATTGATCCCCATATAATATAGAGGAACGATTGAGGACCCCGAGAGGATCCCAAAACTCAAAGAAACGTTAATTAGATTTTTTTTTACAAAACTTGATACTTTTCCAGGGCAGGGAAAGGGAATACAAAATTCGATCACATCATTTTATTTTATTTTGCTACTACTCCAATGGAGAATTCGATCCCATCTCGTCCTTCCTTATTGTTGTCCTTAGTCCTTTTAGTGATATGCATTCTTAAAAAATCCTTATCCTTTATGCCTTTTTTCTTTTTTCTTTTTTTTTGTAGTGTTTGATAAAACTAAGTAATTAAGATCTGAATGGTTAATATATCTTAATAAATTAGATCATATGAGTGAAATAGGATCTGAACTTAAAAAATTATTTGGTAACTAAAAAGTATAAAACACCTTACTGACTTTTAAATTTAAAATTTAAAAATATCTCAAATTGGCTTTTCAAAAATTAATAATGATCTTAAAATTTGGAATTGAGGAAGTACAATATTTATAGAGGCTACATAGATTTAAAATTTTCATTAAGAGACAACTCTTAAAGATTTAGATTTATATCTTCCTCTTACCTATTAAGAGACGATAAGAGGCAAACAAAATGTTACCAAACAACTTTATCCTCTTACCAAATGAGATATGGAGTTGTTAAGAGGTATTAAGAGGTAAACAAACACCACCTTAGACTATCTGATTTTAGTTACTGCTGGGTTACTTCTCGAATTATATTAAGAAAAAAATTGCTAATATGAAAATGAAGAACTCTTATTTTTAATAGAAATATTATTTTGAAAATGAATCTATTTATAGTAGGAGTTTTATTTTAGAAGTGTCTTATTTTGAATAGGATCGAAGAGAAGAATTGTGGGTACTCTATACATAGAATATTATGCTGAGTTGTTGAAGTATAGCATAATCAAAAGTCATGTAACATCCTAAGAGTTGAGAGAGGGTGTGAGTGAGTTTTGTGTTTGTATGAAAGAGATAGTTTTTACAGTTTTTATATTCCGTGCAAAAAAATTGTATTGTGGGTAGGAGGGATTTGCATTTTTTAATCCGTGCAAAAAGTTGTATCGCGATATTGTGGAACCTCAAGTTTTAGGGAGTAAAACTTGGGACGATTATTGTAAGCCCATTATTTTGATATAGTGGAGATTCAGAGTTTGACCTGTGATTTTTCCCTTTAAGGGTTTTCCACATTAAATCTTTTGTTATTTTATCTCTCTTTATTTTATTGTGTGGTTTGCGTTGACTTAATTCCCAATAATTACAAAATTTTATTTTTCAACCCACTATTCATCTTGAACAAGTTGGGCTCATTTTATAATTGTTTCTAAAATTGCGTTAACAAGAGAATGAACTCGAAACCAATTTCTCACAAGTCCAAACTGAAAGATATTCATGGCATTTTAAAAATAAATCAACCAATATATATATATATATATATATATATATATATTCTACGTTGAAATATTAGCAAAATACCCAATTACAACATTTAGACAAAAGAACTTAGAATGTAATAATATTGTGCATATTAAGAATACAAATTTGTTCCATATACCCTAAAAATATTAATTTACTAGTTTAGAGGTGTGATATTGTAACGACCGGAAATTCTGAAATTTCCTTGTAATTCGAATTTTTTTTTTGAATATTAATGAATATATTATATTTTATTAATATTATCTTTGTGTTACTTGTTTAAAGGTTGGGTGACAACCTGGATTATGTGAATGCATGAAATTTTGGGTGTTATAGTTTTGTTTAAGTGAATAATTGATTTCGCGTAGCGTCGCTAAATCACTACTCACGGGACACGTTTCCCGAGGCACTATTCACGCCATAAAATTTTTTGTGTCTTTTTCGATGTTAATAAATTTCATAAATATGTGTATGCGTACGAATAATTTTTTCAAGTGTCAGAAATTTTATTTGAGCTGATACGTGATTTTATTCGTATACGAAATGTGTTATATGGGTGTTCCGAATAAATGGACAAATTTCGTAATAATTATTTTTATGCGTCCCAATAATTTATGGGAATACCCATTTTAATTTTGGGTAGAGTTATTTACCAGTTTTGGTACAAAAGTGAGAGTTTTCGAATATAATTTTGGTGTATTTGGGTATTTATTTTGGCTTGTTACTCCAAATGGGAACCAACTCCCTATTTTAGACCAATTAGAATTGAGAGATGAGGGAGTTGCCGGCAAGCTCATTGAGCCACTAACCCATTCTCCCTAAATCACTCCCTCCACTTCTCCTAACCCATTCCTTCTCTCCCATTCCATCCATTCCATCCCTCACTCTCCCCATTCAAGTTCAGCCATTGCTCTTCCTTCTTGCTTCTAGTAGAAAAATCTGCAGAATATAGAGAGATATAGAGAGATATAGAGTGAGAGAGGTTATTGTAGAGAGAGAAAGAAGAAGGAAGAAGAAGAGGTTCGGGAGGAAGAAGAAGAGCACGGGTGAACAAGAAGGAGAAGAAGAAGAGCTTCTAGCAGCTCTAGCAAACCCTAGCAAGCCTCTCTACCCTCTATAACGGATTTACAGAGGTAATCCTTCATCCAAAACTCATTTCCATTGATTTTGATTAAGATTTTCCAAGTTTTGTATTTTTAGAGCTCTTGAACTCGTGGATGATTTTTGGAACGATTTTTAGTTGTTATTGTTTATTATTGATGATTGTAAATATTTTTAAGAGGTTATATAAGCCATTAATAACATCAAAGTGGAACAAAAATAGAACAAATCCGTACTTATGCTTAAGGAGGATGAAGAACATGAAGAACAATGGACTTTTTGGACTTTTGGACCATTTTAGAGGACTATAAAGCTATGATTTTGTGTGTGTTAATTTTATTTGTTGTTATGGTATTGTAGCTCCATGGGTTACGAAGTTAACCCAGTTGGAATGGAGTGAAAGGATGTTAAAACGAAGATTTGGTGTTGATTTTGGTGAAGAACACCAAGAACATGAACATAGTGTAATAACTTTGTACTTTGGCCTAAGATTTGGCCATGTTAATGTTAATGGGTAGCTCGAAATTTTTGATATGTTGTAGCCCCATGAGTTAGGAGTCCATAGAGTCCGAAATGGACCAATTTGAACGTGTATATAAGGAGATATGAAGATTAGAGTGGAGGAAGATCGAGTCGCGAAATCTGGAAATTTGTGTTGTCTGCGTTTTAGAGACGACGTCACTCAAATTATCCTAGTTCAGCACTGTCCGCGCTGAATTACAGATGTCTCAGTGCAGCCCGAGCTGAAAACTATATGTTTCAGTGCTCGGACGCGCTGGAATAGTGTCAGGTTGGACTACTTTGACGTCCTTTACTAAAACAGGCATAACTTTCTCATACAAACTCGGATTGAGGTGATTCAAGATGATTCGGAAAGAGAACGAGTAGACCTACAACTTTCGTTCTTTGAGTTTTTCAATTTGAGGTCTGTAGCATGGCCTAAATTGGCCATTTATAGGACTGATGTGTAATTGGGGGCAATTGGAGGGTGTCGGGCATGCACGTAAGCACATGTAATGCTCTTGACAATGTAAAATGACGTTTTAAGTTCTAAAACATGAATTTTATGAATTATAATGATACTTAGCATTAACTAATGAGTATTAGATAAATTGAATGGGCATGTTAGGCGTACGCAAATGCGTGTCGCCTGGGCGTTCGAATAATCAAGTTTGGCGTACAGACGTACAAGCGTCGTAACGCCGTAACTAATGTGTATAATCTTGTTTAATATTATGTTTCTAATAAGAATAAAACATTATAGAGTAGTATAGACCATTATTTGGTATCCAGTATGTGACTAATTGTTATGTGAATATGTACCTAATTGTGTAGGATATTAAGGAGTGTGTGTTGTAATATTGTAGCAGCGCTTCAGGAAAGTTTCTTACCTTACTCAAGATTATATTTGAGTAAGTATTATATCTTGTTGCAAGTTTTCTATCCTAACTCAATTTATTCATTGAGCCAGTTTCCTCAACCGTGCAACTTTTGTTATTATGCGAGTTGTTTATTTATTGAGCAATCATTCTATGTTATTGCAAGTTTTCTATTTCATACAAATGTTATATATTGTTACAAGTTTCATGACTCAAATCGAGTTATTTCTTTCAAGTTATATTAGTGGATTAGTTATTGTTAATTATTCCACATCAAGGATAAATTATTTATATTCGCAGCTTATGAATTTGAATTCATTATCTGTTATTGGATTGTGAAACGTTAAGTTCTTCATTCATGAACTGCTTAAAGGAATAGTCTACGCCACTTGTTTCGGCTAGACACGTACAGGTTATTATTTTAAAAGTTATCCAACCCGATTGTTGGTGCGGATTCTTGGACTGAGAGGGCAACCCTTATGCGATGCAGTCAGAGCTAAATGTTATGCATATACATAGGGTACGAGAGGCTGATCCCCTCGAGTACTACTGACGGGCCAGACGTTTAAAAGGGTTAGTTGAATAACTGATCCTTTGGCCAAATAGTTCATGGTCTATTGGACCACTCAGCAGTAAATAATCAATATTCATCACTTCTTTTGAACTTTGATTATATTGTCAGTTATTTCTTCAATGTCCTTAAATTGTTGAACTATGCTATTTTTGTTCTCATTCATTCATGATATATCCTCTTTATTCATTTTAAACTTGTTGAGCAAAGTAGTTGCTCACCCTTGCTATATCATGAACCTATTGTAGTTGAGTTGGGGAGTTCCAAAGCGGACAAAGGCAAAGGAAAGCTTAAGGAATAGTTATATGTACTATCCCGTTATGTAATCGTGGAATCGTTTTGTATTATTATTGTATTTTGCGATGTATTTGTTTAAGGTTATAGACCTTGGGACCGTAGTAAACCTTTTGTAATGAACAACATATGTTTATTTATTCCGCATTAGTTGATTTATGTTGTTTAGAGGTGTATGGATGTATTTTATTGTGAGCACCAGATTCGAGGTATTGGTACCTGAATTTGGGGGTGTCACAGATATGATACTAAAATTATAATGACAAACTTGAGAATATTTCGTCGTTAATATCATTAAAAAGTAATCAAAAGATTAAAGATAATTTGGTTTTTGATATCATTTGATCAGAAAAACCATGAGGGAGATCAAAGAGATTATGGAGAAAATTGTTGTTAAGGTTTATGGACAATGGGGAAATTATGGGATGATCATATCATAATTTGAACAAATGAAGATGAATATGACAAAATGGAGAAAAGAAAATGAATAATCGGAAAGTACTTTAATAAAAAAAATGGAAGATGAGGAAAAGGGAATCAAGAGGTATACTTTGATTGAATGTAGAGGCTTAGAGTCCAGGTATGTACAAGAAATACAACTGAAAATATTGCATCAATTTGAGTAAAATTAATAGCTATGGATAGAGATACAGATATATGAATAAGGTTGAAAATAGAAGATATAAGTTATATCACATTTAGGAATTACAACCAAACGACGAAGCAAGTTGAGAGAGTGTAATACTTCAATTATACATTGAAACATGCTGGGTGTATTTTATTGTATATAAAATTTGAAGTTACTATTGAAATACCAACCTCGTAACTTTTTAAGTGAACCTTTTGTACTATAAATTTTAGACTTATACAATAATTCATTCATTCAATCAAACAAACATTTGAACCACATAAATTAACAACAAATGGAATTGAATCGAAATCCACATGCTCTGAAACTACAGTCAAAATTAAAGAGGTAAAGAAGAAGAAAAATCACATGCCAAAGATTCAAACATAACATAATACACACACACATATATATATATATATATATATACATACCAAATATTTGGTCTAGGGTTTGGTACCTAACAACAATCGAAGGAGTAGCAGCAATTGAAGGAGTAGAATGAGTAGTAGGACTAACAGTCGCGGAACGAAGGAGGGAGAAGCCAAGAAATTGACAGATCCAGCGCAGAGAGAGAGAGCAGAGCAGATCAGAGATTGTAGCAATTAAAATATTTACGTTAGAAGGGAAAGGAGTTCAGGCTTTTTAGGTTGAAAGGGGTAGAGATGTAATTTATCAAGATAGATAAGGGGTAAAATAGACATTTCATTTGGTCAAAATAACTTATTAAGAATGACTTATAAGTTATTTTTCAATAAGTTAACAATTCTATAAGTTATTTTTCAATAAGTTAACAATTCTTACTTATTATTTTTGACTTATAAGTCAAAAAATAAGTTAGAATTTAAGTTATTACCGAACGTAAAACGCTACTTATAAGTTAGTTTGACCAACTTATAAGTAGCTCCCGAACAGGCCCTTAATTAGGAATATGTGAGCAACTTAATTATATGGAAACTTTATGTTCTGGAGAGGTTGCTGAACCATTACCTCAAGAATAAGAAACTAGAATTTATATAGCTATCACAATGTTAAGATGTTGCCTCTATATCACAATGTTAACCTGTGGGTTTTTTGTTTATTTTCTTGGTTGTGATATTGTTTTGTTGTTTTGTCAAACTAGTTTGTCAAAATGATGATAAAGTTGTGATTTTTATTGGGTTTTATGTTTAGTTGGGTAATGAAATTGAGGTTTATGTGTTTGTTTTATGTAGTAGATTGTTTTTTATGAGAAATGTGTTATTTTTCTACTTCTGAAACAAAACTTTGCTCGTGCGTGTTGGATTTGGCTCAATTGCTTCAAAGATGCCAAGTACAGAATATGTTTTTGTTCATTTTCTTAATTGTGATAATGTTTTGTTAAACTAGTTTGTGAAAATGATAAAGTTATAATTTTTATTGGGTTATATGTTCAATCTGATAATGAAATTGAGGCTTCTGAAAACAAAACTTTGATTTTGACTGTTGGATTTGCTTCAAAGATGTCATGTACAAAGCTTTACACTGTTTTCATGTTTTGGGTGGGGGCGGGGGGGGGGGGGGGTAAAGGTGTTTTTTGGAGCAGATAGATTTGATTACAGAGTGATGCTTGGTGGAAATTGGATGATACCCATGATTTATGCTTATAGTTAGTAACTGGATATACTTATCAAAAATATAAGTTAGTAACTGGATATAATAATACATTATTTGTGATATAATGTACTGCATAGATACAGATGTAGCTAAAACAACACAGATACACTCGTTTTACAGCATCTAAAGTCTAGACTGTATTTTACTAATAGTAGTGCAATTAATTCCTACTAATACATATATGTCTCCAGGAATAAATTTTATTTTGAAATACCCCAGGAATGGAGCCATGACATAGTTGTTCTAATTTTTCACGGGATGCTGAATGCTTCTCATCAACTACTCACTGGTATTACATAGGAATATGGTTTAATTATTTTACTTTCTATAAATATATATGTTTTTGAATGCTTCCTTACTAGAACCAGTTGATCCTCAATTTCCTTAAAGAAAATTGTGACGTAGAAAGAATTAAATTAATTATCAGGTTGTTCAGATGGGAGGCAATGTGATCCATGCTTGTTATGAACTTATGATGAGAGAGTGAAATGATGTGATTATATTAATATAAGGTTAAGGAACCTATTACATATTTAATGTCAACAAATGCACCATGGAAAGTGATGGGACTGAGTTATTAACAATCTAGTTGATTGAAATTTGTAACAGGTGAAATAATTTGCTATCATGAGGAATAATAGAAAAAACACATTATATTTTCTCATCCAGTGTAAATTATTTTGTATATAATGAGATCAATAATTCATCCTTGCATATCGTTTTGAACTTAATAGTGTGATATATGTTGATGTCCTTTTTGTTTTGGAAATTGTATTTATTGAATTAGTTTTTGATGCCTAGTAGCAAATTTTTTTTGAATTTCTCATTATTAACTTTTAGAAAAGGATGATAACATCTTCATGCTTTATTGCTTGCATGTTTTTCATTGTTTTGCATCAAGTAAATGATCATATGATTATTGATGACTTAACTTTTGTATTTGTGACAATTCGTAAAGCTCTAGTTAACTGGCCCTTGGGTATTCTTTCTAAGTGCCGTATCTGTAGTAATATCTGTGATAACCTAGTTAATGCTTATACATGGATGTTTGTTTTGGTCAAACAATCACCTATATCCAAGTTTTATTGTAACTGATAGATTATTGTAAAAATTACCTCAATCCTCAGAAGGGAGTACCTATATCCAAGTTTTTTTTTTGGATGGAGAGAGTTGTATTATAGTTCTTATCCTAAGAGTGTTCATTGTCCAAACTGTATTTGCATGCTGTTTACACCACTCATATTACACAATTGGCGAGTATTTTACTTGTTAGATTTCTTAATTGAATTGGTATTCTTCTTTGCACAGTTGATTTGATGAAGCCTGGTACGAGTGTTATTCTCCAAAACGCAAAGATTAACATGTTTAGGGGAACCATGAGGCTTGCAGTTGACAAATGGGGCCGCATTGAAGTTACTAAACCTGCCAAACTTGAAGTCCAAGAGGACAGCAATCTCTCTGGTCGAGTATGAGCTAGTGAATGTTATCGAACAGTGACGGGAATTGGCAAGATGGGCTATTTTGCGTGATATGTCATTTTTCTCCATCGAGACACAAAGAAACATTATTATTGCATCAATGGCCATCCACAATTACATAAGAAAAAAAATATAGCTCAGACAATGCATTTCAAGTAGCTGAGGAGGGATATCGTCCAGAAAATGTTATTGGTGGCGGTGATGACAATGTTGTACATGGGGTGAATCTACTTCAGCTACTAATGATTTAATTATGCAAGCAATGAGAGATAATATCACATTTAGAATCTCTAACTTTGAATAAAATTATAGTTGATCTTTTAGAGAATTTGTTTTGGTTTTTATTTAGTGCAATTGTGGATGATTGTTATGATATGATATTGAATCGATGTATCCTTTTATAATTTCCTTTTTAAATAATAAGTTGTTTATCAATAATAAGTTGTTTATTAATAATAAGTTGTTTAAATAATAAGATGTTTACTATTAATAAGTTGTTTACCAATAATAAATTGTTTAAATAAAAAGCTGTTTAAATAATACGTTATTTACCAATAAGTTGTTTAAATAATAAGTTGTTTACCAATTAGCTGTCTAAATAATAAGTTGTTTAAATAATAAGTGGTTTACCAATAAACTATTTAAATAATAAGTTGTTCAAATAATAAGTTGTTTACCAATAATAAGTTGTCTACCAATAAGCTGTTTAAATAATAAGTTGTTTACAATAAACTGTTGAAATAATAACTTGTTTATAAATAATAAGTTGTTTACAAATAAGCTGTTTAAATAATAAGTTATTTAAATAATAAGTTGTTTACCAATAAGATGTTTAAATAATAAGTTGTTTACCAATTAAATAAGTTGTTTACCAATATGGTGTTAAAATAATAAGATGTTTACCAATAATAAGTTGTTTTACCAATAAGTTGTTTAAATAATAAGTTATTTACAAATAAGCTGTTTAAATAAGTTGTTTACCAATAAGGTATTTAAATAATAAGTTGTTACCAATAAGTTGTTTAAATAATAAGTTGTTTACCAATAAGCTGTTTAAATAATAAGTTGTTTACCAATAAGCTGCTTAAATAATAAGTTGTTTACCAATAAGCTGCTTAAATAATAAGTTGTTTACCAATAAGCTGTTTAAATAATAAGTTACCAAATAGCTATTTAAATAAGTTGGTTACCAATAAGTTGTTTAAATAATAACTTGTTTATCAATAAGCTGTTTAAATAAGTTGTTTACCAATAAACTATTTAAATAATAAGTTGTTTACCAATAAGCTGTTTAAATAATAAGCTATTTACCAATAAACTATTTAAATAAGTTGTTTACCAATAATAACCTTCGATATGATATTGAATTAATGTATCTTTTTATAATGTCATTATCAGCCGAACACCTTCATAACTTGTTTTAACTTAATTTCTGACTTATAAGTCATTATCAGCCGAACGCTTTTACTTATAAGTCACAACTTAAAACAACTTATAAGTTAACTTATATTTTAACTTATAAGTCATTTTAAAATAAGTCATTCCTGAACAGGCCCTTAATCTCATTACATAAAGAGACCAATGGTACTCGTAAAAGAAATAAAATTTGAAAATTGATTTGGGCTTGAGTCTGCAGCCTCATTACATAGAGCCCAATGGTACTCTTAAAATAATAAATTTGAGTTTTGAGGGTTGATTTGGGCTCAAGTCGGGAGGTCTCATAACATAGAGCATAATGGTACTCTTAAAACAATATTATATTGAGAAATGATTCAAGTACGAGTTGGGTTGTCGGGTTAAATGCTTTTTTGGTCACTGTACTTTAGGTCAACTTACAAATGAATAACTGAACTTTTTTTTTCTTACAGTCAACTCACTGAATTGTCGTTTACTAATAAAAAATTAAATTTTCCTAACAGACGTTAATTATTTTAACGGGAGAGTGACGTGTTCAGCGACATGTCCCACTTAATCCAAGTTAGAGCCAAGCTGTAACTGAGTTTAACATCTCAACTATAACCCCACCCATGGAAAATAAACCTACCCAACAAAGATCCGATCTACCCAAAAAATTATTGCTGATAAATAACATTCAGAACTCAGAAAGGGGGAAAATTAAGGGTTCATGGTGGTCGTTAGTTTCAGTCGACTACTTCTTCAATTGCTACTAACAATCCGTTGTTGCGTTTCTTAAGATGAGTACCTCAAGTGGAGTAGACATTTCCTACAAAAGGAAATCGGTGACTAAATCTTCAGATTCTGAGCGCGAGTCCTCATTTTCTTCTCCAATCCTTTGTCGCTGTGGAATCGTTGCACCCATGTGGGAAGCTTGGAAAGAAGGAACCCTAGATCCAGGTAGAATATTCGTTGGTTGAGCAGATACAAGGTATTTTAATTTGCAATATATTTTTCCTCACAAGATTCGTTGGTTGTAGCTAATTTTCCCTCACCAATCTTGTTTTTATTGTTCTGTTGACAAGGATAAAAATAAGTATTGTGGATTTTTCAAGTGGTGTGATCCTCCATTCATTGAAAGATCAAGGGAAGTTATCAAAAAATTAAGGGAGGAGCTTATAGCTGGTAATGAAGAAATACAAAGGCGTAGCTTGATTGAGAATGGAAGTGAGTTAATTGTGGTAAAAGAGTTTATTATGGAAAATGTTCAATCAGCTGGAAAACTCAAGAAAATGTGGATCATTTTAATTTGTTCATGGTTCATTTTTCTGTATGTTTTAGTAATAGTAGTGTAAAACAACACTGAGGACGCTCTTTTTGTTTTGTTATTTGTGAGTTAAGAGTGGTCTAAGAGTAGATGATTGCAATTCATGTATGGTTGTAGTGTTTATGTATTAAAGGAAATGAAGCAGCAGAACATTTAGCTCTTTTGTGTTATTGTTGTTATTTTTGAGTTAATGGTGGCAGCAAAGCAATTTGATGTTAATTGACTAATGGTAGTTGTGTTGTCATGTATTGAAGGAAATGAAGCATGATATTATTTAGCTCTTTTGTGTTGTTAGTGTTGTCATGTATTGAAGGAAATGAAGCAGCAGGACATTTAGCTATTTTGTGTTGTTATTATTGGTATTTGTGAGTTAAGAATGATGTAAAGACAGTGCATAGTACCATTTATCATTCACAAAGCAGTACTATTTATCATTCACAAACCCAAAACAGAGCATTTACCAATTATTGTTGGACTATGTGACTTATGTATTTGAAATGAAAATAGAATGTCAAAAAACAGAGCATAGTTCCATTTATCATCCACAAACCTAAAACCATTTGCAGAAAGCAAAACATCCTTGTTATAACATAAATGACCTCCTGTATTAATGCAACCAGTTATCATTCACAAACCCAAAAATATCAACCAACAATAAATATCAACCAACAATAAATAAATGTATGAAACTGAAATTAGTAGCCCCAAAAAGCAAATCATCCTTGTTATAACATAACTTCCATAGTACCAATACAATTCACACAATCCCTGTATTGCTTGCAACAATAATCCAAAAATTATATCAAAATTTACCATATTTATCCGACGCCCAAAAGTATTCAAGATATACCAGTGCCATTACTACACTAAAGCAGAAGCTATACCAAAAGGTTACAAATATTCATCTGCCTATACCAAAAGAAGCTATACCAAAACATAGCTATACCAAATGTAAACTAAACTAGCCTCCCATGAACTACTAGTTAAATAAAATAACCCAAATTCTACTATGTGGTAGTCCTTCCACCCTTCTTTCTTGGTGCTTTAAATGGCCTGCATGTTGAATTTTGTGAAGATTCTTGACTTGCTTGCCTTTTCCTTGTATTCCCCTGGGTTGGTGGTGTAGATGCAGGTGGAGTGCATCCTTGGACAGTTGTTTGTGAAGACTGTTTCTTCCTTTCAAGTCTTGGAGTTGGCATCTAATGTTCAGAATAACAAATATATATATTTACAATAACCTCCAATACAAATATATGTAGTTACCATTAATGAAACTAATAAAGTTTTTGACTGAGTGAAATGACACTTACAAATATACATTTTTCCTTTTCTTTTCCCACAGTCAACCACTATCTCTTTGCCCTTGGCAGTGTCAATGAACTTGTCTTTTCCCTTTCCAATGTCATTAGCTTATAAGATAATAGTTTAGAAACAAAGTTAATATGACATAAAATTATATGTGGCAAGCATATATTTAGAAATCCTTACATTGCCCCTAGCATCTTGCTCATTTCCAATGTATTACCCTATAAAACAACAGTTCAGAAACAATGAAAGGATGTCATAAAATTAACAGAGTCAACAGTTTAGAAACAGAGTTAATAGTGTTAATGACCTTCTGTTTGTCCTTTTTGTGTCCAGGCATAGTCGGGTGCTTTGGACATTTGACTCGGTTGTGACCCTCTTCCTTGCATATACTGCAATGCATCTTCCTCTCTTTCCTTGACACCCTAGCAACCTTGTTGCTAGTTGTCCCATCTTCCCACTGCTCCTTCCTTCTTAATCTTTCTGGCCTTCCCTTCAACTTTTTCTTCATTGGTGGTGGCAACATGATATCACACTCAGTATAATCCCAAAAGTCTTCCCCATTTAGTATTTCTAGTGTGTGGGAATAAGTCTTAATATATGTATCCCTAGTGTACCACTGAACTACATATTCTATAGGGTTTCCATAGATGGAATGAATGGCTCTAACTGCATGAGACCAAGGGATTCCTGTTAAATCCCACACCCTACATGCACAACTTCTCTGCTCCAGGTTTACAGTGTACCCTCCTTTTCCTCTCTCTTTCACTTGGAACTTTGATTGTCCATCCTATAGAGCTTCACATTGTGTAGATTCTAAAACTGCTGCATCTAGTTTCTTTTTAATCCTTGGGCATATTAACTCTTCAGTCTTTAGCATTGCATCTCTCTTCTGGTGCAACCTCACCATTATTTGATCATGAATTTCAGCTAACATTTGAAAAACTGGCATATATCTTGCCTTAATTATCCATGTATTAAAGCACTTTGACATGTTATTCTCTACACTATCAGTTTTTGAATGAGTCTCAAAGAATGCTTTGGACCATACCTTTGGATCTTGCTCTGCCAGCTTGTTATGTGTAGGAGTGGACAACCTGTTTAGCTCCCTCATTGCCCTTTTATAAGCCACAGGGTGTGGAGCCATGGATGCCTCCCAGAATGCTCCTTTTAGTGCTTGTGAGGGATATTTATTTCTCCAATTTGCATAGATGTGCCTTGCACAGTTTCTATGCTCTACATGAGGAAGAAGGTCCTGAATAGCTGCTTTCAGTCCCTGCAACATACATAAGTTAGTTAACAAATGCCAACTGCAAAATAAAAAAAGAAGAAGCATATATTAAAGTGACAAAGTATGGCAGTCCTAACCTTTTGTTGATCAGATATTAGAGTGATCCCATACATATCCCCCAAAGCCAAGTCAGTCACCAACAATTGGAGGAACCAATTCCAGCTATCCAAATTTTCACTTTCGACCACCCCCATAGCTATTGGAAACATCTGATTGTTTCCATCTCTACCAACTGCAGATAAAAGGTGACCACGACACACTGTTTTTTCAGAAAGCAACCATCCAACCCAAGAACAGGTCTACATCCTTCTTTCCAAGCCTTTTTCAATGCATCATAACACACATAAAACCTTTTAAATCTAGGCACATCTTCTGGATTCAATCGAGTTGTCTTGATATCAACCGTATTATTTTTGTTACTCTTTGATAGGATCAAAATATTCTATATTTTTAGTTCCTTTATGTTTAGTATTATTATATGTTTTCTGTGTTTATGAACTTAATTAAGGTGTTTATAGATTTTATAAAGAATTGATGTGATTTTGCAAATATGGAGTTTAATGCTGAGTTTTATGTTGTTTTATAGAATACTCTACGATCGTTGGGTAAGACTCTATATTCGTAGTATTAAGGTGCAGTCTGGTAGCTCTATGATTGCAGGAAGGCTAGGCGGAATTGTTCGACGATTTTTAGTTCCACTCTACGATTGTCGAGATTCACTCCACGACCAGGCTCACAACACTCTACATTTTCCATTTGGCAGCGAAGATTACTCTACGTCTGACGAGCAAACTCTACGATTGAAAAGTTTACTCGGCAGCTAGTTACTCTACGATTCCAAGGTTTACTCTACGATTCTGAGGTTTACTCTACGATCACGATAAGTGCTAGTGCGGAGTATACTCTATTTTTTTGCTGAGAGAGTGTTACTCTACGATTTTGGTCGACATGCAGATTTCCGATTCTGAGTAGGATTTTAAACATTGAGTCTTAAAGATATGATTCCTAACAAGATTTGGAGATGAAGTTACAATCATACATGGAAAGTATCTCTAATTATGGAAACTAGAATCTAGTAAGGAAGATCTAAGTCCAAGCAAATATGGAAATTGATGCCGAATTGGAAAAGGAAACTGAGGAAGACTTGGGTTTGGAAATAAAATCTAATTTGAAAAGGAAGTTACCTAGAGTGGGATTGCAGAGATTGGCAAGGATTTAGAATCCTACCATACTTACAGAGTGAAGACTTCCGGGTAGCAGAGCTTGTTGTTGCCTAGGGCTATTAATCTTATGGAAGGGAGAAATAATGTTAACTTGATTACACTGTTTTTGTTAATTAGTGAAACTGAACTGAAGAACTGAAACTTTAATTTATTTGATTATCTTTATTATTTTAATTTTATTTTCTTTAGTTAATCATAATTCAAAACTCCCCAATTCTTTATTTATTATTTTTAGTTAGAAACATTAGAATAAATTCAAAGAAATATCATTCTCTATGGGATCGATCCTTACTTGCTACTGTGCTTATAATTTAAATTTATAGAGTAAAAGTGAGGTTTATTTTTGGATTGCTTAATGACAGCTTCCCAAATTTTGGCATCGTTGCCGAGGAGTGATTATCTGTTTTGATTTATTCTTTGTTTCTTTCCTTTTATTTTATTTTATTTTATTTACTAAATCATCTCACTCTATTGAATTGAAATTTGATCCAGAGATAGAAAAAAAAAGCAAGGAGGTTAAGAAAGAGAATTGTAGAGCCAAAAGCACAACTGCAGATCTAGAAGAAGCTTTTGTTCCATCACCTGGTCTCAACATAACACTGAAATTGCTGCAAAATAATTCATCTACTGAAGAAGAAGAGATGGCTACTCCCAACAATAGGACTTTGAAAGAATTAGCTAATCCTGATCTTGATCAACCATCCTTGTGTATTGAATATCCTACTTTAGATGCTGCTTTTGAATTAAAATCAGGACTAATTCATCTTTTGCCTACTTTTCGTGGTCTTACAGGTGAAGATCCATACAAGCATCTAAAGGAGATCCATGTGGTGTGTTCAACTATGAAGCCACAAAGAGTGACAGAGGAACAAATCAAACTTAGAGCTTTTCCATTCTCATTAGCAGATCTGGCAAAGGACTGGTTATACTATCTTCCTTCAGGAGCAATTCAATCATGGACTAATATGCAAAAGTTATTCTTAGAGAAGTACTTTTCTGCTTCAAGATTTGCCAACATAAGGAAGGAGATATGTGGAATCAGGCAGTTCAATGGAGAAACTCTTTATGAGTACTGGGAAAGGTTTAAGAAGTTATGTTCTAGTTGTCCACCTCACCAAATTGATGATCAACACCTAATCCAATACTTCTATGAGGGACTGTTACCAATGGATAGGAGTATGATTGATGCAGCTAGTGGAGGAGCACTAGTAGATAAAACACCAGAAGTTACAAGGAATTTAATTGCAAACATGGCAGCTAACTCTCAGCAGTATGGAACCAAGATAAATCATACACATACAAGGTTGAATGATGTAAGCATTGATAATATTGGGTAACAAATATCTGATTTAACTGCTTTGGTTCGACAGATGGTTGCAGGGAATGTGCAAAAAGTAAGAATATGTGGAATTTGTTCAAAGTCAGAGCATAATATAGATGATTGTCCAATACTGCAAGAGGATGTCATTGTTCATCAAGTCAATGCTGTGGGGACATTCCTAGGACAACATCATCAACAATATGATCTTTATTTTGACACTTACAATCCAGGATGGAAAGATCATCCCAACTTGAGCTATGAGGACAATAGGCAGCCTGATTTTCAACAGATGCAACATCAGTACCAACATGAACAAGCAGTTCCTTCCAGTTCTGAACCATCTCTTGAGGATATATTTAAAGCCTTCATAACCCAAGCACAACAGTTTTAGGAGGAAACAAAGACTTCCATACACCAGTTGGAGAATCAAGTTTGTCAGCTTGTTACAACAGTTGGTAGACTAGATTCTCAGGACTCAGGGAGGTTACTCTCATAGACAGTTGTTAATCCAAGAGAGAATGTAAGTATAATTACATTGGGAAGTGGAGCGGATGTATATCAAGAAGAACAGTTAATGCTTTCATTACAAAACAAGCCAGACAATGTTAACACAGATAACTGGCCTATAGATGACTGTGAAGTTCTCAGACGTAAATTGCACCCTCTCTCTGAGTGTAAACCAGTGCTTCCTTTTCCTCATATTTTAACAAAGAGATACAAAGATGGAAAACATTCAGAGTTATATACAGATAAGTATGAAGAATTCCTGGTAGAATTGGAGAGGAGGGGCCAAGAGCTAAATAATATTGAGAAGAATGCCAAAGAGGAGATAGAGGTGGATGAATTGATAATTCCGGCAGATTTTTACAATGAAAATATGGATAATACACTGATTGATGAATGCAAAGATACCTTAGCTATGGAGTTTGATGATGAAGAGATTCAAATCAATGATTATGAGGTTATAAGGTATCTTGGTATTGTTAATTTTGTTTTTGCTATTGATGTTTTTGACCCTATAATGCAGAAATCTTTTGAGCCAATACAACAGGAGGATTTGAGGGCTGCAGTTTTTAATGGCTGGGAGATAGAGCAAGATGTAATAATAGAGCAGAATCAAGCTTTGAAGGATGCTCCTAATTTAGAATTAGAACCATTACCAGCTCACTTGCAGTTTACAAGTCCAATTACATAAATTGAGAGAGGAATGATGTCAAGCCAATGACATTAAACGAGGGCAGCTGCTTGGGAGGCAACCCAAGATTTAGATTTGATTTTCTATCCCCTTTACTTTTTATTTTTAGTCGCATGCTAGTTAGTAGTACTTTCTTTTTGCACGATTTTCTTACATTGGGGACAATGTAAGGTTTGAGTGTGGGGGAGGGGTTTAGGATTATTATTTAGGATTATTGTGTTAGATATGATGCTTATGTTTGAAAAATTTTCTAACTCTACGATCATAGTGTTATGCTGAGCTTTTAAAGGTTAGAATCGTAGACTGAATATTAATGCTTAATTGTAGAATTTGATTTGATGCTTTATTAACTGATAAACAATGATAAGTTGGTTAGGATCCATATGAACTGATTTTGAATTGGGATCGCTTTGCATGGATACTTGAATATGGGATACATGATTACTTGACTAATTCATTTGTGGGATTATACTTTGTGCACTGATTTTGAGATTTGAGACTTGTTTAAACTGTTATTTTGTTTGCAGAACCTTGTGCAAGAAAAATCTTTGAAAAAAATGCAAAATTGTGAAAAATTGTAAAATGAAAAAAATGCAGATGTTTTGTGGTGGTTGAAATGGAGCATAAAACGCACTCACCTATAAACACAAGTGCGAGAGCGAGCGTAAAACGCACTCGCTGGAGAGCAAATAAGTGAGATGGAGCATAAAATGCACTCACTTGAAAGGAAAAAGATATGAAAGGTGAAATGGAGTATAAAATGCATTCACCTAAAGAAAGTCTATTGGTTATGTGGGTCAAAATTTTTTGCAAATTTTTGCAGGATATTCAGGTTTTGAGTTTTGAGTCAGTATGCACAGTTGTTGTTCCATATAAACTTGGTTGGGTATTTGTGTTGATCATATGATAGATATTTGTGTGGATATATTCTGATTTGAATGATGTTTTGTGGGGAATGACGTAGTTGTTATTGTGAGTTGGTTGATGAGGTGTTGGTCAAGTTTCTGTGATAGGTGTTATTATTCCATGATGTTTAGTTGAAGACCTTTGAAAGTTTGGTTGAATGAGTCAGATAAGTTTTTGATTCCTGTTCAATTTATATGAGGGCATGTAAAGACTAAGTGTGGAGGAATTTGATAGGTGCAAAATATTCTATATTTTTAGTTCCTTTATGCTTAGTATTATTATATGTTTTCTGTGTTTATGAGCTTAATTAAGGTGTTTATAGAATTTATAAAGAATTGATGTGATTTTGCAAATATGGAGTTTAATGTTGAGTTTTATGTTGTTTTGCAGAATACTCTACAATCGCTGGGTAAGACTCTACGTTTGTAGTGTTAGGGTGCAGACTGGCAGCTCTATGATTGCAGGAAGGCTAGGCGGAATTGTTCAACGATTTCTAGTTCCACTATTTGATTGCCGAGATTCACTCCATGACCAGGCTCACAGCACTCTACGTTTTCCATTTGGCAGCGAAGATTACTCTACGTCTGACGAGCGAAGTCTACGATTGGCAAGTTTACTCGGCAGCTAGTTACTCTACGATTCTGAGGTTTACTCTACGATCGCGATAAGTGTTGGTTCGGAGTATACTCTACGTTTTGCTGAGAGAGTGTTACTCTACGATTTTGGTCGACATGCAGATTTCCGATTCTGAGTAGGATTTAAAATATTGAGGCTTAAAGATATGATTCCTAACAGGATTTGGAGATGAAGTTACAATCATACATGGAAAGTATCTCTAATTATAGAAAGTAGAATTTGGTAAGGAAGATCTAAGTCCAAGTGAATATGGAAATTGATGCCAAATTGGAAAAGGAAACTGAGGAAGACTTGGGTTTGGAAATAAAATCTAATTTGAAAAGGAAGCTACCTAGAGTGGGATTGCAGAGATTGACAAGGATTTAGAATCCTACCATACTTACAGAGTGAAGACTTCCGAAGTAGAGTTGGATTAGAATTCTTCTAGGGTTTCAAAGCATCAATAAATACCTTTCACTTGTAATCAGTTGAAAATATCTTGGAACATCTTGAACATCCTGAATCATCCTAGATCATATTTTATTAGCATGTTAGCTTAATTTATTTTTATTCAGTTCTAAGGGGATGTGGAACCTTATTTTCAGTTAATAGTATAATTGAGTTTCATTATTGATTCCTTCGTATATGAGATTTATTCTGATAATCTGTTTTAACTGTTTATATGCTATTTGATCTACTTAATTTGACGTGGCCAGTTAGATTAATCTGATTAATATCATCTGCTAAATTCAGGAATAGTATTACGTAATTGATATTGTTTCTAATCACAGGTAGCAGTTAGTGATACTGATTGTGGTCAAGCTTTTGGTTTATTGCTATGGTTATCAGGAGACAGGTTAAACAATCCGAGCTTATGTGTTTGTTGCTTGGAATAGTCTAATTCCTTAGTTCTTAATGCTATTGTTATATTAAATCTAGAGAGCTTATTCTAGGTTGTATAATGGTTAGAATCTTGTGAAGAGCTTGTTTCATTAAGTGATAATCTAAGAGGAATTTTGGGTAGCAGAGCTTGTTGTTGCCTAGGGCTATTAATCTTATGGAAGGGAGAAATAATGTTAACTTGATTACACTGTTTCTGTTAATTAGTGAAACTGAACTGAAGAACTGAAACTTTAATTTATTTGATTATCTTTATTATTTTAATTTTATTTTATTTAGTTAATCATAATTCAAAACTCCCCAATTCTTTATTTATTATTTTTAGTTAGAAACATTAGAATAAATTCAAAGCAATATCATTCTCTGTGGGATCGATCCTTACTTGTTACTGTGCTTATAATTTAAATTTATAAAGTAAAAGTGAGGTTTATTTTTGGATTGCTTAACGACAGCTTCCCACTCTTTACTATTTCACCATTAAAGTCCTGCACCCTTGCATAATGGTCCTTCATCACTTGTTGAATCCCTTGTAATGCTAACTGTCTAACCCTCATATACTTGACCTCTGTAACATCCAACTTTAGTTTCACTTTTATTTCTTCTTGCATTTCTCTTAGTTTCCAGCTAGGATTCCTCCTAATCCTATTGCCATAGTACTCAGCCAAGTACTTAACTGTAGCCAACTTATTTTTGAAGTTCCTGCAGCAATTGTGAGTGTCCAAAATAGATTTCACTTGCCATGTATCACACCCTTGCATGTAACTAGCCCACAGTTTCCAAGGACATCCTTTCTCACACCTCATTTGACATCTTTGCGAGTCATTAACTGAATACCACAACTTCCTTCTACTAGCAATAGAATAGTCTCTTATGGCATCTTTAAACTCCCTAATGCTGCAAAATGTCATGTACTGCTCAAACTTAATCAACTTCTTTTTTATCTTAGGGTTGTAAGCCTCAACTATTTTCTCTTTTTTCTTACTAGGGAGAGGCCCTACATAGCACACATCCTCTTCTTCTTCACTGCTCTCAGAAAGTGACCTAAGAACATCACTATTTTCATACTCATTATGCCATTCTGCATCTTCTGAATCACTGTCCGCACTTGTTCGTTCACTAGCTTCTTTGTCATTGCCAATTTCTTCACCCTGCCCCTGCCTTTCTGTGCCCTTACCAATTTCTTTTCCCACAGTTTCACCTTCCTCTCCCTAATTTTTAGTTTCCTTTCTCACATCCTCTGCATCTGCCTCATTTTCTCCTTCGTCTGCTTGATTTCCTCCTTCCTCTGTCTCATTACCTCCTTCCTCTCCCTCAGTTCCACCTTCCTCATCCTCATCCACATTCTTTGTCATATCCTTCTTAAATTCCCTACATTTCCTCCTAGCCTCTACCAATTCATCATCACTGCACTCTTCATCATTGATGTCATCATCAATACTATTCTCTTGGTCAGAACTATCATCCTCAACTACCCTCTTGGACCTCCTCTTACCCCTCCTTTTCACACTCTCATTTTTTTAGATATTTTTCGTTCTGTAATATTTTCAACTGCCACATTGTCCTCATTATCACCATCATTATCCAGCAAAGCATCCCCCTTACCCTCAACCTCACCCTGTCCCACACCCTCACCTGCCATATTTTCAGCCACATTTTCAACCACATTATCAGCCAAAGTCACATTTTCATCCACATTATCACATACATTATTAGGCACATTAATATTATTATGCTCATCCAATATGGAGGTTTGATCAGTATTATATGGTAATACATGGTCTACATAGACATCAATTACACCATATGACAAGCAAATATTAACCATATCTCTTATTCTAGCATCATCATAAATAAGTCTAACCCCATTTTTAATATCTACTCTATCAGTTTTAAAATAAATACTTGATTTAGGATGATAACTAAGTTCAGTAGCTAACTCATTAATAGCACCCATACAAATATAATCAGCATCCAAACGTGGCATATGATAAACATTACCTCCCATATAGTCACATAAAGGAGCATAGCTGAACTTCCCACCATAGAGTACATTAAATTGAACAACAATATCCATCTGTAAAAAATTAATAAATAAGCCACATGCAAAACAGAACATAAGCAATAAACATTTGAAGGAATTAAAATAAATATAGAGCATACATGTGGGGACAAAAGGGGACCAAAATTTCATAAAGAATGATTTTATAAATCTTAAAACAAGAATCAGTAAAGAAAGACAAAGAAGAACAATGAATAATACATGATCAACCTAGGGTTTAGAAACAAAAGGACAACACGACAACAAGCCCAAAAAAAATCATTGTCGGTCAGATAAGGGGACCATCATATGGGACATACCTGTCGACCGTTACTTGATATCGAGTATCAAATGAGTTTTAACCAACGTTAATCACACCAAGATTCACCAAATGATCGATTTTGTTTAGAAACAGAGTTCAATCGAACAACTCTTCGTTCTTTGTCTAGCTTTTTAATTGATCGATAACTTTGGAAGGGTTGGCTTAGGGCTCAGATGGTTTAAACGATTAATTTTGAAACAAATGACGATTCACTTGGCTTCTAATAGACATGTGGGACCATCAACTGGTATTTGGGTGGGAGATTTTCCCTCCATATCCACGTAATATTGGCCGCATGGAATGATCCATGCCGCATCAGAAAATATTTACACGTCTGTATCTTATTTGTTCATTTCCGTCTAAAGTCATCCCACTTAACAGAAAATTCAATTTTTTGTAAGTAAACGACAGTTCAGTGAGTTGACTGTAAGAAAAAAAAAAGTTCAGTTATCCATTTGTAATTTGACATAAAGTACAGTGACCAAAAAAGTATTTAACCCGTTAGGTTGTCACTTTAAAATAATAAATTTGATGAGGGAACAGGTTTTAAGTCGTGTATTATCATTACATAATTTGGGTACGAGCGGAGCTACCTTATTTCACAGAGCAAAATTTTACTCAAGAAACAATAAATTGAAATTGATTCGTGCTCGAGTCGAGCAGTCTAGAGCCCAATCATCATAAATTTGAGTATTAAATTATTGATTCGGACTCGAGTCGGCCTAGTTACATAATAACCTATTGTGAGACCTCCCTAAAACACACAAATAAAAGAATTGTTTAAAATTTTAAAACTTACAACTAAATGAGCTAAATTAATCTTACATACACAATAAGCTTTTTTTTTTCTCTCCAATTGTAGCCTCTATTAACAACTTCATTTCGGGAAAGTTGTGTGCAAGCAATACTTGTATAATTAAACCACAAGACAAATACTACGAGAGTCCTATGCACCCTTATTTCCTTATTTGCAAGAAACTCCGACCATTATTCAACCTTCCAATTAAACCACCAGCTGAAGAATTTGAAGAAGAAATACTACATCGAACAGGGTAAGTTTGGATTCTGCCCAAATTATAGAATTGAAATTTTTCTTAAATTTGATAGTTATATGCACCCTCATGTCCTTATTTCCTTAGATTTTGATGTTGTGTATGAAGTGTTTGACAAAATGTCACAATTATAAAACAAAAAACATAATGTTTTTTATTGTGATAATAGCATATTGTTATGCTTGGCTTAATAATATGGTTAGATTAAATCAGTTTAGCAACTAGTTTCAGTTTCCCAATGTTGTTGTTATGGTAATTTAACTCTACTTTTTTTCTTCCTGTTTTTGGTTGCAGGTACTTAGTTTTGATTGGTGAATAATTATGCTAGTAAAGAATTCGTGTCAAAATCTCCTAGCAGGGATAGTGAATATATTGTTGTATTAAATATACTTGAATGAGAATTGTCTTTTTTTATCTTTAATTTTCTCTCTCTATTGCTTTAATAGCTTTCTCATTAAGCTTGAGCACCAGTGTTTGAGCTTAACAGTGGTATCAAAGCCACCGTTTCTCGGCGGTGGATTCACAAATGGCAGACAGAACTAGGATAAAAGGTTTAGAGGAAGCTATGAAAAAGCATGACTCGAAGATTCAGAAGATGCAATCTTCACAAGAAGAGCTTCAATCCCCTTTTCATTAAATGGGTAAAAGGAAAAAATGTTGGGTTTCCTCACCCATTATTGAGGAGACAAAGTTAGTGGCAGCATTGGGAGTATGAATATGGGAAAAAAAAACATGGTACATGTTTTCTGTAAAGTGTTTCCCCACTCATAAATCAAGGAAGACACATTAGGAAAAAGAAAGGGAAATTCTTTGGACTTTTGTGTAAAGTGGACAAAACATGAAATGGAGTAGGCGAAAGAATGGAGGAGAGAGAAAAGGCTTCTCCTTTTCTATTTAACCATGCAAAGCTGCCAAATGAAGTGTGTGTGCATACACCCATCGAAGAGGGTGAGATGGAATTGTGAGAGACAATCCATCCGAGAGAAATCCCATCCGGGGAGGATGGATGAGAGCAAGATAGAGAGAAGAAAAATCAGAAAGAGTCAGGAGAGAAAAATAGAGAGATAAAGATTAAACAACTAGGGGTGTTGTTTGGGTTCCATCACATAGTTATTGTGGTGAGATAATTTGAGTGTGTACTCAAATTAGGATATCTTTGTAATCTCTCTGTTTATTCTAGTGAATTTTTCAGAGTATGTCCCGAGGTTTTTACCTCTTAGTTATAGAGGATTTTTCACGTTAAAAATCTTGGTGTCTCGTGCTTGGTTATTTCTTCTCATTATTTTTTGTAGTGGTTATTATTTTGGTGGAACTATAAATTTAATCTGTTTGGCATATACTGATATTTTTGGTCATTTAATTTATCAAAGACAACAGTATTTGGGAAGTAATTTTTCTCAACAATTGGTATCAAAGCTAAGGTTATTTCCGTAGTTGTTTTTTGATAAATTTTATAGAGGAATCAGTTGGAGCCATGATTAAATTGGTCTCTTCAAAAGAACACGCGATAACGTGGTGAATTCTCGATGAAGGGTTGGTATTTCCCTTGAGGTGCTCTCGATGGTGATATTAAATTCTTGATGGGTTAGCTAAGAATTGGTTCCGAGAATGGTTAGCCGAGAATTGGTGATCCACGGTGATTGCAGAGAAAAGTATTGATCACATCCAGCAGTGGATTGATCAAAGTGTGTTCCACTATATTTCGCAGGAGATGGAAGCTCATTAAAACGGTCTCTAGTGGCGGCTAGAGGTAAGAAGCTGGACATTCTTTACACGATGCGAGTGCAAGTGGAAGGTGTTGAAGATGGGGGAGCTGTGATTTGGTGTGCAAATTTAGTCTTGGAAGGTTATACAGAAGCAGACAATTCTGAAGAAAAGAAGTCTACTTCGGGGTATTTGTTTACTTTTACAAGAGGAGCTATATTATGACAGTCCAAGTTGCAGAAGTGTGTTGCTTTGTCTACTACTGAGTTGACAACAAAATATTGTGGCTTCTCCAAGAGTTGGGTTTGACACAGAAATTGATTCTAAGTGACGGGATCATAGTGGATAATTCCTCTCATGGGTTCGGAGGGGGAGATTGTTGGGTTTCCTCACCCATTATTGAGGAGACAAAGTTAGTGGCAGCATTGAGAGTATGAATATGGGAAAAGAAAACATGATACATGTTTGCTGTAGAGTGTTTCCCCACTCAAAAATCAAGGAAGACACATTAGGAAAAAGAAAGGGAAATTCTTTGGACTTTTGTGTAAAGTGGACAAAGCATGAAATGGAGTTGGCGGAAGAATGGAGGAGAGAGAAAAGGCTTCTCCTTTTCTATTTAACCATGCAAAGTTGCCAAATGAAGTGTGTGTGCATACACCCATCCGAGAGGGTGAGATGGAATTGTGAGAGACAATCCATCCGAGAGAAATCCCATCCGGGGAGGATGGATGAGAGCAAGAGAGAGAAGAAAATTCAGAGAGAGAAGAAAATTCAGAGAGAGTCAGGAGAGAAAAATAAAGAGATAAAGATTAAACAACTAGGGGTGTTGTTTGGATTCCATCACATAGTTATTGCGGTGAGGTAATTTGAGTGTGTACTCAAATTAGGATATCTTTGTAATCTCTCTGTTTATTCTAGTGAATTTTTCGGAATATGTCTCGTGGTTTTTACCTCTTAGTTATAGAGGGTTTTCCACGTTAAAAATCTTGGTGTCTCGTACTTGATTATTTCTTCTCATTATTTTCTGTAGTGGTTATTATTTTGGTGAAACTGCAAATTTAATCTGTTTGGCATGTACTGATATTTTTGGTCATTTAATTTATCAAAGACAACAGTATTTAGGAGGTAATTTTTCCCAACAAAAAATGGGGGAGATGATGAAGAAGATTCGGTTATTAAAGGAGAAGAAATCATAAGCACAACAGAAAAAGGCACAACTGCGTTAATACGACCACCTCTAGGAGTTAGAGATGGAGCTAATTCCACAACAAACTCGCTGATGGTTGTATATATTATAGCCTCAAAACATGTCTTTTGGATGAAGATTTTTGAAAGTACTATTATTTACTCCCTCTGTCCCAAATTAATTGCTCAGTTTTGACTTTTTTAAGTCAAATTGACTATTTTTAGAATTAATAATTAAGCATATATAAATATATTTCTAAAATTATAAAAATTGGGGTTAGTAATAAATTGTATATACTTTCTTTTGGTTATAATCTCTTCACCTATATTTTAACAAAAATAATAAAAAGATTAGTTTAAAAATGGTCAATTTGACTTTAAAAAGTCAAAACTGAGCAATTAATTTGGGACGGAGGGAGTATCTTTTAACGTATGCAAAATAAGTAAGCATTTGTGGTTAACTTTTTGTTCAAATTGTATTTTGGGTTTTATGGTGAAAATAGCATACTATGTAGAAAATTTATTAACAATTTTTTTTATGGTACGTACCTTAATTGACGACGAGATGTTGCTTTAGGATGTGGATACTTGAGATTTGTGCACTATGAATTATGTTATCAAGTACTGAAAATTGTATACTGGTTGGTGGTTTTGTATTTGATCATATTTTTCTATCTAGCTGAATGACGCTTATTTTCTTTCAAGTTGTCACCTACTTCATCAGTCATCTTTAAAGTTTATTTTGTGTTAATTAGGTTTTTAAAATAATATTTTGTGTTAGTTCTATTCTTTTTCCCCAATTTCATTAAAACGCCTAAATTTTAATCCGACTTGACCTATTAAAAAATTTTATTTTTTAAAAAATGAGTAAAGTTCCGAAAAATTAAAATTAAAATACAAAAACAGTAAAATATACAAAAAAAACTAATTCAAATTTTTTATAAAAAAAGAACACTAAAAAGTTTTAAAATTAATTATTATTTTCAAATTCAAATTATTTTTATTTCTGAAAATACTAATTAATTTTAAATCTTTTTAGTTTTTTTTAAAATCTTCTACGGTTTTTTGTATCTTAATTTCTATTTTATGAAACTTTACAAATTGTTAAAAAAATAAAAAATTTATAATTTTATTTGAAATAATAATTAGTTTTTATTTTTTAAAATTTGAAATATTTTTTATATGTTTTACTGTCTTTTGTATTTTAATTTCTATTTTATGAAACTTTACTCATTTTTTTTAAAAATTAAAAATTTCTACATTTTTTTTGAAATAATAATTAGTTTTAAAACTGTTTAGTTTTTATTTTTAAAAAATTTAATTATTTTTTTTAAAATAATTAATTTTTTTAAAATTTAAAAATAAAAAATTTCTAATTCTTTTCTGAAAGTAATAATTAATTTTGAAACTTTTTAGTTTTTTTAAAAAAATTTGAATTTTTTTAACTATTTTTTGGATTTTAATTTCTATTTTATGAAACTTTACTGATTTTTTTTAAAAAAGTAAAAAAATTCTAATAGGTCGGGTCAAGTTAAAATTTGACGGGTTTTAGTGAAATTGGAAAAAATGAACGAAATTAACACAATATACTACTTTAAAGACCCAGTTGATACAAAATAAATTTTAAGACGATTGTGTAAGTGAGTGACAATTTGGAGGAGGAGAAGTGTATTCAACCTTTTCTATCCCTATGGCATCACTTCAAGAATTCCAGATACTGGGAAGAAAGCAAATTCTCTGCTCGACTTATATTGCTACTAAAGCTTGATACTATGGAAAATGAAATAATGACAACTATGTTGTGCTACCAATTGATTTTGGACACATTGTTAAAGGAATCTTCAACATTTTTAATAGATTGTGAATAATACTCATGTGTTAGAAATAAAGTCATTAGAAGTTTGGAAAATGAAAAGCTGATAGTAATTCGGAAGGTTACAACCAAAAATTGCCATGTGAGCCACAAAGAAATAATGGCTTAAGTCCTTTCATTTTTAGTAACCTATATACTTTAACATTATATATAGCATTTACGGTTTTCATCCTGTGAAAATATATTCCATCCGAAAGTGTAAGAGATTTTGAGAGATTTTGATAATTGTGGATGGCCACTTTAAATAAAAGAGATTATTAATATATATCTTGTTCGCTTCTTTATTTTATCTATTATTTCACAACACGTTATCAGCATGATCATCTAACCAACTGAGGATCCCAATTTGTATAGTTTTCTCAACCCACTGTAAGTATTGTTTCATTACAATTAAATCTAATCTCATATATATATATATATATAATTTCTTACGTAATTATATATTTATATAGATGTCGAACCTTACAAAACTTGAATTTGCTGCACTTGACATCTCGGGCAAGAATTACTTGTCATGGACCTTTGATGCTGAGATTCACCTAGAGACAAAGAATCTTGGAGATACAATTAAGGTTGGCAATCATACATCCCTGTAGGATCGTGTCAAATCAATGATTTTTATTCGTCATCATCTCCATGAAGAATTAAAATCTGAGTACCTTACAGTAAAAGACCCTTTTGTCTTATGAAATGATTTAAAAGAAAGATATGAAAATCAAAAATTTGTAATCCTTCCAAAAGCTCGTTATAATTGGTTGAACTTGAGGTCGCAAGATTTTAAAAGTGTGAGTGAGTACAATTCTGTACTTTTTAAAATAGTCTCACTATTAAAATTATGTGGGGGAAAATCACTGATGAAGACATGTTAGAGAAAACATTTACTATATTTCATACCTCGAATATGCTCCTGCAGCAGCAATATCGAGAGCGAAAGTTCACAAAATATTCTGAACTAATATCATGTCTTTTAGTGGCTGAACAAAATAATGAGCTTTTGATGAAAAACCACCAATCTCGCCCGACCGGTTCTACTCCATTCCCTGAAGCGAATGGAACCTCATTTGATAATCATAGAGGAAATTATGTTCATGATCGTGGGCGTGGACGTGGTCGTGGTCGTGGGCGTGGAAGGAACAATCAATATAAAGATTATCGTACTCATAATTCTTCAAAAGGGAATAACACACCTTACCATCAGAAGAATCAAAATGGCAAGGGTTTACAAAATAAACCATCAAGTGGTCACGAAAATAAGTGTTATAGGTGTGGAATGGACGGTCATTGGTCACGTACCTGTCGTAGTTCTAAACATTTGGTAGATCTGTACCAAGCCTCCATAAAAGAAAAGAGAAAAAGAATTGAAACAAACTTTATTGATCACAATGATCTTGAAGATCCCATGAATTATCTTAACCTTCCAAATGGAGATAATATGACTTATCTTGATTTCCCTGATTTCTTTGAGGATGCTGATAGAAAATTTAATAATTTGATTGGTGATAGAAATGTCCATACCAATTAATTATTTTCTTTTATTATATTATCGCATTCTAATAAGTATAATTGGTGATGGAAATGTCCATTCCAATTAATTATTTTCCTTTCATTATATAATGGCATTGTAATAAGTATTTTTATTTTAATATGTTTTATTTATGTTTAAAATAATAAAGTTTAACTTATGTTTTGTATATATGAAGATGCATGGGTTCTACTGGTAAAATCAATTTCAAGATGACTAGAGAAGATTTTTGTCTAGCGGACAGTGCAACAACTCATACGATCCTTAAAGATAAAAAATATTTTAAAACTTTAAAATTATACAAAGTCAATTTCAATACCATATCAGGTGCATCGAACTTAATTGAAGGTTCTGGAAGAGCAATTATAATATTGCCAAAGGGCACAAAACTTTGTACTGATGATGCTTTATATTCTTCTATATCAAGCAGAAATTTACTTAGCTTTAGGGATATACGTTATAATGGTTATCATATTAAAACCAATAACGAAGGCAGTCAAGAATTTCTTTATATTACTTCAATAGTATCAAGCCAGAAGCTCATATTAGAAAAACTGCCTATTTTCTCTTCTGGGTTATATTATACTAAAATGAGAACAGTTGAAACAAATATTACAATACATCAGAAGTGTTCAGACCCAAATGTTTTTATGCTTTGGCATGATCGTCTTGGTCATCCAGCATCAATAATGATGCGTTGAATTATTGAAAACTCTCACGGACATCCATTAAAGAACCAAAAGATTCTTTTACATACTGATTATCCATGTAATGCATGTTCTCATGGTAAATTAATTACCAAACTATCACATTCAAAGATTGTTGTTGAGTGTCCATCTTTCTTAGAAAGAATTCAAGGTGATATATGTGGACCAATGCACCCACCTTGTAGTCCATTCAAGTATTTTATGGTCTTAATTGATGCATCAACTAGATGGTCACATGTATGTGTACTTTCTACTAGAAATGTTGCATTTGCTAGACTTATTGCTCAAATAATTAGGTTGCAAGCACAATTTCCTGATTATCCAATTAGGAAAATTCGTTTAGATAATGCTGATGAATTCACATCTCAAGCTTTTAATGACTATTGCATGTCAATTAGAATTGATGTTGAACATCCTGTTGCTCGACCTTGGCTTATGCAATCAAAATATCAGTTTCTGCTTAGGGTCACGTTATTTTACATGTTGCATCATTAGTTCGCATTAGGCCAACTGCTTATCATAAATTCTCACCACTGCAACTTGTACTTGGCCAACAACCAAATATTTTTCATTTGCGCACATTTAATTGTGCTGTATATGTACTTATTTCACCCCCACATCGCACTAAGATGGGTCCTCAACGTAGACTTGGAATTTATACAGGTTTTGATTCCCCATCTATTATTAGATATCTTGAACCTCTAACTGGTGATGTTTTTAAGGCATGTTTTGAGGATTGTCATTTTAATGAAACAATCGTCCCACAATTAGGGGGAGAAAAATCGTTGCCTAAAACACGACGTGAGATTACTTGGAATGTTTCGACGTTATCTCATCTTGATCCTCGCACAAATCAAAGTGAACTGGAAGTTCAAAGGATTATTCATTTGCAAGAAATTGCAAATCAATTACCAGATGTATTCACTCACAATAAGAAAATAGTGAAATCTTACATTCCAGCTGCTAATACTCTAGCACGGATTGAAGTCCTTGTAGGACAATCAATTAATACAGCAACAAATAAATCAAAACCACACTTGAAGCGTGGAAGACCTATTGGTGTTAAAGATAAAATTCTCCGGAAGAGAAAAGTACAAGAAAAACAAGTTGCAACCTGATGGGCGGGATTCATACCTGCAAATCGGGTTCTTTATCACTTAAGAAATTGCTTGATTATATCATCTTCTAGCGCAAATTTATGTTTTATCTGTTATCTTATTGTTTCTGCTTTTCAGGTGAGAGGTGTGTTCATTTGGTGTAAAATGGGGAAAAGGACAGCAAGATAGCTGAAGGACACGAGGCCCGCGCCGCAGCACCATAACCAAGCCAAGGAGTCACGCTGCAGCGAGAGGTCCTTGGCCAATTACACGGAGCTCGCGCTGCAGCGACCCTATTCCTTCATAGGCTGGCGCTGCAGCGAGCCTCCCCTTTCAAATGCACGGAGCTCACGCTGCAGCGGGGCTAATCCCTCATGGGTTGGCGCTGCAGCGATTCTTCCTTGGCTAGGACACGGAGCCCACGCCGCAGCGCCAATGCAAGGCGCAAGGCCCACGCCGCAGCGTGAGGCCCGGTTCCCAGCCACCTGGCTTTCCTATTTCGACCTAGTTTGTGCTACATAAGGAAAGCTAGGAGGCTACTTGGAAGGAGGCTAGAAATCTTAGAACCAAGAAAGGGAGGCAGCAACACATTTGGAGAAGCTTAAGCTTGAAACACTTCCGCGCAGGAGTTTTCTCTCTTTAAATTCTGTTATCCATTTGTGTAATTTTGATTATGTTGAACAGAATGAATGTATTAATTAGTTCTATAGTTATGAACTAATTACATTTCTAGGATTGCAATGTAACCTAATGATTAGCTTAATATGAATTACTCTCATATTTATATAATGAATCATGTTTTGAATGGATTGTTGTATTTCATGCTTATTCATCAATTGTTTGAGATAGGAATTGATTTAGGTGTTAACTGATATTGGAAAATTGATGTTATACCTTTCCTTAAGTGCAACAACACTTGTTATGACCATTGCCCTAGGGAATGAGTGCACAAATTGCTTGATAGAATAGGAATATGTCTATTTGCCCTGTGTAACCATTGAGATTATTGTTAATGACCCTTAGTCTAGTTATTTTCACCATAGGAATATTGTGATTTATCTAGCTAAGGGATATGCATTTGACCATTGGAAGAGGCTTATGTGTACCATGTGTTCTCGGTTAACCATTCTTGTGATTTGTTAGTTAAATGGAGAGTTAGGATTATTAGGCGAGACATTAGGGGAGTTGTAATCCTAGCTTGACATCCTTGATACAACTCGCCTTTTGATTTATCTGTTTCTGCCAAATTGATTACAACACACAACTCTTATTCACCTGTTTAAATAAGACCGTTGGGATACTTTTTAATACTTGATCTACTACCTAGTATTTTGTCCTCGTGGGTTCGACACTCAACTTTATCTATACTACTTGTTAGACCGCGTATACTTGCGCGAGTTTATAGGTTGTGAAAACCACCAACAAGTTTTTGGCGCCGTTGCCGGGGACTCAGTATTAGTTGTTTGTCAATATTAATACTACTTCAAAACGATCTTAATTTAGACTGATTTATCTGTTTAATCTTTCTCTCAGGTACTCTAGACTGTGTATGCCACCTCGCAGGAATCAGGATTTAATACCTCTTGACCCTGAGGTGGACAGAACTTTCAGACGAAGGAGAAGAGAGAGAGCTAGGGAAATACCTACTCCTCCTTGAATGGCCGAGGAAATTCAGAAAACTCTGCGGGAGTATGCAATGCCGAGTGTCACAACTCTACATACCAGTATCCAACGGCCCGCTATTGAAGCTAATAGCTTTGAAATTAAGCCAGGCACGATTCAAATGATCCAAAACAATTTGCAGTTTGGGGGGTTGCCGCATGATGACCCTAATGATCATGTGGTCAACTTTGTGGAGATATGTGACACCTTGAAATACCATGGAGTGACCGAAGATGCAATCAGGCTCAGGCTGTTCCCTTTTACCCTACGGGATAAGGCTAAGAGTTGGTTGAACTCGCTTCCCTCGGGCTCAATCACCACATGGGCTGATTTGGCCCAGAAATTCGTGGCAAAGTTCTTCCCGCCAGCGAAAACTGCCATGCTCAGAAATAACATTATGTCTTTCTCACAATTAGATGCTGAGACAATGTATGAAGCATGGGAAAGATACAAGGACCTGTTAAGGAAATGCCCTTACCACAGCTTGCCGAATTGGTTATTGGTGGAGACTTTCTATAACGGGGTATCAGGGCAGACCAAAGCAAGTATTGATGCTGCGTCTGGAGGAGCATTTATGGGGAGGACATATGACCAGGCTTATGCGTTATTGGAAACTATGTCAGCAAATAATTATCAATGGCCAACGGAAAGGAAAATGCCGAGTAAAATGGCCGGGATATATGAGATTGACACAGTAACTGCACTATCTGCACAGGTCGACGGCCTTGCCAAGCAAATTCAGGCCATGGGAAAGCAGCCGGTGCACAGTGTCATTGTGCCATGTGATTTGTGTGCGGGAAGTCACCCGACTGAACAATGTCCCATTAGCTCGGAATCAGTTCAGTATGTCTCTAACTACGGGCGACAACAGAATACCAATCTCCCCACACACTACCATCCTGGACTGAGGAATCACCCAAATTTCTCATGGAGTAATAACAACAATGCCCAAGCCCAACCCTCTACCACCAGGCCACCTTTTGCACAACCTCCTGGATTTCAATCTCAGAATCAGCAACATTCTCAAGGATCTTACCCAGCTCCACAGGAAAGGAAACCTAGTGTGGAAGATCTCCTTTCGAGATATATTGCTCAGAATGAAACAAGGAGCCTCAGTCAAGAGGCAGCGATCCGGAATTTAGAAGTCCAACTGGGACAGTTGGCAACTGCTTTGAATAACCGTCCTGCAGGCACATTGCCAAGTGACACGGATGTCAACCCAAAACGGGAGGGGAAGGAGCAATGTAAGGCAGTCACCCTTCGAAGTGGCACCAAATTGAATGAGACTGGAGGAGGAACCTCAACAGTGCAGTATGAGGTTGTAGGAAAGGAACGCATTGTGGAGCTTGATTGTAACAAGTCTGGGGGAGAGGAGAGTGAAAAGGAGAAATCCACAATACCAACCCCAACTGTTAGCAAGCCAAGTCCTTTGGCTCAACACCTACCATTTCCCCAGCGCCTTCAGAAGCAAAAGCTTGAAAAACAATTCTCAAAATTCTTAGAAATTTTCAAGAAACTTCACATCAACATTCCTTTTGCTGAGGCATTAGAACAAATGCCCAGCTATGTGAAATTCATGAAGGACATCTTGTCCAAGAAGAGGAAAATGGGGGACTATGAGACAGTGGCACTTACTGAGGAATGCAGTGCAATCCTTCAAAGCAAGCTTCCAACCAAGTTGAAAGACCCCGGGAGTTTCACTATCCCATGCACAATTGGGGATCAATTTATCGGAAAAGCCCTATGTGACTTAGGAGCTAGCATTAATTTGATGCCCCTTTCTATCTACAAGAAGTTGGGGCTTAATGAGGTAAAGCCTACCAGTGTGACTCTGCAGCTGGCCGATAGATCCATTACTCATCCTAAGGGTATTGTGGAATATGTGCTCGTCAAAGTGGACAAGTTCATATTCCCTGCTGATTTTATTATTCTGGATTGCGAGGAGGATAGGGAAGTCCCTATCATTTTGGGCAGACCTTTCCTTGCAACAGGCAGAACATTGGTAGATGTACAAAAAGGGGAACTCACCATGAGAGTACAAGACCAGGAAGTAACGTTCAATGTCTTTAAGTCCATGAAGTATCCCAGTGCCTCTGATGATTGTTTTCGTGTCGATGTTGTTGACGAAGCTGTGCGAGAAGTATTCTATGAAAATTGTTTTCCTGACTCGCTTGAGTCCACTTTGATTAGAGCATGTAATATTGACGATCCCTCTCATCTTGAGCATGTTCAGTGGTTGGAATCAACCCCGAGATCAAATATGTTCAAGCGACAATATGAGCCTTTGAATGAGAATGAAGCACCCACATCCCAGTCACACCCATCAGTTATAGAACCACCCGAGCTTGATCTTAAGCCATTGCCGAGCCACTTGCGATACGCCTATCTAGGTGAGGCGTCTACCTTGCCAGTTATTGTTTCTGCATCACTAGATGAGGTACAGGAGGAAAAGCTCCTCGCAGTCCTAAAGGCGCATAAAACAGCTTTGGGGTGGTCTATCTCAGATATTAAGGGCATCAGTCCCTCTGTATATATGCACAAAATCCTCCTGGAGGAGGGGGCTAAACCTTCTATTGAGCATCAGAGACGGTTGAACCCCATCATGAAAGAGGTTGTCAGATCTGAAATTATTAAGTTACTGGATGCGGGCATTATCTACCCCATATCTGACAGTCCATGGGTGAGTCCAATTCAGTGTGTACCCAAAAAGGGCGGCATGACAGTGGTGTCTAATGAGAATAACGAGCTGATCCCAACACGAACAGTCACTGGATGGAGAGTATGTATGGACTACAGGAAACTGAACAAGTCCACTTGCAAGGATCACTTTCCTCTGCCATTCATTGACCAAATGCTTGATAGACTCACTGGGCATGAATTCTACTGTCTTCTGGATGGATACTCGGGGTACAATCAAATTGCTATAGCACCCGATGATCAGGAGAAAACAACATTTACATGTCCATATGGGACCTTTGCCTTCCGAAAAATGTCCTTCGGGTTATGTAACGCTCCTGCCACATTTCAGCGTTGCATGATGTCTATCTTTTCTGACATGGTGGAGCAGACACTTGAAGTGTTTATGGATGATTTCTCTGTTTTCGGGAGTTCTTTTGACGCGTGTCTGCAAAATTTGACCGCAGTTTTGAAAAGATGTGTTGAGACAAACCTGGTTCTGAATTGGGAGAAATGTCACTTCATGGTTAGAGAAGGGATTATTCTGGGACACAGAGTGTCTGTTAGTGGGATTGAAGTAGACAGAGCAAAGGTTGATATTATTGATAACCTACCCCCGCCTTCATCAGTGAAAGGAGTTAGGAGTTTTCTGGGGCACGCAGGGTTTTACAGGCGGTTCATCAAGGACTTCTCGAAAATCACCAAGCCGTTGTGTAGCCTATTGGAAAAGGACATGCCTTTCAAGATTGATGAGGCCTGCCTACAAGCTTTTTATTTGTTGAAGGAGAGACTCGTCTCAGCTCCTATTGTTGTGGTTCCTGACTGGACATTACCTTTTGAGCTCATGTGCGACGCCAACGATTATGCTATAGGGGCAGTTCTGGGACAACGAAGAGACAAGGTGTTTCACACCATTTACTACGCCAGTAAAACATTGACAGATGCTCAGCTTAATTACACAACCACTGAGAAAGAGCTTCTGGCAGTAGTATATGCCTTTGACAAGTTCCGCCCATACTTGATCGAAACTAAAGTCATTGTTTATACGGACCATTCGGCGATCAAATATCTAATCTCAAAGAAAGATGCTAAGCCGAGGTTGATTCGTTGGGTTCTTCTCCTCCAAGAATTCGATTTGGAGATTCGTGATAAAAAGGGAACTGAAAACCAAGTGGCGGATCACCTATCAAGATTGGAGAATCCAAATAACTCGAAAGAGAATGAGCTTGATATCGATGATTTCTTCCCGGATGAACAGTTATATGAGGTCAAGGGTGTGGCACCATGGTTTGCAGATTTTGCTAATTATGTTGCTTGTGATGTGCTACCGCCTGACATGAACTATCACCAGAGGAAGAAATTCCTGCATAATGCTAGGCAGTATCTCTGGGACGAGCCGTTCTTGTTCAAACTATGTGCAGATGAGATTTTGAGACGATGTCTGCCTGAAGGAGAGATTGAGGGTGTGCTCCACCATTGTCACTCATCTAATTATGGAGGGCATTTCGGGGGGCAACGAACTGCAGCAAAGGTACTTTAATCTGGTTTTTACTGGCCAACCCTGTTTAAGGACGCTCATTCCTATGTATCGCGATGCGATAATTGCCAAAGGGTAGGAACCATTTCGAGGAGGCATGAAATGCCACTGCAAAACATTCTTGAGGTTGAGTTATTTGATGTCTGGGGAATAGACTTTATGGGTCCATTTCCATCCTCCTACAATAACCTTTACATTCTAGTCGCTGTGGACTATGTATCCAAGTGGGTGGAAGCTGTTGCTCTGCCTACTAACGATGCTAAGGTTGTGTTGAACTTTCTGAGAAAGAACATTTTCACTCGGTTTGGCACACCTCGGGCCATCATTAGTGACGAGGGCACGCACTTCTGCAACAAGTACTTTGAAGCCCTTCTTGCAAAATATGGGGTTTCCCATAAGATAGACACCGCTTACCACCCACAAACTAGTGGTCAAGCGGAGGTGTCCAATAGGGAGGTTAAACGGATCTTGGAAAAGATAGTGAACCCTAACCGCAAGGACTGGTCCAAAAAGCTAGATGATGCATTATGGGCATACCGCACTGCCTATAAAACGCCTATCGGAATGTCTCCGTATAAGCTAGTATATGGAAAGGCATGTCATCTCCCCGTCGAGTTGGAGCACAACGCCTATTGGGCAATTCGCGAGCTAAACTTTGATATGGATGCAGCTGGTGAGAAAAGGCTGCTACAACTGAATGAGTTAGACGAGTTCCGTCTCCAGGCGTATGAAAACGCTAAGTTATATAAGGAAAAGACAAAGCGGTGGCACGACAAGAAGATTGTTGTGAGAGAATTTGAGCCGGGGCAGAAAGTGCTCCTCTTTAACTCCCGTCTGAAGTTATTTCCTGGGAAATTGAAGTCCCGTTGGTCAGGACCTTTCACAATAGCTAAGGTATATCCTCACGGAGCAATTGAGGTGGAGGACCTGGGCTCTGATAGAACGTTCAAGGTGAACGGTCAGCAGTTGAAGCATTACTGGGGCGGCGAAGTTGACCGCCAAATGACCTCAATCACCCTTGGTGACCCGGTATGAACCGGCCGAATAGTCAAGCCGACGACTATAAAACAAACGCTTGGTGGGGAGGCAACCCCACCCGAGTATCGATTTCTATCCTTTTTTACGCTTTCTGTTTCATTTTAATAGTTTTATTGTTTATAATTTCAAGTTCGCATAGCTACGAATCGTGGTTACATTAGCGTAAGTCTGATTTCAGTTCCTATAGGATCTAGATTTATTTCTGTAATCTGTAGTCTCGCATGTGTTAGTATTGCGATTGTAAAAAAAAAAAAAAAACCTTTTAGGGACCATGAGTCTAGCATTTGTGCTACGCAATGATTCATGATAGTCAGTATCTATGAAGTGGTATGCTAGTTTTGTCTTTAAAATTTTGGTCAAAAAAATTGCTAACTGGGTTCTTGTGTTAATGCAGGACCTGCATCAAAATTTTTGCAAGGCTGGTATTCGCGCTGCAGCGTGACGCTTTTCTCTGCCCTCCACGCTGCAGCAGCATACCCTTGGACCAGCTACTGGAGAATTGCGTTGCAGCGTGGTCAATTTTTCCTATGGCTCACGCTGCAGCGAGAAGGACATTTCATATGCACGGCATTCACGCTGCAGCGTGGCGTTACAAGGCAATATCCACGCCGCGGCGCGAAGCCCGTTATTTTCCATGACCAAGTGTTCACGCTGCAGCGTCAATTACCCACGCTGCAGCACCAGTACCTTGTTTAGCTACTGGAGAGTTGCGCTGCAGCGTGACCAAATTTGCCTAAGGTTCACGCTGCAACGAGGCTCTATTATCAGGCCTAAGGAGTTCACGCCGCAGCGTGAGTTCGCGTTCACCAGCCCACGCCGCAGCGCGAACGGCGTGTTTTCGTTTTTAAAAGACCTGGAAGGTCGGCATTTGCAGCAATCCCACCCACAACCGCCGACATAAGCCCTAGCCATTGCCATACCTCTCTCTCAACTAAAATTTCGTTCCAAGCACAATCACAGGCGGATCCTTGGTCTCTTTGCACCCAGCATTGTTGTGGGTTTAATTGGGGTTTCTTCACATCACATCTTGCAATCTTCTCCGATTTTCGCAAGGTAAGTTTTAAATTTCTAAAGTAAAATTGTGGGGTTTGATTTAGTTCTTTCTGTGAGAGTATTGCTTGGGTGATTATTGTTGTGCTTGAGTGGGATTTCATCTTGGGCTAGTTCATCCACCGTAACCAACAAGTTTGGGTTTTGATCTCTGGCTAAGGTTGCTTTCAGTTAAGTTTTATGCCACGCACGCCTTGTGTTTGATAAATTGCCTGAGTAGCACCTTGGTCTTGTTTGTGCTTAAGTTGGCTTCTGAATTGCTTAACCCTTGGTTTAGTTCGGCATTGACACTGTGTTTGGCTTGCTTTGGGGTTGAGTTCCGCACTGGTTTTTATTGTTGGACTTTGGATTTCACTTGGGTTATTGTTGCTTGAATTTTGCCATGGCACCAAAACGTCAGCGCCTTAGCATAGGGGGTTCCTCATCCTCATCGGCCCCACAATGGGACCAATCAAAATTTGTGAGTGTTGAGGCGTGGAATCGCTACAACAAGTCCTTTGCTAAGCGAAACCTTCTACCTGAGCGTGGATTTAGGCCGGACCTCAATAAGGATGGAAAATTGGCTGACATGATCTTGAAGAGGAGGTGGATCCATTTCACTAAGCCACCCGAGTCTGCTGTTATTTCAGTAGTCCGAGAGTTTTATGCCAATGCCAGTGCTGAGGGACCAGCCGAGGTCACTGTCAGGGGCAAATTGGTGAAGTTTGACAGCAAGACCATTAATGCGGTGTTTGACATGCCCAACTTTGGAGGCAAGGATTTCCAGGAGCGGGGCTACCGCAGCTACAGTCAGGATGAGATCATTACGCGGCTCTGTCAGCCTGGCACAGCTTGGAAGGTGAATGAGTTTCAGGGAGAAAAGACGAGCTTTCCACAGCCAGCCCTCAGCCGCTATGGAAAGGCTTGGTATGCCTTTATCTGCTCCAGCATCATGCCCACTCGTCACCTCAGCGATATCACCCGTGAGCGGGCTGTGCTGCTTTTTGCCATCATCACTGGACTTGACGTCGACATTGGGATGATCATTCAGGAGTCCATCAGAAAGGCCATAAAGAGTAACATTGGTTCCGGCCTCCCGCACCCTTCTCTCATCACCCGTCTCTGCAAGCGGGCCAATGTTCAGTGGGGACCGGATGACCCAACTCAGGCACCCATGTCAGTCATCGATCACCATGTCATTCAGAGGTTTACTGTTTGGCCCGGGGGCATTTCTCACGAGTGTGGCGAGGGATACTTGGCAGATCCTAATCAGCCCCTTACTATAGAGGGTGGGACTTCTACTTAGGCTCCAGATCTTGGCCCCACCTCTACTGGTCCCCTTGCAGCGTTGATGGCATCAATGGACCTCATGCACCAAAAGATAGACACAATCAACAGCAGGATGGGCTCGTTCGGCCGCAGACAGGACACTATTGCTCAGAGGCAGAACATTTTTGCACAGTATCATGCTGAGTTCGCTAACACGGTCGCCAGCATCTATGCAGCCTCAGGCGGTGATGACATGTACTCCATGCCGTACCAGTTCCCTGAACCTCCTGTCTTTCCACCAGATCCGCCGCCATCACCATCAGAGGGCGATTAGGCTGACGACGAGGAGGGTGATGAGGGGGATGCTGAGGGCGATACTGCGGAGGATGCACCACCAGCACCACCAGCACCACCAGCACCACCAGCACCACCTACCCATTCCAGCCATTGAGGACATTGGCCGGTTCAAGTTTGGGGGAGTTTTTAGCTGATTTCTATTTAGTTATTTATCTTTTTATGAGTTATGGTTTATGTTTGAACTGCGGTAGTTAGGATGGTTTATCTTGGATATTTTAATGTAGGAACTGCATAGTTTGGTTTATTTTGAACTTATGGATGCTTTATTAATTATTATCTATGGATGCCTAATTCTGGTTTTATCTGCATGAGTAGCCTATGGGTGTCTTCCAGTTTTGATTTTTTCCCATCTTTTGGGGCTTTCACAGGTTTTCATTACCCTATTTTGTGCTATAGTTTTCTTGGGGTAAATGAGTTGAAATTTTTGATTGTGGCCAGTGATATGATTGAGGTATTGCTTTGTCAATGATGTTAAACATTTAGAGATAGAATCTTAGATCATTTTGTTTAGTTAGCACTGCTGATTGATCCTATCTATTCCATCGCGCACATACCAAATGTTAGAACTGTTATTATTTCAACCGAGCCTAAGTGGTTTTTGCTAAGGAAATTGTTGCTATTATCTCGTTCTTTCGTATGTGATTTAATGATTGTAAGAAACAGACAGATACGTTGGCATATATATATATAAAAAAAATAATAATAAAAAAAAAAAAAAAAAAATTTACGCGAACCCCCAGTTGACCACGCCTATTTACGTGGCCTTTGTTACTTGAGTTAGTAGATCCGTCGGGGTGTTTTCACACCCATTACCCTAAAGTCACCTGACTTGGGAGTCCTTGATCAAACACTCGTTACACGGGTAACTTTGAAGAGCCAAAGGTATTCAGGCACTGCACGGTCATTCTTGAGATTAGGGTAAGGCGTTGGCAATAAATAAACTATAGTTTGACTCAAGTCTAATTACGTGGCCTTTGTTACTCGAGTTAGTAAATTCTTGGGGGTGTTCTACACCTAATGCCCTAAAGCCTTCAAGCTTGGGAGTCATTGTTCTAAAGCTCGTTACAGGAGTAACTCTGCATAGCCTAATGTAATTAAACTTTTGCACATGTCTCACTGAGTTTTGTTGCTCACATTTTAATGCCTAGCGGTCTGTTCTTACACTTGATATCTTGTTCTGAATGCTTGATTTAGCATGAGTGATGGTGTCAACAATTTCATCTTTGCAATCGAGTTTGTGTTTGAGATGTATACGGTTATAACAGTTGGTATTCACACACACACAGATTTGGATCAGTAGCAGTCTACGCTAGAATTTTGAGCTAGATTTTATTAATGAGTTTGTTTCTACCTTGAAATTGTAATTCTGACCCTTGAGTCCACAATGCAGGTATATAGTAGTTTAGATCACTCTTAGCCTAAGCTTGAGGCTGGAGTTTTAATGTTTTTTTATATTTTTGTTTGCTTAGGGACAAGCAAATGCTTAAGTTTGGGGGTATTTGATGAGCGGGATTCATACCTGCAAATCGGGTTCTTTATCACTTAAGAAATTGCTTGATTATATCATCTTCTAGCGCAAATTTATGTTTTATCTGTTATCTTATTGTTTCTGCTTTTCAGGTGAGAGGTGTGTTCATTTGGTGTAAAATGGGGAAAAGGACAGCAAGATAGCTGAAGGACACGAGGCCCGCGCCGCAGCACCATAACCAAGCCAAGGAGTCACGCTGCAGCGAGAGGTCCTTGGCCAATTACACGGAGCTCGCGCTGCAGCGACCCTATTCCTTCATAGGCTGGCGCTGCAGCGAGCCTCCCCTTTCAAATGCACGGAGCTCACGCTGCAGCGGGGCTAATCCCTCATGGGTTGGTGCTGCAGCGATTCTTCCTTGGCTAGGACACGGAGCCCACGCCGCAGCGCCAATGCAAGGCGCAAGGCCCACGCCGTAGCGTGAGGCCCGGTTCCCAGCCACCTGGCTTTCCTATTTCGACCTAGTTTGTGCTACATAAGGAAAGCTAGGAGGCTACTTGGAAGGAGGCTAGAAATCTTAGAACCAAGAAAGGGAGGCAGCAACACATTTGGAGAAGCTTAAGCTTGAAACACTTCCGCGCAGGAGTTTTCTCTCTTTAAATTCTGTTATCCATTTGTGTAATTTTGATTATGTTGAACAGAATGAATGTATTAATTAGTTCTATAGTTATGAACTAATTACATTTCTAGGATTGCAATGTAACCTAATGATTAGCTTAATATGAATTACTCTCATATTTATATAATGAATCATGTTTTGAATGGATTGTTGTATTTCATGCTTATTCATCAATTGCTTGAGATAGGAATTGATTTAGGTGTTAACTGATATTGGAAAATTGATGTTATACCTTTCCTTAAGTGCAACAACACTTGTTATGACCATTGCCCTAGGGAATGAGTGCACAAATTGCTTGATAGAATAGGAATATGTCTATTTGCCCTGTGTAACCATTGAGATTATTGTTAATGACCCTTAGTCTAGTTATTTTCACCATAGGAATATTGTGATTTATCTAGCTAAGGGATATGCATTTGACCATCGGAAGAGGCTTATGTGTACCATGTGTTCTCGGTTAACCATTCTTGTGATTTGTTAGTTAAATGGAGAGTTAGGATTATTAGGCGAGACATTAGGGGAGTTGTAATCCTAGCTTGACATCCTTGATACAACTCGCCTTTTGATTTATCTGTTTCTGCCAAATTGATTACAACACACAACTCTTATTCACCTGTTTAAATAAGACCGTTGGGATACTTTTTAATACTTGATCTACTACCTAGTATTTTGTCCTCGTGGGTTCGACACTCAACTTTATCTATACTACTTGTTAGACCGCGTATACTTGCGCGAGTTTATAGGTTGTGAAAACCACCAACACAACCTATAAAGAGGCTATACCCATGAAACAAGCCACAAAAATAATTGATCTATCCAAAACTTATGAACAAAAATCTCCTGAAAATAAAATTCTTAAAGAGTTATCCCCTGAAGAGGATCAGGTACCTGAAAATAATGAGATCTCGATACATTATGTGCATACAGGAGAAATATTGGATAGAAATAAAATTATTGTTGACAACATATATTCATATAAAGTTGCTCTTAATATTACCAGAAGTAATGATAATGAATATCAACCACAAACTGTTGACGAATGTCAACGTAGAAATGATTGGCCAATGTGAAAAGAGGCAATTCAAGCAAAATTAAATTCACCGAGTAAACGTGAAGTGTAGACACCCAAATTTTGCGTTCCCTGTGCTAACCGTGACAGGAGGGCAAAATCGTCAATTGAACCGGCCTGCGGGAGCGAAGAATGGGCGCAAGTGCGAACACTCGACGCCACCACAACGATTTGCAGTCAAAACCGACGTGACAACAAGGCCATCCGAAATGAGCATTCCCGAACAATGTGTCACGTCTCACGGTAATTCTCGGACTGTAAAATACAGGCCTTTCGGCGAAAACCGACAGCACGACGCGAGAATCGAGGTGCGGTGCGGAAACCGAGGAGAATTAAATAACTAAAGTGCATGGCGGGCTGAGTGCATGGCGGGCTAAGGCCAGCCGCAGATCAATCTGCGGCTGGCCTTAGCCAGCCTACTTCAGCACTTCCTTCATTCATTTAGCAGATATACAGAAGGTTTTGAGCAGCAGGCGGAGAAGAAGAAAAATAGCAGCAGATCAGCTTGGAAAAGAGAGAAAAATAGGAGAATTTTGCTACAAAAATAGGAGAGAAAAGAAAAAAAAAGAGGAATAATATTCTTTTGATTTGATTGTATCAAATATACTTTTTCTTCTATTCAAAATACACAAGTTTACATCCACTTTGATCTCATTTGTAAGGTGAAAATCTCCTTATTTTTGCAATTTTTATCATATCATTTGGTCAAATTAAATGTAGTTTTCATGTAATTTATGGTGGAACAATGAATTAGGGATTATTAGTGAGGGTTCCATCGGAACAAAATTCTTCCTAATAACCCGATGATATTTATTTATTGATTTTTTGGTTGTTTTACGGTGCTATATTGGGCGTGGTTCCTTTAGATCGCTATTTTAGGATGTCTTGGTATTGTTAGATTATCCTTGTTGGTTATTTCTTGTAATATCCGTTTGTGGGTGTGTGAAAATTTGGTTGTGAGCCTAGGAAAGCGACCCCGTGGTCCAAATCCGATGATGGACCTCTTTTGATGTAAGAAGTAGGAACGATGTAATTTTCATTGTAAATATGTAATCGTCGGGCCTTAAAACGACGCTAAGGCGAAAATCGTGTTTAAGGCCCCGTCATAGTGAAAGTATGCGATTGTTGGCGTTCGGGGTTATTTTGATGGCTTACATGCCAATGAATAACCCCAACGCATTTTAATGCTTGATTTGATTTATGACACGAAATTGATTTCAAAGCCAAAACGATAAGATTTTCATAAAGTCAATCAAACTAGGCTATTAGCACCACGAGGCTAAAATTTGGAAACGCTAATGAATGTAGATTCCTATTTAACGAGAAGGCTAAAAGAAAAAATCGTTTTCAAACATCACAAAAAATGATTTTATAAAAATAAGTAATGTTTTATTAAATCTTTGTGCATAGGGTTAAAGAGATCCTAGAAGTTGCCCACCGTGCTATTTACGAAAGCAACGTATAGATCTCGATTCCTATTTTGATGAAGGTTTAGAAAACTCTTGTTTTTGCCAAAACGACACCTAATGAAAATCTCATAAGTTTTTGACAATTAAAATCAAACCTTTCTCATAAAGCTTTCTCGATTAAAGCCAAATGACATTCTAGAGCATTCTCAAAAGAAAGCACGACTTTACATCAAAACCCAAATGGTTTCTTCATGCAAATTCACCACGACATTCACGTAGGCACACACACACACACACACGCGCACATACACACACACATTCAAGAATTAAAGGATAGGAAAAGCATCAAGATTGCGGTAACCGTGTTTCACGGAAGTCGGGGGGTGCCTAACACCTTCCCCTTGCTTAAGCAAGCCCCCGAACTCTATGAATCTCTGTTTGCAGACCAATTAATTCGGAGTCACATATGAGCCAACGATTTATAAAAAACAAAAACTCGGATGAGTTGGTACATCCATTTCAAATATACCAACTGGCGACTCTGGTCAAATCGGCTCATCATAAAAAACGATCTTTCAAAACCCCGTCGACATTAATGCCGACCTTTTCCAAAAGAATCATCTAAACCAAAAGGCTAAAATTGGAAAGGGTAATAAAAAATTGGAAAGGACTAAAAAAACCCGGCGTCGAAAGCTGGCGACTCTGCTGGGAAACATTAGAGGGCTTAAGCCGCGTTCAAATCTTGATGCTATCCTATCCTTTAAAAATTCATGAAAAGATGTGTGCATACGATATTTTGATCTTTTATTGCTTTTGTTGTGTGAATGTGTGTTTTGTCCAATAAGTGAATAATTGAATGGAATTGCTTTACTTTAAAGTAATCATTTGCATACGGTGAGGACGATGAATGTGAATGTATGTTGAGAGAGTACCTCCTCCTGAGGCGAACCTGTCAGTTGCTTATTACTGGACTCGAAGGGGCTGCTCCCCGGAGATGGCTCAGGAAACGCACCACCCAAATCCGCTCCAATCGAAAGGACTCAGACGAGTAGATTGCGAAGATTTGGGGACCTTCATGCCGAAAAGCCCGTGAGAGTAACCCTAGGGTAGGTCAGCCTCAGATTAACCCAACGCAGGAAAAGTTTCTTCATGCCTTTTTACGTTCACGCGTACAAATGTCATGATCCCATTCATATATGCCTCCCCTGTTGTCAAAAGAAAGTACTGACCTCCATGTTTTGCAGGGAATAGCTGGGAAGGCATAATAAGTCATGTCTATCAATTATTATTGCAATAAGGGACTACTAACATGTTGTTTTGTAGGAAAAAAATTAAAAAAACCCCCAAAAACACAAAAAATTACCGTTTTAGCATGCATCCACATCCCTCATTTCCCAAAGATTAAACTCCAAACCGTTTTTTCTGCAGGATTGCTCCTCAAACGCGTTTGCAGTCTAAAAGAGCCCAAAACTCTACATCTGAAATGGCTGATCTCCCACCTACTAATCCCGGTTCCATATCTAGGGAAGAATTTGATGACTTTAAAAAACAAATGTTGGAGATGGCCATAATGCTGAAGGAACAATTGCTACCTAGACAAGATCCACCTAAAGAGGATCCACCCCAACCTAAGGGCGAGCCAGTCGTCCCAAAGGTCATTCCCGTACCGAACAAGACATTGATTACTATCCCGGAAGAGGGAGATACTGATGACCTGCGAAAGAAAATAAAACAAATGGAGGAAACTATCCAATCTATGAAGGGCATAGGGTCCTTAGGCAGAGTTAATTACTCAGATCTTTGTGTCTTCCCCGGAACCAGATATCCGGAGAAATTTAAAATCCCCGAATTTGAGAAATACAATGGGAAAGGGGATCCTTATACTCATCTGAAAATATACATTGGGGAGTTGGGATCTTATGTAGAAGACGAGGGTCTAAGGATGCAATTATTTCAAAAAAGCCTGACAGGAGAGGCGAGAATCTGGTATGCCCGTCTCGATAATGCCCGGATCCACAATTGGGAAGAGTTGGCTCACACCTTCTTAACACAGTATAGCTTCCAGGCACAAATGGCCCCTGATAGATACCAAATGACAAAAGTTAAGAAGCAACCCAGGGAATCCTTCAGAGATTATGCACAACGATGGAGGGGTATGGCCGCACAGGTGAATCCCCCAATGAGTGAGTCGGAAATGGTGATGACCTTCGTGGATATTCAAGAGGCCCCTTATTACGAGCGGGTTATATCAGGGATTGGTAGGCCTTTTGCCGAGATGATTAAACACGGAGAAATGGTGGATATGGGTCTAAAGTCTGGTAAGATTCGGGATTTCACGGCTTTGGAAACGGCTGCAGAACAAATACAGAGTGGAAATTATGGCAGCACTTCCCGTAGGGTCCAAAAGAAGAAGGAAGAAGATGTTTCCCTCATCCTGCAGGGGTTATCTAGAAAGACAGAAAACAATCCTCCAGGACAGGTGCAGAGGGTGGGACCATCCCGACAGCCTAACTTCACTGATCAGAGGGCGGAAGGGCGAAGGAGAATCGAGGCCTCACAAAATCGAGTATTCACCCCACTCGGGGATCCTCTTGAGCGGATTCTAGCGGTATTGATAGCTCAAAAGAAGATAGTCGATTTGGCACCCCCAAGTGACCCGAAGGGAAGAAGGTTTGACCCAAGCAAGCGATGCGCATACCACTCAGGTTCCCCTGGTCATGATACGCAGGACTGTTGGACGTTAAAGCACAGAATCCAGAACTTGATTGATAGTGGGGAAATTGTGGTGGAACAGCCGGACTCCCCAAATGTTAAGGTCAATCCTCTGCCAAGGCATAATGGAGGGGGGGTCAATGTGGCGGAGGTCAGTGAAGCCGAGGGGCCGTCAAGGCTGAACTATGTGAAGAAAATTGAGGAAATGATCAACATGATAAGTGATCACGGAAGTGCACGAGGAGCGCCCATTAGGTTGGTGGGTGTAAGTAGAAATACCACGGAGGGACCTGTCAAGTTGGCGGCTCCGAAACCCCTCATCCTTGCAGCGAGGCCGCAAATCCCTGTCAGCAGTCTAAAGACGGTACCATGGAATTATGGGGGGGTGTCAGAGGAAGCGGCCAGTTGTGCTTCTGTGACAACAAGGGGGAATCCTTTGTATCTTCTTGGACGAGTCCTTGAGAACAAAACGAAGAAAAATGAAGAGATCTCCGAGGAGAAAGCCATAGAATTCTTGAAGAGGATGGATCATCCGGAAGCAAGAGGGATCCAGATATTAAGCGAGGAGTCGACCCTGACATCAATCATGGACTTGGTGTTATCGTCCAATGGTCACTGCAAAACCCTGGCGAAAGTCCTGGAGGAGGCATACGTTCCCAAAGAAATTAGCAAGGAAGGTTTCGGCCATCTGGTGGACCACCTGTTGGAGAGTGATGTGATATCATTTACAGATGACGATATCCCCAAGGAGGGAAGGGGGCATCGCAAACCGCTACATATTGCGGTAATCTCCTCAGGTTATATCATGAATGGGGTGCTGATTGATGGGGGATCGACATTGAATATATGTCCCCTCAGCACATTACAGAAGATGAACATCAATCCCAAGTGCCTACGGGCCAGTTATGTAGTGGTGCGAGCCTTCGATGGTTCCCGGAGGGATACAATTGGAGAGATAGAATTACCGGTGGAAATAGGACCTTGTACTTTTGATATCTCTTTCCAAGTCCTAGACATTGCGGGCAGTTATAACCTGTTATTGGGAAGGCCATGGATACACATGTCCGGGGCAGTTCCTTCCACACTACACCAACAAATCAAACTAATCATCGACGGGAATCTGGTAACGATCTCGGCAGAATGTGATGACCCTTCTCCTCCCAGGAATGGCCTACCAGTGATTAATGTGGACGAGTCGGCGGCACCTGCCAGTTTTCAGGCGTTGGAAATTAGCACTCCCCACTACAGATGCCTGGGAGCCCCAGCCGTGAAACCTAAGGTCTCTCCAGAACTTACCTTCGTTGCAAAAGAAATGATGAAAATGAAATTCCAGCCTGGACAGGGGTTAGGAAAGAGCAGCCAAGGAATCACCGAGCCCATTCAATTACCCCATCAGATAGGTAAAGCAGGGTTGGGATATCATGAAGGCATAGCGCGGAGACACCGTCAGGGCGTGGCCCCGATTCGACTGGCTGGCAGCCCGGTGACCAAGGTCAATAATGAACAAGGGACTAGCAAGCCTGTGATTGGGACAGGGGATAAAGAATTAACCCCCGCAAGTGATGAATCGACCAAGAGGGAAAGTTTCCTACAAGAGGTCGCGCAAAAGTTCGAGACCAGGTGCTATGTCCCCGGACAATTAACAAGCAATGGAGAGGGGACGGATGTTGTCACGCCACCAGGAGCCCAACAAGGTGTGCCTGTCATCGATTGGGCAGGGCTAATTATTCCTGAAGAAGGTAGGAAGAAGGACTCAGGCGACGTAGCCGTAATCATCGGGGAAGTTTCCGATGTGAAGACCCCTTTTATCCAGCGCATTTCATCTGACCTGACCGTCGACAACTGGACCATGAAACCAGTGATATCCAAACAAGGGTAAAACCCGACATCATGGTGGTAGACCCCAGAAGATGGGAGGATGAAGAAGTTTATTTTTTTGTTGTTGTTTTGTATTTTGCATAATTATGTCGTTTCGTCATGTTATTTGAAAATGTGATTGTTGTGGAAAATAACTTATATATGACAAGTATTTTATTTCATGTCAGGTGTACCAATTTGAGTAATCCTTGCCTAACAAACGGTCTTTCAAATTTGAATGATGATTATGATTTTGACATTGAGCTGGATTTCGATTTGATGGGCATTGAGCAAGACGAGACAGATTACGACGACGCGCCTGATGAGATCAAAGGATGGGTCGAGGATAAACCCAAACCCAACTTAGACCAAACCCTCACCATAGATATCGGAACCCCGGACAAGCCAAAAGAACTCAAGATAGGGATGGACCTTACCCCTAGCCAGAAAGCAGAAATAATTGAGTTGCTAAGCCAATATGAGGATGTCTTTGCCTGGTCTCATGAGGACATGATCGGATTATCCACCGACATTGTGGTACACCGGTTGCCCATCAAGGAGGGTTTCAGGCCTGTCAAGCAGAAACTAAGAAAGTTGAAACCAGAGTGAAGCTTGAAGGCGAAGGAGGAGATCATCAAGCAGTTCAGGGCTGGAATCATTATGGTGTCCACTTACCCAGAATGGCTGTCCAATGTGGTCCCAGTGGCTAAGCCTGGAGGGAAGGTGAGGGTATGTGTAGACTATAGAGATTTAAATAAAGCCAGTCTCAAGGATAACTTCCCGGTGCCTTTCATACACATCCTGGTGGATAACACGGCCCAGTACGAGATGTACTCTTTTGTTGATTGCTTTGCGGGGTATCATCAGATAATGGTGGCAGAAGAAGATCGGGAAAAGACCGCGTTCATCACCCCTTGGGGCACCTTCTGCTATAGACGATTGGCTTTCGGTCTCACTAATGCGGGGGCTACTTATCAGAGAGCCATGATGGCCCTATTCCACGACATGATGCACAAGGAGATAGAGGTCTACGTGGATGACATCATCGTGAAGTCAAGGGTAGAGTCTGATCATATAACCAATCTTAAAAAGCTGTTCGATCGGCTCAGAAAGTATAATTTGAAGCTCAATCCGGCGAAGTGTGCTTTCGGAGTGCAATCGGGCAAGCTCTTGGGATTCCTGGTTAGTGATCGGGGCATTGAGTTGGATCCGGCAAAGATTAAGGCCATTGTGGATATGCCGGCACCTCACACTGAGAAGGAAATAAGAGGATTCCTTGGAAGAATAAACTTCATCAGCCGCTTCATATCCCACTTGACGACTACATGCGAGCCAATTTTCAAACTGTTAAGGAAAGGTGCTTCCCAAGAATGGAATGAGCAATATCAGAAGGCTTTTCAGACCATTAAAAAGCAGCTGACAGAGGCACCAGTGCTGGTACCCCCGAAGGACGGGATCCCTCTGTTTATGTATATATCGGTCAATGCCATCACGATGGGATGTATGTTGGGACAGAAAAATGAAGCAGTTAAAGAGCAGGCCATCTATTACCTCAGCAAGAGATTTAGCCAATGTGAACAGAATTACACTCCCATCGAGAAGACCTGTTATGCTCTGGCCTGGGCTGCAGGGAGATTACAGCACTACCTCCATGGGCATACTACGTACCTGATATCGAGGATGGATCCCCTGAAATATATCTTTGAAAGGCCCATGCTGAACTGTCGACTATCAAGATGACAATTGATCTTGTAACAGTTCGACATGGTATACGTAACTCAGAAAGCCATGAAGGGGCAGGGGATTACAGATCAGTTGGCGGAAATCCGGTCAGGAGGGATGGAGCCGTTAGAAACTCCTCTACCGGGCGAAGATATATTTTGGGTATCACACTCAAAATGTGATGACGAGGGGCAGTTCTGGAAGCTGTATTTTGATGGTGCCATGAATGCTGAAGGGGCAGGAGCCGGGGCAGTTCTGGTCTCTATCACCGGAGAGCAATACCCTGTGGCCACTAAATTGCAGTTCAGCAATTCAAACAACACAGCTGAGTACGAGGGATGTATATTGGGACTCCGTTTTGCACGCGATATGGGAGTGAAGAGACTGGCGGTGTTTGGGGATTCAGAACTGGTAATCAGACAGGCGATCGGTGTGTACAACACGAAAGAGCTCCGGTTACTCCCATACCATCGTTGTGTTATCCAATTGATGCAAGAGTTCGAAGATATCGCTTTCCGACATATCCCCCGTGGACGGAATGATTTTGTCGATGCATTGGCAACTCTGGCTTCCTTAATCCACATAATCAAGAGCAGGGACGTTCCACAGATTGAGATAGCAGTACAGAATGCCCCGGCATACGAGGAACATGTTGCAGTATTATCAGACGAGGTGGTTCTACCAAAGCAGCCTTGGTATCACGACATAAGGGAATATCTGAGGGATAGATCCATTCCCGACCAGGCGAGCCGAGCTGAGAGGATGAGGATCCAAAAGATGGCAATGAAGTTTTACCTGAGTGGGGATTCACTCTACAAGAGGGATGCTGGGTTGGGACTGTTGCAATGCGTAGATAAGACGCAGGCCCAAAAGATTATGAATGAAATACATGGTGGAGTGTGTGGGACACACATGAGTGGACCGATGCTGGCCAAAAAGATCTTGAGAACGGGGCATTATTGGTTAACACTGAAAGCCGACTGCGATGATCATGTCAAACGGTGTTATCAATGCCAGGTGCACGGCAATGTGATCCATACACCTCCCAATGAACTGCACTGTATGACCTCCCCTTGGCCATTCTCAATGTGGGGAATGGATGTAATCGGACCAATAGAGCCCAAAGCAAGCAACGGACACCGATTCATTTTCGTCATGATCGATTACTTCACCAAATGGGTAGAAGCAGCTTCTTTCCCCAAAGTAACTCAGGAGGTCATCGTCGGTTTCATCAGGAATAATGTCATTTGTCGATACGGGCAACCTGAGGTTTTGGTCTCCGACAATGCCAAGAATTTGAACAACGCCCTCATGAAGGGATTATGCGACCAGTTTAAGATCAAACACCTAAATTCTGTCATTTACCGTCCTAAGATGAATGGGGCAGTGGAGGCTGTAAATAAGAACATCAAGAAGATCATGGCAAAAATGTCTGCTAATCATCGGGGATGGCCGGATCTGCTACCCTGCCCTGTTGGCATACCGAACGTCAACGCGTACTTTTACAGGGGCAACCCCTTACGCTTTGGTGTATGGAATGGAGGTCGTTCTGCCAATTGAGGTTGAGACGGCGTCCCTCAGAATAGTGATCGATGCTCAGATAAGCGAGGAGGATTGGATGCAAAGTCGATACGATCAATTGGCCCTAATTGATGAAAGGAGGGTGGCTGCTGTTTGGCACGGTCAGTTATATTAACAAAGGATCTCTCGATCATACGACAAAAGGATAAGACCTAGGAAGTTCAAGGAAAATGATTTGGTGCTAAAAAGAGTCATGCCTTGTCAAGACGAAGCCAAGGGAAAGTTTGCCCCGAATTGGGAAGGACCATTTGTGATTAAGAAAGTGTTATCCGGAGGAGCCCTCATATTGCAAGAAATGGATGGTGAGGTATTTCCACAGCCCCTCAATTCTGACTCGGTGAAACGGTTCTACGCTTGAATCATCAGTTCCCCTTTTTTCTTTGAGGAACGAACTACGTAGGACCTGATCTCCCAACTTGTGGGGGTACGTAGGCAGCCATCATGGCGCTGTCCGATTCCTTAAAAAATAACAATCCTTGCTCTAACCAAAAAACCAATTCCCAACAGCCAGAAAAAGCCTTCCTACACCCTCGAAACCTTCCCGATACCAGCCCTAATCAGATTCATCCCGAGTAAAATAAACCTAACCCAACCAAACAGTTAGCCAAAATCTAAGACCCAGTCCGATGAAATCGACAGGGTGTGCGACAATATCTATCAAATCTCCATCAAGACTTGAGAGGAGAAAGAAGGCAAAATGTCAAAATCATGGTTAGCTGGATAAAATGAGGATCCAATGAAAGGCAACGATACGACAAAAAGGGAAAATGACTAAATTTAAATGCATGTCTACATATATAAGTCATTTTGTTACAAGATTTCTCTTTCAATAACCGATGAAACTAACATAGTCTATGCAGGAAATAAGACGATCTACAAATATGAAACTAATTGAAGCAGGATGGATAAAGTGGTGGATAGATCTGAAGCATCAGCATCCCCTGCAATCTGCTGCCCCATCATGTCGATGCGGTCCAATAAAGCAGTAGCTCGGCTGACAGTCCCAGAATGAGCATCTATAACTGCCCTGGTCTGAAATACAATGGCGTCTCTGTCAGCAACGGCAGCGTCTCTAGAAAGAATGACATCATCTCTCTCAACAAGAGCGGCATCCCTCTCAGCTTCAGTAGTAATCAAGGCCAGGCGGAGTCGGGTATCCTCAGTAACCCGACTAGGGGCAGAATCAACTGAGATGGAATGATCTGTGGTATCATCTGGGAAAATCACTCCAGAGTCATCAAAGGCCCCAGTCTGACTCAAACCAACCGGATCCGAGTCTCCGCGCAGCCACTGCACGTAAGCAAATGTTTGGATGTGACAGCTCTCACTATATTCGGCAAAGATCCTGCGAGACCAAACATCGTATACCCGCAGTAGATCCCTCTATGTCTGGGATGATATAAGGAATCGGTAGGCGGCTGCACCCGTGAAAGGGTGAAAATCCTGTGTCTGATCAAACTGCCCCATAACCGCCAGGGGATGATAAGTCACCACGCCCCTCAAGCCAGCAATAAGGATGAAATCCAGGGTGGGCACGTGAGTCAAAAAGCTCATAAAGGAGCAATAACCCGAGTAGATCAGGAGATGAAAAGGATCCTCAATAACCGATAAGAATTCTACCCAGGAAGCCGCATCAGTACAGCTCACGGGACGAAACGAAAACTGCGTGGCTATGTCGTGGCTGAAGCAAAACCCTTGGCGACGGAAATGGCCGATGGGACTGAGATGACTCATGAACCACACATACAATAAGGTCAAGCTCCCTCTGAATACTCTGCCTCGGAAAGACTGACAGTATGAGTTGGACATATAGGTGTCTGCCAGTATCATGGGAATGATGGTGTGGTCCTCCTGGAGGGCTCTAACGGCCGCAGTAACTCGCATATCCAACAGATCAGGTCCGACGGGCAGATACAAAACCGAGATGACACAGGCCATCAAAACGTCTACTCTCAGGGCGCCCCAGCGCTCCTCAGATACGGAAAAGTCACCAGAGAAATGGCGAAAACTGTCAGGTGAGCCGAATCGGTCAATCAAAAAATGAAAAGGAACCAGATGATCTGATGTGATCACCGATAGCAGAGCTGCCCTCCGCAACCCAGTGAAAGTCAAGAACTGACGGCGCATGGAACCAGTTGTGACCCTGGCACAAGGACCATCCAAAGACAAGCCGGTAAAGCGAGCATACTCCTCAAGAGTGGGGGTCAGCTCCACTGTCCCTAATCTGAACACCTGACGGGCAGGGGCCCAATAGCTCAGAATACCCTCCACAAAGCCCGCTGGCACCTGAAAGGATAATAAGGACCAAGAATGTCCCAAAAGACCATATGCGATAACCCTGTCGGCCGGCGATAAACTGTCCAACCAGCGGAGGAGACTGCCGACCAACCCTGTGGGGGGAAGGGGATTCAAACGTACCACGGCATCTGATGACGACATCTATGAAAATAGTATCAAAAGACTATGCAGGGGTCATTCTCTATCCATAAATAAAAAGCATGCATCGTACAGTTAATAATAGAGCAATTGAATTTCATAAAGATAAAAATTGTGCATAAATAAACAAATGAGTTTAATACATAATGCATAAAGTGAAAAATAAATCTAACAGGTCCAGGTACAAAAAGCCCTATCCTAGCCTGATCTAGTCAAAAGTAATGTCGTCTGTGAAATCCGGATCCCCGAACTGATCCCCTGGAGTGGTCGAAGTCGAAGGACCGAAGTTCATATCCGGGATATAAGGCGGCACTGGGGCATCAAATGAGCTCGGGCCTGTGGCGAAATCCGCACTGTCGGGATCATATGCGTAAGCATCCTCTGGGGTCCGGCCCAGCACCCGAAGATACAACGATAACTGCTCCACCTGACGGGTCAAAGTGTCAATCTGCTCAGCGTGAGTGGGACTCCGAACGCAAGCAGTCCAATCGGTCATCATCACCGAGCCGGGAACCATGTCTCCAAGAAAGAATGTGGCCCGAGTCTGAGGACCGATGGTGCGGGGCACCCACCAGATGCGAAAGGCCTCGCTCGTACTGGGACCCAAAGAAAGCATCTGACCATCCTCCCCCGCGAGCATGATCTCCGAAGGCTGAGAATCCAGCGGCCAGGATGTAGTGAAAGGAAGGAAATGCGGGATGCGGATCTCTCTAGTAACGCATCTGAATGCGCGCTCTCCCAGATACATCACCCAGCCCCCGACACTCAGCAAGGTAAGGCGGCGGGTGGAAAGTGCGAACTCCGGGCCGGAAGGATACCCATCTGTAAACCCCACAGCCAGATGCTCCGAAAGATAAGGAGTCCAGACGACATCTGTAGCGGTGATCAGCTCCAGCTGAATGCGGCAGTGTGCAAAGCTGCCAGATACCGGAACCTCCTCCAAGGTGCTGTGGTGCCACCGACGACCCCTGGGATAAGTGTCCAAGCCGAGGGTCGTGACAGGCCTCAGGCATGGAAGTCGCTCGTAGGCCCAGAACTGTGAACAGAAACAAAGCAAGAGTAACTGTCAAAATGCAGAAAAGAGAAATAAAATGAAGAGGAATACAGTAAGAAAAGAGGAAGAGAGGGCTCACCAGCAAGAAGTGGTAGAATCCAAGCCAAGCATCCGTCTGTCCCTCTGAGCGAAGGCGAAGACCGTGGAGGAAGTAGGCGAAGGTGAAGGACCCCCAATCGTAATCGTCGATCCGGTCCACATCCCTAACGGCTCCGACGACGCTGAAATGAATGGTAGAGGAATTGTTCCCTAGGAAACAACCCCTCATGATGGTCAGGAACAGACGCCGGAGCAGGATGCCACGGGTAGCTCGATCTGCTGGAATAGGTAATGCATAGATACCTCTGACAGCATCGACAGCTAATTCCCAGGACCGAATACTGCGGGCCTTGAAGACCCGGTCCTCGGCAGCAAAGCCCAGTAAGGCGCGGACCTCCGCTGGAGTGATATCAAGATCCAGAGGGACACGGGATCCGGTGAACTCTATACCTGTGATGTACCTCCAGTCCCAGGGAGTCAGCACAACCTCGCAGTCCAAGAGGTGAAGGGACTGGGTCTGGTGAAACCATCTCTCGGACAAAGCCCTCATAACCCCAGGGGCACTAGCGGGGAATGATGGTGAAGAAATGACGGAAGCCTCAGGAATCCACCACCGCTCGGTAATCACTGTGCAAAGCGGTGTAGAGGGAGTAGATGTTGAACCAGTTACCCCTCGGCTGAGTAAACTCGGGCACCTGTGGCAATCACCAATGGGTTAGTCCAGATAGAACGGGAATTGAGAAATTGAGAATGAAATCAGAGTAGAATTGAATATACCTCATTAGCCACGAGAGATGTTGAGGGGTGACGACTGAGATCCCGACCCAACAGATCGGGTATCTGAACAGAGGCACCAGATAGGGCGCGATGAGAAGAGGGAGCTGGTGTGCTAGAGGATGGCCCCTCTACCGCAACATCCGGGAGAACAGCCTCCTCAACATCGGGATGATCAGGCCGGATGACAGCCTCCGCCAGTCGGCGAGCCTGACAGGTCCGAGGCAGAGCAGGGGCAGGTGCAGCCCTACGGCGGCGAACGCCCGAGGTCCGAGACGCAGAGGAGCTACTAGGAGCGTCGGGATCCATAGCTGGAATAGAACAGGCAAGGAGGAAGGTAAGTTCCTTTCTTTTTGAATTATGTCACAAATATTCCAATACTCATCGTAGAATTAATGTAACATGATGCATGCTTATTATATGTGCAAAAAAAAAAAAATCGGCAGAGTTCCGTCTGTAAAATGGGCATCTCATGCATAACTAAGCATGTTTTCAATTAATCCAAGCCACAACAGGTCAAAATTGCATTCATATGGGTAATTACAACATGTAAAAGGATCCTAATGCATGATTTTCTTTCAAAAAGAAACAACAGATATGTGTGACCGCATGATAAGCATAAAATAGGGCTCACACAGTTGATACATAGCATGTATATACAATAATACATAGCATAGCATTATAAAGCATACTTTTTTATCTCTAAGCATGCAAATAGCCAAATGTATAGCAAAACATTGACGAAATTGAAAAACGATCGGTCAAAATGTTACCTGTAACGCGTAGATCGATCTGACCAGAGCGGTTTTTGCAAAAAGATTGGAAAAGTCGGCAAAAAGGACGTGCAAAGGTGTGAAAATCGCGTGGGGTACGAATGAAAGTGACAGATCTGGGAAGCGGCTGACCGCTTAAGAGCCCGATCTTGGCCGCAGATCCATCTGCGGTTGGGCCCAGTTGCTCCCCCCTTGGTCCATTGCAAGCTTAATCGATTCTGAGGCCCGTTTGGACTCATAACGTGGTAATAAAATACAAGATTTTGATGAATTGGGGGTCGAACACGACTTCTCAATACGACCGAGTGACCGGCGACGAAACCCGGCCCCGACAAGACGATCGACCGGCGACGATAACCGGCGATTACGAGATGAGTGACCGGCGACGAAACCCGGCCCCGACAAGACGATCGACCGACGACGATAACCGGCGATTACGAGATGGGTGACCGGCGATGAAACTCGGCCCCGACAAGACGATCGACCGGCGACGATAACCGGCGATTACGAGATGGGTGACCGGCGACGAAACTCGGCCCCAACAAGACGATCGACCGGCGACGATAACCGGCGATTACGAGATGGGTGACCGGCGACGAAACTCGGCCCCGACAAGACGATCGACCGACGACGATAACCGGCGATTACGAGATGGGTGACCGGCGACGAAACCCGGCCCCGACAAGACGATCGACCGGCGACGATAATCGGCGATTACGAGATGGGTGACCGGCGACGAAACCCGGCCCCGACAAGACGATCGACCGGCGACGAAACCTGGCGATTACGAGATGGGTGACCGGATACGAGACCCGGCCCCGACGAGACGATCGACCGGCGACGAGACCCAGCGATTACGAGATGGGTGACCAGATACGAGACCCGGCCCCGACGAGACGATCATCCGCATTGACACCCTTTTACGAATGTTGTGCATGCCTTACATCTTACGTCGCATCATAAGTCATGTGTGTTACATCACGGATGTATTGTTATTCTTGTGCACTGTCATTCATGCATCGAATGTCTATTCTTTATCCTGTTCATTTCATTTAGCATTGCATAAACATGATAAAGAGGGGCAGCTATAGACACCCAAATTTTGCGTTCCCTGTGCTAACCGTGACAGGAGGGCAAAATCGTCAATTGAACCGGCCTAGGGGAGCGAAGAATGGGCGCAAGTGCGAACACTCGACGCCACCACAACGATTTGCAGTCAAAACCGACGTGACAACAAGGCCATCCGAAATGAGCATTCCCGAACAATGTGTCACGTCTCACGGTAATTCTCGGACTGCAAAATACAGGCCTTTCGGCGAAAACTGACAGCACGACGCGAGAATCGAGGTGCAGTGCAGAAACCGAGGAGAATTAAATAACTAAAGTGCATGGCGGGCTGAGTGCATGGCGGGCTAAGGCCAGCCGCAGATTGATCTGCGGCCAGCCGCAGATCAATCTGCTGCTGGCCTTAGCCAGCCTACTTCAGCACTTCCTTCATTCATTCAGCAGATATACAGAAGGTTTTGAGCAGCAGGCGGAGAAGAAGAAAAATAGCAGCAGATCAGCTTGGAAAAGAGAGAAAAATAGGAGAATTTTGCTACAAAAATAGGAGAGAAAAGAAAAAAAAAGAGGAATAATATTCTTTTGATTTGATTGTATCAAATATACTTTTTCTTCTATTCAAAATACACAAGTTTACATCCACTTTGATCTCATTTGCAAGGTAAAAATCTCCTTATTTTTGCAATTTCTATCATATCATTTGGTCAAATTAAATGTAGTTTTCATGTAATTTATGGTGGAACAATGAATTAGGGATTATTAGTGAGGGTTCCATCGGAACAAAATTCTTCCTAATAACCCGATGATATTTATTTATTAATTTTTTGGTTGTTTTACGGTGCTATATTGGGCGTGGTTCCTTTACATCGCTATTTTAGGATGTCTTGGTATTGTTAGATTCTCCGTGTTGGTTATTTCTTGTAATATCCATTTGTGGGTGTGTGGAAATTTGGTTGTGAGCCTAGGAAAGCGACCCCGTGGTCCAAATCCGATGATGGACCTCTTTTGATGTAAGAAGTAGAACGATGTAATTTTCATTGTAAATATGTAATCGTCGGGCCTTAAAACGACGCTAAGGCGAAAATCGTGTTTAAGGCCCCGTCATAGTGAAAGTATGCGATTGTTGGCGTTCGGGGTTATTTTGATGGCTTACATGCCAATGAATAACCCCAACGCATTTTAATGCTTGATTTGATTTATGACACGAAATTGATTTCAAAGCCAAAACGATAAGATTTTCATAAAGTCAATCAAACTAGGCTATTAGCACCACGAGGCTAAAATTTGGAAACGCTAATGAATGTAGATTCCTATTTAACGAGAAGGCTAAAAGAAAAAATCGTTTTCAAACATCACAAAAAGTGATTTTATAAAAATAAGTAATGTTTTATTAAATCTTTGTGCATAGGGTTAAAGAGATCCTAGAAGTTGCCCACCGTGCTATTTACGAAAGCAACGTATAGATCTCGATTCTTATTTTGATGAAGGTTTAGAAAACTCTTGTTTTTGCCAAAATGACACCTAATGAAAATCTCATAAGTTTTTGACAATTAAAATCAAACCTTTCTCATAAAGCTTTCTCGATTAAAGCCAAATGACATTCTAGAGCATTCTCAAAAGAAAGCACGACTTTACATCAAAACCCAAATGGTTTCTTCATGCAAATTCACCACGACATTCACGTAGGCACACACACACACGCACACACATACACACACACATTCAAGAATTAAAGGATAGGAAAAGCATCAAGATTGCGGTAACCATATTTCACGGAAGTCGGGGGGTGCCTAACACATTCCCCTCGCTTAAGCAAGCCCCCGAACTCTATGAATCTCTGTTTGCAGACCAATTAATTCGGAGTCACATATGAGCCAACGATTTATAAAAAACGAAAACTCGGATGAGTTGGTACATCCATTTCAAATATACCAACTGGCGACTCTGGTCAAATCGGCTCATCATAAAAAACGATCTTTCAAAACCCCGTCGACATTAATGCCGACCTTTTCCAAAAGAATCATCTAAACCAAAAGGCTAAAATTGGAAAGGGTAATAAAAAATTGGAAAGGACTAAAAAAACCCGGCGTCGACATGAAGTTTTTGGACCTGTAGTCCGAACACCTAAAGGTGTAATGCCTGTTGGATACAAATGGGTTTTTGTACGTAAACGAAATGAGAAAAATAAAATTATAAGGTATAAAGCGCGACTTGTAGCACAAGGTTTCTCACAGAGACCTGGTATTGATTATGAAGAGACATATACTCCTGTAATGGACGCAATTACATTTAGATTTTTAATTAGCTTGGTAGCAAAAGAAAATTTAGATGTGCGATTAATGGATGTTGTTACAACATATCTGTATGGATCATTAGATAATGATATCTCATAAAAATCCCTGAAGGATATAAAATACCTAAAGCATATAATTCTACATCTTGAAGTATGTATTCTATCAAGCTACAAAGATCCTTATATGGGTTAAAGCAATCCGGACGCATGTGATATAATCGCCTCAGTGAATATCTTTTGAAAGAAGGATTTAAGAATAATCTAATTTGTCCATGTGTTTTTATCAAGAAATCAGAATTCGGATTTACTATTGTTGCAGTATATGTTGATGATTTAAATCTCGTAGGGACTCTAGAAGAGTTAAGAAAAACAGCAAATTGTTTAAAAAATGAATTTGAGATGAAAGATCTTGGTAAGACAAAAAATTTCTTGTTATACAAATTGAACATCTTCCAAATGGAATTCTTATTCATCAATCAACATACATAGAAAAAAGCCTGAAGCAATTTTACATGGATAAAGCTAATCCTTTGAGCACTCCAATGGTAGGTCGGTCACTTGATATCAAGAAAGATCCGTTTTGACCACAAGAAGATAATGAATAAACTCTTGGTCTTGAAGTACAATATCTTAGTGTAATTGGTGCTTTAATGTATCTTGTAAATTTTACACGACTTGATATAGCATTTGCAGTTAATTTACTAGCAAGGTATAGTTCTACACCAACTCGAAGACATTGGAATGGAATTAAACATATTTTTCGTTGTCTTCGTGGGACTACTGATTTAGGATTATTTTATCCAAATGGATCAAAACCACAGTTAGTTGGATATACTGATGCAGGTTACCTTTCTGATCCACACAAAGGTCGATCACAAACAGGATATTTATTTACTTATGGAAATACTGCTATTTCATGGAGATCTGTTAAGCAAACAATTTCTGCTACTTCCTCAAATCATGCAGAGATTATTGCAATTCATGAAGCGAGTCGTAAATGTATTTGGTTGAGATTGGTAATTCAACATATTCGTGAGAATTGTGGATTATCATCAATAATAAATAGTCCAACGATATTATTTGAAGATAATGCCGCTTGTATCACTCAAATTAGGGGAGGCTACACATCAAGGGTGATAGAACCAAGAATATTGCACCAAAATTCTTTTATACACATGAGCTCCAGAAGAATAGTGATATTGATGTCAAGCAGATACGATCATGTGATAATTTGGCAGATATATTTACTAAGCCATTACCAACTGCGACTTTTAAGAAGATGGTGCACAACATTGGCATGCGTCGCCTTAAGGATATTTTACCATGAAAAATGGAAATTTTATGTACTCATGAGGGGGAGTAATTTTTCTATAGGATGTGTGTTGATTATACTCTTTTTCCTTCGCTAAGGTTTTTTTCCATTGGGTTTTTCTTTGCAAGGTTTTAATGAGGCAATCATAAGGCACTAGAAGTTATTCAAGAATATTGTACTCTTTTTCTTAACCAAAATTTTTTCCCACAGGGTTTTTTTTATAAGATTTTTAACGAGGCATATTCTTAGAATGTGGTCATCCAAGGGAGAGTGTTAGAAATAAAGTTATTGGAAGTTGGGAAAATGAAAAGTTGGTACTAATTCGGAAGGTTACAACCAAAAATTGCCATGTGGGCCACAAGGAAATAATGGCTTAAGTCCTTTCATTTTTAGTAACCTATATACTTTAACATTATATATAGCATCTACGGTTTTCATCCTATGAAAATATATTCTATCCGAAAGTGTAAGAGATTTTGAGAGATTTTGATAATTGTGGATGACCACTTTAAATAAAAGAGATTATTAATATATATCTTGTTCGCTTCTTTGTTTTATCTATTATTTCACAACATCATGTGAATATTATTGTCATTTATGATTAAAAATGCAGAGTTGGTTAACCAGGACTAATTTTTGAGACATTTGGATGTAGTCATTAGTGCTTTTGAGTAATTGTACGTGCGCATTAAAATACTTTGAAAATGTCTTTAACTGACCGGTGAATTTGTAGTATAATAGCATTACTTTATCCATTTTTCTTTTGTGAAAGAAATTTAGATAAAAAACAAGTGTTTGACATTTATAATGCTGTCGAGTGCTAAGACAAGTAATTATAACCCAAAACCATTTTTTTTAGCCATAATAGTTGTAGTAGATCCTTATATTATGTTGCGAGATAAACACGCACACACATGAACATGTTAAATTAAACTGAAAACAAATCAAAACTGTACCTGTAGTCCAATTCAAACGCAACCTGTGCACGGACGTCCTAGCTAGCACTCTTATAACAACCTTAAACGATCATGTTTATTTACAAGGATTATAATATTTTTATGAATTGTAATCTTAAGACTATTAATTCTTGAATTAAATAGTCTCAATCACATGTTTGTTTATATGAGATTATCCATGAAATAAGTTGAAATAATATCATGTTATGCTTGTTTTGTCTGGGATTATTTAAAGAATTAGATAAAAAGTTATCATTTGGACTATTATACTTTTACCAGTAATAACAAATAGGTCGTATTCTCAATAGTGTGAATATAGATGGATAGAATATATGATACACCAATTATTAAAAAAAATAAGAAGGTAAAGATTATTTTTGTCAACAAGTGTTTAATTCTAAATGGTAGGGATTATAATACTTGGTTGAATATTGTATTAAATAGTCCCCTATTCCAAGTCATTTTGTTATCCTTAAAATAATAATTTTGAGTCCAATTTTTAAAACAAACAAGGTGTTGTTTCCTAGAGGTACACTGGAGATCTAAAAGGGGGGTTGAATAGATCTTCATTAACATTTCGATTAATTATAGATGTATTACCAAGTAATCAGTTAATCATATTGATTAAGCACGACGAAATATTCATTTATAAAATCTCCTTAGAGATTATGAAAATCTCATATCTAAATTAAGTCTTGTGAATGTACAAACACATAGCAGATATAGCAGTTATAATTTGCATAATGTAAATGATATAAAGTAAAAGACACAAGGGGTTTTTAAGTGGTTCGGAGACTGAACAATTTATAATCCACTCTTTTACTTCACGAGTAGAAAATCCACTAAGGATTCGGTTACTCAGACCAGGACACTCTACCCTCTTCAAGCCTAGCAGACTTGGATATTTTAGTCACTAAGATAATGACACTAACACCATGACACACTAGCCCTAATTCGGTCATTAAGACCAAGACACACTAACCCCAATTTGGTCACTAAAGACCAAGACACACTGACTCCAATTCGGTCACTAAGATCAGGACACACTGGCCCCAATTAGGTCATTAAGACCAGGGCACACTGGTCCTAATTCGTATATTTATTGGAGGTGCTGCTAAGATGGCATGTAAGCTCTTTATCTTATGGTACTCAGCAGGATTGTTGTGATCATCTTCTGGTGCTTGCTGAACTTTGACGTTGAAGCTTGATCTCTTCTAGATGTCAGCAGCTACTCATGATCATAGTTGATGTGTTGTTATGCTGTTAAATTAAGCTCCACATCTTCTTGTGCTTAGCAGCTTTGAGCACTTGTTAAATTGTAAACTTCTGCTTTATGTTTTCATCTGTTCAGTTCTGAGTGTCCTTGGTGAAACGTAGAGTGGTACTTGAGATTGGCCTTCTAATCTGCCATTTTTACGTCACCAACATCAACTACATGACTTCTTCATATATTGGCATTCAGCTCAGCCATGTCCTCCATCATCTTGGCACTTCAGTTTTGGTCTTTACTCTCGGCTCTTGGCTCTACGGCTTTGGCTCTTTGTTCTTTGTTCTTGGCTCTTCAGCTCTAGATCCTTTGTTCTTGGCCCTTCAGCTCTGGATCCTTGGCTCTTTGGCCCTTCTGCCTTCAGACACATTGTTGCACTTCTCTTAGCATTTCAGATCTAGCTCTTATGCAAACTGTTGCACATTTCCTTTAAGCTCCAACCTGCACTTTAGATCTTCATTTTAGTGCTTCAGCTCTTTGTTTTTGGTACGACAGCCTTTGATCTTCTATTTTTTATATGGCTGGGATTATCAGCAACTTTGAATTTGAAATCCAAAGCTATTTATAGTCTTTCAAAAGACTTCCTGTTGTAATATAACCGTTGGGGCATTTATGGCACAGATATCTTAGTATCCTTGATGTTGACTTTCTGCACTTGTGTCAGGCAGCTTTCGACTGGTCACATCAAACTTTAGCTTTATCTATCAACTGATAGATATCTTCTCTCTCTTCATACTAGCTGTTAGACACATTGATCTGAACTTCGATCTTTCTTCAAGGATGCGTTTGGATGCCTTGGGACCTTCACTATTGCACCGTTCTGATTGTCAGTCTGATCTGCCAGACCTGACTCTGCTTTGCGAACTTGTTGATAGTAGACTGATGGGAATCGTAGAGTTAGTTCTTGTATTTGCTCTACGATTGTTGACTTGACTTCTGCTCTACTATCTGTTCGTCTGTTTGCTCTCTACTAGCAGGTTACTGGTAATTGTAGACTTGATTGCTGCATTTGCTCTACGATTATTGACTTGTCTTCTACTCTGTTATCCTCTCTTTAGTCTGCTCTCTGTTGATAATAGAGTGCTGGTAATTGTAGACTTGAGTTTGCTCTATGATTATGACTTTGACTTTTGTTCTGCTATCTGATTATCTGTTTACTCCTTTGTCTACCCTTTGAGTAATTGCTCCATAATGCTTGGGTAGACTTGTAGACTCTTCTTTGTTCTCTGAACACTTTAGCAGCTCTAAGATATTGAGGACTACTTTTTGAACTAACTGTCTCCTTGCTTTATGGTGGCAGCTACTGCTCTACGAAATCCTGATTACTCTGCGAACTGTCTTGAGCTTTATGACTAGGAGGAGTATCTTTATAATGTAGCCTTTGTAGATGCCTTGGCTACTGCTTCTCAACTCTTGTTTTACTCTGTGTCCTGACTTGTTCTTTGTGATCAGGCAGAGTACTTCATAACATTTAGGTAATCTTGCAGACTTCACTTCTATTCTCTGAATGTCTTGGCAGCTTTGCAATGTTGGAGACAGCTCTCTGATTTGTTTATCTCCCAATGCTTTACGTTACCAGTTGCTACTCTACGAGATCCCAGTTACTCTACGAACTGACTTGCTTTATGATCATGCAGAGACTCTTGCAATTTAGCTTTTGTAGAGACTTCTGGGGATTCCTTCTGGTGAGGACAATATTTAGATATTCCTAGAGTATATCCTTCTGCGATCAGTTTTTTCTTGTTAGGCCATCAACTCATATCCATGGCTCACCAGCGAGCTCTACGATCTTCACTTTTCGCGTTACGGTGAATGAGCTGTCTGTGCTGATTGTGATCACACAACGATTAGTAGAGTAACTCTACGATCGGTTGGTTCTATCGACTATACTTTTGGAAGTTTTGAGAAGATCAACCTAACATATTTGATCTTTCTATTCTAAGTCCTTGTACATGTGTTTCATAAGGACTTTACAAAATTTATCATTACAAATATACATTAATCATTTGTTTAACAGGTAATGACATCTCAATTAAGATCAACCTATCAGTTTTGATCTTTTCAATTCTAAGTCCTTGTACATTTGTTACGTAAGGACTTTACAAAGCTTCTCTTTCACAATTACGCTTCAGTCGACCAGTTCATATATATGTGTTACATTTATTTGGATCAACTCAGTGAGATCAACCTAACATGCTTGATCTATCTCTATTCTAAGTCCTTGTACATAGATATCTCAATTAAGGACTGTACAAAACTTATGCATACAAACATACTTTAAGTGTTTCATCATCAAATCATATATACATTTGGAGTCTTATGAAGGTTCTAATCAATCTCCCCCTCAATGAATCAACGTCTAATCTACATACAGATTCACAACACAAAGGACATAAGATTAATAGTACAATCTCAAATGTTATCTTTGTAAACATACATGACCTAGTATATTTGGACATTTTGATAATCCGGACTACATTTCAAAATGCCATAATGTATGATCTTCAGAGCCCATGAAACAAATTAGGAATGTATGTATAGGGTTGTAAATGATAATCAGAAAATAGGATATTAGTTCATGTTCGTATTCGTTTAAAGAAGATATTATTCGTATCCGACTTAAATTGATATTATTCATATTCGATTAGAGATATTCACAAATAAACGGATACTAATACGGATACATGTATATTCGCATTCGTTTAACATCCGTCAGTCAATATATTTATCGAATTAACTAATATCAAATATTCGGTATCATAATCTCGAGCAAAGAACGAGTTTTATTATAAAATTATATTATTTTTTAATATCTTCTATAAAGATATTTGGGCTAAATACACTTATATTACACAAATTTTCACCCTCCTCATAATTTAACCCCTAAACTACCTAATTTCACACAATGTCTCTGTTGTCTCCAGAGGCACAAAAGAGATCTAGAAAGGGAGAAATAGATCCTTTAAAAAAACTTTTTAATTATTAAAGAAGGTATTACCAGATAATTAGTTAATCAATATTAATTAGGCATACCAGAATATAAGTTAAAAAGCCCCATTAAAGATAATAAGAAAATCACAGTTCTAAATTTAGTTCTTGTGGTTTTAAGTCACAAACAAGTAAGATAAATAATAGACAGAAAGTAAATGAAGAAATTAGACGACACAAGAAATTTTAAGTGATTCGGAGATTGAATAACTCCTAGTCCACTCTAGTCCACTCTTCCACTCTACGAGTAGAAAATCCACTAAGGATGTAGATTACTGAGATCTTGTACTACTGAACCACTTAGGTTCCTTCGAGTCACAAAGTCTCAGTATAGAGACACTTAGTCCAGATCACTAAGATCTCTTCAAGTCACTTAAACTTGAAAGATTGTCACTAAGACAATAAGTCACTGAGAGTAGTGCAGTTGTCTAAGGTGCTATTAAATGGCTTTAAGATCAGTTGCTAAGGTGCTTAGTAACAGAACAAGAATGTTCTTAGGTTTTTGTAGAGTGGTCTGTTAGAGCTCTAGCAGAGTTTCAGCTTAATTGTTTTTGTGATCGTTAGTTCGATTTGAAATCTATTTGCTCTTATATAAAACTCTTGAATGCTTCCCATTGCAAGGTTCCCGTTGTGCATTTAATGCTTAAATACTCCATGATCCTTGATGTTGACTTCTTAGGTTGTTGTGTCAGTTTACTTTGCGACTTTGACCTGTCATATCAGTCTGTAACTTCACCTAACACATCGGTGTTGTTGCTTTCGCCAAACTAACTGTTAAACACAAACATGCTCTGATCTTTGATTTTAACTAAGGATGTTTGGTGAATGCATTAGGCCCTTCAATCTATAACGCTCTCATTGTCAATCTTCTGTCAGTCCTAACTTGCTCTATGAAATGAGTTGATTGTAGAGTTTGATGAGGAACGTAGAGTCTATGCTTGACTTTGCTCGACGTTCTGAGTTCTACGTTCTGCTCTACGACTAATTACTCTAAGAGTAGAGAGGCCTCTACGATTGTGCTCTCTACGATTTGCTCTAGGAAGTTTGATCTCTACGATGCTTGAGCAGACTCTACGAACTTCTCTTTACTATACGATCTTATATTCACTCTGCGATCTGATCTTCACTATATGATCCTAAGTGAACTCTCTGATCTGATAACATGCTCTGTGATTTTAACTTTACTCTTTGAACACTGGCAGACTCTGCGATCAAACGTTAGATGCTTTGCGAACTCAAGGCTTACTCTACGATCATCTTTTACACTTTTGAAACAGTAGAGTAACCTTACGATCATTTAATAATACAATACGATCGATTTTATCCTATCATCTATACAACATTTTAGCTCTTAAGATCATTCTAACAAATTTGATCTTTTTTACTCTAAGTCCTTGTATATCACAATCTCATTAAGGACTTTACAAAAGTTATTGGTACAAATATATATTAATCATATCATCATTAAATTTATAATGTAGACTCTAACAATCTCCCCCTATTTAATGATGACAAAACCAGTAGTTTCAGAACATTCATCAATTATACCATGCAGTTGCTTGAAATTAAACATGACTTAAAATACAGTTAGCAACTGTATTTGTAGATCAAAAGAAGGAATTTAAAGTATAAGCAATTTATAACAAATAATTCTTTATTCAAAAGTATACCTATATACTTATTGAATTTTTATCTCCATCTTCTTCCTTTTTTCTCCTTTGCAAGCTATCTCTTCTCAGATTTAACTCTCCTTCTGTATTGCTCTCTGTCTTCAGCTTCCTTTCTATGGATCTTCTCCTCTATTGAATCTCTTGGGCCGAGATCTGACATATTTATTCTTTCTTCTCCCACAACGTGAGTCCCCTGAAGATTTTTGTTGAGATACATGGGATCACCTAATGGAACTCTAGTACTAGTGGGAGTCACTGCATTTGACGAACCATGTTGTGAGGAAGAATGGCCACGATTAATAGATAAAGCATCTTGATAAGTTCTTGAGGGTGGAGGTTGAATTGATTTTTGAGGAGGTGCTCGCCTTTTTCTCTCCCCCTGTCTTGTTCTCTCTCCCTTTTTGTCAGCATTAAAATCATCAGAAGGCTACGTGACAACATCAACAAGCTCTTATAATTGAGTGGCTTTCATTGCAATGTCATCCCTGATCTCTCGCTGCCTTACATCGGCTTGATCGTGCTGATGATGAATAAGGGTCATGGCATTGTTAGAGCATTCTATTATAATGCTTTTGAAGTCCGAGAGGGAGGAGCTTAGCTCAAAGATTTTATCTGATAGGAGTTTAATGGAGTTTTCATTCTACTTTTGAAGAGCTAGAACAACCTCTTTATAATCAGCAATACATTTCAGGAATAATTGGTCCCTTTGCTGGAGGCTTTAAGATATGTTCTTGAACATCACCTTCATGTTCTTGTTAAATTCTTTACCCATTTCACTAGGAAGAATGCTTGTAGCCTCAGTTATCTTGTTCATTTTTGATGAATTTCAATTGAATTTTCTTCAATATTTTGATCTATTTCTTCTGTAATGTGAGCCATCAGATCAGCTAGTTGATTTTGAGAAGGGATCACTGAGACACACTCCATGATTTGTGTGAGGAGAGCTTCTGAATCAACCTTATCACTCCGAGACATATTGGATATGGCAAGGGTAAGGTCAAAACATTTATTTTTGGAGGATGAGGGTACATCTGTATGAGTAATTGAGGGTATATCAGGTTGTACAATCTGTACAAGTGACGAAGGATGTATAAGAGAATTTACAGGTGTGGAAAGTATGTTGGAAATATGTATAGGGGATGGAGAGTTAGAGTGTATATAGGTATGAGTGTGTGAGGGAGAACTCGTATTATCTACATCGATCGTAGGGTGTTGGGACTCTACGATCGAGAAGTTAGGTGGATTACATAGTCTGTAGAGAGTTGAGACTCTACGACTGGAGAATTAGTTTAATTTACATCATCCGTAGAGTGTTGGGACTCTACGAACAGAGAATGAATAAAAGAATCAGGAGTAGAAGGTTGCTTAGAGATCGTAAAGGGGGACTCTACAATATCGTCATCACAAACAAAGAATGAAAGAATAAAATTTAAAGAAACAAATAAGGAGTCAGGAACAAAAGTTATATACCCTGTCATATCGACACTCAAAGTATAAGAGTTCATTGCAGATTAGCTTCGAAGCATATGAAATGACCTTTAGAAAGTTTTGAGCTATCAACTTAATATTTGAGAATTTGGAATAGCTCTAGTTGATGAAGCTTTGGTCTCTAAATGTTACAGCTTTCAGCAGTGGCATCAAGGGCAAGAAATAGAGCAGTTGCTCATAATCAGGGTCGAAGATAGTAGTGCTCCTGTCCATTTCGATGTCGAAGAAATTGTTGAAAAGATCATCTACACTCATTGAGACCAGTCGCATTTGCCCAGGCCTAGACCCTATGAATCTATCAAGAAGACAAGCATTGGGTTTCTATTGCTTCAAGAACAATGCACCTCTTTATTCCATCTTTCGTTGAAGGTACTGAAGGGGGTTCTTGATAATAAGTTGGTTGTTCCCCCTCAGAATCAGGATTCTCAGGCTTTACAATCGATGGGCCGAACTGTCTGCTGATGTCCTCTATAACATTGTCAATAACTTTAGTCAGTTTGAGAGAGGCATCCGTAGAACTTGACGATTGTTGGGCCGATTGTTGGGCTTGAACTTCCCTTCTTTTCTTTAAGGTTTTCTTTTTATTCTCTACCTTCTTCTTCTTCTTTTCCATTTTTCTTAGCTTTTTCTTCATCTTTAGCTCAGGACTTGGAACATTCACTGCCATTTCTTCTTCATCTTCTTGTGGCTCCGGCAGATTATCCATCACAACCATCTCTTCTTCATTCATATGGGGCTCAGGCATATAAGCCTTCTTAACCATCAATTTATCGTGAATTGGCTCAGGCACTGTGGTCGTCCCAACCATCTCTGCATCTACCTCTTGGAGAGGCTCTACGATCGAAGGAATGGGTCTCTCAACGGTCGACTCTTTAGCTTGTTCTTCTAGATTATGAGGCTTCATAGAGGTCTTCTTTTGACGTTTGCCTTACATGCCCTTCTTCTTTTTAGCAAGTTGGGAGATTGGAGTGTGAATTTTTATCTCTTTCACCTCAGAATCAGAAAGGATGTCCTAAGGTTCCCTATGAGTTTCTGTTTTCTTCTTCTGCAGAGGCTGCTCTACAGTTGAGGCTAGTGGCTCAGAACTTTGAGGAGCCACTGACGCTTGAAAAGCTTCTTTTTGTATGACAACCACTTTCCTCTTGGCTTTGGCCTTGGTCCTGAACCTCACTGATGGTGCGTTTACTGTCTTCAGACTATCTTGACCTTAGAATTTCAAATCCATTCTTCTTCTAGTTATCAAAGAGCTTGGGGGTAATCTTCTTATTAACATTAAAGGCTTCACCCTCTGCATCCTTAATAAGTTTCTTCATTTTCTTCTTCAGAATGAAGTTGATAATCCGCCCACAAAACATCTTAGGCACTGGCTTGCCTGAAGCTTTCTTCTTCTTAGCATCATCAATCCACTTTGCTATTCAACTCATAAAGATAACACCAAAGTTGATTTCTATCTTTATGACTATGGTAGTCATGATTTTCAGCTGCAGCTCACTAACTGAATCATGAGCTGAGTCTTTGCACAGAATGCATTTGCCAACTATGTCAGCAAGGAACTCGTATTCTTATGGGAACTCTTTCTTCTTGATTCCCTATAACTGAGGGTTCTTCCTATAGCCCATCAGCATCATCCCTTCCTTCATATCTACTTCCTCGAAGGAGGTGATGTCTCAATTCACAAATTCTAAATGGAGGTTCAACTCTGCTACGTTGAGCTGAAAAGTGAACTCCTTGATCCTTGAGGTGAGAACATCATCTGCACAAACAGCATTGAGGTAGAACTCCTCTACCAATCTGGTGTAAATCTTTGTGTTTGCATCCAGAATTTCTCGAAAACCAGCCTTCTGAACCAATGCCATAACTTTTTTGAACTTTTCTTCTACATCTTCAAACTTGTCGAAGTAGAGTTGGTTGCCAGTAATGACTTGATAGCTGGCCATCTTCTTTTGATGAGATTTGACTGAAAATGAAATGAAAGTGTTTGAGTTTTCTGAAACTTTGAGGAACTAGGGCTCGAAGATTTGAGAGTTTGAAAATTTGAAGGCTCAGATCTCAAATTACAAAATAGAAGGGTAAAAGTCAGATGAAAATTTAAAAAAAGATTTATATCACTTCCCTCTAATTTTGTATAGTGGGACAAGTGTTGAGCGATGATTGGATACACGTCGGGTCAGTTCTGCATTTCATAGTTGTACCATAGTAACATCTTTTTTCCACTCACCTTTCTTAGATGTGAAGATTACGTGCTCTATAACTAACCGCCTTAAATTCCTCTGACGTAGAGTAACATTTTGATAAGCTTTTAACTCTACATTGACTCTTTGTTCTACGATTCACTCTGAGAACAACTTTCCATTCTACGATCAGTTTTCTATTCTTCGATTAGCTTTCCATTCTACAAACAACTCTACGAGCTCCATTCTTTCTATGAACTTTGGATAGCTCTACGAACATGTCTTTTTTTGGACAGTTCTACGATCCTTACCTGCACTGTTAGTAACTCCCAAAACATACTACTAATGATGAGGACATGCCTAGCTCGAATAAGGATAGGAGTCACAGAGGGCAAATGTGGGCAGATCCAGTTCAAGTGCCAATTGGTCCAGTTACGAGGTCGCGAGCTAAACGATTCAAAGAAGGACTTAACAGATTAATTCAAGATGTTTGGAATGAAAAGAATTCGTGGGTGGAGGATGAGTCTAAGTTCGTTATATTGTTGCAAAAAATTGGTTCAAAATCAGCAAAACAAAATGGATTGGACAGGAGTTCTGGGCCGCGGCGCGCCATTCTCAGGGTCGCGGCGCGCGCATGAGCCGCGACGCGCATATCTGTAGGCTGCGGCGCACAAGTTCTGTTTTGCATTCCAGATTTTTTTTAAGCACGGATTTGCACGGGATTTCAAGATTTTTAGTTATGATTTTGTTTTCAATTCTAATTAGAAGATATATTAGATAAGATTTTGTTTCCAAATCAATTTGTTTATTCCTTATCAATTAGGGTTACCTTTTGGGTAGTATAAATAAGGATTGGTTGATGTTATAACAATTATTATCCTGAGTTTTTATACAATTGAGAGTTATTCTCTACTTTTGGTTCTTTGAAGGATTTCTAAGTTATTATTCTTAGTTTTTCTTTTGCGATTCATAATTAACTTATCATACAACAAATCACAGTTGTGTGTGGCGTTACTCTACCGCATCATACAATCGTACGGAGATTATCGTTTACAACTAAACGAGGGTTAAAGTGTTGTTGGTGTTCCATCTTACACGCATTTCAATTGCTTGATCGATTATACCGAGGTTTATTGTCTACATATAGGCGAGGGGTTAAGGTATCGAAAGAGTTCCATCAAATTTGCTTACTAGAAATGATCCGGGCGACGACCACCTCACGCAAACGTGTCGTGGAGTCTATCATTTGGTATCAAAGCCAGGTTCTCTAGCTAAGTATCTATCTTTACTTTATTGTTGAGTTCTTAGTACAAAAAAATCGTTAGTACAAAAAAAAAAGAAAAAAGTTATTATTAATATTCATCGTATTGTGAGTAATTTCATATTTTGTGTGATTAAGTAGAGTTACATATTCTATATTTGTTCGTGATAAATTACTATTGAATTGATTGGGAAAACTGTGATTGTTACTTGGTTAATTCGATAAGAACCTATTAGAGAGGATATTTAGATGTAAAAGGCTTAGTTGTGAGATCATTCGAGGGTAAAAGCCGTTAGAGTAATACACGAGCAATACATTAATTCGAGCGAAACACGTAAGGAAGCGATGAGGGAAAATATTTTGCTACTAACCTTTGTTTTGCAGGAAAAATATGTCTAGCTCAAAGGATAAAGGTACTTTGGAAGAGAATCCATCAAATTCCGAAACAAAGTTTGTGATGGAAGCCATGGCGAAGGAGTGGGACAGAAAATTGAATATGGCGATGGAACAGTTGCATGAGCGATTTGATCAGTTAAGCACTACCCGAGGAGAATTATCCAAAAATTTTCATGGGGAACCTCAAAAAGGAAGAACGCAACAAAGAGAAGCTAGAAGGGAGGAAACTTACCTTGATGGTGGGTTTAGTGAAGAGGAAGACCGTGAGTCTGATTTCATTCATCGGAGGCAACGAGGTGCTAGAGAAAGAGGAGGTCGGAATAGAGAAGATAATAACTTGGATAGTATAAAAATGAAAATTCTAGCTTTCTAAGGAAGAAGTGATCCGGGGACATATCTAGAGTGGGAAAAGAAGATGAATTGGATATTTGAGTGTCACAACTATTCGGGGCTAAAGAAAGTAAAACTTGCCACTACAATATTCTCAGCTTATGTTGTTACTTGGTGGGATCAACTAACTATTAGTCGGATAAGGTGTGGTGAATGTCCAATTGAAACTTGGGAAGATATGAAGGCAGTGATGAAAAAAAGATTTATACCAGATTACTATCATCGGGAGTTAGTTCGAAGTTTGCAAAGCTTGCAACAAGGTAGTCGGAGCGTAGAAGATTATTACAAAGATATGGAGACGTTGATGGCTAGGGCAAACATAAATGAGGATAACGAATCAACAATGGCCAGATTTTCAGCGGGATTAAATTGGGAGATTGCATACTTAGTGAAACGACAACATTACGTGGTATTGGAGGACATGGTACACATGGCTATCAAGATCGAGAAATAGCTCAAGAGGAGAGGTAGCCAACGTTCAATACCTAATTCGGGATCATCATGGAAGTCTAATGCTAGAAAGCGAGAGGAGAAACTAGCTATAGTCAAACCCAAGGTGGAGTTTAAATCAGAAACGACTAACCGTGGAACGCAAGGTAAAACTAAATTACCTTTTTTTAGTCGTAATCGTGATATTAAATATTTTAACTGTCAAGGCAAGGGCCATATAGCAAGTCAATGTCCAAATCAACGGACAATGTTGTTACGTGATAATGGTGAAATAGAGACCGATGAGGAAGAAAGTGATATTGACTCTATGCCACCCTTAGAGGAAGTAGAAGATAGGGAAGTTGCAATATTTAGGGAAGTTTTGGTGACGAGAAGGGTTCTTAGTGCATAAGTAAAGGAGGATAGCAGCGAGCAGCGTGAGAATTTATTTCATATTAGATACCTTGTGAATGGGAAAATTTGTTGTGTCGTGATAGATGGAGGTAGTTGTACGAATGTAGCAAGCAAGGCTATGGTAGAGAAATTGGAGCTGTCCACAACCAATCATCCTCAACCATATCGATTGTAATGGCTCAACGATAGTAATGAGATTAAGGTGACTAAACAGGTATTGGTACCGTTTACAATCGGGAAATATGTTGATGAGATTTTGTGCGACGTGGTTCCAATGGAGGCGGGACACATATTGTTTGGTTGACTGTGGCAATTTGACAAGCATGTGAAGCATAATGGCTTTACAAATGAATATTCTTTTGTTCACAATAAAAGAAAGGTTACTTTGTGTCCTATGTCACCACAACAAGTGCATGAGGATCAAATTCACTTACAGAAAGATCATGAAAAAAGAAAAGAGAGTAAAGAAAAGAAAAATAATGAGGAAAAAAATAATTAGGGGAAAAATAAGAGAGAAAAAGAAAGAGAGAAAAGAAAAGATGAGGAGCGAAAAATAAATATCTATGCAAAAAAGAGCGATGTGAGGCGAGCTTTAGATGTTAAGCAGCCGATGATCATACTTCGGCATAAAGAGGCACTTTTGAATACGTTGCTAATGATTCTTTATTGCCTAGTGTTATTTCTTCTATCTTACAGGAATATAAGGATGTATTTCCCGAGGAGCTTCCACAAGGATTACCACCAATTCGGGGAATTGAGCATCAAATCGACTTCGTACCCGGCGTTACCATTCCAAATCGTCCAACTTATCGGAGCAATCCCAAGGAGACGAAGGAGTTGCAAAAGCAAGTTAGGAAATTAATGGAGAAAGGGTTTGTGAGAGAAAACATGAGTCCATGTAGAGTTCCAGTGATCTTAGTGCCCAAGAAAGATGGGAAGTGGCATATGTGCATCGACTGTCGAGCGGTAAACAATATTATGGTAAAGTATCGACATCCCATTCCATGTTTAGATGATATGCTAGATGAATTGCATGGATCTGTTGTGTTTTCAAAAATTGATTTAAAAAGTGGTTATCATCAAATTAGAATGCATGAAGGAGATGAGTGGAAAACTGCTTTCAAAACAAAATATGGTTTGTATGAGTGGTTAGTGTTACCTTTCGGTTTAACTAATGCACCTAGTACTTTCATGAGATTAATGAATCATGTTTTGTGTCCATTCATTGGGAAATTTGTTGTTGTGTATTTTGATGATATTTTGATTTATAGCAAAAACTTGGGTGAACATGCTTTACATTTAAAATCTGTTTTAGATGTACTTCGAAAAGAAAAGTTATTTGCTAACATGGGTAAGTGCACGTTTTGTACGGATCGAGTTGTGTTCCTTGGTTTTGTTGTTAGTGCGCAGGGGGTACAAGTTGATGAGGAGAAGATACGTGCAATCCGAGAATGGCCGAGTCCGACAAATGTGAGTCAAGTTCGTAGTTTCCATAGACTTGCGAGTTTTTATCGGCGATTCGTGAGGAATTTCAGCGAAATAACAGCATCACTTACTAAAGTGATTAAGAAAAGTGTGGGTTTTAAGTGGGGTGATGAACAGGAAGAAGCATTTAATTTAATTAAAGATAAATTGACTAATGCTCATTTACTTGTATTACCTAACTTTACTAAAACTTTCAAAATTGAGTGTGATGCTTCAGGATTAGGGATTGGAGCTGTGTTGATGCAAGAAGGAAAACATGTGGCATACTTCAGCGAGAAGTTGAATGGTGCGGCTTTGAATTATCCGACGTATGATAAAGAGTTATATGTGTTGGTTAGAGTGTTGGAGACGTGGCAACACTGCATTTGGCCGAAGGAATTCGTGATTCACACGGATCATGAATCGTTGAAGTATTTGAAAGGTCAGCATAAGTTGAACAAGGTGGATGGAGTTCATTGAGACATTTTCATACGTCATCAGGTATAAGCAAGGTAAAGAGAATATCGTTGCTGATGCTTTATCTCATAGGTATATGTTATTAAATACTCTTGATACAAAATTGCTTGGGTTTGAACGCATTAAAGAATTATATGGTGATGACCTTGATTTTGGTGTAGAGTTTAAATCGTGTGAAAAGAATGGTGTAGGTAGATATTTTAAAGTTGATGGTTTTATGTTTAGAGAAAATAAATTATGTATACCTGCATGTTCTTTATGTGAGTTGTTGATTAGAAAGTCACATGGGGGAGGTCTAATGGGTCATTTTGGTGTGGAAAAGACTTTATCTGTTTTAAAAGAACATTTTTATTGGCCACATATGAAATGAGATGTGGAAAGAATTTGTGATAAATGCATTACTTGTCGACAATCTAAGTCTCGTGTTCAACCTCATAGATTGTATATAGCATTGTCAATACCTAATGAACCTTGGGTTAATATATCTATGAATTTTGTGTTGGGTTTACCTAGGTCTAAGCATGGTCATGATTCGATATTTATGGTCATGGATAGGTTTTCACAAATGGCACATTTTATTCCATGTCACAAAACTGATGACGCTTCCCATGTAGCTGATTTGTTCTTTAGGAAAATTGTTAGATTGCATGGTATGCCTAGAACAATTGTTTCTGATAGAGATACTAAGTTCTTAAGTTATTTTTGGAAGACTTTGTGGTGTAAGTTAGGTACTAAATTGTTATTTTCTACTACTTGTCACCCACAAACTGATAGTCAAACAGAAATAGTTAATAGAACTTTATCTGCATTGTTAAGGCTATTATCAAGAAGAATGTTAAAGTTTGGGAAGAGTGTCTACCACATGTTGAGTTTGCATATAATCGATTTGTTCATTCTGCTACACAATTTTCACTATTTAAAATTGTTTATGGTTTTAATCCTTTGACACCGTTGGATTTATTGTCGTTACCGGTTTCTGAATTTACTAACATGGATGGGAAGAAAAAGGCTAAATTTGTTAAGCAGATACATGAGAAAGACATGCTTAACATCGAGAAGAGGACGGAGCAATATGTGAAGCAGACTAAGAAGGGTCGTCGACACGTTATTTTTGAATCAGGAGATTGGGTGTGGTTATACATGTGGAAGGAGAGATTTCCGGCTCAAAGACAATCAAAATTGCTTCCAAAGGGAGATGGTCCTTTTCAAGTTCTCGAGCGCATAAATGACAATGTATACAAATTGGATTTACCCGGTGAGTATAATATTAGTGCCACATTTAACGTTACTCATTTAAGTTCGTTTGATGTAGGTGATGATTTGAGGATAAATCCTTTTCAAGAAGAGAGGAATGATGAGGACATGCCTAGCTCGGATAAGGATGGGAGTCACGGAGGGCAAACGTGGACGAATCCAGTTCAAGTGCCAATTGGTCCAGTTACGAGGTCGCGAGCTAAACAATTCAAAGAAGGACTTAACGGATTAATTCAAGATATTTAAAATGAAAAGAATTCGTGGGCGTAGGATGAGTCTAAGTTTGTTATGTTATTGCAAGAAATTGGTTCAAAATCAACAAAACGAAACAGATTGGACAGGAGTTCTGGGCCACGGCTCGCACATGAGCCGCGACGCGCATATCTGTGGGCCGCGGCGCACAAGTTCTATTTCGCGTTCCAGATTTTTTTAAGTGCGGATTTGCACGGGATTTCAAGATTTTTAGTTATGATTTTGTTTTCAATTCTAATTAGAAGATATATTAGATAAGATTTTATTTCCAAATCAATTTGTTTATTCCTTATCAATTAGGGTTACCTTTTGGGTAGTATAAATAAGGATTGGCTGATGTTATTGAATAACAATTATTATCCTAAGTTTTTATACAATTGAGAGTTATTCTCTACTTTTGGTTCTTTAAAAGATTTCTAAGTTATTATTCTTAGTTTTTCTTTTGAGATTCATAATTAACTTATCATACAACAAATCACAGTTGTGTCTGGCGTTACTCTACCACATCATACAATCATACAGAGATTATCGTTTACAACTAAACGAGGGTCAAAGTGTTGTTGGTGTTCCATCCTACACGCATTTCAATTGCTTGATCGATTATACCGAGGTTTATCTTTTACATATAGGCGAGGGGTTAAGGTATCGAAAGAGTTTCATCAAATTTGCTTACTAGAAACGATCTAGGCGACGACCACCTCACGCAAGCGTGTCGTGGAGTCTATCAACTAAGGATGCAAATCCAGCATCCTAACTCACTGATTAGCTTATTAAACCTAGATTCATCTAAGGGTTTTGGTGAACACGTCTTTAAGCTAATTTTTAGTAGATATAAAATATAAAGATATATTTCCATTTTGCACATGATCTCTAAGGAAGTGATATCTAATGTCTATATGTTTAGTCCTAGAATGCCTGACAGGATTATGAGTTATTGAAATAGCACTTGTATTATTACAAAATATGGGAATATACTTGAAATTAAACCCATAGTCAGCTAGTTGATTCTTCTTCCACAAAATTTTAGCACACCAGCTACCAGCAGCAATATACTCAGCTTCTACAATTGAAGTTGACACTGAGTTCTGCTTCTTACTGAACCATGAAACAAATCTATTGCCTAACAATTGACATGTACCACTAGTGCTTTTCCTGTCAATCTTACATCTTGCAAAATCAGCATCTGAATATCCAATTAGTTTAAAAGGAGACTCCTTGGGATACCACAGTCCTAAATATGGAGTGCCCTTGAGATATCTGAAAATCCTTTTAACAGCAATTAGATGGGATTCCTTAGGGTTAGCTTGAAACCTAGCACAAATACAAAGTAGAGAACATGATATATGGCCTACTAGCAGTCAAATATAGTAGAGATTCAGTCATTCCTCTGTATTAAGTTACATCAATACTCTTACCATTTTCATCTTTGTCAAGTTTGGTTGCAAAGGCCATAAGTGTCTTCATGTAAGTAGTTGATTCCATGTCATACTTCTTAAGTAGATCTTTGATGTACTTGGATTGGTTGATGAAGATTCCCTCATTGGTTTTCTTCGCTTGAAGTCCAAGAAAAAAGTTCAACTCACCCATCATACTCTTCTAAAATTTATTCTGTATTAACTTGGCAAATCTCTCGCATAATTTTTCGTCAGTACAACTAAAGATAATATCATCTACATATATTTGAACTAATAATATTTTATCCTTGTGCTTTCTAAGGAACAGTGTTGTATCTACCCTACCTCTAGTGAATCCATTTTCAATTAGGAAATTAGTGAGTATTTCATACCATGCTCTAGGTGCTTGCTTTAAACCATAAAGTACTTTATCTAACTTATAAACATATTTTGAATGAGTTGGATCAACAAAACCTAGAGATTGTTCTACGTAAACCTCTTCTTAAAGTTCTTTATTTAAGAATGCACTCTTGACATTTATTTGAAAGATTCTAAACTTCATATAGGCTCAATAAGCTAGGAACATCATGTTAGCTTCCAATCTTGCAACAGGTGCAAAGGTCTCATCATAGTCGATCCCTTCTTCCTGTGAATATCCCTTTGCTACCAGCCTTGCCTTGTTCCTTGTGATTATATCAGCTTCATCCATCTTATTCCTGAAGACCCACTTGGTGCCGACGACTGGATAATTTCTTGGTCTTGGGACCAGCCTCCAAACTTTGCTTCTTTCAAACTGATTCAGCTCCTCTTGCAATCTTTCATAGATTCTTCAATCTTCTTAGGATTCATCTGAGAGAGAAAGCTTAGATAGAAGCATTTCCTTTTGAGTGGCTGACCTCGTCTTGACACTAGCATTGGGATCACCAATGATCAGGTTTTGAGTGTGATATCTTGCCCATTTGCTTCTAGATAGAACATCTATCCTCATGCCTTCTTGTCTAAGTTCTTCAAGATTTGGTTCCGGATCAGCAGCTTCATTGATTCATAGAGTTTCCATCTCAGGAACTAAAGACTCTACGGTCTCCTTGTCTGGCACTACAATCATTGGGTCTGACTCTATGACTTCATCATCTACGATCGTAGGGATCTCCTGTTCTGACATCGGTGGGTCCAATTTTATAATTTCAGTAAGTTGAGCAGCTTTGCTTGGTTTGCCTTGGTCACTTTTATCGAAGGTAACATGGATAGAGACTTCAACGGTCAATGTATTTTTTTTGAACACTTTATAGGTTTTACTTTCCATAGAGTATCTAAGAAAGATTCCTTCATCTGACTTGGCACTACAAAAAAATGGACATTCGACAACGATTTTTTGGGTAACGACTTATAAAGTCGTTGCTAAAAATGCATGTTTAGCAACGATATCTGTCATTCGTTGCAGTTTGTGAAAGGCTTTCATTTTTCATAACGAAATTCAGAGGTCGTTGCAAAATTTCGTTGCCAATTCGTTGCCGGGAAAAAAAAATCCCGACCTATAAACTTTTTTGTTGGCAATATCTCCCGCCACTTGATTTTTCCTCATAGTGGGCAACGAAAAGTTTTTTGTTGCAATATTTCGTAGCCTAATATGGACCATATTCATTGTCAACAATTTTTCTTTCGTTGCGTCTTCTATACAATTTTTTGCAACGATTATTAAATGTCGCCGTAAATTAAGATAACCCCAATAAGCAGATTTCACCCTTTTTTTCCCAAAACGTATCGTTTTGCATTTTTAAATTATTATTTATTGTATTTCTTTTTGAATAACTCGCTGTTTTGCATGAGACAAAGGGAGTATAAGTAATGATATTCACATTCTTAGTTTTTGTCATATTCGTCTATTAATTTTATATCATTTGAAAACCACAAACTAAATAAAATAATAAAAATAAAAATATGATAATAATATCATAAGTATGTGTGTAGATATGTATATTACATATATAATTTTGTAATATATACTATCTAATACATTAAACATTTCAATAAGTATCTAAAAATCAAGAACAATACCCAAAATTAAATTCCATTTTTTTTCAAACAAAAAAAATTATTTCAATTTTTCAATATTAAAGTTTCCAATCAGTAATTAAATAATTAATAACAATCAACAACCATAACAATTCTTAATCTTAACAAAGTTTAATGGTTTAAAATTAACAATACATAATCCATAATTTAATGTAGTCTATCTAAATGCATTATGCATCCAGGACCAACAGCGAGAAGAACAGCTTCAGCTTGGCAACTTGCAGTGCACCAGCACTCTAGCAAACCACCTGCAAGTCCAGCACTCCAACTGCAAGCCTGCACCATCAAGGATGCATTAATATTTTGACCACTTAAAGACCAAACTGAAGTGTTCCCTAAACAACAGCTATGATGCAAGAGCAAAAAGAACTCATCAGATCTAAACACAAGGATGCAGCGCACACAGATCCTGTAGCTAAACAAAGAAATGAATCAGTATTAAACTCCTAACATAGCTAAATTAAATTTGGCCCGAATTATATGTAGCATTCAAAACAAATTTGACTGCACACAAATTTCACCCCTCTTCTTTGTTCGTCTGTTTTTAATTATTATTTCTTCTTTAATCAAACAAAAGCTAAACTAAAATAAGACATGTATACATACAGAACTCAATATCATATTCAACAAGAATTGCTAAAATAATTTGGTCCGAATGTGAACTCTCATTTTGGGATAAGTTCCATATATAAAAAACTTGCTTTAAAAAGAGAAGCATCATTTTCACATGAAATCGACACTTCCTTCAATATAACAGTTTTTGTAATAATGTCTTTGGTGTGCTGTCGCAGGCAACCAAAAATTAACCTTACTGCGAAAAATATTTATGCAGTAGTGCAAGCAAGAGTCGATCCCACAGAGAATGATTAATCTATTTTTATATTTTGTATACCAGAAAAAGGGAGTTTTGAATGTAATTATTAAAGTAAACTAAAAATATTACAAAATAATTTATTAAAGTAAATTAGAGAAAACAAACCTTGGATTAAATCAACATCCCCCTCAGAAACTTACATTGATCATTGACTCAAGTATAATCAATTAATATTTTGAATATTCACCGTTAGAATCAATCCACCATTCTGAATTATTCCGTGTCTTTCTTTAATTTTAGTTAGATAGAAACAAGCATTCTAAATCACCCTAACTACTAAACAACTTCAGACAAGCGCTAAAAGTTTAATCTAGTAGATGCTTTAAGAATTAGAAAAACCAATGAAGCTAAACAACACAAGAACAAGCGGTTGCATTTAATTTAGTTGAGTATTCTCCCTAAGATATAATAATCTCGTGATCTGCAGTCAATTATTAACATTAGTTGCTTCACAAATTAGAGTGACCAAACAATTACGGATTTGATATCTAATTTAGCAGTAGATTTCTACGAATAATGAACTAGCGTGCACTCTAGTAATTAAACATATCAATCATAGAATTCAAGCACAGAAGAATAATCAATACTCAAAATAATAATTGAACAATTAAAATCAATTAGATCTCATAGTGTAATACTTCTGAGGCTTTCGTCTCCTTAATCCAAGAATAGAATAATAGAGAGAGAAGTTTGTAGACGAGTCCCTAAACTCTCTTGGTAATCCTCTATTTATAGGCATAAGACATTAATTCTTTTCTATGTAGGTTTCAACTTCCTAGTGGCAATCAACTTCCTTCAAACAGATCTTCTAGTTAGATTTTCCTTTCCTTCAATAGATTTGACTTGCTCACCAAGATTGTTCCACCTCCTTCCTTCTCCTTATTGCATTCTCCTTATTTCTTTCATTCCATGAATAGAAGCATTAAATATTGCTTGATCACCAAGATATTGACTTTAAAATATTAAATCCTACAAAATAAAACATATTAATTAAATAAACTAATATAATTAAAAAGGAAAAACATTTAATTGCACCTTAAATAAAAATATAAGAATAATGAGTGTATTTAGGCACAAAATAAATACAAAAGATTAAGCATTAAGGAATAAAAATAATACAAATTCCATTCACATCAGTCTTCCAGTATCATCTAACAGTGTATCCTGGTGAGATAAAATCCTGCAACTGTAGAACGCAGCTCTATTTCCCGATACCCTTAGTGCAACATGCATGTTAATGGGTCAAGTTTATTATGTGATATTTCTTCATCTAGTCCAGTGAAAGGACACATTTTCATCAAAGGTCAAAAATCAGATACAGATTCAGGAACCATAAATTCATTATTATTAAAATTTATAAAAATTAAAAAAAACAAAAAAAACTTAGGCTTTACTAACTGAAAAGAGGAGAACAAAGTTACATCTGCATGGATTTGATGAATGTGTTCATAGATGTGGCGTCTATATACATATATATATATATATATATATATATATATATATATATATACATACATATATATATACATACAGTCCCCTTCAGTTGAGGGATCCCTCAAATAGTGTTATTTGAGAGATGTGTATCTCAACCGTTGGATATGTTTTATGTGGCTGAGATTGTTATTCATATCAGATAATCCTTCAACTGAAGGGGACTGTATGTATGTATATATATATATATATTCCACCCCTTCCACAAAATGTGTAGCATGTAACACTGCATATATACCTCAAGAATCCCAACAATATAATTACACTGTGGGCTAAGTTAACTTTCAGTAGTAAACAATTCTGAAAACACCAAAAACAACAATTCATAGTATTACATTCATTGATCCTTTCGCAAATCTCTAGTACAAAAAGAAAATAAATCTCATTCACACCCACACACATAAAGAAATTCATGCGAAGGAACACCGAATTGTGTCACGGTTAAATTCAAAACATATTTGCAGCTTAATCCTGTTTTCAATTCCTTTTCAAGTTCTACTTTTAAACGCTGCAAAGACTATCCAAACTAAATTCATCTCAACTTCCATTATGGATATTAGTACTAGTATTGGTCAAATACTTTATGTCATTGAAATCTCAACTCATTCTGTATAATAATTCAATTAGTAAATAACAATTAAAAGGAAAAATTTAAATGGAAAGCATGAATACACATTAATCTGCTAACGGGGTATGAGAATTAGCTTGCCAAAAACTCACTCATCTTTCCAAAATTAAAATCCATGTGTTAATTAACTTGAGAAGCTTGCAATTACAAATGTTAAAAAAACATTAGTCACCTCACCTTTCGTTTTCGAAAGACTTCATAAATTGTAAACTGGACCCAACTCCAATTACAATAAGCTTAATTAGTAAAACCTAGTTTGTAATCCATAAAAATAAGGTTCTTTAACCACTGCAGATAGGCTAATGAGAAAATTAGGGGTTGTGAAGAAATAAAAGTGAAAACTTTACCACACTTGTTAAAATATAGGTGTCTACCCTCTTTTTTGGCATTTAAACAAACATGTTATGCACCATTCAAGTTCACCCAATGTATATAATGTTAAAGATGTATAGTGAATAATATAGTAACAAAGAATTAGAGATTTTCATTTAAAAAGCTGAAACAATTACAAATTTAGGGTCAACCAAGCGCCTGCTTCATAATTAAGTTTGGGCATATAGAGTTTTACAAATAAAAGTTCACGTTTGACAAATCAATTCCAAAACATGGTTCAAAGTATCCAAATGAAATGGATGTGAAATTGCAGCACATTAAGTTTATACTTAAATTTAAAAAATTAGCAATACCTCTCTCTGGTAAATGAAACTTTGGGCGGCAGCGGTGGTGGCAGAAGAATATCTATGCGAGAGAGATTTGAGAGAGGTCGGCAAGTGGCACCATTTTCTAATTAAATTTCTACACCAACATGATTGATGCAAACCGTATGTTTTACCATCTTCAAAAGAGAATGAATTTGTCTTTCTATCTGAAACGAAAAAGCAAACGGCAGACTTGGACTACTGAAAGAAAAGAAGAAAGAAGAAAGAAAAAAAATTTGTATCACAAGACAGTTATCCCACGACATCGTTTAAACCTTTTACATTGATATTGATATTTGTAGATTATTTAAGAAGTATTGTTAAAACAAAATTAATATTTGAAAAAAAAATTACATTATAATTTAAATTTTAGGATGTCATAAATTAAATAAGAACAAATTTAAATAAAAAAAATTGTAGAACAAAGAAGTGATATTCTAGCATTTGTGATCTATTCCACAAGAATCTTATATGAAAAATTTTCACAATCAATTTTCAAAATTCTATAATTCCAATTATTGTAAATTTATTTGATTTTAAATAATGTAATATTTAGTGTTCTAAATAACATAAAAATTATTGAAAAAAAAAATTTGTTTTCAACAATTAAATAAAATTACATTATAATTTTAATTTTAAGTTCTCATAAATTAACAAAAACATACTCAATGAAACTTTTTTTTGGAACCAAGGAGTAACATTTTAGTATTCTCCATAATTAATATTGTATCATCTATCATTATTTATTTATTAATCACATAGATGTATTTATTTGTTCTAAATCAGATATATATATATATATATATATAGATATAGATATATCATCAACTATGTATTTTCTTGTTTTATTCAAACATATGAAATAACAAACTTTAATAAAAAAATATCATTAATTATTATTTTTATTTTCTACATTTACACTCGTAATTTCATTTATTAATGTTTTACATCATTATACAATTATTTATAAACTCTATAAATAATTTTGATTCCTTTTAAAAAAAGTTCCAATTACAAAATTTGTGAATATTTAAATGAGAATGTATACCCCTAAAAATAATAAATTATATTAGTCTAATAGATTGGTATGATAAAAACTATGACGATAAACTTTAGTATATCGTATCATTTTGTACAATTATCACTGCCAAGAAAATGAGAATGTTTTAGTGAGGGAATAATGAAAAGAAAAAAAATGAAAGAAACATTCTTCATAATTTATTTTTTGCTTTCGCAAAATTGAGGCGGTAAAAAAATAGTTGTCGCTATCATTTTTACGATGAATTTTACAAAGAAAAATATTATCTACGAAGAAATTATTACTTGCTATATAGTATTATTGATTTTTTTTTTTGCAAGAGATAAATACTATTTTGCAGAAAATAATTTTCTTAGAATTAATCGTGAAAACTATTTCCTTTAGAAATACTAAAATATTACTCATCCGTTCTACAAAACGAGTTTTATTGAGTTTGTTCTTTGTTAATTTATGGCATCCTAAATTTTAAATACAAATTTATATGTTTATCTGAATAACAATTTTATTTTTTATTTTCTTTCTAATTGTTTAGAACTATCAACTACATTATTAATCAATTATCTCATAAAAAAGTAAAATTCAATACAAAGGTGAATAAAATACTAGCAATAAAAAAATAAATACCAAAATTGAAATTTTAATTTAGCACTAAGCTAGCTTTAATATTTCTCCAAAATGTTTTCGCCCATCTCTTTATTTCACTCCCGCTATGTACTCTGAAACTAAATCTCTTCCATCTCTTTTACTCTAGAGTTATTTTTATTGTTATAAATAATTGATTATATACTAAAAACATTATTAGTCATATTTTATAGTCTAAGAAAGAACCAATTTCCTTATGAAAATTATCTAGCTTTATATTAATTTATTATTATTATTATTATTATTCACATATAAGTATACATATAATATAATTAACAACTATATCATTTAATTACTAATTTGAAAAAATAAAAATTAATTATTTTAGCTAATAAAATATATTTATATTACAAAGTATTATTTCTTTTGGAAGGAAGGAAGGAAGTTTTTAGATTTATAAGTCATTCAAAAAGGGAGAAATGCGAATGAAAAAACAAGCGGCAATATTTTGTAAAGGCGGTAGACAACAACACAGAAGCACTAAACTCTTCTACTCCTTTCCCCAATTTGTTTCTCCTTCATCGAACCAACCGTGAAACCTTTTCCTAACCATGGAAGGTTGATCTGTACCCGTTTCTCATTAAATCGGTCACCCCCTCTAAAATATCTAGAGGGATGAGATTTTTGGGGACAAATTAACACATGCTCTTGCTTGCTTCTTCGTTTATTGCTTTGTATTTTCAGACTCAAGTAGCAGGTAATTGAAGTTTATCTCCTATTGTATAACTATATGTTTGCGTATATATATATATATATATATATATATATATATATATATATATATAGGAGAATGATTTATAGCTCACGTTAGCTACGGACACTATTCCAGCTAGCCCATCTCATGTCGTCCAATGGAAGATCTAAGGGTCAGGTTGGGGTATGACCGCTACTCCCTCTAGCGGCCAGCCAAATTCTTTTATGTCGGTCGCTACTCCCTCTAGTGGTCAGTTAAAACGTAGTCGTTTTGACTGGCCGCTAGAGGAGTAGCGGCCAATATGAAATGTCGTAGAAATATTTGGCCTTCTGTTCAGGACAAAAGTCTAAAATACCCTCACCTTAGTTAAATTTAAATAATTTTAATGTATAAAATATTTGGAATTTAAATTTTAAACAATAAAATTATCACAATAATTCACAATGTTAAATTATATTACATAAGAAATTATATTACAAATATTTTATACAAATAAATACATTGATATATTTGACACTTTATACAAATAAATACATTAACTAGTTTCAATGTATTTATTTGTATAATTTCTTATGTAATTTAACATTGTGAATTATTGTGATAATTTGATTGTTTAAAATTTAAACTCTAAATATTTTATACATTAAAACTAGTTAAATCTAACTAAGACGAGGATATTTCAGACTTTTATCCTGAGCAGAAGGCCAAATATTTCTACGACCTTTCATATTGGCCGCTACTCCCTCTAGCGGCCAGTCAAAACGACTATGTTTTGACTGGCCGCTAGAGGGAGTAGCGGCCAGCATAAAAGAATTTGGCTGGCCGCTAAAGGGAGTAGCGGTCAGGCCCCAAACTGACCCTTAGATCTTCCATTGAACGGCGGGAGATGGGCTAGCTAGAATAGTGTCCATAACTAACGCGAGTTATAGGTCGTCATTAAATTCTGAATAAAGTGTTCATGTAATGGCAAAAGATTGAGTTTGACACTAAATTTGTCACCAATTATGTGGCATCAATTTATTATTTGTTCTGCCAAATGTTTTTAACAAAAGTGTACCAAGTGGGTAGGAGTTGTACTAAGAGGGTAGGAGTTCAAACCTTAGTAATGGCTAAGGAAAAGTGTGTTTAAACTAGCAAAAAAAATGTACTTCCGAATACTTAAAACAATTTTTTTGATGAATTGCGTTCCACAATTTCATTCCCGCTTACTATGTCCCGCCCAATTTTTATCTTAGAGCGGTAGCCTAATTATGCACTCCAAATTTCACTCAAGCCGCCTTCCTCGTGGTTTCTCCCTCTTCTATACTCACGGTCATCTTACAACAACAACAACAAAGAATGTAAGAAATCGCTGGAGTACGCGAAAGAGTTGATGGTGAGAGGATCCAAAGACGACAAAGAATGCGATTATGATGAAGGGCACCGGCTGCTACAGTCATACCCTAAAAATCGGGTTTGTAGATTGTTTAATTTGGGTGTTCATACATTAATTGATTTGTGTGGTTAATTTTGGTGTTCATATGTAACGCCCCCAAATCCGGGTCCCTTGAACCTCGAACCTGGTGCGTCACGGTACATCATCTTCTTACACATTCTATATCTAACGCAGAAAATATAAACATAAATTGTTTACTTCATCATTCCTAAGGTCTACCAACCTTAACTGAATACATACCTTAATAATTAAAAAGGTTTACATAATCATTTTACATAAGATAAATGTAATATTAAGTTACTCTTGAACGTTTCCTCTTGTCTTTGATCCTCCTGAAGTACTCAGGCTTAACTAAAATGTTATCATGATATAGCAAGAGTGAGCAACTACTTTGCTCAGCAAGTTTAACTACAATAAAGATATATCATATTTAAAGAAAAGAATATATCTTTCTGAATTTTCAACAATATATAACCATTGTGAAAGAATGAGAATCAATTTCAATAAATGAATAACTGAATCAATAACACTGAGTGGCAAACAATGGCCATGAACAACTTTGGTAATTAAGGTGATCAGTCTTTCATACCAGGTGAACATATGCAACTTGCACTAAGTGCAATTAGCAATAAATTTTATTGATGTGGAATAATTGACAATAATTAAACCACTAGCATGCTTGAAAATATTAACTCAAGTTTGAGTTAGGAAACTTGCAATAACGTAAGAAGTTTATGGTTAGGAACTTGCCTTGATTGGAGATTACAGCTATAATTTAACTTAACTTCTCTCCACAAATCTTACACAATTGTATTTACATGCACATACATATTAGTTAATTAAATATGTTGCAAAACATGCATGTATATTCATTATCAATAAATATTAGTTTATAAAACTAATATTATTTATACTTAATTCAAAACCAATCTTGGTTCTTTTAGAAACTTTATTCATTTTAATCCTTAATAATAAAGGTCTCACGCATTTTAAGATGTAAGTATTTTACATCTTGAAGCTTAAACTATTTATATTCTATTTCAGAAATATCTTTTACCTTTACTCGCAAATTTGGAGTTTAAACAGCTAATATAAAGCTTTCAATTTACTATATTATTTCTTTGATTTAAATAATTTTTATATCTTTTTATTTGTCCATGTGTCAACTCAGACCATTGCCTCATAAATAAATATTTTATCTCGCCAACACATTAGCTTCGTGCTTCATTTAGCTTTGTATATATATTAAGTATATATATACGTCGCTATATAAATCTCAGCTCAAAACCTTCATTTTGAACCCTGGAAACCTTTATTTCGCCACTTTTATGATTATTACACTTTTTAACGGTTTCACTCTTTTCATTACGCTATAAAACTATTTTACATACCCTCGCCGACTTCTGTTTACTTAAAAATGAAATTTCATATTTTTATTATATTTTTATTGCATTATTTATGCTCGTAATAATTTTTCTCCATTGCTCTAAATCCAAATTACAGAGAGAAACCCCCCCCCCCCTTTTTGATAAGTTGGGATAATCGCTGAAGTTGCTACCATACTGTATCAACTCAAAACTGATGGCGCATTAATGACTCGGATGGTTTCCATCACATACTTCACAAATCACTACTAAACTTTGCACAGGTTGCGCCCCTAATGCGTCAATCTTGTTCGTAAGTGTCGCAATTTGTGCAGCCAGTGCAGTATAAATCCTTGCCACCATTGGCTAAGTCATTCTCGCAGAAGGCCACTGATAATCACTAGCAGCCATGATGTACCTACGTAAACAAAAATTAAAACATAAAATACGTTTAAATTAAGATCAAAATGATTGAAATTAATATTGAAAAAAATTATTAGTACTATTCCCCGGCAACTGCGCTAAAAACTTGTCTGAATTGGTTATAGATAATTTACGTGCAAGTATACCCGATCAATAAGTATTATAGTGATAAGTAGAGTATAGTTCCCACAAGTAATATGCTAATAATATTAACCAAGTACTAATTTTATATTAATTCGATTTTATTTAAACAAATAAAAATTAAATTATGAAAATATTAACTTAAAACTAAACTAAATTACTAACGAAGATTCACACCAAATTAAAATACTAAGATTACAATTTCCCCCAATGTTTCGCCTAAATCTCTTCACTCTCTTTTTAATTAATTAATCATACTGAATCGTTAACTGAGAATTTACAATTATTTAACAAACCTCTTCCGATGGTTTGATAAAAATATCTTATCCAATTAAATTACTATATTCCAATGTGAAATAACTTAGAACAAGATTCATTAAGAACAGATTCTCATACAAGTTACATGTGGCATATAGGTATATTCCTATCCTATACACAAAATATGTTATTCAATCCTAAGAAGAATAGTCAAGAACACATGTTATCATATTCAGATCTAACCCTAGAATTCATCTTCCAATTTCATCTAGGTTATATCACAATAATTGCTACTTAGACAATCAACAATAAGCACAAAATATGATAAATGATTCAAATATAATCAATAATAAACAAAACTAGAGTAAACTGATTTAAACTAATCATTGGGTTTCATTGCAATCTTAATTAAAATTTAGTTCACAACAAAATCAAAGAGCATCCTCACAACATCAAATAGCATCTTAGAGTACAAAAATAAGAGGTAGAGATAAGAAAACAAAAACTGTGTCACATAGCCTCGCTCTCCTCTCAGCTTTCAATCCTTGTTCTCTTTTGTGCTCCTTCAAATCTGATGAGAAATCCAAGATTTGAGGGTGTATTATGATGTCTAATATCTTTCTTTGATTATCAGCCTTCATGTGTATTTCTACCTCTTTCATGACTTATAATATCTAATTAGAACTCAACGCTCAGAATCTGTTTTCCCAGCACCGCAACGCTGGGTCGCTCGTTCGCGTGTGCGCCTGCCGTATTCTGCCCCAACACGCTGCACTTTGCCGCACGATGCTGATGACTGACGATGCCTGACACACTTTCTTGCCTGATACTGATGACTGATGATGCCTGACGCACTTGGTCGCACGCCAAGCCAATTCGTCGTACGCCGTCGACGCCTGATACACACCGAACACCTAATGCTGCATTTTGCTGCATCTTTTATGACTAATATCCAATAATTTGCTATCTTGCACACCATTTCAAGCTCGACTTCAATTTCTACACAAAAATACTAAAATGCATAAAAATAAATTGAAAATACCTAAGAACTCACAATAACATAAAGCCAAGAATATCCAATTCATAGGTATAAAACTCACTCATCAAGGGCTTAAACAAAAAAAAATCGATTTAAATCTATAAATCTTCCATTACGTCGTTTTTGCATATTCTTGTTATAGATTCATGTTATCTGGGCTGATGAGAAACACGAATGGCTAAACAAATAGAATCTAGCAATGTAGTGAAGTGGTGAAGTGTTTTCTCATAGTATGAAGCATGGGAGATAACATATTGCGGTATATATCCTTACAATTGCTTAGCCATGCATGTTTTGTTAGGTTTGTATATAGCGCGAACATGCAATCAAATTACATAAATAGTGCGGAAGCGCAATAAAACGAATTTTAAAATTTTTCATACAAACCATCACCATGATCATCCTTGTGATTAATTATCAATTAAACAAAAGAGATAGAGATATAGAATTATACCCTTGTAGAACCATGCTTCCACAGGTACGAGTTCACCTCCAAATCCTTCGTGTTCTCCTTGAATTCCACCGATTAAATTCCTTCCTTTGATCAACGTTAGCCACCCAAGTGTTTGGCCTCTAGAGGTGATCCACCAAGGAATAATAGTTGTTCAAGAAGATGGGTGTTGGCAAAACCCTAGTTTCTATCTCTATAGAAATTGTAAGTACTCTCTCTCTCTCCAATTCTTATGGAAGAGTGTGTAATTGTCTAACCCCAAATCATGATAAGACTCCTCTCTTATTTATAGATATAGGGAACCCTCCTAAACTATTTAGGATTAGGGTTTTTATTTTAATTAAACTCCTTTAATTAATTAAACTCCTAATCCAATTAGGAATTTATGAGAGTACTTTTATTAATTAATTCCCAAACCCTTTTAGGAACTAAATAATAATAATAGTAATAATAATAATAATAATAATAATAATAATAATAATAAGACTCCCCTTATTAATTTATATTTAATATTTCTAAAATATTAAATAATAAATATTAAGCTATTTAATTTATTCTATCTCCATAGATTAAATTAAATACACTTAACTTATTATTACGATTATGCCATTTACTTCTTAAATAAATATTTTTCTTTTGCGGTGTGACCCTTTAGGTTCTCTATATTAAACCGGTTGTGAATAAATCAATTAGAACAATTCTAATTTTATTTAAATAAATAAATTAAATTATTTAATTTATTTAAATAAATAATATTTATTCCAGAATAAGGGTAAGCCCCCTTAGCGATCAACGACTTTCCAGATAATATAGATTTCAACATTAATCACAAAAGAACCTTTTAGTGAATAGTTACCGTACAATTCAATCCTTCTACCATACAATGTCCCAATTAAATATAAGACATGGAATTACTGTCAAGTCTTATTTTATTTAATTATATGTATTTCGATTCTCAAATGCACAACTCTGTTTAATGCAAATTAGAAACTCCTTTCTAATTTCATTCTGCTTTGGTCAAAGACTTCTGAGTCGTCATTTATCGAATCACATAGGACATTCTCTCCTTTTACTAGAAGTGGTAGATTCTTTGTTGATCATTCACCTATCTCTATATATAACTTATTATACCCAATCATACCCTTTGATATACCCTAAGGGTCTTAAGGGACATGTCAAAGTATAACTCACCATATACAAGATACTATGATGATCTCAAGTCCAAGGATTACTTGTACTACTATCACTAGAGGAATTCCTATTGACAGGCGAGTAAAACTCCATTAGGTATTCCTTAGCGAGCCACGTTCAGTGAACTTATTCTCTAATAAGCACCTACATACTTGCTTTAGTGTCTCCACACAAATGATTATGAGATCAATCATCCTCTTTATAAGAGCAAGCAACGTATGTACTAATCTATCCGGATTCACTAATCCCCTTTTTAGTAATCCATCGATTAGGAACGATTTTAGTTTGTGATCTATCTAGAATTTAGATCTCATTAGCATGATCACCATCATGATTCTAAAAGCATTGCTCAAAACTATGGGTTTATCATATTTAATATAACAGCACCATGTAGATAAAGTAAAATGTCTTTAATAACCGAATAAGATTACAAAGTATATGCTACATCATATCAAATATGATTGGCTTGTGTGCATACTACTTTCAATCTCCCACTTGCACTAAAGCCAATCGTCAAGGTATCTAATACCCTTCTTCTCTAAGTGACAATCATCCTGCTGTTTGGATAAAGCTTCAGTAAATGGATATGCAATGTTGTTCTCCAGAGTCCACTATCTCTATTGTGACTTCTCCTCTTTCAATGATTCCACTAATCAAATGAAAGTGCCGCAACACTTGTTTGAATCCAAGATGAGACTTAGGAACTATTCCTAGTTCTGTAATGAACTTTTCATCCAAACAATCAAACTTTCAGCTTCATTTACAGCTATATACTTTGTCTTTGTCACTAAACTAGCAACTCTTTGCTGTTTGGAACCTTTCCAATTCACTGCACCACCTTTTGAGGTAACGATTTACCTTAAAGTGGATTTGTTATCGTCTTGGTCAGTTTAGAAAAACTTGAATCTGTTTAGCCCTCTAGTTTTAATTCAGACCTACCATGAATCATGATCACATCTTCAGTGTCGGTTAAGTGCTTAAAGATGTTTATAACTGTCTTACAATGATCATCTCCAGAATATGACTGATCAACATCAAGCCTTGTATATTCATTGCATACATGATAGTAACTCATGCGATCTCTCTTTCAATTGGGGACAATTTTAGAGAGATACACTCCATGGCTCATCATCATGAGACCTCTCTTGGAGTTTGTCATGCTAAACGCCTTTAGCATCAAATGAATATAGATTCTTTGGGTCAAGCCGAACATCCTTTTAAATCTATCTATATAGATTTATATCCCCAATTTATAGGATGCTCCTTCCAAGTCATTCATGGAGGAATGTTTAGACAATTTTATCTTTACTGATTGTAGCATTGGTGTGTTATTCCTTATCAATAGTATATCAACATATAATACCAAGAATGTCACAGTGCTCCCACTGACCCTTTTGTACACACTAGGTTCATTCTCGTTTTTGATAAAATCAAACTCTTTTGATTGTCTCATCAAAACGAATGTTCCATCTTTGAGAAGCTTGCTTCAATCCATCAATGGATCATTGTAGCTTAAAACACGATTTGCTTCAACCTTTGAAATAAATTCCTCTGGCTGCATCATACATACATTCTCCTCAAGTCTTCATTGAGGAAGGGCGTCTCCACATCCATTTTGCCAGATTTCGTAATAAACTGCAATCACAAGCAAAATCCAAATGGACTTGAGCATTACCCGGTAATAAGGTTTTATCACAGTCAACTCCTTGACTTGAAAAACCTTTTAAACAGGTCTGGTCTTATAGGTCTTCACCTTGCCATTTGCCTCAGTCTTTCTCTTAAAGACCCATATTCACACTTTAGGCATTATGCCCTTTTATGGAGTAACTAGAGTCTATACTTGGTTCTCTTATATGGAGTCCATTTTGGATTTCATGGCCATCTGTCATTTCTCTGAGTGTCTTCTACTCATAGCCTCACCGTATATAACTGGATCATCATCCTCTATGATGCGTACCTTATCATCATCCTCTATGATGAATCCATACCTCCCAGGTATCTTCGGTACTCTTTCAGATTTACGATTCGGTTGTGGTATGATAGGTCTATCTACAGGTTCCTCGGTTCGACTTAAAGTGCTTTGTGGTTCTTGAACTCCTTCAAGATCTATTACCCTCCCACTAGCTCCTTCAATGATAAACACATTTATCTAAGAAGGCAGCGTGTAGGATTATAGTAATAATACCCTAAACTTTCTTTAGGATATCCCACAAATCTGCACTTGTCAGATTTTGTCCCAAACTTATCTTTGAAACCTTTTCACATAAATTGGACAACCCCTTATCTTAACATACTTAAGAGTAGGAATCCTCCCTATCCATAACCTTTATGGAGTCTTGGGCTCAGATTTTGAGGTTACCTTATTTTGTAGATATGCAGTCGTTTCTAGGGCATAACCCTAAATGGATACTAGAATGTCGGTAAAAATCATTATGGACTGCACCATGTCCAACAAGATACAATTTCTCTTTTTAGATACACCAATCAATTATTACGTATCAAGAGGTGTCCATTATGAGAAAAAATACCATTTTGAAATGATCTAGAGACTCATTGCACAAGTATTCTTTCCTCGATCTGATCAAAGAATCTTAATACTTTGTCAATATGTTTCACTTCTGAATTCATTGAACATTTCAAATGATTCAGACTTGTATTTCATCAAATACACACATTCAACTCTTTGAATGACCATCTCCTTTTCTTTTATTAGTTTATTCAATTTGAAAAATATTTTTCATGTAAGTCAAGTATACAAAGTCTATCAAGTATTCTTCCAGTTTTAAACAAAACATTATCATTATAAATAGAACAACAATTGTTCTTAAATATAATACCAGAACCTTCCTTGTCCAACAACGAAAGTTCTAATATTTCTAATGAGAACTGGAACATAATAACAACTTATTAACTTAATAGACTTGCCCGTAGGCAATGCTAAACTATAAGTTCCTATGGTTAATGCAGCAACCTTTGCTCCATTCCCACACATAAGATTACTTACTCTTTGTTTAGCTTTCTACTTTTGCTTAGTCTCTACATTGGATTGCATACGTGAGAACTACAACCGGTATCCAATACCCAAGTAGAATCTTGACTTACAGAAAGATTTATTTTTAATCATGAACAAACCTGTATTTGTAACCGAAGCTTCACTAAGCTTCTTCTGGTTAGCCTCTATAAGATTCTCCTTACAGTTTCCTTTCTAGTATCCAGGCTTATTGCAGTGGAAGCAAATTCCTTTGTTGTCTGCATCAGTCTTGTTCTTATTGTCCTTTGTTTTTACCTTTCCTTTTACCTTCTTTGAATTGTTCTTCTTTTAAGAAGATCCTTTAGCCCTCTTTCGCTTCCTGGAAGAATCATCTACCAGTAAGACTTGGTCTTTCTTGGTTGGAAAGTGACTCTTTATAGTTTTCAACATGTTTAAGCAACTCAGGCAGGCTGACATATAGCTTGTTCATGTGAAAATTCACAACAATTTGTGAGAAAGAGTCCGAAAGTGATTGCAAGATCAAATCTTGGATCAACTCTCCATCCATTAAAACCTAGTTGTCCCAATTGTTCAATCAGATTGATCATTTTAGGACATACGTCTGTACTGTAGTGTCATCGGTCATTCTAGATCGAAAAAGCTCCTTAGATATCTGATATCTAATAGTCCTACTTTCCTCACCCTTCAACTCCTTGAAGGTGCAGGAGTATAGTAGGAGCATCCATAGTTTCATGCTGACGCTGAAGCTCGTTACTCATGGATGCGAGCATGATGCATTGAGCCAACTGTGCATCATCTTACTACTTTCTAAAAGTAGCAATCTCTTCCTCAGAGGCATTGTCTGCAACCATTGCAGGGATAGACATATTGAGGACATAAGATAGTTTTTCAGCCTTGAGAACTATTCTCAAATTTCTTAACCAGTCCGTTTAATACGGTCCGATTAATTAGCATCTAATATGCTATGCAGTGATAGTGAATTAGACATCGTAAAATTCTATAAATGAATTTGTAATTTAACAACATTTTAGCATACATTCATTTCTTAATTAATTACTAAAATAAATTAGGTCTTTATTTTAAATTGGTACCTCACTATTTTCATCAAACTATATTACCCTCAATATATAGTTCGGCAATTCTAATTAAAGATTTGCTAGTGAGAATAAGGATCTCATTTCAAATGTATATAGCCTTGTGGTGACACAACAAACGATATATAAATAAATAGGTAGATAACTATTGTCAATTACATCACTATGTAACTCCTTGTATTTTACCTCTTAGATTATTTTGATCAAGTGATGACACATCCGAATCAAAATTATCCAAGTTAAGTCCAACCTAGCACTTCCATATATGTGAAGAGAAAAATACCGTCCTTGTGGTGACACAACAAAACAGTAATGTTCAATTCCTTAATAAGCATCAAATGTGATAATGCAACATCTTAAATATTTAATATTTGCCTTGTGGTGACACAACAAACTCATATTAAATATTTAATACTCTATTGCTTTACCATGCTAGAAGGCGACGTTCGATATTCCAAATATCTTTGAACGCTTAGAACTTAATATGATTTCTTTGAGGGGTTTGTTATTATTTGTCTCATCTTGTTTAGCGCGCATGCACATATATATAAAATACGCGTCATATTATTTAACATGCGAAGCATGTTGTATAATATATAATATATATATATATAGTAAGCATGCACATATAGAATACTATATTCTACCCGGATTGATTATGGACTTTTATTCTAGTTTGGTTCACTAGAGCCACCAAGTGAACCAAAAGGTCAAACCTAGGGTGCAAGAACAAAATTTAAATATAACTATTATATTTAAACCCGGGTTCCTTTACAAACGGGTCTTCAAGCGCTCCTTGCTCCTTTGTCTCCAATTCTTCAAGTAATTCTAACTAAACCTATTACATAAACTATTTACAATAAATAAAAACCTTGATCAGCAGTCAAGGGGAGGTACATAGGAGGAAGATAGAATTTACATCAAGAAAAACTAAAGAAGACGAGGTACGCATACCACATTTATAAAAAATCATTCATTCAAGCATCCACTAAAATAAATCCAATCACACATTGGTCAGTAGTCCATAATCAATCCCTATTTATTATCATACATATCTCCATATGTATCAATAAATAACATTCATCTCATGAATAATAAAACCATTCCATATATGCATTGATATCATTTAATGGGCAATTAAAAGTTTACTAGAAATCCAATTTTGAAACAAAAATAAACTCCTTTATTTTAATCAAAATTTAAATCATAATAAACTTATTTATTTTATTTTATCCAATTTTAAATAAAAATAAACTCCTTTATTTTTAATCAAATTTCAAATCATAATAAACTCTTTTATTTCAATTAACATGGAATCCAATTTCAAGTTCAAAACAAACTCTTTTATTTTAACTAAAATTGTTGGAAAATAAAATATGTTGAATCCTATTCCTTATCAAAATAAACATCTTTATTTTTTAAGGAAACATGGAATCCTATTCCATATGTGAATAAACTCCTTTATTCTAGGAAACATGGAATCCTATTCCAAATGTGAATAAACTCCTTTATTCTAGGAAACGTAGAATCCAATTCCAAGTTCAAATAAAACTTTTTAATTTTAATTATATTCCAATTCAAAATAAACATTTTATCTTAATTGAAAATAAATAAAATCAAAATAAAAAATTTTCAAAATCTGCAGACCGGCGCGGCCGCGCTCCAAAATAAACTAGGAGCGGTGCGGCCACGCTGCACCCCCAGAAACGATTTCTGGGTTCGGGCGCGGCCGGGCTCCAGAATGAACTGGAAGCGGCGCGGCCGCGCCACGTAGCAGACTTCGAAATTTTTTTTGTTGCCCAGAAAATCGATCCAATCGCATACCCATACATACATGGAATCATAATAATCGATAATTAGCACAAGGTTAGGCTCTGATACCACTGTTAGGTTTGTATATAGCGTGAACATGTAATCAAATTACATAAATAGTGCGGAAGCGCAATAAAACGGATTTTAAAATTTTTCATACAAACCATCACCATGATCATCCTTGTGATTAATTATCAATTAAACGAAAGAGATAGAGATATTGAATTATACCCTTGTAGAACCATGCTTCCACAGGTACGAGTTCACCTCCAAATCCTTCATGTTCTCCTTGAATTCTACCGATTAAATTCCTTCCTTTGATCAACGTTAGCCACCCAAGTGTTTGGCCTCTAGAGGTGATCCACCAAGGAATAATAGTTGTTCAAGAAGATGGGTGTTGGCAAAACCCTAGTTTCTATCTCTATAGAAATTGCAAGTACTCTCTCTCTCCAATTCTTATGGAAGAGTGTGTAATTGTCTAACCCCAAATTATGATAAGACTCCTCTCTTATTTATAGATATATGGAACCCTCCTAAACTATTTAGGATTAGGGTTTTTATTTTAATTAAACTCCTTTAATTAATTAAACTCCTAATCCAATTAGGAATTTATGAGAGTACTTTTATTAATTAATTCCCAAACCCTTTTAGGAACTAAATAATAATAATAGTAATAATAATAATAAGACTCCTCTTATTAATTTATATTTAATATTTCTAAAATATTAAATAATAAATATTAAGCTATTTAATTTATTCTATCTCCATAGATTAAATTAAATACACTTAACTTATTATTACGATTATGTCATTTACTTCTTAAATAAATATTTTCTTTTTGCGGTGTGACCCTTTAGGTTCTCCATATTAAACCGGTTGTGAATAAATCAATTAGAACAATTCTAATTTTATTTAAATAAATAAATTAAACTATTTAATTTATTTAAATAAATAATATTTATTCTACAATAAGGGTAAGCCCCTTAGCGATCAACGACTTTCCAATAAATATAAGACATGAAATTACTGTCAAGTCTTATTTTATTTAATTATATATATTTCGATTCTCAAATGCACAACTCTGTTTAATGCAAATTAGAAACTCCTTTCTAATTTTATTCTGCTTTGGTCAAAGACTTCTGAGTCGTCATTTATCGAATCACATAGGACATCTCCTTTTACTAGAAGTGGTAGATTCTTTGTTGATCATTCATCTATCTCCATGTATAACTTATTATACCCAATCATACCCTTTGATATACCCTAAGGGTCTTAAGGGACATGTCAAAGTATAACTCACCATACACAAGATACTATGATGATCTCAAGTCCAAGGATCACTTGTACTATTACTAGAGGAATTCCTATTGACAGGCGAGTAAAACTCCATTAGGTATTCTTTAGGGATACACGTTCAGTGAACTTATTCTCTAATAAGCACCTACATACTTGCTTTAGTGTCTCCACACAAATGATTATGAGATCAATCATCCTCTTTATAAGAGCAAGCAACGTATGTACTAATCTATCCGGATTCACTAATCCCTTTTTAGTAATCCATCGATTAGGAACGATTTTAGTTTATGAACTATCTAGACTTTAGATCTCATTAGCATGATCACCATCATGATTCTAAAAGCATTGCTCAAAACTATGGGTTTATCATATTTAATATAACAGCACCATGTAGATAAAGTAAAATGTCTTTAACAACCGAATAAGATTACAAAGTATATGCTACATCATATCAAATATGATTGGCTTGTGTGCATACTATTTTCATGTTTCTCATCAGCCCAGATCACATGAATCAGTAAGAACAATAATATACAAGAAGAAATGAAAATTTTAATAGCTTTAAATCGAACTCTTTTAGTTTCAGATCGCTACTGCCATAAAATGAGATGAGATTCAAAAGTATTAAATTGCAGATTGACGAGGGGTATTTTGGGCATCATCAAGTCCGTGGTATTAAACTACAGAATCTCCCATATTAAAGTGCGGATTGGAGATCCTCCTTACCGTTCCTTATCGTTCGATCCGCGGATAGATGGTTGAGATCTGTTGTAAGGATAATTTTATCTGTACGACGTTGGTTATGGATCAGTCTCTTTTATATATATATATAACCCAATTTCATTCCATGTTGGCTTCGAAATATTATATGGCTCCCAACCATTTTAAATCCTAATCCAAAACGGAATCCTTTAATTGGTCAAAATATGTTCCTTTTTTAAATTGGCTAAAGTCACCAACCATCCCAAGTTTAGTACATTTACTTGGTGCCCAATTAAATGAGTTATGATTCCATGTGTCTCACACATATCGAATTAAAATACTCCTAATTTTAATTGAATAATCTCATGTATGGGTTTGGACCCACAAACCCAACAATTTATTCCATCGTCCTTATTCACTTTAGGCTAGTCATATTCATGTTGCTAATGGTAAAATGGAAAACATAAAAGCCAAAAACCTTTCAACCAAGATATCAATCTAGCTAATGACAAAGGAAATGAATATTTTAAAGTTCGAATGATGTTGGTAATAACCAAACAAAGTAAGTAAATTTGTCGCCTTTAATATAACTAGTTGATTATCCGTGCGTTGTACAGGCTAGTTTGAATAATGGATTTAATAATTTATTGAGTTTCAGTCAATATTAGAGAAAAAAATTAAAGAAAGATACATACCTTGAATATTTATTAGTAAACTGACCTTCACACTCCATCTTTAATTGTAAAAGAAAATTCCTTTTTAAAATAATCATGCCTTTTTCTACTTTTGTAAAAAAAGTCAGTAAATTTAGTAATTTTCACATTCTTTACCTTAGAAATCATTTACTTTTTTTTTACGTCAATAGAAGTACTTTTTCCTAATAGTAGCCTTTTAGCAAGGTCCTTATAGAAGGCTTCAAATATCCTTACCTTGAATCAAAATTATATAAATGAGACAGCTTAAATTATTAATTTGATGACAACCAAAAATAATTATCAATCTAATATCATAATGTCTAAATAAAACTTTAATATAATTATAATAAACAGAGAATAAAAGTACTAAAATAATTTTTGTTAATCCAAGATAAACTTTTCCCAAGATTTCTAAGTTAGAAAGATCCATCTGTTTCCATCTTGACCATTGCCTAAGAAAATACAATCAAAAATTATTATATTAGTTTGTAGGCTCCCTTTATAATTCAAATTAATCAAACACATCGTGTAACTAAGAAGAAGCACACCAAGATCTAAATCAGTAAAAAAAAATGAAAATCTTATTATAGATAGATATATAATTATAGATAAGGTATATGTTACTAAGAGTCGTATACTAATTTAGTTGTTATATATATGTATGTCTTTGGTAGAAACTTAAAAACTAAAGTGTCCTATTCCTATGTCATAAGCAATTACAAAATTGAATACTTTCATATTCATCATTTTCTCTTATCCTTCTCTTGTTTTCTATTTAATTAATTTCTCATCCTACATAAGGAGCAAAAAGGAAAGAAATTAATCAGTGATCACGTCATTCCTAATGTTATATTATAAAATTAAATAATGTATGTCAATAAAACTTTAACCACTCCCACCTAAAAATTGAAAACTTTATTTGCATTAGAGCCAAAAAGCACATACCGATATGTTATTTTTAATCCTATTTCACATGAAATATAAAATTAGCGTTCATAAATCACACTAATGAAAGTGTATTCAAGGAATATTGGCAACCATAATGAGTGAGAGTAGATTGAAAAACTTTCATCAATACAATGCTAGATTGCAATTCGATTACAATAATGTTAATAAGTAAAATGTAATAGCCTAATAAATAGTCAATAAAACGAAATGAAGCTTTTCAACATAGACTAATGAGAAAATTAGGGGCTGTGAAGAGGAAAAAAGTTACTACACTTACAAATATACCTTCTTTGTGGCATTTCAACAAACATCTAATGTGCAACGTCCTATGTCATCTCTATATATTCAATATCCAAAAAGTTCATGCTTCTTTATGCAATTTTCTTGAGAGCCAACATAGGAAATCAATCTATAACAATTAAAAATATTCTGCAATCTGAAATTATATTTTAAACAAACTTGGCATTGGAAATGAATCAAAAAGTTGATGAAACCGAATAGTTCAAACACTAACATATCCAACTGATGAAGATACAACACATACTTTTTTGAAACGGAAGAACATATCAGTTAGTTTAATAATGTTGAAGACAAATGAGCGAGAAGATGAAGGAGAAATGGAAGAGTCATACATACATTTGAGGAGTGTAGATTGATTGTTGTCCACAGTATATATTTATTTGACCGGGTGGGAGGATGATTATATACACATTAACCATCAACATAATTAACAACTCCTTAATCTACAGTCCCAATACTTATTTTCACTCAAAAACATAAACGTAAAAGAAAAACTATAAACATTTACTTACAATTCTTAAATAACAAGGATCAAAAAAGAACTATATTTGCTATTTTCAAGCAAAACTTCTCATCCTAAAAAATGTGTTAAGAAAATGATTAAAATTGAGATCATTCAAATGCGTGGAAGCTACTTATTCAGAAACAAAGTAAAAAATTGCAATAAAACTGTGATTTGCACATAGTAATATAAAGTAATACCAACTTGAATGAATTGCATCACAAATAAGGCGCCAAAAAAGAATCAATTTTGAACCAAGGATTCTAAAGAAAAATAAAAAATGTATTAGAATAATGATCGTAAATGGTTTAAAGAGGAGAATTTTTTTTATTTTTTTAAAAAGGGAACTAAATTGTGGATTGTAATGACAACATATATCTTTTTTTTGGCATTCCACCAAACATGTAATGTGCACTATTCTAAACAGCCAACTCAAGGTTAAATTGGACTAACAAAAAATAGGATTTGGGGAGGGTAAAATGATTACTGCCATGGAATGTATGCAGAGAAATTAACAAGTAATAATCATCAAACAACACAAATTGCAATGAATAAAGGGAAAATCGCAATAAAATCATATCAAGCTCTTCAGTCATGACTTTTTTCAAGCACTTACTGAGCAGAGGCTTCTCAGTTCTTCAGCTTAGCACAATTACAAATTATATGGTATGTTCAATGGATTTAATTGATGAGAAGAAAAGTGGGTACCTTTACAGAAATTGTGGATTGGAGAAGGGTAGAATCACTGTTTGAGAGGGAAAATAAAGGAGGAGGATGCTCATTCGAGGGTAATGAATAGTGATCAAAGCCAACGATTTGGAACAACTGGGTTTGAACGGATTGTGAGACTTTTTCAAACGACGCCATAGATTCTCAAACATCGCTGATGGAGAGAAACAAAATCTCTCTTGACACCGCAAAGGAGGAGGTGGATTGAGAGATCGACACCGGTAAGGAGGAGGTGAGTTTTGTTGTGTTGATGCGGGAATTCAGATTAATGATACAGTATAATACCAAGTTTAAAGCGCATTTTTGTAAGTATTTTAATGTGGAAGGTAAAAGAGAGAGTATTGAACCATTTTGACAGAGGTTACAAAGAAATTAGAAGCGGAAGAGGAAGAGGAGGTGAAAATCCGAAGAGACTCAACGATTAATTTTGCAAGCCAATGAGTTACCAACCGAGACAACTCAATGATTTTTCCAATTGGAATGATCGCATTACGTGTTTTTATATATAGGTATTGATGCTATTCTTTCTCAAGTGTACCGAGAGATGCATAGAGCAAGGCAACTATTTTCCTATTTAACACGGATCAATAAAGGGAAAAAGATCTCCAGAGAAAGGCTAAAGAAGGATTGATCAGAGATGAAAAAGCAAAAAAAATCAAAGAGATTGATGAATAGTAGAATTATTATGCTACAAATTATTATTTCCTTTCCTAGGCCAGATGACTCGAGAATTATTATACTACAAATTATTCCAATTTCATTCTCCCACAATCTAATTAACGCACACAGAAGATAGCGGATGATCTGATTCACTAAATAACCCAAGATTTTGGCTCGAAAATAACTCAACAGGCTTTGATTACATTGGCGGCGGCCTATTTATTAATCAAAAGGCCTTTGGTGAAGATGGTAGAGAACACATCCATCTCCTTCTTAGGCATGATCAACCCAATTTCCAGGTCCCCTTCCGAATCCTTGCACCTTGAGAGGGATAATGCCCCCTCAAAAAATTCGAACTTTTTGGCCTTACCCCACCCAAAATCTATCTTATTATAATAATCGAAATTTGGCGAACCAGCAACCTCCAATGTCCATTCCCCTTTCATCACTCCTGCAAACTCCAGATGCCACCTATCTGCATCGTTCAGCACCCCTCGCTGCAACCTTGAACGAATTGCCTTCCCAATCAGTTCAGCCGTAGTTACAAGCCCTTGTTCCCCTACTAATTCCGCGGTCTTCATGGTTGTAAGACAAGGCACCAAGCAATTACCAAAGTAGGTGGCAGGTATCGGAGGATCCAAACGAGCACGACAATCCATAGGAAAACTGAAGTGCTGAAGTTCATCTGCGTCGTGCGCCCCTTCTCCAGTCGCGGCCCGCGTTTTTGCTATACAAGTCCATAAGTAAGCAGATACCACTGTGAAAGATGATATATGTGCTGATGTTGGTCGTTGGGCTGACACCAAGTTCTTGAGTGCTTGGATATTGCTTCCATCTATTATAAATGTGGCTCGAACCTTCCTGACTGGAGCTGATTGAGAATTGGTTCCATCCTTATTGACCGGAGCTGATTGAGAATTGGTTCCATCCTTATTGACCGGAGCTGATTGAGAATTGGTTCCATCCTTATTGACCGGAGCTGATCGAGAATTGTTATTTCTAGTATGCATATTAGGTAGTCCCGGAATCACACTCCTGTCATGAAAAGGGAGTCCTTCCAAAAATAGTGCATCATAAATATCATCTCTGCTGCTGCTGCTGCATAGTTGTTTCGCAATTGAAGCCCATGTTCGAATGAAATTGAACATACTGCTTCCATCTGCAACGACGTGGGAATTAGTAATTCCAATACAGATACCATGGTTGGGAAATAATGTTACCTGAATAGCCAAAACTGGAGTTACAAAACAGTCTCCCTCGGATGAAGCTGGTGGGAGTTTAGGAACAAGGGGAAGTAATACATCGGCATCTCGGATGTGATTCCCCGAAATATGATTATAATCATTGTCACTGCACTCCGCAAAAGTTAGTGAAACAGAGTCGCCGTCAGAGTAACGAATTTGGGGCTGGGTGGTTGAAGAAATGCTTGAGGCCATTATCAGATTACCGGCCAATGGATACAAGTGTTTGAGGACAAGGGATAGTGAATTTTTGAGATTGGGAACAAGGGTTTGGGTAAAGTGGGTGGTTGTGGAGTGTGGCAAATCATAAAACAGAACGCGGCCTATGGGACGGAACGGTATCCACATTAAGTCCAATAAGGAGAGGGGGATTGACTTTGTTACATCGGCGGCGACCGGCGGTGGCGAGACTCGGCAGTTTTCGAGCACACGCACCGTGTAGGTTGTGGGAGTCGCCATTTGATGATGCAATTAGTTATGGCCAAAAAGTTCTTTAATACACCAGGAGGGCAACATTTTCAAGGCTACGCGTTTCCTTCACGGCTGCTTCTTATCCATTCAACTGCTGCACATGAAAAACGTGCTCTCCTTGCTAAACTGTTTCAGTGAGCTTGTAAAAATCCTTTCATCTGGTGATGTGATTTCATGTGAAACCAAACTTAGATGTGTCAACATCACCACATAGAAGGAAACTTTAGATGTGTTAGGTTTTTTTTTTTTTTTTATAACTTTCCTTATGGTGAAAGCCACATTCACGGGTGGGGTCAAATTGACACCCGGACTCGCAATTAAACAGGAGGTATTCTCTCGGTTCCATATTAAGCGTCGTTTTAGTTTCATGCACATGAATTAAGAAAGTCATTTAATACTATCATTTAATAATTAAAATTTGTATTAAATTCCATCACTACCCCTTTATGGGAAGTTGAAAACTATTAATACAAGGGATAAAATTTCTTGGGACAATCAGAGAAGTTAGGGGTGATATTGAAAAGTAAATAATTTATTCTCCTAGAAAGTTGTAAACGATAAATAAATTGAAACAAATTTTTTCTTTTAAAAAGTCACTTATTATGGAATGGAGGTAGTTTTGCATGTTAATCTTGCATTATATTTGTGAGTTTGAGGACAAAAGAGTAAAATGCAAGTGTGTCACTGAATTTGAGTTGTTTTTGGGTATTAAATCTCTTTTTTATTAATCAACACGAAACGAACTTATTTTTATCGTGTTTAAAGTTTTGATCATAAGACCACCCGAGCACTACGGGTCTAACTGCTTAAATTACCTAAAGAATAAATTATATATATATACTAAATCAATCTATAGCATTATTGTTTTAATTTAAATTTTAATAAAATAAGATATAAATTTTCAAATACTATAATATAAAATTAATGTTAAAGTGAAATAAAATAAATGTTCAAAAACTATAATATAAATTTTAATAAAATAAGATAATTAAATAACATTTTTTACTTACAAAATAATTACAATTCCAAAAAGCCAAAAAAAAAAAGAGAGAGAGTAAAACATGGTTGATTAGGATTTCCTATTTTCTGGGATTTTAGCCGGGTTCTCTCCTAGTGTGCTGTAGATCGTGAAGATGGTTATTTCTGGGCTTTGTTTCGAATTCCTATTTCTGGGTTTAGTTCCACCGTGATAAATGTTTTGATCACTATTAGAGGTGTTTTGTGATCTGCTGTTGTTATGTAGCACAAATTTATAATCTCGTTATTGGGTTGTAACCGTGTTTGTCTCCGTGCTTCATGGTTCCTCTGGATTCTGGGTTGTGGCTTTGGATGCCTTTTCACTATGTTTCTGGTCTAAATTGTTTTGAATCTGCAAAAGTGATTTTGCATTTTCCTGGTTTGGTGTTGTGATGCTCTAATGGTTGGGTTGATCCATTATCTTTGATTCTGATTTTCATGCTTTGGTTTTCATGAACGGAATCTATGGTGTTTTGCTGGGATTTGGTCAGCGACATTGTTTCAGTTTGGCTTTTAGCGCGTGTTCATCACGCCCGTTTTCAGCGCTTGGGTCTATTGCAGTGGCCATGCGGTTTTGCTCAAGTTTTTTGTGGGCTGTACATGGTTTTGTTCCTGTTCTAATTTCAGCATCAGTCCTTCTAAGCTGCCCGGGGTACTGTTTGGGGACCGGGCGATTTTTTTTTTTGTTTTATCTCCCACATAATTTATATCATTGGTGTGATTTGGATATGTACAAGGAAATCTCAATAATGTCAAAGTGGAAAATTTCTCAGTGGATAGAGTGAGAGAGAGAGATAATGAAAGGAGGAAAAATTGCTCGGTGGATAGAGTGAGAAAGAGAGATAAAGAAAGGAGGGAAAAGTGGTAGGTGGGGCATTTCGGGAAGGAGGGAGTAAAATAGATGTGTATAGATTTATCCTATTTTTTATATTCTTATGGTGGAACCCACAGTCACTATGCTTAGATCGGGTCAAATTATCACCCTAATCACAACTGAATAAAAGAAGATAACAGTTTTGCATTTTAGTCTTACATTATATTTGTAAGAATTTAAAATTTGCGAGAGAAAAAGATAAGGGAAGAAATGAAAGTAAATTTTCTTTCTTGTTGTGTTTGTCAGTTATGGAAATAAATTTAGCTTAAAATAATATAGTATTATTTAGTCTATTTTATTCTTATGAGTTTATTTTTGATATATCACTATAAAGGTATTTTTGATGCTTGTGAAATATTATATAGTTATATTTCTTCCGTCTTTAAAAGAATATTTTTAAATATAATAAATTGTGTCCACTAAAAGATGTCTAAAAATACATAAATTTATACTAAATATTTAAAAAAAAAACTATTTTACCCTTAAAAGTAGAATTCACTAATGAATAGATAACGCTAATAATACATTCTTATCCACTCATTTTTTAATAGGAATAGATAATGTTAATAATACAAATGATGAAAAAAAAGCTTATGGTCAGGTGGTGGGCATCATTTATCATCAAAACAGAACTAAAGATATTGGTGATTTAACAGCACATATTTTAAAGTAAATTTTAGAGTGCCAATAAAATCTTTTGATAGAAAAATAACAAGTGTGATTTAATATTTTGGCGAGAATCCCGAAGCTTTGAATTAAGTTCTGCGGTTGATATTTAGCAAGAAGAAATAGTTCTGCAATTGATTTTCCCTTCACGTTCTTATTTTTTCAAGCCAAAATCTGAATACCTAATTGAAAGATTCAGAATCTAAATGATAAGCATTTTATAAGACATATTCATTTTTTATTTATTTTTATTTTATTTTAGATACAAATGACACAGAGAAAGACTAAATAGAAATAGAAACAATCACATGAATTGAATTTATGTAACTTTGCAATCACACGAATTTACAAAATTAAATAAACTGACAAAACAGCCATAATATTTTTATAAAATCTGAATAATAAGAGTTGTTCCATAATAATAACCCTAAAAACTATTTATATTACTTTAATCCTAAAATTATATAAAATCCAATAAACTTAAAAATTAAGCCCAGAACATAAACGGGCCTAAAAATAATTAAATCTACTGACTTAACTTAAATAATAAATAATAATACAATAACTGTTTAAAACTTCCATACATTCCAAAATATAAATTAAACTCAATCTGTATTGATAATTTTTTCTCACGCCATTTTCCGTTTTTTTGAAGAGTAACGAATTTTAAAATGCAATGTATCAAGCATCAAGAGTTAAAAATTTTCAATCACTGTTGGACAAATTTTGCACGATTTTGCTGCTTCAAGAATTTTTTTTGAAATAACTCTGAAATAATCAAAGCTTTCATTTAATATGCACTTTTCAACAAATAATTAGGCACGACAAAATCACAATTTTCCAAGTTGGCGAACACCAGAATATGAACAATCTCGTGATCAATCTAAATTTCTACGATATTCGCATCCTTATGCCGCGTTGATTCCAAATCATGATCCTCGTCAACCACTTATAAGCTTGATTCGTCTGTAACCATAACCTCTTTTTCAACCTTCTCTTTCGTGTCTTCCACACTTTTTACCAGAATGGACAATTCACATGACTGAGAAATACAATTGATGGCATTACAACTTTCTTAAAAAAAATTCGCGCAGCCTACAAAATATTTGGAACATCTAATAACTTCATCAATTAGAAAAGAAATCTCCTTTTGATGTTTTTCTCTAGTTTTTCTTTCCTCAACTTGATATAGATGTTTCAACTCGTCAAGTCTATAATGTGCTTCATCTAATTCCTTTAAAATATCATCATATTCAGGCAATTATATTTACGATGATGTACATAGATTTCACAATCCAACAAGTCACATTCATTTTTAAGAAAATAAATTTTATCCTTAACTTGTGCAATCTTTGCCTTTGTAGCTCGAGACATTTTCAATATCAAGATTAAAAGAACAAAATAAGTTATTCTTGAGGGTTACTTCGAAACGTAACAGATCGAACTTAAGGGAACAATATAAACTTGTGGTTAACCAAGAGGTACCAAGCTGTAGTTTTTCCAAAACAATATCCAAACAAAAATTAGTCAGTACGTAGCTTATTTATCCTTTCCATATGCAGCGAAGATGAAGCGACGTCTATTAACTTCTCACTTTAGTGATAGATTCATGTAGGCAACAAGCATAACAGATCTGTGACCATCCACAGCTGACGTTAGCTGGGAGCACTATTCCAGCTAACAGATCTGTTACCATCCATTGTATGATCTAAGGGTGAGATTGAATAAGGCTTGGGCCTGACCGCAGGTCCTATATGCGGCCAGACTAATGGATATTATGTCCTTATTTTGGCTTTTCAAACTGGCTGCACCTCCTACCTGCGGCCAAAATACATGAAAAAAAAGGGGTTGGGCTTGGCCGCAAGTCCTATCTGCGGCCAGAATATCCTTTACTCCTATGTTCCTCTGTTCTATCTTCAACATAATAGTTAATATTTTGGTTAATTCTTCCAAAATTTGTTTCTGATAAATTTGTTTCATCAGAGATTTGTACATCGGTCCTCTATCATAGTGGAGAAATCTAGTTTGAACAATTGTATTGATTGAATTTTCTTGAACCAATTGTATTAATTGAATTTTCTTAGACGAGATTTTTTTTGAAGATACAATACAATAATGATGAACAAATCCCACGAGGTAAGAAATCATAAGTGGAATCATAAATTTCACGACCACAATCAGGTAACAAATTTATCACTACTTCACTATTCTTGTAATTATGATTATGGAAGAATCAGCCAAAATATTGATTATTACGTTGAAGATGGAACAGAGAAGTAAAGGATATTCTAGGTATTCTGGCTGCAGGTAGGAGGTGTGACCAGTTTGAAAAGCCAAAATAAGGGCATAATAGTCATTAGTCTGGCCGCAGGTAGGACATTTGGCTAGGCCCAAGCATTATTCAATCTCACTTCTTAGATCATACAATGGACGACCACAGATCTGTTAGCTAGAATAGTGCTTCCAACTAACGTCAGCTGTGAAACGGGACCCTATATATATATACATATATACAAACAAAAAATTAAAGATAAATTTTGACTAGATGTAACTAGTCCTCATGATGAATGAATGATTGCTTGTAATTTCCGACTAAGTAGCTTCAATCGACATCATTCTCCTTCACATTGACATCAGAGTGGGTTATCTCTAACTTAATCAGTAGAATCGTCCTTGTCGTGGGCTAACTCTCAGGTTTTGATACCAACTGACACAACGAAAAACTAAATAGAACAGATCGAAACAATCACAAAAATTGAATTTATGTAACTTGCAATTACACAAATTCACAAAGTTGAATAAACTGACTAAGCAGCCACAATATTTTTATAAAATTTGAACAATAAGAGTTGTTCCATAATAATAACTCTAAAAGACTATTTATATTACCTAAACCCTAAAAATAAATAAATTCTAATAAGCTTCAAAATTAAGCCCAAAACACAAACGAGCCCAAAAATAATTAAATCTATTAGCCTAACCTAAATATATAATAAATAAAAATACAATAACTATTTAAAACTTCCATACATTTAATATAAATTAAACTTAAGCTTCACTAATAATTTTTCTCGTGTCAACTAGACATATTAATTTGACCATGAAAAACTACATACATTATATCCAAAATATAAAAACTAAACCCCGTACCCACACACCCACCCAATAAAATTGAAGAACGTAAATATTCTAACACCCATTCTATTTTTTTATCAAACAATCTAATCAATTAAAATATATTGAAACTATAAACTTTACAAATATTATAAAGATTACAATACAAAAAATTGAAATGATAATCATTTCAAATATAATAACAAATAATCAAAAAAGGGGTCACTCGTAATAATAACTAGTGGACACCAGATTTACTTTTGAAAAATAGTCATAATCCCAAAGTAATAACAGAATATGCAGATCTGAGCAGTTCTTTAATACGAGCAAAGGAAGAATCGACCGTCATGATAACGCCATACCCAAATATGAATAATCTATCTTCAACCATTCACGCACCGAAAATTTTTTCGCGAACTAAAAAAATCTCCCAACTAGAGAAAGCAAACAACCAAGAGATGACAATAAAATCCTCTCACAAAGAGAAAAAAATCAGTCATATCTTGGACAAAACAAGCCCCATAAAAAGAAAAATAAACTCTACAAAAAGAGAGAAATTATTAGAGTACAAGAAAATAGATCTTGAGGAGAATCACTACAAGAAAAAGGATTATTTTCGACAGAACCTTATGTCGGAAATAGCCTTATTCTGTCGACTTTAGCATATTTCTGACGAAAAATTCCGTCCAAAATTCAATCGGATAAAAACGGGTCATGGATAAATCCGTCGAAAATTCGGTCGAAATTAATTAAGTCTGACGGAATTATGTCTGTCGAAAATTTCGTTGAAGATACTGTATTTTCGATGGAACTATTACCGACGGATTAAATTTCGTTGGATATAGGTCTTACACGTGTCACCTTTGTAATCATGTATGGGCACTTGTTTCCACTCAACATCGCCACCCTACTCGGCATCATCACCCTGCTCGGCATCGCTACCCTGTTGATACAATTACAAATATAACTTATTAGTCTATAATTGAAAATTAAATAGACAGCTAAATGATAGTTAAATAACATGCAGAATATACAATTTAAAATGAATAAAATACCTGAGTAGTCGAGGGCTGACTCAACATCGGACCAAAAGCCTCCGACAGTATGGTAACCACCATCCGAACCACCTCGTCACGTATTGTGATGAACTGCTCTGGAGGGATACCCGTACTCTCGACGATGGCCCCTGCTGCAATGTTCTGAGCAAGTTGGTGAAGGCGAGCACGACTAGGCAAGTCCTGACGACAAAATATCAGATCCGTACCAAACATCTCTGACACTGCCGCCATAACCCTCTAGAATACCTCGTTGTCCAAGCTAGCGCCCGTATGAGATGGTCCAACAGGTGCTCTCGGATGTTGACGCTGGTTAGAGTCTGCGAAAATAAATATAACATTACTAATAATTGATGAAGCGATACAAATTATGAAATAACGAGAAACATACTAAAATGAATACCTCTTGGTAGTGTATAGTTTGGCACCCTCGGCAAACCCAACACTCGATACCTGCTAGTAGTGCTACTAGGGGGATCCTTATACGCGACCCAAAGAGTCATCTCCTCATCCTGAGATAAGCTAATCTCGGGCTGATGGATGGTGGAATCTAGCGTCTCAAAATCTTCCCTAGCAGCCCGTAACTCAGCTACATGCTAGTCCCAGAGCTTCTAAAATCAGTCATGTAATTTATTATGTATATGTGAGTTAATTAAATTATTTTATTAAGTACCTAATTTTAATAATTACTAAATATTATAACAAGTGTTACCCGTATAGCTAATGTTGCGGGATACATAGTAGAGTCCTTCGGCGTATGAGCTCTATCCCAGAACTCGAACATGGTGAGAGGTCGACCCAAACTCGCCTGCATGGCCTAATAAATACTTTAATATAACATTTATTTAGTACGTTTATGATAATATTAAACTAAATAACTAAATACACATACATACCGACTTCACTTCCTCAAATGACTGTGAGCCAGTAGTATGTACGACTCAGAGTTGGCCACGATTTTTCTTCATCTGCTCGGACTTCTTTTTAAAGTCATCAGCATTCTAGTACGTACACATGGCGTCCCATGCTGCATCTGAGACAATCTAGGGCTGATGATCTCATATCGTAATCTTGGGCTAGTCTACAATACCTCGAGCGGCCCTCTGTCTCATCTCGTACAACCAACCGACATAGTTTTCCCCACATGTGCAACTATAACAGAGTCGCGAGCTGGCTGAGATATGTCCTCCTCATATCTAAAATAAATCTACACAGAAATGATAACTTATCAGAAAAAAGTAGAACATTGTGTAACTAATATTTACGTATACAATTTAATTTATATAAATTAACTTACGTGAAACTCGCATAACACAATCTCTATAAATGAGGCATCGTACTGCGTGTACTTACTAAAGAGTCAACATCTACACGGACTGTGTGTGGAACTGCTAGCGGACGACCAAATAAACTGAGGTTAGTCCCTCGGTGATGCCGACGACCAGTATATGTAAGTATAATTCATAACATTGTCAAAATATAACATTTTGATCATAAACTATAAAAAAGTAAACAAAACGAATGTCAATTCATCACGATGGAAACTTACTAGCTGATGAAGATTGGTCGCCCTGACTACCGTCGACAGATCTTGTACGACCACCACCGCGGCGACCACCAGCGATAAGTCTAGCCATAAATATACTACTGAAATAACTAAAATAACATAATTAATTTGCATTAATTTAATTAAATAACTGTTATTAATAGTGAATTATTTACAAAACATAAATAAGTTTAGACTTAGTACGTCATCAAACCCGTTCGAATCAATATCATTGTCATCCTCGGATTCTGTCTCTTCCTCTTCATTATCAGTTTCTTCGTCGTTATCATCTTCAACGACGACATAGTCATTGACGACCACGTCTTCTTTGACTTCCTCATCATCAGGTACGTCAACGACATCATTTAGCAGCACATCGTCATCATTTAGCACTACTTGGGTGGGGTTGCTAACATTTTCTTGCAACGGGTCATCCATCCCAGGTAGATTAGCACCATCAAATACCCGAGTCTTCGTTGTGACAATTGTATGTCAGGGGCTTCTATAATTGATGACATTAGCCGCATAATACACTTGAGTCACTTGACTGGCTAACACAAATACGTCATCAGACTATAACTTTGACTTTATATCTATTGTGACGATTCTATTACGATCAACTTTAACACCATTTTCAATATCAACCCAGCGACACTTAAATGTAACTACCTTTTTACCCCCGGGATAATTGAGCACAACCACTTCCTCTAAACGTTCATAGTAATTGGACTCAGAATCTTGGTAACAGCTTCTCAACACGACAACGACAGAATTGACTGATGTCAGTTCATTCATGTCATCGACCTTGAATCTGTACCCATTCATGATACAATCGGGAAATGAACTAATAAGTTTGTAAGGTCCTTTGATGACATCTCTAAAACACTCAAAAACATTATTTTTTTCAACCATTCTCTTAAACCACTGTTGAAAATTTTTAGTAGTGAATGCTTCCAACTGTGTTGCATTTAATCCCAGATTAGAAGCATATGTTTCGTCTTCGAATGAACTGAAATATTAATAACATAGTTTAATTGTTGCTTACGCTTTTAAATATTAAATTTATACAAATAATAATACATACTTTATGTATGATGATACTTAGAGCATATTTAGAAGCATGTATGTAGATACAATCATCAAATCTTTGTCGCTTAAGTAAGTCATCGTCTCATGGCCAAATAGTTTAGCCAGATAGGTGAATACAACTAACTTATTACCACGAGATTGGAGTCTGACGACCTCATTCCGACTTAAACGGTTGTGCTTCGTTGAGACAATATCCTCAAAGTATAATGAACAGAAGTTGACAAGCTCTTTCTCCGTATAGCATTCAGTAATAGAACCCTCTACACGAGCTTTGTTTTTTAATTTCTACTTTAATCGACGCATATACCTGAAATACGATGATTGAACGGAATTAATTAAGAATATGAGTTATAAATATCATCAAAATTAATATGTAGATGATATTACCTCTCAAAATGATACTTCCACCGATATTGCACCGGTCCTCCAAGCATAAGTTCATATGCTAGATAAATAGAAAAATGCTCCATTGAGTCAAAGAACCCTGGAGAAAAGATCATTTCGAGCTTGCATATTGTCAACACTATATTTTTCTCCATCTGCTCCACATCACTGTACCTTATAACCGTTGAACATAGATCCCGAAAGAAATTTAAAAGTTCGGTCAAGGCATCTATAACTCTTTTGGGTAATATCTCACGAAATGCAATTGGCATCAACTTCTGCATGAATATATGACAATCGTGACTTTTGAACCCATTAATTTTCAACTACTCAACCTTACTGCAACGGGATATATTAAAAGCATATCCATCTAGGAGCTTCAACGCACTTACCCACTTGCAAATGTCTTCAACATGTTGCTTGGTAAGACAAAATAGAGCTTTAGGTTTTGAATTGTTAGGTCGGAGCCACAATTCCTGCCTTATGTTCAATGCCTCCAAATCTTTTCATGTATTGTCATTGTCTTTTGTTTTATCACTCGCATCTAGTAAGGTGTAAAATAAGTTCTCAAATACATTCTTTTATATATACGTGACATCTATATAATAACGAACTAAAAGCGTGACCTAGTATAGCAACTCAAACCACATGGGCGAGTGTGTCCAGTTATGAGTCTTCCCGTAACCTATTGCTCTCAACTTATTATGCTCCTTCCTTGGCGGTGGAAATTTCATATCGTTCAGCCAGTCCAAGACCTCGCTGCCCGACAATCGACCAACAACCCCCTTCTTCTTTGTTTTTCTATTGAACCGTGCAAATATATTTCTATAAATGTGATCAACAGGAAAGAATCTACGAGCAGTTCCAAAGAAACTAGTTTTTCGCCCATGCTTTAGCTGTGTGCCTTGAACATCCCCCATATAGACTAGACATGACAGTTTCCCGTGAGTCAACCATCCACTGATCATCCCAAGTGTCGAAAAGTCAGTGATAGTTCACAACAAGGTTGCCTTCATCACAAAAATTTTCTTGACCAATTTATCATAAGTCTGGACCCCTGTCTCCCACGGCATCTTAAGTTCATCGACTAACGGCCTGAGGTACACGTTTATGTCTTTCGTAAGACTCTTATCCCCTGGTATGAGTAAAGTTAAGAACAAATATAGATCCATCTTGCACATTAACGATGGAAAATTGTAAGCTACCTGATGAGTGAGTTTCATACCTATAAATCGAGTATTTTTAGCTTGATGATTTGTGCGTTTTCGAGTATTTTCTATTCATTTTATATGTTTTTAGGTTTTTATGTAGGAAATGAAGTTGGAAGCTAGTTGGTTACATTTTAGTTTAATTAGAGCTATTTGGTTTCATTTTGGTTAAATTGGAGTATATTGCAATTTTCAGCTTTTGGGCAAATTGACCTCTATAGCTTCAATTGAGGTTTGGATGGTGTTAGACTTTTAGAATAAGAAAGTGGTCTTCTTGAAGTTTGTAGAGGACGTCTTAATCTTTTCACAAAGGTATGTTTGGTAAAAATCTGAGTCCGTTTGGACCTTCAAACATTATTTCAAAGTAAGCTGATCCAAACCTTACTTGGATTGGATTCCTATTCGGACCAGTATACTTCAAAGGGTCATAACTTGAGATTCTGAAATCCAAACCAGGTGATTCAAAAACTTAAATTCATCTAAACTTCAAGGGCTACAACTTTCATGAAGAGACGAAGTCAAGAGTCAGTCGTTATCTAATAGAAAAATAGCTCGCAAGTTCCAATAGAATTTTTAGTGAAGCAAAAGCAGAAGGCCCAGCGCAGCTACACCCAAGGTCAATGCAGTTGCGGCCCACATGCTGCCTAAGAAGTGCAGTTGCACCCCAAACAGCGCCACTGCTCTTGTGATCCAGACTTGTCTAAACTCGATTTTTCAGCTTGTTTTTGATAGTTTTTCCAATTCTAATGTAATTAGGAAGCATATTAGTTAGGGATTCTCATTCCAATTTGGTTTCTTTTTCCTTATAGAGTTAGGGTTATTTTCACAAGTATAAATAAGTAACAAAGGAAAGAATGAATAACATAGAGACCAACAACTTAACATTTAACTTAACACCATCCAAGCTAGGGTTTTCACATTAGATTTTAAGGAGCAAGAATGAGAGCGAGGATTCAAGGGCTGAGCTTGGATAGTGAAGGTTGCGTGACACAGATTCTTTCTCTCTTATCTTTTCCTTTTATATTTATAATCTAGGATGCTACTTAATTTGATGTTGTTGATACCTACGCTATGACTTAACTTTTCAATTGAGATTGCAATTGAACCCAATGTTTAGTATGAGTTGATTTATTCTCGTTTTGGTTATTGTTGATTATAATTGAATCGTTTATTATATTGTGTTTATCGATAATTGTGTAACTAACAATTATTGTGATATAACCTATATGAAATTGGAAGATAAATTCTAGGGTTAGATCTTGATATGATGACATACGAAAGTTTATTCTTCTTAGGGTGATTAACAAGATTTGCATATAGGATAGGAATATACCTATACGGTGACATGTGTCGAGTTAATTGTTCATAAGATTAGGTAGCTTGCTTGTGTATAGAATAGACATATACCTATATGTTGTGTGTAACCTTTATGAGAATCTGTTCTGAATAAATTTATTCTTAATTATTTCGCATAGGAATATAGTGATTTAATTGGAATAGATATTTTTATATAACTACTTGAAAAAGGGTTTTACAAATAATTGTTAATTCTCGGTTAACGATTTGATATGATTAATTAATTGAAAGGAGAATGAAGAGATTTAGACGAAGCATTGGGAAAAATTATAATCTTAACTATTAAATCTGATATAAATCCTTGTTAGTAATGTAGTTTTAATTTTAATAATTAATTTTATAATCTTTAATCAATTGTTTAAATCAGATTAAATTGATATAAAGTTAGTAGTTGGATAATATTTTTAGCATATTCCTCGTGGGATCGACACTCTACTTACTACTATATTATTTGTTGACCACGCATACTTGCGTGTGAGTTGCCAATTATCAAATTGGGCAAACAAGTTTGTGGCGCCGTTGCCGGGAAATATTGCTAATAATTTTTTTCTTTCAATATTAATTTCAATCAATTTGATCTTAGTTTAAACGTGTATTTTTCTGTTTTAATTTTTCTTTTTAATTTTTTCGCAGGTACACTATGGTTGCTAGTAATTATTATTGCCCTTATACAAGAATGACTCAGCCAACAGTGGCAAGGATTTATATTGCATTGTCTGCACATATTGAGACACTTACGGAGAAGATTAACGCGTTGGCGGTGTAGTCTATTCAAAGTGCGACAGTGATTTGTGATTATTGTGCTGGAAACCATCCGAGTCATCAGTGCGCCATCAGTTTCGAGTCGGTACAGTATGGTGGCAACTTCGGCGATTACCCCAACAATTATGCTTATCCCAACAATTATCATCAGGATTGGGAGAATTATTCGAATTTTTCATGGAGGCACAATAATCAAGCCCAAACCTATGCTCCAAGCCAACCATACCCTCCAGGATTCTCAACACAAACTCCTCTGCAGGATGAAACGTCAAACTTGGAGGAACTTCTTTCCAAGTACATAGCTTTGAATGAGGAGCGGATAAATCGTCGGGAGGTGTCGATTCGGAATCTCGAGAACCAATTGGGATAGCTCATCAACGCCTTTAACAATCGTTCCCAAGGTTCGTTGCCAAGCGACATGGTGTCTGAGACTGATGGAATATTCGTGCCAAAGATACAAACGAACATGGAAAAAGATGTTAATGTAGATGAGGAAAAGACAAAGAGTGTGTACTTGGAAAAGAAGGCGGGAGAAGATCCAGCCTTGAGTTCCAACGCCATTAAGCAGATTCCGATAGTTCCCCATGTGCCTTCTCCACCAAAGTTTAAGGATCCGGGTAGGTTTACAATACTGTGCTCAATTGGCAGTTAATTTTTTGCCGATAGCATAAATTTGGAGCCATGGTGGAATGAGAGAGGGGTCCATGGGAAGATAGATGCAGATCCAGTTGTGTTTAAGAAGCTTCAATTCAATATTCCCTTCATAGACATAATGGAGCAAACGCCTAGCTACTTGAAGTTTATAAAGGAGATTCTATCTAAAAAGAACAAGCTAGGTAAATTTAAAACAATGGCCCTTACAGAAGCAAAGCCCTCAAAAGTTACATTGTTACTGATGGATAGAAGATGAAGAAGTCAGGCTAACGACTCTAAACCAAGCGCTTATTGGGAGGCAACCCAAGTTTAATTTTTAGTTTTTGCGGTTTAGTTCTATAGTTCAAGTTTTATACTATTTAGTTTGCATTTTAAATAGTTGTGTCAAATGTTTTCAGGTACGAAGTAGTGAACAAAATGGAATACACTCCAGATTTAGTGGACGAGGAGGACGCTGATGTGACCAATCAGCCGGTTCTTAGGGAAGCCTTTTGCTTTAATTTTTTTTTATCTTAGCTATTGAGGACAATGTCTAGTTTAAGTTTGGGGGTGGTATTCTTGTTTTTGTTTTATTTGGTACTCGAGCATATTATGTTATTAGAGTTGCATTTTAGTTAGTTTATTTTAACTTGAGCAATGAATTGATTGTAATTGATGATGGTCTATAAAAAAAATTGTGATTAGTTTTTAACTCTTGTGAAATTGAGAAGCATGCTTAGTTTATATTTTGATTTATTAGTTGGGTTTACACTGTTGTGCTTCCTTTTGCACTTAAAAGCACATATCCATTTGTTAAGCTAGTTGTGACTTAAAAAAAATTAAAATGCTTGTGATTGATTTCATTGAAATTCTAGGAAATTTATTTGAGCATCATTTGAAGCAAAATTTAGGCTTTAACATAAGTTTGGAGAAAATCTTGAATTATTTTAAATTTTGAAAATTTTGAACTTTTTTGAGTGAAAAAAAGAAATCATGTGGTGGGTTGAGACGGAGTGTAAAATGCACTCACTCATAAACACATGCAGCGAGAAGGAGCGTAAAATGCACTCATTTAAAAATAAGTGAGTGGGAGCAAAAAATGCACTCACTAAAAAAATTATGTTTTTGAAATACTTGGGAAGGGTTCAAATGTGTTTAAATGTATGAAATATCCTTTTGATCCTCTAAGTTTTATGTTTCGTCTTCATTAGCTGAGATTGTTATGAAAAAAAAGTTTCTAGAGTTGATATTGGTATATGTTTTATGAGTATTTGATTATATGATCTTATCTGAGTTGTGACTAGTTTGAACATGTGGATGCACATACGCACTTAAAGGATTATGAGTAGTTATGGAACTGATGTATACGTTGAAAATTTTAAACTTTGCATGTTCTTGAAATTTTACTTGAATTGTCGTTTTAATGAAATCTTTAAGATCATGGTTCAAATTCATGTTAATCTATTGCTCAAGTCATTTGTTAGTTAGAGTTTGTTTTATAGTTTATTCTTAGTGTTTTGCTTGAGGACAAGTAAAGATTCAAGTTTGGGGGTATTTGATGAGTGAATTTTATACCTATAAATCTAGTATTTTTAGCTTGATGATTTGTGAGTTTTCGAGTAATTTCTATTCCTTTTATGTGTTTTTAGGTTTTTATGTAGGAAATGAAGTTGGAAGCTAGTTGGTTGCATTTTAGTTAAATTGGAGCTATTTGGTTTCATTTTGGTCAAATTGGAGTATATTGCAATTTTTAACTTTTGGGCAGATTAACCTCTGGAGCTTCAATGCAGGTTTGGATGGTGTTAGACTTTTAGAATGAGAAAGTGGTCTTCTTGAAGTTTGTAGAGGACGTCTTAAGCTTTTCAGAAAGGTATGGTTGGCAAAAATTTGAGTCCGTTTGGACCTCCAAACATTGTTTCAAAGTAAGTTGATCCGAACCTTGCTTGGATTGGATTTCTGTTCGGACCAGTATACTTCAAATGGTCATAACTTGAGCTTCCAAAATCCAAATCAGGTGATTCAAAAATCTAAATTCATCTACACTTCAAGAGCTACAACTTTCATGAGAGACCGAGTTAAGATTCAGTCGTTATCTAATACAAAAATAGCTCATAAGTTCCAGTAGAATTTTTGGCGAAGCAGAAATAGAAGGCCCAACGCAGTTGCGCCCCGTATGCTGCCCAAGCAGCGCAGTTGTGCCCCAAACAGCGCCGTTGCGCCCGTTTGTGATCCAGACTTGTCCAAACTCGATTTTCCAGCTTGTTTTTGATAGTTTTTCCAATTCTAATGTAATTAGGAAGTATATTAGTTAGGGATTCTCATTCCAATTTGGTTTATTTTTCCTTATAGAGTTTGGGTTATTTTCACTAGTATAAATAAGGAACAAAGGAGAGAATGAACAACATAGAGACTAACAACTTAATATCTAACTTAACACCATCCAAGCTAGGGTTTTCACATTAGATTTCAAGGAGCAAGAAAGAGATGGAGGATTCAAGGGTTGAGCTTGGATAGTGAAGGCTGCGTGACACAGATTCTTTCTCTCTTATCTTTTTCTTTTATTTTTGTAATCTAGGATGCTACTTAATTTGATGTTGTTGATTCCTACGCTATGACTTAACTTTTCAATTGAGATTTCAATTGAACCCAATGTTTAGTATGATTTGATTTATTCTCATTTTTGGTTATTGTTGATTATATTTGAATCGTTTATCATATTTTGTGCTTATCAATAATTGTGTAGCTAACAATTATTGTGATATAACCTAGATGAAATTAGAATATGAATTCTAGGGTTAGATCTGAATATGATGACATGCGAAAGTTTATTCTTCTTAAGGTAATTAATAAGATTTGCATATAGTATAGGAATATACCTATATGGTGACATGTGTCGAGTTAATTGTTCATAAAATTAGGTAGCTTGCTTGTGTATAGGATAGACATATACCTATATGTCGTGTGTAACCTTTATGAGAATATGTTCTGAATGAATTTATTCTTAATTATTTTACATAGGAATATAGTGATTTAATTGGAATAGATATTTTTATATAACTACTTTGAAAAGGGTTTTATAAATAATTATGAATTCTCGGTTAACAATTTGATATGATTAATTAATTGAAAGGAGAGTGAAGAGATTTAGATAAAACATTGGAAGAAATTATAATCTTAACTATTAAATCTGATATAAATCATTTTTAGTAATTTAGTTTTAATTTTAATAATTAGTTTTATAATATTTAATTAATTGTTTAAATAAGATTGAATTGATATAAAGTTAGTAGTTGGATAATATTATTAGCATAATCCTCGTGGAATCGACACTCTACTTACTACGATATTACTTGTTGACCAAGTATACTTATGTGTAAGTTGTCAATTACCAAATTGGGCAATCACTACCATGATCACTGGGCAAACAGAGTATGGCTGGCTAAAACTATTAAATGGGCAAAAGCCATCTGTAGCCATGCCAAGCCTGACATTCCTAATTTTCTCAACAAATTGTGGAAAATTTTCATCAAACGTCTTCCATTCATCTCCATATGTAGGGTGAATACGACGTTCTTTGTTCTATGCCAACTCATATGCCCAGCAGTGTGCGACGACATGAATAAACGCTGAAGCTTCGGCGCAAGAGGGAAGTACCGTATGATCGTCTTAGGCACATGCTTCTCCTCCCCCCCCCCCAAGTTTTGTCGTCTTGTACCGAAGTAAGTTGCAGATATCACATTGCACTTTATCTCTATCCTCCCCATAGTACAACATGCAATCCCGCTCACAAACATTGATCTTCTCATACCCCAAATTCAATCTCTTTACCATCTTCTTCATTTTATAGTAATTCGAGGGCAAAGTATTATCCTTAGGTAAGAACTCGTTGATAATAGCAAGCAAATTATTGAACCCTCTCTCACTGTAATCATGCTCATTTTTGAAGTGTAAGAGATTCATCATTGCAGATAGCCTAGTGTGCTTATCATTTTCATCGTATAATGGGACCCCCGATTCAGATAGCATCTTGTAAAAGGCAACTGTTGTGTCATTTGGCTCTTGTTGAGCACTACTTGACAAATGCTCGTTTTCACCCCAATCAATATTATTAGGGCCATAAACATCGACCAATATCTCCACGACATCATAGTTATCGTCGTATGAATCCCCATGAACTGGTTGGTCTACATTGTCGGTCATTTCCCTCAACTTAGTTGATTCCTGGTGATGAATCCATACGGAATATCCATCCACAAACCCACGTGAAAACAAGTCAAATTTAATGTCGTCAACTTTCTTCCAAATCACATTTTTACACTTGATACATGGGCATCTCATCTTTCCTTTCGAATCATCAGCATGTTCTATTGCTTTGTTCAAAAACTTGCACACCCCATCAGGGTACTTATTAATTAATCCTCTCCCATCAAACGGTATCCTACGGTACATCTAACTCTGGTCAGTTGACATCTTTAATTAAATAAAAAGCACAATCAAAACAGGGATATAAGCGTATGTGTTTCATGCATGAATTTTATATATCTTCATCTCCAGTCTACAAAAGTTAGGCTTCTATCCCGTTCCTGGATGCGTCTCCTCACTAGTGCCAACACCATGAACACGTTTTTTATGTTTCAAAAAATTTCGGCAGCACCTCCCCATGGTTTCAAAGTATACGAAATAGACTAAGATAACTTAATCTAATTATGCACTTGAAGAAACATGTAGAGATACCAGGCGAAAAATCCTCAAAAAAACGTACTCAAGCCATTAGCATCGGCCTAAGTGAGAGACATAACATCCAGTAACACTCCTAGACTGGGAAATATTCGACATTCAACCCTAATGAGTGAATGTCAAACGGGTTTTTAAGCTCCAAAGTATATTAAATGAACAGGTATTCGGTTTATTTTAATTGTGGAAAACTAAACACAAGCTACTTAGTTTATTTTACCAATGGAAAATTAAGTAAATGCTACTCAGTTTATGAGAATTATTATATTATATGAATATATTATAGTATTTCGTCATCATTTTATGTAGCACTATAACTAAGTAAATGCTACTTAGTTTATTATATTATATTATATTATAATGCTTTATTTTATTTTAATTAATTTAATATAATGTAATTTAATTTAATCTAATTTATCTAATTATTTTATTTTATTTTGTTTTATTTATTTTGTATTATATTACATTATATTATATAATTTAATTTACTTTATTTAAATTAATTTATTTCATTTCATTTCATTTTATTTTATTTATATTATATTATATTAATTATTTTTTCATTTTATTTTATTTATATGTTATTATATTATATTATTTAATTTATTTATTTATTTTAATTTAATTTAATTTATTTTGTATTATATTATTTAATTTAATTTAATTATTTATTTTATTTTATTTTATCTTATCTTATCTTATCTTAATTATGTTATTTGATTTTATTATTTTATGTTATATTATCGTATATTAAATTATTTATATTTAATTAGTTTATGTTATTATATTATTTTATTTATTTAGTAGTGCAAAACTAAGTAAATACTACTTAGTTCATTTCATTTTGTTTTATTAGTAGGAAACTAAGTAAATACTACTTAGTTTATTTTAATATTGGAAAACTAAGTAAAATACATAAATAAAATAAAGTAGAGCCCATAGATGTTGCAATTGAAGAATTCTAACAGAAATTTTGTCGGGAATTCCGTTGAAAATAACAAATATGACATTGTTATCCGAATCTAACCACTATAAACAACACATAAAATACATGTTACTCGTACATATAAAACAACATACAAAATTACCACTAACATAAGCTGTAATTGCACAAAAGAACCCAAATTAAAGCAATTATTAGATTTAATGGAGCTAACAGAAGCTGCAATTGCACAAATTAAACCCAAATTGTAGTACACAACAAAATTTATGAAGTTCCAATACACAAATATTAATCCCAATGTGTACAACAAAATTTAGGAAATTCAGGGCAGAGATGAAGTTCCAATTTCAGCAAGATATCAAAAATAAACCCAATTTTAGCAACAATTTAAAAAATAATTCCATATTCAAACCTATATTTCTAAGATGCACAACACAATATATATAGAGCAGAAAATTAAATAGAATTTTTAGGGAGAAAATTAACCCTAAATACAAAAACTAACCACCAAACTTGAATTCTAGGTACCAATCTAGCTAAAGGAGGAGAAGTTACAGTGGAGGCATCAGCGGCAAAGGAGGTGGGGAGGCGCAATGGAAGTGAAGGTGCGATGGAGGTGGAGTGAGAGAGATGAGAGATGAGAGAGCAGATGTGGTTGTTGTAGGAAATGACGTTAGGTTAGGTTTTTATAAATTAGTTCCGACGGAATATTCGTCGAAATTAAATCCCTCGGAATTACATTATTCTCGACAAAATTTTCGTTGACAACAAATATACTTCCATCAAAAATAATATCGGCACTGGCGGAAATGTTGGCGCCAAGGGACGCCTATCATTTCTAACGGAATTCCGTCGGCTTTAAATTATTTACAAGGGAATTATTTTCAACGGAAAATTCCGTCGAAAATACCTTAATTTCAAGGGAATTTAGACCGTCAAAAATAATTCTGTCAGAGTTATCCAATTTTCTTATAGTGGGTATCTCCAAAATAAGAAAAGCCCTCCCCAGATCTAAGATAGAGGCTAGGGATTTTGTCTAGAGAGACTAGAGAGAAAAGAAGAAAAAGAAAACCATTTTGTTGGGAAAACTTCTCCAACTAGAACCATCTTTGACAAATTAAATGACAATCGTGTGTGTGTGTGTGTATATATATATATATATATATATATATATATATATATAACAATCGTAGAAAATAATAATATGAAAAATTAATCAAATGCAAGACACCAAATTTTATGTGAAAACCCCTCTAAAACTAAGATATAAAAATCACGGGTCGAGCTCCGAAAATTCCACTATAATCAATTATGAGTACAAATAATCCTTTCAAGTTTCAACACCAAAAACTTGAAATATCACAATAATTGAGAAAGTACAAGAATACATTAATTTGAGTAAAAACTCAAATTACCTCATCATCTAAAATTCTCCGAATTAATTAAAGTCTTCAAGAAATTAATTGATCCGAAAAGATGGGCGATACCCGTGAATAAACCTTGACGAACAACTCTCAATTTTTCGTCTTGTTCTCCGATATAACCTCCCTGTTATAGCTTTGCACAATCCATTAAATAATTAAACTCCTTTTGGGTTTAAGAAGGAAAACACCAATTCTCTCCGTCTTATAACAGGACTTTTATATGGCTAAGACAATTGTCCCCTGGTCTTTTTTTTTTACATTAGTCCCACATAGATATATAACTTGGTGACTGACCAAGTTAGCATGTGACCAAGTAAATAACTTGGTGACCAATGAGCTGCCCCACACGGTAAAACAACACAATCTTGCACGTGGATAACCTTTAAAAGTAAAAATTATGAGTTGAATTTCAAATCTCCACTATACCAATATAATGAGCTTACAATATTTCTCTCAAGTTTTACACCCTAAAACTTAAGGTTGCACAACATTATAATCTCTACGTCGCAACTTTTTACACAGACTTAAAGTTGTAAAACTCTTACTCTCATAATACTTTTTTGCAGAGAATATAAAAGTTGCAAAAACCTCTCTCACTCAGACAAACACAAAATCCACTCACACCCTCTCTCAACTCTTGGGATATTACATGATATTTGGTTGTATACATTTCAACAACTAGACATAAGACTCAATTTATAAAGTATCCATAACTCTCGTCTTTTTATTCAAAATAAGACATTACCATATAATAAATATACCTACTACAAATAGGACTACTTTCAAAATAATATTCTAACAAAAAATAAGATTCCTTCTCATAATAGGATTCAAGACATTACCTAACAATTCCTTCCTCGACTTGAATCCCTGACTACTTCAACTTCATCATTGAACTTCACCAGATGGTTGCCCTTCTTAGTCTTCATTCCACGCATAGTCTGTCTATCTATTACACAAATTAATTTTTCATTATTCCTACATTGAAGAATTAACTAGTTTTCCTTAAACTCCTTGAACGAATCTGTTATTTCCTAGAGGCACAATAGAGATCTAGAAGGGGGGTTGAATAGATCTTTAAAAACTTTTGGGTTAACTAAAGGGTATTACCAAATAGTTCATTTAATCAAGATTGAGTTTGCACAGCAGAATATTGATTTGAAACCTCCCCTTAAAGATATGTTAAGTTCTGAAGCTTAGTTCATATTGAAGTTTGCCATTTAACTTATGCATTCAATATATTAAATAATTGACAGAACGTAAAAGACTTAAAGTAAATGACACGAGATTTTAAAGTGGTTCGGAGACTGAACAACTCCTACTCCATTCTTTTACTTTAACAAGTAGGAAATCCACTAAGAATTCGGTCGCCTCGACCAAGACACTCTTGCCCTCTTCAAGCCCAGTAGACTTGGATATTTTAGTCACTTAAGATAAGGACACCAAGACCTCTTCAAGCCCAACAGACTTGGCAATTTAGTTACATAGACAAGGACTCTCTAACCCTAATTCGGTCACTACGACCAGGACACACTGGCCCCAATTTGGTCACTTAAGACCAGAACATACTAGCCCCGATTTGGTCACTTAAGACCAGGATCCTCCAACCCTTGTTCCCATTGTTGTTGTTTGTTGGAGGTGCTGTCGAGATAACATTTAGGCTCCTTTGTACTCAACAACTTGATATGATCATCCTTGAGACGTGATTGAGTGTTGCAATGGTGCTCAGCTTCTTTAGGTACTCAACATCTTCTTATGATCATCTGTTGTGCTGCTTAGCTTGGCAATTCAGCTCCTTATCTTTGGTACTTGACAATAATTCATGAACTACTAAGATGATTGCAAATCTCCTTCTATTTTGGTACTTAATAGCTTCTCATGATTGATGTCAAGTTGGCGTTGATGCTTATCTTCTTCTTGTGCTTAGCAGCTCTGAACACTGCTTTTGTAGTAGAGTTAATCTTCTCTACTTCTTCATCCTTTCAGCTCTTAGTGTTCTTGGTGGATCGTAGAGTGTGTTTCTGCATATTCTCTCTGGATCTTTCACTCTACGTTTTCCTATGTCAGTCCACCATCTCTCCAACGCTTTGATTGTTTGAACTGATGCTCTTATATAGTCTGTTGGTAAGTGTCTGTTAGAGGTGTTTAATGTGTAGATATCTTAATATCCTTGATGTTGACTTTCTGGTGCTTTTGTGTCGACCTATTTTTTCTAGTCCATGACCTGTCACATCAACCTGCAGCTTTACTTATTCAATTATCAGGTCATTTTTTGCACACTAGCCGTTAGACACATCTTTGTTATCCATCATGAATATATGACTAGACACCTTGGGATCTTCTGATTCACAACGTTCTTCTATCAGATCTCTTATCAGACTTAACTTGACTATATGATCTTGTTATCTTGGTAGAGTAGTGTAAATCGTAGAGTTGAGCTCTACGATTTGCTCAATTTGTCTGCTCTACGGATGTGTGCATTTGGATCTTTGAACAGACTTAGCAGCTTCATAGCTTTACTACCTTGTTGTTTCTTTGAAGCCTTTCGTAGTGAGTTGTAGTTTCTGAGTGACTCTGCGAACTGGTTTATCCTTTACGATCAGACAGAGATCTTTTGCGAGTTGACTCTTACTTACTCATACTTCAGCTTATCTTCATGATAGATAACTTCTTCTTTTATCTTGATGGTTCTATTATCCTCTAGATTACTCCGCAATCCTAGCTTTACATTAAGAGGTGGCAGAGTATTTTACGAACTGTTCTTTCATCCAATAATCCTTTACTTTATTGAACGATCCCTGAGTTGTTTCAGCGATTAATTGAACTTCTCTACGCTCAGTCTTCCTATAGCAATCTTTGACTTGCTTTAGCTATTCTTCTGTCACTTTATGAACTAATTTATACTCTGAAAAATGAGGTGATCTTTTTGTCAGGATCATAGACTCTGAGTTATACCTTCCTTTGTTTGCAAGGAAAGACTTAGCCAACTTCAACCATTTCAGCCTTGTAGCTCTATGATCCTTGTTGTACTATCTCATAGTTGCTTTACGATTTGATTCTTACTTTGTGATTTCATAAAGCATTTTGCGTTCAGTCTTTGCCTTATGAGCTTTGCTGGACTTTACGATTTTGTTCACTTTACTAGCTGATATTTGCTTCATAACCTAAAGTGAACTTTGCGATAGGTGCAATAGCTCTACGACCCTTCTGATGCTTTGCGATCATAGTTTAACTCTGTGATTCATTTCGACTTTACAACCTGGCAGAGTAACTTTACGAGCATAAGATTCCTAATACCTATACATCAGATTTATTCAGCAAGATCAACCTAACATTCTTGATATTTTTAGTATAAGTCCTTGTACATATAATTCTTTGAAAGACTTTACAAAATTTACTATACAAGTATACATTGATTATTCAATCTTTGAATGTTTAGATCACTATGCTTACAATACTCACATGCAGAGTAACTCTACGATAGGATCAACCTAACATTTTTTATCTTTATACTCTAAGTCCTTGTACATGTATTTCTTTTATAAGGACTTTACAACATCCAGAATCAAATGAGCTTTGATCTTGTATTCATCATTGCATCAGTTAGTTATCATCAAGCTATGTTTATATACAATTCACAGTATACATAAATGTATCAATTCTTCTAACAAGTCATATTTATCACATATAATCATGTAAGTACTTACTTAGATAGTTCACATAAGCACATAATCACATTTGCATATGAACACATAATCACGTAGACATCAAGCACATAAGCACGTAGTCACATTAGCACATAGACACATAAACATAATTTCATTTAAACAATCAAGATAGTCATCATCAAATCAAATAACTTCCAACAATCTCCCCCTATTTGATGATGACAAAACCACTAATCACAAAAAAAAAATTATGTCTTAATAAATATACAGTGAGGCACTGTACTGCTAGTGCAAAATGATAAGTTGTATTTCATAAACGAAAATGCTTACAAAGATTTTCCAAACAAAATAATCTAATGCTTACCTAAGCTTACTTATATTTTGATCCTCTTTTTTCCCTGACTTTGTTATCTCCTTTTTGTTCTTGCTCTCCTAAGTTGTCTTTCCTGGTCTTTCCTGATGCTTTTCTTTGCTAATTTGACTCCCCCCTTTCTACATTATCTCCTTCTTATTGTGTTCCCCCTAACTTGATGCTTCTTATCTTATCTCCCCCTTTACTACAGTTGCTTACTTACTTTTCTCCCCCTTTTTGGCATCATCATACTATCGAGAAGGAGGCAGTTCAGTACTAGCTGTCAGTTGTCTGGATTATCTTTGAAAACAGTGCTTAGATCATGGATTTGGGCTGCTATAATATCCTCAAGGTTCTGACTCTGCTGCTGAATAGATTGGACATGCTGTTGTTGCTCTTGAATTATTCTTAAGAATCCATCTTCCATGAGAGTATCTTCCAAGAATAGATTGACAGATATAGCAACTGTTTCCTGAGGGTGATGGGATGAAGATGGAACATCTAAGAAATTGAGTTGAGTGGATTCTTGGTTTGGTGTAGGGAATGAAAATAGAATGGAGATAAAACCTTGTGAATTAGACGGAGTATTGTCAAACTTAATCATAGAGTTTTGGGACTCTACGATCGGAAGAATAAGTGAATTTTCATGGTTTGCAGAGTGTTGGGACTCTACGACTGGAAGAGTAGTATTCTGATCATTGTTCGTAGAGTGTTGAGACCCTACGAACAGAGAGTTGGTGTGACTATGAGGTTGCTCGAGGATCATAGAGAAAGACTCTAGGAATTCTTTATTTTGATTAATCAAGGAGGGAACAAGTGAGTGAGAAATGGTTAGATTCCAGATTGAGAGTTCCTGAGATCTCCGATATTCAGGATAGAAGGGCTCGTTGCTGATTGTTGTCCGATTTATATAATGACAATTACGTGCAAGTATACACGGTCAATCAAGTAATAAAGAAGTAAGAAGGATGTCGAACCCACAGGGAACAGTTACTAACAATTACTTTAATTATCAAATTTCTATCAAGTTATATCTATTTAAACAGTCGCCTCAATTGATTTGATTAAAAATAAATACTAAATTAACTAACAATTACTGATCACCAGATGATTAAGACTTAGGAATACAATTTTCCCAATTGCTATACAATAATCACCTTATCTTATTCCCACTTAATTAATTCAATGAGTTGCTAACTAGGATTGCCTATCAATTTATTAACATCTTTCAATGATTAATAAAAAGACCTATTTCAGTTATTTTACTATTTTCATGCAAGACACTTAAAATAGATTCATTAAGCACAAACTCCTAACAAAGTTGCACATGGCATACAAGTACTTTCGTCTCATACACTATTATGTTATCCTTAATAAGAATCAACAAATTCATGCGTTATTATATTCAGATCTAATCTAAGATTTCCTCTTTCAATTCCATCAAAGATATCATATTAATTGTTGGCCAAACAATTATTTAACTAAGCTCAAAATATAATAATCAACTTTGCAGAATTAATCAAGTGTGAATAATGAAAATTGAATTAATGTTTTGCAAAAGGTTCCATTGTATTCCTAATTAAAAATTAGTTCATCATCGTGATTGAAACGAAAAGATTAAAATTAAATAACATCTCAAGTACGGCTAATGAAATTAAGAGAAGAAATAAAACTCTGTCGAGGAACTCCAAACTCTGTAGCTTCAATCTCCGTCTTGTCGTGCTCTCCAATGAAATCTCCAAGTTCTAGTAGAAGTGGCTCCCAATGAATTGCAGTCAAAAAGATAATTCTACTCCTACTTTTACTCCTAACTTGTATTATTCTCCAGGTTGTATATAAAATCCAATGTATAATCAAGTATTTATAAGCCCAAGAGAAACCCTAGTACATAAGGTAAGTTAAAATCCTTTTCTAAGTCAACTTCTGCATTATAGAAACCAAATCAGCATTAAATTCGTCAGATCAGCGCGCCCCGCGCCACCTTCCTTTGTAAACTGGCGCGCCCCGTGCTACGTATGCAGATTTTCAGCCCAGTATGGCGCGGCCCGCGCCGGTTATAAGCCAAAATTGGCGCGGCCCGCGCCGGTCATTTTTCTGTTGCGACATCCTTTGGTAAAACGGTCATAACTTTTGATCCGGAAAGAGTTACGGGATGTGCGACCTATCAAAACGAAGCTCTCGACGAGATATACAATTTTCATTCTTTAAGAATTGAGAGATTCAGGCTGGATCAAGGTCAGAATTTGGTTGGAAGTGGATGCTATGCAAATTCAACATGAAAACTTCAACCTTTGATCTCTTTTCGATTCCAATTGTCCATTTTTGCCTCTCCTTAGCCTTTCCTACAAAATAAACATAAAAATATCAAAAGTAACATGAAAACACTAAAGAATAAACAATATTTTAAGATAAAGAATATCAGATTCGTGGGTATTAAACCCACTCATCACTGATTAACATAGTTGCAAACGACAGAGCCCTTGGAAAATTTTGAGCGACAAAGGTGAGATTTGGGAATGTAGAGTAGCTCCATTTGATTGAATTTTGATCATTCAGATATATTGCATTCAACAGTGGCAACATAGGAATTAAATTTAACAAGTGTTCATTATCATGAACGTAGACAGTGGTAGTTCTTTCTATTCTGGCTGCTTGTCTCCTTTTCTGTTCTTTTTCAATCAGCCTTAGTTGATAATCTTCAAATCTCTTCCTGTTAGCCTTTCTTAACCTTCTTTCTTTCTTGAGCTTCTTTTTTATTCTCGTTCTTTTCTTCTTCTTCTTGTGAATTGAACTTCCTTTCTTAACTTTCTTCAACTCATCTTCACTTGATCTCTTCCTTTTCTTTGTTTTCTTTAACCTGGATCTTGAAACTTTCATTAGTTGTCCTTTTTCACTTGTTTGGGACTCTGGCTCTGCAGCCATCTCATTCTCATTTTCACTTGCTTGAAGTTCATGAAAGTAAGCATGTTCATCAATTTCATCATCTTCGTAACGCTCAGGTGTGAGCATCTTCATGGCCTCATCCTTTGCACTTTCTTCCTCTTTTGGTTCTGTTTTTGTGGCTTCAATGTTTTCAACGATTTGATCCTTGGCCATATCAGCTACCTCAGCTGAAACATCTTCATCAAATCCGGTTTGATCCTTTATTTGTCTTTCATGACTTGATTCAAGTATTGTTGTTACTTCAGCCATCTCATCATCTGAACACAGTTCAGGCATAGATCATGTCTCTGCCATTGCATCATTTTTGTCTTGAGGCTTAGGGGAGTAAGTCCTCTCATTAATTTCATCTTTACTGGGCTCAGGAGTAGAATTCTTCACAGCCAAATATGCTTCTTGATTGGATATAGTCATGTCTTCTTCTTCAGAGGTGTAGGACATGCTCTTCTCACGACTTGATGTCTCATCATCATCATCATCATCAATTTCAATAATTTGAGGAGGTCCGGTGATGACTGGGCCCTTCCACTGTTCTCTCAATCTCATGCTCATTCTTCTTGGAGCAATCTTTAATAGTTGTTCTCTTTTCTACCTTCTTCTATTCAGACTTCTTCGTCTTTAATTTCTTCTCTTTTTCTGGCTCAGGGCTTGACTCTTTCACAGACACATAGTCCATTGGCTCATCAATATCTTCAGCACTTCTTATCGACTCATGTGAAAGAACTTTCTCAGCTAATTTTTCTTCAGATGCAGACATCTTTTCCTTTCCTTTATTCTTCTTCATGAGTTTAGAAGACTCATCCTTTTCCTTGTCATTCAAATTGTCATTCTTGGGTGACATGAATTTTTTTTAGATTTGGCAGGGGTTTCCTTCAACTAATTCAGTCTTTCACTCCTTCTTTGTGAATAATTTTGGAGACACATGAGCTCTTCTGAGTGACTTTGGAGAATACCTTTTCAACCTTATTTCTTTTCTTAAGCTTCCTTTTCTTCTTAGAGGATTGATCATCACCAATGACAAGAGTTCTATTTTCTTGATCTTCCTTCATAACTTCCTCCATTTTCCCTTTTCCCTTTTCCCTTGGCTTCAAAGAATTTTAGCTCCTTATTGTTGCTGCTCTTAGATCCTTCTATCTTCTTAGCTTGAAGATTCTTCTTCCAATCTTCAAATAGTCGTGGGGTGATTCTTTTATTACAGTTTAAGGTTTCTCCTTCTTTATCTCCAATTCTGCCTGAAAGCCTTTTCTTTAAAATGATGCTGATGAATCTCCCATAGAACATTCTGGGAGTTCGTTTTCTTGCTTTGGCATCTGCAATCCAGCTTGCCAACCAATCCAAAAGAATAGCTCCAAAATTAATTTTCTTTTCCAGAACAAGAGCCATCATGACCTTTAATTGTAGTTCACTAACTGTGTCATATGTTGTATCTTTTCATAGGTTACATTTCCCAACTATGTCCGTCAGGAACTCATAGTGCTGAGGAAAATCTTTCTTTTTGATTCCCCTTAGAAGAGACTTCTTCTCATAACCCATTAGCTACATTCCTTCTTCATAGTCAATATCGTCGAAAGAAGTAATTCCTTGATTGAGCAATCTTAAGCTTTAATTGATTTCAGAAGCTCCCAATTGCAGAGTGATTCATTTGACCTTTGTCACAAGAACACCTCCACGATATACAACATTTAGATAGAAATCCTTCACCAGGGCAGAATAAATTCTGGTACTGGTCTCCAGACATTCTGTGAATCCTGCGTCTCTGATCAACTTGAGAATATCTTTGAATTTTTGCTCCGCATCCTCAAATCTATCAAAACATACTAGGTTTTCAGGAATAACTTGATGACTTGCCATGAGATTGGATTGAATCAAAGATAATACAAAGATACTTGAGTTTTTATGGAGATTTTGGAAAAACTAAGGTTCGAAGGCTTTAAAAGTTTTGATGCAGTAAAACTCTGATTGTAGTTTGGAAGTGCAAAGGTCAGATGAAAGATTTGAAGTGATTTTAAACTACTTCCCTCTATATTGCTGAGTGAGAAACGTGGCACGATGTGGCTGGTTGCACGTCGCATCACTTCTGCATTTTCACAGTTGTAACTCCGTAAGTTTCTAATTTCACTCATTTTTCTGAAATGTGAGAGACACGCGCTTTTTAATTTACCGCCTTAATTTCATCCTTCATAGAGTACCTTCTGAAAAATCTTTCGACTCTATGGCACTTTGTCAACTTTTCAACCTCCTTTGAGTTCTACAATCATCCTTCAATTTTATGATATGCTCTTTGTTGCACAGATTTTCAGATTGTTTTTCTAGCCATCATATTGACTAAGCTCAATTGACTTTTTGATCAAAGAGTCTTTTAAGAATTGAATACTTCTTTATCTTTTAAAAAGATAGATTTATCTTCTTTTATCGTAGAGTAGCAGTTCCATTTTGCGATCTTCATGTTGCTCTACTAGCTGTTTCTCATTCTTGGTACTTCTTTTGAGCAACTTTCAACTCTATGAACCTTCATCACTTTACGATCGTTAAGTGGTTCTATGACTGTGATTATTTCCTTGCTTCTTATGATCACATCCGCTTCATTTTGCTTCTGCTTTTCCTCTTGCTTCCAGATAGCCAAATTTTACTTCTTCAATTCGTAGAGTGTCTTGATAACATAGTTTTCACTCAATGATCTTCCTTCTGTTCATCGATTAATTCATGAAGCCAAACTTCAATTTTTAAGCGTGTTTGCTCATGGTCTTCTTTACAATTCCTTTGCCTAAATCTCCTCATCATTACTTGACCTGAGTTTTCCTCGATGTTGCAAGTGATCTTCATGCCTTAATCCTTTGCTTCTATTTGCTGAGACTTTGAAGATGTTGATTGCCTTTCTTCTAGTTGCTCCCCCTCAATATGTTCTATTAAGTAGAAGTGCTTTATTTTACCATGATATAAGTAATAACAGATTTAATATCTATATCTGGTTTACTGAATCAATAGGTAAGTATAGGTTGACCATTAATGAAGACGTTTCTTCTAGAAAGATCCACAACCTGACTCTTCTTTATGAGGACTAGTTTCCTTCTCTGTTTTCATTGCTTTTGTCATAGATAGGAATTTCATGTACCCTTCTTGAAATCTCTGTCTCCGAATGTCGAACATTGATTTCATCCTTCACTGGATTCATTCTTCAAATAATCTCTTCTTATTTTGAGTTCTTTGTAGAGGCACATAAATGTCTTTGAGTAATCCTCATAATTGTTGAGTAGTAAAGTCCTCTTAATTTGAATAGAGGGTTTTACGTCTTTCTGGTCCAGTTCTACAATCGTTGGATACCAATATTGTGAGCTCATCTTCTACAATGGTAGGACTCTTGTGCACTAGATTTGAGAAACCATCATTGATTTCTTTCTTATGGCAGGCTCTTCTACTTTGTTTGGTTCGCCTTTATTCATTACGACTTGGATGAGGATTTCTACTGTCAAGAAATTCTTGATTCCTCAATAGAATGTCAAATAGTGATTCCTCCAACCATCTTAAGTTAGGCTTCTTCTGATGTTTTGCCAATGTTGAGAATAGACTGCCAATGGCCAAGTGCATGAGACTTTACTTGATATTTTGGTTTTCCACTTTTCCACAACCCGTAGGGTGTTTTCTTGATAGTAGAGTTGACCATCCGTGATCACTCCTTTTTTGCTTTAATCTTCTTACCATTCTCATTCATGATCAGCTTATTTATCTTCAGAACAAGCAATTAGAGATTTGCCCGAATTAATTCATGATCAGCAACTGCGAGGACTTCTCCTTTAAATCAACTGCTTTTTTTTTGAATGAGTCTCTTGAACTATAGTTGCTTTGAAGAGCTTCTGACTAGATCCGTAGTTAATTGCATTAATTGATCCAGTCATCTTTACAGAGTTGATTTCCAGGTCTCGATCTTGACACTAGTGATTGAGGAAGATAACTTGGAATTCCTTGTCATGTATTTAACTGATGCTTAATCGTTTAGCGTTTTACTTTATAGGCCCATCAATGAGAGAGTTTGCTGTATTTTTCATTTTAATCAGTCTCTCAGTTTCAGAGAAGTTATCTCTGAAGATAGTTGAAGACTTCTTGACATAGATTCCTTGAAACCAGTCATGCTCGAGATCGCCCACTTGAAGATGTATCAATTGAAATTAATGGGATTTGATGCTTGCAGACTTCTGTCATTTTCATCATCATATGTTGTAGCTTTTGAAAGAACTTCTAATACTGTTTTATGAACATTTAGAGCAATTCCTTTGCGTTTCTTTCGACTTCCGATGGATCTTTGAATTGAAAAGAAAGACTTAAGCTTATTGTAAAACTTCTTGTCGGGCATATCGAACAAGTACTTTGACCCATGATTGATGCAGACACTGACATCCAGTATATACATGAAGGATTATTGAACATTTTTAGCTCAGATTCTTGTTGATCTAGTTTCTGTTACAAACTTTCGAACCAATGAGAAGTACTTTTGATCTTCCTTATAGCACAGTGATGCTTCCTTCAAAGGTACAGGCTTCGGTGCCCTTTAGCATCATTAGTAGAACTTCTCGAACTTCTTGTAGGCAGAGATGCAAGTTGTGATATCTTCAAGCAGCTCATCTATTAGGCTCGTCAACAGAATATTTTTGGTTCATTCATCTTGTTGCATCAATTTGATTATATGATTGTCTGCTCGACTGTTACCTTGCTGAAATCGTCTGAAATTAAAGTCGATTTGATTGGAATAGTAAAGAGCATACAACATCAGATAGTTCATCATCAACAGCATTCACATACGTGTACCTATATGTTCAACATTTTAAGTTGTAAGCTTATTCATAGGGAATAACCAACTTCAATTACTAAGCTCAGAACAGGTTTTGATTAGTGTCATAGGATCAACTCAAAGCGTGAGCTTTATGTTTGTGAGAACTTGCTCTGATACCAATTGTTATTTCCCAGAGGCACAATAGAGATCTAGAAGGGGCGTTGAATAGATCTTTAAAAACTTTTGGGTTAATTAAAGGGTATTACCAAATAGTTCATTTAATCAAGATTGAGTTTATACAGCGAAATATTGATTTGAAACCTCCCCTTAAAGATATGTTAAGTTCTAAAGCTTAGTTCATATTGAAGTTCGCCATTTAACTCATGCATTCAACATATTAAATAATTGACAGAACGTAAAAGACTTAAAGTAAATGACACAAGAGATTTTAAAGTGGTTCGGAGACTGAACAACTCCTACTCCATTCTTCTACTTTAACAAGTAGGAAATCCACTAAGAATTCGGTCGCCTCGACCAGGACACTCTTGCCCTCTTCAAGCCCAGCCGACATAGATATTTTAGTCACTTAAGATAAGGACACCAAGACATCTTTAAGCCTAGCAGACTTAGTAATTTAGTTACAGAGACAAGGACTCTCTAACCCTAATTCGGTCACTAAGACAAGGACACACTAGCCTTAATTCGGTCACTAAGACAAGGACACACTGGCCCCAATTCAGTCACTTAAGACCAGGACATACTAGCCCTAATTTGGTCACTTAAGACCAGGATCCTCCAACCCCTGTTCCTATTGTTAATGTTTGTTGGAGGTGCTGCTGAGATGACATTTAGGCTCCTTTGTCTTCAGGTACTCAACAGCTTGATATGATCATCCTTGAGACGTGATTGAGTGTTGCAATAATGTTCAGCTTCTTTAGGTACTCAACATCTTCTTGTGATCATCTGTTGTGCTTCTTAGCTTGGCAATTTAGCTCCTTCTTATCTTTGGTACTTGACAGCAATTCATGAACTACTAAGATGACTGCAAAGCTCTTTCTATTTTGGTACTTAATAGCTTCTCATGATTGATGTCAAGTTGGCGTTGATGTTCATCTTCTTCTTGTGCTTAGCAGCTCTGAACACTGCTTTTGTAGTATAGTTAATCTTCTCTACTTCTTCATCCTTTCAACTCTTAGTGTTCTTAGTGGATCATAGAGTGTGCTTCTACATATTCTCTCTTGATCTTTCACTCTACATTTTCCTGTGCCAGTCCACCATCTCTCCAACGCTTTGATTGTTTGAACTGATGCTCTTATATAGTATGTTGGTAATCTTCCCGTTGGAAAGTGTCCGTTAGAGGTATTTAATGTGTAGATATCTTAATATCCTTAATGTTGACTTTCTGGTACTTTTGTGTCAACCTATTCTTTCTAGGCCATGACCTGTCACATCAACCTGCAGCTTTACTTGTTCAATTGTCATGCAGCTTTTTGCACACTAGTCGTTAGACACATATTTGTTATCTATCATGAATATATGACTAGACACCTTGGGATCTTCTGATTCACAACATTCTTCTGCCAGATCTCTTGTCAGACCTGACTTTACTCTACGATCTTGTTGTCTTGGTAGAGGAGTGTAAATCGTAGAGTTGAGCTCTACGATTTGCTCAATTTGTCTGCGCTACGAATGTGTGCATTTGGATCTTTGAGCAGACTTAGCAACTTCATAGCTTTACTACCTTGTTGTTTCTTTGAAGCCTTTCGTAGTGAGCTGCAGTTTCTGAGTGACTCTGCGAACTGGTTTATCCTTTACGATCAGACAGAGAACTTTTGCAAGTTAACTCTTACTTACTCATACTTTAGCTTATCTTCATGATAGATAACTTCTTCTTTTATCTTGATGGTTCTATTATCCTGTAGATTGCTCTGCAATGCAAGCTTTACATTAGAAAGTGGCAGAGTATTCTACGAACTATTCTTTCATTGAATAATCATTTACTTTACTGAACGATCCTTGAGTTATTTCAGCGATTAATTGAACTTCTCTACGCTCAGTCTTCCTATAGAAATCTTTGACCTGCTTTATCTTTTTGTCAGGATTATAGACTCTGAGTTGTACCTTCCTTTGTTTGCAGGGAAAGACTTAGCCAACTTCAACCATTTCAGTCATGTAGCTCTATGATCCTTGTTGTATTATCTCATAGTTGCTTTACAATTTGATTCTTACTTTGTGATTTCATAAAGCATTTTGCGTTCAGTCTTTGCCTTATGAGCTTTGCTGGACTTTATGATTCTGTTCAGTTTACTAGCTGATATTTGCTTCATAACCTGAAGTGAACTTTAAGATAGGTGCAACAGCTCTGCGACCCTTCTGATGCTTTACGATCATAGTTTAACTCTATGATTCATTTCGACTTTACGACCTGGCAGAGTAACTTTACGAGCATAAGATTCCTAATACCGATACATTAGATTTATTCAGCTAGATCCACCTAACATTCTTGATCTTTCTAGTCTAAGTCCTTGTACACATAATTCTTTAAAGGACTTTACAAAATTTGTTATACAAGTATATATTGGTTATTAAATCTTTGAATGTCTAGATTACTCTGTTTACAATACTCACATGCAGAGTAACTCTACGATAGGATCAACCTAACATTTTTGATCTTTATACTCTAAATCCTTGTACATGTATTTCTTTTATAAGGACTTTACAACATCCAGAATCAAATGAGCTTTAATCTTATATTCATCATTGCATCAGTTAGTTATCATCAAGCTATGTTTATATGCAATTCACAGTATACAACAATGTATCAATTTTTCTAACAAGTCACATTTATCACATATAATCATGTAAGTACACACTCAGATAGTTCACATAAGCACGTAATCACATTTGCATGTGAACACATAATCACTTAGACACCAAGCACATAAGCACGTAGTCACATTAGCACATAGACACATAAACATAATTTCATTTAAACAATCAAGATAGTCATCATCAAATCAAACAACTTCCAACAGAATCTCCTTGGCTAACACATGTATACGTGAGGATAATTCTCCAAATGAAATTATATTCTCACCACAACCAGGGACATAAAATACTTTCTTAAGAATCTTCATAACACCATCATAGAGTTTGAAACGAACACTTCTAAAGCCTTCAATCTTCACTCTCTCTTTATTCACCCCATTAATATAATGAAAATCTCCATCTTCCTTCATAGTTTCAAAACAATCTCTCTCCTTACATATATACATAGAAGCCGCAAAATCCAATACTCATCTACCTCCATTATAACCATTATTAGTTATCAAAACATCAATTTCTTCAACATCGCTAAATAAATTAACATCTTCAACTTTTTCTTTCTCCTTCAATTTTTCTTGAAACTTCCTTAAACTTAAACTAGCCATCTCTTAGAAGGGATTGTTAAAATATCGTCAATTTCTAATGAAATGGATGTAGCAGTAGCTTGCCTCAGACCTGTTCTGAAAAAGTCGAGGTATTTTGAATTGTTTGTTGACACGGACAAAGTCATGCCCTCCTTTAATATTCTACATTAGTATTAGATGTGACCCTTCTATTCACAATAGTACTAGCACTCCTATCACTTTAATCTTTTAGCCTGTCAAATTTAAAAAGTTATTCTATCTGTCAATAGACAAAGAATATAAATAGCTAAGATATCTGCAAAGGGGGAAGAAGGAAAAGAATGTGGTTGTTGAACATCAGAGGGCGACTTAGAGAATGGGAGCAAAGGGATGAGGTTGAATTAAGGTACATGATTAATGGTGTGAAGCCGAATATTCTTAAAGAGGAGAAAGTAGTATGGTATGGGGAACCTAAAGGCAAATTTATAGCAAAGAAACGTACCCAGATGATGGATGACTCAAAAGATTTGTTAAATGTTGAATGGTACAAATGGATATGGAGAAAAGGTTTTCCTTCTAAAGTACAAATTTTTATGTGGTTAGCAGTTCAAGAATATATTCCAATAAAGAATTTTTTGGTAAAGAGAAAGATGTAGTTTGACGCAGAGGAAATTCAATATTGTTGGTGTAAACTTGAAGAAGAACAGGTTGCTCATACTTTGCTATATTGTAACTGGCCATGGTTGGTGTGGTGTGTTAAATTGACTTGGAATAAGTTGGTTGCAGCCAAACTTAATAAATCTTTTGATATCTTAATGAAACCACTTGGGAAAAAAATCATAGACATGTGGGTGAGGTTATTGAGCTACTACACTTTGGTCTATATTGTTATTAAGAAATCATATGAACTTTAATGGTGATTGTGTCTGCTGGAAGGAGGTGGTGTGGATGATCAAATACAAAACTTTCAAGTGGCTTGGCAAAATGGGTCAAATTAAGAAGAAAATAAAACCCATTTGAGATCAGATGCAATCATTCGCTCTCTCTCTCTCTCTAACTCTTCCCTCTCTCTCTCTCAAAGCGAACCTGTTGCAAATCGGAAGGTAAAGATTCCTACAAAGAGAACCTGTTGCAAATCGGAATTAGCCTAATTGTAATTTTCCCCTAATTGTAATTTTTGTTTGATTTGAAAGAAATCTAGGGTTTATTAGGGGTGAGTTTTCCTCATATGGGTTGTCTATAGAGATTAGAAATTTTGTTGTATCTTCCCCAAATTGAATTGTTTATTGTTGGTCCAGCCTTCGAATTTGAGTGGGTTTCTTTAATTTGGCTTTCAATCAGATGATTCCCAATTTTGTGTAAGTTTTGATCCCTTTTCCCCTATGTTTGATTTCTCCTTGTTCTGTTGGGTGTACTAGTAATTTTTCTTTTTTTATTGCTTTGTTTGAACTCTTTTCTTAGTCATGTTGACATTTTTTCATGAAAGAAATAATGGATATCCCCCTTTTCTGTCCAACTAGACAATAATACTAATAAATGTTATAGAAATAATCTTATATTTAAAATAATATTTAAATCATCCTATGAAAGAAATAATGGATATCCCCCTTTTCTAGGATGGGCATTATCATCAAAGTGTAGTATCTAGCAAAAAACTCTATGCTGAAATGATGTTATTGCTTTTATGCTGAAATGATGTTATTGCTTCTATGCTGAAATGTGTGGATTTTGGAACCTTTTGTGGGATGGGCATTAGCATTTCAGCATAGTCAAAATCCTAGATGCAATGAAGTTAGAAATTATTTTGGTATTTTTGTGTCAGAAAAGTTCAACATTTATAGGAAACCACATAATAGAAAAGGGAAAAAGGGCTTTTTAAAATCTTTTTGTTCTTAAGTTGACGATATTTCAATCATTTTAGTTTACCATAAACAACAAGTAAGCACTAGTTAAGTTTGTTTCAGAAAATGTTCTAAACAATACTGTCTGGAGCTTATTTTTTCTAAATACACAAAGAAAATGGTTTCCAACTCTTTGTTGTGTTTTCTAGTCCCGAAAAGCAAGAGTGGCGAACAACCACTTCTACCACATTTTCATAATGAAAACAAAATAGAACAATTTTCACACAACAATTTTCCAAATATACAATCACACTACTGAAACCGTATCATTTTCACACAACAATTTTGTGGTGTCAAAAGTAAGCAATAAACTACTTGTTTTTTCTTCTGAATTTAAATGATTATGCTAATGTTGTGCTACAATAATTTCTTTTAAAGTATGATGTATATTCCATTAATTAATTAAGATAATAAAGTAAAACAAGATTTATTTTCAAGGGTAGAAATATGGGGTAGAAATACATACACCAAGTTATCAATTTTGTTTTTTGTTTTTCAAAAGAAGTATATGTATGGGAATTATCAATTTAGAATTATTGTTGATCGGTTTTATACATGTCTACTGATAGAAAATATGTCATCGAATTCGTCTACTGCTACATCTGTATGGCCTCCGTTCATATGTCGTTGTGGTACGGACCCTTGTACAGTAAAACTTTCAATGTCGGAAAAGAATCCGGGTAAACATTATTATTTTTGCCCAAAATTAGTGGTATGTATTTATTTATTAAAATTTTTGTTTATTTGGTCCTTTTACAACACAAGTGAATAAATTTATTGTCTCCCAAAATATGTAGCAATGTGGTAACTTCATCAGTTGGTGTGACGAATATGTTCGAGCGTTGCATAATCAAGGGAGGTTGTAAATGGACACATCCGAGCGTTTAAATGTAACAACTCATCCAACGAATGCTAACAACTCCAGCGAATTAGCGAGGGTGCAAATTGAAATGCATCAATTACAACTAATCGTGCGATTTGTCATAATTGTTATAGTTATGTATGCAGTGTTGTTGTTAATGTTATTAGATCGGTTGTAATTTTGATAATTTTCATTATCTAACCAGCAAGTTATGTGCGAGGTGTATAATTATTGTTCCCCCTTTTCAATTTGTAGTTTATAAAATTATATATGAGCTAACCTCTTTGGCCGAATTATTGCCAAGAATTGAATCCAGGATCAACGATTAGTTTTGTTACTAATTCTGTTTTGACAGTTAGTCTTTGCCAGACCATTGTCGTTCTTGCAGCTGCATGTACCTATTATGTACAGGCATTCTTGTTAGGCAATCACTCCAACAACAAGAGTGCAATTGTTGTTACCTTTTCAATTTCAATAATATAATCGGTCAAGGAACTGCAGTTTGGTTGTGTAGCAAAAGATTCCTATGAAAATTAGAGCGCTTTAGAAAACCAATTAAAATTTAGAGCGCTTTAAAAAACCAAGCGGAGAACTTTTGCAACACAATGTGTTTGGTTAAAATTAAAAAAAAATCGACTTTCCTGGTTTAGTTTTTCGCAATCTTTAAGGACGAAAACAAAAGTGAAATCCAATATCATAACAAACTTAATGAGCTGTACAAAATAAAGGAATGGCATCGAGATATTATGCAAAATCCAGCACCAAATTACTGCGATAATTTTATGGTAAAAACATTCAGAATATGCCATAAGACTTGTTGCTTTGGTAGCACAGTTAATACTATCATCTAAAATCATCTTAGTGTCAAATTTGTACTGAAAGCCCCTTTCAGTAAGCTTTGTAAAGCCCTACTCAATCTCTCTTATAGGACCATCCAAGTACCTGAAATCAAAATTCGGAAACAATAATTAATACTGTCAGTTTCATATTAAATTATTTGAACAAGATATTAATAAATGGGACTAGGGATAATGTGAAAAGCAATAAATTATAGTTCATGAAATTTTATGTCCCCATTGACTATGCCAATGCCACTTTAACTGAGTGGTGAATTTCACTAGATTCCAGCAATATAATTGTTCTTAGCTTTTTGTATGTTAAGACTCCGAGCACAGAACTAACATATCCTTTTGCTCGACACTAAATCACGAAAATAATTGAAAAGGAAAAGGAAATTGATACAAAGCCAGCTACTCACTCTTGATTCAAATGGAAATTCGGATAGTTCCACATTGTGAATTTTTACCACTATCTACAACAAGATTGATTGATTCGAGTGCACGAGCCAAAGCATCTTTATAAATATTAATTCCTTATTGACTTGTGAGGGAGTTATCAATAACATCCAAAGAACATTGAATTAATTCACTCCGCTTGATTATATATTCTTTGTCACTATTTATTATTATGTCACTTTCATTATCGATCAATATCCTGGAGTTTACCTTCTTAGTCCACCTTTTCAAGATGTATTGTTGTGGTAATTCGTCAAAATCATGCATTTTTTACAAGTAACCAAGCACATGTCTACATGGTATTCTCATACTCTCAAACTTGTGGTAACTACATGAAGCAAAACTCAATTCTTTGTCATAAATAAGTTGTCGAACTCTACGTGTTAACATTTTTTTTCTATGAACTTGAAACACGCATTGATTGTCACTCTCCTTGAGAAGCTCAAAACGGTAATTCAAGCATTCCCATATCTCATCTTCAAATTTATAAAACATTTCCCGAGTATAAATTTCAACTATTTGAAATAAAAAGTCATGATTCATCTTCACTTTAGGCCTCTCAATCAAATCTTTGTGATCGGCCAACAATTCTTCTTGATGTTGGCGTACTAGCCCCCTATTAAATTGGATCATGAAATCAACTAATGAATTATTCTTAAATACATATCTTTTGAAAAAGCGTGAGCTTTCCGCTCGTTGACTACTTGACATATTGGCTGAGAAAACATGATTACAATAACCAGGCACCCAATTTTTACGAATTTCATACATTGTTTGTAACCATTTGTTGTCATGTAACCCGCTCCTCCCAACAAACTCCGTTCATGTCGAATCAAACTTTTCTTTAGACACCGAATTCCAAATACAATCGGCAAATTTGTTGTCTGATTAATATAACGACAATTTACGCGCAAGTATACGCGGTCAACAAGTAATAAAGAGTAAGTAAAGTATCGATCCCACGAGGAATTATTACTAGTCTTTTCCAAGTATTAACCTTTTATCATCTCAATCTTATTTAAACAAATGATAATTGTTTTTGTTGTTTTGCATTAATGAAGATAACAAATAATCAAAGAACTATGAAAAGCTTTAATATAATGAAATCTAATATTAATAAGTCTAAGATTGTAATTTCCCCCAGCACTTCATTTAAATATCCTAACTCTCTCTTTTCAACTAGTTAAATCACAAAAATTGTTATCCGAGAAATCACAAGTATATACAAGCCTCTCTCGATGGTCAAATACGTATTCCCCATTACGGTGTATAGATATATCGCTATTCTACACACTAGCAAGATTCTCATATCAAGAACAATTAGTAAGGTGTATGTCACAAAACTTCATTAACTACTCCATCAATTACCAACTTTCGCAATAGAAATCATTAAACACGGATTCCCAATTGGATACATGTGGTATTTAGGTATATGTCTATCCTAAATATATGCAAATTCTCTATTCTCCAAAACAACATATAAGACACACGTCACATAATCTCATACATTACTCGTACGAATATCCAATTTTCACATGAATTCATAACTAGGTCTCAACCTATATTTCCTCTCTCAATTCCATATAAGTTACCAAGGTAATTACGGGTCAAGCAATTAATCCTTAAGCAAAAGTTATGAACTCCAATTCACAAATAATTAACCAACATCAAAGAGAGAACATTCAATTCAAACTATATATTGGGTTCCATTGAAATCTTAGAAAATTAGTTCTAGTTCATAATAACTACAAATAACATCATATTCAATTTATACAACATGTTGGATTACAAAATAGAAAGGAAACTAGAGATAAAACCACTTTTGTAGATTTTCATATGATGTTTGATGGGTTGAAGATGAACACTAGCTTCTCCTCCTTGATTTTGCAATCCTTGATGTTTTTGCTCTTTGGCCTTGTTTGATCTAGCTTGATTTTAGCACTTTGGCCCTCTAATTGGATGTATTTGGTAGCTTCCTCACTCTAGATTTGATGTTAGATGGTATTAGAATGTCTTAGAATGTGTTAGGATATGAGTTCCAGCCGCCCCCTGGATGTTATAAGAGATGGATGTATGAAACCCTAGCTTAGACCCGAGTTTTTGGTCCAAAAATCGCAAAATCTGCTGCATCCCGCGACGAGCTCGCCCCGGCACCAAAAATGGCTTGGGGAGCTCGCCCCGGTGAGCTCGCTTCTGTAGCCAAAATCAGTTTTGATATCTGTTGGTAAAATGGTCATAACTTCTTCGTCCGAACTCGGATTAAAGCGATTAAGTAGGCTATGGAAAGCTAAGTAGCTCTACAACATTCATAATTGGAGCTCGTCCAGATAATGGCCGAAAAAAGGCGTAAATTGGCCTGGATGCAGATGCTGTGCAAAATGCATGCAAAATCCGATGGTAAAATGACCATAACTCTCTCATACGAACTTCAAATGGGATGATTCTGGATGTTCTGGAAAGCTGAGATGAAGATCTACAACTTTCGTTCTTTGAGTTTTGAGAGATTCGGATTGCATCATGGGTCAAATTGAGAAACAAGCAGCTGGAATGCCAAATTCGAGCCAAAAATGCAACGATCCAAGGGGCCTTTATTTCAATTCCTACAAAACAAAGTAAAAACACATAAAAGCACACAAAACATATAAAAGTAATACAAAACTAAATTACACAACAATAAGATGAAAACACATAAAACCAAACGAAATGACTTAGGATTTACAAATTAGTAAGCTCAAAAGCACTTAATTTGTATGTATAAAACACACTCATCAAATACCCCCAAACTTAAACCTTTGCTTGTCCTCAAGCAAAACACATAAACTATAAAAATTAAACATTTCTAAATAAAACCTATCTTGAGCAATGAGTTAATAAGTTTAAACAATGGTCTCAAAGCATAAACACGTGAAAACTCAAGGAAACTTTCAAAACGTTGCAAGTCTAGATTTACAATTAGCTAGTTATAGCTTGCTTTAGGTCCCTTCCGTGTGTGTGTGAGTACCCAATAACACTAAACCAATCAAGCTCGGATGAAATTATGCAACCACATTACCTTATGAAATAACCAAAATAAACCCCAAAACAACATGCTTAACACACCACTCAATACAAAGGTATACAATAAAATTAAGGATACATTAAAATTAATCTAGTCTTTGTGGGTTCGACCTATACTTGCCAGTTCTTCAATTTGACATTGTACACTTGCAGTTACTAATTTTTATCACATCAAGTTTTTGGCGCCGTTGCCAAGGACTAGATTTAATTTTGTATTCCTTAATTTATATTTCATCAAATTAGTTTTTTTTTAGTTTAATATTGTTCTTATTATTTTTTTCATTTTTTTAGGATTATCGAAGCAGATCGAAGGAGCGGAAAGATAAAGATTTTGTTGTTGCGCTTTTCCTGGTACTTCGTATCTTCATATTTTTTAAAAAAAATAAAAAAAAATAGTAGTTTAGTTTTTATTATTATTTAAAAACTAATTGTCGTAATCATGCATTCACTCACATAGAGCACATCCTGTTTAGGTTTTTATTTTATTTATTTATTGTCAAATATAAATTGTGGTGATTGCTGGAGAATTGAGTTACGTCAAATTTCTCCTTTCATAATTCACATAGTTTTAGGAGCTGTGTACATTTTATTTAGGTTAACCGTAGAATTAGGATTTTTATTTTATTTTATTTATTTATATATATTTTTTGTGTGACTTTCATAGTTAGTTGTTTATTTGTTTTGTGATTTGTGGAAAGATGGACTCCTATTATAATTAGAATAATAATTTTGCTTGGAATCAAGAACCCTATGAAAATTTTAATGCACACCAAGTAAATCAATTTTTTCCAATATATGAATATCCTTATCTAAGTTCATATCCATATTCGGATCCAGAACCTCAATATCCACAAAAATTTTCAAGTGAAGAAGAGGAAAGATTCAGTACCTTAGAGAAAACACTAATCAAGCTATATCAAGCTATATCTCGTCTAGAAATTAAAATGAGTCGGTTAGCCACCATAATAAATAAACAAAATGTGGCTAAATTTTATAGTGACTCTGAAGTTAATTTTGAAAATCCTAACGATTGTGAAAATGATGAGAAAAATGAAAATTATGGATTTAATTCTACACACTTTGAGTCAAACCAATCTGAGGAGTTAAATAATTATGAGTTGATTGATCATGTCACATTTGATGAATCTGTTGAAAACGTGTATAAGCCTAAAGCTCCATATCCTGAAAGACTTATTCCTAAAAAACCACATAGTGCCAAAAATTGTCCATGACCCAGAAAATAATTGAAAATAGACTCATGATTGAAGATGATCCAATTGACTTTTTCTTAAATCACTTTGATCAAAATTGGGATGAATCTGAATACTTAGATAAGGTCAATGAACTGTTGAGATCCACTACAAATAAGTCAACAAAATGGGAACATATATTTGAACCAATTCTTCCATCTTTTGAACATGTTAGTGAAAGTTTTCTTGAGGTAGACTTTAAGCATAACTGTGATAAAAATTGTGACTATTTTCAATTTCCTAGACCTCCTGAAAATCATGAAAAGTTCACACTTGCCCATATGCACCACTCTTTTATCATTGCATGTGTTTTAGGATTTATAAAACTAGTAGGTATGTCCATTTGTTTTCCTTCTCACCGCATTTATTGCACCACTACGGCCCCACATATAAGGTATAATTCTTTTAATCTTTGTTCTCTATTTTTCATTTGCATACATTGAGGACAATGCATGATTTAAGTATGAGGGAATTTTGCATTTTATTATTAGATTTTTTTATTTATGTATTTATTTTTCTTCTTTTTAGCAAACTAATTCTTTTTGATAAAAAAAATTGAAAATTTTGAAATTTTGAAAAAATTGAACTTTTTGTTTATGAGTTGGATTAATTCTAATAAATGTTTGTGGAGCAAAAACTTTAAGTAGGATCGAAAGATTAAGACATTTGAACTCTTGATAAAATATGAAATCTTAGTTTGAAACACCATCTTGGGTAAAATAAAGTTCCTATGCATTTTTGCACTTCACGTTTGTACTAATTCTTAGTTGTGGGGTATAAACTATAATTCGAGCAATTTCAAGAAGAAAAATAATTTGAAAGAAAAGAAAAATGTTGGAAAAAAATAAATAATAAATAAATAACTGCTTAAATGTCCATTGAACGAAATAACTAGGTATCCAAGACTCAGGACGCATCGATATTCACACTGAAAAGTGTGATGGATATAAGCAGCTTGACTAGTCTAATTTGTGGTCTTTGTTACTCGAGTAAGCCCTTAGGGGTATCTCTACACCTAGTGCCCTAAAGCCAACTGGTTTGGGAGTCATTGGTCCAACGCTCGCTACATGGGTAACTTCAAAAAGCCTAAGAAAATGAGACATTGCACAAATCAAGAAAAAAATGTAAAAAAAAAGAAAGAAAATGAGTTTGCTTGATTTTCATGGTAAAAATCCCTATTAAGAGTTACATCACATACACAATGCATGCATCACATTGAATTAATTTTATGAATGATGGTGTTTAGAATGAAAATAGAGTACTTTTAATAAGGTGAAAGTGTAATTTTGAATTTAATCTTGCTTATGTATAATGTCCATGTATACTTAGAAGTTTTCATTCAATTTCCCAATTTGTTGAACTCAAAAATATTTTACATAAAAAAAATTTGAATTGTGGGTATATTCACTGCAAACTCTCACGAGACACAACTCGTCCACTTCGAGTAACATTGGGGTTTAAATGTATGTTGCACATGCTAAGTACAATCGTATTTCCTACAAAAATAGGATAGCTTTGGTTTTTGTTTTTATTTTATTTTATTTTTACTCGAGGAAAAGCAAAAACTAGGTATGGGGTATTTGATAGACACATAATTCATACACTTTATTATCCCTAACTTTGTCCTATTATTATATTAGTTTATTTAATTAATATGTTTTATTTTATTTTGTAGGATTTAATATTTTATTACAATAAAGTCAATATCTTGGTGATCAACCAATATTTAATGCTCTTATTCATGCAGGAAAGTGCTAAGAAAATTCTTACAAGGAGAAGGAATGAGGTGGAACAATCTTGGTGTGCAAGTCAAATCCAATAAAGAAAAGAAAAGTCCATCTAGAAGATCTTTTTGAGAAGTTAATTGTCACTAGGAAGCATAGTTGTCACGGCGCCAAGGCAGGACGCAACGGTAGTTGACCGTCAAGACGCCTAGGCGATAAGACGCTCGCCATGTCGTCCATATGGTGACAAGTCGTTAACAATGTACAATGTATACATTATTTATTTTATTTCAAAAGTATATTGCACAATAAAATTTTATATACAGTAAAACTCAAAACATAATAACTAACACTATGAAAAAGTCTCCACTCTCTACTCTGTTTCTAGTCATAGCACAAGGAAAGTCATCAACTATGAAGTCATTTCTGTCTCCCTAACGAGCATTACTCTCATTCAAAGGAGTAGGGTCATGAGTTAGGTTTAGGTCATGGGTTGAGTTACTTAGGTAATTGGAAAAGCCCATGGGTTTATGATGAGTCATGGTAAAAAATAACTTAGTCACTTAAATTGGGCCCGCTACCAATGCGTGAGCTTTGGAGGCTCGTTGCCCAAGGCGTTTCCTTGCCCTTCTCCAACGCCAGACGCCTAGTCGTCGCCTAGGTGACGCCATGGGAACGCCATAACAACTATGCTAGGAAGTTAATTCCAAGAACGAATTAATTGAGCCTTGATGTTTATAAATAGAGGATTACCAAGAGAGATTTAGAGAATTAGATATTAGGTATTTTTTATGTATTAGGTTATGTTAGGAGTAGGAATAAAATATTTATTCATTGTATACTCGTTGGATGATCGTTAATAAAAAGGAGTTTTCTTATTTTATTTTTAATCTTCTACTTCTTTTTCTTTATCTTAGTTAATTTATTTATTTTTAATGTCTTGCTAATTTTTTGGCTGAATGACACATCTGTCACTCCAAGTTGTCACTCACTTTCTAAGTCGTCCCTAAAATTCATTTTTCGTCAGTTAGGTCCTTAAAGTGACATTTTTTGCATTTCCGTTCCTTTTACCCATTTTGACCCCAAACCGACCCATTTTAACAAAATTTTGACCCAACTCAATCCGACCCCATTTCACCAATAAAATTTTATAAAAAAAAACTAAAAAGTTCTAAAATTATTTTAAAAATAATTATTATTTACAAATTCTTTTAAAAATACCATTTTATTTTAAATATTAAAAATTATTATTATTTTAAAAAAATTTAAAATTTATTAATATTTTAAAAATTACTATTATTTTAAAAATAATATTTTATTTTAAAATATTAAAAATAATTATTATTTTAATATTTTTAAAAATTATTATTATTTACAGGAAAAAATATTAGAAACTTGTATTTTTTTTCTGTAAAATGAGTAAAGTTCATAAAAAATAGATTCAAAAAAATTAAATTTTAAAATTTTTAATTCTTAATTATTTTTATGAAAATTTACACATCTTTTAAAAAATTAATATTTCCAGTTTTGTTTTATGAAAATAAAGTTTTTTTATTTGCTTTTTTGAATCTATATTTTAAGAAATTTAACTCATTTTTAAAAAAACTAAAAATTTCTATTTTTTATGTAAATAAAGTTCAATTTTTTTGAATCTATATTTTATAAAACTTTACTCATTTTTTTTAAAATTGAAAAAATTTCTAATTTTTTTTTCAGAAAATAATAATTTTTTTTAATTTATTTTTTTAAAACAAAAAATTGAATCATTTTTTTTATTTATCTTTTACTCTTTTTTGTATTTTACATAAAAAAATCTGTTTTTTGTTTTTGAAAAAATGGTTCTATTTTCTTTATTTAATTTATTTGAATCTATATTTTTTTCCTGAAAATAATAATTATTTTTAAAACTTTTTAAAAATAATATTTTATTTTTAAAACTTTTTAAAAATAATATTTTATTTTAAAATATTATAAATACTTATTTTTAAAATATTTTTAAACAACTTTTTTGAATCTCTATATTATATGAAACTTTACTCATTTTATGAAGGAACAAAAGTTCCTAATATTTTTTTCCTGAAAATAATAATTATTTTAAAAATATTAAAATAATAATTATTTTTAATATATTAAAATAAAATATTATTTTTAAAATGATAATTAATTTTAAAATAATAATAATTTTTAAAAATATTTAAAATAATAATTATTTTTAAAATAAAATATTAATTTTAAAATAATTTTAAAACTTTTAAGTTTTTTTAAAAAAAATTATTGGTAAAATTGGGTCGGGTTGGATCAAAATTTGGTTAAAATAGGTCGGATTGGGGTCAAATTGGGTAAAAGGAACGGAAACACCAAAAAATGTCATTTTAAGGACCTAACTGACGAAAAATGACATTTAGGGACGATTTTGAAAGTGAGTGACAACTTGGAGGGACAGATGTGTCATTCAGTCCTAATTTTTTTAATCTAGGATGAAAGTGAAATTAAATAATTATTCATGATAATATCCTTCATCTCTTCTATTATTTATGTTTTTATGTTTAATTGATTTTGTCTTCATGTTTCGTTATTGAAATACCTTCGTTTTATAGTTCTTATGTGATTTTAAATTAAGAGGTTTTGACAGATTATTGTTAAAATATGAGTTTTTCATAATCCATGCTTGTTCGAATAAGTTTCGATGGATTATAGTTAATCCTTAAATTTTCATAGTCTATGCTTGTTCATGTTAATTGTAAAATTACTAAATTAAAAGGAAGAGAAATCAAAACCATAGTTAAGTTATAAAAATAGAAGAAATTGAATTACTTGTTAGGTTTATTGTTTAATGGATTTGAATTCTTAGATTATAAGTTTTCATATTCTAATTAGTTTAATTATAGTTAATCAATTCTCAATCTTTATTTCTAATTCACCTGAAATAGATATTAAGGATACATTAAAATTAATTTAGTCTCTGTTCGACTGTACTTGTCAGTTCTTCAATTTGACACTGTGTACTTGCAATTACTAATTTTTATCACATCATTACTAACTGTAAGTTGATGCATAACAAGGGTAACTATACCGAGAGAATTTTGAATGTGCATTATTCCAGAACAAATTTTTTTTTTTACCAACTGCAGCAGGACAATGTAAATATAGGGTTAACTTCATATTGGACTCCGAAGTATACACCCTTTTACACTTCATATCCGGAGATTTAAACGCTTACATCCCGCTACCCAAAATACCGTTAAGTAACCACGATGGACCCTATTCAGATTTTCGATCAATTTTTTTGTCGAAAAATAGCGACGTGTCATAATTTAATATTTAAATATAGTTGACCGTATAAATATTGTAGTTGACTTAATTATGTAGTAGAAATACGTGTTAAATACCAGATTAAGAAAATAAAGGTTAAAAATAGTCCAAATATATGAGTTGATCGTATTTGAGTCAAATTTGGTGTTTTAAATTTGCATATATATATACAAAGCTAACCCAAATAATTTAATTAACTAATTAACTCAATTATCTCAAACAAACAATTAACCCATTGATTAAGAGAAAATAACAAGTAACTCCACTAATTAATCAAAATAAAGTAATTAACTTCACTAATTAAGCAAAATAAAATAAGTACCACACTATTTATATAATAATAATAAATTAGCCAACAAATTGCCCAAATGAAATAATTATGCAACAAATTATTAACCTCAAAATTGATTTGGTGCTTTATAAATAAATAATATATATATATATATATATTATTCTTATCTTCAACATTTTCAATTGGAATCCAGAAACTCAAAAACCTTTAAAACCATTCATCATCATCTATTCATTAAATCCAAAAATTTCAAAATTCAAAAACTCAAAAACCATTGGTCTTCAAATAATAATTTATTCAACTAACAAATTGTCTAACATCACAATTCAACGTCACAAGTTCCAGATCTATAATGGTGAGTCAAAGATGAGAGAACGAGATTTAAGTCAGATAAGTAAGAAGAATTGGGAAAGAAGAAAACAACCCATCTATTCATCATCCACATCCCCATGCTCATCCCCATCTAAGAAAATAACCCAACTCATTTATTCTTCTCCATTTCTTTGCTTTTATTTTCAAATCTATTTAGTGCTCTAAGGTAGTAGATCTGATAGATCTATTGAATGCTAGATTCGCTATTGGGTGTGGTTGATTTGAGTTTGATATTTGTATTTATGAGAGAGAGAAAGTGAACTGAGTTTGAGATTTGAGTTTGAGATTTATGTTTTAGAGAGAAAATGAATGGGTTTTAGAGTTTGGTTTGAGAATTCTTCCCCAATTGTTGCAATCTTCTTCACTTGTTACCCGCTTCCCCAATTTGTGTTTTAGAGAGAGAAAATGAGTGGGTTTCATTATAGAACATAGTTTTGGGAGTTTTTGAGATTTTGGGGCTAAAATTAATTTGAAGTTGATGAATTGATTGAGATTTTTGTTTTGGGATTTTCAGTTTTCATGAATGGTTGCAAGGGAATATTGGAAATGATTTGGGTATTTTGGATTTTGAAGTTTTTAAATTTAATAGTAAATGGGAAAAATGATGAAGAGAAAAAATAAATTACATTATTTTGGGGTATTTGAAGATAAGTAGTATTTTATTTCAATAAGATTAATATAAAATTAATTTTATATTAATTTTATACGGTCAAATGTAAAAATATAGGGTCCAACCGTACTTATGGGCAAAATGCAAATGTAGCCACTGAACTTCAGGTGTTTTGGGTATTGAGCCCCCAGGTGCCAAACGCAGTTCTCCCTAGGATTTGAACCCAAAACCTCAACTTTGAAATCTTGGTCATGAGACCACCCGAGCACCACAGGCCTAGCTATTAAATTATCTCAAGGATTAAGTTTTATACCAAATTAATTCATTTCCCCACAAGTACCCATTAATTTAAAACATTATTATCATTAATATATTATTATTATTATTGTCCGATTTATTCCTCACCAATTTCATTCGATTCCCTTCTCCGGCGAACCAATTCGGCCTATCTCCTCACAAAAGCTTAATCCACAATCTCCATTTGTGCCCTCTATGTGTTTTTCTCTCTCCTCCTCTTTACTCTCTCCACAATCTCCATTCGAACCCAAATCAAACCCCATGACAAATACCCCGCAAAGACAACTCTCTTCGATCAGATTGAACACACCCAATTCAATTTATTCACCAAAAAAATTCCAAATTTCTCATGCACTGCAGGGGATGGGTACTCTATAAAGAAGGGGCACAAAAGGGGATGGGTACTATTACTGATCTTTAACGGTACGTTCATCTTCCTCCTATTCCATGAGGCAAAGATCGATCGATTTCCGATTTCAGTTATATATTAAAAATCTATGTTGATATATCTGTATTTCAGTTATTTTTATGGTAGATCTGATCGGATCTGATGGATATATGATTTTTAATGTGCAGATCATCAATGATCATGAGACAGGCAGATCTAGAGGTTTCGGATTTGTGACCTTCAACCATTGAAGGAATAAACGGTCAGGACCTCGACGGCCGCAACATCACCGTTAATGAGGCTCAGTCTCGTGGAAGCGGCGGTGGCAGAGGTGGTCGCCTTGAAGGTGGATACGGAGGAGGCAATGGTTATCCGAGTTTGAGGGCAAATAACGAAACTAAGCAATTATGTTAATGAATTAGAAGAAGATGATCCAGCTTTAAAAAATGAGCTAATTTTTAATTTTTGTTTGTTTTATTTAGTTGTTATGAATTGACTTAGTTGTTATTATTATAATAATAACAACAACAATAATAATAATAAATAATAACAACAACAACAATAACAGTAACACTAATAATAATAATAATAGTTTATTAAAAACCAATAGTTGTCCCAATATTAGTTCATTAATAATAATAGTACGTTTATTTTTTAATATTTTGTTAGGGAAATGAATTGATTTAGTATATTATTTATTCTTTAGGTAAATTAATAACTCGGCCTAAGGTGTTTAAGTGGTCTCATGGTCAAAATTTTAAACTTGATGTTTTGAGTTCAAATCTAAGGAACAACATGTTTTTAGGAATTAATATGGTAAACGTCCACGTAAGGGGTGCCACGTTGGCAGGTCAACACATTGTGTTGACCGGAAGAAAGGAACTCAATACCCAAAAACACCTAAAGTTTAGTGGCCACATTTGCATTTTACCTCTACCGGAACATGTGGCAGTTCCGGCCACTTTTTTGGCCAGAAATAACAAAAGCGTCAGTAATAGTTACTTAACGGTACTTTGGGTAGCAGGTTGGGAACTTTTAAACTTCGGGGTACGAAGTGTAAAAAGGTGTATACTTCAAGGGTCGATATGCAGTTAACCTGTAAATATATACAACACAATTGCAGTTCCAACAATATAACGTGTACTATTTAATGTGCAATCAAAATTTGTGACCCAAAATCATGCTATATTTTTGTTTTTGTGTGTAACTTCAACCAAACCATAAAGGTCAGCTACAAGAAAATGATCAAGCATTTTCCACCATTCCTCCTCCACTCTTCCCTAACAACCAACCTATGCATAAAATTATAAGTACACCAAGTTTTCCATTTTTATCTACAGTGCAATAGATATACCTACATAATTAGATACCTGCATATAAACCTAAGCAAATATCGACATGGATCCAACAATGATGAAGCTCGAATACTAGAATGAGAACATTTTACAATCAACAGAAAAAATAGAAACACTAAAATTAATAAATAAATAAATACGATACTAACTAACAATCCAAAACCCTTCTTGACACTGAAACTTCAAGTTTAGCAATTAGCATACCTCTGCTGGTTTCCCTATCTCTTCTATCGGGGCAGTCCACGCATCAAAATCCATAAAATTAGCTCTCATTATAATCCGAAGTCGTTCTTCTCCAGCCGACAATGCTCTGCCAGTGAAGATGTTCCAAAGAGAGTTGAAAAAAACAAAGCGAAAATTTACTTACCAGGATCCTTACCAGCAATTGATTCAACAAAACATACAAAATAAAAAAGAAAATGTAAAACAGAAGCATTAAACTTTTTCAAGATAAATGAAGAAATTATTAGTAGCAACCTGATAAACTAGCACAGCCAAAATCAATGCCAAAGGTGTGCACACTGCACAAATACAATAAGCATGTACCAGAGTCTATATAAAAAAGAGCCTATACTGTAGCAAGGGGGAGAAATTGAGTAGCATGCAGTAGCAAATCAACAGGTTACAAATAGCTAGTTCATGTACGCATGAAACCAAACAACTCATCTTGGTCAAAATTTTAACTGGATATATGACTTTTCAACAAATACAACAGTAATTATAGGTGAACAGAGCATGCCCGAATGACGAAGCATTATGAAATTTCCTCAGTCTCGCTTCTGAGCAGGGGCGGATCTATTTGGAGGGCAGCATAGGCAGCTGCCTATGCTGGATTTTTTTTCCCATGCTTGAGTTTTTTTTTTTTTTATATAGGTATAGTAGTAGGGCAGAATTTATAAATTAATAAACTTAATGGGGCAGATTAATAAAAAAGTTAAATTCGATGTATTAAAAGGAAGCAAGTCCATACTAATCTAATTCTACAAAGTACAAAGTAAATTAGTAACTGATGTATTAAAAGTTAAACTCGATTTATTAAAAGAAAATAAGTTCATGCGTTGATTATGTTTTCAGTAAAATTTAGTTTAATCAATCTTAATATCTTTTATCTCTTTTTGTATATTTTTTGGGTGGCAGAATGATTGTTTTTTACATATAGTGAAATGAGAATGAAATAATTTATGGTTAATTTGGATAATTGGATGTATGCTTTCGGATTTCTTATGTGTTGTTACTTGATTTTATTTGAATATAGAAAGCAAATTTTGTTTGAGGTTTTATACATACAATTGAAATTGTAAGTGTTTGAAAAAATCATTCAAGTTGAACTATGAAAGTAATCGAAGCAAGTTTTTAAATTCTATCTAAATGTTTATTTATTTTGAAATTTCTTTTTATTTTAAGTAATGATTTATGAATATTTATTTATTGTATATTATAGAATTATATATTCGTTGCATAAAATAATTGGTCTCAAAGGGTTGTTGACTTGTTATATATATATATATATATATATAAATAATGTTATTACTTGTTATATTAACAATATTGTAACCAAATACATGTTTTACGTATATAACTGGCCGAAAAACACAAAATTATCTAAAAAAAATGGCTCAGGGGCGCAGCCCCCGAACCCCCGCCAAATCACCAAAATCCGCCCCTGCTGGGTTTCTTTTCTAGATCCGCCCCTACTTCTGAGGATGTTTTCAGCTTTGGGGTTTTTTAACCGGGAAGCAGGTGATATAAATGGATAGATTTATGATGATGAAGAAGTTTGTAATCAGAAAAATAGTGCACATATGGCGTCCGCGGTTTATATTGGGCAATGACGGTAGAAGAGGACATAATGCTTTTCCTACTAGCCTATTATTATTGTACTATTGTATGCCATTTTTCTTATTATTTTTAATATGGGCAATATGTCAAGCATAACCCTAGTCAATTTCTGTTAAGTCTTAATATCTAGAATTTTCTCCAAGTAACAACCTCACATACCCATGTGCCCATGTGCAAGTGATGTAGGATAAGTAAAGTAGGTGTATGTTAAACTTTATTTTCCTGCAAGTAACTTTAGTATAAATCTGAAAGCAGTGAGTTGTTTTCATTTCAAGCTTTCTGAACGATTATATGAAATATCTGAGAGAGTCTCTTTGAACTTTTCTCTCTTATCTCTTCCTCACCTCCATTCTACCCTATTTATGCCCTTTCTTTCTTCCTCAAACTCTGTTTCAGTCTCTTTCTGCCCTAATTATCTATCTCCCACTGTTAGGAACTCATCTAATTCCTAACAAATTGGTATCAGAGCTGTTCGACAACCTGGAACCCTCTTCTTCTTCACTTCGAACTCCATTTTTGGGTTATCTAGGTTACTAGTTGGAGTCCTCAACTGGAGGAATTGTTACTGGTTTCTTTTGGGTAATCATCTACAAGTATTACCCAGCAAAAATAGTTGGTATTGAAGTACTTAAAACACAGCAACAGTAAGGAGGAAATTTGTGCTCTGTTTAGCCCTGTTTTCCGGTTCAACCTGCAACTGAGGAATTCAACAACCTTTTAATGTTGTTTATGGTATAAATCACTTTTTCTCTACTCGTTTACATCTATTCTAAGTAGCCCAGTCCTTAAACTCACACACAAACACCATTTGATGGAATTTAATCTCGTATTTCATTGTTCATCATTTACCGACCAAAAAATCTTACAAGCTAAAATTATACCACTTAGATCTGATTATTAGCAACTATAATTGTTTGGGCTTTTGTATTAAGTATATTTTACATCTATTCTAATTAACAAACTGATCAGATGGTTGAATTTTTTGTTAAATTCTAGTTATGTGGGTGAAAACTTACCGAAGTGAGATTTTTTCCTTTTGAGAGACCCATTTCATTGTTTTTGAAAAGAGTGAGATGAATTCTACTTAATCAGGTGCCCTAAACAAAGCTATAACAAATTTGAGTAGTTTATTGTCCTGTTCTTAAATTTTTCTTTCTAGTTTACACAATTTTCTGCTATAACAGTGACAAAAATGGCTCTATTACATTGATAGTGTCCATAGTTGTTCATAATGTACTTATTTTGAGCCATTAGTTCTTCAGTAGCTTGTTTACTCTATATAGGTGCATCTAAGCTTAGGCTAGGTGTACTTAAATTTCCAGAAATTTTGAACACTCTAATTGTTCTAGAGTAGTTATTTTCACCACCAAAATTAACACTCAAGCTCATTTACTCCAATTGGTTTAGTGTTGACACTAGATCAATCCATTGATTGAACTCTAAAACTTTATAAAGCATAACCCTAGTCAATTTCTGTTAAGTCTTAATATCAAGAATATTCTCCAAGTAACAACCTCACATACCCATGTGCCCATGTGCAAGTAGTGTAGGATAAGTAAAGTAGGTGTAAGTTAAGTTTTATTTTCCTGCAAGTAACTTTAGTATAAATATGTAAGCAGTGAGTTGTTTTCATTTCAAGCTTTATGAACGATTATATGAAATATCTGAGAGAGTCTCTTTGAACTCTTCTCCCTTATCTCTTCCGCACCTCCATTCTACCCTATTTCTGCCCTTTATTTCTTCCCCAAACTCTGTTTCAGTCTCTTTCTGCTCTAATTTTCTATCTCCCACTGTTAGGAACTCATCTAGTTCCTAACACAATATTTCAGAAAAATGGTGGATTTTTAGATTCTTCCATCCTCTAGGTCATTAGTTTGATAACAAGTTTGGGATAATAAACCAATTCAAACACGGAGCATAAAACTGTCTTGTAACAGACCGAAAATAGTGATCTAGTACCAGGAAGCTCTTGAGAAAAAACCATAGGAAAATCGAGGCTATATCCAAAATTTCACTTGTAACAATCTTACTATAACAATGATAATGTATAATGTGAAAAATCATATCCATCAAATATGTAATGCATGTATATAGCTATATATGGATGCTTGGTTTTTGTATTCATCATGCGTTCTTGAAAAGTTGAATAAAGCAATTGACAAAATTAACTCCAGCTCAACATCAAATTTCTGCAGCAATAGTAACCAAATAACTAACAAGCCAAGATTTTAAATGTCAGCTTAAGAAAGATGAACAAATTGGTACTATCATTATCAAATGTTTTGCACCACAACTGAAACTTTTGTTTGCACATAAAGCATGCCTATGTATCACACCATCGGCATAAGATTTTCGTTTCACAAAAAGAGTCCCATAAGAATTTTTTATCCTAATCAATTTGAGAAATTCTAAAATATGGTCTTTACTAATTGTAATGGAGTAGTTAGTACTGTAAACTACTTTTTTTTAAATACAAAATACAAAAATGCTATTTCAAAAATTAAACATCAAAATAAAGTTTTAAGATTTTGCAAACTAACTAGAATCAAAGTCAAATTAGACTCTTTGTGGAACAGGGAGAGCATAACTCATGGGAAAATTTATATTACGAAAATGAAGTTTGGCCGAAACCCATGAGAGAGAAAATATAGATTTCCCCAATTACAAATGCACAATAATTTCCAATCACAAATTTGTAAACCCCACACTGATTTTCAAAAAATTTTGCGCAGCTAAGAAATGATAGATTGTTATGCTTTGGGGAGGAGGGGATAGAGATTTGGGCGGAAAGATTTGACGATCAGACAGCGCGATTCAGCGTGGGGTGGTGCCGTGGTGGTATATTCATTGTTATTCTTCTATTTATTCAGGGGAGCACTACCCCGCGTGTTTTTGATATTTCCAACGTTATTGTCTCACGGTAAGGGAAGGTGAGGCCCGTTTTATGTTCACATTATATGAAAATATCAAAAAAACATATAAAAATATCAATTTTTTTTATTTATTGGTGACAAATTATGTACACTGTCAAAAGAGTATAAGGTTAAATATGTAAATTTACTATTATTCAAATTTAGCTAGTGATCAAACACCCTTACTACTTTTAGTACTTAGACCCTTTTCGGCAACGACTTATTTTAAAAGGACTTAAAATTAAAATATAAGTTGATTTATAAGTTATTTTAAGTTATGACTTATAAGTAAAAGCGTTCGGTATTAATTTGACTTAAAAGTCAGAAAGTAAGTTAAAACAAGTTAGAAGATGTTCGGCTCATAATGACTTATAAGTTAAAATCAAATGTAAAAATTATTAAAAATGACATTAATAAAAAGAATGACAAAATAAATATTATATTTGGTCAAACTAACTTATTTTAAAATGACTTTACAAATACTTGTTTATTTTTTTGACTTAAAAATTAACTTATAAGTACAAAAATAAGTCGTTGCCGAACAGAGGAATAGTGGCAAATGACTTATACCAACTTATAAGTCACTGCCGAACAGGCTCTTAATGTTTAGTAGATACAACTATTGTTCAGATACAATTTAAAATTGAAAGAATTACAAAATTGTTTCTCCAAGTTGTCACACCCAATTTCAATATCCTTTAAATTTTTAAAAGTCTCAATATGGTTCAGAATCGGTTAACTCGGGTTCATTTCGGTCCTCAGACTGAGCTGGGGCTTTTTTTAAGGATAAAATATTAATAATTGAAAAACAAATAATAAAATAAAACAAGCAAAAGTTAAATAAGTAAAAATAAATTCAAATACACGCACTAACACACCAAGAACACACACATACCAAGAGCAAATTCATCGCTATTCAAACACCACACACTAACGTACTAAGAACACACCCCAAGAACAAATTCATCACTATTTCATATCTAATTAAACCCAATAGACAAACGTTCCCCACTCAAATTTGTAACTAATTTTAAGTTTTTTTTACAAAAAAAAAATACAATAGATTAAACAAACTACCGCTCCGGCCGCCACTTTCCACCAGCCACCACAGCAGATCTATACAAATATGGGTTAGCAAAACAAAACAAAGTTAGCATAATTGATAGATGTAGCTAATAAATATGCTAGATTCATTAAAAGTATGCATTCGTAATAGATGGAGACAAACAAGGAATACTAAAACTATTTGGCAAGATTTTCTTAAAATAACACTGAAACATTGATCCTATACAGTAGCCAACCAGTGATTGGATGTGCATCAAAAAGTTTCAAGATGCTTGCTCTGCCCAAACAACAATAAAAGTAACATTTCAACAACTAATACACTATTACTACAGTTGCATACTGCACAGTTTTAGTATCCATGGAATGCGGGTTTCACAGTCAGACAACTAGGTCTCATAAGAAGTTCCGCACCAATTGTCCACGATGCTCATAAAGGATGATGCCCCATTGGCAAGCTAGAGGATGGAATCGGATTGTAGACGGCTGCAACTGAAGTATGAAGCTGAATTGCAACTGAAGTATGAAGCTGAATTGTAACTGTAAGACTATGTCAACTAGATAAAGCTTCAATGATGAATTATGCATTGTGCAGAAGATCAGTTGCTCGTTCATCACAGTGAGTTCATGCTTAGATCCAGGCAGTAGAAATGCTGAAGGTCCGACAACCTCCGTGAATTGGTCATTTGGAGTTTTGAGAGTCATAATTCGCATGTCTTGAAATTTCCTTCTCTTTGTACCGAACAAGCCATTGATCACTCTTCCCCTATCATATTGTATTGTTGATTATGCTTCAAAATCTTTAGTTTTGGCAAAGTTCCACATTGGTTAGTTGGGAACTTTTTATTTATTGGTTGTGCTTCAAAAGCTTTAGTTTTGGCAAAGTCTCACATTGGTTAGTTGGGAACTTTTCATTGCTGGTTGTGCTTCAAAAATTCTTAGTTTTGGCAAAGTCACACATTGCTTAGTTTGGGAACTTTTAAGTCTTCTAGTGTCAAAGTCCCACATTGTTTAGTTTGAGAACTTTTCTTTGGTACACTAGTATATATTTGAATTCCATGTTTTTGGTTGATTAAGTCTCAAACACATTTTTTTGTTCCTTAAACTGCTTCCCTGCTTTACCAAGTTAAGTTGACTTACATGGTTTTTGTTGATTAAGTCACAGAAAACATGTTTTATGTTTCAGATCTCATCCTCATTCTCCTATAAATACTTGAGCAGATCTTGATGTTAAAAAACTACAACTTCATACATGAACAAACTCTTTCATCTTCATTAAAACATTCTTGCAATCTACAAAGACAAGTCCAAAGCTTCTTTTTGTGAGTACACACAATTGGAGGTTTCACCGTTGAATCCTGGAGGGTGAACGTCGGGAGCCCATTTGTACCTAAGGTTATTACCAGTGGGGACGAAATCACTTTTTAGGACAGTAGCTTTGCTACGCCTCGGTTTCACTCGTTTTTTCAGATAAGTCCTTCCAATTTTATAGTTACATTCTCTTGTTAATATTGCTATTTTTCCAACATGTATAACATAGTCTAGCTTGGGCCAAAAGTTCAGCATGGTGAGGTTACTCCATTGTCGACCATTTATGTCAAGGAATTGAATTCTTGTTACAAACCTAGTTCACATATTAAACTTTACCACCTAATACACGTTTGATTTGAAAATTTTGAAGCGCAGGGACGTTGTTCCTGGGCATGGAGGCATCCTAGCTAGTTTTCCTGTAATGGGGTTTCCAACATAAACCCCTCCCCCGTTATAATCTCTTAAGCCCAAAAGCCCATCTATAGTTCCGAACAACTCCTAATTTTGTGACAGCGTATAGTGGCCAGCACTCTAGTGCTTCCTTCTTATGAGAACTTTAGAGTCCGTTCAGTTTCAAATTGTCTTTCATTGCAGTCAATCAGAATGGCCTTCTTTTGTGATCTTAATTCTATGGACATCTGGTGAAGGAGTCATAATCTAGTGCTTCTATAAACGGTTGGTTTCTATTAAACTCTCCGATATGGTTGTTGAGTTCTACATCTTACAGGTTTCTATTAATAATTGAGTTCAGGATTTCGACGTCAACTTTTGTTCTAATATAAGAAATGATGTCTGTTGGGAGTTTTAGGAGGTATCTAAACAGGCTCTGCCCTGATCTTCCGTTAGGAAACCACTGCAGGAAAATGGGTATGCAACAAAAAGAAAATTTACGAGTTTTGCCTTACTTAAATTTTTATTGCTACTATGAAATGATGGGAAAAAAAGAAAAGAAAAGAAAAAAACACAACAGAAAATTGATATATTTACAAACACTTTAGATAATCTTTGCTTAAGCTTTAGATATACCAAATTCATCAAAAATATAATGTGTAGTTTACCAAAATCAGTAGTTCCAAATTTTACAGCAGACTTCCATGCTGCACATGGAAGGAGACGAAGAAAACAGAAAGCAACAAAATTAAGGTTCTGAAATTTTACCTGCTATACTTTGACTTTATCAACCTTGTGAGCCTTGATTTCACCAAACTGAGGCTTAAACTACAGCAATAGAAAGTGCTTATAAACTAACCAACTTATACATCTATATAACAAAACAGAAGGGATTTTGAAAAAAAAAAAAATCCCGCTCAGCCTCTTATCGCATCTTGACCGTCCAAACTTTCACATAAATCTAACCGTCCAATCTTTGCCCAATATGTACTTCTTCAATTCACGCTTCAATTCTTCGATTCACTCTCTGTATTTTTCCCTCTTCCTTCCCCATTGGCCGAGCCAGTCATCTTCTTCCCCACTGCTCTGTCCGACCAAACCTAGCCCTAAATTAAAAAGCCCTAAAGTAAGAGAAGGAGAAGTCGGCTGAAGAAGAGATACAAAGAAGAGGAGCTTGGGTCGGAGGAGAAAAAGGAGCCGCTCGGCCTAGATCGAAGCAGGAGGTGGTATGGGAATTCGTGGGTTGCAAGTGTCGTTGGAAGTCTATACGAGTCTCGGCTCTCTTCATTCTTCCTCCTCACTGCCGAGCCCAGTCTTCTTCTCCCCTCACCGTCCGGCCAACCCACACCCCGACATCTCTCCTCCTCCCTGTCGCCAAATATAACCCCAACCCTTCCTTCTCTAGCGGCCTAAACCCCTTTCCCTCTGCCTTATTCAGTTGGACTAAGCTTGGGAAAATCTAGGGCTAAATCAAGCATCTTAAGAAGCAAAGGTAAATTACTTAAACAATTTAAGAATTCAGTTTACAATTTAGTTATAATTGCAAATGAATTAGAAATTTGATAATTGGATATCTATCAGTGTTTGGATATGAATAATGGATATAAAAAAGTTATTATCAGTGTTGAACTGGGTTTATGATTATACTAATGGGAATTTTGTTTATGCTGGAGTTCTAAGTGTGAAGTGATATTGATCGAGTCATTTACTGTATTGGGAATTGGAAATTGGTGTAAATTGTTTGTGTTAATAAGGAAGTAAATATATTATGGTTATTTATGAGGTTTTGTTTGTATTGAAATTTTAATTGTGAACTGAGTTTTATGGTGGCATTTACTGTATTGGAAATCGGAATTGGCATATATTGATGTGTTAGTAAGAAAGCAAATATGTGATGATTATTTGGAAAATAAATATGTTTTTCAAAAATAGTTGTTAGAATGCAGAACAGAGAAGATTTAATAAGTGTTATCAGTATATGTTGATCTATGTTATATAAGTAGAGACAATTGTTTATTTATGTTATTCTGTGACTGGTATTTTTGGGCAAATCCCTTATGCATAAAAATGTGATGGAAATTACTATGTGATTATATTATTTGGTAAATGACAATTGTGTGAGTATGTTGAAATAATAAAGCTTTGGAAGTTGAAAGTTAGTTTTGTTAAAACCAGGCAGTATAAGAGGTTAGCAGTTGTGAACTGTGAAGTTATGTGTGACTGTAATTGGAAATAGTTATGTTTCCTATGTTTATTCTAATTGGTAATAGAGATAAAGCATTTCAAGAATATATTTTTTAAATGAACACATGAACACAATATTACAAGTTGGGTTCTTTTGTTAGAACACAGTTTACGTGTGTTAGTAAAAAACAATTGATTGGTTCATAACTCTGATTGGAAAACTCAAATCGTGTATAACAAACTTCATATAAGGCCACTGATTACGGTGTACTTGCTTGGTTTTTCCAATGTTGTTTTTGTATTCTTAAACGCATGCATTTGCAAGACAGCTGATAAATAGTTGGTTCACAGCAATCTATCTAACAAAGTAGAAGGGATTTTGAAAATAAAAAAATTCCCGCTCACTCCAACTTCTGATCAGGATCGTCCAAAAAAAGAGATAAATCTAACCCTTCATTTCCCTATCTTCACCCTCAACTCTACCTCACTCCCCTTCTCTTCCCGATTTCCCCATAATCAAAACCCCAACTCTTCCCAATCCGACTCCAACTCTACCTCACTCCCTTTCTTTTCCCGATTTCCCCAAATCGCCATGCCAACAAGATGACTAGGGGTCGAAGCCTGGTAGCGGTAGAGCCGCCTCCGCCCAGAATGATGCCATAGACCGCCATGAGAGGTTGCAGAGACTGGCTCTTGAAACGATAGATCTTGCCAAAGATCCCTATTTCATGCGTAACCATCTCGGAAGCTACGAGTGCAAGCTTTGTTTGACACTCCACAACAACGAGGGAAATTACTTGGCTCACACCCAGGGAAAGCGTCACCATACCAATTTGGCCAAGAGAGTCGCCCGCAAGGCCAAGGACGCCCCCGCTCAGTCTCAGCCTCACAAGCGAGCAGTCAATCCTCGCAAGACTGGTAACTTTTTTTTGTTGTTATTGTTTATTTAAGTTCCGGTTTTTTATCAGTAATGAATAGTTACGCTCGAGTTTATTTGATTTTAGGGCTTTAATTATGTGACAAATTGGCGTTGCGGTGTTATGTATGCCAACGGTTAGGCTTGCTTTTGGTGTGTTAAGATTTTGGTGTATCCCTCCGTCCCAAATGAGATCCCAAATTTGAAAAAAAAGATGTACCAAATCTCACTGTATATAGGAATGATCTTGACCATTAACTATGTTATGTAAGGCTATTTTTCCATAGAGACCAGGAGTAATATTCTCTCTATTTCCTTGGTTTTTTTTCCTTTCTCTAATAGAAGATTGTATAACTTAAGAATAAATAGAAGAAAAATATGAAAGAGTAGTATGATGAAGATAGTCCAAAGTAATTTTTTATTATTTTTTTGCATATGATATATCCAGGGGAGAGAATGGCATTCTGTTATCCATTTGTTGTTTGTATAAGCATAAAATTTTCAATGAATTTACCATTTTGAAGAGAAAATGCTATCTTTTATCTTTAAAAAATTAAAAAATGCTGATGTTATCATTAGTTTCTTTATTTGGTATTCTGGCTTTACTCTTTCAAACCTTAACTTTTTACCTGCATGCATATGCTGTGTGAGAATACAAGGTTCTGTTCTAGGATGACTTGGACTGAACGCTGAAATAACTTCCTAAAGTTTACGTTGATTTGAGGTCTGAAATCAGGATGGACAACAATTGATAAGGAAAAATATAAAATAAAAGCAAATATAAAATATACAAAATTTGTTGGAGACAATTTTGAGTTGTAGAAAGCTAATTTGTCAAATCTAACTGATGATTTTAAATTATTTTTTGTATATTATTTAGGTTAAGGATATTGTTCTTATGTGTATGTGTTAGATATTGATAGCAATTGTTATATTGTGTCTTCATAGAGTTCAAATAGCAATGTCGAGGAGTTGGCACGTGCAGTGATGGAAAAGAAGGGTGTTCCAGATATCATGTTTCTTTGTATATTAACAAACTCAATTGAACATTTGAATGAAACCCATTTTGGTTTATAGTCGAAAGACATTATTTGGAGTACATCTTTTGCTAATTCCAATGTTCATGAAACTCTGGCGACTACACTATAATCAAAGAAATGAAAATTTCCAATATAATCAAAGAAATGAAAATGCCTTTATATATCATCACTGACGGTTGCCTTGCTTGAATTTTGATCGGTAAAATATGTGGGATTCCCAAGTTGTAAGAGTACACTTTTTTGTTTCGTGTTTGTTTGAATTTTTTTTACATTGGTTTGAAAAATGTTGCAGCTAACTACTCCTGAATACCAATCATACTAGTTGTGAGGTCAACCTTCATTTTCTTCAAGCTCAATAATTTCTCTATCTACACTTCTTGGATATCAATTTGGGGGTTGTGTGCATATTCAATACTGAGAGGTTACTTGGCTAGGTGATTTGTTTCTTTCTACAAATATTTCATTTCTTTTTATAACATCATTTGTTGTTTAGAAAATTTTTTGAGTGATACTTTTAAGAATTCTTGCTGCTTACCAAAACACTATTTTTACCTTTGCCAATGTAATTAAGAAATGCTTATTCTTATGCTTTCTTTGACCGCTGAAACCATGATAGTCCCTTTTCATGTACACTTGCTTCCTTTGTGTATTTTAGATGTAATACACTTTTTTCTCTATATCTAATGTCATTTTAGTTTTAAATGATGTAACATTCATTCCCATAAGATAGACATTTAATGGTTCTGATTTATGTTCTCGGCAATGATATCCAGTTGGCTTCATACTTGAGAAATTTAAATTGGGTGCCTTGCAAACTTGATTAAGCCATTGTTATTTCTCTCATGATAGTTTTTATTTTTTCTGGTAACTGTACCTGATTAGAAAAAGAATATGAAGTCCCAAATACATACTCTGTTTATATGTGTATGTATATACATGTTTATAATTACAATGGATACAATCTGTTGCTTGCCATTTAGTCCACTGTACATCTTATTTTACTGAATTTTCTTGGAGGATTAATGAGGTGGTGGATCCGTAAGTGAAAATTTTAGATACCCATCTACCGATTTGCTTTATTTATTTTCTTGGATCAAAATGGATTTTTGGGTGATGCGTCTGTTTTATGTTGTTTAATTGGTCATGATTAGAATTTGACTGTTGCTAAACAGGTTGTAAAAATTCAAGATTTTTGTAAAAGTATACATGTTGGGTTATAGAGTAAGCTGGTGAGGTGTAGCTGAAATTTATGGATAACTTATGTTGCTTCAGTTCTCAGGTGAGGACATTGGCATTCTTTTTGGTTATCTGTTTTTCATCACTTTTTCTATTTGTTTAGCATCTGTTTTACATGTATTTTGTGGTATGGCTGTTTAATCAGTTTCTCAAAAAGGCTGATGATTTAATAAAGTTGTTTGCTCTTATGCTTCTTTTAATTGTATATATGTTATTATGTATGTTTATATATTGTTGTGTAGATGCTTGCTACGAGATTCTATTGATGCAACCATTTGTGTACGTTGATCTTTATCGGTAAATTGAACCGTACTCCTACTATTATATTTCAATGAAGTTCTTTTGCTTTTGTTGATTGCTCAATGATCAATGAAGTTGTTACTACTGTTTAATTACATGAATCGAACACTCCTCCTGATTTGAAGTTGAATTATCTTGAACTTTTTCTTTCAGCCTATAGTATTATGGGCCGTGATTTGGTTTGCTTTATGAAATTATTAGGCATTCTTTATTATACTAGGTTTAGTGCAGTCATTTGTTTGGTATTGTGACTATCTATGGTTGAACAGAATCAGTTGCAACAATCATTGTATTTGCTATATGAATAATGGTAATTTATGCTCTGTGTTTCTTTCTTTTGAATTGTACCTGCATAATTTGAAACAATTGGAAGTGTGGCAGTTAATTTACTAACAAACTTGAGGGGATGTTCAAGGTATGAATCTCTCTTCAATTGTTTTCTCTAATATTGAGTGAACTCATTACTTAATATGAAATTGTGGGCTATGAGTTCGTATATGGATTGAAATTTTAACAAATTATACAAGCCGTTATTCAAACTAGCATGTGCATTGCACGAGATCTCACTGTCCAAATAGTGCCGGAGGCACGGGTCCACAACTAGTCTATGTATATAACATCACACCAAGCAATCATATATATTTTGTGCAATGTGCATGTGTAAAAAGAAAATCAAATTTTGTACAGATTATAATTGATAGAATTTGTTAAATAAGAAATGATTATTTTCATTATCAGTATATTGTTCTAACATCAAATTTAAACTTAATCCGAAAGTTTCAGTTTCCAATACCCAGAAGTATAGAAGCCAAGTACGTACGTTATATTTCTCCTCTGAATATTTTTTTTAACCCTTCTTGTTTGTTGAAATCAAACAAGTGTAGATATAAACAAGCAATTATAGTATTATTAACAATCTTCACATGCCTACAATACCTAGAGTCACTAAAAATCTTCTCAAATTCAAGGAAAACTAACAATTAACAAACATTTACAAAAGAAGAAAAGTATTGCAAGAAAATGATTCAGAATATTCTAGTAGTATATTTTGCTTTGTAAGACTCTTGTATATGTCAAAAATGAAAGTCAAATGGTATAGAAAGATTTATGCAAATTTTTCCTTCTCCCTCTCACTCGCTCACATTTCTTCCAGAAATTATCAATCACGACCTATCTGTAATTGCTAAAGAAAATAAGAAAAAAGAAGAAAACCATTGTTGTAAGACCCCGAATTTATGAAATAAAAATTTATTATTTTCTTTATGATTATTTTTTTAAATAGTGAAGTGCTTAATTGTTATAAATGATAGTTAAGGGTGTTATATGCAAATTATCTGATAAATAGTATGTCGGGGGAATATTCTTTCTGTCGGAAAATATTATATTCGGTACCGTACGACGGCGCCGAAATGGCAATATTGTCAATGATAGTGGGCCCCACAACGGGTTAACTGTCGGATATAGAAAGTGATAGAAATTGGCGGCAAAACTTTAACCGATAACTGTTAAAATACCCGGTGATAAAAAGAACAGTAAAACGCGTTATTCCACAGTAACACACGGTATTCCACAGTAGCTCACGATGTTGCACAGTGTTTTATATTATTGATTCAATAATTGATAAAGTAGCAATTGCATAGTATCTTGATTCAATAATTGTTAATTAGCATCTGCATAATATATTTTACTATTTGTCACGACACTGTAACTTATATCATTTGATAGGATATTTTAGCATTATCGACAATGTCTAGAAATTCTGTCAAGGAAAGGGGTTATTTAATTGCGCGCCATTTTTCATGGAAGGCCCCCTCTTTCCTGGAAATAATCTGGTTGTCAGTATTGCGAGTATATGCTATCTGTGATATTAATACATTTAACACAATAATACAGAAAAAAAAAAGGATTTATTGTGATAATGGAGTTATTTTTATAATGGTTTTATCTTTTTGATAATGGAAGAAAAAAATGGATGGATGATATAAATGGAAGAAAAAATGAATGGATGATATAAATGGAAGAAAAAATGGATGGATGATATAAATGGAAAAAAAAATGGATGGATGATATAAATGGAAGAAAAAATGGATGGATGATATTAAAAGAATATATCAAGGGTATAAGAGTAATAAACCAAGAAAATTTAGGGAAAAGACTAAAATGCCCTCACCTTGATTTTCCTATAAATAAGGAGGGTTTGCTTAAGAAATTTTCACACCTTCATTACCTATACTTCCTCTCTCTCTCTAAATTTCTTAAGTTCTCTTAGTGTGCTAGGCTATTGTGAGTATTTGTGAGAATACTAGTATTGTCCAAAGTTAGTAAACTTCATAGAAAGCAACATCCAGTATTTTATTAACGAAGGTAGGGAATATCATTTCTTTCATACTCATATATAATATCGTTTGCTTTCATGTTCGTAAGTGATATTATACTCATAAAGGTTGTTATTCGTTCTGTACTAATTTGTGGGGATAACCTGTCCGTGCGGTATGACGCATGCCTGGTGAATATCCTTTTGTATTCATTCCTTATTATTCTGTGGGAATAACCTGTATGTACGAGTGTCGTACCTGGTGAATACCCTTCTGTATTCATTCCTTATTATTCTGTGGGAATAACCTGTATGTACGAGTGTCGTACCTGGTGAATACCCTTCTGTATTCATTCCTTATTACTCTGTGGGAATAACCTGTATGTACGAGTGTCGTACCTGGTGAATAACCCTTTGTATTCAATCCTTATTAATCTGTGGGTATAACTTGTCCGTGCGGATTGACGCATGCCTGGTGAATAACCCTTTGTATTCATTACTTATTAATCTTTTGTGGAAATAACCTGTCTATGCGAATTATCGCATGACGGGTGAAAATTCATTTGCAGTTTCATATATTCTGTTATACTCGTATAACGTATCATTTCTTTTGTACTCTTTAAGGGATATCTTTTTCTTTCACATTTCTTCATTTATGATAAGAAATCTTTGTTTGTTTCTAAACCTTATTTTTAAATGGAGAAAATCCCTGAAAATTCGTAGAATATCCTTAATAGTTTGTGCTTCATCTAATATCTTTTCACTTGAATCTTTCTATTTCATTTTGTACGTTATAGTTGAAGCATGAAATAATTTCTTGAATATCATTCTTGAATTTGACTCCACAATTTAGTCATCGTGTTGGCAATTTGGTCAAGCTTCGACACTGGATAAATTAAATTATAAATCTTTTCTTATCCTTAATCTCACTGTATCATTGTCATCATCCTCATACTTAAATTGTGGTGATAGTTCTCTTTGGCCCGTAGTGCAAAGATGAACTGGCGTGACATGATTTTGACCAAACTGTGTATTGGTATAATCATGACTTTTGGTGTTACAAACAAAGGCGTATGGTGATAGTTCTCTTTGGCCCGTAGTGCAAAGATGAACTGGCGTGACATGATTTTGACCAAACTGTGTATTAGTATAATCATGACTTTTGGTGTTACAAACAAAGGCGTATGGTGAAAGTTCTCTTTGGCCCGTAGTGCAAAGATGAACTGGCATTTGGCATGATCATGACCGGTGATGTTACAAATAAATATCTTTGGCACGTAGTGCAAAGAGAGGCTGTTGAATATAAACTGTTGATTTGGATATTCATAAACAGGAATTGTTGATTGGTGTTACAGGGATAAAATATTGGTGGTGATCCTTTAATTTATAGAAGATGGTAGATATTATAATCTACTTGACTCTTCTAATGGATTGTTTGTTCCGCTGCAATTGTTGTTGTTGAACAATTAAAATATCTTTAAATCTCTGATTTAATTTTGTTGAAGACTAAAGATAAATTTTATTCTTCATTATCTTAGTCATGATATTTCTTACTGGCTATTTGAGCTCACCCTTTTCAGTTTTGTCCCATTGTTCTTCTCAGGAAAGGAAAATGTAGCTGGGACTAGCCGGAGAGTGGAGTGATGGTCCGAGTTAGTGGTTGTCCTCATTAAGTTATGGCATAGTTTAATAATGATTGTACTGGAGACTTAAAACATGTGTTGCCGTCTTTTTACGACATTGTAATAATTTGGGTTTGGATACTGTGGTACCATACGGTACGATATTGTATGGAAAGTCACAGTATGTGTGTGGTCGTATTTTGCACGACAAATATTAGTTGTAAATGAAAAAATTCGTATTTGTATTTGTATTTTTGTAGAATGTTATTGGCGACTCAAAATGGGTTGTGTGGACCTATTTTGGGGGCGTCACAATTGCTCTGTCTTCACATAGGGATCCTTTGATTATGGTACATTAATTCTCACCACTTCCCTATTTCTATTCACGCAAGATATTTTAAGTGGTTCGGAATACAAATAACTTCTAGTCCACTCTCCTACTCTACGAGTAGGAGGTCAGTTCACTTTTCTATTAATTTATTATCATGGCACAAAGAAAACACAAATTAGTCCTAAAGTGAATACCAATTTTATTTATTTAAACTTTTTATTCATGCCCGAACATAAATAAATATGAATGTGGATTAATAAACACAATGAATCATGTAATACGATGAATGTAATTGTATTGCTAGCCACGCCATGACTGCTCTGGAGGAGAGTTCCATAAGGTTTCTTATCTTCATAGGCAACAAATAAAATCGGTTAGGCTTCTGATATTTGTGTTTGAATATGTACTATATTGTGTTTGAGAAAGGCTGCATGAGAAAGGCTATTTTTTTCCCCTACGAGAGGTTATTCAGTCAAAAGTTTTTGCATATCTAGAGTCGTTAAAATTTGAGTCTTGGTAGTTCAAATTAGAAAGATAATAATGTATAAGAACTTAAGAAGGTTTAGTTTTTCGTGAGGTTCTGAGGCTCTTTCATATGATGTTCAAGTTCTTGTCATCACGTAAATATATTGGTAAATGGAACTCAAAATTTACCTTCATTACACTTTTTTGGGCAAAAATAATATTCACCCCATTATAATTGGCATGCAATAGATTATTGAACTAAAAAAATTATAATTAATCTACTGAACTAATTAAAATGTTAGAATCATATTATTCCGTTAAATTAATTGAATGTTTATTTCTTTATTACATACATGACATTTTAAAAAAATAAAAAATACAAGAAAATGACATGGAAAACAGCCACGTGAGATCAATTATATACAAAATAAACTCTCTCTTTTTTTGACTTTTTCTTTTTAATCTTTTCTTTATTCCTCTCTCTTATCCCATCATCTTCAACCTTTCTAAGCTTCGGATCTATTCTACCCGAACAATCCAAGCCACTATCAAAATTCCATAATCAGCATTCATTTATCTCCTTTTGAAAATGAAATCATATGACTTAACACCCATCTTTTACAAATTTATGCAATTGTATATCTAAAACTTGAGAATCACAATTTTTTTTATTATATATATAGAGAGAGAGACACACACACACAAATCCCTCGTTCTTCATCCATTTATAGTCTAAAGATCCATCTCTTTTTTGAATCACTAGTCCATCTCCATAATTTCTCGTCACAACAGCCATGACGTCGTCGAAAATAATCAGAAATTATCATCCATCATCTGAGAATATCAAAATGAATCATCCTAAATTGAAACCCTAAATATTCTATAAATTAATTAGTGAACGTGAGAAAAAAAAATGATAGACATAGGTTTTGTTTGGGTGTAAGATGGTGTGCTGGAGGATTTGTGGGCAATGAAAAGCTTAGGTGAAGAAGGAACCAACCCAGACGAAGGATTTAGAGAAGGGGGAGAAATAATAGGTACAGTAAAGAAAGAAAATCTAATTTTATTTTTCCTTTTTTTTAAAAAAAAAATATTATGTGGTACCAAATTCACATGGGACTAACTACTTTAGTAAAAAAAAAATCTTTTTTTTTTCTTACGGACACATATGAAAATATGCGGTTTAATTTAATGTCTGATAAGTTAATTTAACAGAATGATGTAATTATATATTTTTAATTAGTTCAGTGAGTTGATTGTAGATTTTTTTAATTTAATAACTAATTACACAAAATGCGACAATTACAGTTAGATAAATATTATTTTTGCTATATTATATTGAATCACTTTTGATGCCATGTACTACCTCCATTCCATAATAAGTGACTTTTTAGAAGAAAAATTTTGTTCCAATTTATTTGTCGTTTACAATTTTCTAGGAGAATAAATTATTTACTTTCTCATATCATCCTTAACTTCTCTCATTGTCCCAAGAAATTTTCTCTCTTGTATTAATAGTTTTCAATTTCTCATAAAGGGGTAGTGATGGAATTTCATACAAATTTTAATTATTAAATGATAGTATTAAATGACTTTTTTAATTCATGTGCATGAAGCTAAAACGATACTTAATATGGAACCGAGGGAGTACTGAGTTTTTGGGAGGAAAAAATTAGCTATTAATTAGCTTTCCCTTGTCTCTCATGACTATACAGTTTTGTTGCAACTCTTTGAATCTAATAGTCTTATTCCAAGAATATCTTGTTTTATGAATATAAGTTGTGATATTTATAAAATATTCTTATTTGCATGATATTTGGACTGGTTCTGTAGAAGGCTACTTTAGATTAATGATTGGCTGAGGTTAGTGGTCATCTAAGTTTGACTAATTTACATGCAAACACTACGTGTGTGTGTGCGCATTTAAAAGATAAGATAATGGGGAAGATAAAGATGAAAAAAAGGTAAAATAGAAAAATAAAAAGGTTTTAGTATTTTAGTTACATCAAATTAAATATTAAATTTTTCTTCCGCTTTATAATATAAATGAAAAACTTTAACCTTCTTCTATCACATTACTTTTTTGTTTCAAAAATAGGATTTTGATTTGACTTGAGGATCACTTATTGTTTTGTAGTTATATCACTAGTAACTTTGTAAAGGTATATATCAGCTATTCCTAATTGGGTTATTTTTGATATTTAGGTATATCTTAACATTAGTTGAAATGTTAATATAATTAGAATATAGGTTAAATTAGGTATATACCAACTAATTATACAAAGACATTAGTTATTCTTTTCTGTTTAAAGATATTAAAATATATGAAAATGCTCAACTTTATGAAAACGAATGTGAGACTTCTTTTTACGACCACTATATATTATATGATATGTTAACGTCAAGATCCGTCCGTTTGTCTAATCACCAAACAACGAGCCAAATTCTGCATAGTCAACAACAAAGCACACTGAAAAGTCTGACGGCAGGGTCCGTCGAGGGAAAGCTTTGGTGTGAGAATAAGTAAAGACTGAAAAATATGTTAACAATGGAGGCTCAATGTTTTAGTGTTCAAAGTGTCATTACTTATAAATTAAGGTATAGTCGTGTATTTATAGTGCTCACACCACCTCAATACGCCTTTCCCTAAGTTGGAATAGGACTTTTTATTATATCAATTATCATAAAATGATTGGAACTCAATCTCCATAAAAACGGGAAGTCGAAGTCAATTCGAACTATTTCCATAATAATTAGAAGTCAACCATAATTAAGACGGCAGATTCCTTAGGAACCAAATTTCATAATCAGAATATATTGTCATGTAAAAAAATTTCGCCATGTGGGATAAGTTCTGCGGAATCAGTCGGTCCACAAAATCACGCCTCAACATGATATGTTAATCATGTCTAGCATATATTCATGGCTTTGAAAAATATCACTTTGGAAACAGACAATGTTATTGAACTCCAGCCCTGTAAGTCTAATACTAATGTTATGCTTTCCAATTTGCTTGATAATTGCATGAAACTCTTGAAAAAGAAATAAACGGTGGTGATACAATCCATATTTGGAGAAGCTAATTTAAGTGGCTGACATCCTAGCAAAAGCTACTCATCATCGATAGGATGTTTTGTGAGTTATTATCCCCACTTTCTTTTGTTACTATTTTTATTAGGATTGATATTTTGGGGAGGGTTACCCCTTGATTTGTAACTCGTAATATGTAACTAATCTGAACAGTACTTGGTGTTTTTTCGTTACTTTATAATTAGTTATTTTGTTCAAAAAAATAAAATATAATTAGTTATTTTGTTCAAAAAAAAGGTATAGTGTAATACTATTAACATTTAAAAGTTAATTATGATCTTAGAACAAATATAGTATAATAATATCTTAAATTTAAAATTAATATGAACTTATTTTATTTTTGTCAATACAACAAATTTATAAATATTAAAGATGAATTTTTGTTCTATATTTATCCCAAAAAATATGCGTTTAGCTAAGTATTGTTGGCATGATAATTTTAAATCATGATAATAAACTCGAGAAAATTATGTTTATCTTTTACTATTATCAACAAAAAGATGATTTTTATGTGATTTTTAATTTAATATGAAATTATTTGATTTTTGTCAATACAACAAATTTATAAATAGTCATGTTATAAATTGCGAAAGTTCTCAACCGAATTATGATTGCGACATATGTGCATACATGAGATAAATAGAAATTAAGAAGAGTTTCAGTTTAATTTATTTTATTTTATCGCATACATTTTCACGTTAATCGCAATTTAATTTCGTCAAATATTTGTCGACATGTATATTATTTTCCATTTATAAATATTAAAGATGAATTTTTATTCTATATTTATCCCAAAAAATATACATTTAGCTAAGGGCATGATAATATAAAATCATGATAATAAACTCGAGAAAATTATGTTTATCTTTTCCTATTATCAACAAAAAGATGATTTTTATGCAATTTTTAATTTTATTTTTAATTTTTTTGCATTTCAAATTAGACTCTTTTAGTTGAACGAATAATATTATTTCTAGCAATATATCAAACACTTGTTCTTTCAAAATTTGTTTTAATCGTGTATTCTGGAACAAAATAAAAAAAGATTGTTTGATCTTGTATTTTGAAATAGAGATGTATTATGTTTAAAAATAATTGTTTAATTAAATTTAAAAGTAATGTACTTTAGATAATTACAATTAGTATTATATAAATAAATGTCTGAAGTCCTATTTAACAATCTATCTAACAAAATACAAATGATTTTGAATTTCCGCTCTGTAGACACCCAAATTTTGCGCTTCGTATACTAACCGTGACAGGAGGGCAAAATCGTCAAATGAACCGACCTGTGAGGGCGAGGGAATGGGCACAAGTGCGAACGCCTAACACCACCGCAATGATTGGCAACCAAAGCTGACGTGACAATAAGGCTGTCCGAAATGGGCATTCCCGGATGACGTGGCACGTTTCCCAGCGGTTCCCGGACTGCAAAATGCAAGCCTTTCAGCAGAAACCGATGATCCGACACGAGAGTCGAGGTGCGGTTCGAAAAATGAGAAAATCAGCCCACCCAGCCGCGGATTGATCTGCGGCCAAACGATTAAAATAATGGTAGTGCGCGAGACGGCTGAAGTGCGCGGCGGGCGCGGAGAAACCGAGGCCAGCCGCGGATTGATCTGCGGCCAGCCGCGGATCTATCTGCGGCCAGCCGCGGATCTATCTGCGGCTGCCTAAGGCAGCCCCTTATCAGGCCATTTTGCATACAGAAACAGGAGAGAGAGAGCAGCAGCAGCAGCAGCGGCGAAAAAAGAAAGAAAAGAAGGAGAAAACAGCAAGAAAAATAGAGAGAAAGAGTGAGAAATAGTGAGAAATTGTACCCATTTTGTGAGATTACATATCATATATTTCTACTCTATTCAATACACAAATTCATATATATTGTGGGGATTATTTGCAAGGTGATAAAATCCTTTGTTTTAGCATTTTTGTTTTACCATTTTTGTTAAGCTTTTGTCATCCGAATTATATTAAATGTAGTTGTTCTTGTATATTATGGTGAATCCTTGGATTGAGGGCTATTAGTGAGGGTTCCAAATGGAACGAAATTCCTCCTAATGGCCCGATGATATCCATTTGATGATTTTTTAGCTCGTTGTAATGATGTATCGTGCATAGGTTGTTTAGATTGCTATTTTAGGATCTTGTGGGTGTGTAGCGATTTTGAATGTGAGCCTAGGAGCGCGACCCCGTGGTCCAAATCCGATGATGGACATCTATTGATATATGTAATAAATTCGATGTATCTTTCATTGTAAATATGTAATCGTCGGGCCTTAAAACGACGCCAAGGCGAGAATCGTGTTTAAGGCCCCGAAATAGTGAAACTTGTGATCGTAGGCGTTTGGGGTTATTTTGATGGCTTACATGCCCATGAATAGCCTCAACGCATTTTAATGCTTGATTTGATTTATGAGACGAAATCGATTTCAAAGCTAAACGATAAGATTTTCGTAAAATCAATCGAGCTAGGTTATTAGAATCACGAGGCTAAAATTTGGGAATGCTAATGAACGTCGATTCCTATTTAACGAGAAAGTTAAAGAAAAAAAATTGTTTTCAAACATCATCAAAAATGGCTTTTATGAATGAACGAAATGTTTTATTAAACCGTTGTGTATAGGGTTAAAGAGGTGCTAGAAGTTGCCCATCGTTTGAGTTACGAAAGCAATGTATAGATCTCGATTCCTATTTTGACAAAGGTTTAAAACTCTTGTTTTGCCAAAATGACACCTAACGAAAAATCTCATAGTTTTGACAATTAAAATCAAACCTTTCTTATAAAGAATCAATCTTTCTCGTATAAATCGAAGGACATTCCGAGGCATTCTCAAATCAAAGCACGATTTTCCCTAAAAAAAAAATCCAAATGATTCTTTCATACAAACTCACCACAACATTCACGTAGGCACACACACACGCGCGCGCATATATACACATTTCATGAATTAAAGGATAGGGAAGCATCAAGATTGCGGTAATCGTGTTTCACGGAAGTCGAGGGGTGCCTAACACCTTCCCCTCACTTAAGCAAGCCCCCGAACTCTATGAATTTCGGTTCGCAGACCAATTAATTCGGAGTCACATATGAGCCATCGATTTATAAAAAATGAAAACCCGGATGAGTTGGTACATCCATTTCAAATATACCAACTGGCGACTCTGGTTAATTGGCTCATCATAAAAAACGATCTTTCAAAACCCCGTCGACATCAATGCCGATCTTTTCCAAAGAATCATTAAATCAAAAGGCTAAAATTGGAAAAGACCAGAAGACGAGAAAACCCGGCGTCGACACGCTCATCTAATAAATCATCTGAGCCATCCAAAGTTTGGCATAAATCTGACCGTTCATTATTTTCTCCTTCTTTGTTTCCTCTTCTTCTACATTTTTCTTCCTCTTCAAACCCTATCTCCAATACATTCTTCTTTTACATTTTTTTTTCTCTCCAACAAAAATTAGTGCCGGAGGCACGGGGTTACCGCTAGTGTTATGATATGACAGCATATTATTACACAAACTTGTTCAAAACAAATTAGAAGGTTCAAATAGAAAAATATCGTTCGTTAAAAATTTCAAACAGATTAATTATCAAATAAATTTTTTTATTTAATACTCTTTTTCAAACAGAAAATTCTACTTTGTTCAACTTATTCAAATACACTTAATGTTTATAATTTTTACCTAACTAAATTTCAAATTATGCTTCCAAAATTGATTTTTTTAACTTAACTTACATAGTGACTAGTGTCGGAGAGTTATTTAGTTTTTTAGCACTTTTTTCTTTCCTTTCATTTAAAACCTAAAAAACCTGTATTTTTTTTTTTCAAATTAAAAAACTCCAAACATCCCTTCTACGGCATCAGCGACGCTTGCTTTCTATTGCCGGCATCCCTTCGTTCCTCTTGCGGCATTCCTTCAGTGCCTGCTCCTGCGGCATCCTTCAGTACCTGTTCATGCGGCATCCCTTAAGGTAATTAACTTATCGCCTTTTCTTATTTGGGGTTTTGAGTTACACGAAAAGTTGAACGATTGAAGGTCTGGACAGGGGTTCCACTAGATTATGAGCAACCCAATCGGGAAAAATTCCAGTAGATTATGAGCACTAGATTTCACAATCCATTTCTTGGGGTTCCTTTTCAATGTTATACAAATGGAAGAACTAACAGAAATTCAGTTTATCTAAATGGAGTGAAACTATCGAGAAGGGCTTCGGGTATACGTGCAAATAAAAATGATTGGGTTTCTCATGGGATTAGATTTTCGCATTTATGTGGGAGAAATGTAGAGTTACTATGGAATAACTTAGGATTGAGAAGTGGGTTGATGGTGAGATGTGTTAAAGAGCCTTTTACTCGGAGCAAAACTTTAGTTAGGTCTTTGGCTCCAGTTTGGGAAGAGGGTTTACTTCTGATTAGGTGCTCTGTGTTCTGTGCGGTGATATCTGGGGTGTGCTTGTTGCTATGGTACGGGCAGGTGAAAGCCAAGAGCTTTGTGGAATCAAAGCTTTTGCCTTCTGTTTGTGCAGCATTGAGTGACCATATTCAAAGGGAACTTGATTTTGGTAAGGTTCGAAGAATTTCACCTTTAAGCATTACATTGGAGTCATGCTCGATTGGGCCTCATACTAATGAATTTTCGTGTGGCGAGGCTCCTACCATCAAACTACGTGTTCTTCCCTTTGCGAGTTTAAGGAGGGGAAAGATTGTTATCGATGCGGTCTTGTCTAATCCGAGTTTGTTGGTTGTACAAAAGAAGAATTATACTTGGTTAGGCATCCCTTTTTCTGAAGGAAGTCTACATAGGCACTTGTCAACGGAAGAAGGAATTGACCATCGTACGAAAACAAGGAGGATTGCTAGGGAGGAAGCAGCTGCTCGCATGGTCAGGGAGAGAGATGATGCAGCTAGGGAAGCTGCAAAGATGGGTTATGTTGTTTATGATGGAGGTACAAGTTCATCTGAGTTTGGTGTCTTAAAGGAGACTGCAAGCCATCCAAAAGGGTTAGAAACCTCTGAGCCAATATTTTGCATGGATGAGAGATTGCACTGGCGAGATCATCATTGCATGGATGCTGGTGTGGAGTATGATTTGAAGCATGCAGACATAGAGAAATCTTTTGGCGTAAATATTCCTGGGTCAGGGGTTAAATTTTGGTCTAGAATTATACCAGGTCCTGTAAAGCATAAATTCAAGAGGAAGGCTAATGGGAGAGATATATCTGCAGCTGGTATAACAGTAAAAAGACGGATTCTCGAGCGTAGTGCATCAGCTGCATGGGCATATTTCTTGGGTGTATCACATTGGAGGTTCGGAGACCCTACTCAGTTATCTGGAGGTTATGATGTTATGAATTTTGAGAGAGATCTCATTAGGAACGAGGGTGATACAAGTGTCTGCACTCCGAGTAGCTCTTATGAAGATATGGCTTCTCAGAATCAGGATGGGAGACTGAACTTTGGTGGGGACAGAAATGATGAGAACAGAAAAATTGAAGCTGATGAAGCTTATTTGATTGGTAAGGGAACCTCAAAGTTGGAGAACAGTTTGAATAATGATATTGCAATTAGTGAAAATCCAGGAAACCAAACCCTTCCTGAAGAAAAAAGTTATAGTGACAACATTAAGAGGTTAGGTTTTGTAAACAATCCATTTATTTCAACTTCAGATAGAGTAAGTGAAGTTAGAAACTCCAGTGAAAATTTGTCATCTGTTGTAGATGTTGCAAGAGTTGTGAAAACGAATGCTTTTGATGTAAATGAAGATCCGAAAGGAGTTGTCGTTGTAAATAGAGACGTGGATACCAAAGATAAATCCAGCAGACAGAGTGGGCTGAAGCCAGAGTCTGTAAACAATATATCAGAGAATGAAGGAGGCCTTACAGTCCAAGGTTCAGCTTTCTTAAAGTTTGATCCTTCGCCTTCAATGCAACATTCAGTTTCTGTATGGCCTCGTAGCCTGGAATCAGGTTTATCTTCTTTCAGTATTAGAATGGGAGAGCTGTGGTCATACTTAGTTGCTGGCCCTTTCCAACGGCTGAAGTCAGAGTTTGGCCCAAAAGTTGAAGATATTGTTGCAGAACTTGTTGAAAGGGTAGATGAAGGGGAGACATTAAGAATAGAGAAAATGATTCCAGTTACTCTGGATTCTGTTCATTTCAAAGGTGGAACCTTAATGCTACTTGCATATGGTGACAAAGAGCCCAGGTGAGGTGCACTAATGTTACATTTTTCATAGAATTTATATTGATGATTTCCTTTAGAAAATAATGTACTTCCTCGTAGGCCCCTATTGTTTCCCCCCATTTTTAGATATATATGTGCATGCATTATACTATTTTTTATTCATGGATAATTAAACATTGGTTAAGGGCTGTAAATAAATTGCAATGTTAGTGAGCCAGCTCGATCTTTGCTCATTAAAAGCTCTGACTTGGCTTGTTTCTTTAATAAACAACTTACAAGCTCGATTCTAAAGTTTGTTATAGGAACACAATTGAGCTATAACATTAATGGCTCAACTCGTCAGGTCTTGAGCGACTTCATGTTCGAGCTTGTTTGATTCGTTTAATAATTAGCTTGGCTCGTTTGATGAGTTTCTTATGTAAATATATTTTAAATATACAATAAAAGTATTAAGGTATGATACACTAATTTTTCTTAAAATATTGTGTGCTTATAATTTGTAATATAAATATATATAAACAAATATATACAAAGGAATATTAGAAGAAGATGATTTTCTGCTCAGCTAGACTTTGAGCTCCACTTGGCTCGAGACAAGCTGGAGCTCAAACATAAGAGGCTTGGCTTGTTTCGAGCTCGAGTAGAACTTGAGCAATGAACAAGATCTGTGGAGTCATTTTCGAGTAATATTTATTTGTGCATAATATGCTTGAGCCTCAAAATGCTTAGGATCCATCAAATTTACATGTAGACACAATGTTTGATAATAATTAATAAATATGCAACCCAACTTACCCCTCAATCCCTAAAGTGGAGTTTATTTTATGCTGGTGACATGGTTGTACAAGTTTAAGAAATTCGATTTAGCACCATTAAAGCAAAAAGCTTTTCTCAAATCAATTCATATTCAATAACCTAAGAAATAATGAAGAGTTATAATGCTTACATAGAAAACCTAAACTTGGAGAATAGATAACAATACAAGGAACCTGATCCTAATAATACCCCGCTACTATCTTTAGACTTCTATAATATTCAATTTATATAATTACATTAATAATCAAGTAATCATCTTCAAGAAACAACACAAAATAACATAATTAATTTCTTGATATCTTCTTCCGCATCACATGCAAGGTTCTAAAAGGCGCTAGGCGGGAGGCGGGCGGCCAGAGGGGGCCTAGCGCCTAGGGGGCCTAGGCGGGGCCTGGGCGGGGCCTAGGCTGGATTTTTATTTTAAGTCAATTTTAATATTTTATCTTATATTTATCCAAACAAAATAATAATATAAAGCAAAATAATCTATAATAAAGATAATAAAGGCATTTGCTTAAAGTTCAAACACATTCATATTACCAATGTCAAAGTTCAAATACAAACATGCAATTGTTCAAATTTTAAACACAAACAAATAATCAAAAATACAAACTAATAGTCATCATCTCCATATCCCTTTATATCTCTAACTCTTCTTCTTCATATCCCTCCAAGATAATGTCTCCATCGGACTCACACTCATACTCCTTTAAGATAATGGCCCACGACGTTATTTCGTAGCTTAGTTATTAAAATAAAAATAAAAATAAAAAAACAATTGTAGCCCTAATTTCTCCGCCTAGGCCACGCTTAGGGGCCTAATTTCTTCGTCTTACCCGCCTAGGTCCTGCCTAGTCTCACCTAATCTCCTAGAGGGATTTTTTTACCGCCTTGGGCTTAGGCGAGGCGCCAGGGGGCCTAGCACCTAGGCGTGGCGGGATGGGGGGGCCTAGCGCCTAGGCGGGGCCTAGGCGGACCTAGGCGGGGATTTTTAGAACACTGATCACATGTAATGGGTTCAAAACTCGAAGCACTGTGGGGCTAGACGGTTTACGGTTACCTTGTTCATGTTCGAAGGATAGTGGTTGCTGGCCCATTCGCTAAAAAAGAAGAGAAAAAAACATAAAAAATGGGAAAGAAAAGAAAAAACACATGGTTGTACAAGTGTATTCATGCAACAACTCGAGACACTTTTTGATTTTGTGTTTCCTTTTCCATCAGTTGAAAGTTCACTAGACCAGATAATGGTAAATTAATGACTTTTTTCTCTGTGTGTCGTCTTTGTATCTCAAAAACAGGGATTATAAATGTCTTATTTTTCTTCTCTCTTTTATTTTTGGGCCTGAACTTACGTCTTACTCTCACGTATCTTCTTCCTTTTGGAGGCTATAGATTTGTTGACACTTGGGGCTTTATTGATTTCCCTAGGTTTTGATATAAATGTTATCATGTATTGGGAAATCACTAGATGATCACTTAAAATGTTATTTCTATGCTTTATCTTCTGGAAGTTAGTCTATCCAGACATGACATCTTTCAGAATGCTTGCTCATAAAAGCCACCTTCGCCACTAAATCCACGGCAACACTTTCTCCCTCTTAAAGCCATCTACTGAAACAACAAAACTTTCCTAAGAATTTGTGAAGTAAAATCATTATTTACACATATATAGGTACAGAATTCACATATATTAAATAACAAAATAAATAAATATTGTACACATATATTATGCATTTTTTATACACATATATACAGTACTTACATAAGTGCATGATGACTAGTCAAGCGCGGCGCAGTAGCATTTGAGTTTAGGTATGAGAGATTAGGACACTGCGTAGAACAATTTAATAGTTTAACTAATAAAAGAAGTCCTAATATGCAACCGAACCGGTGAAGACTCATTACTATTCGCTGAAAAACATTACCAGTGATTGATCGATTTAAAAAGAGTTGGTTTATGCTGAAGCAGTTCCAGTTAATTCGTAAGTGCCTTGACTCTGCTTTGTTTGTTGGATTTGGGCTTTTGTGGGCGGGTGGTTCCCATGCTGTTTTAACATGAGATGAAGTGCTTGTGTTATTGAAGCTTGAGGTGACAGTGCAGTGGTGTGGGTTGTTCATTTCTTAAAAGATTTATTTTCCTGTACATGTGAGTACTGGTACACACTTGGTTCTGGTAAACATCCTAATGGAGTTAATCATTTGGATCATCACCGAGCCATAAAATTAGTTCTAGCTAAAGTCTTAGACAAGGGCCAGTAAAGCGACTAAAAGTGTTTGACTGATATCAGGGAGCATACAAATGTCCAAATATTAATATGATTTGTTGGAAAGCAGAATGCTACACAAACAATTGTGTTCGAATATGTGCGGTGTGGAGGTATAGTTCAGAGTCCCATGAGCCTTTATTATGATTATTGTTATTTTTTCCCATTGTGCTACAACATCAAAGTTGTGAAAATTTCTTTTTATGATTTTTAAGAAGGCTTTGGTGTCCTCACTCTCCTTGGAGAGTTTGTTTGGGTAAAATTTTAGGGTTTTGGAAGGCACAGGGATGCCAAGATTCGTTGAAGTTGTTCTTGGTTTGCTATTTTATGAGGTATATGGACTGAAAAGAAAAGTTAGAATTTTCAATGATACTCATCTCTCTTCCTCTTTGGGATAGGGTTTCGGTTCTACCATAGTACCATCGCTGTGGGCTTCAACAATGAGAGCTTTTCATATGTTCATTGAGATCGGCCGACAATGCTTCATTAGTTTTTTTTCTTAATTGTCCAACTTACATTACTTTTTTTATTATCTTGGAGGTCTCCTTGTTCCCCCTTTCTATACTCTCTCTTTCTATCGTATAATGCCCCTCTTTTTTCAATGTTAATACATAGTAGCATTGCATTCGATCAGTTGGAAGATGAAGCTGTGCTGTCGTAATCATTATCGTCTCATTATTCTCACCTGTTTTGTAGGGAGATGGAGAATGCCAGTGGACATGTAAAATTCCAAAACGACTATGATCGTGTGCATGTACAGCTGAGTGGCAACTGTAAGATGTGGAGATCAGATGTAAAATCTGAAGATGGTGGTTGGTTGTCTACAGATGTATTCGTTGATATCATTGAGCAGAAATGGCATGCCAATCTGAAAGTTTTGAACCTCTTTGTTCCAGTAAGGCATATAGTGAATATCATTGTCTACTGTACTTGCACACATTTAAAGTATCTGAGGTCCTTTTTTCTTCTACCCACCTTTCTTGCTTTGTCACAGAAACTGCAAAGAATCTGCTCTCCACAACATGATGTGTTGAAGTTTTATGTGTTTTTTTGTGCAGCTATTTGAAAGGATTTTAGAAATCCCGATTACGTGGTCTAAAGGGAGAGCTAGCGGTGAGGTGCTTCTCTAACTCCTCCCCCCCCTCCCTCTTTTTTTTTTTGTTATCTTAGCGTATATCTTATACCAGCCACCAATTATCCTGCTCTGTAATGCAATTTTTTATAACTGAAATTCCAAGTTTCTAAGAACTGCAGTGTTCCTTGATTATATAATTTGAGGTTTTGGATTTCCTATTGTCTCAGGTGTGGCAAAAACTAACCTCATTGATTTTCACAGGCACTGCCATATTCTCCTGATAAAAGTTTTCAACTAACACTCCTTTAAATAAAAACAAAATGGTGAATCTCTAGATATTTCTGTAACTATGCCGTTTGCCTATTATATTAGCCTCTAAAGAAAATTCTTGTAGTCTCAAGGTTCTTATGTTTAGCCTTGAAACATGTCCTATTATGACTAAAATATTACTTTTATTTGATCATCAAAATCTAAGATGGTTGCTTAGATGCAGCAAAAAAGCTCATTGTAAAGAGAGAACTATGGTGTAACGTGTTCTCTAAGATCTATCTTTGTCCCAATTTGTATATATATATATTCCCCAGTTATTTTCTCTTGCAAATCTTATTTTGCTTTTCTCTTCCGTTCTGTTGTTGCAGTTTGAATTCCATTGGATTCTTACTAGTTGAAGGCCATAGTTCCACCAAACCCAACACATTTGCTTGGGTCATTGACTCAAAAAGTCAAAAGAGACCATTGGCAGACCCACGTAGGATCATGTGTGACTCCATAGAATTTTGACCAATTTGGACTCTATGTATGTAATCAGCTAATATATGTATAATATGGATTCTTAAAGAGTTTTGATTCTTTGTCTGTCTGACTTTTTCTTGCTGTGTAACATTTGAATTGGACTTAAAACAACAAATGTTCGCAGGTACTTGGGCCGGCCTTAAATTAGAAATTAATCAAAGTTTGAAGAACAAAAGGTAGACCAGACCAGAAAACATAATTAAGTATTATAATTAATAACAACTTGGTTTGAATCGGAAGTGGGCTTGTTTGCACACCGTTGTACCCCAAGCACCAGCAGATCTATAAATAATATTCCCTCGTATTCACAAAAAGTCCCATTTGTCAATTTTTATATTCCAAAACAGGACTCTAATTTGTTTTGGTATTAGGATAAAATGACATGCGGTCCACAAATTTACTATAGTTATTATCATGCCATCATTATTAAACTAAACACTTGATAAATTAGAGTCAAACATGGGAAGTAAATGTACAATAAAAAGAAAGAAAGATGAGTCCATATTTGATTTTTATTTAATGATGATGTTAAAACCGTGCTCCATGAATCCTTGGTCTGCCAATGATATAACTTGAGACTAATGAACTTAATTAGAAGGGTATATCTGTGAGGGTTCTTTCTCCATCTGTTATGATTTGATATTTTCATGATAAATTTGTAGTGTTGGTATTTTTCATCTATATTTGTAATATTGGTATTTTCACATACTTCGTTATATTTAGAGAATGAACATAGAGTATATGATGATATTGTCTCAACATGCAGAGATTTTAGTATTTGCAGTTTCTACTGAAGAGTTATGATTTTAATGGTGCAGCTTTAGTTTCTTTGCACAAACGCTTGATACGTTGATATTTTGACTTCATATGGAGATTTGTGCTCTAAAGCATGCTTTGATCAATTCGGTATCTGTTCTTAATGATATGAATATTTATAACAGGTTCACATATGCATGTCAAGCGGAGAAAGTTTTCCTAATCTTCACGGGCAGCTTGATGTGACAGGGTTGGCCTTTCAAATTTTTGATGCTCCGTCAGAGTTCTTTGTATGTCTTAGTTTCAATTGTGCTCCTTTCTCTCTTCTTGGGTATCTCTTGTACTGTATTATATTCCTTTTTTTTTATTTTTTTTTCTTTTTGTTGTTGTTATTATGGTTGTTGTGTTTGTGCGGGGCATTGATCTTAAGACATCCTGATATATTAATAATTTTTTTTTGATAAATTGTTATATCTTTAACTGTATTACAAGTATATTAAAAAAACGTATATTAAATGTGCTTTCAGTTCATAATAAAATCCGTGCTACACACTAAAACAAGTGTAGCAACTAATGTGGGACGGAGGGAGTATATTTTACTATCGCATTGTTAATACTTCATAGGTAGAAGCAAACCTCTGGTTTGTTACGCAGAAAGTCGTAATCTACATCATGGTATTCTTCAGTTATGTTCATAATTGTTAAGGCGCTAAGTCGAGGCGAGTCGGTGGCCAGTCGCTTAAGCGATTAGTCGACTAGGCGCCCGACTATTCGTCCATAAAGCGATAGATTATTTACAATATGCATTTTATACATAATATACACACACACACACACACATATATATATATATATTATTTCAGTTAACAGGTACACTAAACATAAAAATATTACTCACAACCAAGTATATACAATTTGTACTACATTACAATTCATAGACTCAAACGTATACTCAAAAAAAAAACACCAAGTAGATGGATAGGCATTTTAACTTCAATAGTAAAGTAAAATATTAAGAATTAAATTGATTATAAAAATATTATAAATTAAAAGTTAAGATTATTATGGATTATATTAAATAATATTTAATTTTCATGAATAATAAATAAATATATTATAATATGTAAAAATAAATATTATATCAATTTTTTTACACATATATTTTCTTTTCCAAAAGAAAAAAGGAAACTTAGCAGATTCTTAATATATCAGTTTTACAAATTTAATATATATATATATATATTTTTTTTTGCAGATTGAAGTTATTTAAAAAAATAACAAGTTTTCATACATAGACTAAATTTAAGTAGCAAATACATTAGGACAATTAGAGTTGGGCTTGAGCAGATGAGGCCCAACTATGACTCAGCAAATTAAAAATAGTAGCCCAATAGCTGTCATAACAGGAAGATGAGACGACGTTAGGGTCTTAATTTGAAACCTAACAGCGGCCACACCAAATAGAGGTGGAAGGAGAGAACAGTCTGCATGGAAGAGCTTGAAAGAGTCGTTAATGGCGTCGAAAACATAAAAACCCATGTTTGTGCTATGAAGTAAAACCTAACATCTCCATCTCCATCTCCATCTCCATCTCATCGCCCTTTGTCATACGAATCGTGCACTTAGAGGCCGAAGCGCTCGCCTTTGAGTCGTTCACTAAATCGTGCCCTCACCTTGACATTGGCCAACTGCTTAGACGCCTAGTCGTCGACTAGGCGACGACTTGATAACCATGGTTATGTTTAGTTTTGTCATATTCCTCACATAGTCACATGTCATGAGTTATTTTGGTAGTTATATGGTGGTTAGGGTTGGATTGGTGCCTTGGTGTTTTTAGGAGCTTCCAGTGTTCAACTGTTCATGCGCTTCAGTGACTTGAGGAGGGACCTTTGCCAATCGATTTCTTTTACTATCAGCCTTTAGATAATATTTTTAAAATGAAAATACATGTCCATGTTAGCCATGTTACTAGGTTATGTGAGCTTGAAATGCTTCAAAACTTTTATTTGTGGTAGGTCTGGTGACTTGTTATACCGTTTACGGAGTTAATGGTTCCAGTTTTGACCCTTGCAAATGGAAATATTTGAATTCTCTGAATATGGTGGAGTGGATTGATACTGTGCAATACAAAATTCTCTAAACCTTACACCTCCTAGTGTGTTACTTTCCAAATCATATTGCGGATTTTAACCAAGTTGATAAGCAAACTTGTCTTGGATTTTCTTTCATTTCACCAACTTGCGAATTAAGAATGGTAGAGGGCAACCACTTTTGGCGAAGCTCAAGATATGTAATGTGACAGTCTTAGGTAAGTTATATCTTAGATAGCTGTTGAGCAAAAATAGATAAGTACTTGCTGATTTTAAGACGACCACATTAGCTCTTTAGAGGAGCATGCTAACCATAATTGCTGCCTCAAGAACCATGCCTCCCCCCCCCTCCATTTCACTTTCTTCTGCCAACCAGATTACAATGTTTATTTGTTTTGGTAGATGTTTGAGCTTTTTGGTTATTCACTTTAGTTGTTGATGTTTTGAGTAGCATGATTAGTCGGGGAGAGGAGTGTGGTATTCTTGCAGGTTGTGCAGTGGGGCGCGAGGAGGTGAAGGTTTCTCATCTCTAATTTGCTGATGATACTATTCTTTTTCTTTCGGAGGGGATCTAAGGATTTAAAAATGTGTTTACAATTCTTTAAGTTTTTGAGGCTGTTTCTGGTATACAGATTAATTTGTTTAAGTGCAGTTTAACAGGGATTAATATGGCTATGGAGGAGCTTTTAGCCTATTCATCTATGGTTGGTTGTACTATTGAGACCTTCTCGCTTACTTATCTCGGGGTTCCTCTTGGTGGGAATCCTAGGTCAGTCTCCTTTTGGGACCTTGTTGTTGAGAGAGTGACTTAACCTTTAGATAGGTGGAAAGGTGTGTTTTTCATTTGGGGGGGGGGGATAGAATTACTTTGATTCAGGCTTGTTTGTCTTGTATTCCCCTTTATTATCTTTCTTTGTTTAGGATCCCAGTTAGTGTAGCCGACATCTTAGAGAAGTTAATGAGAAACTTTCTTTGGTCGGGAGTTAGTGATGATAGGAAGGATCATTTGGTTGGGTGGAAAACTGTGCGTCTTTCTAAACAAGAGGGGGGGGGGGTTGGGGCTGGGTAATTTGTTCCTTAAGAATGTTGTTTTGGTTGGTAAATTTGGTTATTTCTTTTGGAACCTCATTCCCTTTAGCATAAGGTTATTAGGAGCAAGTTCGATATACATTTGAATGGGTGGGATGCTAGGCCTGGGGTTTATGTTACTCATGCAAGTCCTTGAAAATTCATCTCCCAAGGTTTTAATACTTTTATTCGTCATTTGAGATACGGGGCTGAGAGTGGTCATCAGATTCGGTTTTGGGAGGGTTCTTGGTTGGGAGATAATCACTTTTCTCTTGCTTTTAATTGGATGTAACGTATTTCTTCATTGCATGATGCTCCCATTTCTAATTTCAAAGTGTGAATGGAATTTCTTTTCTTGGGATTTTCATTTTTTCAGGAATCTCACTGATTTGAAGACTATTGAAATGGAAACTTTGCTTATCTTGCTTGATTCGGTTCATTTATCCTCCTCTAATAAATGCATCTGGACTTTAGATCCATCTGGTTCTTTTTCTTGTAAGAGTTACTTCTCTTTTTTGACTCGGTCTATTGTTCCTAATCCATTTCCTTTGGCTTCATATATTTGGAAAGCTAAGGTCCCTTCCAAAGTCAAGTCTTTTGTGTGATCTCTGGTTTTACAAAGATTGAATACTAATGTTCTTTATCAAAATCGCAGGCCTTACAAAGTTCAATCTTTGGATATTTGTTTTGTGTGCAGGCAGAATAATGATACTCATGCTCATTTATTTTTGCATTGTTTTGTTGTTTGGGGCTTGTGGGGCTCTCTTTGGAGTGTTAGGAAAGTAGTGGGCGTGTGTTGGTTCAGTGAAAGATATGTTGCTAGTTCATTTTCGAGGATTTGAAAACAAGAGAGATGTCAAAATTTTATGGAAGTGTGCCTTTTTTTCTATTTTATGAGGAATTTGGAATGAGCGTAATGTTAGACTGTTTAGAGGAAGTTACTCTTCTTTTAAGCTGTTGAATGATAAGATTATTTTCCTTACTTCTCTTCTATGGGGGCCTTAAGAGGTATCTCTGTGTCTGATTTGTTTAGAGATTGGAGGGCTGCACTTTTTTAAGTGCTTTTTTTTTTTTGTTTTTTAGTCCGTTGAGGGTGGACTTCTTGTTCCCCTTTTATTGTATCCTTTCTTTTCTATTAATAAAATTTCTTCTTTTATAAAAAAAAAAGAAAAAAAAAAGCATCCAGGAATAAGTATTGGTCTACCTCCAACTAACTAGATTACAAAGATATTCTTTCGTTATCCAAAAAATACGATGTGAATTGCAACTTGTAATAATGAAGTAGGACATCAATGCACAAGTTTTTGGAATATCAGATTTTTTATACAACTCATTTAGTAACTGCTTCCATACTGCGTCCGTGCCTGCTTGGGGGGGGGGGCTAGCGTGTTTGTTGGGGGAGATGTGGAAGTCTTAGTGAATAGTTATGCAAGGAATATGGATTTGTTCGAGTATTTACTAGATTTTTTTTTTAAAAAACAAAAAAAGAAATCAGAATTGTTAAGGGATGTAGGTTGGCTCCTTTGGGTAAATTTTTTGTTGTCCATCACTTTTAATTAAATGGTCTCCATAATCAGGTGTAATGTTGTGGCAGGACAAACAATAATAACGGCTGCTAAATTTCCTCCAAATCATGTTCCTGTTCTCATTTTTCATTTTTGCCCCTTCTTTCCCCCCAAGAAGTAAGCTCCCTGTAGGCACTAATAAAGGCGCACAAGCCGTGTATGCTGACTGTTCTTGAATATTTCTTATATATAGATGTATTGCTTTAGATTTTATTTTTATCTATGGTAAACCGTTTTACTGAGATGCTTCAAATATACATCTTCAATCTTATTTACAGTTGGGAAGTTTGATTGGATGTGAAATATGCCCTTTTGCAGGACACGACAGCAAGTTTATGCTTCCGTGCTCAAAGAATATTTCTACAAAATGCAAGTGGCTGGTTTGGCAGTATTCCTTTGGAAGCTTCTGGAGATTTCGGCATCGAGCCAGAGGAAGGAGAGTTTCACCTTATGTTTCAGGTAATTTTCACGAAATTGCATATGAGTTACTTTAGCCTTGGGTGGGTGTCTTTAATGCTTGGAATCAATATAGGCCATTTTGTTGGGTGCAAAACTTTTTACGTCACATGGGTTGAAGTGTTCGACAACAGCTTTGGGCTGAACTCAAATTTCATTTTTTTAGTTGTTTGATTGGAATTTGGAGAGTAGTTGAGCGAGATATGCCTATAGAGTAGAGGCTGCTTCTTGGACTATAGATGAATGTTGACACGAATGACCGTCCATGTCATTGATAGAGCTTTGTGGACCTGTTATTCCCCTTTTTTTCCTAGAAAATATTGGCGCATGTGCTAGCCCTCTAGTGAAGGAGACTGCCATCTTTGTCTCAACAGACATTTTATTTCTTCTCGCTGCAGTAAGAGCCTAATGCATGATTGGCATGATTTGCATTCCTTAAATTACTGTCTGTTTTTTGCATGTCCGTGCTTTTGCTGATGCCTTACTCATTCCAGTTCTTGGAAATTTATCTCCCTGGTACAATTCGTTTCATTTTTCCTGTGTGGCTCCAAGTTGGTAATGGTATGATTATTCGGTTTTGTGAGGATATCTGGATCGGGGGTGTTCCTCTCACGTTAGCTTTTCCTCGTTTTTATTACCTCTCATCTGAGCATAATTCTCTCATTTTTAACTTCTATACTTGGGGAAGAGATTTAGTTTATTAAAATTTTCATTTTTTATGCAATTTAAATGATATGGAGGTAGATGAATTCTCTTTATTTGTTCATCTTCTTAATTTAGCCTCTTTTTCTGAATCATTTAATAGGCGTGTTTGGTATTTTGATCATTCAAGGATCTCCTATAGTGATTCTTTTTTCACTTACTGGGTTATTGTCCAGTTCGTCACTTTCCTCTTGCCTCTCTTATATTTGGAAAGAAAAGGTTCCTCAACATTAATTTTTTCTTGTGGTCTTTAAGCCTTGGTTGAATTAACACCTAATATATTCGTCGAGGCGTAGGCCTTAAAAAGTTTTATCCCCAGATATGTGTTATGTGTAGGGCTGTAATTAGAATCGAGCCGGCTCGGCTCAAGCTTGTCTATTAACAAGCCGAGCTTGAGCAACAATATTTGTTTGTCTGTTAAATGAGCGGAGCTCAGGCTCGACTCATTTGTTTGTGAAAAAAAGCTCATGTTCAGCTCGTGAGGATCAAATTATTTAAGGCCCGTGTAAGGCTTGTAAAGATTGACAAACAATTTGTTGTATTATAGGTTCGACTCTTTAAGCTCGAATAATAAAATAATTTTCATTTTTAAGATATAAGAGTAAATTTGACCTTTTGAAGTCAATCCAAGACACTTTCTTTTCAAGTCATGTAATTAGTTATTTAGATAGTTTATACTCCCTTCGTTCCAAATATTAGATTAAAATTGACTTTTAAAATTTAATTAGAGATATTTTCTAGTTTAAAATTGACATTATTCATTTAAGTTTTGAAAACAATAAATTTCATAGCTAGTAGTATATTTTTGGATAGTTTATAGTCTCTTATTATAAAGCGTGAGGTTTTATTGACAATAATTTTGGTGATTTTGGGTCACATCTTATCCTAAAAATCTTTTATTCCTATTTACTTTGATTGCTTTACAAGAAATACATGACATAAATAGTCCTTTCAAGTTTCAACTTCCCTCATCCAACTACCCACCAAATTACGCTCTCTAGCAATTTTACCCTTGTCTGTTTTATCTTACTTAGTTTTCCTCCTCTCTCTTCTATTATCTCCTAATTTTTCTCTTCTCTCACTTCGCCATCCGTTTCAAAATTATAGACTGTTATTCAAAGTTAACTGCCTCTTTTTATTCAAAACATTTTTTCTCTCGGTCAACAAGTCATATCATCTTTCTTACCTATTATTGTGTGCTGACCATTGTTATGGAGTTTTTAAATTTTTCCATAGAAGATTCAGTTCTTCCATGAAAGACCTTCATAATCATCTTCACCTATATAAAGGTTCTTTTCTCTCTCTTTCATTCATCTTTCACTATTGCTTTTTTCTAATAACTGTTTTCATATAATCATAATTTTTTTTAATACACACGCAATGCTTGTGACTTCACTTACTAGTATTTATAATTGATTGACAATAGTCAAATGAATTCATATAAATTTTGAATTTGAAAATATTTCAAGTTGATTTTGAATAAAATTATATTGATCCATAAATTATAATGTAAATAAAACTGAATGAATTTAATTTTAAATTTAAAAAAAATCTTAATTTTAAAAATATTGATCTCAGAGGGAGGAATATACATAAATTATAATGTAACTAAAAAGCTATAAATTTAATTTTAAATTTAAAAATATCATTGTGGTTGAGAAGTAATGCTCTAAAAAGCCCTAGGCGGACCTTGGCAGCGGAAGAGGCGCTTAGCGCCTAGGCAACCTAGTCGGTGCCTTGGTCTTTCCTTAGGTGAACTAGACATTTTCTTATTTATCTATTTTTCTACATTATAAACTTGTTATACTATACAAGGCATATAGTATATGTAGTTTTTTAAAATTTTACATGAATAATTTCCAAAAAAACAATCTTTCAAGGCATAACAAATTCATTTCAAGTATTTTAGAGTTTCAAAATCTTTATTAAATAAATGTAGTAGATGTCTTATTCCGCCGAAGTGCCCACCCAAATCTAGGTGGTAAAGGACTTGCCTAGCATCTAGGTCGGGATTAAGCGAACCTAGACGGGGAGTTTTAGAACACTGTTGAGAAGTTAAAAATTTCTTTTAATAAGTAAAGAAAAAGAAGCATAAACTTATGGTTAGGAATCAGAAGTGGATTGAGCTTATTTCACAGTTTGGTCTTTTTTTTTTTTTTTTTTACCAAACATTTGACAGCGAAGAGTTGCTTATTTTATCACTGCTCACCCTATCACGTCTATGCCGCCTTTTTAAATTATATTACCATTTTCATTGGACTTAAGTAGTTTACAAGATAAATCTCGTTCGAAACCAGATAAACAGTTAAATTGAATCTATTTTTGATTCTATTGCTGAGAAGTAGGACCAATGGTGGTAATGTGGATGGTCTGGTTGAGTTTGACACTGGGTATGTCTGGTAACTAGTAATGCTTATCCTATGAATTAATGCTCGTACCTTTTATATTAATCTGAAACTGTAGAAATAGAGACTGTTACTTTCCTGAAGTATTACATATGTATTATAAAATAGCATATGATAGGGATTTTACAAACATTGCATCAAGAAGCCTGGTAAACAACCTTTATATACTATTCTGCGAAGGATGAAGTGTGCTCTTGTTTTAAAACTTTAACTTGAGGCCGCAGAAAACTACCATTTGAAAGTATCCGAGGGTGGATAACTTACAATAAGGATCAAGGACAAATCTGTCCAATTTCCTACCTTGAAATTTCTGTACTGAAAATGTGAGAGCCCCAAAGTGAAGTTCTTGAGAAGCTAATATTCTTAAACATATGTATTCAGGGTTCAAGAATATTCTTTATGTTCCTTATTTGAGCTTTCTCGACCAATTATTGATTCTTGTGGGTTTAAGGAATAAACTATGAAGATATGTGTTATCTATATTTAGATAAAAGAACAAGATATTATGGATGAAGAGAAAAGAAATTACAAAGATGTCCCATAAAAGGCAAAAGAAGGCAAAGCAAGGTTGAGGATAAAACATTCAGGAGTTGGTGAATCATTGCCTCCCAATCTATATAATCAGGGCCGACCCAATGGTTAAGCGAATTAAGCCATTGCTTTAGGCCCCAAAAATTAAGAGGTCCCAAAATTTAAAATTTAAAAAGCCCAAAATTTTTAATAAGCCATATACTTGAGTCCATTTAAAAAAGGCCCAATTTATTCCACAAACCCTAACACTAACAATTAGACCATTCTCTCTCTTTTCTTCTTTGCCTCTCCAATCCCTATCTCTGCAGACTCACTCTCGCCTCTCTACTTCTCTCTCTTAGTCTCTTCATCTCTTTATCACTTCGTCTCTCTCTAATTTTTTTGCTTCAAATTTGAGGAGTTAAGTGTTGAGATCTTCTACAAAAATTGAATTCAACACATCATTACATATTTACATTACATCAATAGGTAATTTTGAATCATTTTCGATTTTGTTTTTTTAGATGATAGGTATTAAAGTTCTGTAAAAAAATTTCTTTGCAATTAGGATTTGTAAATTAATATTTCTTAATTTATGAATTTGTAATGTTCATTAATCATTGTTCAGGTATTTAATCTTGGCCTCTTGGGATAAATCATTAATCAGCATAATCAGGTTCTATTGTTCTATACTTTTCTATTTTAATTTTATTAAATTTTATTTGTTAATTAGGTACTATTGTTACTTGTTTTGGCTAAAAAAGTTCTGTTATTTTTTTTTTTGCTGAGAATTATCTATTGACTGTTGTTATTTATTTTTTGATTGGAATTTGGAAAGTATCTGTTTGTTATTTGTTTTTTTGGCTTGTATCTTGTTTTTTTAGCATTATATGGCTACTCGAAAATATGAATCTGGATATCAAAAACTTCAAAAAAAAAAGAAGAGTAGAAAAATTAATTGAATCCCAAAAGGGAGCTCTTGAAAAATTTGTTACCAATACTAAAAAAAATATCACAGAAAAATTAGGTGAAAGTTCCACAAATGAACTAGAAGTTCAGTTTAAAGAGTTAGAAGATAATGCAATAACACAATCAAAAGAAACATAGTTAAAAAAGGCCCCAATTTAAGATTTAGCTTGAGGCCCCTAAAAAGTTTGGACCGACCCTGTATATAATATATAAAAGCTAAAACCTAAAAGGCTCTCATGCCCATTTATATAAATTACTACATACTTTCAAATTAATTAAAACAATCATTTTTTTTGTGAGATTAAAGAATCCTACCCCAACCAATCAAAACATTATTCAGCAATATAAAAGTCTAAACGTTTCAAGAGTCCTAATAGCTAATAGTGTCCAATGTTTTTACTATTTTAGTAATTATATATTTTTCCTATTCTAGTCAGTAAATTAACCTTGTATTTAATTTCTTAAAGAAATCTAACAGTAATCAAAGACTCATATATTTACTAAAGAATTCTTGTAGTAATTAAACACTATAATTTAATATATTTACTAAATATTAATCTAGCAATAATCAAACACTCTAATATACTCCCACATACTCCTACTATTTTAAAATATTAGATCAATAATGACTTTTAAAGTCAGTTTGAGATATTTACAAATTAAAAATTGATATGAATTCTTTTAATTTTAGGCAATACATCTAAAATTGTATATTATGTAAAAAGTACTACTAATTATAACATTTATTGTTTTCTAAGTAAAATGAATCACGCTAATTTTGAATTTGAAAATATATCATATTGACTTTGAAAAGTCAAACTTGATTTTAACGAAGGGAGTAATTTACTTATTAAAAATCTAATAATAATCAAGCACTCTAATGTACCTCCCCCCATTCCAAATATAAGACCATTATTGACTTTTTAAAGTCAATTTAAGATATTTTTGAACTCAAAATTGACATAGATTTATTTAATTTTTAACAATACAATGATGAATATTGCAAACTATCTCAAAAATACTACTACTTATAGATTTACTTTTTTGTAATTGTTAATGAATCATATAAATTTAATATAAATTTAAGTTTGAAAATATTTTAAATTAATTTTTAAAATTCAATAATGATCTTATAATTTGGAACAAAGGGAGTACTGTATTATCTAAAGATATCTAATATTAATTAAATACTATAATACAAATTTTATATCGATAGAACTGTAAGTTATATAAAAACTTTTCTATCCTTTTAGAATTATTTACAAACACTTCATTAAATTAATTTTGTACACTATGTTTTAAAAAAAAATAAAAAGAAGTAAATATGTAAATAAAATTTCACTCGTGACTTGCACGGGATTTTTATCTAATACCTATTAAGAATGTGTATTATATATACATATATATATATATTATGATAATGATATTAAACGATCATCGGCGTTGGATTGCGGAGAGCTATCAGCAATACTTGTTGCTTAGTTTCTTGGTCAACAGGGAGACAAGTTAGACTAGTTTGAAGACTATACTGTTGATGCAGAAAAAGATTGCGGACAGATGTTTATGTGGGTGTGTTAATGGAGGGACCTCCTCTCATTATCATGCTTGAGTTTTTCACAAAGTTTTGATCTTGCTAACGAGACCATATGTAAAGTATCTGTTGGGTTAACCATGTTTTATGAATCCAAGCAGTTTCCTACTTATCCAAAAATAAAATAATATCAATCTAAGCAGTTTGTTGAAGTTTTAATTGGCGTGATGGGATTCAACGGTATGGGAAGCTGGTAGAAGCATCAATTTGTACAAAAAGAAAATTAATAAACAAAATAAAAAATAAAGGAAACTGATAAAAGTAAGTTGTAAAAGACAATATTGGGACTCTTCACAAATGATTAATTAATTAGTAGAAAAGTCTCTTTCAAACATAGAAGCAAGATGAATGCTGAAACCTGAAGTTTTTTTTATCTACCATACCATAGTTCAGGAAGTGGGTTTTTCAAACCTTCTAATTTTTTGTTCTAAAATGAAAAATTATTGAGTAAAGGTATTGACGCAGTAATTACTCTCTCTCTCTCATGCACGCGCGCTCGCACTAAATATTTTGAAGATATGCTACTATTTGAGGATTTGGAAGTAAGAGGGATGCCAATATTTTATGGAAGTGTGCCTTCTTTTCTATTTTGTGGGGAATTTAGAATGAGCGTAAGGCTAGGTTGTTTAGAGAAAGTTACTTATCTTTAAAGTTATTGAATATAGGGTTATCTTTCTTGGGTCTATTTGGACTTCTGCTATGGGGGCTTCTAGAGGTATCTCTGTAATTGATTTATGTAGAGATTGGAGGGTTGCATTTTTTTAAGTGCTTTACTGTTTTTGTTTGTTCAGTCTATGAGGGTGGACCTCTTGTCCCCCATTTATTGTATCCTTTCTTTTCTATTAATAATATTTCTTCATTAATAAAAAAAAAAAAACACGCGCATGCTGAATATTTTGATTCATATAGTACTAATCCTTGTATAACTGTTATATCTTCAGGTACCTTCTGTTGAAGTAAATGCGCTGATGAAAACATTCAAGATGAAGCCTTTGTTGTTCCCGGTATGTGCATCTCTTGTCTAATGAATAATTTAGTCTAATACTTATAATCTACAAGATGCTTTTTTTTTGTCTTGAAACAATGCATATATTTGTTCCTCTTGCTTCTACTCGTTGTCTTTGCTTTTACGAACAAAACAGGATACTAGTTCACTCAGGGCTAAATATAAATATCTTTCTTTTCTTAACGGGTCACTTGTCCTATATGTACAAATTGAAATCGTGCTGATCTTTACCCAGAGTAGAGCGTCAGCCTAAAAACATCCAAGAACTACAAGGGTAGTTACATACAATAGGCCACTTCGAATTCTTACATTGTCATTTTAAAATTATGATAAAAATTTCTCTCATCTTTTTTGCTTCCCTATCTAACTTTTCTTTCTTCATTCGACGCAGTTGGCTGGTTCTGTAACAGCCGTTTTCAACTGTCAAGGTCCCTTGGATGCTCCTACCTTTGTTGGAAGTGGATTGGTTTCAAGGAAGATAACTAGCGTAGTGTCTGATGTTCCTGCATCAGCTGCATATGAGGCAATGATGAAGAACAAAGAGGGTGGTGCAGTGGCAGCAGTTGACCGGATTCCATTTTCGTATATTTCAGCGAATTTTACTTTCAACACTGATAATTGTGTAAGTTGTTGTGTGCAACTTTTCTTGCACATCTTAAGGAGAATGTATTTGTTAAATTTCTAAACATTTTACATCAGTAAAACTCTCTTTGCATGTGGTAGGTTGCTGATTTGTATGGAATCAGAGCTAGCCTTGTTGACGGTGGTGAAATTCGTGGAGCAGGAAATGCATGGATCTGTCCTGAGGTATATAATTTTTATTCAGATAATTTGCCTTGGTTGAAGATGATCAGTCTGTAATAAGTTTTTTTTTTTAATTTTTTTAATTTTTTTAATTTTTTATTATTATTATTATTATTTTATTTATTATAATAAGTAAGCACATAAGCTAGGGCAACATGCTTCCTAGTTTTTAGTTTTAACTCATATTAATCCCTTGGTGATGCGGTACGAAAGAAGAAATTCAAGAAGTTTATTAATTTTGTATTGTTATTTAGAGATAAATGTTGAGTTATTAAAGAGATTATTTAGTAGGATATTATAGTAGTAGCTTTTCATTAGGAGAGTTTTAATTGTAGTAGTAGATTTCAATTAGGAGAGTTTATTATAGTAGTCGATTTTAGTTAGGAGAGTATTTCCTTTCTAAATTAGGGTTTTTACTTAGTCCCCAAGTATTGGGTTTTCTAGTTAAACATTGTAATGCTTCATTATTTTTAGATTATTGAATATATTGATTTGAGATTAAAGCTGTGTGCTTTTGTATGTGTTTCTTTACCGATTCTCTGCGGAGATAGGTACTCTTATTCCTTCTTTCCTATCCCGTACTACATCACTCGGTCCATTTTATGTGTCCTAATTGATTTTCTATGATAATATTGACCATTTTTAGAATCAATTTATCATATTCTCTTTTTTAGGTAGACGCAAAGAAACTATGATCATAATAAAGTACATAGAATTTACTACTAAACTAAAGTCAAGGTTCGTGATTTTGAAATTTTAAACACGTGTTTCTTAACAACTAATAATTTAAAATTTAAAAAATGATCGATTTGACCATACAAAAGTCACTTAGGACAAATAAAATGGGACGAAGGGAGTATAATTTTGCTACATTCTTTATCATTATTATAATGTACTAATATGTCAATACTGAGCCATGGTGTTTTATAGGCAACTTCATTTGTAATCATTGCTTGTGTAATGAACTAACTATAAGGTTCACTAGATATTTTATCTTTTCTTCATATTCTACTGTTCTCATGTCGGAAGCTTGTTTTTTGCAGGGTGAGGAGGATGATACAGCAATGGATGTAAACTTTTCAGGGAATTTATGTTTTGATAAAATTATGCTTCGATATCTACCTGCTTCTCTTCATCTAATGCCACTTAAGTTAGGGGACTTGAATGGAGAAACAAAAGTTTCTGGATCTTTGCTGAGACCGTAAAACTCCACCTTCTTGGATTATAAAAAAATGGATTTATGTGTTTAATTTTAGGTCTGTTTCTCTATAGATACTGATTTCCTTCAATGTAGGCTTACAAATCGTAATTTCGATTGCAGGAGGTTTGACATTAAATGGACTGCACCAAAAGCTGAAGGATCATTCAGTGATGCTCGAGGAGATATCATAATTTCACATGATTACATCATTGTCAGTTCTTCATCAGTTGCCTTTGACTTGTATACAAAGGTTCTTACATCTTATCTTGATGATTACTTGTTAGATAGGAAAGAATCTGATGTGAGGACTGCCATGCCCTTAATTGTGGAAGGAGTTGAACTAGATTTACGCATGCGTGGTTTTGAGTTTTTCAGCATGGTCTCTTCACATGCTTTTGATTCTCTAAGGCCAGTACATCTGAAAGCTACCGGAAGAATCAAATTTCGAGGAAAGGTTATTAAGCCTTTTAGTATCAGTAATGAACAAGTGGTGACTTCTGAGAAGAATGGAGAAGATGTTCCCATGAAAAGTAAAGAAGGTGCACATAGTCTTGCTGGTGAGGTTTCAGTGTCAGGTCTCAAACTGAATCAGTTGATGCTGGCACCTCAGTTGGGTGGACTGTTAAGCATTTCACGTGAGGGTATCAAGGTTAGCCTTAAAGCTTTCCTCGTCTTGTTACTAAATTATTCTTAAAATATTGTTTTGCCTGATGTGCGTCTGACCAGAATAACCTCAAAAATCCGGAACAACCTGAAAAGGTATCAAAAGTTGGTTCTAGCTATATCTGTCTGGCTGGCAAAACCAACACCTAATTTTAAAATTTGTAGCTGGAAGAAGTGTTGACCATGCTTTTAGCTTCCTGGAAAGAACCTTTTTAACCATATACGATCTTTTTGGAAAAAAAAATTCCAACTTATTATAATGTGCATTTGTAGACTTGGCTTGTTTTAAACAATTAGGGTTAGTAAAAAAATAAAATAATTTCATCTTACAAAGTTGTATATATGTCTTCTTGGCCAGTTTTAATGGTTAATGTTCCTGGTGAAGTTTGGAAACATATATGCTTGGGTTAGTTCATAGTAGTTGCTTTTTGTACAAATCTGTGCCATAGAAAAACATATTTTACATGGTTATAGTAATGGTGCTTACCACATCAAATTAAACAAAAAATTTCACTCTGTAATTTTGCATGAATTTTGCATTAGTATGGTTGAATTGTTAAACGAAGGGCCAAAAACTGATGTAGTTTTGGTTGCTTCCTCAAGGGAGAAGGTAAGGAGTCACTTTGATTCCTTTTACTCTTGATAAATATAAAGAACAAGTATACAGTCATTTACATAGATATCACATACCGAAAAAGATATTTACATTATCTCAACTGCTTAGAGACAAAGTCTTTGTCAACAGTTTTACATGAATAAGAATTCCTTCAATGACGATGGCCTTTAGTTGTGCCTGAAAAAGGGATTTACACGATGAAATGACTTATAAAGTGACAATAAAAGAAATATTATATTTGTATCTAAAACAATGCAATACACTTGTAGTATAATTCTCTAATGAGTTTTCACACACACACACGCATATACACACATGCACTCATATACACACACACTTTTCCTCCAGTCCCATATTAATGCCAAAAAGATTATAACCAAAAGAAAGTACATACAATTTACTACTAACCCCATTTTTTATTATTTTAGAAATGTTTTTTTATATGTTTAATTATTAATTTTAAAAATAAACATTTGACGCAAAAAAATCAAAACTGAGCATTTAATTTGGGACAGAGGGAGTATATACTACTATTATTATAGATTAACTATGATAATGTGGTTTATTTGCCGTATTCTTGTGGTAGCTTTTACATCTTAAGTTTGCATAGCTGAACTTTTAATGGAGAGTTGGAGACTTGATATTCAATTGGATGTGAGTTTACATTTTAGTGGTCAAGCACTTCCTTTCTCTGTTTGTTTGATTACTCGAAATTCTTAACTCTTTCTCTTAATGCAGTTGGATGCTGCAGGCAGACCAGATGAAAGTCTTTCGGTAGAGGTTGTAGGACCATTACAGCCTAGTGCTGAAGAAAGTATTATTGGAAAAGTTTTGTCATTTTCTCTTCAGAAGGGGCATCTTAGAGCTAATGTCTGTTACCGACCACTACATTCAGCTAGCTTGGAGGTGTTTTCTCTGTCTTCGGATAATCTACTCATTTAATGCCTTTGAAGTCTTATCTTATAAGCTTGTTTTTTCTTGATGACAAATTGACAATGTGAGTCTTCCAATTTTAATATTCATTTAGGTACGCCATTTGCCACTTGATGAACTGGAGCTGGCTTCACTCCGGGGAACAATACAGAGGGTGAGCTGTCTTTTCTTATTTTTGACTTTACTCGTAAGAGATATCATCATTATCCCTTGTGAGGGAGGCAACTTAATCTTCATTTAAGACAATTATTACTTTATTAAGTTAGATAATTGAAGAAAGCTTGAAATAATATGTACTCTTTCTTATTTCATTTCTTTGATAGTAACTACATTTATATACAAGATAAAGTATTAACACAATACATGAAACACTGAGAGGGAAACCTGTTTCCCTCATTCATGGAACACAATACCTGTTAACACTCCCCCTCAAGTTGGTGTATAGATATCTCGCATACCCAACTTGAAACACAATGGATGAAACATCTTACCACTAAGCCCCTAAGTCAAAATATCAGCTAACTGATGATCTGTTTTTACAAAAGGTAAGCAAATAAGACCACTGGTTAACTTTTCTTTGATGAAGTGCCTGTCAATCTCAATGTGCTTCGTTCTATCGTGTTGTACTGGGTCGTTTGCAATACTAATGGCTGCCTTATTATCACAAAATAACTGCATAGGCCCTTTAGTTGTAACACCCAAATCTTCTAACAAAGTTCTAAGCCACATTAGTTCACATATACCCAAGGCGATAGCTCGATATTCAGCCTCAACACTAGATCTTGCCACCACGGACTGTTTCTTACTACGCGAGGTAACAAGATTACCCCCAACAAATGAGCAGTAGCCCGATGTAGATCGACGATCCTCTATAGAGCCAGCCCAATCTGAGTCGGAAAAAGCTTCGACTCTCATATGACCATTTGGCGCAAACAATAAACCTTTTCCAGGAGCAGACTTGAGGTACCTCAAAATTCTGTAAACGGTTTCCATATGACTGTCGAGGATCATGCATATATTGACTGACTATACCCACAACATAAGATATATCGGGTCTAGTATGAGACAAGTATATCAGTCGTCCCACTAGACGTTGATATCTTTCTTTGTCAACCGTAGGTCCTGTGCCTCCTTCTAGATGATGATTAACTTCAATAGGAGAATCAACAGGTTTACATCCTAGCATGCCAGTTTTTGTTAAGAGATCAAGGACATACTTCCGTTGAGATAGAAAAATTCCATTGGAAGATCTTGCAACTTCAATACCAAGGAAATATTTCAAGGTGCCAAGATCTTTGATTTCGAACTCTTTAGCCAGACTTGCTTTGAGATTAACTATCTCTTCTTTATTATCCCCTGTTACTACAATGTCATCAACATAAACAATAAGAATGACAGTCTTACCATTTATTTGTTTGACAAATAGAGTGTGATCTGCTCGACTCTGTTTGTACCCAAGTTTTATCATTGCTTTGTGGAATTTACCAAACCAGACTCGAGGAGATTGCTTCAACACGTATAAAGCCTTTTGCAGTATACAAACCTTACCCTTGGTGACATATGAGGCAAAGCCAGAGGGTATTTCCATATATACTTCTTCTTCCAAGTCACCATGAAGAAATGCATTTTTCACATCCAATTGCTGAATATCCCAGCCAAAGTTTACTGCACATGAGATTATGGTACGAACAGAGTTCATCTTCGCCACAGGAGCAAAAGTCTCCTGGTAATCAATCCCATGGGTTTGAGTGTACCCTTTTGCAACTAGCCTGGCCTTGAGTCTTTCAACTGTTCCATCTGCCTTTTGTTTCACTGTATATACCCATTTGCAACCAACTGGTCTTTTCCCATAAGGAAGAGTAACTAGTTCCCAAGTATCATTCTTTTTCAGGGCATTCATCTCTTCTATCATAGCATGTTTCCACTTCTCGTTGCTAATTGCTTCTTTCCACCCTGAGGAATAGATATAGAGGACAAAGAAGAAACAAAGGAATGGTAGGATGCAAATAATTTATCATATGAAACAAAATTCGAGATAGGATGTGTACAAGACATGACACTTTTTCTAAGAGCAATAGGAATGTCAGTATTAGAAGAACAAATAGGATTAGGATTCATGCCATTGGTATTATCAAGACTCGGTTCAGGGCAAGATTGGTGTAGTGGTGCAACAACCTTATTCTTCCCTTTTCGAGTATAGGTCCTCAACTCAGGCTCGGACTGTCTAGCATATGACTCATGTAACTGTAACTCCCCCTGTGTAGAATTATCAGAAACAACAACAGGAGTAGGGGAAGATGGTATAATAGTACTTGTACTTATAATACCAGTCTCAAAAGGAAACGTCTCCTCATCAATAATATCCTCCCCCTGAGGAGACGGTGAAGAAGAATAAAAAGGTTCTAACTCCCAAAAAGTTACATCCCGAGTGACAAACACTTTGTTAGAAGGGGGATGATAACATTTATAACCTTTTTGGGTTGGAGAATATCCAATAAAAACACACCGAAGAGCTTTGGGATCTAATTTACCCCGAGTGGGAGATTTATCATGAACATAGCACACACATCCAAAAACTCGTGGCGAGGGAGAAGGAGTGGTTATATGCTGAAGAAAGGAGATAGGACTTTTGTTTCCAAGGCTTCTAGAAGGAAGGCGGTTGATAAGGAATGCCGCAGTCAAAATCGCATTACCCCATAAAAATTTAGGAGTGTTCATTGTAAACATAAGAGTGCGGGCAACTTCTAGTAGGTGTCGATTTTTTCTTTCTGCTACTCCATTTTGTTCTGGGGTTTTGACACAGGAGGTTTGAAGAATGATGCCATGCTGGGAGAGGTAAGATTTAAAAGCATGATTATTACTGTATTCACGACCGTTATCACTACGGAGAATTTTGACTTTAGCGTTAAATTGAGTTTGAATCATTTTATGAAAGTCCTGAAAGCAATCAAAAACTTCATTTTTGGAACGCAAAAGGTAAATCCAAGTGACACGAGAATGACAATCAATAAAGCTAACAAACCACCTAAAACCAGAACGGGAAACAACCCGAGAAGGGCCCCATACATCGGTATGGATAATAGCAAAAGACTCAGAATGACGACTGTTAATAGCAGAATAAGTCGAACGTTTGTGTTTACCGAATTCACATGGTTCACACAAAAACTGAGTTTTGTTACATCGCTTAACTAAAGATGGAAATAAAGACTCTAATGCTGAAAAGGAAGGATGACCCAAACGACGATGCCATTGATGGAGAGAGGTCAGGCTGGAGTCTGAAATAGAGTGAAAAGCCTGAGTAGAGACCATATTAGATGAGAGAACATCTAAATAATAGAAACCATCAACTGCACTACCATTGCCAATCTTCTGCCCCGTCACCAAGTCCTGAAAAACACAATGATTAGGAAAAAAGGTTACTGAACAGTGCATAGATTCAGAAAGACGTTGAACATATAATAAATTTGCAGCGAAGGAAGGAATATGGAGAACAGATGTTAATGTTAATGAAGAGGTACAAACTACAGAACCACTCCCGGAGATAGAAGACAGGGAGCCATCAGCAACTCGAACTTTGTCTTTTCCAGAGCGGGGCGTGTATGAAGTAAAAAGGTTGGAGGATCCAGTCATATGCTTGGAGGCACCTGTGTCTATAATCCAACTAGGGCAAGTGGATGAAACATGAAAAGCACAAGGTGGTATACCTGTCTGGGCATAATGAGAGGAAGTAGGTTTAGAATAGAATTTCCGAAAGGCTGAGATTTCCTCAGGAGTGAGTGCCGCAGTAGTGTCTGCAGTACTGGATACATCAGCAGAAGAAAGTGGAGGAGTAGACATGTAGGCATGAGATCCACGTCCACGACCAGACTGACCTCCACGTCCTCTAGGTCGTTCATGAAGCTTAAAGCAGCGATCCCTGGTATGATTCTTCCCCCCACAATAGTCACATTCACGGGACTCCTTCTCAATAGGAGAGGGAATGGGAAAGCTAGGTTTAGGATACGAGGCAATCAAGGCTGATCGGTCAACAAGATTTGCTTTTAGTATCATCACTCGCCGTCTACTTTCCTCTTGCTGGACTCTAGCATGAGCCTCTCTCAGTGATGGAAAAGGTGTCTGACCAAGCAGCTGTGCTCGAACTTGATCAAATTCTATATTCAAACCAGCCAAGAAATCTACAACTCTATCTTCATTAATAAACTTTTGATAAACTGCTGCATCTTCCTGACATTTAGCTGAGAAAACCCGATAATGATCAAGCTCCTGCCAAAGTGCATTAATCTCTGCAAAATATTGTGCCACAGACTTCTCTCCTTGGCCCAACTCACGGATTCGTTTACGAATATCATAGGCCTTAGACATATCACCAGAGATAGAGAAGGTTTGAGAGATAGCTTCCCAAAGTTCATATGCAGTGTCTAAGAACATGTAACTATTCCTCAGACTAGGTTCTATTGAGTTAAAAATTTATGTTTTTACCATGGAATTATCAGATTTCCATTCCTCTTGGGCCACACCTGCTTGTATAGGCATGGTAGTTGTACCAGTGATGAAATGCTGCATCCGATTAGCTTCAATGGACATACGACATGCTTGGGACCAAGCTAGATAATTGTTTCCATCCAACTTAAATGGACTAAGAACCAAAGCCGAGTTGAGATGGTGATTTCTGATCAACTGTCCTTTATTGGTTTCAATGTTACCATCACTTTGAGTGGAAATAGAATTTGACATGGTGAGGTAATATGGTAATAGGAGCAACAAGGATTATCCAAGGAAATATCAGCTAGGATAATTTACAGGCTCAAAAGGAAACTAGTTTATTCTAGAAAAAAATGTTGCAGATAATTTTTTCTTTTAGAATTCACTTTATATGATATAGATACCAAAAAAAAGAGACCTAATGTATATTCTGAAACTTCTAATCCACTGAGATATATAGCAGTAAAGAGCAACTCAAGTAGCAGTAAGCCAAATATTCAGAGAGAGCAACTCAAGTAGCAGTAAGCCAAATATTCAGAGTACTCATAGTAAACCAACTTAGGCCAAACGAATCAATTGTAAGCCAAATACAAGCAAACCTGATTTTCTCTCTATAAGACCACTATGGATGGAAAGAGGAGGAAGAGTCGACCAGAGTGGGAGAAGCCGCGCCGGAAAAAGGTGTCGGAAAATGGCTCACGCGCCGCCTTGTGGCGTCGGCGGTCCGGTGACTGGTCGGCGCGTGCGGCGGTGGGTCGAAAAATTGAAAATTCCGACGTGGTCGCCCGGCAACAGGTATCCCAAATATGATGTCAATTTCTCAATATATAATTATTGGACTAGCTTTCTGATGGAATTTATGAATAGCAGCGACGCGGAAGGAAGAAACGGAAAGAAAATATTTTTAAACTACTGAAAATGTTAAGGCAGTAGGCTCTGATACCATGAAGAAAGCTTGAAATAATATGTACTCTTTCTTATTTCATTTCTTTGATAGTAACTACATTTATATACAAGATAAAGTATTAACACAATACTGAGAGGGAAATATGGAGAGGGAAACAGGTTTCCCTGTTTCCCTAATACATGGAACACAATACCTGTTAACAATAATAATATATGCCAAGGATCTGACAAAGGTTTAATTTATAGTTATAAACTTCTTTGTTTTGATAAGTTCAGTCTGTAGTTATAACCTATAATTACTTGTAAAGTTTCTTATCCATAGCGAAGAAAGTAAATCTGTTGCTTCTAGGAGCTTGATTAAATTGTTTGTTTTTTGTATTCGGAAAAAAGAGAGTGAATTGGCTTGTTCTACCATGCAAGTTAATATGGTATAGCAATGAGCAAGAGAAATGTGTTTAGACACCAAGTTACGCAAACCCAATCTCCCTTAATCCGAGGCTTACAAACACACGTTCAAATAATGAAATCATCTCTATGAAAATCATCCATTATTAAGACACGTTTTAAAAGCTAAATTCATTTTAATAATATTTATTTTATTAGATGTAGATGTGATTACTTTTCTGGGGTTTTGCATAGAGAGTCAGTTTTAAATGGTTCAATATGGGAGGGAGGACTAATAGAGTTTGTTGGATCACAACATGCAAGCCAATGAATTTGTTAATTATTTCTTCAACATCCAATTTCTTATTCTTGTCTTTAAATGGAATTCAAAATATTTGTATACGAAGTTTCTTACAGATCCTTGGACGAATATGTATGTCAGGGGAAAAAAACATTTCTATACGAGTATCTGATGAAATGTCTTTTGAAAGTTGTTTCACCGAGGCATAAAGGATGTCTGTGAACTTCCTACAGACTCTATTACACTTAGAAAGCCCTAGATTACATCATAAACCTGTGATCGCTTTTGAGCAAGAGTTGGTAGTACACTGGCAGACAACTGTCTACAGTAAAGAGTTTGTGAACTATCTTGAAATGCCCATCTAGTTTTTTTATACCAAACTTTAAGGTGCATCCATTAGCTACATGAGCAATACTGTATGGTGTTACTGATTTACCAGAAATAGCCTCATTTGGCATCAACCCGAATATCCGACAATCTGGTTGTTCATATCAAATTTGTTGAACATAGTGTTTGTCCTATGGTTGCTTTATAGTGTTTGGAGTGACCATCCGATAAATAAGGACCACCTTAGAACTTAAATGCAATTAGAGAAATAAGTTCATCTTTTCATAATTATGTTTGCAAGTTGTTCTTATCCATTTAGTTATAGAAAGAAAGGTAGTTTATTATCCATAAACGGTAATCAGTAAAAAGGCTGACTCAGACTTTTTTCCTACTGTTTTCCTTTTTACACGAGTTTTCTGCCTGCTAAATATTTCTGAAGTTTAATTTTGAATTACATTATGTGTACTTCCTTCATTCACCCTGTTATATCTTTTTGTCATTTACTTTATTATTTTCCTCCATGTTAAAGGTGGGGTTTGGGGGATTGAGGGGTTGGAAGTCTGTTTCATGCGCTTGTAACATTGTTAGCGCTGTTTTGGATGAAACCATTTCTATTATAGCGTTGCTTATTCATTGACGTAAATTCACATGTAATACTCACAATCTGTTATGGCTTGATGTTATGTCACTTTTGGACATGCTCAACTTGTTTCTCAAGTATTTCTGTTTGTTTGCTTCAGGCTGAACTTCAACTGAATTTTCAAAAAAGAAGGGGTCATGGAGTGTTATCTGTACTTCGGCCAAAATTCAGTGGCGTGTTAGGCGAAGCTCTAGATGTGGCTGCTAGATGGAGTGGGGATGTTGTAAGTACCTACTCAGACTTTGTTTGGAGTGTCTGACATTTTCTTAGCCCCCAGATTGGGCAAAGTTATGGACAAACATTAAAACACTTGATGAAAGGTCCTATTTTCTTGTCACTACAAGTCTAATAGCTTGTATGTTGAGAGTTTTGAAGCATTCACCGTCAGTACCCAAATCTTATTAATTTCATAATATGGTATCAGTGAATGACGATTCACAATCTTAAAGATTACTTGTCTAAATGCCACAACCCATCCAAACCAAAGCAAGATCACCCCGTGTAAGATGGAGGGAATAGGTAAGAGGTGTGGTCTTTTAGGGGGTGCGGAAGCTCAATGGTCATATTCACTTCAAATATGTTTGGGGTTATATTTCAGTGTCTTCGTTTAATTTCGAAAGTATACTAGGTCTTCATTTCATGTTTATATCTCAACTTTTTCCCGACTCCTGTTGAGACGAGTTTTCTAGCGTTGAAATACAGATAGAACTTGTGGTTGTTTGGACTGCAGTCTATTTATTAGTTTCTTTTTTTGTCATTTTTTTAAGGAAATTATTTTATCAAAACTCCAAAAAAGGGTGGATTTTATCGCTCACCTGTTTAGTCACCGAGGAGAAGTTTTGAAACTGAACAGATTCAGTCACCTAATGCATGTCTATCCTCTTTTTCTTATATAAGTAACCCCAAATTCTTTCTTGTTCGTGAATAAGTTCTGCACAAACTTGTGTCATCTAGCCATTTCCTAAATTTACTTCATTTTATAAGAAAAAATTTATTCACTTGTATGCTTTACTTTTTCTCAGTTTAGCATTTAGTTGCAACATTTTTATCTATAATTTCATTGTTGGTTGACATTTTATTGTATAGATCACTGTTGAAAAAGCTGCTTTGGAGCAAAGTAATAGCCAGTATGAGCTTCAAGGTGAATATGTGCTGCCTGGCACACGAGACCGCAACCCTGCTGGAAAGGAAAGAGGTAGCTTGTTCAGAAGAGCAATGGCTGGTCATTTGGGTAGTGTAATATCTTCTATGGGTAGATGGAGAATGAGGCTAGAGGTTCCTCGAGCTGAGATTGCTGAGATGCTTCCACTTGCAAGACTTCTTTCTCGAAGTACTGATCCCGCTGTTCAATATAGATCTAAGGTTTGTATTTCAAGTTATTTTGTTGGAGAAGAATACTTTAATAATTATTGGTTTAGTAAACTTAGGTAATGTATGTATAACTCTGTAGCATATAATCAGTTGAGTAAACTTGGGTTTGATTAGTGTGTATAAGGCTTAACTCTACTTCTACTACAAATAGTACCAACAATCATGACCTTTTTGGTGGACCTATGATGGCGAAGATGACCTAAGTTGATGTTCTTCAGACAGTGGTTGAGCTTTAATTTTTGATTTGGACTCGGGTTTGCACCCGGATCATTACAAATGGTATCAAAAATGACTCTCTAAAGCTCGGCTCAAGTTATTCAATCAGGCCGGGATACGAAAGCGCTCACTATTATCCCACAAAGGATTGAGATGTCAGAGGTGGGGACACAAAGGCCGATAACAGGACAATATTTAGAGAGTTCTTAGATTACGAGTAATTAGACTAGGCCTGTCAAGGATGTTAGAAATTTAAGTGAGTGAGATGTAATGCCCTTGTAACACATCGGAACTTGTGGGTTTGATTAGGGTATACAAGGCTTAACTATACTACCAACAATACTAACAATCATGACCTTTTGGGTGGGCTTGTGGTGGGTCAAGGTGACCTAAGTTAATGCTCTTGGGACAGTGGGTTGAGTTTTCAGTTGATTTTGACTAAGATTTCGCTAAGAGTCGTTATACTTATTATATTTAATTTAGGAGAAATGGATGTAATTCATTATTATATCTAGTGGGGATTTAGGATATTTTTATGATGATAGGTTATTCAAGTTATTTTGTTATTTTATGTTGGTAAGCATTTATAGTCTTTATGTACTTATCTTGATTCTTGACGCCAAGTACATTTTTTGATGCTTAAGTTTGAGTTTCTCTATATAACATAATCAAAGATATATAACATAATCCCCACAAATTGTATATGGACTATTGATTATCTCAGCCAAATATATTCTTTTATCTGCGGACGCAGCCGATTTCTATGCGGTAATATGCAAAATTATATCTTTTTCATTATTTTTCATTTGTTTTTTTTGCATTAATTGGTATCAGAGCTCTCATTTCTCTCCTTAGTGGGAGATCGATCTTGGGTTAAATAATATAGCGAAATAAAAAGGGAAAAAAATATTAGAGGTTGTTCAATATTTTCTTTCGAGTGCATCTTGGAAGAATTTTCACACATCCAACATTAGCATTCTTCAGTTGGTAAGATATTTGAAAATTTCAAGGTATGCCTACTTCATTTTGATGTGATTAGTGCATATGGTCTCCCAATGAGGTATTAGCCCTCGTCATTGTCGTTTATTCTAGTGCACTAGTTATTTACACATAAATGTTTTTAATTAGAAAGCAGTGGAAACCCTAGAAAAATTATTTTGTCCTTTTCATTTGTTGCATGAATATTTAATTTAGTTGATTTCTTTAGTCCTAGTTTTTTGCATGCATTATTAGTGTTATAATTTGTATTATTCATAATATTCAAAGAACATATTGGCATTGTCTTTCCGTCTTTTGTCATCTATTTCATTTTTGTTTACGATGCAAATCACGAGTTACTATTTGTAACAACCCGGGTCAAATCCCGAGTCCGGAACAAATCTCAGGTCAAATCCCAAATCCGAATCGAATCAAATCCATCCAAACAAGACCTTTAAATTACTGGCCCAATAGTATCTTCTTAGGTCATCTTAGCCCACCACAGGCTCACCCAAAAGGTCATGACTGAAGGTACTATTGTTAGTAACTCAATTCCTTATATACAGACAAATTTTTCCCTTATCTTTTGATATGGGACAATGGTGTTACAATCTCCCTCACTTAAATTTCTGACGTCCCCGTCAGAACCGATCACACACACGGTCCACAGATCTTTGCCTCTCTAGCCATTGTGGGATAATACCGGCTGGCTTCGTGTCCCCACCTCCAGACCTCCTTCTCTCCATTGTGGGATAATACCACCAGCCTTCGTGTCTCCACCTCCTGCAACTCGATCGGATGACCCGACTCGAGCTTTCGAGAGTCGGCTCTGATACCATATGTAACAACCCGGGTCAAATTCCGAGTCCGAAACAAATCTCGGGTCAAATCCCAAGTCCGAATCGAATCAAATCCATCCAAACAAGGCCTTAAATTACTGGCCCAATAGTATCTTCTTGGGTCATCTTAGCCCACCACAGGCTCACCCAAAAGGTCATGACTGAAGGTACTATTGATAGTAACTTAATTCCTTATATACAGACAAACTTTTCCCTTATCTTTCGATGTGGGACAGGGGGTGTTACACTATTCTTCTTATCATTATTCACGTGATTCTACTTCTAAGTTATTGGGATAAGTATGACCAATATCGTACTGATAGATATTCTCATATGATGATCATTCTTGCATGGCAGTCCATTCTCATATGATGATCATTCTTACATGGCAATCCATTCTCAGTACTTCAGTAGTAATTTCACCTGGGTCCCTAGCTTTAAAGGATACCAAGAAGGATAAGTTTCCTTCACATGATTCTCTTTAAAGTGACCTTTCAATTGTTACTCATCTAGACACTTGTATTGTGATTAAACTCTTGATTTTCATAATGCAAATCTTCCTGGTAAAAACATGATGATAAGCCTATTGATTGCCCTTTTTAGACTTTGATTGTTCCACAGTGTGAGACTCAAAATGTGTGAGGAACTTGTTATTGAGCCTTATCCTGTATACATTTGTCTCCTCCATCCTTGGTCATTGATGATCTTTTTCTAGCTTGTCTCCCACCCTTAAAATGTCTGCATGTGTACCTATCATATTTGAGGATCATGATGTCTTATAGTCATTTACAGATAGAAGCCCCGCTGATGGTACATCTGCTTTATCACACGTCTCACTTGAAGATGTTTCTTTGGTCCCTTCGCATTTCAGAGGTCACTTGTTTCTGTAGACGTGAATTTCATGCCGATAAGAATCTTAGAAATGTTATAAATTAAATATTATATTCTTACTAGTGTTATGTGCAAGAAATATGAATTTAAAATTTGAGACTGTTATGATTCATGTGCTATTTGAACGGGAAACGGACCGCAACGAAACAACTAGGACTCGTGTCAGAGGAGTTTTGAGCGTGAGCTACCACTCATGCAGTTTGAGTTTGAAGTCTACCTTGCGGGAGCCACCTGGGCGAGAGCTAATTGCCTTCACACCTTTGATCCGAGGCAAGGGGATTAGTCCCAGTCTATTCAACTAGGGAAGGCAGAGATTCTTTAGAGTGAAGATGTCGACATGGGCCTCGTTTGGACAGAACCTTGGATTAGTAGAGGATGGGACCTCGGGAAGGTTACAATTTTGAATCCGCTAGGACTGTTGTTTTTGATGTCCAAAGGGTCTTTAGGGCTGCTCAACTCAAAAATCTCCTAAGAAGTACGTGGCTGGCCCAACGGTTTCCAGAATGCCGTTGTACAAATAAGAACCCCCTTTATTATTTATTATATGATTTATTCTTCATATAGATAGATATAGGATCTATAGGGCTTGTTGAGTTTGCCTATGATTGCATTCCGTTGACTTGAGAATGTCAAGTCTAACCTTCCCTTTCAGTTGCCAGATAAAAACGTACTTCTTAGCTATTGTAGTAGCTCCTTTGCCCGTAGGTTGTACGCTAGCCATACGTAGCTTGAACTTCTTTTATTTGGTAGGTAACATCGACGAAGCTACAACGAAAAAGCGGCCCGAAGGTGGTAACGTTGTTGTTTAACGAATAGCCCACGATCAATTTCTACACCATTTGAAGAGAGCTTCCTTACAGGAGGTTGTCTTACCCCCACTTATCATCTCGCTGCGGGATTTGTACCTTCTTCAACTCAACGCTTTATATACCAAGACCCTTTTCGAGCAGCTCTTTCAACTGCTGCCAACCTAGGGGGGTTTATAGGAAGCCAAAAAACATGAGCCTTGTAAGGAGCTGAAAACAAGTCCGGAGCTCAACAAGCTAGCTCTTTATGTTTTCTCTTTGACCAAACATGTCTACGTCGGTCATGCGTTTAGCCCGGCTAACATGTACAGATTGACGTAAATAGAGACCCTAAGACTTGTGACTAAGGAACTCCCTATAAAAGGCGGAGGATCAAAGCCAATCAATCGCAGGGAAGTTGACATACCATGCTTTGGGTAAGGACGCAGGTACTTGTGTTGCATTTTGTGATCCTCCGCTTCAGTCTGCGTTTTTCGAATAGCCGGGATTCGACGTTGATTTCTGATTTCACATGTCAACTTCTGAATATCATCGAAATAGAATGAGAGAATTGGGACTTGACTAGCTTAAAGGTTCAGCAGGCAAGCAAACATGGATATGGTATCTCCGACAGACATAATCTCCATGCCTGCGTTCTTTAGTGGGTATCTCCCCCGGTCATACTTCAGTATGGCAATTAATGCTCGATACCCTATACGATGCTTTAGCCATTGCTGATAGGGATCGATTCGTGAGACGTTGTCATTGTGGATGATTCGCTATTTAGTTATTTATTTATTAGTTGTCTATTTATTTAGTTTGTTGGACTTCTTATTTATTGGTTTATTTCAGTATTGGTTATTTATTTAGAGGCCCAATTGTTACTGGGCTTAGGTTTATTAGAGTTTATTTTTTTATAAATATGGTTGTAAGTCATGTCAGACTCTTTACACTTTTGATTTTGAAATTATTTTGATTATTGGTTGCGATCAATATTTTTCCTCCTTACTGCAGTTGGGAAACCCTATGGGTAGTGGTTCTCCTACGGTTGAATTACCCTAGTTCTTTTAATTATCTTTGTTGATTTTGCCTTTTCTAATTAATTATCTGTTCAACAATTTTCGTCCTACATCACATGCTACTGCTGCTAGATTTGGATCTGATTCAAGGTAAACAACGGGCTCTATCGTGCAAGTCTTGCGCGGAAAGGTGAACGTTGTAAAAGTGACCAGACCCCCCCTTGCTATGAGCCTAAGAAGGCGGCACACGAGCAGATGGCTAGGCTTTGTGGCTCTTTCTCTCTCTAGTCGACACACCCTTGCTTGCTCTCCCAGTTGGGCAAACCTTTCGCTTTCCTTAGAGGCGGGTCAAGATTGGTCAAGACGGAGAACCGACGGCTCCTTAATGCCAAAAGCGGAGCGGACAAGCCCTCAAGCCTCCTTTGCGCCGCCTTCCTCATAGAAGCTGAACCCGCTGCATCTTTACTTAACTCACCTTCGCATATAAGTGGGCCAATTTTATCTACGAAGGACAGACTACCTTGTGAAAGCTTCATTGTGCCTCCTAGATTGCCATCATGTGGAGAGAGTATTAATTTTCACTAGTTCCAGCATCTTAAATCATCATTGCAGATTATAATTTGTGATTTAGGACAACTGAGAAAAAATATTGATTTAGATGAAAAAGAAGAGTGATAGAGAACCTACGCAAGCAAGGAATCAGTAGAAGCATACAACCAAAGTCTCATATAAATAATAATTCAAGTCTGTAGTATTATAAAGTGTACATTAGCTTGTATAGGAAACCTATGACTTGGAAGACAAGTAAACACCCTAATTTAAAAAGAAAATAACTAATTAAAATCTGCTACTAAAACTTTTGAGGGTGCAGTATTTTTGCGTATAGACTACCGTATCTTTGTATGTTCTAGTTCATCCCAAAAAAGTACTTCATAGCTTCTAATAACTATCACATTGATTTTATTTTGCTATTTAGGTTAAGATAAATTTTCTGACACCGTTGTGTTTATCTAACTAAATCTATGGTCCTTTATAGCGTTGAATATATGTATCTTATCCCAAGTAGTTGGGATCTAAGCCTTCAGTGTTGTGTGCCTGTATAGTGTATAATTAGAAAGAGAATAAACATTGACCGGAATTTGTTTACATGTATTTTTAATGCTTTCCATAAGTATGTACTAGATATGTTTTTTGTTTGTTTGTTTTTTCCTTTTTAAAATTTTTATTTATCAATGCTGATTCTGCATGATTCTCTGCACTTATTTGCAGGACCTTTTTATACAAACACTTCAATCAGTGGGGGTATATGCTGAAAGCCTTCAGAAGCTTCTTGAGGTACTTAAGTGTGAAATTTCATACATATATACCGTTAATGTTCAGTATTACACGTCTGATTTAGAGTTAAAAGAATTAGTGTGTTTCTTCATACCATGTCAAAGGTTATAATTTTATGTCTTTATCCAAGATCCCCTACCAGTGATAGAGGATTAACTTTTTTTTTTCTAAATGCCATTTGTTGCTTCTTATATCAAAGTCATAAATATGTGCACAATAGATACTTTGCAACAATTTTTCCTTATTTTCTTTATCGTGCTCTTATTTGTATGATATCTTAGGATATTCGGGGCCATTTTACTCCATCAAATGAAGTTATTCTTGAAGACCTAAGTCTTCCAGGGTTAGCTGAACTCAAAGGTCGCTGGCGCGGATCTCTTGATGCAAGTGGTGGAGGCAATGGGGACACCATGGTAGATATCTTTGAAATATTTCCTGCTTTATTTTGCATTTGAAATATAAGCACAATCTTTTTTGGGTCAATCAATGTGAAAAATCTTAATTCTTAATGTAACTGTGATCTCCACATTGAATCCTTTTGGATCAGTAGAAGGGGCTGTTAAAATGTTGTTGCGCTCATTTCTCATTCAATAAATAGAAGATTGAGCCGACATACTAACATATATGTTGTGAACTTTTGAATTGAATTATGTAAGTAAATGTTAGCTACTATTTTCTGTTCAGTATAATAATAGAGATAATTGGCTTCCTGTCCTTGACAAATCTTGATCGAGCCTCATCTGTCAGTTTTCAGAGACCATGTAGGCAAAAGGCAAGTGATATTCTTTATGTTGGCTTCCTAGGCATGTCATAATGTTAATTGCCTTTTTCATTTCAGTGAAATAAACATGCGCACGTGCACATCTTAAATGTAGGATGTAGTGGCTTTCCATCTCAATGAAGTAAACATGAACATACCACTCCGCCTCATTTTCGAAGATTCTTGTCTGTAATATGGTTATATACCAGCGGTTTTGGAACTTCAAATTTTAATTTTTTATACAAGTGGTTTTGAAATCTCCTCAATTATGCTCTAAATTTAATTTGCTTTCGAGGGTTTGGAAGATATAAGGGTGCCAAATACTATGGAACTGTGTTTCTTCCGTTTATGGGGAATTTGGAGTGTTATGCTAGACTGTTTAGAATGAGTTGCTTATCTTTTAGTTTTTAGAGGATAGGGTTCTCTCTTGTACTATCGGGTATCGGGCCTATGATATGGTGTCATTTTGGGAATCTTGTTCAAGCGACTGTGGGCAGACTTCTCGTCACTCCTTAATTTCTTGATTCTATTATTAAAACTTCATATATCTAAAAAAAATCGAGCTCCATTAAGTACCAAACCCTGAATTATATGTTATTTTGGAAGTGGAAGTTATATATATATATATATATATATTTGTTGGTTAACATGTTCATCAAGCAATATCCTCTAATCATTATTTTCTTCTCCATATACTTCTTAGGCAGATTTTGATTTCCAAGGGGAGGAATGGGAATGGGGAACCTACAAAACTCAGCGTGTTCTAGCTGCTGGTGCATACAGCAACAATGATGGCTTGCGTCTAGAGAAAATGTTCATTCAAAAGGATAATGCCACAGTCCATGCTGATGGGACTTTGTTAGGGCCAAAAACCAATTTGCATTTTGCTGTTCTGAATTTCCCTGTCAGTTTAGTCCCCACTCTGGTGCAGGTTATTGAGTCTTCAGCCACTGATGCTGTTCATCCTTTGCGACAACTTTTAGCGCCAATAAAGGGTATACTGCACATGGAAGGGGATCTTAGAGGAAGTCTTGCTAAACCAGAATGTGATGTGCAAGTCAGGCTTCTGGATGGGGCTATGGGGGGTATTGATCTTGGACGAGCTGAAATTGTTGCTTCCCTGACATCAACCAGTCGTTTTTTGTTCAATGCAAAATTTGAACCCATCATCCAAAATGGCCATGTACATATTCAAGGAAGTATTCCTGTTACATTTGTACAAAACAACAATATGGAAGAAGAAAAATTGGAAAAAGATAAAAATGAAGCAACATGGATCCCTGGTTGGGCCAAGGGGAAAGGCAAAGGGTCTGCAGATGAAGCTGGAGATAAGAAAGCCTCCAGGGATAGAACTGAAGAAGGTTGGGATACTCAGCTAGCAGAAGGTCTCAAAGGTTTAAACTGGAACGTATTAGATGATGGAGAAGTTAGGGTTGATGCGGATATCAAAGATGGTGGCATGATGTTGCTAACAGCATTATCTCCTTATGCCAACTGGCTCAATGGCAGTGCTGAAGTTATGCTTCAGGTAGGTCAATTTGGCGATTTAATGGATTCTGTATTCCCTAATGGAAGAGTTTGTGAAAAATTAAGTATAGTGTAATCCCAAGTGATAGATTAATATTTTTCTTGACCATGCAATTTTGTTGAACTATATAGGTTAGAGGTACTGTTGAACAGCCAGTGCTCGATGGATCTGCATCATTCCATAGGGCAACTGTATCTTCACCAGTTCTCCGGAAACCACTCACAAACTTTTGTGGCACAGTTCTTGTGGATTCAAATAGATTATGCATTAATTCGCTGGAGAGTAGGGTGAGCAGAAAAGGAAAGCTGTCCCTGAAAGGAAACCTTCCCCTCAGGACAACAGAAGCATCTCTTGGTGATAAAATCGACTTGAAATGTGAAGACCTGGAAGTGCGAGCAAAGAACCTTTTAAGGTGTCTTATCTTTCTCTCTGCGATAAGATAAGAGTTTACATGACCTAATCAGTTTCAATCGTAAACAGTTTCTTTCTTGATTTTCTTTCAAAATTTATCATCATGTGCTTAGTTTTTGGTTATTCAAATGACTTACATACTGATTACATATATAAATTTGTGTTTCCGGTTTATATAATTATATCACTTTCTTTTTCTTATATTCGCTAATAGGTACCCATGTTGATGCATGCTTACACGTACATGACACATACTTTTCTCTGAGATGTACTATTTACTGCTCATAAGATTCATTTCTTTTAAAGATTGTTTCCACGGAGAATTGACTTAACTTTCTGAAATTATAGTGGTCAGGTTGACACTCAGCTGCAAATTACTGGTTCCATAATGCAGCCAAACATTTCTGGTAAGATTAAATTGAGCCATGGAGAAGCATATCTACCACATGATAAGGGTGGCGGAGCTGCTCCTATAAATCGGGATGCATCAAATCAATCGGCTCTTCCAAGTAGTGGCTACAATCAAGTGGTTGCTTCAAAATATGTTTCACGCTTTTTAAATTTGAAACCTGCTGCTTCAAGTGCTCCATTCAATCAACCTTCAGGTAAGTTGATTTTGTAATGAGAAACTTCTACCTCATAATTAAATGATGTATCCTGTAATAACTTTCAAATTAGTTTCCTCTCTATGGCAAGTGTATGCGTCCCAACTCCAATGTTCATTCAGTGAAAAACCTCTGAAGAAGCTAACTACGGAGGAACTGATGTCTAGAAGAGGACCCAACTATTCATCAATGGAAAACTGTGTTCTTCTGTAGGAGAGAGAATGATCAATAAAACGTTGTTTGGTTGTTTCATTCCATCTACTGAGCGTCCACTCACATTTGACCTTAAGGTTTTATTAGATGGCATACTCCATCTTGGTCATGCCTGCCCTTTATCTATAACTACGGGCACACACTACGTGTGTGTAGAATAAATGAGAGAATGTTGGAGAGAATAGGAATTGATAAAGGAATGGGGAGAGAGAAAATGAAAGTTTTTTAGTTTTAAGAAGTAACTGCTCCTATCTTTTAAAGGGTAAAATGGGAAAGCAAAATGCTTCACTTTATTGTTTACACAAAATAACTGCCAACTCTCCTCCGACTTTATAATATAGATAGATATCATGCATCTTCCACTATAATGCAACTCACAACACCTTTTATTTCTGTTGTAGTTATCACTTAGTACCATTTAGTGTATGGTTATAATCGAAATCAAATCATTTAATAGCATTATTCTCCATATCTCCTTTTGTATCATTACGAGGTTTTAAATACTTCCTCCATCCAATTTTACTTGTCTCCTCTATTTGATTATGTTTTGAACACATATTAAGGTGTGATGAAACATATTTATAGAAGGGGATAACTTGTTTTTGGTTACCAACTGCTTGTTTTCCATGGTAATGGCCCTAAATGACTTAGTTTTGGAGATTTCATTAATGACTTTTTTGTCATTTCACCATTTTCGTTTCATTTCACTATTTATTAGTTAAAATCACGTCATTTTGGGCCACAACCAACTGGCTGTGGCAAACACACTATCTTTTTCCTTTAATATATGTATTACTATTTTACACCTCATTATGTTTAGATAATATATTAGTAAAATAATTTGAAAAAATAATAATATTTTAATTATGATTTTATTTGGTCTTGATCTTTGTGCTACATATACTTAAAAGAACGACAAGTAAAGTTGGACGGAGGGTGTATATCTTCTTATTTTTAATATTTTTTTACATAAAATAATAATAATTACTTGCACACACAACATCTACCAATCTATACGTGGATCGGTCTCCATCGCTTTCAAGTTTCCATGTCCATAAACTTTGTCCCTCTTCTTGTTCATGTCTGAATTAGCTACTTCTTTTCTAATCTGTTCATTGACGGATCTCCATTGCCTTCAAATGTTTATCTCCACTAACTTTCTCCCATTTCTCGTACATGTCTCCATGATTTACTTTCTTCTGTTTTAAGGTTGGAAGAAATCTTGTTAAGTCGGTGATCAATGCTGAAATTCTTTAAGGAATTGCATAACTGTTCTTGTCTAAGTTCATATGTTGTCTTATTTTTGAAATTTTGTTTGGAAACCTTAGGTCTTTTAGTATAATGGATTAGTTGCTACCAAAATTGGAATCTAACTATTTTAGTCTAATACTTTTTGTGCAACTATTTAATGTTCTCAGCATAAACCATTTCTGTGTCATTTATAGGTAAAGAGGCTGAAGTTGAGAAGGAAATGGGGAATGTAAGTAGTAAGCCCAAACTAGATATCCGCCTCACTGACTTAAAGCTTGTTCTTGGACCAGAATTGAGGATAGTTTATCCTCTGATCCTCAACTTTGCTGTTAGTGGCGAGCTTGAGTTAAATGGCTTAGCTCATCCCAAATTGATAAAACCTAAAGGCATTCTAACATTTGAGAATGGTGATGTGAATCTTGTTGCAACGCAGGTAACCTTTATATTCTCATGTTATTTCTGCAATTTGTGGTTTTTTCTCTCTGTTATCTCTTTCATGGGCTTGCATTAATCTTCATGAAAATAATTCTGGTAGTGAACTTTTCTAATCCAGGTGAGGCTTAAGCGTGAGCATCTTAATATAGCAAAATTTGAGCCTGATAATGGACTAAATCCAATGCTCGACTTAGCTCTGGTTGGATCAGAGTGGCAATTTAGGATTCAGAGTCGAGCTAGCAAATGGCAGGACAATTTGGTTGTCACCTCAACACGTTCTGTGGAACAGGATGTCCTCTCCCCTACTGAGGTAATATTCTATGCCATTTAGATTTGTATTATGGGTTCCTTTTTAATTTGTATGACTAGTGGCAATGGCATAGTTGTCACGGCGCCAAGGCGGGACGCGGCGGTAGTTGATCACTAGGACGCCCAGGCAATAAGGCGCCCGCTCCATGGCGTCCGTATAGCAACAAGTCGTTAACAATGTGTAATTTATACATTATTTATTTTACTTCAAAAGTATATTGCACAATAAAATTTTATATACACTAAAACCCAAATCATAATAACTAACACTATGAAAAAGTCTCCACTCTCTACTGTCTCTAGTCATAGCTCAAGCAAAGTCATCAACTATGAAGTCATTTCCGTCTCCCTCACGAGCATTACTCTCATTCAAAGGAGTAGGGTCATGGGTTAGGTTATGGTCATGGGTTGAGTTACTTGGGTAATTGAAAAAGTGCATGGGTTATGATGAGTCATGGTAAGAAATGACTTTATCACTTCATTTGGGCCCGCTACCAATTCGTGAGCCTTGGCGGCTTGGCGTCCAAGGGTTTGCCTTACCCTTCTCCAACGCCAGGATGCCTAGTCGTCAACTAGGCGACGCAATGGCGACGCCATGACAACTATAGGCAATGGTGTGTGCTAGCTTATGCTTGGGTGTATTTGCCCTGGTATAAGAATCTGGTTTTCCATAAGGTCAGAAAATGTCTGTGTGTACTGCAATTGTTAGGATTAGTTGTGGTTTTTACATGAAATAAATGTTAACACAAATAATATACACACATATTACATTCAATTGAATCATAAATACTGTGAGCAGATCTATCAAAAGCTTGAATTTTAATGCAAGTAGATCTTAAGAAGTAAGGAGAATAGGAGAGAGAGTGTGGAACTATATACTTCTAGGACTACAGTCGAAGTTTTACTTAATATATGGAAGAGGTTTGTACTGTGTACATTTATTTATGCTACTACAAAAGGTTCGTACTGTACACATTTATTTCTGCTACTATGTGCACTTCATCTAGATGTTAGAAATAATGTCCAACAGGAACACCAAACATATGTGTAGAAAGGAATACTTAGAGTTTAGGTTTATAATTCCTTCTTAATTCATTTCCTCTCAATTACATTGGTTTATATACACAAGTATAACAACTTTCTAATTTACAGTTATGGAAATCCCTAATTTACATCAATGTGTACACACTAATTATGGGATAAGATTAACTACAATTATGACAATAATATCTTCTATCATATCTTCTAACACTCTTCCTCAAGTTGGTGTATAGATGTCTCGCATACCTAACTTGAAACATAATGGATGAAACATCTTACTACTAAGACTCTTAATCAAAATATCAGCAAGTCGATGCTCTGTTTTGACAAAAGGTAAGCAAATAAGACCACTTGTTAACTTTTCTTTAATGAAGTGTCTGTTAATGTCAATGTGTTTCGTTCTATCGTGTTGTACCGGGTCGTTTTCAATACCAATGGCTGTCTTATTATCACAAAATAACTGCATAGGCCTTTTAGTTGTAACACCCAAATCTTCTAATAAAGTTCGAAGCCACATTAGTTCACATATACCTAAGGCGATAGCTCGATATTCGGCTTCAGCACTGGATCTTGCCACCACAGATTGTTTCTTACTGCGCCATGTAACAAAATTTCCCCTTTCCGACGGAAGACCTTGGTGTGATCGCTGCAATCGTTCCTTGTTCCCGTCGAAAGTCAAAATTGAGGAACGGTCATAACTGTGAATGAATAGTAATCAGATGTAGAACGACGATCCTCTATAGAGCCAGCCTAATCTGAGTCGGAAAATGCTTCAACTCTCATATGACCATGTGGTGCAAACAATAAACCTTTCCCAAGGGCAGACTTGAGATATCTTAGAATTCTGTAGACAGTTTCCATGTGACAATATCGAGGATCATGCATATACTGACTCACTACTCACACAACATAAGATATATCAGGTCTAGTATGAGAAAGATATACCAATCGTCCCACCAAACGTTGATATCTTTCTTTATCAATTTTAGGTCCTGTGCCACCTACTAGATGATTAACTTCAATAGGAGAATCAGCAGGCTTACATCCCAACATGCCAGTTTTTGTTAGAAGATCAAGTACATATTTCCTTTGAGATAGAAAAATTCCACTAGAAGATCTCGTAACTTCAATACCAAGGAAATATTTCAAAGGACCAAGATCTTTGATTTCAAACTCTTTGGTCAGTCTAGTTTTGAGTTAATCATCTCTTTTTTACTATCTCCTGTCACCACAGTGTCATTAACATAAACAATAAGAATGGTAGTCTTACCTTTTATTTGGTTGACAAATAGAGTATGATCTGCTCGACTCTGCTTGTACCCAAATCTTATCATTGCTTTGTGGAATCTACAAACCAGGCTCTGGGTGATTGTTTCAGACCATACAGAGCCTTTCCCAGCTTACAAACCTTACCCTTAGTGGCATATGAAGCAAAACCGAGGGGTATTTTCATATATACTTCCTCCTCCAAGTCATCATGAAGAAACGCATTTTTTACATCCAATTGCTGAAGATCCCAGCCGAAGTTTGCCGCATATGAGATTATGGTCCGAACATAGTTCATCTTCGCCACATGAACAAATGTCTCCTGGTAATCAATCCCATGGGTTTGAGTATATCCTTTTGCAACTAGTCTGGCTTTGAGTCTCTCAACTGTCTCATCCGGCTTCTGTTTGACTGTATACACCCATTTGCAACTAACTGTTTTTTTCCCATAAGGAAGAGTCACTAGTTCCCATGTATCATTCTTTTTCAGAACATTCATCTCCTCTATCATAGCCTGTTTCCAATTCTCATCACTAATTGCTTCTATCCACCCCTGAGGAACAGATATTGAAGACAAGGAAGAAACAAAGGAATGGTAGGATGCAGATAATTTATTATAGGCTACAAAATTAGAGATAGGATGTTAAGTACAAGATCTAACCCCTTTTCTAAGAGCAATAGGAAGGTCAGTATCATCAGAAGAATAAGTATAATTAGAATTCTCATCATTAGCATTATCAGGACTAGGTTCTGAGCAGGGTTGATGCAGTGGTGCAGAAATGGTGACCTTATTCTTGCCTCTTTGAACATAGGTCCTTAACTCAGGCTCATTCTGTCTAGTATATGACTCCTGTAGCTCCCCCTATATAGATTTATCAGAGACAACAGCAGGAACAGTAGAAGAATTTATAGGATAAGGTGGTATAATACTACTTGTAATACCAGTCTCAGGAGAAAGCTTCTCATTAATCATATCCTCCCCCTGAGGAGAAGGTGAGGAAGAATAAAAAGGTTCCAATTCCCAAAAAGTTACATCCCAAGTGACAAATACTTTGTTTGAAGGAGGATGATAACATTTATAACCTTTTTGGGTTGGAGAATACCCAATGAAAACACACTAAAGAGCCTTGGGATCTAATTTTTCCTGAGTAGGAGATTTATCATGAACATAGCACACAACTAAAAACTCGAGGCGAAGGAGAATGACTTGTCGTTTGTTGAAGAAAAGAGATGGGACTTTTGTTCCCAAGAATTCTAGAAGGAAGCCGGTTTATAAGAAATGCAGCAGTCAGAACATCTCCCCATAGAAATTTAGGTGTGTTCATAGTGAACATAAGAGTGCGGGCTACCTCTAGTAAGTGTCGATTTTTCGTTTCCGCCACTCCATTTTGTTCCGGGATTTTGACACAAGAGGTTTGAAGTATGATGCCATGCTGAGATAGATAAGATGCAAATGCATTATTATTACTATATTCACGACCATTATCACTATGGAGAATTTTGACTATAGCTTCAAATTGAGTTTGAATCATTTTATGAAATTTCTGGAAATTCTTGGAATGAAGAAGATAAATCCAAGTTACACGAGAATGACAATCAATAAAACTAACAAACCATCTATAACCAGAACGGGAAACAACCCGAGAGGGTCCCCACACATCAGTATGTATAATAGCAAAAGATTCAGAATGTCGATTGTTAATAGCAGAATAACTAGAACATTTGTGTTTTCTCAATTCACACGGTTCACACAAAAACTGAGTTTTATTATACTGCTTAACTAAAGATGGAAATAAAGACTCTAATACTGATAAAGAGGGATGTCCCAAACGTCGATGCCATTGATGAAAAGAAGCCAGGCTGGAGTCAGAAGTAGACTGAAGAGCCTTAGTAGCCGTCCTATCTGTAATTAGAGGCATGTTATATGAGGGAACATCTAAATAATATAGACCACCAATTGCACTACCACTGCCAATCTTCTGCCCTGTCACCAAGTCCTGAAAAACACAACGAGTTGGAAAAAAGGTTACTGAGCAATGTAAGGATTCAGTAAGACGTTGGACAGATAATAAATTTGCGGTAAATGAAGGAATATGAAGAACAGATGATAATGTTAATGAAAGAGTACAAACTATTAAACCATTCCCAGAAATAGAAGAAAGGGAACCATCAGCTACTTGGATTTTGTCTTTACCAGAGCAAGGCGTGTATGAGGTAAAGAGGTTGGAGGACCCGGTCATATGCTCGGAAGCACCTGTGTCTAAGATCCAACTAGGGTAAGTTGATAAAACATTAGAAGCACGAGAATGTATACCTGATTGGGCATAATGAGAAAAAATAGATTTAGAACAAAATTTTCGAAAAGCTGAATTAAGGGTATGACTTCTAACGGCTTGTTGTCCCATACTACTGTTATGAACTCCACTACTAGCACTACTTTGTTCCACCATATAATAGGTAGATACAATATATACCAAGGAGAATAAACTTTCCAAAGGATATCAACTAATTGTACTACATTTTAGAACCTGAATTTATGCTAAATAAGCGGTGGGAATCTCAGTACTAATAACAGAGCCGATGAACAGTGTTTTTTTCCTGAAAAATAAGCACTAAGCTTTGATACCATGTAGAACGGAATACTCAGAGTTTAGGTTTATAATTCCTTCTTAATTCATTTCCTTTCAATTACATTGGTTATATACACAAGTATAGCAACTTCCTAATTTACAGTTATGGAAATCCCTAATTTACATCAATGTGTACACACTAATTATGGGATAAGATTAACTACAATTATGACAATCATATCTTCTAACAATATGCTACTTGTAGAGGACAAAAATATAAACTATTCAGCGAAGGTGCTGTCTTTTAATGAGGTGTGTGAAGTGCCACAAGTTGCTAAAGTAGCTCATACATTGTCGAGCTAGACCAGCTGAAACAAGATATTTTCTTGAAATGGTTGAAACACGATGAAGCAGGCCATTGCAACTGTAACAGTCTGGAGTTGTAATGTGAAAATTGGAGTTTTAATCTGAACCTTTTCCAACTGGAACAGATTCCTATCATTCTCAAGTCTTAACTGTCTGTAGGATGTAGTGTACAATGGGGACAAGACGTCTTACCGAGAACATAACGTCGGGTAAATTTAGATGCCTTGAGTTATAACCTCAATCTCGCTGGTACCAATCTGCCCGTACTTGGGACCAAAATTAGCTATCACAGGGAAAAACAAACCCTAGGGTAAATTCAATTGAACTGATAGAAAGCCTTATTTAACCTAGGGTTCTTGTACACAAGTCTTTTTTCATTGCCATGCCCTACTTCGGCTAATATCCATTGGAAATTGCAACATATCATACCCTTATTTTCTAGCTCTATCCAAATTAATTTCAATAGTCCTCTTCCTCTAGCACGGGCATTACAATAAATGTTGATTAAATCAAATCTCTTTTATGCACTTATTAATCTAGGTTATATCTATATAATATATAAACGGCAAACTCATTTTTTTTGGTCTTCGTCATAGAACTCTTTATGATCCTAGAATTTAGCTAGAACCAAAACTCTCTTTATGGTCCTAGAAACCTTAATGGTAACTTATTATTCTACAACAATTATATTTCTTATAGGAGTCCTCTAGTTAATCAGTCGTACAATAGATTCTAACTTAAAAACCATGTTTAGGATTTTAGTTTTAGGTTTCTACTCAACTTTGGACTCTAAAGAACTATATATTATAAATATAGGAAAGAATAATACGAGTAAATAATAGTGCACATTACAAAAGGTATTATTATATTACAAATATAGAAGACGGGAGATCTTTAGTTAATTAATGTAAAAAAAAAAATCTAACTTATATTTTAGTGATTAAAATTTAGTTACCTTTTCAAACTAAAAAATCAATAGTAATTTATTATTCTACAACAATTCTATTCCTTATAGGAGTCCTTCAGGCTTTAGCTAATTCATGATAGTAATAGATTTTGACTTAAACACCAAGTTTAGACATTTAGGTTTCCACTCAACTTTGGATTCTAAAAAACAATATAAATTTAGCAGATTGAATATATCATCTACACAGATGTTCTTTTAATCTTCCTCTCAATATCTAGCACAATTTTCTTCTCACGTTCATACAATAGCAAGAAACTACAACACCATCTCTCAGTTGAGTAAAAATGATGTTATTAGTTGTTCTTGCAGAGTTTTCTTTAGATTAAGATTGTACTTAGTCTCCAAGAATTAGAGTTTTCTTTAGTCCTATATAACGGGATGTAAGCCATCATGATTATGATATAATGAATGATTGATTATTATTGAAGTAAGCTTGTGTTGTGGCTTTTTAGTCTTATCTTCTTTTAATCTCCTTCGTTCCTAATCCTGCCTCAATCCTTAACCTACATCACATACACCTTGGGACTTCATCTTGATTATATCTAATAATTTTATCTATACTATAAGTCTGACAAAAAGACAAAGCATGATGGAAACTCTATTTCTTGAGGCTTGGGGAGCGGAAGTTGTGGTCTTTGTTATTTAGAGTTTTTGGTGAATGTTGGGTTCGTCTAGTCGGAGTGGATAAAGTACTTTTTACCTGGTTCAAGGGCTTTTTGGCAGGAAGAGAGATGGTAAGGTGCTATGGTTGTATGATTGTTTTGCTATTTTGGGGTATTTGGAGTTTTGGACGTAGATGAATGCTCGGGGGTTTTGCGGCCAATCATGTTTTCCCATCTCCTTTTGGGATAGGGTCATATTTCTGGTCACTTTGTAGTCTTGAGTGATGAGTGCTTTTGATAGGATTCATGCTAAGATTTGCTAAGAAGCTGGAGGGCAGCCCTGTTCCAAGGGCTTTGTAATTTTCCCTTCTCTAGTTTAGACATTTCTCATCCTCTGCTTGTCATTTTGTTCTCTCTTTTTACTTAATTTTTCTTTAATTTAAAAATAATGAGACAAATGAATTGGTATCTTTACTGATGGTTACTCTGTTCAATTCAGTTCCTTATTTGACAAACACGTATGGACTTTAGATCCTACTAGTACTATCTCTTGCAAAAGTTATGTCTGTCTTGACTCAATCTTTAATTTCCACTTCTATTAGCTTCTCTTATTTGGAAGGCTAAGGTTCTGTTCAAACTCAAAGCTTTACTCGCTGAGACAGACCTTACAAGGCTCTATCCTAATTTTAATTTTATATTCTGTTTATTATTTATTTTCTAATTATAACACTAAACCCAATAAAATTTGAAACAATTGTTTACCTTTTCAAAAAGTCATCATTCATCAACTTTTAGTATCCCATATATTCCCTCCATCCACCAGGGATGGTACAAGTACAATTTTCGAAAATAAAATTAGATATTAGTAAATGAGCTTCAAGTTCACCCATCGTGGACTCCACTGAAGTACACTAATTAATGTTTTTCTTTACTAAAACTAGTGGATTCCACGCAAGTACACTCTGCATTTTACATTTGATTTCTGTACTTCTGCCATCCTTTGGTGGACAATTTTTTGGTACTAATGCCATCCTTTGGTACACGGGTGTAGTATATACTTTAGTTACTAATTATAATAAATTATACTTTTTAAATTTAATTGATCTTTAAAATCTTTAAATTAGTATTAATGATATCTAGGGCATTACAACTATATTTTGGTAACTAAACTTCCATACAATTTTTGAGAGCAACTTATTAATCAAGTGTTTCTTTCTTTCCTGAATATTTATTGTTTAACAAAGTTCCTCACATTTAACATGAGTAATAGATGCTTAGTCTCCATAAACACAGTGACACACACACACACACACACACACACACGTGGCATGTGGAATTCACTTTCATAATTCAATAACTATGCTGTACATTTGCATTCCCCAGGTGACTGTAGTATAGATTATTATCTTATTTGTAATATGTCTATAATTATTTATGTTTGCAATGATCTGATTGTTGCTTCGAACTTAACAGGCTGCTAGAGTCTTTGAGAGTCAATTGGCAGAGTCCATCTTGGAAGGTGATGGCCAGCTAGCATTTAAGAAGCTTGCTACTGCAACGCTTGAGACACTAATGCCAAGAATAGAAGGGAAGGGAGAGTTCGGACAGGCGAGGTGGAGACTAGTATATGCACCACAGATCCCTAGCTTGCTTTCTGTTGATCCCACTGTTGATCCTCTTAAATCCCTAGCAAGCAATATTTCATTTGGTACAGAAGTTGAAGTCCAGCTGGGGAAACGCCTTCAGGTTATCTTGATGCCTGTTCCTTCTTGTTATGGAAAACCTCATTTCATGGATTCCTTAAATTTATGTTGTCCTAAGTCCTGTATTTTGCAACTCTTTTTTACTGAATTACATTTGAATCTGCAAATCAAAAGGTAAATAGAATTTAAAAATAAGAGATCTCGGACAAAGATGGACTGCCAAATATTTGGATTGTGGGGGAGCGGAGTAGCTCTGTTTCTTTAAAGTTAAGGCACTCCATTTGTATTAAAGGAAAATGTTTTCTAAACATTTTTGGAGAAAACGACTTAACAAGATGAAAACAGTAGGTAATTTTCTGGAAATTAGGCTAAATATGCATTTACCTGTAAAATGATTTTTGTTGACCACTTTTTTATCATACCAAATATCAAACATATAAATGTAGAACACGTTTTCAGGAAAAATATTTTCTTTGAAACAAACAGCGCTCAAGTCTCGGATACCTAAAAAACCAATAACATAACACAAACATCCATGGCTTTGATTTAATTTGTTTCATAAGGAACTAATTATGCTTTCATTAGATTGTTTTTCATCTATGATGTAGTAACTAGTAAGCAGCAACATTTCTGCTCAAGTATGTTTTTGAAAAACTAGTACAAAAATATGGTTCGTGAATGAGTTGTAAGCAGTCTTTGGAGATTTTCAAAATGATTTTCCCCTATTACATTTGTGATCTCATACCACTATTTAGTGGAAGTATTCATTTTAAACAGTTATTGTAATAGGGTTCAACTGTTGTTCCTTCTCAACATTAACAGAAAATATCTTACAAGTTAAAGAGTATGACCAAAGTAATGTAATGTTACCCTATTTACTAATCAAAGCGGAAAGTAAATATAATAATTCAAAGAATTGATAGCTGAGCTACCCAACTTTGCAAGACTAGTAATAGGTTGCTTTCAGTTCATCCTCAATTATATTGTTGAATTTAGATGACAGTTTTATACGATTAGGTTTCTATATCTTGTTGCTGAAGCATGATGGCCTAAAATTACCCTTGTTTGCTTTTTCCAGGCCTCTGTAGTAAGACAGATGAAGGATTCAGAGATGGCAATGCAATGGACCTTGATTTACCAGCTAACAAGCCGCTTGCGAGTGCTTCTACAATCTGCTCCATCCAAACGTCTCCTTTTTGAATATTCTACCACCTCACAAGATTAACCTACTAAAGCCTTGAAATTTCTTAGGCAATACCTCTTTGGTGGATAGATTTCATTGTTGTTGCAAATGTAGCATATTACCCTCTTCTACACCCCCCCCCCCCCCCCCCCCCCTTTTCTCTTTTTCTCCTCTATTTTTGTATGTAGCTCACAGGTCATTAATGTAAATGTTGTAAATATCTTATCTTATTATTCTTTGCTCAGAAATGAATGAGCTTGTTTATAATGTCTCAGCAGTCGGCATCAAACCTCCCTGAAATTATAAAGCATAGTTTATAGAATATTTATTTTGACGAGAAAATCTATTGAAAGCGAACAAACATAATTCATGCATGAATGCTTGTCTATCTGGTCTGGTTCATAACCATGAGTTAACCTGAAATCTGTTAGTGGGGCTCAGTCAAATTTGCCAGCAAAATCACTTTTCATTATGATTTCATCAAGTTGCTTGCGAGGTTAGTTTCTTTCTCAACTCTTTTACGCTGAGGTTATCCACTCTCCTCAATCTTTAGCTCGATTTTGTGCATAAAAATTGTGCTACTTACTATATTTTGTCGTAGAAATTTTTAAACCAGCTAACATGGGTGTGGTTTTTCTACTTTTTTTTCTGTTTTACTTAACCTTATTTTAGGTGCTAAAACAGGGTTAGCAGCACTTCTCTGGAAAAGATATACAGCTGAAGATTTTGTAGGCGAAGACAAATTTCTTATGCAGCGTCAAGAGTGGGTTCTTGGTTTCGGCTTGTCAATTTTGAATGGAAGTGTTTGTTTGTTTGTTTTCATTTGTTTTAGGTTCTTGGTTTTGTTTTGTATAGCCTCAAGGGTCTGAACGATGTTCTGATTTACCCAAGTACGTTACCAGGAAGAAGGAAAAACAGTTAATGTGCTTTTTACTGCAAATACAAGTAGAGCTCTATTTATTTTAACAATCTCTTGTTAACAAATATAATTTCAGTTAATATTTATATTTTTAACAATTACTTGTTAACAAATAGAACTCCCTAATTGTTTTAATAATCATTTATTAACAAATATAACTTCAGTAAATTTTATATATTTTGCAATTATCTTTGGTAATATTGTAATCCTACTACAATAATCTAGGGGAAGATGATCATATAATCGTAAGAAGGTTGCATGATTAGTTATAATCTATTAAGATCAATGCAGGAGGTTTATTATAATCTGTTGAGGGCTATGCATGAGGTTTATTATAACTTGTTGAGGGCTCTGCATGGGTGATCGTGTTAGTCTGTTTTGTTTTACCGTTGTCTAGTGGGTCGACATCCAAGTCGCGTTTTTGGGTGGAACGTTGTTGCCGTAAGCCGTGAAATAGGCGTGGACGTTGTCTCGTTCTGTATTCCCTTTGTAAATCGTAGACAGTCGAGCTAGATTGATAGTGAATCATTATAGATTTGATATGAACACCTAATGCTAAGTTGTGCCAGGTTGTAGTTTATCATGATGCTAAGTCGTGCCAGGTTGTAGTTTATCATGATGCTAGGTCGTAAGAGGTTATAATTTATCTTAAGGATTAAACATGCTAGATTCTTTATCTAGGCAATCTTTCTGATTATTGAAAGTCTTTCTTAATATTTTGGCCCTAATACCTTTATCGTCATAATACCTTTGTTGTAAAAAAAGAAGAAGTAAAAATGATAAAAAAACAAAAATATTCATAAAAATGGGAAATTTTAGGTCATAACTTAGCTACGTTTAAGATTGGTAAGTACCAAGTAGGGATGAGCTTATCTGAATTTAAAAGCCTTTTAAATCCTCAAAGCAAAATCACTAAAGAATGTTTCCAGCTTATAAAGAACTTAGGAATCTTATAGATTACTACCAACTAAGAATTACACAGATTAAGCAAGATAAAACAGAAAGCTTAATAGATATGGCCATAAATGGATGTAGTAGAGATGCCAGAATAACCATAGAAAAACTCTATGATAGGAAAATAGCCAGAAAACAACAAAAGATTAACAGTCTTGAAGAAAAATTAGCCAGATTAAGTATATAATAGACTTAGTATAATGGATACTCAGACAATATCTACTCACGCCAGGAAAAAAGAATTACCATCTATAGCTAGTCTCCAGAAGGATATAAAAGAGAATAAGCAGCAGATTAAAGAATTAAAAGAAATTAGAAAAGCTGCCAGATTAAATAGTTATAAAGACCTAGGAATAAATATAACTCCAGGTATAAATGCTTTTGAAAGTCAGTTAATAAACGCCAGAATAGTAGCCAATTGGGAAATGAGTCAGTTAATTCAGGATATTAGAGATAGACAACAATATCAGTAATAGTATGAGTTACCCAGCTTTACATCAGATAAAAGCTCTAATAGAACAGAAAAAGTACTTCATCGGACAATTAGAACAGGTTAAAAGAGACAGAATAAATTTTAATCATATAACAGGATATACATATAATATGAATCTAGAAGAATACTATAATAACAGAATATTAGAGGAAAAAGAAAAAATAAAAGAATTAGAAAGGTTATTAAGTGTATAATGAGTTGTCCAACCTTTAATCAGATAAAAGCGTTGATAAGACATCGTAGAGAACTTATCCAGCACGCAGAACAACTTAAATTAGATAACATAGTAAAATACCAGGTAAAAAACAGTACATACGAATAGAAAAATATTATAACCACCAGATAGAATCCTACTGTAATAAAAGAATAGCAGAAGAACAAGAAAAAATTAAACAGTTAGAAAGATTATTAAGTGTCTAAATGAGATCTAGGTTTACTAAAATTGCTTACGAATTTATAGCACAAGATTTACATAACAACAACATACAGATAAAAGAACTTACAGAATTTTTACAGAAAGTATTAGAATATATAAGCACATTAGCAGAAGATAAAACAGAATTATTTAATCAAGCATTCGATATAATTAAACATACAGAAATACTATTAGACAGAGAAAAAATAGAAAACTACTACCTTAGAGAATACTTAAGTAATTGTATATGTTAGAGTTATGAAATATATTAAGTTTTATGTTGAGAGATTAAACATTAGCAACAGAAGTGTAAAACAGCTCATAGAATCCTTACAGGAGTTAACAGTGGTGTTAGAAAATTTATTAGCATTTGTTAAGAATCTACCAGAAGATAAGAAAGAAAGCTTTAATTTCTATTTATATTTTGAAGTTTTAGATGTAGTTAGACAGTTTGAAGAAAGGTTAGAAAGAGACATAAGAGTAAACCAGAAAATTAGAAGATATATAAGTAATTACATATGTTAAGATGACTATAATAGAAACTAAAAGATTAGTAAAAGAATTTAAGATATTAAAAGATTGTTTAAAAGAATATACAGAGACAGTAGACAAATATGATAAGCAACTAGAAAAATTATATACATATAAGAATAACTTTAATTGGAAGAGATTTCACAGAATAATTAAGATAATTTTCAGCTATGAAAATACAATAATAATAATAAAAGCAGAAATAGAACAGTGTAAAATAAGACTAGGAGAACATATTTGCTAGATTATGAGTCTTGTTCCTAACGCAGTAATAAGGTATTCTAAATAATTAAAAAGACATAATAAAATTATAGTTGAGAATATAAAACAGTATAAACAGAAAGTTATAGATCTAAAAGAAGCTTTAAGCCAGAACCTTATAAGTTATGAAGATTATCTAGAACAGCGAACAGATTTAATTACAGAACATTGGGATATAGACAGATATAGTAGGAATTCTGCTAATAGATATACTAAATTATTAAGTACATTAACTATATAATCACCAGAATCATAAATGTTAATTCAAGATTTACCTACAGAAAAAGAATTAATAGCATTAGAACAGAAAATTATTAATTACTTCACACAGAAAGTAGGAAATCCAGCAGACATAAAAATAGACAGATATAATATACTTAAAAGTTATTTAGCAGTAAATAATTATAATACAAAAGAAATAATAATTATTAATAGATCATTATTATATCATCCAGATACTTTAAAATAGGATTGTTTACAGTTAATTAAAGAAGGTTTATTAGAACCATACCAGTACATAGAAGTAACACCAGATAAGGAATTAGTATTAAAAATAGATAATAAATTATTTAATTCTTACCAACAGGTAGAAGAAGAAGAAGCAAGAAAGGTAAAAGAAGAAGAATCTAAACAAACAGATAATATAGTAGAAAAATTATCAAAATCAGATTTATTAGCATTTGTAGATAAATATTTCGTAGAAGAAGAAGAAAAATCAGAAACAACTCTAGTTGATAAAACAAATAATTTAGATGACCAGTCAGATGAGGTTTCTCCACAACAGAACCATAGAAATTTACAGGTAATCCAACCTCAGGAATTAACCAGAAAAGAGTTAACCAATAATATTTCATTAGAGAATTTTACCAGAATTTTATGGAAAACTTTTAATGTTATTAACAAGAATATAAAACCAGTTTATCCAGAGTCTTTAGGATTAAATCCAGTACAACAGTTATACTTTATAAAGAATGTCAGCCTTCATACCAGTTTGGATAATAGTATATATCCATGGTTAGACCAGCTCCACACTGTTACATGTATAGAAATTCAGCCATCCTTGGTAATAGTTTGTGAATTTTTACAGTTATCAGATCATAATAAAAGCTTAATAGGTTCAGATAAAAGTTTAAAACAGATAAATGTAATAGTATATATCCATGGTTAGACCAGCTCCACACTGTTACATGTATAGAAATTCAGCCATCCTTGGTAATAGTTTGTGAATTTTTACAGTTATCAGATCATAATAAAAGCTTAATAGGTTCAGATAAAAGTTTAAAACAGATAAATGTATCTAAGTACATGTTTAGTTTAATTACAGATAACAAAATTCTAAATCTAAAAAAGAATTTAATAGTTTCCCACCAAGCATTAGACCAGGTAAAAATATCTAGGAAAGATTCTATATATTTAAAACCAGAAAATCACTCCATAGTTCATTAGTTACTATTATTCAGTCCAGAACAATCTTATATTAATATAGGTGATACTAGACAGAATCAGGATAAATTACTTCCAGAAGCATGTATAAGGCCTTACCAGATTTTAACAGCCTGTAATAATTTTAAATTCAGACATAAACATTTTAAGTTTATAATTACAAGATATTTTCAAAGACAGCTTAATAAATCAGCTTACACCAGAATAAGATTCTTTAAGGAACCTTATAAAGAAAATCCCAAAAGAAATAAAAGAATTTTTCCAGTCAAGGAAAATAGTAAAGAATATACATAATCTTTAAAATATTTTAATAAGATAAGTTCAGCCAGATCTTTTAGTCCAGATTTTATTACTCTAGAAGAGAAAGAAGCCAGTATTCTTAGTAATCCAGTTTTAACACAGTCTTTCATTTTACCAGTTTTAGATGATACTCCAAAATTAGAACCACCTCCAAAACCTAATATACTTTAGTCTTAAAATTAGAGGTAGTTCTCCAATCTTTAGGACATATTACTAGATCTTAGAAACAGATTCCAATTTTCGTAGGAATTTTTCAGCTAAAGTTCCAAAAAGATATTTAACTTAGACTTTTCAATGAGAAGATTCTTAGAAAAGACTTTTTAACTTTTTCCAACTTTATTAAAGTAGCTTTATTAAAGTACCTTTATTAAAGTTAACTTTTTCAAAGTAACTTTATCAAAGGAATCTTATAATGGCTAACTTTATTAAAGTCATTTTGTATTTTGTCCAGAAACATCTATCTTTCAGATCATAATTTAATATTTACCAGTTTACAGATAATTAATTCAGAAAACTGTTCATAATATTCTAAGTTAATTTGCAGATGACAAATTTACCAAGGTTACCGCCGAAAGGCAAAAACCAGTCTTCACAAAGTCAGAATTTATACGGCTTTGCATCACCAGCACAAACATCAGCATCAGTAAGAAGCCAGAATATTAATAACAGCTTTGTATTGCATACATCAGTTGCATCCCAACATAATAAAATTGGTTATGAAACTATTAGGTTTGGTAATCAAACATTATTTTCTTATCCAACAAACCTACCTTTTACTTTTAAGCCATTAGACCACATTAGTCTTAGTAAAGAACAGAAATGCATTGTGGATAATCTTTGGATTTTCCATGGTAGAGACCAGAAACATTTTCTTGCATCATTAAATGCATTAACAGAATTTTTCCAGGATAAAAGTTTTAAATTTTATGTAATCACCAGAGGTCATAAATGTGGCATTTTCCATTCTTGGACAGATGTCATTGAACAGACAAAGAATTTCCACCAGCCTAAATTCAAAGGATTCAATGATCTTTCACTTGCTCATTCCTTTGCCAGACAGATCATTGGAGATACTTATTTTGTTAGTCCTTCTCTTTTCCATTACTCAGAACCAGCTTTAGATTTTTTAATTGCCAGAGACATATCTCCTTACCAGCCTATTTTTTGTACTCATTGCGAAAGCATGAATACAAATTTCAAACGTTTAAACCAGAACTGTGAAAGATTGATGACAGAAAAACAACAGCTTATCATTAAAAATTCAGAATTACAGAAACAGATTTCTTTCCTTTCAGCAGAATTAGCCAGATGTGGCAAGACTCCATCAGGAGTACAGATGAGTTCAGCATCTTCCTCTCTGAAGAGCACAGAGGTTATCACAGAAGCCCAAACATCTGTGAAGGGAAGTAGTGGACCCTCAATCCCATTACCTACTCCACTTCAAACGGTAAGTGGTAAAGAGATCTCAAGTCCGTTGATGGGTGTGGCTTTCCCCAAAAGCCAATTCACTGATTATAACAAGATTTATCTTGGTCCTCAAGTTAATGATCAAACCAGTTCCAGTTCTATTCCAGCACATTTAAATCCAGTTGTAGATGATCAACATCAGATTAAAACAGATACAGTTCTTAGTTCCATGACTCCCAGGGATTGGTGGTGGCGCGTGATGGTAATGACACTTTGTTGATGAGTAACAGCGAGGATACTCCTGTTCAGCCAGATTACAAGGAAATTGATTTGAATCGGGAATTGACGAAAATAAAGGAACCTCTCCTAATAATGCAATAATGATTGAGAGAGATTCGGAAGTGTGGGGTTTGTTGCTGATAATTCGCAACCGTTGTGCTAATCCTATGGTGGTAAGCGTGTAATTTGGAATCTAATGGGCTGATGTATAAAGATACTGCTACCTCCATTCCATAATAATTGATCGATTTTTTAGAAGAAAAAAAATTTATTTTAATTTATTTGTCGTTTATAACTTTCTAAGAGAATAAATTATTTACTTTTTTATATCACCCTTAACTACTCTTATTGTCCCAAGAATTTTTCTTCCTTGTATTAGTAGTTTTCAATTTCTCATAAAGGGATAGTGCTGAAATTTCATATAAATTTTAATTATTAAATGATAGTATTAAATGACTTTTTTAATTCATATGCATGAAGCTAAAACGATTATTATTATTATGGAATGGGGGTAGTATTAAAGATGATAGGATTTTTGTGGTTGAGAGTAATGGGCTTTTTGATTGCAAAAAGTGGATTTTCCTGGCCCAACCCAAAGCTCTCGGTGGGTAAGAATAAGCGGGCCGCATTATTTGAAGGAGCCTATTTGTGTTCCAGTTGGACTTGGGAAGCGAAAATTGGCCAAATCGTCAAGGGGCTCAGGTGTTAAAGCTAGAAAGAAAGGTAGAAAAAGGTTCATCTCGTTATTTGGTGGATGAAGACTCCCCTACTGAGGGAGTTGGGTGATAGCCCTGATGGGTGGTTTCTTAGACCGCGTTTGGACTGTGTTGATAGGAACATAATGAAGCTGCTGAATTTTGTTACCCTACAGAGGTTGCAAAGCAACCCCGTAGGGGGAATTAATGGCTTTAGCATGAAATTGTCTCTATATGGAATGTAATAACCCAGATTTTTATTAATAATTAGATATTAATTTTATTTTTCTTAAAAATATAATTGAATTGAAAAGGTTAAGTTACTAATTTTTTTTTATTTTGCTTAGAAAGCTAAATTTTTTAGTAGATAATTTAATAATTAATTTCATTAAAATTAAAGAGTTCGTTAGGGTTTTGGTAACTCCTATTATTTCCTTGTTATAATTAAGGAGTAGAGATGTAACTCTAATCATATTTTAATTTAATTAATTGAATTTCCGAGTAGAATTCTCATGTGTACTACAACTCATTAGAAAAAAAAATCATAATTAATTCATCAGATGTCGGAATTGAGTGAATCGAAAGTCTGTTTCTTCAATTTTTTGCTCTTTGCAATTATGATGAGGAATAGAAGTTATTTGACGTCATCTTCATGCTTTAAACTGCTGAAAATTGCAACATGTTCTGGTTTTCGTTATTATTTTCAACTCAATCATAACTCAATCATATTAAATCCAAATCGAGCGATTCTTGAGCTTATTTCGTGTATCTTTTCGAGAGTCACAATTTTTGTGAAGACAAAAAGAGATTTTGAAGACAATAGAAGACCCAAAATTTAGATTTTTTACTGCTGCTTATTAAAGAAAGACGAACAAGGAAGATAAATATTATTTTGTATTTTGATTTTAAGTTTAGTTATGAGGGTTTTAAAATTAGAGATTATTTTTGGTCAAAATAGAAACATGGAATTAGAAGTCATAATAATCGAAAAGATGAGATAAATTTATATAAAGGAATATAATTTGATTGAATATAAACGTTAAAATCTGAAAATCAGTTTCTATATTTTTAAGGTATATTGCATGTGTTATATCTACTAATCTGACCGTTGGATCATTATAATTTTTAGATATGTTATACATATATAAGCTGAGAATATACAATTTTGAACCGTTAAAGATTAATCTATGATTTGTTATGAATTTTAAGAAGTGGCTGGTTTGGAATTTTTCAAGTAGATTTTTAACAATGAGTTCTAATATTTAAAAATGTATAACTCAATGATTTTAAATCCGATTTTAGTGATTCTTGAGGCTAAATTGTAGTATTTGAAATTTAGTTTCTGTTCAAATTTATTAATCTGAGAAATAGATTTTAATTAATGGTGATAAAAGCAGAATAATGAACTGACGTATTAAGAATAAATTGTCATATTAGGGTCTTAAGTTTTGTTATTGACTTTTAAGTTTTGAAGTATTAATAGTGATCTAAGGCGATAATTAAAGGCACCTTGAATGTATTACGAATTATTTTGAAATTATTAATTTGAATTATATTTAATTCGAGGTGAATATGTTTAGGTGGTGAATAACATTTCATATTTGATATAGTTGACAATTAAGGGTAAGATTTTGTGGGGTGTGCTATAAGTGGTTTTGAGTATCAGGTATGAATTTCGTACTCCACTCCTTTGATTATTGTTGTATTCTTTATATCTCGTGATATCTCATCATTCGTTATATTTTTCTTATATTTCTGTTGGCACTCTTGAATAAAAGTTTGATCTTTGATACTTTGATTTTATTCTGTAATTTGAACTCTTTTCTTTCTATTATAATTTGAACATTTCTATATTTTTTCTGCGATACTATCATTATGTTGATTTGTTTGTACTGCTAATCGTTCAGAATTTGCCACTCGCTTAATTATTGTGTTTCTAGTCAAATCTTTATTTTGCTTTGATTTGGTCTAGATGTTCCAAATTTCATATTTTGTAATCTTTTGAATTTATTCTTCATGCATAAAACTTTATCGATCTTTGTAGAGCGGTACACGTTGTTACCTTGCTTTGGAGGTATTTTGTGTATGATTTGATTCAATACGTACGTTTCGAACCCTTTTGTTGGTATTATATCATATGTTTTGTGACATCATATCTTTGTAGAATGAGCGATAGGGTATACTTGAGCTATAATCACCTATGGGGTACCACATGAAAGTAGTATGCCCTCAAGTCAATCACATTAGATGTGATAAGTATTTACTTTATATTTTTTTTCATTCATTAATAAAAAAATTCATTTAATTAAATGCATTCTTTATCCATGTTTAATTTGTTGAATTAAATAAATGTGATAATGTAATGTCCGGAAAATTTGAAAACATTGTATCAAATTTATTTTTAATAAATATATTCATTATAATTAATTTTACGAATTTATCTGGATTCGTGTAGGTACTATTATTTAATTATATAAATACGTGGTCCAATAATTTTCTGCGCATTAAAGGGACTCACTGATAGCTTAAATAAATTAGTGAGTTAGCTCTAAGAATTTAATTGCAAGAAAATTTGGAAAGAAGATTAATAAATAAATTCTTCTAAAAGAAAAAAAAAAATATATAAGTAAATGAATAAATAAATATCTGAAATAACTAATTAATTTAACTAGTTATTTAATTTAAATATTAGAGGCATAGTCTTATTAATAAACAAATTGGGCTACTTTTCTTTTTATGTTAGCTGACCCAATTCTCATTTTATTTCCTATTGGGCCAACCGAGTGGGCTGGGTCGAATTAAATCAAAGTGGGCCGCCTTTCTAATTGAATTCAGTCAGCCTAAATCCATTTGAGGAAACCATTTCTTTTCTCTCCTACCGGGTCAGATCATTTCAGCTGGTAAACCAAATGAGGCAATCAGTAGGAAAATTGGGGATATCAGAGTCTAGGGTCTAAACCCTCAATCAGATAGCAACGGGAAGAAGGGAGAGGGATTGAGCCAAGTCTATCCAGTCTTAGGCCATCAATCGAACGGGACGAGTGAAGCAGCTGGAAGTGGCGACGCGAAGGAATCGGCCGGTTGGACTGGAAGAGAAGAACGTCGACCGACGGTCAATCGAAGCAACCAAGCGTTCGACGAACGGACCGAGAAATCCCACACGACCGGCGATTTGACCGGTGAGCGCACACAACTCGATGAGCTGCCGGCAAGTCAGTGGTTGAATTGACAACGGGTCGACAACTCCTCTCTCCCTACCGTCGGTCATTGACCAAGCAATTAGGGTATTGCCCAATTAATTTCTTCTATAAATTGGACCCTTTCCAGACCCTGAACTGCCGATTTTCTTTTTGTCTGTGAGTTCCCAATTAGAAACTAGGGTTTCAACTGTGAGAAGATACAGAGAGAAGAGGGAACAGGGGAAGACTATTGTGAATGAGCGGTTGGGTTGTGTACTGTGGGAGAAGGAGGAGAGCAGCAGCTAGGAGCCATCACAGTGCCGACCAAATACGAAGGTATAATTGGTCCTATATGCTAGGTTTAATTTTCCCTTAAACTGGAAATGGTTGCCCTCTGTATTATCAAAAAATTACTCTCTGTATTGGGTTGTACTTTTGGACAATTTTAGATTGGGATATGGTTTGTGTTGCTGTGTAAATTTCTTTTATTCCATCAGCCGAATTTTGTTGCTATTGTGTGCTGTGTAGTTGCCAATTGTGCTGGGTTATAGTAATGTAATTCGAGTATGGTTGTTTTGTATTGAGATAATGGTACTGTGTTAACTCTTGATTTGGGAACTGTCGAACCTAGAAAGTTCTAGCAGTGCAGGAATTAAACTTATACAATACAATTGTTTTGGAATTGTATTACGTTAAATCTGTGTTGGGTTAATCTGATCTAGAATCTGGTTTTTGAATAATGTATGTTGCTCTTTGTTGGGTTGTATTGAACTGTTCTGGATAATAATAATTGGGTATTGGTAAATTAAGTATTGTTATAGGTAAGGATAATACACATTTAATTATTATTTATAATAATTAAATATGAATAAGATTAAAGAAATAATTACTTATTATTTATTAATAAATAATAAATAAGGATAATAAATATTTAATTATTATTTTAAAATAATAATTAAGTATAAATAAAAATAATAAATAAAGATAATAAATATTTAATTATTATTTAATAATAATAATAATTAAATATGGATAAAGATTAATAGAATAATTATTTATTATTTATTAATAAATAATAAATAAAGATAATAAATATTTAATTATTATTTAATAATAATAATAATTAAATATGAATAAAGTTAATAGAATAATTATTTATTATTTATTAATAAATAATAAATAAAGATAATAAATATTTAATTATTATTTAATAATAATAATAATTAAATATGAATAAAGATTAATAGAATAATTATTTATTATAAATAATGAATAAAGATAATAAATATTTAATAATAATAATAATTGAATATGAATAAGTTACTAAATAATAAGGATGGTAATTACTTAATCATTAATGAAATAATGATTAAGTATGAAGGAAATTATTAAGTTAGGTACTTATTGTTGGTTCTTAATGATAATAAACACTTAAGGATTTCTTAATAATAATTAAGTGTGGGTAGGATTCATACGGTAAGTATTTAATGTCGCATAAAGAACAAGGGTAATAATTACTAAATTACCCTAAGATAAATAATAATTGAGAGTAAATTAAATCAATGATCAAGGGTTTTCTGCTATCTTTAAACCAAAATAAATTCATTTTATAAATGATAAATAAGGATTGTTAGACCATACCTGGAAACAATTAAAGGTAATAATTGGAGTATTCAAATGATAAGTGACCCTGATTAATTATTATCTGTTTAAATAGAGGTCATTAAATTTTTGTTAGCTGATGGCTAGGTAGTAATTAAGTTCGGTGAATTATTTATCTGCTAAATGGATAGCATAAGTGGGTATAATTACGCAATGCTAATGGATAAACCAATTCTACCAACTGATAGGTTATCCAAGGTCAAGTAATTAAAGCTAAAATTTATCTGTAGATGAGCAAACAGGCAAGTCCTCTATCCCGAACTTTGATTTCTGCCAGTTCCTAATCCTAAACTTCTTACATTATTGCAAGTTCTTCCTTACTCAACTTTTTACCCTGAGCAATACTTCTAAAACCTTATGCAAAAGGTAAATATTATTGCAAGTATTCTTTAAGCTTGAATTTTATCTCCAAGCATGCTATAAGTGGTCTAATTACTTTTAAAATTATTCCACATCTGTGTATTTATTGGCATTCGCACTCATGCATTTGAATTCGAATATTGAATTAAATTCAGAAGTTTTATGAACCATTCATGGTTAATTCTGAACCCTTGTTCGGTCAGACAATTTCGTGAAAATTTATAAAAGCTATCCGAACCCAATCAATGGTAAGGATTCTTAGACTGTATGAACACCCCTTTATTTATAGGGGAGTACCCCACGTACCGTATATAAGGTACAAATAGCAGAATTAAATGTTATGCATATACATAGGGTACGCGAGGCTGATCCCCTCAAGTACGTTATTCTGTAGCCAGTAACCAGAGGGTCAACCAGCTATTGACTCCTCTGGAAGTTATCGTTCAAAGTCTATTTGACTATCAATTGTTCTAAAAGCATTTATTGTTCTTGCTTCTGATTTATTCTATTGTTGAAATCCCTTTTTATATCCCTTCATCATGATATATCCTTATTGTTGCACTTTAAACTTGCTGGGCAAACTCGTTGCTCATTCTTGCTATATCATGATTTCATTGCAGCTAAAACCGAGACGTCAGGGAAGAATAAAGGGAAAGAAAAGATGAAATGATAGATTTCTTGTAGCAGACTTTAGATTCATGTGTAGTTAATTACTGTTAATGTAATTTAAACTCTGATAGCTAATTAGGGTATGAATTTTGTGGACGTGTTTAAGGTTATTCGTATTCTGGGACTAGTGACACCTTGTAATGAACAATGTATGTTTATTATATTCCGCACTTTTAGATATCATATGTTGTTAAAGGTGAATGTTGTATTGAATCGTGATGACCAGATCCGGGTATTTGGAGACCCGAATTTGGGGGCGTCACAGGTTGGTATCAAAGCTGTAGGTTATAAACTTTAGGATCGCGAAACCTAGGTTATAACCTTCATAGTAAACTCGTATTGAGTGTTAAGGGATAAATCGAGGAGATTTATCATATGTGGTTTTGATGAATTGGGGAATTCATCGAGTCGAGTAGTACCCAATGAAATATAACTTCATTTCTTCAATGAATATATTTTATTGCTGTACTAATGTTAGTTTTTGTGTGTTTGTAGGATGGCTGCTGTAAGGGAGACTAGTGGAGCCCGTGAGGAGGAATTATTTATAGACATACCGGTAGTGGCGGAGCAGCTGGTGGGCTATGCTCCTATTGCCCCGGGACTGTTACAGGAGGAGTCCGAGTCGGAGGAGGACTATCACAGGGAGCTACCAGAGCCAGTGATAGGTAGAGTCATGAGGTCGGGTAGTCAGGACCCTGATACCGAGGAGGAGGATCCCGAGACCGAGGGGGAAGAGCCACCTGCTGATATTGACGGCATGGGATCCACTGCTGATGATATTATTGAGGGATTGACGGACAGAAACGAGGAGTTGGAGGCTCGGATTGCTCATTTGGAGGAGCAAAACCAGACCCATCAGTATATGGAGGACCAGTACAGAGACTTGGCCTACCAGCTCGAGCATGACTTAGGGGTGGCCAAGGTACAGCTGCAGGGCTACGAGTCCTCAGCACAGCAGGTCGGACAACTGCTACATCAGCTAGTGGCCCGAAACGCTGAGTTGAGGGAGAGACTGGAGCAGCGGGATCTGCAGATCGCCCACCTGAGGGCGAAACAGGAGGCCATGAGGTTTGAGGCCGGACTGGAGGTGGCTGCGAGGATGCGCGTCAGGGAGGCCTGGGCCAGGGAGGCCAGGAGGGTTGATCAGCTGGAGGACCAGCTAGAGGCCAGGGCAGTGAGGATAGAGACCCTGGGGCATGCCTTGGATGCAACCTACCGTAGACCCCGGACTGAGATAGGGGAGTCCAGTCGCTCTGTTCGCCGCAGGATCGGGGATGGAGCAGTCTCTTCTGGCCAGCAGGCTCGGATCCGTCATGATGTATAATGGTGGGATAGGATGGTTGTTTAGTTGTTAGTACAGTCAGTCCCACTTTTGTTTATGTTAGGGACATATTCATGTTTGTTTATGAAACTTTATATTTGTTGTTATGATTGGGGTAGCAGTTAAAACCCCAACTTTTGTGTTTTGAGGGATGGAAGGTTAGGATTCCCCACTTTTGTCTAGGGGGAAGGGTTATTGATGAATAGGACACAGTGGCGCATTTATAGCAGTATGCCACAGGTTTCGTATTGTAACAAACGGTGGTATATGAATATAAATGCAGATGTTTCACTTAAATCAAATGTGTTGATAAATATTTTATTGTTTATTTCAATAACATATGATGTAAAATGTGAATCTATAGGTAAAAGTCATCAGTTCCTTATTCTAAACCATGCCAAGGGGAAGGCCACGTAACCGACGGGTCGAAGAGTCAGAAAGTGAGGTTGGAGACCAAACCAACCCCATGAGAATGTTCGCGGAGATGCTGGCCGAGGCTATGCAATCCAGACCACCACCTGTAGTGACTCAAGCAGCAGCTGAGCCAGCGCATCACCTGGCAAACTTTAAAGATTTCAAATTGGTCGGACCACCTGAGTTCAAGGGAACTCTTAACCCAATCGAGGCGCAGACCTGGATAGAAGAGATAGAGAAGGTCTTTGAAGTAGCAAGGGTGGCAGAGGAACAGAAAACAAGTTTTGCCACTTTCATGCTAAAAGGAGAAGCCAACTATTGGTGGAAGGCCAATCGGGGCCGAGTTGAAGAAGGCACTGTCGCTTGGGATCGTTTTAAGGAAATGTTCTTGGAAAATTACTTTCCAGAGAGCATGAAGCAGGAGATGGAGATCAAGTTCCTGGAACTGAAACAAGGAAACATGTCTGTGGCTGAGTACGCGGCTAAGTTTAATGAGTTGGCACGGTTTGCAGCTCACCAAGTCAGCACCGAGGAAAGGAAAGCTCGCAGGTTTGAGCAGGGGTTGAAGCCATGGTTATACCGTTCTGTGGCGGTATTAAAAATCAGGACATTCGCAGAATTGATGGAAAGGGCAATCATTGCAGAGGGTGGCAGTGAGGCCCTGGCTAAGTACAATCAGGATAAGAGGAAGGGTCATGAGGGCCAGAAGTCAGGAAGCAGCGGGGGCAGCAACCCCAACAAACGGAAATGGAATGAAAGTCAATCTTTCGGGAGCAATAAACCCGGAGGAAATCCGTCTGGAGGGGAGGCAAGGAAACCAGGCAGGTGCAGTAATTGTGGTAAGAACCACACGGGGGAGTGTATGAAGGGAAAAAGCGTTTGCTACAAATGCGGGCAACCGGGGCACATGGCTCCCCAATGTCAGAACAAACCAAAGGGGGGATGTTATTCATGTGGAGCACCCGACCACCAAATCAAGGACTGTCCGAAAAGGAAAGGTGACCTCGGGAGTGGCAACAGGAACAACAACAGCAACAGCGGGAACAATAACCGGCTGAGCTATGGGGCACTAGCCAGTCAAGCTAACAGGCCAACAGCTCACACGCTCAACATGACAGTCCAGGATGCAATGGAATCCAAGGACGTGGTGTCAGGTATCATCCCAATCAATGATATAAATGCATATGTGTTATTTGATTCGGGTGCTACTTGTTCTTTTGTTTCCGAAGAATTTGCTAGTCAGTTACATGTACCTTGTGAAAAGTTAGAACACCCCATGAACGTAGAAGTAGCAAACAAGGAAGTTATCCCCATAGACTGCATTCATAGGAATTGTTGTGTTGAATTGCGAGGATTTAAGCTCAATGTGGATTTGATACCAATTCGACTGGGAGAGTTTGACGTAATCCTGGGAATGGATTGGCTATCAACCCACGGAGCAGTTATTGATTGTAAGGAAAAGTGTGTACACCTGAAGACTCCTAATAAGTCGAAGATAGTATTTTACGGCAGTAAGCCACCAAGCCAATCTTGTTGTCTTACTATGATGCAAACAAGGAGATTACTCAAGAAGGGTTGCGAATGTTATTTGGCCCATGTGGTTGATACTCGTCGAGTAGGGGATGAGATGAGTCAAATACCAGTCGTGAGAGAATTCACCGACGTCTTTCCCGAAGAGCTTTCGGGACTGCCGCCGGACAGGGAAATCGAGTTCGTTATCGATTTGGCACCAGGAACCGCACCAATATCGAAGCCGCCGTATCGAATGGCACCTGTAGAGATGAAAGAATTGATGGTGCAACTGCAGGAACTGTTGGATAAGGGTTATATCAGACCGAGCGTGTCCCCGTGGGGAGCGCCAGTTCTGTTTGTAAAGAAGAAAGACGGTTCAATGAGGCTTTGTATCGACTATCGAGAGTTGAACAAAGTTACGATTAAGAATAGGTATCCACTCCCTAGAATTGACGATCTGTTTGATCAACTCAAGGGAGCGAAGTACTTTTCAAAAATCGACCTGAGAACAGGCTATCATCAGCTGAAGGTGAGACAGGAAGATATCCCGAAGACTGCATTCAGGACTCGTTATGGACACTTCGAGTTCCTGGTAATGTCTTTTGGATTGACAAATGCACCAGCAGCATTTATGGATATGATGAACAGAGTATTCAAGCAGTACTTGGATAAGTTCGTAGTCGTATTCATCGATGACATCTTGGTGTATTCGGAGACAGAGGAGGAGCATGCTGAACACTTAAGGATTGTATTAGAAGCCCTCAGGAAGGAGAAGTTGTATGCGAAGTTTTCTAAGTGTGAGTTTTGGTTGCAAAGGGTACAGTTTCTGGGTCATGTCATAGACAAGAATGGTGTTTCGGTGGATCCAGCAAAGGTAGAAGCAGTTATCAACTGGGAACAGCCGAAGACGCCGACGGAGATCCGGAGTTTCTTGGGATTAGCGGGATACTATCGGAGATTCATCCAGGATTTTTCAAAAGATAGCATCGCCGTTGACCAATCTCACCAGGAAAACAGTTAAGTTTGTTTGGTCGGAGAAATGTGAGGAGAGTTTTCATGGAATTGAAGAAGAGACTCAGCCAAGCACCAGTGTTGACCTTACCGGACAATACTGGGGGTTTCGTAGTGTATAGCGATGCATCACACAAGGGTCTTGGTTGTGTACTGATGCAACACGGCAAGGTCGTGGCGTACGCATCACGACAACTAAAGGACTATGAGAAGGGTTACCCGACTCATGACCTGGAGCTAGCCGCGGTGGTGTTCGCTTTGAAGATTTGGAGGCACTACCTATATGGGGAGAAGTGTGAGATATATACAGATCACAAAAGTCTGAAATATATCTTCACTCAAAAGGAGCTGAACATGAGGCAACGCCGATGGTTAGAATTGATCAAGGACTACGACTGTGAAATTCTGTACCATCCGGGCAAAGCGAACGTAGTAGCTGATGCCTTAAGTAGGAAAGGCAAGGTGAAATTGATGCAACTGACAGTCCAGGAGGAATTGATACGGGACTTTGAACGTCTGGAGCTGGAAGTTAGGTATCCAATGGAGGTGGACGAAAAGGTGTTCGCCGTGACGGTAGGACCAACTCTACTGGATAAGATACAGGAGGCTCAAGAATTTGACGAGGAATGCGTTGACATTAAGAAACAGTTATCGGAAGGAAAAGCCTCGAAGTATAAGGTTGACAGCACAGGATTGCTGAGATTCGAGGGAAGGATCTGGATACCCTACGTACCAGACTTAAGGGAAGAGATTTTGCAGGAGGCCCATAATACAAGGTTTTCGGTACATCCAGGTAGCACCAAGATGTATCAAGATCTTCGTCAACATTATTGGTGGCCGCATTTGAAAGGGGAAGTTGCAGAGTTCGTCAGCCGGTGTTTAACTTGTCAACGGATCAAGGCTGAGCACCAACGGCCGAGCGGATTGTTGCAACCCTTAGAGATTCCCCGAATGGAAGTGGGAGCACATCACAATGGATTTTGTGGTGGGACTTCCAACAACGCAAAAAGGTCTAGACGCCATCTGGGTGATCGTAGATCGTTTGACCAAGTCTGCCCATTTTCTACCGATCAAGATCAGGTACAAATTGGAACAGCTAGCAAAACTTTATGTGAAGGAAATAGTATCACGACATGGAGTGCCGGTATCTATTGTGTCTGACAGGGATCCGCGCTTCACGTCAAATTTTTGGAGAAGTCTGTAGGAGAGACTGGGAACACAGTTAAGAATGAGTACGGCATATCATCCTCAGACTGATGGTCAGAGTGAGCGAACAATTCAGACTCTAGAGGATATGCTCCGAGCAGTGGTGATGGACTTAAGTGGCAGCTGGGACGATCACTTGCCACTGGTAGAGTTCGCTTACAACAATAGTTACCATGCTAGCATTGGTATGCCACCGTACGAAGCATTGTATGGAAGAAAGTGTCGGACGCCGTTGTGTTGGGATGAAGTTGGTGAACGGAGATTGTTGGGGCCAGAATTGGTACAACAAACCGTGGAAATCATTAAAGTAATAAGACAACGGTTAGTAGCAGCCCAGGATCGCCAAAAGAAGTACGCGGACTTACATCGCCAGAAACGAGACTTTGAAGTTGGTAGTTGTGTGTTTCTGAAGGTATCTCCATGGAAAGGGAAGATCCGTTTTGGGAAGAAGGGCAAATTGAGCCCTAGGTTCATAGGACCGTTCGAAATCTTGAGACGAATCGGCGAGGTGGCGTACAAGATAGCATTACCTCCTGAACTTGAGCACATCCACAACGTGTTCCACGTATCAGTGTTGCGTCCGTATAAGCCGGATTACAAACATGTTATCTCCTATGAACCAATTCAAGTCGAAAGGGATTTATCATACGAGGAGATTCCTGTCCAAATACTTGATAGGAAGGAGCAGAAACTGAGAAATAAAATCATTCACTCGGTAAAAGTTCTCTGGAGAAATCACGCGGTGGAAGAGGCCACGTGGGAACTCGAGGAGAAGATGAAAGCAAATTACCCCCAGCTATTCGAGTAATCTTGGATTGAAATTCCGAGGACGGAATTTTTATAAGGGGGAGAGGATGTAATGTCCGGAAAATTTGAAAACATTGTATCAAATTTATTTTTAATAAATATATTCATTATAATTAATTTTACAAATTTATCTGGATTCGTGTAGGTACTATTATTTAATTATATAAATACGTGGTCCAATAATTTTCTGCGCATTAAAGGGACTCACTGATAGCTTAAATAAATTAGTGAGTTAGCCCTAAGAATTTAATTGCAAGAAAATTTGGAAAGAAGATTAATAAATAAATTCTTCTAAAAGAAAAAAAAAATATATAAGTAAATGAATAAATAAATATCTGAAATAACTAATTAATTTAACTAGTTATTTAATTTAAATATTAGAGGCATAGTCTTATTAATAAACAAATTGGGCTACTTTTCTTTTTATGTTAGCTGACCCAATTCTCATTTTATTTCCTATTGGGCCAACCGAGTGGGCTGGGTCGAATTAAATCAAAGTGGGCCGCCTTTCTAATTGAATTCAGTCAGCCTAAATCCATTTGAGGAAACCATTTCTTTTCTCTCCTACCGGGTCAGATCATTTCAGCTGGTAAACCAAATGAGGCAATCAGTAGGAAAATTGGGGATATCAGAGTCTAGGGTCTAAACCCTCAATCAGATAGCAACGGGAAGAAGGGAGAGGGATTGAGCCAAGTCTATCCAGTCTTAGGCCATCAATCGAACGGGACGAGTGAAGCAGCTGGAAGTGGCGACGCGAAGGAATCGGCCGGTTTGGACTGGAAGAGAAGAACGTCGACCGACGGTCAATCGAAGCAACCAAGCGTTCGACGAACGGACCGAGAAATCCCACACGACCGGCGATTTGACCGGTGAGCGCACACAACTCGATGAGCTGCCGGCAAGTCAGTGGTTGAATTGACAACGGGTCGACAACTCCTCTCTCCCTACCGTCGGTCATTGACCAAGCAATTAGGGTATTGCCCAATTAATTTCTTCTATAAATTGGACCCTTTCCAGACCCTGAACTGCCGATTTTCTTTTTGTCTGTGAGTTCCCAATTAGAAACTAGGGTTTCAACTGTGAGAAGATACAGAGAGAAGAGGGAACAGGGGAAGACTATTGTGAATGAGCGGTTGGGTTGTGTACTGTGGGAGAAGGAGGAGAGCAGCAGCTAGGAGCCATCACAGTGCCGACCAAATACGAAGGTATAATTGGTCCTATATGCTAGGTTTAATTTTCCCTTAAACTGGAAATGGTTGCCCTCTGTATTATCAAAAAAATTACTCTCTGTATTGGGTTGTACTTTTGGACAATTTTAGATTGGGATATGGTTTGTGTTGCTGTGTAAATTTCTTTTATTCCATCAGCCGAATTTTGTTGCTATTGTGTGCTGTGTAGTTGCCAATTGTGCTGGGTTATAGTAATGTAATTCGAGTATGGTTGTTTTGTATTGAGATAATGGTACTGTGTTAACTCTTGATTTGGGAACTGTCGAACCTAGAAAGTTCTAGCAGTGCAGGAATTAAACTTATACAATACAATTGTTTTGGAATTGTATTACGTTAAATCTGTGTTGGGTTAATCTGATCTAGAATCTGGTTTTTGAATAATGTATGTTGCTCTTTGTTGGGTTGTATTGAACTGTTCTGGATAATAATAATTGGGTATTGGTAAATTAAGTATTGTTATAGGTAAGGATAATACACATTTAATTATTATTTATAATAATTAAATATGAATAAGATTAAAGAAATAATTACTTATTATTTATTAATAAATAATAAATAAGGGATATAATAAATATTTAATTATTATTTTAAAATAATAATTAAGTATAAATAAAAATAATAAATAAAGATAATAAATATTTAATTATTATTTAATAATAATAATAATTAAATATGGATAAAGATTAATAGAATAATTATTTATTATTTATTAATAAATAATAAATAAAGATAATAAATATTTAATTATTATTTAATAATAATAATAATTAAATATGAATAAAAGTTAATAGAATAATTATTTATTATTTATTAATAAATAATAAATAAAGATAATAAATATTTAATTATTATTTAATAATAATAATAATTAAATATGAATAAAGATTAATAGAATAATTATTTATTATAAATAATGAATAAAGATAATAAATATTTAATAATAATAATAATTGAATATGAATAAGTTACTAAATAATAAGGATGGTAATTACTTAATCATTAATGAAATAATGATTAAGTATGAAGCAAATTATTAAGTTAGGTACTTATTGTTGGTTCTTAATGATAATAAACACTTAAGGATTTCTTAATAATAATTAAGTGTGGGTAGGATTCATACGGTAAGTATTTAATGTCGCATAAAGAACAAGGGTAATAATTACTAAATTACCCTAAGATAAATAATAATTGAGAGTAAATTAAATCAATGATCAAGGGTTTTCTGCTATCTTTAAACCAAAATAAATTCATTTTATAAATGATAAATAAGGATTGTTAGACCATACCTGGAAACAATTAAAGGTAATAATTGGAGTATTCAAATGATAAGTGACTCTGATTAATTATTATCTGTTTAAATAGAGGTCATTAAATTTTTGTTAGCTGATGGCTAGGTAGTAATTAAGTTCGGTGAATTATTTATCTGCTAAATGGATAGCATAAGTGGGTATAATTACGCAATGCTAATGGATAAACCAATTCTACCAACTGATAGGTTATCCAAGGTCAAGTAATTAAAGCTAAAATTTATCTGTAGATGAGCAAACAGGCAAGTCCTCTATCCCGAACTTTGATTTCTGCCAGTTCCTAATCCTAAACTTCTTACATTATTGCAAGTTCTTCCTTACTCAACTTTTTACCCTGAGCAATACTTCTAAAACCTTATGCAAAAGGTAAATATTATTGCAAGTATTCTTTAAGCTTGAATTTTATCTCCAAGCATGCTATAAGTGGTCTAATTACTTTTAAAATTATTCCACATCTGTGTATTTATTGGCATTCGCACTCATGCATTTGAATTCGAATATTGAATTAAATTCAGAAGTTTTATGAACCATTCATGGTTAATTCTGAACCCTTGTTCGGTCAGACAATTTCGTGAAAATTTATAAAAGCTATCCGAACCCAATCAATGGTAAGGATTCTTAGACTGTATGAACACCCCTTTATTTATAGGGGAGTACCCCACGTACCGTATATAAGGTACAAATAGCAGAATTAAATGTTATGCATATACATAGGGTACGCGAGGCTGATCCCCTCAAGTACGTTATTCTGTAGCCAGTAACCAGAGGGTCAACCAGCTATTGACTCCTCTGGAAGTTATCGTTCAAAGTCTATTTGACTATCAATTGTTCTAAAAGCATTTATTGTTCTTGCTTCTGATTTATTCTATTGTTGAAATCCCTTTTTATATCCCTTCATCATGATATATCCTTATTGTTGCACTTTAAACTTGCTGGGCAAACTCGTTGCTCATTCTTGCTATATCATGATTTCATTGCAGCTAAAACCGAGACGTCAGGGAAGAATAAAGGGAAAGAAAAGATGAAATGATAGATTTCTTGTAGCAGACTTTAGATTCATGTGTAGTTAATTACTGTTAATGTAATTTAAACTCTGATAGCTAATTAGGGTATGAATTTTGTGGACGTGTTTAAGGTTATTCGTATTCTGGGACTAGTGACACCTTGTAATGAACAATGTATGTTTATTATATTCCGCACTTTTAGATATCATATGTTGTTAAAGGTGAATGTTGTATTGAATCGTGATGACCAGATCCGGGTATTTGGAGACCCGAATTTGGGGGCGTCACAGATAAACCCATAATTTTGGAGCAATACTTTTAGAATCATAAAGAGTTCATGCTAATGAGATCTAAATTCTAAATAGCTCAAAACTAAAATATTCCTAATCGTTAGATCACTAATGCGGGGTTACTGATTTCGGATAGATTAGTACATACTATGCTTGCTCTGTTGAAGAGAAGGATTGATCTCATAATTATTTGTGTGGAGACATTAAAACAAGTATGTAGGTGCTTATTGGAGAATAAGTACACTGAACGTGACTCGCTTAAGGAACACTTAATGGAATTTTACTTGCCGACAATAGGAGTTCCTATAGTGATAGTTGTAAAAGTGATCCTTGGACTTGAGATCATTATAGTACCTTGTGTATTCTGAGTTATACTTTGTCATATTCCTTAAGACTCTTTGGGTATATCAAATGGTATGCTCGGGTATAATAAAGTATACATGGAGGTAGGTGAATGACCAACAAAGGATATACCACTTTTAGTAAAGGGAGAGAATGTCCTATGTGATTTGATAAATGACAACTCAAAAATCCTTGGCCAAAGAGAATACAAATTAGAAAGGAGTTTCTAATTTACATTAACTAGAGTTGTGCATTTTAGAATCGAAATGCATATGATTAAATAAATAAGATTTGTCAGTAATTTCATGTCTTATGTTTAATTAGGACATTGTATGTTAGAATGATTGAATTATACGGTATCTATTCACAGAATAGGTTCTTTGTGATTAAACGTTGATTTCATATTATCCGGATAGTTATGATATGCTGAGAGGTGTCACTCATGATGTAGAGTAAATATTATTTATTTATATTTGAATTAAATGAGTGTAATTCATTATAAATAATATTAGAATGGTTCTAATTTATTTATTTTACTATCAGTATAATATTGAACCTAAAGAGTCACATCATAAAAGAGAAATATTATTTTAGAAGTAATTGTCTTAATAATAATAATTTAGTATTTAAAAAATACTAATATTTATAATTAAGTATTTGGAAAAATACTAAATTATAAATTAATAAGAGGAGTCTTATTATTATTATGATAAATAATTTAGTTCCTAAATAGTTTAGGGATTAAATTAAAACCCTAATTCCTAAAGAGTTTAGGAGGAAGAAAAGTCTATATAAGGAGAGGCCTTATGATAGATAAAGGGTTGATACAACTGTGAGTATGGAGATGCCATGTTATAATTCTCTGCAACTTAAAGAGTTATGAGTGGGAGTGAGAATTAGGGCTAGCCACCCAAGGTTTAGAGAAACCTAAAATTTACTTCTTCAATCATATTCTCTTGGTGGATCACCTTTAGAGCGTTGCACACACTGAGTAGCTAACGTTTGATCTGAGAATTTGGAAAAACACGAAGGAGCAAAGGATTGAAACTTGAAGATCAAATTAAGGAGTTGATTCATCTTCTTAAGGTATATCTTTTATCCCTCCTCGATTAATAATATTGCATCAAAGTGATCCTAGAATTGCAGTAAAATTTTAAATATGATTTATGTCATGCTTCCGTTTTATATACATGTGATTGTATGTATGTTCTTAAATCTGCAAACCAACAATGGCATCAGAGCCATCCTTAAGCTAATTATTAATTGTTTTGATTCTATATATGTATATATATATATGTTAATATGTGTTTAGAACAATTTAATTGGGCATAATTGTTAGTATAAAATCATGTTTTATGAAACAAGGAAGAAAAATCGCGATCAGAAAAGCCAAAAATGCGAACTGGAAGTCGTCGCAGGGCCGCGATGTAGGATCAGAGTGCCTAGGCGCTTTGTAGAGCCTAGGCGCTTGGGCCCTAGAAGCTAAGGCGCTTAGGCCCTATGAGCTGAGGCATTTGGCCCATAAGCCTAGGCGTTTGGGCCCTATAAGTCGAAGCGCTTGGCTCCATGAGCCTAGGCGCTTGGGCCCTATGAGCCTAGGCGCTTGGTGGTCAGAATGTCCAGTTTTCTGTAATTTTTTAACTTAAAATAAATGATTTATTTTGAACTTAAAATTAGATTTCATGCAAACTTTTATTGTCCAGTAAATGATATCAATATATATATATATATGGAATGTTTTAAATTCATGAGATGAATATTTTATTAATACATATGATGATATGTATGATAATAAAGGGTATTATTATGGACTGTTGACCAATGAGATTGGATTTATTTTTTGATGGATGCTTGAATGAATGAGGTTTTCATAAATGGGGTCTGCGTACCTCGCCTATCTAATTTTTTGATGTAAATTCTATCTCCCTCCTATGTACTTCCTCTTGACTGCTGATCAAAGTTTTTATTTTATTAAAAACAGAATGTAATAGGATGAATTACTTAGCAAATTAAAGCTAAGGAGCAGAAAAACTGAAGACCCATTTGTAATGAAGCTTGGGATGAATATAATAACTATATTCATATTTATTTTTTCACCCTAGGTTTGACCTTTTGGTTCACTTGGTGGCTCGAGTGAACCAATAAGAATTAAGTCAATAATCATCTAAAATAGAATATAATATTCTATATGTGCATGCTAATTATATATTAATATATTATTATATATGGTAATGTATATTTAATATGACGCGTATTTATTTATATATATATATATATATATATTTGCATGTGCGCTAAACAAGATGAAACCATTAATAACAAGAACCCTCAAAGAAAAATATTAAGTCGATTATGTTCAATGACATTAGGAATGTCGTACATAGCCTTCTACTATAGTGAAGTAATAGAGTATCGAGTATTTTATATGAGTTTATTGTGCACACACAAGGCTTATATTAAATATTCGAGATGTTACTTTATTACATTGGACGTTTATAAGGAATTGAACAATACATGTTTTGTTGTGCACGCACAAGGACTGTATTTTTGTTTTCACTTATATGAAAATGTTAGGTCTAACTTACCTTAGATAATATTGATTTGGATGCACACACACACTTGACCATTATAATATAAGAGACAAAATAAAAGGAGTTACCTAGAGATGTAATTAACAAAAGTTGTCTACCTGTTGAATAAATCTATAGTTTATTGTACACACACAAGACTGTATATTTATGGCAATAGGATCCTTTCTCACTAGCGAATTTTTAACTAGATCTGTCGAACTGTATATGGAGGGTCATATAGTTTGAAGAAAATAGTGGGAGACACCATTTTAATAAAGACCTAAATTAATCTGGTGATTAATAAAATGAATGCATGCTAATGTTGTTAAATTACAAATTTCATTTGCAGAATTTTACAATGTCTAATTCACTATCACTACGGATCATATTGGATGCTAATAAGTTAACCGAACTGAATTATACGGATTGGTTAAGGAACTTGAGAAATGTTCTCACGACTGAAAAGCTATCTTATGTCCTTAACTCGCCAGTTCTTACAATGGTTGCAGACAATGCCTCTGAGGAAGAGATTGTTACTTTTAGAAAGTGGCAAGATGATGCACAGGTGACTCAGTGCATCATGTTGGCTTCTATGAGTAACGAGTTACAGCGTCAACACGAGAAAATGGATGCACCTACCATTTTGTTGTACCTTTAAGATTTGTATGGTGAACAGAATAGGGCGACAAAATATGAGATATCTAAGGAGCTCTTCCGATCTAGAATAACCGATGGCACTACAGTATAGACACATGTCCTCAAAATGATCAATTTGATTGAACAATTAGGACAACTGGATTTTTACCATGGATGGAGAGTTGAGCCAAGATTTGATCTTGCGGTCACTCCTGAACTCTTTTTCACAATTTGTTGTGAATTTTCACATGAATAAGCTAGATGTCAACCTGCCTGAATTGCTGTTAAAAACTATAGAGAGTCACTTTCTAGCAAAAAAAGATCAAGTCTTACCGGTAGATGAATCTTCCAAGAAAAAGTAAGAGGGCCAAAAGATCTTTTGAAAGGAAGAAAAATTCGAAGAAGGTAAAAGGAAAGGCAAAGACAAAGGACAAAAAGAAAATTGATGCGGATAGCAAAAGAGTTTGCTTCCACTACAATAAGTCTGTACACTGGAAAAGAAACTGCAAGGAGTATCTTGCAGAGGCTAAGCAGAAGAAGCTTGGTGAAGCTTCGGTTACAGAAACAGGTTTGTTCATAATTGAAATAAATCTTTCTGTAAGTCAAAGTTCTACTTAGGTATTAGATACCGGCTGTGGTTTTCATATATGCAATTCTTTGCAGGAACTAAGTAGAAGTAGAAGGCTAAACAAAGGAGAAGTAACCTTGCGTGTGGGGAATGAAGCAAAGGTTGTTGCATTAGCCGTAGGGACTTATAGTTTAGCATTGCTTACAAGCAAGTCTATTAATTTAGTAAATTATTACTATGTCCTAGTTCTTATTAGAAATATTATTTGTATTCTGTTGTTGGACAAGGAAGGTTTCGATCTTATGTTTAAGAACAATGGTTATTTTATTTATAATGATAATACTTTGTTTGGAACTGATAGACTAATTGATGGACTTTATATACTTGACTTACATGAAAATATTTTGCAAATTGAACAAATTAATAAAAGAAAAAAGATGATGTGAATTATACCTTTATGTGGCATTGTAAACTCAGTCATATTAATGAAACAAGACTAAACAAGTTGCATAAAGATGGGCTTTTAGATCCATTTGATTATGAATCACATTCAACTTGTGAATCTTGTCTCATAAGTAAGATGACTAAATCTCCATTTAGTGGACAAGGAGAGAGAGTTACATAGTTGCTAGTATTGGTACACACAGATATGTATGGACCTATAACAATACATACTAGAGAAGGGTATTCATATTTTATTACATTCAGTGATAATTATTTGAGATTTGGATATGTGTATTTGATGAAATACAAGTCCGAATCATTTGAAAGGTTCAAAGAATTCAGAAGTGAAGTAGAGAAACAAACTGACAAGAGTATTAAGATTCTTCAATCAGATCGAGGAGGGGAATACTTAAGCAATGAGTTTCTAGATCATCTCAAAGAAAATGGTATTCTCTCACAATGGACGCCTCCTGGTATGCCACAATTGAACAATGTATCTGAAAGGAAAAATCTTACCTTGTTGGACATGGTGCGGTCTATGATGAGTTTTACCGATCTTCCAATATCATTCTAGGGTTATGCCCTAGAAACGGCTGCATATCTACTAAATAAGGTACCCTCAAAATTCGTCCCTAAGACTCCATATGAGTTATAGATAAGGAGGAAACCTAGTCTTAAGCATGTTAAGATTTGGGTTGTCCAGCTTATGTGAAAAGGTTTCAAGATGATAGTGATGAGCATATTTTATACCTATAAATTGGGTACTTTTAGCTTGATGATTTGTGAGCTTTTGAGTATTGTATGTTCATTTTTATGTCTTTTTATGTTTTGTGTAGGAATTTGACGTGGCAAGTGAATTTGATGCATTTTAGTTTAAATATGGGTAAATAATCACAAGTTGAGTGGACAATGCAGCTCATTGGGCTCGACATGTATCAGGACTCAGCGTTGTGGCACGGCGTGCGGTAACGAGCAGCCAAGTGTGGTAATGGTCGAGCAATTGGGGCAACTAGGCACACGCGGATGACATCAAGCGTCGCGATGGATGACATTAAATGCCGCAACGTTTAGGACACGGAAGACGCGATGCGGCGCATGGTGATGTAGCGTTGCAGCGCATGAAGGCAGCCAAGGCTACTGATGGGTATGCGCAGCGGCGCGCGATAGGTGAGCTGCGGCACTTGGGTTAGCTAGTTTGTGGGCTGAGCTGGGTTTTGCACTTCTAATTGACTTGGGACTAGCCATATTGATTCCTAATTGGATTAAATGTCTACCAAGCTATGAAAGGGCTTATAAATACAAATCAAAGACGAACAACCTAGAGGACTAACAACTTAACATCTAACATCATAACCCTAACATACATCCACGTTAGGGTTCTTCATCAGATTTCCAGGAGCACGAAGGAGAGTAAGTTGGAGGCTAAGCATGGAGATCGAGAGGCTGCGTGACGCAGATTTTTATCCCTTCTCTTTCCCTTTAATTTTTGTAATCCTAAGATATTCTTTGGTTTCATAATGACGTTTTCTAACCTTGTTATGACTTAAATTTTTATTAAGATTACAATGGAACCCAATGTTAGTATAAATTTATTTACTTTCTTATTGGTTATTATTAATCGTATCTGAATCGTTTATCATATTTTGTGCTTTATGTATGATTATTTAGCTAACAATTATTATGATAACCTATATGAAATTAGAAGATGGAGTATAAGTTTAGATCTGAATATGATGACATGCGAAAGATTATTCTTCTTAGAGTGATTAATAAGATTTGCTATATGCGCCGTGACACGTGTCGAGTTAATTGTTCATAAGATTGGGTAGCTTGCTATTGTAGAGGATAGGAATATACCTATATGTCGTGTGCAACTATTTTGGAAATCTGAACTTCATGAATCTTGTACTAAGTTATTTCCCATAGGAATATAGTGATTTAATTTGAATAGGTATTTTTATCTGACCATTGAAAGAGGTTTTATAAATAATTGTGAATTCTCGGTTATCGATTCGGTATGATTAATTAATTGAAAAGAGAGTGAAGAGATTTAGACGAGGCATTGGGAGAAATTGTAATCTTAACTTTTAAATTTGATTTTAGTCTTTGCTAATAATTTAGTTTTATTTAATTTAATCTAGTTTTATAATTTTAATTCATTTGTTTAAATAAGATTGAATTGATATAAAGTTAGTATGTGGATAATATTATTAGCATATTTCTCGTAGAATCGGCACTCTATTTACTACTATATTACTTGTTGATCACGTATATTTGCGTGTAATTGTCAACAACCAAATTAGACAACAAGTTTTTGGCACCGTTGCCGGGGAATATTACTAATATTTTTTCCAATATTAATTTCAATCAATTTGATCTTAATTTAAACGTGTATTTTTCTGTTTTAATTTTTCGGTTTAATTTTGTTTACGCAGGTACATCATGGCTTTCTATAATTTTTAGTGGCCTTATACGAGGATGACTCAACCAACGGTGGCAGGGATTTATGAACGTGATCCATTTACTGTTTTGGATGCACAGACTGCGACGCTTATAAAAAAATTGACGCTTTAGGGGCTCAATCTATTTAGAGGGCGTCGACGATTTGTGAATTGTGTGCTAGGAATTATCGTAGTGATCAATGTGCCATCAGTTTGGAGTCGACTCAGTATGTTTGTTGGAGAAATCATCCAGACTTCTCATGGAGCAATAATAACCAAGCCTAATTTTTTGCTCCGAGCCAACCATACCCTTCGGGATGCCCAACTCAAACTCCATCACCACAGCAGGAAACGTCAAACTTGGAGGAATTTTTTTCCAAGTGCATAGCTCAACATCAGGCGAGGGTGAACCGTCTGGAAATGTTAATTCGAAACATGGAAAATAAGTTGGGACAGCTTGCTAACGCCATTAACAATATCCCCATGGGACTTTACCGTGCGATATGGAGATCAATCCTAAGAGGGAATGTAAAGAGTTTGGCAAAGCTGTTACATTTCACAGCGGAGAAGAATTACCCAAGGCTATTGGTGGAATCTCAACGAAGCACATGGAGATGATAGTGATGCCTTGAGGAAAGATAGCAAGAGCGGGCAACAGAAAAAGAAGTTAGAAGAAAACCCAGTTGCACGTTCTAATGGAGAGGTGTTTGTGAAGCTTCAATTCTATATCCGGTGCACCTTAAGCGGACATGTCAATCGACAGCTTGTTTTAAAGGAAGCAAAGCCCATGAATGTTACCTTGCTACCGATAGACTTGTCAATCACTCTTCGTAGGGGAATTGGATAGAGGAATAAAGAAGCCAGGCTGACGACTATAAACCAAGCGCTTATTGGGAGGCAACCCAAGTTTAATTTTCAGTTTATTGTGGTTTAATTGTTTAGTTTTAGTTGCATTTTAATTAGTTGTGTCAATTGTTTTCAGGTACAAAATAGCGAACAAAATGGAATACGCTTCATATTTAGCGGATGAGGAGGACGCTGACGTGGCCACCCAGCTTATTCTTAGGGAAATGTTTTGCTTTAATTTTTTCTATCTTAGTCATTGAGGACAATGTCTAGTTTAAGTTTGGGGGTATGTTTTATTTGTTTGTTTTACTTGGTTCTTGAGCATATTATGTCATTAGAGTTGCCTTTTAGTTAGTTTATATTTAGTTAACGTGAGCAATGGTTTGATTTGAATTTGATTATGGCTGATATAAAAAAAAGTGTTTAATTTCAAATTCTTGTGAAATTGAGAAACATGCTAGTTATATTTTGGCTTATGAGTTGGGTTTACATTGTTTGTGATCCTTTTGCACTTAAAAGCACATATCCATATGTTTAGCTGGTTATGACTTAGAAAAATTTTATAGTTAAATGCTTGTGAGAGATATTATTGAAACTTTAAAAATTTATTTGAGCATCATTCGAAGGAGAAATTTAGACATTAACATAAGTTTGGGAGAAATCTTAGATTATTTGAAAATTTGAACCTTCCCGAGTTGATGTAAAGAATCAAGTAGTGAGTTGAGATGGAGCATAAAACACACTCATTTATAATCACATGCAAGACACGAGATGGAGCGTAAAACGCACCCGTGTGAAAGAAAGCGAGATGGAATGTAAAACGTACTCATTTGAAAATTTAAGTGAGATGAAGCATAAAATGCACTTACTAAAAAATAAATAAAAAATTAAAAAAAATGTGTTTTTTAAAATACTTGAGAAGGGTTCAAGCATGGTTAAATATTTGAAATATTCTTTTTATCCTCTAAATTTTATGTTTTGTCTTTATTAGCGAAGAATGATGTAAGCAGAAGGTTTCTAGAGTTGATGTGAAAATCTTTTATGAAGTATTTAATTATATGATTTTATCTGAGTCATGACTAGTTTGAACATTTGGATGCTCACACGCACTTAAAGAATCATGAGTAAATGTGGAACTGATGAATAAGTTAAAAATTTAAGCTTTGCATGTTCTTGAAATTTTGCTTGAGTTATCATTTTAATAAAATCTATGAGGCTGTTATTTAATTCATATTGATTCATTATTCAAGGTAGTGGCTATTTAGAATTAGTTATTTTATTTTTGTTTTTAGTATTTTGCTTGAGGATAAGCAAAGATATAAGTTTGGGGGTATTTGATGAGCGAATTTTATACTTATAAATTGGGTGCTTTTAGCTTGATGATTTGTGAGTTTTGAGTATTGTATGTTCATTTTTATGTCTTTTTATGTTTTGTGTAGAAATTTGACATGACAAGTGAATTTGATGTATTTTAGTTCAAATATGGGTAAATAATCACAAGTTGAGTGGACAATGCAGCGTGCATTGTCCACTCGGCGTTCAAATTGGGCTCAGCGTGCATCTGGACTCAACATTGTGGTATGGCGTGCGGTAACGAGCAACCAAGGGTGGCAATGGTCGAGCAATTGGGACAGCTAGGCACGCGCGGATGACATAAAGCGTCGCGACGCATGAAGACAAGCGTTGTAGCGCTTGGGACACAGAAGACGTGTTGCGGTGCATGGTGATGAGGCGCTGTAGCACATGAAGCCAGCCAAGGCTACTGATGGGTATGCGCAGTGGCACGCGAAAGGTGAGCTACGACGCTTGGGTTGATTGGCTTGTGTGGGGCTGAGCTGGGTTTTGCACTTCTAATTGACTTGAGACTTATCATATTGATTCCTAATTAGATTAAATGTCTATCAAGCTATGGAACGACTTATAAATATACATTAAAGGCGAACAACCTAGAGAACTAACAACCTAACATCTAACATCATAACCCTAACACACATCTAAGCTAGGGTTCTTCATCAGATCTTTAGGAGCACGAAGGAGAACTAGTTGGAGGCTAAGCGTGGATATCGAGCGGCTGCATGACACAGATTTTTATCTCTTGTATTTCCTTTTAATTTTTGTAATCCTAAGATGTTCTTTGGTTTCATGATGACGTTTCCCAGCCTTGTTATGACTTAACTTTTTATTGAGATTACAATAGAACCCAATGTTTAGTATAAATTGATTTGCTCTCTTATTGGTTATTATTGATTATATTTGAATCATTTATCATATTTTGTGCTTTATGTATGATTGTCTAGCTAGCAATTATTGTGATAACCTATATGAAATTGGAATATTGAGTATAGGTTTAGATCTGAATATGATGACATGCGAAAGTTTATTCTTCTTAGGGTGATTAACAAGAATTGTTATATGTGCCGTGACATGTGTCGAGTTAATTGTTCATAAGATTGAGTAGCATACTACTGTATAGGATAAGAATATACCTATATGCCGTGTGTAACCAATTTGGGAATCTGAACTTAATGAATCTTGTTCTAAGTTATTTCGCATAGGAATATAGTGATTTAATTTGAATAGATATTTTTATTTGACCATCGAAAGAGGTTTTATAAATAATTATGAATTCTCGGTTAATGATTCGGTATGATTAATTAATTGAAAAGAATGTGAAGAGATTTAGACGAGCCATTGGAAAAAATTGTAATCTTAACTTTTAAATCTGATTTTAGTCCTTGCTAACAATTTAGTTTTATTTAATTTAATCTAGTTTTATAATTTTAATTCATTTGTTTAAACAAGATTGAATTGATATGAAGTTAGTACTTGAATAATATTATTAGTATATTCCTCGTGGGATCAACACTCTACTTACTACTATATATTACTTGTTGATCACGTATACTTGTGTGTAATTATTAATTACCAAATTAGACAATAATAAGCTTGGGACAAGATCTGACAAGTGCAGATTTGTGGGATATCCTAAAAAAAGTTTAGGGTATTACTTCTATAATCGTATTGAGCAAAAGCTGTTTGTTGCGAAACACACTACTTTCTTAGAAAATGAGTTTATCCTTGAAGGGGCTAGTGGGAGAAAAATAGATCTTGAAAAAGTTTAAGAATCACAAAGCACTATAAGTCAAATGGAGGAACCTGTAGATAGATCTATTGTACCACAACCGAATCGTAAATTTGGAAGAGTACCGAAGATACCTGAGAGGTATGGATTTATCATAGAGGATGATGATGAAGTACACATCATAGAGGATGATGATCCAGGTACATATGATGAGGCTATGAGTAGTAAAGACTCAAAGAAATGGCAAATGACCATGAAATCCGAAATGGACTCCATGTATGAAAATCAAGTGTGGACTTTGGTTAATCCTCCGGAAGGCATTAAGTGTTGTCCAATTTCAAAATCAACAATTATGTGCAAGTATATACGATCAACAAGTAATATAATGATAAGTAGAGTATCGTTCCCACAGAGAAATATTGCAATTTATACTTTTAACTACCAATCTATATTAACGCTATTTTATTAAACAATCACGATTTGGATGTTGATTAAAACTAATTAAATTCAAACTAAGATTAACAACTAAACACAAAGATTGAAATTCAGATTTTAAAGCCTAAGACTACAATATCCTCATTCATGCAATATAAATTAATTCTCCAATTCATCCAATTATTAAGCTCAATAGAGTTGTTAACATGAATTTAACTTTATTTGTAAGCCATTTTCCAAGTGATCAAACAAATTTATTTAACCTAATCAATTCTGCGATATTCCTATGTAAAACTAAAAGATTAAATTTGTTAAGTACCAATTCCCAATAGCTACATGCAGCGAAGAGATATCCATATTTACTTCACAACCCTAATTATTCATCCCATGCAAATAATTATGAATACATGGTATCATATTCAGATCTAACCCTAAAGTTCATCTCCCAAATTCATTTAAGGTATCCCGCTAATTGTTGGCCAAACAATTAATCAATAAACACAGAATAAGATAGACAATTCAATTTGAAATAATAATTTAATTCACATAGATACTTAATTCATAAGCACAAAAGGTTCAATTGTAGCCTTTATTAAGGGTTTAGTTCATGCTGAAAATAAAAACCAAAATCCTAGAATAAACCATCATAATTAATTACAAATTTGAGATAAAAGATTAGGAAAAACTCAATAAGTTTCTTCAATCTTCAAGTCACAAATATGAATTCTTCACGAATTTTCTCCAATCTCTAATCTTCACCTTCAGCTCTGCAAGTCAATCTCTATGTATTTGTTATCGTTAGTGTGTAACCCTTTTCCATGCCATCATATGTCTTTTATAGCCTTCTCATCAGATTAGTAGAAAGAATCCTCGTAAGTGTTAACTTCCTGAAATAACTAATATAAAAATATTTTTTCTCTGCCCGCGCATCCTCGCCCAAGCGAGAAGTTTACCTTATAATTCCGCGCCCCGGCGAAAACTTAAGCTTTAAAATCTCCCCCCGACGAGAAGTCTGATCACAATCTACCAAATTGCCACTAAACTTCAGGTTTTCCAATTCGCCAATCCGAACCCGCTTCCTACAAAATAAACACAAAAATAAGTAAAAAGACACTAATAACTCTTAAAGATAGTAAAGATTTAAGCCAAAGATGTATCTAATTCGTAAGAAAAAACTCACTCATCAAATAGCCCCAAACTCAAAACTTTGCTTATCCTCAAGTAAAAACGCAAGACACAAACAAAACAACAACTAAGCTAACTACATGAATGCACATGCATAAATTTCTAAATTCAAGCAATCAATCAACATAAACTATAAAAATCAGGCCTCAGAAACCAGTAACTAAAAATTCAACAAGACTTCAAATTCATGCACCATCAACAATCCAACTTATCACCAAGTACATCTTACTTTCAACCCTTCCATGTGTGTGTGTTCAACATATCAAACTAGTCAAAATATGAATTCAATCCGTGGTATCACAATGCTCAGTTAAAGATAAGTTTACATATATGACTTTTAAGTTCTCCTTTTATCCACTTGTCTTCACTTTTCTTTCCTTTTTTTTACCCAACGAGTGCGTTTTATGCTCCATCTCGTTGATATAATATATATTTTTTCCTTGACTTGTGCAATGTTCATCTTTATTAGGCTTTTCAATGCTACCCATGTAGCAAACTTTCGACCAACGACTCCCAAACTAGATGATTTTAGGGCGCTGAGTGTAAAGACACATCCTAAGGGCTTACTTGTTCAAATGACACAGGCCACAAAGACAAACTAGTCAAGATCTTCTCTTATCTGTCTATATTCTTTTCTTTTTCACATTTCTTCTTTTTCTTGCATTTTAGACAGCAATCGAAGCACTGTTTATTCAACAATTTTTTTTACGATCCAACAAGTGATAAAATTCTGTATATCCTTAATGAGCACTTAATACACCAAATTAAACCAAATCCTAACCAATTCAACACATTGACGTGTGCAATTAGAAACCAAAGATCTCAAGTAGACACAACCAGGAACAGTCAAAACTCCTGATTTAGCATTCCTTATCCGTCTCATCAAATTTTCATCATCGACCTTCCATAAATGCTCAACATTAATTCATTGCTCAAACAATCCTAAATGTAATTCTATATTATCCTAATTTTTTTTTTGAAATAATAATTGGAACTAGACAATTAAAAAATCTAAGGACATAAAATGTAAAAATTAATGCAACTAATAATAATAACATAAATGCAATGCAACTATATGAACTAACGACAAACAACACCTCCAAACTCAAAAGAAGCAATGTCCTCATTGATTAAAACATAAAGAATTGAGAACCGAGGACTTCCCTGACAGGTCAAGCGTCGGGCTCGACCTCTACATCATCATCTGGGTTTGGTGGTGAAAATACCGGCAACGACTGAGGCTCTGAAAAATTAATTGGATCCACCAACGACCTCATCCTATCAAACATCTCGGCTAACGCCTGAGTACAACTCGTCTGATAAGTGAACATATGCGCTTGTCGGTTTGCCAACCGTTGATTCTGCCTCAATACGGTCTTATGCTGAGAATCTATATGATGTTGCAAATTCTGGAATTGGTTACTGAATTTGGCCTTGCTTATAGACGTCGAAGGGCCCTCCACCTCATCATTAGACTCATGTTCCTCCTCTTTAGACGAAGGGTGAATGATATACCCCAACCCACGAGGATGTGACTCACCACCTTCCCATTCCTTATAACGTGCAATTAAACCATGGTCCAACAGAAGCAAAGGTTATTGCACAGCTTCCTCAGTATTCCAACGAACGCCCGCTTGAAGGCACAACCCACAAATAAGTGAGGGGTATGGCAAACCACCCTGAGTATTTCCTTTTAAACTTCGGCGAATCGACACCTCAATCACATTCCCCACATTAATTTTTAAACCCGTCACAATTGCATATAACAGAAGTGCTTTTTCCTTTGGGACATCACTCACATGTTGAGATGACATCAACTTGGCTGACAAAAATGCATACCAGATCTTTTCATATCGGCTTAAGTCTTTACTATGAAAGTGCATCGCAGCGCGTGGTCCTTCAGATATCCAAACTGTCCCAGGTTTGCATAAGTCAGTCACTACCTTCTCCAAATTTCGCCCTTCAGCAAGAAATTGTGAATATCGGCATCGTTCGTCAGGCCTCAAATTATAAAATTCATTGATAGTATGTGCACTAAAAGAAACCTTCTTGCTCCTGATCATAACCTCACAAGGTGCCTTGTTCTCTGCATTGGCATAAAATTCCTTGACAATGGCTATACATGCAGGTTCTGGGTGGGCTGTGAAAGTTTCCCATCCCCTTTCTATAATCTAAAGCATCATCTCACCATCTAACAGTTCATCAGGTTGGAGACCGCGCTCAGGAGTTAGAGCTTTACCCGATATATATGAATCAAATCTATCTGCAGCCTCGACACTGACGAATTTTTGTCTATCATATTGCCTTGATGGTGCTGAAGAGGAACCCTCACCCCAGTGTCTTTTGGGAGCCATGTGGGGGTGATATTAAGTAACAACCCAACTGTCTGTTCTTTGAAGCAATAAAACAACCACCTCACGTGCTCGCTATGAAATCTTTTGATATAGTTCTCCCCCAAACTCAAATTACACCAACTTCTGACTATACTTTATATAATTGAAGAATATCAAACAAATCCAGACCCAATTGAACTAGCAGAAACACAATTGAACAACAATTCAACTATGTGCCATGTGTTTACAATTGACCAACTCCAATCCCAAATGAATTGTCTCAGACTAAATGTAATGCTAGAATAATAATTTACCCAATGTGTGATATTTGACAAATGCACTTAACTTGAGGACAACTTTGTGTATGTTGAAGTGAATGCAAAGTTGTACTTGTTTCTTCAAATAGTTGATAACCCTAGCAATTGTTCACTTAAAGCGGCAAACTCCGTGTAGAGTTGCTGTGGAGAAGCAAGAAATCCGAATTGGACTAGAATTGAAGTTGTATCATGAATTTGGACAATCTGAAGATGGGTCTTGGTTTGGGGAGGGATCTATGCAATAGTTGTGGTTAAATCCAATTGAGAGAGGAAATAACTAGGGTTTGGTCGAGTGGCACTTGGAACTGGAATGGATGAAATCTGATTGGGAACGGTTTTTAAAAACTGAAATCCGTCATCTTCGCCGGGGCGAAGAATTTTAACCTTGGAATCTCGCCGGGGCGAAGAATTGCAGAGGGGTCTTGGCCGAGGCGTGCGCTGGAGCCACTGGGGCAAAGACTGGCAGAGGAGTTCTCGCCGGGGCGAGAATCTCCAGGCTTATTTTCTCGCCGGGGCGAAGAACCCTGGTCTTGAAATTTTAATTTTTCCTCCTTTCTTCAATTGGTGTTATCCCCAAAACCTTGTCCTTTCTATTAATGCTCTCCCAAAGCCTTGTTGTAAGACCCCGAATTTATGAAATAAAAATTTATTATTTTCTTTATGATTATTTTTCTAAATAGTGAAGTGCTTAATTGTTATAAATGATAGTTAAGGGTGTTATATGCAAATTATCTGATAAATAGTATGTCGGGGAATATTCCTTTTATCGGGAAATATTCTTTCTGTCGGGTAATATTATATTCGGTACCGTACGACGGCGCCGAAATGGCAATATTGTCAATGATAGTGGGCCCCACAACGGGTTAACTGTCGGATATAGAAAGTGATAGAAATTGGCGGCAAAACTTTAACCGATAACTGTTAAAATACCCGGTGATAAAAAGAACAGTAAAACGCGTTATTCCACAGTAGCACACGGTATTCCACAGTAGCTCACGATGTTGCACAGTGTTTTATATTATTGATTCAATAATTGATAAAGTAGCAATTGCATAGTATCTTGATTCAATAATTGTTAATTAGCATCTGCATAATATATTTTACTATTTATCACGACACTGTAACTTATATCATTTGATAGGATATTTTAGCATTATCGACAATGTCTAGAAATTCTGTCAAGGAAAGGGGTTATTTAATTGCGCGCCATTTTTTTATGGAAGGCCCCCTCTTTCCTGGGAATAATCTGGTTGTCAGTATTGCGAGTATATGCTATCTGTGATATTAATGCATTTAACACAATAATACAGAAAAAGGGATTTATTTTGATAATGGAGTTATTTTTTAATGGTTTTATCTTTTGATAATGGAATTATCTTTTGATAATGGAAGAAAAAATGGATGGATGATATTAATGGAAGAAAAAATGGATGGATGATATTAATGGAAGAAAAAATGGATGGATGATATTAAAAGAATATGGGGAAAAGACCAAAATGCCCTCACCTTGATTTTCCTATAAATAGGGAGAGTTTGCTTAAGAAATTTTCACACCTTCATTGCTTATACTTCCTCTCTCTCTAAATTTCTGAAGTTCTCTTAGTGTGCTAAGCTATTGTGAGTATTTGTGAGAATACTAGTATTATCCGAAGTTAGTAAACTTCATAGAAAGTAACATCCAGTTAACGAAGGTAGGGAATATCATTTCTTTCATACTTCTATATAATATCATTTGTTTTCATGTTCGTAAGTGATATTATACTCATAAAGGTTGTTATTCATTCTATATTAATTTGTGGGGATAACCTGTCCGTGCGGTATGACGCATGCTTGGTGAATATCCTTTTGTATTCATTCATTATTATTCTATGGGAATAACCTGTATGTACGAGTGTCGTACATGGTGAATACCCTTCTGTATTCATTCCTTATTAATCTATGGGTATAACCTGTCCGTGCGGATTGACGCATGCCTGGTGAATAACCCTTTGTATTCGTTACTTATTAATCTGTTGTGAAAATAATCTGTCTACGCGAATTATCGCATGACGGGTGAAAATCCATTTGCAGTTTCATATATTCTGTTATACTCGTATAACGTATCATTTCTTTTGTACTCGTTAAGGGATATCTTTTTCTTTCACATTTCTCCATTTAGGATAAGAAATCCTTGTTTGTTTCCAAAACCTTATTTTTAAATGGAGAAAATCCCTGAAAATTGGTAGAATATCCTTAATAGTTTGTGCTTCATCTAATATCTTTTCACTTGAATCTTTCTATTTCATTTTATACGTTATAGTTGAAGCATGAAATAATTTCTTGAATATCATTCTTGAATTTGACTCCACAATTTGATCATCATGTTAGCAATTTGGTCAATCTTTGATACTGATTAAATTATAAGTTTTTCTTATCCTTAATCTCACTGTATCATTGTCATCATCCTCATCCTCATACTTAAATTGTGGTGATAGTTCTCTTTGGCCCGTAGTGCAAAGATGAACTGGCGTGACATGATTTTGACCAAACTGTGTATTGGTATTATCATGACTTTTGGTGTTACAAACAAAGGCGTATGGTGAAAGTTCTTTTTGGCCCATAGTGCAAAGATGAACTGGCGTTTGGCATGATCATGACCGGTGATGTTATAAATAAATATCTTTGGCACGTAGTGCAAAGAGAGGCTGTTGAATATAAACTGTTGATTTGGATGTTCATAAACAGGAATTGTTGATTGGTGTTACAGGGATAAAATATTGGTGGTGATCCTTTAATTTATAGAAGATGGTAGATATTATAATCTACTTGACTCTTCTAATGGATTGTTGGTTCCGTTGCAATTGTTGTTGTTGAACAATTAAAATATCTTTAAATCTCTGATTTAATTCTGTTGAAGACTAAAGATAAATTTTATTCTTCATTATCTTAGTCATGATATTTCCTACTGGGCTATTTGCGCTCACCCTTTTCCTTTGTTCTCTTCAGGAAAATAAAATGTAGCTGAGACTAGCCGGGGAGTGGAGTGATGGTCCGAGTTAGTGGTTGTCCTTATCAAGTTATGACATAGTTTAATAATGATTGTACTAGAGACTTAAAACATGTGTTGTCGTCTTTTTACGGCATTGTAATAATTTGGGTTTGGATACTGTGGTACCATACGGTACGATATTTGTATGAAAAGTCACAGTATGTGTGTGGTCGTATTTTGCACGACAAATATTAGTTGTAAATGGGAAAATTCGTATTTGTATTTGTATTTTTGTAGAATGTTATTGGCGACTCAAAATGGGTTGTGTGGACCTATTTTGGGGGCGTCACACTTGTCCCTATTCAAAGCAAAATAGCATGGATTAACACAACTAAGAGAGATTGGAGAAACACTTAAAATTCTAAAACAAATAAGCTACTAATTATACTAACTATATGCAAAAATATTGAACTAGACTATGTTACTAAAGCAATAAAATAACATGATTGGGTTGCCTCTCATAAAGTGCTTGGTTTATAGTCGTCAGCCCAACTTTCTCTGCGGTATCATGAGTTAGTCTGATCGATCGAAGTGAGATAAATCGAGGTGGCTTGTCGATCCACATCGCCTCCCCAATAATGTTTAAGTCTTTGACCATTGACCTTGAACGTGCGCTTTGTGTTAGGTTCTTCAACTTTGATTGCCCCGTGGGGAGCTACAGAATTGACCACAAAAGGACCTGACCATCTAGACTTCAGCTTCCCGGGAAATAACCTCAATTTGGAGTTGAACAATAATACCGTCTGACCTGGTTCAAATTTTCGCTCAATTATTCGCTTGTCATGCTACCTCTTGATTTTTTCTTTGTACAACTTAGCATTCTTATATGCGTGGTGCCAAAATTCCTCCATCTCGTTTAGTTGAAGCAACCTTTTCTCGCCTAATGCTTATAGATCAAAGTTCAAATTTTGAATGACCCAATATGCATTATGTTCAAGCTCGACCAGTAAATGGCACGCTTTTTCGTAAACTATTCTATATGGTGACATTCCAATGGGATTCTTGTAGGCCGTTCGATACACCCATAAAGTATCGTCTAACTTCATTTCCCAATCTTTTCGAGATGGATTCACAACTTTTTCCAGAATTTACTTAACTTCACGATTTGACACCTCCGCTTGGCCATTGGTTTGGGGATGATACGCCGTAGCAATCTTGTGTTTGTCTCCATACTTAGCGAGCAATTTAGTGAAGTGCTTGTTGCAAAAATGGGTGCCCTCATCACTGATTATAGCCCTTGGTGTACCGAATCGAGTAAAAATATTTTTTCGCAAGAACTGCAGAACCACTTTGGCATCATTTGTGGGTAAAGCAGCTGCTTCAACCCATTTTGATACATAATCCACTGCCAAAAGTATGTACTGATTGTTGAATGACGACAGAAATGGCCCCATAAAGTCAATTCCGTATACATCGAAGAGTTCAACTTCAAGGATAGTGTTGAGAGGCATTTCATGTCGTTTCAAAATGTTGTCAACCCTTTGACATCTGTCGCATTTTAGAACAAAAAGATGGGCATCTTTGAACAATGAAGGCCAGAAAAATCCTGATTGTAGTAGTTTTGCTGTTGTTCTCTCTCCCCCATAGTGTCCCCCATACTCTGAAGAATGGCACCGATTTAATATGCTTTCCATCTCTTCACGTGGCACACAACGTCGTATCATTTGATCCGCACAAGTTTTGAAAAGAAACGGTTCATCCCAAAGGTATTGCTTGACATCAAGGAGAAATTTTTTTCGTTGTTGAGAATTTAAATCAGGCGGGAGTACATTACTGACTAAGTAGTTCACGTAATCCGCATACCAAGGCACTTCTGTGTTAAGACGGAATAGTTACTCATCCGAAAATAACTCATTGATCACCACGTCATCCTTTTTTGGAATTTTTGAATTCTCTAACCTCGAAAGATGATCAGCCACCTGATTTTTCGTACCCTTTCTATCTCGAATTTCTAGGTCGAATTCTTGTAGAAGAAGGACCCATCGAATTAACCTTGGTTTGGCATCCTTGTTTGCAATCAAGTATTTGATGGCGGAATGATCAGTGTAGACAATTACCTTGGTCCCAATCAGATATGTTCGAAATTTATCAAAGGCAAAGACCACTGCAAGCAACTCCTTTTCTATGATGGTGTAATTCAACTGAGCATCAGTAAGCGTCTTGCTTGAGTAGTAAATGGTATGAAAAATCTTATCCCTACGCTGACCCAACACCGCTCCGACTGTATAGTCACTCGCATCACACATCAATTCAAATGGCAAAGTCCAATCGGGAGCAACTATGATCGGTGTTGTGACTAACTTCTTTTTCAGCACTTCAAAAGCCTCAATGCACGACTGATCAATCTTGAATGGAACATCTTTCTCAAGAAATGAACATAATGGTTTTGAAATTTTGGAAAAATCCTTGATAAATCGTCGGTGAAAGCCCGCATGCCCGAGAAAACTTCTCATGCCATTATGGATGTCGGCAGAGGTAATTTTTTAATAACTTCAATCTTCACTTTATCTATCTTTAAGCCAGCTGCGGATACTTTGTGACCCAATTAATTCCTTCTTGCACCATAAAGTGGCACTTTTTCCAGTTAAGCACCAAATTTATTTCCACACAACGTTTCAGAACTAAGATCAGATTGTTAAGGCACAAGTCAAAAGTATCACCGAATACTGAAAAATCATCCATAAATACCTCCAAATTTTGCTCAACCATATCCGAGAAGATAGCCATCATGCATTGCTGAAATGTAGCCGGTGCATTGCATAGTCCGAAAGACATTCTCCGGAATGCAAACGTTCCATAAGGGCATGTAAAAGTTGTTTTCTCTTGGTCTTCCAGAGCTATTACTATCTGGTTATATCCCGAGTATCCGTCGAGAAGGCAGTAGAACTGATGACCCGCCAACCTCTCCAACCTGTAATTGTTCTTGTAGAAATGAGTTCATTATTTACGTTTTTAACCACTGTCATTCCCCCTTTCTTTGGCACACACTGTACAGGACTTACCCAAGAACTGTCTGAAATCAGATAGATAATACCGGCGTCTAACCACTTGATGATTTCCTTCTTTACTACTTCCTTCATGATCAGATTCAACCTTCTTTGTTGGTCAATCATCGGTTTTGCCCCTTCCTCAAGTAAAATTTTATGCATGCAGAACGATGAACTAATTCCCTTAATATCTGCTATTGTCCACCCAATTGCCGTTTTATACTCACGCAAAACCCTTAATAGCTTTTCTTCTTGAGACTCATTCAAGTGAGTAGAAACTATAACTGGTAGAGTGTTAGAATTTCCCAAGTAAGCATGCCTTAAATGAAAGGGAAGAGGTTTGAGTTCGAGCACAGGCGGTTCCTCCACTGATGTTTTAGACCTTTTTTCTCCTTCTTTAGGCCGGTCAAGAGTATTGCTGAATTTCTGAGAGACTGGTAATGCATCTAATATCTTGATGTAATCCCACTCTTCCAAGTCATCAAAAGTGTTTATACCAACCAAGGCAGCTTCTAGTGGATCTTCTAAATAACTTGCATCGGTTCTTTCAGTCACTATTTCGTCCATCAGGTCTATCGGTAAGCATTCCTCATCTTCTTTAGGGAATTTCATTGCTCTGAACACATTGAAGGTGACTTCCTGATCTTGAAAACTCATTGTCAATTCACTCTTCTGTACATCTATCAGAGTTCTCCATGTCGCTAAGAACGGACCACCTAATATAATTGGGATTTCCTTATCCTCTTCGTAATCCAAAATGATAAAGTCAGTCGGGAAGATAAACTTATCGACTTTAACCACAATGTCTTCCACAATACCTATCGGGTATGTCACTGACCTGTATGCTAACTGCAAACCGATATTCATTAGTTTTGGCGCTTTTAACCCTAGCTGAGTGTAAACTGATAGAGGCATTAAATTAATACTCGCTCCTAAGTCACACAATGCCCTTCCAGAAAACCGATTACCAATTACACATGGAATGATGAAGCTTCTCGGATCCTTTAGCTTTGGCGATAATTTATTCTGTAAGATAGCACTGTAGTCTTTGGTTAATGCCACTGTTTCAAATTCACACAACCTTCTCTTCTTAGACAAGACCTCTTTCATGAATTTTGCATAACTGGGCATCTGTTCCAGGGCTTCCGCAAACGGTATGTTGATGTGCAGTTTCTTGAAAACATCTAAAAATCTGAAAAATTGCTTTTCCAATTTTGATTTCTGAAGTCTCTGAGAAAATGGAACAGGAGGCACAATACTGTCTTGCTTGAGTTCATTTAGCTTGGCCTCCAAACCTGTATCCTTCACCTTTTGTGTTTCATCCACCTCATTTTTCCCCAGGGTTACCTCTTCTTCATTCACCACAACTGTTTCTGGCTTAGAATTTCCTTTGATCATATCAGAAAGCTCTTTTCCACTCCTTAAAGTTACAGCCTTACAGTGTTCTTTTCCATCTATCCTCGGATTAACCTCAGTGTCGCTCGGTAGTGCTCCTTATGGCCGACTAGTCAAAACGTGAGCTAACTGTCCCAACTGATTCTCCAAATTTCTAATCGACACTGCTTGGCTTTTCACATTCAAATCTACTTCAGTTAACAGCTTATCCTGATCATTCATTCTCTTCTCTGACACTGTAATGAATTTTGACAACGATTCCTCTAAACTCGATTTTCTCTCTGCCTGTTGTGGAACTTGGTTTTGGAAGCCTGGTGGATTTTGTGGCCGTGGAACTTGATTTTGAGCCTGGTTATTACTCCAAGAAAAGCCCAGATGATTCCTCCACCCCGGGTTATAAGTATTCTGATATGGTTGTTGTGGTCTATTATAACTGCCTAGAAATACCGATTCTGCACTGATGGCACATTGATCCGTAGCATGATTCCCTACACATAATTCACAAATTATCGCCACTTGCGGAGTTACTTGTGGCCCCCATGTGTCAATCTTTTTCGTTAGTGCCGCCAACTGTGTTGATAAAGCTATTACTGCATCTACTTCAAATTTTTCAGCTACTCTCGGTGCATTTTCCCTTGCTATAGGCCATTGGTAATTGTTGGCAGCCATGGTTTCTAATAAATCAAATGCCTCATCAAAGTTCTTGGCCATGAGTGCCCCTCCCGCAGCTACGTCTATGCTCGTCCGAGTGCTACTACTTAACCCGTTATAAAACGTCTAAACCTGTAACCACTTGGGTAATCCATGATGTGGACATCTTCTCAATAATTTCTTAAACCTCTCCCAAGCTTCATATAGAGATTCTCCATGTTGCTGATCAAAAGTAGTAATGTCATTTCTCATCTTCGCAGTTTTTGCTGGAGGGAAGAATTTTGCTAGAAATTTCTGGGCCAAGTCGTCCTAAGTAGTGATGGATCCCGGTGAAAGTGAATGCAGCCAACTTTTTGCTTTATCACGTAATGTGAAGGGGAATAACCGTAGTCTCACCGCATCATCCGTAACATTTTGGTATTTGAATGTATCGCAGATTTCCAGGAAGCTCACCAAATGCTCATTTAGATCATCATTAGCTAATCTCCCAAACTGTATTGAATTCTGAATCATCTGAATTATACCCGACTTAATCTCAAAGGAATTAGCAGTGATAGCTGGCCTTGTGATGTTTGACTTAATCTCATCAACTTTAGGCATAGCATAGTCCCTTAGTGATTTCTGCTCTTCGTTCGCCATTTTCTCTTTTTCAAGCGGCTCTTGGCAAAATTTTCTCAATTGATGTAACTTGTTTTCAAGATTATCCTCACACTGCACAAGTTCCGGTTGTTTTGATCACGTTTGCATAAACGAACCAAAAGTCACCTGAACACAGGAAATAAAAGAAATAAATAAATATGCTTACTTAAAATAGAATTAATTGAATTGATATTGAAAATTATAAACAAAAATCAGTCCCCGGTAACGGCGCCAAAAACTTGTTGTCCGATTTCAAAATCAACAACTACGTGCAAGTATACACGATCAACAAGTAATATAATGATAAGTAGAGTATCGTTCCCACGGAGAAATATTACAATTTATACTTTCAACTACCAATCTATATTAACGCTATTTTATTAAACAATCACGATTTAGATGTTGATTAAAACTAATTAAATTCAAACTAAGATTAACAACTAAACACAAAGATTGAAATTCAGATTTTAAAGCTTAAGACTACAATATCCCCATTCATGCAATATAAACTAATTCTCCAATTCATCCAATTATTAAGCTCAATAGAGTTGTTAACATGAATTTAACTTTATTTGTAAGCCCTTTTCCAAGTGATCAAACAAATTTATTTAACCAAATCAATTCTGCGACATTCCTATGCAAAACTAAAAGATTAAATTCGTTAAGCACCAATTCCCAATAGTTACATGCATTGAAGAGATATCCCTATTCACTTCACAACCCTAATTATTCATCTCATGCAAATAATTAAGAATACATGATATCATATTCAGATCTAACCCTAAATTTTATCTCCCAAATTCATTTAAGGTATCCCGCTAATTGTTGGCCAAACAATTAATCAATAAATACAGAATAAGATAGACAACTCAATTTGAAATAATAATTGGATTCACATAGATACTTAATTCATAAGCACAAAAGGTTCAATTGTAGCCTTTATTAAGGGTTTAGTTCATGCTGAAAATAAAAACCAAAATCCTAGAATAAACCATCATAATTAATTACAAATCTGAGATAAAAGATTAGGAAACACCCAATAAAAGTTGGTCCTAAAGGCAAGTCTTCACCAAGCAAGTGGTTCAGCCCTACTACAGGATCAGATACAAAGTATGAAGATAATCATTTCAGATGTCAAGAGAAAACAAGGTTCCTTCAAAGATTACTTATTCTAGAAGGAAGCCACTACAAGCCTAAATGAAGTCTCTTTCATCAAAGTCTGCACTCACCAAGATAAGTGCAAGTCAGCATCTGAGCAGCAGTAGGTGTGACCAAACTCTACTCTCAAGGAAGACACGATCGTAGAGTAAAGAGCAAAGACATCTAGGTACTCTACGAACGGGTAAAGTCAACAGTCAAAAGGACATGGGCCACGTTCGTAGGCCAGAATAACTGATGCGTAGCAGTTATGGAAGTTTCAACAGAGTTGGCCACGTTCAGCAAATGGGTCTCTCACACATGTACTTGACAAAAAGAGGGAACTGATATAAGTCAAAATTCAAAAACTGACGGTTGCTCTTTCCTATCAGTTATCAATATCGTTCCTCTCATAAAGCTGTGCTGATCTCTCAAAACCCTAAAATCATCAAATCTTCAGCAAACCAAAACCAGCAATCTCCAGAAGCCTCAAAACCCTTATCGCTTCAAACCTCTATCAATAGTCAAGTATTCTTCAACCCTTATTATGGAAAACTGTTAAGTTGTGTCAGGTATCCAACTTGGCTTCGACAAATTTGAAGAATCAGATGAGAAATTCAAGGACATCCTCAAAAGTGTGAAACAAGCAGGATTCTCAGAATGCTTAGGGTCAAACACCAAGATCTTCTCCGATCTTATTAAGGAATTCTACCAGAATGCAGTAATCGAAGGTGATGTTCTGACTACTAAAGTTCGTGGCATGAAACTGAAAATGAATGCTGCAGAAATCAATCAATGTCTGGGATTTACCAACCAAGGTCTGTCATCCCTAGAAGAAATCGATTCTGATGAAGGCAAGAAATTGATGGGCTATGTAAGAATCCCCATGTAAAGGGAATGAAGAAAAAGGAATTTCCTGAGAAGTTCGAATTCCTAGCTGAGATTATGGGCAAATGTATCCTATGTAAAGATATTGCCCATGACACTGTGAGTGATCTGCAACTGAAGATTACGACTGTTATTGTCATGAAGAGGAAGATGAATTTTGGAGCTATACTGTCTGATTGGTTAGTCAAAGAAGTCAGGAAAGTGAAGGCATCAGATAAACCTGTCTTGAAGGTTTATTATGGAAGGTTCTTGAGCATCATACTGAAGAAAAGGCTGAAAAATAAAATTGGGAATAATGAGGGAGAAACCCTAAATGTCCACAAAATCATGTCACCCAAATTGTTTGACAATTGGAAGAAGAACCCCATGGAGAACAAAAAGTTGAGAATATCTGGTAGCAGCAACAAAGGGACTTCAAAGGCAGGCAGAGGGAAGAGGAAAGCTAGTACATTGAAGGATGAATCATCTCAATCTGAAGACTCTTCATCCCCTGAGCCCATTCCCTCAAAATCACTCAAGAAGAAGGTGAAAGTTGGGGCAGCCCCAGTGAAGAGTTCCTCCTCCTCCTCGAAAGATGAATCTAAGGGAGAGAAAGAAGCATCCAAGGCACCTATGGTCAAACCCTCAGAAAGGAGACAGAGTGCAAGACTAAGGCAAATGATGGAACTCTCGAGTCAAAGAAGTAAAGAAGAGATTCCACCAGTGACAGTTGACCTTGGAGATGATGATGAGAGTGGTAAAGCTGAAGCTGCAGAGATAAGTAAAGATGTGGCATCTAGTGATGAATCTGCTAAAAAGGATGTGACCACAAGTATGTCTAAATCAGAAAGAAAGGATATAGTTATGTCTGTTGAAAAGAATCTCAATAAATCAACAGAAGATGATGAGGACATGGAAGCAAGCTATGAAGAGCAGTCAACCGATGAGTCAGTTGAGGATTCAAATGAATTGATTATGAAGGAAGCAAGCTCAAAGAACATGAGTATCACAGAATCTGATAAAGGGAAAGAAGCAATGGATGATGATGAAGTACAACAAGATTCTGATTCTAAGAACAGTGCATCAGAAAGCAACTTCAAGCCAGCAAACACGAGAATACGAAAGAGAATTGTGCTGGAGGCCTGTGACAAACCAGGAGCTGTGTTGCCAACAAGATGGATAGATTATAGCAACGGTCAAATGAAAGTGGTATCAATGACCATAGAGGATCTTCTTAACAATTTTCAAGACATTGAGCTTGATCGCGCTACAGTTCTATATGATCCTGACAGTGAACAACTGACATGGTTTTACCCATGGATGCCCTGGTTGAAGGCCATTGAATTTGGAGATACAAGCTTCATCAGCTGGTGATAGACTCCACGGCACGCTTGCGTGAGGTGGTCGTCGCCCGGATCGTTTCTAACAAGTTGATAGGATGGATAGCTTGCAACACCTTAACCCCTCGCCTAAATGTAGACGGTAATCTTGGTACAATTGCTTGCAAATGAAGTATGCGTAGGATGAACACCAACGACACCTCGACCCCTCGCTTATATTGAAGCGGTAATCTTGGTACAATCGACGATTGATGCGGTAGAAGACGCCACACACAACTATGATTGGTTGTATGATAAGTCAATTATGAATCTCCAAAGAGAACTAAGGAACACTTAGGAATTCTTCAAAGAACCACAAGTAGAGAAACAAACTCACAATAATATTGATAATCTGAAAATTGGTTATGAAGTTCAAGTTTATAATAGCACCTATTTATACTAGTTTTAGAAACAAACTAGAAGCTTCTAGAAGCACACACTTGTTGAAATACAAGCTCACAAATGTTGAAATATAGCAATCAGAACACATGTAATTGATCCTAAATACTGATATCATGTTTTGGATGAAAGAAGGTTCGAAAAACAAGAAAGTCAAGAAATGACAAACTGCATCCAGGAGGTTCTCGCCGGGGCGAGAAAATTGCACTGAAAATTCTCGCCGGGGCGAGCTTCTCGCCGGGGCGAGAGGTTTGGCTTGAAAATTCCTCGCCGGGGCGAGAAAAATGGCTGGTAAATCCTCATCGGGGCGAGGTTAGCCTGTTCCATGCAAACTGTTTTCTTTCGTCGTTTTGATCGCCACGTCCATTCGCAACATGTTTACGGGATTCATACGCTTGGATTCCATCTCCATAACTTCTATACTTGATCCAACCTCGTTCCATAGTTCATGGATCATCCCGTTAAGTCCGTCTTTGAAGGTTTTAGCTCGAGCTCTAGTAACGGGTCCAAGTGGTAATTGCAACGGGTCTTCTCGGGTTGTGTCACGGGTTTCTGGAGTATGGATATCCTCATCATACCTCTCCTCTTGAAAAGGATTTGTCCTCAAATCTTCACCTACATCAAACAGGCTTAGATCGGAAACATTGAAAGTTGCACTAACAGTATACTCACCGGGTAAATCCAATTTGTAAGCATTGTTGTTAATGCGTTCAAGCACTTGAAATGGTCCATCTCCTCTCGGGAGTAGTTTCGAACGCCTTTGAGCAAGAAATCTTTCCTTACGCAAGTGAAGCCATACCCAATCCCCGGGTTCGAAGATTACTTGACGCCGACCTTTGTTGGCTTGTCGAGCATATTGATCCGTCTTCTTCTCAATGTTAAGCCTTGTCTTCTCATGTATCTGCTTAACAAAATCAGCCTTGTTTTTGCCATCCATGTTAGTATACTTAGAAATAGGTAATGGTGCTAAATCCAATGGTGTTAAAGGATTAAAACCATACACAATTTCAAAAGGTGAGAATTTAGTAGCTGAATGAACAGACCTATTATAAGCAAACTCAACATGGGGTAAACATTCTTCCCAAAGCTTAATATTCTTTTTAATGATAGTCCTCAATAATGCAGATAGAGTCCTATTTACTACTTCCGTTTGACCGTCAGTTTGTGGATGACAAGTAGTTGAAAACAATAGTTTAGTTCCTAGTTTACACCACAAAGTTTTCCAAAAATAGCTCAAGAACTTAGCATCTCTATCCGAAACAATTGTTCGGGGCATGCCATGCAGATGTACAATATCTCTAAAGAATAAATCAGCAATATGGGATACATCATCAGTCTTATGGCATGGGATAAAGTGTGCCATTTTTGAAAACCTGTCCACAACCACAAATATAGAATCATGACCATGCTTAGATTTAGGTAAACCCAATACAAAGTCCATAGACAAGTCAATCCAAGGTTCACTCGAAATAGGCAATGGTGTGTATAACCCATGGGGTTGAACACGAGATTTAGCTTGACGACATGTAATGCATCTATCACAAATTCTTTCCACATCTCGTTTCATATGAGGCCAATAGAAATGTTCTTTTATCACAGATAAGGTCTTATCAACACCAAAATGTCCCATCAAACCACCTCCATGTGATTCTCGAACCAATAACTCACGCAAAGAACATGCAGGTATACATAACCGATTCTCACGAAACAAGAACCCATCCATCTTGAAGTATTTACCTACAACATTCTTTTCACAATTTTTAAACTCTTCACAGAAATCATGGTCATTAACATACAATTCTTTGATTTGTTCAAAACCAAGTAATTTTGTGTCAAGAGTATTTAACAACACATACCTTCTTGAGAGAGCGTCGGCAACGACATTCTCCTTACCTTGCTTATACCGAATGACATACGGGAATGTCTCGATGAACTCCATCCATCGTGCATGTCTCTTGTTCAACTTGTGTTGGCCTTTCAAATATTTCAATGATTCATGATCCGTGTGAATCACAAATTCCTTAGGCCACAGGTAATGTTGCCAAGTCTCCAAAGATCGAACTAAAGCATATAACTCCTTGTCATAGGTAGGATAGTTTAAAGCTGCTCCACTTAATTTTTCACTGAAATATGCAACGGGTTTTCCTTCTTGCATCAACACAGCTCCAATGCCTAAACCTGAAGCATCACATTCAATTTCAAAGGTTTTAGTGAAATTTGGCAATACAAGTAAAGGAGCGTTAGTCAATTTTTCTTTAATCAAATTAAACGCTTTTTCCTGTGCATCACCCCACTTGAATCCTACACTCTTTTTGATTACTTCGGTGAGTGGTGCTGTGACTTCGCTGAAATTCCTTACAAACCGTCTATAGAAACTTGCGAGTCCATGGAAGCTACGAACTTGACTGACATTAGTAGGAGTTGGCCATTCTTGGATTGCACGTACCTTTTCTTCGTCAACCTGTACTCCCTGTGTACTAACAACAAAACCAAGAAACACAACTCGATCCGTACAAAATGTGCATTTGTCCATATTAGCATACAATTTTTCTTTTCGAAGCACATCTAGGACAGATTTTATATGCAATGCATGCTCAACTAAATCTTTGCTATAGATTAAGATATCATCAAAGTAGACAACTACAAACTTTCCAATGAAGAAACGCAAAACATGGTTCATTAGTCTCATGAACGTGCTAGGAGCATTAGTTAAACCAAAAGGTAAGACTAACCACTCGTATAATCCATATTTTGTTTTAAAAGCAGTTTTCCATTCATCTCCCTCATGCATCCTAATTTGATGATAACCACTCTTTAAATCTATTTTAGAAAACACACAAGATCCATGCAATTCATCTAACATGTCATCTAACCTAGGAATGGGATGCCGATATTTTACCGTGATGTTATTTACCGCTCGACAATCAATGCACATACGCCACTTCCCATCTTTCTTAGGTACTAAAATAACCGGAACTGCACATGGACTCATGCTTTCCCTCACAAAACCTTTGTCCATTAGCTCGTCAACTTGTCTTTGCAATTCCTTTGTTTCCTCGGGATTGCTTCGGTATGCCGGGCGATTTGGAATGGTCGCGCCTGGTACAAAGTCAATTTGATGCTCAATTCCCCGAATTGGTGGTAATCCCTGTGGAAGTTCCTCGGGAAATACATCCTGATAATCCTGTAAAAGAGCAGAAACAACACTAGGCAAAGAAGGATTATTAGCGTTAGTATTTAAAAGTGCCTCCTTATACCGAAGTATAATCATTGGCTTTTTAGAATCCAAAGCTCGCCTTACATCACTCCTTTTTGCAAAAATGTTTGTTTTTCTCTCTTCTTTCTTTTTTTCTCTCTCTTTTGTTTTCTTTTCATGATCTCTCTGCAAGTGTATTTGATCCTCATGCACTTGTTTTGGTGACATAGGACATAAGGTAACTTTCCTTTGATTATGAACAAAAGAGTACTCATTAGTGAAACCATCGTGTTTTACTCGCCGATCGAACTGCCAAGGTCTCCCAAGTAGTAAATGACCTGCCTGCATAGGAACTACATCACAAAGGATCTCATCAACATACTTCCCAATTGTAAACGGCACTGATACTTGCTTGGTAACTTTGATGTCGCCGCTATCATTGAGCCACTGCAATCGGTATGGGTGAGGATGTTTGGATGTTGTAAGTCCCAATTTCTCTACCATTGTGATGCTTGCCACATTTGTACAGCTCCCACCATCAATTACAACACAACAAATCTTACCATTTACCATGCATCTAGTATGAAATAGATTCTCTCTTTGCTCGCTGCTTTCTTCTTTTGCCTGTGTACTAAGCATTCTCCGTGTAACCAACACTTCGCCATGCATAGCAACCTCTCTATCTTCCTCCAGTGGTGGCATAGAGTCATTGTCACTATCTTCTTTTTCGGTCTCCAAATCCCCATTATCAAGCAATAACATAGTTCTTTGATTTGGGCATTGATTTACAATATGTCCCCTGCCTTAACATTTAAAGCATACAATATCTCGATTCCGACTAGCAGAAGGTGTATTAGTTTTACCTTGCACTACTTGAGTAGCCGCTCCTTGCTTGATTTCTGGCTTTGGTTTGAAAACAGTTGGCTTTTCCTCACGCTTCACATTATTGGCTTTCCATGATGAACCTGTGGTAGGGTTTGTTCGCTGTCCACCTCTCTTCTTAAGTTGCTTCTCTATTTTGATAACCATGTGTACCATGTCTTCCAATACCACATAATGTTTGCGCTCCACCAAATCTGCAATATCCCAATTTAAACCTGCTGAAAATCGGGCCATGGTTGCCTCATTATCCTCGTCGATGTCAGCTCTAGACATTAGCATCTCCATCTCCTTGAAGTAGTCCTCCACACTCTTGCTTCCCTGTCTCAAATTTTGTAAGTTTCGAAACAGATCTCGATAGTAATGGCTTGGGACAAACCTCTTTTTCATTACAGCTTTCATTTCTACCCAAGTCTCTATTGGACGTTCTCTGCACCTCCTTCGGCTGGTCATTAATTGATCCCACCAAGTAACTGCATAGTCTGAAAATTCGGTAGCTGCAATTCTAACTTTCTTGAGATCCGAGTAGTTGTGACAATCAAAGATCCACTCCATTTTCTTCTCCCAATCTAAGTAAGCCTCGGGATCACTTCTGCCTTGGAATGTGGGAATTTTCATTTTGATGCTATCAAGATTGTTGTCCTCTCGATTTTGTCTGCCTCTATCCCTTGCAAAATGTCTCCTAGGGATAAAGCCAGTTTCTCGATCCTCTTCCTCACTAAACCTTTCATCATAGTAATTTGTCTCCTCTAGCCTTGCTTCCTTTTGTTGGGCCTTTCCTTTTGGGTGCCCACCCAGAGGGATTTGAGTTCGTTCCCCTCGAGTGTCACTCAATTGATCGATGCGGTCATGTACTTGCTCCATAGCCATTCCCAATTGTCTAGAAAATTCTTTCATCATAGCCTCCATCATGAGTTTTGGGTCAAAATTCGATGTAGAAGGTTCATTTTCAATTGTCTTATCTCTTGTGTTAGACATGTTTCCTGCAAAACAAAGATTAGTAGAAAACAAGTCCCTCAACACTCCCTTACGTGTTTCACTCAAACAATATATCACACAAATAGGAAACGCTCGTGTATCACACAATTAGGCTTTTATCCTTAATTAAGCTTACTACTCTTGCCTTTTTCCGCTCGTGGTTCTCACTAATAGGTTCTTTTTGAACTCTCACAAATATTACCTCAATTCTCTAGTTACAATCCAATAATAACTTATCAAGAACACAATATAGAAAGTACGACTCTCCACAAGACTTCCAATCGTCAAATATAATTCTTGCAAATGAAAATCCCAATGGTAACAATTCACAATACAAATTTTCTGCTATATATTTTATGCAGTTTTTTTTTTGACTATAATTCAACAATAGAAGTAAAGATAAGTAACTTGATAGGAAACTTAGCTTTGATACCAAATGATAGACTCCACGGCACGCTTGCGTGAGGTGGTCGTCGCCCGGATCGTTTCTAACAAGTTGATAGGATGGATAGCTTGCAACACCTTAACCCCTCGCCTAAATGTAGACGGTAATCTTGGTACAATTGCTTGCAAATGAAGTATGCGTAGGATGAACACCAACGACACCTCGACCCCTCGCTTATATTGAAGCGGTAATCTTGGTACAATCAACGATTGATGCGGTAGAAGACGCCACACACAACTATGATTGGTTGTATGATAAGTCAATTATGAATCTCCAAAGAGAACTAAGGAACACTTAGGAATTCTTCAAAGAACCACAAGTAGAGAAACAAACTCACAATAATATTGATAATCTAAAAATTGGTTATGAAGTTCAAGTTTACAATAGCACCTATTTATACTAGTTTTAGAAACAAACTAGAAGCTTCTAGAAGCACACACTTGTTGAAATACAAGCTCACAAATGTTGAAATATAGCAATCAGAACACATGTAATTGATCCTAAATACTGATATCATGTTTTGGATGAAAGAAGGTTTGAAAATCAAGAAAGTCAAAAAATGACAAACTGCATCTAGGAGGTTCTCGCCGGGGCGAGAAAATTGCACTAAAAATTCTCGTCGGGGCGAGCTTCTCGCCAGGGCGAGAGGTTTGGCTTGAAAATTCCTCGCCGGGGCGAGAAAAATGGCTGGTAAATCCTCGACGGGGCGAGGTTAGCCTGTTCCATGCAAACTGTTTTCTTTCGTCGTTTTGATCGCCACGTCCATTCGCAACATGTTTACGGGATTCATACGCTTGGATTCCATCTCCATAACTTCTATACTTGATCCAACCTCGTTCCATAGTTCATGGATTATCCCGTTAAGTCCGTCTTTGAAGGTTTTAGCTCGAGCTCTAGTAACGGGTCCAAGTGGTAATTGCAACAGGTCTTCTCGGGTTGTGTCACGGGTTTCTGGAGTATGGATGTCCTCATCAGCTGGTGTTACTCAAAATTTCCTAATCTGAAGCTAATTTCTTAGAACTTCCCAAGAGTTCAATCCTATCCAAAGATGTTGATCAAGGACACTCAACATTTCAAAGTCTACTGCCATGCTGAAGGTATATACATTCCATACCATGTGCTGGAAAACAGTGGTAAAGGCAAATCAGCTAACCAGTTCGTAGAGTCAACAGTTGTGGAACCCCCTAACTCTACGACTGCAGCTTACCAGACTAAGCCAACTGTCAAACCCCCTGATACCTCCACTCAAATACCTTCTGATATCCCTTCCCCATCCAACAAAGAGCTATTTGATATTGTCACCGCTCTTGAGAACATCTACAAGAGTGAGAAATTTAAGTCAACTACACCAATTTTTGATGATGTCTTGTTTGACCAAGAGTTGTTGAAAAACTCCGAAGAATTGCTTGGAAACATTTCTTCAGTCACAAAAGCAGCAAAGCAGATGGCTGAAGGAGAAGACAATAAATTCTACAAGAAGTTACAAGCCTCATTCACAGACATGTCTTTAAAGCTTCATCAACGAGATCAGATATATCTCAAATCAATTGAGTAGCAGAGAGCCAAAGCTTTGAAACTCCAACAACAGAATGCACACTCTCTTCAGACTCTGTCAGCTAAAGTAGAGAACTTTAGCCAGTCCCTCACTCAGCAAATGGAGCTTGGCCAGCAGGAGGTGAAAATGAAAGTTGGTAATACCTCCTACTTAGTTGAACAGCTCATTACGCATGTTCAGTATCTCTCCCAAACGATTGATGACAAAAAGGGGGAGAAAAAGATGAAGCATAAGAAGATGAAAAAGAGGATAAGAGCTGCCATGAAAAGAAACGAGCTGAAAAAGAACAAACATGAAGCACCAACAACTGAGGGGGATCCAGGAGAAGAAGAAGATGAAGAAACAGCTGCAAGAAGTAAGGGGAAGCAAAAGCCAGAGGAGGATGCAGAAGAATAAAGAGGACAGCAGCAGGAGAAAGCAGTCACAAGATACCATCAAGAAGAAGGTATATCTCTAACAAGTAAGGAAGAATCAACTGTCTTATGCCTGTAACTAGGATCTCCTTATTAGATTACTATAGCTTGTGAACTGCATATGTTTAAATTTATTGGTATGATGTAAATGACTATCTTGAATGCACAATCATTTCATTTTATCTAGCAATACAGTGACTTACTGTATCTTAAGTCACATCAGCACTCATACACTTGCATGTATTGCTTAAATAGAATGTTATGCTATTAGTGTTTTTGTCATCATCAAATAGGGGGAGATTGTTGGGAATCAGCATGCAATTGATTAAGCTCATTATCATGAAGGGAAAATGTTATAAGATCTGCATGTGATTACCCTTATTTATTATATGTGATTTGATTGATGACAAAATGATAAGAAGAACATCCATACTGTTAAAACCTTTGTAAAGTCCTTAATGAAATATATGTACAAGGACTTAGAAGATCAAATATGTTAGGTTGATCTAAGTTGAATGAATATCTCTCTGATCAAAGCATGTTTGTAATATTAGGTTTTGTAAAGTCCTTAAATGAATATGATGTACAAGGACTTAGAATAGAAAAAGATCAAATTTGTTAGGTTGATCTTATGAGCTGTAATATGTACAAACAAGGGCCAAACTGAACGTAGAGCATCGCACTGACTAAGTGAAGGATCAGTCAACATCGCAGAGCCAAGTATGCCATCACAGGGTTTGCCAGGAAAACGTAGAGTAAAACTCGGCAGGACGTAGAATTCTCTCTGCATAACGTAAAGCACTCTCGACAGGACGTAGAGTTCTCTCTGCAGAACGTAAAGCACTATCGACAGGACGTAGAGTTGTCCCGGCCGAACGTAGAGCACTCTCGGCAGGACGTAGAGTTGCCCCGGCCGAACGTAGAGCATTCTCGATAGGACAAAGAGTTGTCTCGGCATTGCCGTGCTAAAACCCCAAGATCATAGAGTCTGCCAGGCAAGCACAGTAACAGGCTCGGCAGATCGTAGAGCTCACTCGGCAGCACTCTCTGGGCATCGTAGAGCTGCGCATGTCAACTCAGAGCTTGCAAGGCAATCGTAGAGTGTGGCTAGGCAGAACACGGAGCTTACTCAGGTTCGTAGAGTGAGAACAATGAAGAGAAGATCGGTGTGCTAACATGGGTTCGTAGAGTCAGTCCAAGTCAACCACTCTACGACTCCCATGAAAGGTCTGAAATCAAGCAACAACGTAGAACAGTCGCTGCTGAAGCACCCAAAGTTAAAGTGGCAATCTTCAAGACTACTAAGCAAGCTGAGCATGAGCCATCAGACATGTAAAGATCTCTGAGCACAACCAAAGCATCAAACCATAACAGAGATCACAGGACAAGCTCAAGTAATCACTCTACGATCCATCAAAACTCTAGACCTGCATCAAAGACAAAGGTCGTAGAGTACGAAAGTTCAACAAGATCAAGTAATCGTAGAGTTGAGTCTAAGACAACAGAAGCACTCTAGCAGTCTCAGCAAAATAAAGCAAGAAGATCATAGAGCAGTACCCTATGACAAGGCATAAGAGAGAATGTCTGAAGATAAAAGTAGAGCAGTCCTCTATATCAAAGTTACCACAGCAAACAGAACATCATAGAGCAGTCCTCTATGACACAGCAGCAGAGCCAACACCTATAGAACATAGAGCAGTCCTCTATGATAAGCACACTGCAGCAATGGCTCAACGAAGATCATAATGCTATGCTCTGGGAACGAAAAGCCAAATGGAGATCACAAAGCATAAGGGAGCACAGACTACAGTATAATGAGAAGCACATCAAAGCACAATGCAAGTACAGTCAGCCACTCTATGAACTGCAAGACAGCACAAGGCCACAACTGAAGTTAATAGTTTACTATACGACCCAAGGTAACAATCTTCAGTCAAAAGCAAACATGTTAACTCTACGATCAGAAGCAACAAGTTGCATCCTAGACGATCGTAGAGTAAGTGCCAGCTGGATTAAAAGTATTAGAGCACTTAGGGTTGATATCCCAAGATGAGCGGCTGAGTAGATAATTGAGTAAAATAAAGAACCAATCTGAGTGGGGCTCAAACAGCTATACTTGCAGCAGTCAACAAGTAGCGCATGTGACTCCACTATCTTGGTACCAGCTAATGGATGCTTACTCAGCCATCACTAGCAGACTTAGGGAAGTAAAATACTCGGTGGTGCAATAAACAAGACTGCAGAAAGTTAGTCTCCAACGGAAAGAAGTGCAACGGGAAGACATCAACGGCAAGCTTCCAACGGGAAGAAAATGGAGAACTACAAAAGAGAAAATCACACTCAAGTGTGAGAGTGCATTGGTATGCAGTAAGCAAGAGAGCAAGAACACAAACTGTACAATCAGCTAGAAGCTTCACTGCAACATGAGAGGTATGCCAAAGGGCTGGCATATGAGCTAAGAGTCGAATGACCAAGAAGCCAAGATCTAGAGTAACCAAATCCAGAACGGACAACTCTATGATCAAGCAAGGAACACTATGCGCTGAACAGATAAAGAACTGACTTGGACAAGTCAACTAGTGTTCAACGGAAGTGATCATATGCATCTGCTATGTACCAGAAGAAGGAAGGGCTTCAACGACCATCATCAGCAGCATCCAGAAGAAGATCACAAATAGCTGCCAAGTACCTGAAGATGAAGGAGATCAAAGTTCATCTTGGCAGCACAACCCAACAAACAATCAACACACCAAAGAGGGTGGGGCGTCCTTGTCTGAAGTGACTAAACAAAGTCAAATCTGCTGGACTTGTTGAGTACCAGAGGGTACAAGAGATTCTAAGTTTATTGGGCTTAGTCTACAGGTTCCAAAGCTGCTGGCCTTGAAGAGTTCTTAGTGAACTGGTTTCCCAAGTCTACTGGACTTTAAGAGGGGTCATTAGATCCTTGTCCGAGGGAATAAAAATAACTCATAACTGCGGGATATAAGAGGGGTCAGAGGATCCGTGTCCGTGGGGCTTGAGGAGGGTCATAGGATCCTTGCCTTAGTGGCTAAAAACAACTCTTGTCTGCTGGACTTGAGGAGGGCGTAGAGTCCTTGTCTTTGTGACTAAAACAATTAGTGGATTCCTACTTGTTGAAGTAGAAGAGTGGAGTAGGAGTTATTCAGTCTCCGAACCACTTAAAATCTCCTGTGTTATTTACTTTCTGTCATTTACTTTATGCTCAATGAACTGCTATATCTGTTATCAACCATACCATAGATTTGTAAATTGAACTGAGATTATGTTTGAATCTATGAAGGGGTTATTAATGATTATTCCGTTGTGCATGAGTTGATTCTCTATTTCATAATTGTTATACTTTCATTAATAAATGGAAAAAATTTTAAATGATCTATTCAACCCCCCCTCTAGATCCACATTGTGTCCCCGGGAACCAATAGCTTGGATCTAATTTGGTGGGATTTGATGAGAATAGCTAGCTCTAGATGGATATTAGAGAGGTTTTTTGGGTGTTTCTCTCACTAAATATGCACTTTCTCTCTCTAACAATCTATCTCTTCCAAAAATGAGCTGATTTCGGCCATTTATAGGCTTCTTGGCTTGGTCGCAGGTACACTTGCGGCTGGCCACAGGTATACCTGCAGTTGTACTAAACTGTCCGTAACTTTTGATCCGAAAAGAGTTGGAAAACGTTCTTTACCAATCTAGAAAGCTCTGTTCGATACCTTCGAAATGATATATTATTCATCGAATTCTGAGTTCGGGAAGGCAGAGAAAAGGGGGAAAAACCATCCCTGGGTATGCCAACTAGTCGTTCGCTTTACTTTTCACTGAAATGATCATAACTTTCAATCAGGGGATAGTTGGGAGACGTGCCATACCATTCTGGAAAGCTCTTTCCGAGAGCTACGCAATGACATAAAGTTTGGCCAATTCCAAATCTGAAAAGATTGAGCAAAAGGCAAAAATAGATCTTTCCGTCGATGTTAGTTGGTCGACCGTCATGCCCTAAATAACTTGTTACTTCGTAGTCGTTGTGATGACTCCTCGTACTTTGGTTTGAGTCCCAAAAATCTTCTGTTAGGACGTCTCGTCCTCTGGCTGAAATGAATCTTTTGCCCTCTTGCTAGGGTTAGAAGATATATACAAAAATTTCGGGTGTCTACAATATATATAAAAATTATAGTTGGATTTTTTTTCCTAGTGCCTATAGTTTTGGGTTAATTGATGTTTTGGTCATTATACTAGGGATCAATTTTAATTGTGGATACCGAATTTTTTTTGTTACAAACGAATTACTATACTCGAAAAAGATTATAAAATGGTCATTACTAAACATTCCGTCCAAAAAAATGAACGGAAGTCTAGACTAGACTAACGGTTAACAGGTGTGAATTATGTAGCACATGGGATCTTCTCTTACGTAGATCAGGAGGAAAATTTTCCTCTAATATTACATTGGCCCAATCAATTAACCCTCATTACACAGAGCATTTGAGACCAAAATTTTTTTGAGTCGAATATCATCTAAGCAAGTTTTGAGCGATTTCCTCTAAGGGATTTGTGAGATTTCTGAGAGATTTACGAGGTCGGTTAAAGAATAAATCTAGTTCGTTTGTCGAAAAGTGAAATCTACTCTCAATTTCTTCCCATCTCAATTCTAGGGTTTAAGTAAAATTAGGGGTTTTGATTTTTAGAAATTTATTGGATGTAATTAGTAATTTCTGGGTCAAATACCCTCTAAATAGTTAGTAATATATAGATAACCTAAAATCCATGTTTGTTACTCAATTTGTGGTCCTGGTGGTCCTCTTTTGTTGTTTTTGTAATACCCGAGATCATTATGTAATTTAATGGAATTAATAAATTGAATTTATGTGAACCTATTGGGTGATTTTAATAAATATACGTGTATGTGTTATATAAATATATAATTTATTGAGTTATATGATGAGATGTATTTAAATAGTTGGTTTGATTAATTTAACTGTTTAAATTAACAAGGTAGTTATTAACTTTATTAAATGCAAGGAATGGAGTTAAAACTCAAAATTGAGTTCATAGTGGAATTTGAAGACGCGGACTGTATATTTGAGTCCGGAATACCGAAATTAGTTAGAATAGACTGTAATCACAAAATATGTCGGGGTTGACTTTTTGGTCAAAGTCAACCGGTTGACTTTTTCGGGTAAAAAATCAAACTCGAATTTCGATAGCTAATTTGACAAAACGAATACTTCCACGACATTCGGAACGTCAATTTTAGTAGGAAGCGACTATAATATCAAAAATGTGGATTTTGGAGGGCAAAAATGGTCAAATGATGATTTAATTGATTAATTGATTATTAATATATTTTGTTAATTAAAATTTGCATCAGCTGGAGTTGGAGGGACCCTTGTGACTAGCAATTTGGGACAATCTGAAGAGGGAGTATTCGGATTGATAAAGGAATTAGTAAGGAGGGAGTTATTCTCCTTTATGCTCAAAGTCTTTTCATTTCTTTTAACTCCATTTCATTAATCCTTGTAACTGATTAAGGAGAGCTCAAGGGATGGAAGTCTGAGGGAATGGGAGTTAGAGTACTTGAAGAATTAGAGCATCATCATTCCTATAAATCTCTTTACCTAAAGTATCTTCTCATTTTTGCTAAATTCCTTACCAAGAGAACTTATGAGATTGAGAGAGAGAGTGAGAGAGAGTGAGAACTTGAATTGTTTCTGGGGTTGCAGAGAATCAAGTGATCAAAGTATAGGGGTTAATAAGTCTAAGGCACTAAGAAATTCCATCCAAGAGGTAATTCTTAAACCCATTTCATTTTCTTTAGTAAAATGAATAAGCATGCTAATTGATTTGTTTGAGTTGTGTTGCCATGTTGATAATTGGTGATGGTAGTCTATTAAAGCATGAAATTCTAAGTCTAATTATGCCTTATATACTCTGAATTCAGTCAAGAGGTGCTAAATATGTTCAAGTTGGTTAATTTGCTTAAATGAGATTAATTTGTGATAAAGTTGAGTTTAGAGGCTCTATATTTGCTAATGGAGTTGTTGGTGTTATTAAGATAGTTAAGTATTCAAATTATGTTGTTTTGGGTAAGTTCATAATGTCTGGGTGTGTTCAAATTGGGATTGCATAGGTTATTAGAAATTTGGTTCACAGCAGGCTGCAGAATCCGTGACTGAGTACCAGCGCGACCGCGCTGGTACCAAGGTCAATCAGGGCGCGGCCGCGCCGCACCTGAATCAAACATTAAAATTTCCTTTTTCTTGCTCAGCCTTTCGAACTCAACTTAATCTTGTATAATGAGCATGAAGAAGTCTTATATATGTATTAATATGTACTACGATTATGTTATCACCAAATTTAAACATAAGCCATGATTTGGTAAATTTTTAAGAAAAATTATCTTGAATTTAAGAAAATGATTTATTAAATGTCGAATGCATGGACTTAGATTAGTTTTAAGCTTTCATATCATTATGTATATTTGCTAATTGTGGTGTGCCAAGACCCTAGTATGCTAGAAAGGGAACTGAGCATTGAAAAGCTCAGGTCTGAGCCTGGAAGGGAGTAGCGCGACCGCGCCACTCCCAAGCATAAAAGCAGCGCGGCCGCGCCGTGCTGCAGAGAGACCAAGATATTTTGTTTGTGATGTAGAGCATGATACAAATGTGTTACCTTCTTATAAGCTTTATTAAGTGACAAGTGGTATGTTGGTATCGTCTAAGCACGTTACGAATATGTTGAACCAATGTTTAAACAGATTTTTGCAAATGGAACCTTTGAAATAAAAACAAAAACAATTATTTATGATATATGATGAATTGTTTTCATGGTATATATAGTTTAATGTATGTTGGTAAAACACATTCTTTATCATGAAGCAGTTGAATTAGTTAAGTATTGAATGAGTAGAATATGAAAACCGGTCATTGTGAATGAGTGACTAACGAATATTTGTATATGAATGTATATAGGATATTTGCAGTAAAGTTAAGCACTAATCGTAAACTACTCGAAAGGCAAGTATTTTATCTCAATTCATTTTGTCTCTATGAAAGTAAGTTTCCTAATTTGGGAAATTTGTTTACAAAGTTCTCATTTGCAAGTTATATCTCATTCGAGTTTATATCTTGTTCAAGTTTAATTATTGATGACTCAGTTCAAATTGCATATAATTTTATCTGATTATGAACTATTACTTTGGGAAGCCTTCTGGCCTTTTGTTCCGGCTAGATACTAACGATGCGAATCGATAATCATTTGAATGATTCAAATTCATTGTAGTTACTTAAAGTTTTCCAATCCAAATTGTTTTGGTGCGGTCCCGCATGAATACTAAGATGAACAACCCGAATAATGGGGTAAAAGTGATGTCGGGCATATAGTCCCATTTACGCTTACGCGTTTAAATTTCATACTTGTGCACAATGTAGGGTACGAAAGGCTGATCACCTGGAGTACTTGCGGAGAATGTTTTACAGTCTATTTGATTGTCAAAGCTTCTGATGGTTTTCGACGAATTAAAAAAAACAATGTTCAGGGTTTTTGTACCCCTTAGTATGCTATTAAAAATTCTTGAACTCTTATCTTTGACATCTGACGCCACTTTTTGATTATCCTTTCGATTATGGAGAGTTGTCAAAACAGATGATTTTAATCTTGATATTCAATATCATATTATTTTATATACTTGCTGAGCAACTTGTGCTCATCCTTGCTTTAACATTTCAGTTAAGGATGAGAAAGCATAGGGCTCGGGCAAGGACAAAGGAAAAGCAAAGATGAAGAATTGAAAAGTTTATTTTTGTAATAGTTTTAGATTTCCGCATTGATGTATCGTAGCGATAAACGCTAAGTTTAAGTTTGAGGTTATTTAAGGTTATGTAAACCTGGGATTTTATTCGAATACTACTGTGAATATTATTATTATTTATGAAGCTTGTTTAGTTAGATGATGGTGTTTGATGTATCGTGAGCACCATATCCTGTGTTTGATGTACACGGATTTGGGGGCGTCACAATTTTCTTGAACATAAAAGAAGATGGTTAAATTATGTAATGGTGGCCTTGCTTTGTCTGGCATACATGTTAGGTTAAGTATAAAGTATTCTCTTGTGGCTCTATCTTGTCTTCCATTCTATGTATTTGCATATGTTGGCAGTGTAGTGTCTCTTTGTATTTATAATTCTTCATTTTTTTGTAACTTTAATTTGATTCTCCCGGGATGTCTCTTGCGGAATTGAATATACATAATGGTGGAAAGTTTAAGGATCTGTCAGTATCTCAGTATGATGGTGGTATTACAAAAACACTTAAAATGGATGTTGATTATCTTTGTCCACAAATAATAGAGTCTATGGTTGAACATTTTAAATATAATAAGAACTTTATAGTTTACTACAAAGAAAATGGGTTTCCAATGGCACATGGCCTTAGAAAACTGAATGATGATAAAAGTATTAGGACATTGATAGCAACCTCCATAGGTTATGATTATATTGATTTATATGTTGATTATGGGGATAATATTCCAGAGTATACAGAAGAGGAAAGCCAGGGAAATGAAATTAAAGGGGCTAATAGTGAAGGGGTTAATAATGAAGGGGCTAATGATGAAGGGGATTAAACTTTGACTTCTGATGACAGTAATTACCATGATAATGATGGGTTTAGTACTGATGAGGAGTATATTGAGGCTAAAAAGAAGTCAAGAGAATATTGAAGAGAAGTGAAAAAGAATAGGGAGCCTAATGCATAGAAGATGCAGATGAGTTAAATGAGAGTGAACATAAGAGTCATAAGAGTGATAAAGAGAATGACAGTGACACTGGTAATGAGAATGAAAATGCTAAAAATGCTCAACTCAATTTACCTAATTCACCTCAACGTGAACTGGAAAAAGAGCTGAAAATGAACATCAACCTCAAAATATAGATGAAAAGGTTACAAATAGTGAAGATGATGATTATAATGGGGATGAAAACAGTGAAGACAATGGTGAGCAGTGGGAAAGTGAAGATGAAGATAGTGCCAAGCACTATACACCAAATGAGGAGAGTAGTGAGGAGGAACATGAGGAGATGGAAGTTATAGTTAGGGATAAGAGGAGGAAGACGAAAGTAAAACCTAAGTTTCAAGTTATACCTTTTGACCCTAACACAAAAATAAAACATATTAAGTTTAGTGTTGGCCTGCAATTCAGTTCTAAAGAACAGATGAAACAAGTTATTAAGAATTATGGGATTGGCAAGGGTGGGATAGTTAGATTCAAAATAAATGCTAGGAAGAGGTTTCAAATTGTGTGTCATCCTAGATGTCCATGGAACATGTGGATTAGCACTGTTGGAGACTTTGATACTTTGCAAGTTAAAAGAATTAATAATCTTCATACTTTCATAAGGACACTGCAAAATAAGTGTGTCAATACTAACTGGCTTGCAGGCTTTTATGGAAACAGGATTAGAAAAAAACCAAATTGAAAGTTAGTTGATATGCAAGATGAAATAGCCAGAAAATTAAAGGTAAATGTGCCATTGACAAAAGGTCACATGGTAAAGGAAATGGCTTTAAGAAATGTTAGTGAATTGTTAAAGAAACACTATGAGAAAGTTTGGGATTATGGGGCTCATTTGATAAAGAGCAATAAAAAAATATAGTTGATATTAAGATTAGAAGAGACAATCCAGAAAATAAGCCTCAGTTTCAGAGGTTTTATGTATGCGCTGAAGAACTGAAGAGAGGATGAATTTAAGGGTGTAGGCCTATCATAGGCTTAGATGGTTATTTTTTGAAGATTATTGATAAGTATAAAATATGTTATGTTTTTATCTCTTAATATCTAGTCTTTTATACTTATTTGGCACCTAAATGTACTCACTATTCTTATATTTTGATTTAGGTTGCAAATGGAGCCATTAAATGAAAACTGTGTTATTTTCGCACTTTTGGATTGTTTTGAAACCCGTCTGTCCGCTTGAGGCTCAATTTTATACTTGATCAGGCCTTATTCTCTCAAAGCTTAATGAAGGAAAGTTGTAGATCTATTTCTTAGCTTTCTGGATCATCTTGAAACGCCTAAATCGAAGCTCGGATGAGAGAGTTATGACCATTTTACCAACATACGTCAAAGTTGAAAATTTCAGGAAATTGAGCTTTTGGACAGATTGACCTTTGGGGCTTCGGTTGAGATTTGAATTGTGTTAAAGTTTCTAACTGAAAATGTGGTCTTCTTGAAGTTTTTAGTAGACTTCTCAAGCTTTCCGTAATGGTACGGTGAGCAAAAATTCGAGTTCATTTGGGCCTCCAAATATTTCTTTTTAGACAGCTGATCCGAATCCCGCATGGACTAGATTCCTGTTCAAACTAGTTGAAGTATTTGGACAATAACTTAAGCTTCCTAACTCCAAATCAGGTGATTCAAAAGCCCAAATTCATTAGAAACTCTAGGGTTACAACTTTTGTTCTTTGTCCAAGTCGAAAATCGGCGGTCTACTAATTCAAAATCAGCTTGCAAGGTGCTGATCATTTTTGGTGTCATATTTTGACTTCTTATGATGTGCACGTTTTTGGGTTTTTGATTGCCTTAGATGGCTGATTCACATGACCAAGATTAGTTGTTGGATCTTGACATCTTGTACACTTGAGTGCCTATAAATACCAAGTGAGGCTAGGCTTGTATTTGACCAATTCACACATTAATAGACACCATCTTCTTCGTCTTCTCCATCTTCTCCAAATTCTAGTGTAATTAGTAGGGAAAGAGGATCACCTCCATAGTGAGGTTGTTGTCCTCACCCCTTTTATAAATTAGTAGGGAAAGGGGATCACCTCCATAGTGAGGTTGTTGTCCTCACCCCTTTTATAATTCAAGAAAATATTCATTGGACTTAATATGTTAGGCTAGTTCCTTTATTCAGTTCGAAGGGGATGTTGAACCTTGTTTACAGGTAATGGTTTGATTAAGTATAAACTATTTATTCCTTCTTACATGAAGTTCATTCTTGATAATCTATTTTAACTGTTGAATGATATTTATTCTGATTGGTTTAATGTGATCGATTAAGTCAATTTGATTAATTTCATCTATTAGATTAAGGGACAGTATTACATGTAATTGATATTGTTCTTAATCACAAGTAGCAATTAGTGATACATGATTGTGGTCAAGCTTTTGAGTATTGCTATGATTATCGGAAGACAAGTTAAATAATCCGAACTTGTGAGATTGTTGCTTGGATTAGACTAATTCCCTAGTTCTTAATGCTGCTATTATATTAAATCTAGAGAGTTTGTTCTAGGTTGTATAATGGTTAGAATCTTGTGAAGACCTTGTTTCATTAAGTGATAATCTAAGGGGAGTTTCGGGTAGTGGAGCTTGTTGCTACCTAGGGCTATTAATTTCATTGAAGGATAAATATTGCTATACTTAATTATTCTATTATTGTAAAAAGGTGATACTGAACCGGAAGAACTGAAATCTTTAATTAATTGGTTATTCTTATCACTTTAAATTTTGTTCTTGATAATTAGTGAAATCAAATTATAAACCCCCCTTTTGGTAAACAAAGCATAAATTTAGACTAATCACTCTCTGTGGGATCGACTCTTACTTGCAGTGCTGCATTATTATCTTTCGCAGTAAGGTTTTATTTTTGGTTGTTTGCGACAACACACCAAATTTTGGCGCCGTTGCCGAGGAGTGATTTTAGTTTATTTTTCTTTGTTATCATTATTTTTATCTTTATTTATTATTATTTTTTTGTTGCACTCAGGTATTTTGAATTTTATTTGATTGTTTATGTCCAAAACTCGATCTACTAATCAAGGTGATTTAAAGTGTGATCCAGAAATAGAGAGAACCATTCGTAGATTAAGGAAGGTAGCTCAGAAAAATTGTGAAGAGAAGGACACCATGGCAGAAACCCGAACTTTGAAGGAGCTTGCGGCCCCTGCTTTGAATCAACAACCTTTATGCATAACCTTCCCTAATCTAGATGCTAATACTCATTTTGAATTAAAATCTGGACTAATACATCTTTTACCTAATTTTCATGGTTTGGCAGGTGAAGACCCTCACAAACATTGGAAGGAATTTCATGTGGTATGCACAAGTATGAAGCCTACCGGAGTAACGGAAGAACAAATCAAGTTAAGAGCCTTTCCATTTTCTCTAAAAGATTTGGCTAAGGATTGGCTTTACTATTTACCCTCCGGAAGTATCACAAAATGGGAAGAGATGAGAAGATTATTCTTAGAAAAATATTTTTCCGCTCCAAGAGCAGCCAACATTCGAAAAGAAATTTGTGGTGTGAGGCAGAATAATGGAGAAACCCTTTTACGAGTATTGGGAACATTTTAAGAAACTATATGCAAGTTGCCCCATCATCAAATTAGTGATCAACTCCTCATCCAATACTACTATGAAGGTCCTTTATCTACAAATAGGAGCATGATTGATGCTGTTAGTGGAGGAGCTCTGGTGGACAAGACTCCCGAGGCTGCAAGAAATCTCATTGCAAATATGGCAGCTAATTCTCAATAATTTGGCAGTCGACTTGATTTCTCACCTAGGAATGTGAATGAGGTAAAAGTTTCTGCTATTGAACAACAAATTGCAAGTCTAACTTCTCTTGTTCGTCAAATGGCTATAGGAAACATGCCAACAGTAAAAGCTTGTGGTATTTGTTTGTTAACAAATCACAATACAGATGCATGCCCAACACTGCAAGAGGATGATAATATGCAACAGGCAAATGCAGTGGGAAATTATCAAGGACAACCCCAGAGAAAATATGATCCTTACTCTAACACTTACAATTCCGGATGGAGGGATCATCCCAATTTGAGCTATGGAGGTACTAGGCCACCAGTGCAAGGTGTTTTCCCAAATGGGCAGCAAAGTTTTCAACCAGCTCAACCACAACACCAACCTAGAAAAGCTACTCCTGTTAATTCTGGAACATCTCTTGAGGACATGTTCAAGGCATTCATGAATCAAACACAACAATTCCAGCAAGAGACAAGGACTTTCATCCACAATCTAGAAAATTAGATGAGTCAACTTGCTACGACAGTTGGTCGATTGGACTCTCAAAGTTTAGGGAAGCTACCTTCTCAAACTATTGTCAATCCGAGAGAGAATGCATGTGCCATAACTTTGAGGAGTGGAAACAATTGGAAGCACCAAAAGTTACTTGTGAACTTGAGGAAGATAAGGCTAAGGAGGATGCAGAAATATCAAAGGTAAAACCTAACACTCCTGTTCAGCTAAAAACTAATCCTTTACCTTTTCCTCCCAGGAATCCCAAAACTTCAAAAAAGGATGAGCAAGAGAAAGAAATTCTAGAAACTTTCAGGAAGGTAGAGGTGAATATTCCTTTACTAGATGCAATTAAGCAAGTGCCCAGGTATGCAAAATTTTTGAAAGAATTATGCACTAACAAAAGAAAATTGAAAAATGATAAAAGAGTTATTGTTGATGAGAATGTATCAGCAGTCCTTCAAAGAAAAATGCCCCCTAAATGTAAAGATCCAGGCATGTTTACAATTCCATGTAGAATAGGTAATACCATATTTGAGAAAGCTATGCTAGATTTAGGAGCTTCAATTAATGTCATGCCATTATCTATTTTTGCTTCTTTAAATCTAGGTCCTTTAAAACAAACTGGTGTTATTATTCAATTGGCTGATCATACTAACACTTACCCCCAAGGGATAATTGAAGATGTTTTGGTGCAGGTGAATGAACTAATTTTTCCTGCAGATTTTTACATAGTGGATATGGATGATGATAAATCCCCAAATCCTGCACATATACTTTTAGGGAGGCCATTTTTGAAAACAACAAGGACTATGATTGATGTGCACAATGGAACCTTAACCATGGAGTTTGATGGTGAAAAGATACAATTCAACATATATGAGGCCATGAGGTATCCTAGTGATATTCACCCTGTTTTTGCTATTGATGTACTTGACTCTTTAGTGCAGAAGTCTTTTGAACACACACAAAAGGAAAGTTTGGAGGTTGCCATCACCAACAGTCTAGAATTAGATAAAGAAGAAGAGATTGAACAGAATCAGGACTTGAAGGAGACTGTAGCCGCATTACATTCTTTACCTAAAACCTCAGCTAAATATGCAGTTTATTCTATTCAATTGCCTAGTTCTCATCAAAAGTTATTACCATCTGTTGTGCAGGCCCCAACCTTAGAACTGAAACCATTACCTGCACACTTGAAGTATGCATTCTTAGGGAAGAATGAGACTCTACCAGTGATTATTGCTAACAATCTAACCAAAGTACAAGAGGACAAACTGCTCAGAGTCCTAAGGGACCATATAACAGTCTTTAGTTGGACAATAGCAGATATTAAAGGTATCAGTCCTGCTACGTGCATGCATAGAATCCTTTTGGAAGATGGAGCCAAGCCCACTAGAGATGCACAAAGAAGACTTAATCCACCCATGATGGAGGTAGTGAAGAAGGAGGTGCTGAAATTACTTGATGCAGGTATAATTTATCCCATCTCAGACAGTCAATGGGTAAGTCCAGTACAGGTAGTATCAAAGAAATCTAGAATCACAGTCATCAAAAACGATGATAATAAGTTGGTGCCTACACGTATGCAGACAGGATGGAGAGTTTGTATTGATTACAAGAAGTTAAATGTTGTAACTAGAAAGGATCACTTTCCTCTTCCTTTTATTGATCAAATGTTGGAAAGATTAGCTGGGCATGCTTATTACTGTTTTCTAGATGGTTTTCCAGGTTATAACCAAATTGTGATTGCACCCGAAGACCAAGAAAAGACCACATTCACATGTCCTTTTGGTACATTTGCGTATCGTAGAATGTCCTTTGGACTGTGTAATGCACCAGGTACCTTCCAACATTGTATGGTAAACTTCTTTTCTGATTTTCTTAAAAACTGCATTGAAGTATTTATGGATGACTTCACAATACATGGTGATTCTTTAGATGTATGCCTCGATAATCTGACTCGTGTGCTAGATAGATGCTTAGAAACTAATCTTGTTCTTAATTGGGAAAAGTGTCACTTTATGGTGGAGCAAGGTATAGTACTTGGCCATGTAGTTTCAGCTAAAGGATTAGAAGTGGATAAAGCTAAGATAGAAATCGTTACTGCTCTGCCTTACCCCCGTAAGTGTGCGGGAGATTCGTTCTTTCCTTAGTCATGCAGGTTTCTATCGTAGATTTATCAAGGACTTCTCGAAAATAGCTTTGCCATTGTGTAAGTTGCTACAAAAGGATGTGGAATTCCAATTTGATGACGAGTGCAAGGAGGCGTTTGACAAATTAAAGAAGCTATTGACCTCGGCACCAGTGATACAACCACCAAATTAGAAGTTTCCGTTTGAGATCATGTGTGACGCAAGCAACTATGCAGTAGGGGCTGTCTTAGGCCAACGAGTTAACAAAGTTGTCCATGCCATTTACTATGCTTCTAGGACTCTAAATGTTGCTTAGATTAATTACACTACGACTGAAAAAGAACTCTTATCTGTTGTATTTGCTTTAGACAAGTTTAGATCATATTTGCTTGGTACTAAAGTTGTAGTTTATTCTGACCATGCTGCTCTCAGGTATTTGCTAACCAAGAAGGAATCCAAACCAAGAATCATTAGATGGATTCTATTGCTACAAGAATTTGACTTGGAGATCAAGGATAAGAAAGGAGCGGACAACTTGGTGGCGGATCACTTGAGCAGGCTAATTAAGGATGAAGAGGCGCTACCATTGCATGATTCTTTTCCAGATGAGCATTTATTTTCCATTGATGAAGCTATACCTTGGTATGCCAATATCGTGAATTACTTAGTGAGTGCCTATGTTCCTAGAGAGTTCTCTAAATTCCAAAAAGAAAAGCTTAAGAGTGATGCCAAATATTATATATGGGATGATCCATACTTATGGAAATTTTGTACTGACCAGATAGTTAGAAGGTGTGTGCCTAAAAGTGAGTTTTTATCTATTCTAACTTTTTGTTACTCTTATGCTTGTGGAGGCCATTTTGGACCTAAAAGAACAGCTCATAAGGTTTTGGAATGTGGTTTCTTTTGGCCGACTATTTTTAAAGACTCTTATCAGTTCTGTAAGTCATGTGAAAATTGTCAAAAGACAGGAAATATATCAAGTAGGAATCAAATGCCACAAACACCTATTTTAATTATTAAAATTTTTGATGTTTGGGGTATTGATTTTATGGGACCATTTCCTGCTTCTTATGGTAATGTTTACATTCTTTTGGCTGTTGATTATGTTTCTAAATGGGTGGAAGCTAAAGCCACCAGGACTGATGACTCTAAAGTTGTTGTAGATTTTATCAAGTCTAACATATTTGTCAGGTTTGGAATGCCAAGGGCCATAATCAGTGATAAGGGAACCCACTTCTGGAATAGGATGCTAGCGACACTATTCAAGAAATACAATGTGATGCATAAAGTTTCTACATCCTACCATCCACAGAGCAATGGGCAAGCTGAGGTATCCAACCGGGAGGTCAAGTCCATTTTGGAAAAAGTAGTCAAACCGAGTAGGAAAGATTGGAGTCTGAGGTTAGACGATGCACTTTGGGCCTATAGAACAGCTTACAAAACTCCAATAGGTATGTCACCTTATAGGTTAGTGTTTGGGAAACCATGTCATCTATCAGTGGAGTTAGAACACAAGGCTTTTTGGGCAGTTAGACAATGTAATATGAGCTTAGATTCAGCTAGAGTCCATAGGAAGTTGCAGTTGCAAGAGCTAGAGGAATTAAGGAATGATGCATACGAGAGCTCTAAAATTTACAAAGAGAAAACAAAAGCCTTTCATGACAAGAAGATTACTAGGAAGAACTTTGTTGTTGGACAGAAAGTTCTCCTTTATCATTCAAGGCTAAAATTATTTCCAGGTAAGTTGCGCTCCCGTTGGGTCGGGCCTTTTATTATTACTGACATTTTTAATCATGGTGCAGTAAAAATTCAAAGTCCAAATACAGGGAAGATTTTTAAAGTGAATGGTCACAGGCTTAAACCCTTCTATAAAGGATATCAAATGGAGAATATTGAGCTGCTGGATTTGGTGGATCCAGTTTATGAAGATTGAGAGGTTTAATGTCAAGCCAATGACAATAAACAAAGGCACTGCTTGGGAGGCAACCCAAGGGGAGTTCATTTCTTTTTATTTTCGCATTTATATTGCGGTTATGTTATTTTTATTTTCTTTGCATTTTACTTTACATTCGGGACAATGTAAGTTTTAAATGTGGGCGAAGGATAGGGTGTTTTAAAATATAAGGTGTTTTAAAAAAAATTTAATAAAATAAAAAAAAATCAAGTTTGATTTTGCTAGTTTGAATTTTGAATTTTGTGGGTATATTCTCTGCAAACCCTCACGAGACAAAACTCGTCCACTTGGGGTAACCTTGGGGTTTAAAGGCTTGTTGTACATGCTAAGTGTAATCGTGTTTCCTACGAAAATGGGGTAGTTTTTAGAATAAGTCACTTGAATAATGAGTTAATTTGGATTTTAATTTTTGACCAATGATAAAATCTTGACTCTCGTTGATAACATTTTAAAAAATTGATAGACGTTGTGTAGTTTGAATTTGGTTTTCTTTGTTGATTTTTACTTTATTTGAGACCCTTTAATTTTGAGCACTTGCCCATTTAGTCGACCTAGTTTTAACTTGGAAAGGAATTTTATTTATTTATTTATTTCGATTGAATGTCGAGGGGAGAAATTCTTGAACTCTATCATTTGTTTGATCATAATTTGAAGTAAACATGAGGTCTTATTTAAGAAAGGGAAAATGATTTAGGCAAAAGTTAGATGTTTGATTTAACAAAAAAAAAGAAGAAAAAGAAAAATTATGATTCATGTGGTGAATTGAGATGGAGCATAAAACGCACTCATTCATAAACACGTGACATGCGAGATGGAGCGTAAAACACACTCGTTGGTAATACGGAGCATAAAATGCACTTACCGAAGAAAAAAAAAGGCTCTGATCCTCTGTTGTTATTTGCTTATGTTAACTGCGAGTAGTGTGAAAATAAGTGTTTAGATTTTTTTTTCTCCTTCAAGGCTTTGATTTCATAAATTTTTCTGAGTTTTAATTGGTTTGATACATATGGATTCACACACACACGAAGGGTTAAGAGTAGAGTAAGATTGATAAGTAAGCTTGAATTTTAGATGAAGCAGTGTTTTGAAGTTTTTCAAGAGTTACTGTCTTGAATCTTTGAGGTCAATGTTGAAGTTCATTTTTATTTGTGGCTGAAGGTTGTCAAGATTGTTAATTTAATCAGTTAATTTGTTTTGTTATGGTTTATTTTTGTTTTGCCCGAGGACGTGCAAAAGATAAGTGTGGGGGAATTTGATAAGTATAAAATATGTTATGTTTTTATCTCTTAATATCTAGTCTTTTATACTTATTTGGCACCTAAATGTACTCACTATTCTTATATTTTGATTTAGGTTGCAAATGGAGCCATTAAATGAAAACTGTGTTATTTCCGCACTTTTGGATTGTTTTGAAATTCGTCTGTCCGCTTGAGGCTCAATTTTATACTTGATCAGACCTTATTCTCTCAAAGCTCAATGAAGGAAAGTTGTAGATCTATTTCTTAGCTTTTTGGATCATCTTGAAACGCCTAAATCGAAGCTCGGATGAGAGAGTTATGACCATTTTACCAACATACGTCAAAGTTGAAAATTTCAGGAAATTGAGCTTTTGGACAGATTGACCTTTGGGGCTTCGGTTGAGATTTGAATTGTGTTAAAGTTTCCAAATGAAAATGTGGTCTTCTTGAAGTTTTTAGTAGACTTCTCAAGCTTTCCGGAATGGTATGGTGAGCAAAAATTCGAGTTCATTTGGGCCTCCAAATATTGCTTTTTAAACAGCTGATCTGAATCCCGCATGGACTAGATTCTTGTTCGGACCAGTTGGAGTATTTGGACCATAACTTGAGCTTCCCAACTCCAAATCAGTGATTCAAAAGCCCAAATTCATTAGAAACTCTAGGGCTACAACTTTTGCTCTTTGCCCAAGTCCAAAATCGGCGGTCTACTAATTCAAAATCAGCTTGCAAGGTGCTGATCAGTTTTGGTGTCATATTTTAACTTCTTATGATGTGCACGTTTTGGGGTTTTTGATTGCCTTAGATGGCTGATTCACATGACCAAGATTAGTTGTTGGATCTTGACATCGTGTACACTTGAGTGCCCATAAATACCAAGTGAAGCTAGGCTTATATTTGGCCAATTCACACATTAATAGACACCATCTTCTTCATCTTCTCCATCTTCTCCAAATTCTAGTGTAATTAGTAGGGAAAGAGGATCACCTCCATAGTGAGGTTGTTGTCCTCACCCCTTTTATAAATTAGTAGGGAAAGGGGATCACCTCCATAGTGAGGTTGTTGTCCTCACCCCTTTTATAATTCAAGAAAATATTCATTGGACTTAATATGTTAGGCTAGTTCCTTTCTTCAGTTCGAAGGGGATGTTAAACCTTGTTTACAGGTAATGGTTTGATTAAGTATAAACTATTTATTCCTTCTTACATGAAATTCATTCTTGATAATCTATTTTAACTGTTGAATGATATTTATTCTGATTGGTTTAATGTGATCGATTAAGTCAATTTGATTAATTTCATCTACTAGATTAAGGGACAGTATTACGTGTAATTGATATTGTTCTTAATCACAAGTAGCAATTAGTGATATATGATTGTGGTCAAGCTTTTGAGTATTGTTATGATTATCGAAAGACAAGTTAAATAATCCGAACTTGTGTGATTGTTGCTTGGATTAGTCTAATTCCCTAGTTTTTAATGCTGCTATTATATTAAATCTAGAGAGCTTGTTCTAGGTTGTATAATGGTTAGAATCTTGTGAAGAGCTTGTTTTATTAAGTGATAATCTAAGGGGAGTTTCGGGTACTAGAGTTTGTTGCTACCTAGGACTATTAATTTCATTGAAGGATAAATATTGCTATACTTAATTATTCTATTGTTGTAAAAAGGTGATACTGAACCGGAAGAACTGAAATCTTTAATTAATTGGTTATTCTTATCACTTTAAATTTTGTTCTTGATAATTAGTGAAATCAAATTATAAACCCCCCCTTTTTGGTAAACAAAGCATAAATTTAGACTAATCACTCTCTGTGGGATCAACTCTTACTAGCACTGCTACATTATTATCTTTCGCAGTAAGGTTTATTTTTGGTTGCTTGCGACAACACACCAATTATGGTTGGGGGCAACTGTTGTCTGCTATTGGGAGAGATGGTAATAACCAAATGTACCCAATATTATGGGCCATAGTAGAGAGTGAGAACAGGGATAGTTGGGGATGGTTTCTGCAATTGTTGCTAGGAGACTTGGAATGTAATGATAGAGTTGGTTGGACCATTATAAGTGACCAACAAAAGGTAATTACTCGTCTTATTTTCTTTTATTTTACATGAATTTTATTTAATTATAATTGTCATATATGCGCCACTGACTACTTTTCTGGTTTGTGGTTGTAAGGTTTGGTTCCAGTAGTTAGGGAGTTACTTCCTTATGCCGAGCATAGGAATTGTGTTAGACATATTTATGCAAACTGGAGGAATAGATTCCCTACTCAAGCCTTACAGTTTGCATTCTGGGAAGCATTTATGGTCACCCATATTGTGCCATTCAAGGAAGTTATGAAGGAGATGAAAAGTTTGTTAAGGGAAGCACATGACAAGTTGCTTGAGCAAGACCCCTCTTGTGGAGCAAAGCTCATTTCCAAACACATTCCAAGGCAGACAATGTAAAGAATAACATAAATGAGACCTTCAATGCATGGATTATAAAGTCTAGATGGATGGCTTTATTAGAGATGCTAGAGGAAATAAGGAGTCAAGTGATAGTTAGACTAAACCAAAAAAGGAAAGAAATGCTTAAGAGTAAAGAAGCTATATGTCCTAGGATAAGGAAAAAGTTAGATATTCAAATTGAGAATGCAGCTATAGGGGCTAAGGATAGAAAGTTTCAGGTAATACAAGAACAAAATCTCTCATACGTTTTTTAATTTCAACTTGTTTATAATGAAGAATTTATGTAAATTTTGATGTGTACATTGCAGGTTAAGTGTCATGGGGATAAGCTTGTGGTTGATCTTGCAAAGAAAACATGCACATGTAGGGTTTTTGATCTAACTGGGATCCCCTGTCGTCATGCTATTAATGCTATCAGTTTTATGAGGGAGCTAATAGAAAATTATGTCAGTCATTGGTCTAAGAGAGAAACCTATTTGAAGTGTTACAGTCATCTCTCAGAGCTAGATAACAGTTTCCGGGAGGAGACTGAATATGAAAATGTTGCCACCACCAATCACAAGGAAGCTCAGAAGAAGGCCTCAAAGACAAAGGAGGAGAGAACGTGGGAGAGTGAAAAGTTTTCAGGAATAATTACAAGAAGGGGAAGAATAATACATTGTACAAAATGCAGACAAGTTGGGCATAATAAAAGTAAATGTCTCAACTCCAATGCACAACCAACTGAAGCTTCAAATGAGTCGATTAAAGCTGAAATTATGCTAACTAAAGAAAATGGATCACAAAGGGTAAGCAATTATGTTTAATAACTCATAACTATGACATAGAAAATTATACATTTCATGCATTTTCATTACTAGTGTTTGGTTGGTGTATACCATTTTATGAATATGTCAAGGAAACAAGGATAAGGGAAAGAGGAAGACTAAGAAAGGTGATAAGGGGAAGGGAAAGGGGTAGGCCAAAGAGAGTGGGAGTGGGATACAAAAAGTGAAGCTGGCAATAAGAAGAAACTGTTGGATTTAGGACTTATATGCTTCCAAATGGGAATACAATGTTCCAGTCAGACAACCAAGGCTATATTTTTTTAAGTAAATAACAATTTTCTTATCATTTGTTTTACACAGGTTCATTCATGTCTAATTTTCTGACCATTTTTAGATGCCTAATTCTCGAGCTTCAGTAACAACCATATTGCTAGCAAACAACACACCTCCAACAACAAGCACATTGCCAACAAACAACACACCTCCAGCAACAAGTGTACCACTCCAGACACCTCCTTCCTCCTTAACATTGACTTCGACTAGCATCCAGACTTTTATGAGCAGAAATAAACACAATGTAAGTGTTAATGCTCTGACTAAAACTGCTGCAAAAAGGAGATCTGAGATAGGTAACAGTCAACTGCAAGCAATGCATTCAAAAGGCTAAGGAGTAAGGAGACAAAGAAATAAGGGAATCACTTTTATTTTGTTAACTTTAACATTATGCTCTTAAACATTAGTTAATTGTGGGTTAATTTATTTTTGGTATGTCTGTTCTGTTGGGATTTTGTGTATTAGGCTGCAACTGGAATTTTATATTACTTTTGTATTTGTCATTGTAGACTGAATATGTATATTGGGATGAATAGCGTATTGTAGATGCATTTTGTATTGGGCTGAAATAATTAAAATTTATGGATGTATTATTTGCAAGTTACTGTAGATGGCTTTTTTGGTTTGTGTTCAAATTTAGTTTTGCAAGTAGGTTTGGCAGTTAGTTCTTCTCTGTTCCTTTTAATTTTGCAAACAGCTTACAACCCAAACTTCAATTCTTGACAGTAAGACTTGTGCTCTATTTTGTCTTGTGCTCTGTTTTTTTTCCTTTTTGAAGCAAAGCATCATGAACAGAGTATAACATAACATAGTATCTCAATTCATTAGGTTCTTAATTCAAAAAAACAACAACTTAATTAAACCTACAAACTCAAAATTCATGTTAATTCAACCTTCATTACAAGCTTAATTCATAATAACAACTACATACCAAAATTATTCATTACATTCCCAAAACATTACATTTATCTAAATCATCCTAATTCACTTCATATACATGATGAGAAAGCATAAAACCCAATATATAACAAGCAAGAAAAATAACTTTTTCTCTCTAGTTGTAGCTTTGTTAATTGTACTCTTCAATGTCTTAACTTCCCTTTCTAATTCCTTGATTTTCACTTCATGCCCAACTAGAATGTTCAACCTTCTATCAATTTTGTGAAGTTCATTTCTTAATCGAACAATAACCTCTTTTGACCTTGGAGTAAAAGGGCATCATACCATTTTAAAAAAATCCACAATAAGCATTTTTATCCTGTGTAGACAAAAATAAATATATAAGTAATTTAAAAAAAACCTAAATTAAGTAAATAACAATTTATGCAATTAAATACCAAAAATTCACAATAAGCATTCTTATCCTGTGTAGAAAAAAAATAAATATATAAGTAATTTAAAAATACCTAAATTCACATTAAGCTAATTATCTCGATGAATCCATTGATACAATTATGTAATCTAAAAAACTACAATGAGATTTTCAAGTAGACCATACCTTCAACTGAAACTCATATTACCAGGCCAAAAGTAGAAATTCAATGCATCTAAGGCAAACAACTTTTAATAATTTATGCAATTAAATACCTTGTATCTATTACATCCTGCAAATCTCTTACTCGGGTGTAATGTTCCAAGCTTCCAAGCTTCCCACATTCGTGCGTTCTTTCCACAATAACATTCCACTAGAAGATGAGGCCTTTACCATATTATTTGATCAGATGAAGATATCTCATCCGTGTCATTTTCATGAACATACCCTCCAAATGAAGAATTCATGGGAACACAACACGAATTAGAATGGGCAAAAGGAAAAGAAGTTAAGAAAAAATTGAGCCAAGCAGAATCGCAACAACACGAATTCATCGTTAGAGAAGAAGTCGGCAAACAAGTCGTCGACGCAGATGAAACGGAGCAATAATTGAGCCAAGCAGAATCGCAACAACAGAATCGATCGCAGCCCTAATGTTTTTCCACAATTTCTGAAGTCTGTAACATTCGGCTATATGTTATCAAGTGTCATGTGCTCTACACATGATGATACACATGACAAAACTAACTCACACATCAACAATTAAGCCTCATGTGATGATGCACGGTAACGAATTTTCGTCACTTTTTTGGACGGAATGTTAACTAATGACCATTTTGTAACTATTTTTTATTATAGTAATGCATTTGTAAGAAGAAAAAAAAGATTCGGTAACCACAATGAAAATCGACCCATAGTACAGTGACCAAAACATCAATTAACCCCTATAGTTTTATTATAATTCTATTATCATGTGAACTCAACGGAGTAGGAGAAGAGTAGTTATTTATGTAATTAGGGTAATTTAGTAGACAGGGAACGAACAACAAATTTAAGGATAAATATGAAATTAAAATATATTTATAAAGTTTATAAAAAAGTTCAAATAATTTTTATTTTAAAGTAAAATATCTTAATCTTAATGGCAAAATAACCCTTTTAGTTCTTGTACTTTTACTTTAGTTTTATTTTAAGCCTTGTACAATTTTTATTTCATAATTGTCCCTGCACAATTTTGTATATGAACAATGTTGTCATTTATAGGTGTGAGAGGTAATGACATGGTATTAAAACGAAAAATTAAATGCCGACATGCAATTTTGAGCTGTTTTTAGTTTTTATCCTTTGTCTTTCTTACTAATATCATACTTCAATATACAACTTTCATAAATAATTTCATTGAATCCAAAATACAAAATTTAGTAATTAATTTCAAATATAAAAATAAAAATAAGTTAATATTTTGAATCCAATAATAATAATAATAATAATAATAATAATAATAAAGAACAATATTTTGCTTAATATTAAGTCCCTCTAAATAAATATTGTTATTTTTATAATTAATTCCTACATAAAAATAAAATTCAAAAAATAAAAAAATCCAATCTTTAATTTTTTTTAAGGACTTAATTTTTTCAAATGAATCCAATAAAAATAAGAACATTATTTCTTTAAAGGGACTTAATTTTTAACGACTTAATATTTCAAGAAAAATATTTTTCTTCTTTTGACATCATTCACTTGAAATAATTAAGTCCTAAAAAAAAACTAAAAATTGGATTTTTTTTTTAATTTTAGTTTCATTTTTAGATAGAAATTAATTATAAAAATATGAATTTTTGAATTTTAGTTTTGATGTATTAATTTATTTTTATTTTTATATTTGAAATTAATTACTAAAGCTTTGTACATATATATTAGATTGGGTGAAATTAATTATGAAGTTTTTATTTTGAATTATGCTATTGTTAGAAGGAATAAAAGGAAAAAACTAAAAACAATCAAAAATCCATATTGACATTTCGTTTTTCTTTTTAAATATCATGTTATTATCTCTCACACCTATAAAAGACAACATTGTTCACATATAAAATTGCACAAAAACAATTATGAAATAAAAATTGTATAAAAACTAAAATAAATTTAAAAGAAGGGTACAAGGACTAAAGATGTTGTTTTACCTAATTTTAATTAAAAAAAAAGAAAAAAAATGAGAACCGATGATAGTTATAACTCATAACTTACTCTAACCCTATATTATTGGCACAAAAGATCTTATTTAGATTTATAGAGGAGAAGGTAGGGATATTAAGGGACAATCTCTTCACCAGTACTTAAATTATACCTCAAAAGGATGACTAAAAATTTAATTTTTTTTTAATTTCTAAAAGAGTAAAATAAAGTATATAAAATAAATGATAAGTATGTTATTTAGCAGTGTTCATTAATATAAAAAAAATAAAGTACTCATCATTTTATGTAATCTTGTGAGGCTACTAAGGATAAGTTTAAAACTTTTTTTACTCTCTTTCAACAACTTTTATTTTTTTAATATGTGTAAAAAATATAATTACTCATCTTTTTTACAACGGAGGGAGTGGAGTGGTTGTCATGTTTGGTTTTGTAACTATTGTTTCACGTATATTATTTTCAGATTTTATAATTTTTGCAATCTCAAATTAATTTTATAAAAATAGAGTAATTAAAAGGAACTAAAATAAAAAAGTGTAAATTGAGGATTAAACTTAAAAAAATTACAATTCAGAAATTAAACGTAATAAACGGCTATAATTGGGGACTAACGACTAATTTCATACATATCTGAGTGATATCTCCCTCCGACAAATTACCTGTCAATTAAAGGTAAACCACCCGACACATTTAACTCCGTTAAAAGACAACGTTACATACAAAACGCCATTGCGCCAAAAAACTGACGCCGTTACAAACAGAGTATATACTTTCCACACAGCGACATAAACGGTTTTGAAATTCGAGACTCACCAGAGAAAAAAGTGAGAAAAAATTTCCAGAGGGTTGAATTTTGTTGTTTGTTTTCAGAGAGAGAAAATTTTGTTGTTTGTTTTCAGAGAGAGAAAATTTTGTTAGAGAGATAAAGTTTTTAGAGAGAGAGAGAGAGAGGGGGAGGGAGGTGGCTTCACGTTGATTTGTTGCTCGGGAAGAATATTTTTTGAGATCTTGTCTGCTAGATCGGAAGCACAAGCGAAGTGTAAGATTTATTTATTTATTAATTTATATGTTGTTGTTGATCTGTTTTGTTTTATCTTCATTTTGGTTGTGAAGAAATGTGCAAGGCTTGATCTGGGTGCTCTGTGTTTTAAATATTTTGGGTTTGGGTTTTATTTTGTTAGAGCTGGATATGATTTTGAAACTGAGGAATTTACCCAATAATTATTAGTTGGGTGTGAATTTTTCTCCCTTAAATTTGGGGTTTTATATTTATGGGTTCTGTTTTATCTTTTCATTTTATTTTGTTAAGCTGAGCTTGTTCTATGTTTAAAAATGAGGAATTCAGGCAATTTGTTTGGAAATTGAGGAGTTTACCCAATATTTGAAGTATTATATTGGTATTTTTTTTTGTGTTTTTGCCCATAATTTGGGTTTGAATATTTATGGGTTATGTTTTATACCTCTCCTTACTATCTTCTGGGAAGCTGAGCATGATTTTGAAAAATGAGGAATTTTGGCAATGTATTGGGAAATTGAGGGGTTTAACCAGCATTTGAGGTATGAGTATGATTTATTTTTTCCTCCCATAATTTTAGGTTGCTATGTGGATGGGTTGTGTTTGCTTTTTCCTTATATTTTGTTAAGCTGAACATGGTTTTGAAAATGAGTAGTTTAGGCAATGTATTGGGTTTGTTTTTTTGGTGTGTTTGTAACTTTCTTATTTTTTCTTTTTTTGTCTTGATCATAAATTTGTAATTATGGGTGTAATTTCCCATTTTTCTAATCAAGCAGCATGTTTTGAAATTGAGGAATTTAGGCAATTTTATAAAGAATTACGTACGGTAAATACATGTAGTGGGTTTGTGTATTGCAAAATTGACCTTGAAAATCCATTTATTTTAAAGAGATGTGTTGTTCATGCTGTTAATGTTACTTATCTGGTTGAAAAATGGCATTTTTTAAACAAAATCTACCTTAAGGAGAGAAGTAAGCTCATTGTTCCTCTTAGAGTGCCTTCCAAAAATGATATCAAGTCATGGAGCCCATGCTATTTGATTTATTGATTTATAAGTAAGCATTCACAAATGTATGCGACAATCAACTTTGGTTTCTCTTCAGCCTGGAAATTTTGATTGATTTTCTTCTCTTTTAGTTATTGTCTATGTAGAAACTTAGTATACTTCCGCTTCACACATAGAACAAGCTTATTCCCACGGGATCTTGTTGTAGAATTATTATGTTGTTGATGTATTTTTATTGTAATTTTACAAATATTTTAATAGGATAAGCTAATTAATTTTTATTTTGAACTTAATAATGGATCATATGGTTGATGAATGTATTATAATTATACTTTTATCCTAATAATAGTAATAGATTAGTATTGATTAAGATAATCTCCATAAGAAAATTGATTCCTTCTAAAACTATATTTATCTATAAAATTTTATATAAGTAATTATTACTAAAAAAGTTAGATAAATTTGAAAATTTTATAATAATATAATTTAGAAAAAAAGCTTTTGTTATAAATCCGATACTTAATACTATTAACAATAAAATCTATGCACTATGAAATATATTAAAATGTATATTATTAAATATACGTTTTAATTAGTTTTGGGTAAGTTTATAAGGAAATTGTTTTCTTCTAAAATTATAGTATTGATGTAACAATGGAATCCTACTTAAACTCAAATAGTTATATTTATATATTTTTACAGTAAAATAATTGGATAATTATGTATTATTGGTAGTTAGAATATAAATTATATAGTACACTAAGAGCATGTTGGTTTGTGGGGTTAGAGCATGTGCTGGACCCATAGTTATCAAGGCGACAAGTCGAGGCGAGGCGACAGCCGGGAGCTTAAGCGCTTAGGCGACAAGGCGCCCGACTAGTCGTCCACAAGTCGACAAGTCGTTAACAATGTAAATTTTATACGAATAAAATTATATATATATATATATATATTTAATATTGATATATTTATTTTTCTAATGATTTACCATATTCATAATACATGTAGCATATCAAATCACAACAAGAAGTGAACAAGATCAAGTCAAAATGAATAATTTTATTATAGTTGTAAACTTGTAATTTTTTGAACTTGTACAACTTCAAATTATATAAATGGTGATACCTTTGTAATATTTAGTTTAATTCAATATACTTTATTAAAGCAAGTTCTTTCTCTTAAACATGGGTAATTGTTGGGGAATATATATATGTATATATATATGTATATGTATATGTATAATAGATTAATTCATATGTCCCAAACAGGTTACATGTTTTACAGTTCATAAAGGTTTTGATGTCTTGGTATTCTTAGCGTATTAAGTTTATCAGTTCCTGGTTGTTTGGAGCTTTGAACTTTGTTGTCTGATGTTTACTTTGTCATTACACAACATAAAAGAAATTGAACATATAAAGTAATGCAAAGAGTGAGAGCAAAATAATATATTTTACTTGGTTTATGCTCTCCCAAGTAAAGATAAACCTTAGTGGGGCAGCAAAATCAGAAGCTAGTGGAGGGGCAACAGCTAATGGAGCACAGGGATGTGTGTATATTTATATAAAATATATATACACATATATATATATGGAGCATGGGGATGTGTGTGTGTATATATATATATAATATACACATATATGTGTGTATATATATATATAAATTTTGCTGCCCATTAACACTAAGGTTTGTCTTCACCAAGTATCATCAGTACTCAACCCATGTCAAACATGAGGTTGGGGGTTCAATCCTTGGTGGCAGCAAGGAGTGTGTGTGTGTGTCAAAGTAGAAAAAAAAAAAAATTGCTCAACCACCAAGTCGTCCAAGGCGCCCAAGTCGTCCAAGTCGTCCACCAAGTCGCTCGACTTTCTCCCCTCCCACCAAGTCGCCCCGACGCCTTCCCAATATGCACCGACTGGACGCCTAGGCGTCGCCTAGGCGACGACTTGATAACCATGGCTGGACCGTTAGTTCTATTTATAAAATAATCATGTCTATGTTTTGTCACTTAGGATTGGACTATTAGTTCGATTTTTAAAAATAGTCTCCCCATATAGACTATTGTTTGTTTGAGCGATTAGAGGGATAGGATTGGACTGTTAGTCCCATTTAAAAAATAGTACTGCCTTTGTTTTGTTATTTCTGGACTGGACTGTTAATCCTGTTTAAAAATAATCCCCCGTATGAGGGCTAATTAGAAGGGAGGGAAGGGGTGGAATCTTGGGTTTGGGTCTAAGTTCTCACTGCATTCCTTAGTTGACGATTTATTTATCTGCTCCATCTCTAGGGTTCCATCATCTCCATCTTTCTCTCCTCTTATCGTATACATAAATAAATTAATGATTATGTAAGCTTCAATTGATAGAACTTGTGGTTGCTTATTTTATACTTATAAATAGAAAAATGTGATGTTTTACTATGTCGTTTCATATCAGTTCTTCCATATTGAATGCATTTTTACTTGTTTCTTTTTATTTTTCACTTGTATCTTTAATTCATGTTTTGTGGTATATATTTTTGTTGTTTCTTCTATTAATATTTGGCTTAGTAGTGCATGAGTGACTCTGTCCATTCATGTATAATCAAATGAAGTGTCAATTGCATGTAAAGTCATTAAACAAGTGTCATTTTTCTTGGTTTGGTTGAAGTTTTGAATAATATATTTTATTACATGCCTACTTGACCCATACGCTATTTGAGAAGACCAATCAATGGTTGGCAGAAAGAAAATTAAAAGTTTCTTGCATAAAAGGCCTAAAGAATTTGGTTTTTTGTTTTTGTTTTTAATCTATTTGTTAGAGGTTATATGCTCTAATTTTTCAGTCATGACTCGTGAATTAGCAATAGGTAACAAAATTGGTATTCTTTCTAGTAATTCCTCCGTTTCAAAATAAAAATAAAAGATCAATTGCCTTTGTAAAGTATAAAAACAAATGATCTTATATTTTAGAATGAATATGGTAATAAATTTTTCTAACATAAATTAAAGTGCAATTATTTGATCAAAGTATATTAGTACTTTTAATAATAGTTTAGTATTCAAATGAGATTTTTTGGTTAAAATAAACGTTGGATTGGACTATCTAATCACGTCCGGAGCAATAGTCTGGACAATGTTTTAAAAGGCGCTAGGCGGAAGGTGGGCAGCCTGGTGGGGCCTAGCGCCTAGGGGGCCTAGGCGAGATTTTTTATTATAAGTCAATTTTAATATTTTATCTTACATTTATCCAAACAAAACAATAATATAAAGCAAAACAATCTATAATTAAGATAATAAAGGTCTTTGCTTAAAGTTTAAACACATATCCATATTGCCAATGTCAAAGTTCAAACACAAATATGCAATTGTTCAAAGTTCAAACACAAACAAATAATCAAAAATAAAAACTAATAGTCCTCATCTCCATATCCCTCTATATCTCTAACTCTTCTTCTCCATATCCCTCCAAGATAATGTCTCCATTGGACTCACACTCATACTCCTCATCTCCCTCTTCCTCCGTGTCATTATCAGACAAAAAATATTCTTCATGGAGTTCTCTTCCTCCGTGTCATCATAAATTATTTTTAAGTAATTTATAATATTCATAATCATATTGATATAAAACAAATGAATTCATGTTAATTTTGAGTTTGAAATTGAATTTTTAAGAGTATTCTTGTATCATCATGCTTCAATGAAAACAATTGCTTCAATGAATTAAAACAAACTATATATATATATATATCCATTACTTGAAATAATTAAATTATAGAATTAGTGTTACTAGTATCTTCATATATATATATATATATACGTACTTCTTCTCTCTAAAAAAATTAAATAAATGTTATTTTTAAAAATTAGTGTGAAGTTTATTGAATGAGACATTTGATATTATTAATTATGAGATTATTTTTATTTTTGTAATCTTCAAAATTGAGGACTTAAGAAAATGACAAATACCATATGCTAAGTATGGCTAACATATCTTTAATGTATTTTAACGTATTAGTTTTATTCATAAACAAGATTGCTATTAAATAATAAAATTTAAAATTTCAAGAATTCAATTCAATATTAAAACTTAAGAAACTAAACATAAAATTAAGAATTATATTGAATTAAACTAAATATTACAAATGTATCATCATTTATATAATTTGAAGTTGGTACAAGTTCAAAAAATTACAACTATAATAAAATTATTCATTTTGACTTGATCTTGTTCACTTCTTGTTGTGATTTGATATGCTACAACTTGCATTATGAATATGGTAAATCATTAGAAAAATAAATATATCAAGAGCTGGTTTGGGTAGTTATTAAAATAAAAAAAAAAACCTCTCCGCCTAAGCCCTGCTTTGTCCGCCTAGGCCCGCCTAAGCCCACCTAGCCCGCCTAGACCTCGCTTAATTTCCTGGAGGGATTTTTTTTCCCGCCTTGAGCCTAGGCGAGGCGCAAGGGGGGCCTAGCGCCTAGGCAGCCGCCTAGGCCGCTTGTTAGAACACTGAGTTCGGAGTAAAACAAACAACTAGTTCCATTTAATTAGTCCATAGAAATAATCAAATCCACATAAATAGTCTAGAGGACTAATTGTCCCTTGCAATCCAGTCATACAGACAAAATTGAGTCAAAAAATGTATGGAAATAAGAGGTGATTTATGCTAAGGAGATTATTATGGTAGTAAAAATATGGATGGAAAGAGTCTGGAAGTCGAGTTAAGTTTGGAAAAGTTGCTTAATGGTATTTCTCTTAATTTTTCGGGTTAACTAACCAAAATATAATATTTTTTGCTTATATACATGTATATACGTATATACATACATACACATACACACACACACATATATATATCCATGGAGATTGATTCATATCCAAAGTTGCATGGGAGGATATAACCTTCTAACCCATGTTGAACTGTTCAGGTCAACAATAAAAGGCATGAATGAACGCAATCTACACAATAGTTATGTGGACGGTGACCTTATCATTGAAATCCAATCTATCCAATCCGCATAATAGTTATGCGGATTATGCGGATGGCCAAAATCATCCGCACAACTATTGTGCAGACAAGAGTATTATGTTTTTTGGGCATCCGCATAATTATTATGCGGACAGGGAGTTTGTGGGGCCAGGCTCCGCACAACTGTTATTAGTACTTTCTTCGACCTTAGAATCTTGGAATGGACGACTAGATCACATTTGAATGGATAGGACTTCCCATCCAACTTTGGATGCGGATCACTTATATATATAGATTGTAGCATCTCTTTGACAAAAGATAGAGAATGTAAATTGATGTACCTATTTAAATATATGTTATTTTTATACGTTATTTATAGTTTTTGGGAATAATGCTATAGTCTATGTTAAATGTATAAAATCTGTACATTTTGTTATGTTTTACAATTACAAGAGTCCCTAATGTATACAAGACTTGGAGCTAGTGGAGGAGGAAAACAAGTTCCCTGTTTTCCTCAGTGGAGATACACAACACACACACACTCAGACACAGCACACATAAGCACCAGTTCTAACACTCCCCCTCAAGTTGGTGTATAGATATCTCGCATACCCAACTTGAAACACAAGGGATGAAACATCTTACCACTAAGACCTTTAGTCAGAATATCAGCTAGCTGATGTTCTATTTTTACAAAAGGTAAGCAGATAAGACCACTGACTAATTTTTATTTGATGAAGTGTCGGTCAATCTCAATGTGCTTTGTTCTATCATGTTGTACCGGATCATTTGCAATACTAATGGCTGCTTTGTTATCACAAAACAACTGCATAGGCCCTTTAGTTGAAACACCCAAATCTTCTAGCAAGGTTCGAAGCCACATTAGTTCACATATACCCAGGGCGATAGCTCGGTATTCAGCCTCAGCACTAGATCTTGCCACAACAGATTGTTTCTTACTACGCCAGGTGACAAGATTACCTCCAACAAATGAACAGTAACCTGATGTAGATCGACGATCCTCTATAGAGCCAGCCCAATCTGAGTCGGAAAAAGCTTCGACTCTCATATGACTATGTGGTGCAAACAATAAACCTTTACCGGGTGCAGATTTGAGATACCTCAAAATTCTGTAAACGGTTTTCATATGATTTTGTCGAGGATCATGCATATATTGGCTGACTATGCCCACATCATAAGATATCTCGGGTCTAGTATGAGACAGGTATATTAGTCGCCCCACTAGACGTTGATATCGCTCTCTATCCACTGTAGGTCCTATGCCTCCTTCTAGATGATGATTAACTTCAATAGGAGAATCAACAGGTTTACACCCTAGCATGCCAGTTTCTGTTAAGAGATCAAGAACATACTTTCGTTGAGATAGAAAAATTCCATTGGAAGATCTTGCAACTTCAATACCAAGGAAATATTTCAAGGTGCCCAGATCTTTGATTTCAAACTCTTTAGCCAGACTTGCCTTGAGTTTAACTTTCTCTTCGTTATTATCCCCTGTCACTACAATGTCATCAACATAAACAATAAGAATGACAGTCTTACCGTTTATTTGCTTGACAAATAGAGTGTGATCTGCTCGACTCTGTTTGTACCCAAGTTTTATCATTGCTTTGTGGAATTTTCCAAACCAGGCTCGAGGAGATTGCTTCAATCCGTATAAAGCCTTTCGCAGTCTACAAACCTTACCCTTGGTGACATATGAGGCAAAACCAGAGGGTATTTCCATGTATACCTCTTCTTCTAGATCACCATGAAGAAATGCATTTTTCACATCCAATTGTTGAATATCCCAGCCAAAGTTTGCTGCACATGAGATTATGGTACGAACAGAGTTCATTTTTGCCACGGGAGCAAAAGTCTCCTGATAATCAATCCCGTGAGTCTGAGTGTACCCTTTTGCAACTAGCCTGGTTTTGAGTCTTTCAACTGTCCCATCTGCCTTTTGTTTCACTGTATATACCCATTTGCAACCAACTGGTCTTTTCCCATAAGGAAGAGTAACTAGTTCCCAAGTATCATTCTTTTTTAGGGCATTCATCTCTTCTATCATAGCATGTTTCCACTTCTCGTTGCTAATTGCTTCTTTCCACCCCTGAGGAATAGATATAGAGGACAAAGAAGAAACAAAGGAATGGTATGATGCAGATAATTTATCATATGAAACAAAATTCGAGATAGGATATTGTGTACAAGACCTGACACCTTTTCTAAGAGCAATAGGAATGTCAGTATCATCAGAAGAATAAATAGGATCAGAATTCATACCATTAGTATTACCAAGACTCGGTTCAGGGCAAGGTTGGTGTGGTGGTGCAGCAGTGGTGACCTTATTCTTCCCTTTCCGAGTATAGGTCCTTAACTCAGGCTCGGACTGTAACTGTAACTCCCCCTGTGTAGCAATATCAGAAACAACAACAGGAGTAGAGGAAGATGTCTCGTGTAACTGTAACTCCCCCTGTGTAGCATTATCAGAAACAACAGGAGTAGAAGAAGATGGTATAATAATACTTGTACTTGTATTTGTAATACCAGTTTCAAAAGACTCAAAGGACGTCTCCTCAGAAATAACCTCCTCCCCCTGAGGAGATGGTGAAGAGGAATAAAAAGGTTCAGACTCCCAAAAAGTGACATCCCGAGTGACAAACACTTTGTGAGAAGGGGGATGATAACATTTATAACCTTTTTGGGTTGGAGTATAACCAATAAAAACACACCGAAGAGCTTTGGGATCTAATTTACCTCTAGTGGGGGATTTATCATGAACATAGCACACACATCCGAAAACTCGGGGCGAGGGAGAAGGAGTGGTTATGTGCTGGAGAAGGGAGATAGGACTTTTGTTTCCTAGGCTTCTAGAAGGAAGGCGATTGATTAGGAATGCCGCAGTAAGAATCGCATCACCCCAAAAAAATTTAGGAGTTTGCATGGTAAACATAAGTGTGCGGGCAACTTCTAGTAGGTGTCGATTTTTTCTTTCTGCTACCCCATTTTGCTCTGGAGTTTGGACACAGGTGGTTTGAAGAATGATGCCATGCCGGGAGAGGTAAGATTCAAAAGCATGATTATTACTGTATTCACGACCGTTATCACTATGGAGGATTTTGATTTTAGCGTTAAATTGAGTTTGAATCATTTTATGAAAGTCCTGAAAGCAATCAAAAACTTCATTTTTGGAACGCAAAAGATAAATCCAAGTAACACGAGAATGACAGTCAATAAAGCTAACAAACCATCTAAAACCAGAACGGGAAACAATCCGAGATGGCCCCCATACATCTGTATGGATAGTAGCAAAAGACTCAGACTGACGACTGTTAATAGCAGAATAAGTCGAACGTTTGTGTTTACCGAGTTCACATGGTTCACACAAAAACTGAGTTTTGTTACAATTCTTAACTAAAGACGGAAACAAAAATTCCAATACTGAAAAAGAAGGATGACCCAAGCGACGATGCCATTGATGGAGAGAGGCTAGGTTGGAGTCGGAAACAGAGTGAAGAGCCTGAGTAGGGACCATTTTAGATGAGGGAACATCTAAGTAATAGAGACCATCAACTGCACTACCACTGCCAATCTGCTGTCCCCGTCACCAAGTCCTGAAAAATACAATGATTTGGAAAAAAGGTTACCGAACAATGCATAGATTCAGAAAGACGTTGGACAGATAATAAATTTGCAGTGAAGGAAGGAATATGAAGAACAGATGATAAAGTCAATGAAGGGGTACAAACTACAGAACCACTCCCGGAGATAGAGGACAGAGAGCCATCAGCAACTCGAACCTTGTCCTTTCCCGAACGGGGTATATATGAAGTAAAAAGGTTTGAGGACCCAGTCATATGCTCGGAGGCACCTGTATCTATAATCCAACTGTGACAAGTAGGTGAAACATGAAAAGCACGAGGAGGTATACCTGTCTGGGCATAATGAGAGGAAGTAGGATTGGAATAGAATTTCCGAAAGGCAGTGATTTCTGCAGGAGTCAGTGCATGAGTAGTGTCTGTGGTACTAGGTACATCTGCAGAATGTGGAGGAGTAGACATGTAGGCATGAGATCCACGTCCACGACCAGAACGACCGCCACGTCCTTTAGGACGCCCATGAAGCTTAAAACAACGGTCTCTGGTATGATTCTTCCCCCTACAATAGTCACAGTCACGAGACTCCTTCTCAACAGGAGAGGGAATGGGAAAGCCAGGCTTAGGATACGAGGCAATCAAGGCTGATCGATCAACAAGATTTGGTTTGAGTACCATGACCCGACGCCTACTTTCCTCTTGCTGGACTCTAGCATGAGCCTCTCTCAGTGATGGAAAAAGTGTCTGACCAAGCAGTTGTGCTCGAACTTGATCAAATTCTATATTCAACCCAACTAAGAAGTCTACAACCCTATTTTCATTAATAAACTTTTGATAAGCTGCTGCATCTTCCGGACATTTAGCTGAGAAAACCCGATAATGATCAAGCTCCTGCCAGAGTGCATTAATATCTGCAAAATATTGTGCCACAGACTTCTCTCCTTGGCCCAACTCACGGATTTGTTTACGAATATCATAGGCCTTAGACATATCCCCAGAGATAGAGAAGGTTTGAGAGATAGCTTCCCAAAGTGCATATGCAGTGTCTAAGAACATGTAACTACTCCTCAGACTAGGTTCCATTGAGTTAAAAATCCATGTTTTTACCATGGAGTTATCAGATTTCCATTCTTCTTGAGCAGTACCTGTTTGTACAGGCATGGTGTTTGTACCAGTGATAAAGTGCTGCATTCGGTTTGCTTCAATTGACATACGGCATGCTTGGGACCAGGCAAGATAATTGTTTCCATCCAATTTAAAAGGACTAAGAACCAAAGAGGAATTGAGGTGATGATTTCTAAACATCTGTCCCTTATTGGTTTCGATAATAGGACCAACTTCTGCCATGGGGATATAATAGGAGCAACAAGAATTTATCCAAGGAATTTACCAACAAGGATAATATACAGGCTTCCAACAGTAAGCAGTAGTCGTATGAAAATAGCCCAAACAGTAATGCTTAACAAGGCAGGGATAACAGTGTGAAACTGGGCCAAACACTTAATACTGATAAAGCAAGCCAAACAGCAGCTTAACACTTGATACTAAAAATAACTTATGCATGCCAGTTCAAAGCCGTGTATATCAAAGACAGGACCATATAACAAGGGGCCGTGTATATCCCAGTTAAGACACAAGCCAACGTAGCAGCCACAGTTTATCAGTCAGTTAACAAAGCCAAGGTAGCAAATAAGTTACAAAGTCAAGTGTATATCACAGTTAAGACACAAGCCAAAGTAGCAGCCAAGGATAATATTCAGTAACAGAGGGCCGACCGAACCAAACTAAAGCCAAATCCAAGCAAACCTGATTTTCTCGCTATAAGACCACTATGGGCAGGAAGAGGAGAGAGAGGCGACCGCCTTGGAAGAAGCCGCGGCGGTGTAGGTCGCCGGAAACAGGTCACGCGCCGGCGCGTGGGATCGGCGGCGAGGCGCGTGGGCGGCGCGTGCGGCGGTGGGTCAAAGATCTGAAAGCTCCGGCTTGGTCGCCCGACAACAAGTAGCCCAATTATGATGTCAATTTCTCGATATCTAATCGTTGGGCTAGTTTTCTGATTAAAATTAAGAACAGTAGCGACGCGGAAGGTAAAAGCTTCAAAAAAAAATTTCGTACTGCTAAAATGGGTTATGCAGTAGGCTTTGATACCATGTTAAATGTATAAAATCTGTACATTTTGTTATGTTTTACAATTACAAGAGTCCCTAATTTATACAAGACTTGGAGCTAGTGGAGGAGGAAAACAAGTTCCCTGTTTTCCTCAGTGGAGATACACAGCACACACACACTCAGACACAGCACACATAAGCACCAGTTCTAACAGTCTACAATTAATTGGTTTAAATTGTCAAGTTACAAATATAGATAGTTAGGGGCCTCAGTGCACGGCTCGTGTTGGGGTACCTGTTGGGTTAGTCAAATGCTCTAAAAACTTAGAACATGTTTTAAAAAGAAAAAAATATAGTTAGGAGCTATACTCTGTTCCTCGTGTTATACTACCCTCGTTTCACAAAAAGAGCTTCACGTGCAAAATTTACAATTTTTAAAATATGTTATTGGTCCATGTTTACTCCTATATTTATTGAATGTTTTGTTTAGTAATGGTGTCATGATAATGAAATTATGAATTTAAACTTGAGGACATTGTATCATTTTGTACTATCATCAATAGAAATAAGACTATTTTTTGGGAACAAAAAAGATTTTGCAATTGGACTTTTTGTGGAATGGGGGAGAGAGTTATTCTTTTACTCTTAAAATTCCATTCTTTGATGTTGTAATCAAACTTTAGAACATTCTGTGTGGCAATTTCTGCCTCTAATTGTAGATTTGAGCACTTATATTGCCTTTAGTATCTTTAGCGAAAAATATACTTTGTGGATCACTGGTAGCACAAGGAAAGTACACAAGTAAAGCGGCAAGAAATAAGGAACCCCTCAAACTTCTGTTAAAGCTATCTCCTGTTCAGAATATATGTATTCCAAGGAATGGAGAAGAAAAAGAAAAAGAAAAAGGAAAAAAAAACCTCCTAGAGTAATTGATATGTATAACTTTCTGTCCGTGTGTAGGATTGTAAAAATGTCCAATCTTTCCTGAAAATACATTTACTGCAAAGGCGGTTAAGAAAGGAAGAAAAAAAGCCTTTTCAATTGCAGTTGCCCAACATACTGAATTCTTGAACTATAAGAAAAGGGAGGCTAAGTATATTACTTTGAGGGTTCAATCCATGGTATCCTCTCTCTCTCACTCTTTCCAACAATGTATATCATGCTAACTCTCCCCCTCAAATGCAACTTTTTATAGAGAATGGAGAAATTAAAGTGCATTTGCACTATTAAATTAATATAAAGACAATTGTGTTGCTGGGAAGATTTGAACCCAAGACCTTGCACACCCAAAACTCTGATACCATGTTAAGTTACCAACTCATCTAAAAGCTTAAGTTGTTAGATGGATGGCCCAACAATGTATATCATGCTAACAGTTACGAAGTAAGGTCTATGTTCAACCAGTTTTGTACTTTCTTACTTTTGTCATATAGGGTAGTAATTATGGATAGAAGTATCTGCAATTTGTAAACCACTATATATGAACTTTCCTTCTTAGAAACGTTAGTTGGGAGTATATTTGTTCTCTTTTTGGTTCATATTGTGAGACATTGAACAAGCTTGATAGGATATATAGCTTCTATGTTCAAAGCATGGTAATGTTGAAGAGGACAGAAAATTATTATGTCAAAAGCTTACGGCATACATTATTGACCCATCATTTTAAAAAAAAAAAAAAACTGATGGAACTCTGGACATTTCAGTCAATCATATTTATGTAATAAGATTTTGAAAATAAAAATTTCTCTCTGTGAGAATATACTTCTTTTGCGGTTTCATCAAGACTCTGCTTTCCTTTTACTTTGTCCTCATTTCGAAGCAAGAGAAGATTATTTTTGCCACCAAAACTCCAAATTAGGGGGGGGGGGGGAGGATCCATGTTATTAACTTTAGATGACTTTTTGTAGAGACTGACTTGCTTTATTGTACCAAAATCCGAGAGGGGAAATTGCGCCCCCCTCCCTCTCAAACCCCCAAAAGCATGCATCAAATTGGAGGGGGGGGGGGGAGGATCCTATGTTATTCACTTTAGATGACTTTTTGTAGAGACTGACTTGCTTTATTGTACCAAAATCCGAGAGGGGAAATTGCCCCCCCCCCTCCCCCTCTCTCTCAAACCCCCAAAAGCATGCATATGGTTTTGCCACTGGATATTGTCTATCTAAAGTGTTTTGATTTGTGCCCATCTGCGATTGATTAAAGATAAGGTTTCTTTCTAGTTTTCAATGTTACTTTTATTTTCCATATTAGCGTACTTGCTTTCCTAAGCCCTGGTATGGCAAATTTTATATTCAACAACTAATTTCCAAATGCTACTTAAATGTTATGGAATTTTAAATTTCTTATATGCAAGTTTTGATAAAGATGTAATGGATGAAATATGTTTTTTAGAAGTTTCTGTCTAGAGCTAAAGCATTGTGATGCCTTGGTTTATTTTTGGCAGGGTGATGGGGAGGGACGTTACAGGTATCCGTAGTGATAAGAAGCCCAATGCTATCAGTATTAAGTCAAATGGCGTCTCCCATGATACAGTTCATGTCTCTCCCCAAACTCCAAGAGAAAGTAGTGAAACTAGAGATACTGTAGTGGAGGACCATACTGCAGAAAATTCAGTTGGTGAAGACTATCAGGAGAAGCAAGATGTGCTAGGTGTCAAAAGCATCAATTGGGAGGTTGGTCGGCATGAGGGGAAAACCCTGAAACCAGACACCCTGAAGTCAAGTGAAAAGACCTTAAGCTCACCTATTAAACCTGCCTCAGGGTCTGTGGCTGCTGGCAATTTCCGAAAGGACTCCCACGTTTCTCAATCGTGTAGTCCTACAACTGAGAAACAGGCCTCAAATATAACTGTTGATGCTAATGTGAACCGTTCATCAAACGCTAAAGATTTGTGTTCCCCAAAGAATGCAAAGAAATTAGAGGTAAAAGCTAATTCTTTGACAATCGAATGTGATGATTTCCTAAGTTTCATATGCTGATTGGCTCAATCTAATCCAATTAATCAAGTTTCCAATCAAATAGAATAGGGTTAATTGAATAGGCTGTACTAGGGGTCAATTTTCATTGTGGTTACTAAATCTTTTTTTGTTACAAACACATTACTATACTCAAAAAAGTTACAAAATGGTCATTGCTAAACATTCCGTCCAAAAAAGTGAACGGAAGTATTGACTAGACTAACGGTTAACGGGTGTTAATTATGTGGTAGGTGACGTGGATCGGGTTGATTGATGTTTTGGTCATTGTACTAGAGATCGATTTTTATTTTGGTTACTGAATTTTTTTTTGCTACATTCTCGTTATCGAAGTACCAAAAATATTACAAATTAGTGATTTTATAATTTTTCGTCCAAAATATTAACGGAAAAGCTTACTTGGCAAACATTTGACATAATGTGGAATATTCTAATGAGGTAGCATGTGTGGGTCAGCTTGTAGAAATAAAATAAAATGCTCACCTAGAAGAAAAGAAAAAAGATAAAGTCAAACTAATTATTTTAATACTCCATAATATTATAAGAAGATAATTAAAGTTTTAAGAAAAAAGGAACATAATTTAAAGAAACAAAAGCAATTAAAAATCAAAGTTCATCTTCCTCTTCTAACCACGAACAACGGACTTATCGGAAAAAATGGTGTTTTACACCTTATGTACATCAACTCTTTCTCTCACTGTGGACCAAGTCGGAACTATAGCCTCTCGTCGGAAATTTAGTTTAGAAAATAGGTCTCTCTTATACCTCTGCATACTCGCTGGAAAAGAAAAAAAAACGGAGAAAAGAAGAGCGACAAATTGACGATGGCAGTGTCCAAAGCTACTTGTTTCACTTCGAAATGAGAGTGAAATAGTTTTTATTAAATCAATTTTTGTAGTAGTCGGCAGATTTGAGGGGGTTTATTGGGCCAATTTTCTCCTTTATTTTGCAGTTTGGTTTGGTGTTTAGAAGGTTCCAAATTAAATATGATTTTGGAAAATTTATGGATTTAAATTAGCTATGATGTACTTTCTCTTCATACATGTTGGAATATTTTGTAATAAAATCACTAATTTGTAATATTTTTGGTACTTTGATAACGAGAATGTAACAAAAAAAGTTTCAGTAACCAAAATGAAAATCGTCCTCTAGTACAATGACCAAAACATCATTAACTTGATCCATGTCACCTGCCACATAATTAACACCTGTTAACCGTTAGTCTAGTCAGCAATTCCGTTTACTTTTTTGGACGGAATGTTAAGCAATGACCATTTTATAACCTTTTTGAGTATAGTAATATGTTTGTAACAAAAAATGATTCGGTAACCACAATGAAAATCGACCCCTAGTACAGTGACCAAAACATCAATGAACCCAAATTGAATATAAGTTCCTCTCCCAAAATAAAAAGAAAACGGAGAAGTTATTGACCTGATATGATAATAATGAGTTGGTTCAAGGTTGAGGCAGCCCAATAAATTGACAAGGAAGACTATAGACCATATATGAAGTCTAATGCACTGAAGGGAAAGCACAAACTAGCCAATGTTTCTAGCTCTTTCTTGCAGCGTTGTCACACTTCGGTAATTTCTGGAATGATGTTCTTCAAATAGGAACTAGATATCATTGTGTAGAATGATCTACCCACCAAGAAAGTTAGTAGAATGAACAATTTTTATGACTCAAATGGAGTTTCAAAGAATACTGGCACTAATAGCCAATTTTCGTGTTGATTTAATTGAATATCTGGATGGACCGCTGATCTTGAGAAATTTCATGTTTCATCAGCCATATTCTCCTCCAATTGCAAGGAAGCTACATCAATCTGATTATAAGAATTATCCTGATGATGAGGATAATTGGTCGATGGCTTCCTCGTATCCTTTGCATACGTTTGAATCTATCAATAATATCTTTCTCCCCAATCTAAATTATTATCGAATTTTTTTTGTCATTTTATTTTGAATATGGAATTATCCTTAGCAATGCATAGTGCTGCAGCTTCTGTGAGAACAGTCAAATCCCAGGTCACAGTTCCTGTAGGTCCCTCATTTTTATCTGCCCAACGTGCTGCAAAACGTAGGGAGGTAAATTTATTATTAGGTTGGATGGATTCCAGCCATAAATTGTTTCTCATTCCTTATCTTTGGTTTGCAGGCCACATAATTTTCTTTGTTATTCACTATTTCACACACACTTGCTTTTTTAGTTTTACATGAAGTTGGAGGAAAAACGCAAAGCTCTGGAAGCAGAAAAGAAGGAATATGAAGCACGAACGAAGGTACATTACTCCCTTGTGGATGTACTCTTTTAGCTTTGCCTGTATTTTTCTTACACATGTTGATGTGATCATGTTAAAGATTAGTAACTCAACTGTCTTGTTTCTTCTTTCACTACTGATAAAACAGGAGGAGCAAGTAGCAGCTATAAAGCAGCTTAGAAAGAATATGGTTGTTAAAGCAAATCCGGTTCCTAGTTTTTATAGCGAAGGATCTCCCCCAAAGGTTGAACTTAAAAAGGTATTTAGCGTGAATTTTTCTTTTAGATTCTTTGGAGTTTGATCTGGACAAATAAAATGACTAGAGTTTATTGTTCCCATAAACCTTATCAAAATGCTGGTTGCATCTTAAAAGACAATAACATTCCTACTCCAGTTGTTTGATTCCTAGTTCAGCTATGTGACTATTAATACTAGCTACTTTGGCAGACATGTCACATGTGTGCCAAGTTATATTACACTTGAAATTGATATAAAACAATGATCTATTAAAATATAAAGATATAATACCTCTTACAAATACTCTCATATATAGGAGAACAGCTTCATTCAACACAAAATACTAAAAAGCATTTCAGAGCAAAATATGATTACTGCAAACATAAAAAAGGATATGTTTTAATTTTTTTTTGAGAACAACATAAAAAAGAATTAAAATGCTTAAGCAATGTAATTTGAAGTTACAACATTAAGAATGAAGTTGCAAATATATGTCTATACGTGTGTCCATATATATGGAAAAAGCATGAATCAGAGGTTGGAAGAAAAAAATCATTCTCATTATATACATTTTACTTATGCTTCAACACTGTGTAACAGTGTTGTGTGTGTGTCATCCAATAAATTGGATAGAAGATTAAGCATGTGGGAGTTATAGGTATAACGTTACATGCCCATGTTGTTGAGTAATTTAATGTTTGTTATAGTAATTTTTCTTATAGTTTATTTAATTTTGTTATAGGAAGTCTTAGTTTTATGTAATAGTGATAGTTGTGGTACTAGTGACGGCACCAAGATTTTGTGTTGGGAGGGGCCAAAAACATTTAAAAACCAAATATAACAAGAGTAGTGTATTCAATTCGAAAGAATATGAAAAAAAAAAGACACCCTCGTGCAGTATTTTTTTATTTTTCTTCTTATTATTTTTTTTGTAAATATTAATTTATCTATCTTTAATGTCCCTACTGATATTTCAAATCACAAAACTCATCTATAATTGAGTCTCCATTGAAAAAGCAAACAATTTTTTTTCTCAATATACAATGTCAACAAGACAGTAAAAATAAAAAATTAAACAAAATACAAACTTCATCAAATGTAAAAACTAAATTTTTAATTTTTAATAAACAACTTCAGAATCCTAATAACTATCATATGTTTTCACAAGAGACTAGAATGCAAAAAATGTACACAAATATTTCATAAACGCAATCAATCATATACTAATCAAAATTCTTAAATACAAATATTAATCATGTAACATTTTAAATTAATGAGAAAAATTAGTAACAAATTTAAACAACAAATTAAAAATAAGTAATAAATATTTATAAACATGAAAGAGAGTGTAAGATGTTAAGATTAATTAACATACAATTGTTTGATTCAACACTGTTTTTGTTTTGTTGAAGCCAAATGTGGGCGAGATTATGGGAGGAGTTTAGGAATTGGTATATACTCTAAGCATATATATGATTTCTAGAAATTGTTTATCATATAAGCATATATAACTATCAACTAATGAAATGATTTTTCCGGGTGCCATGGCCCACCCCCGCCTGACAGTACTTTCGCCACTGAGTGGTATTAGTCCAATTATTCCATAAAACTAGGTATTAGTCCAGTTGTTCCATAAAACTAGGACTCTTTCCATTACAAATTAAAATAATAGGGTGCAGGATATACTCGGTCCAAAACGATGCTGTTTTACAGAAAATGAAATTACTTACCCTGACCCCTTTCTCTTCACTAAATTATTCTCTCTCTTTTCTCAATCGCTCTATAACAAGGTTGGGTCTCCATTACTCTTAATCTGCAGCAGATCTCCATTACTATTAGGCTTACTCTGGGAGTTTTTAAGGGTAGAAAGAGAGGGGTAGAGAAGAGAAGAAGTAGGAAGAGAAGGGAAGAGTATTGAGTTCATTCTCTCCAAAAGTGAATAATTTTTGTCAGAGTAAATGGTGATATTTTCTCTCCTAAAAAAACTCAAAAATACACCATTTTTAGGTTCTCTCCCTTTCCTTCAAAATTTAAACTCCCGGACAGGGTGTCAGACTATTTGCAGTGCTCTTTCAAACAGACACGACCAAATCATTCGGCATGAATTCTCACACTATATAAATGCTACTTAGTACTTCCTTCTATACAAATGCATTGCAATTTTCTTGCTAGACAAATGCAACATATCCTATAGGATTAAGGGTTTCGTTTTTGTTTTGTAAATCAAATATAAAAGTCAAATTCAATCGAAGAAAAATTAGATGCGGGTACCTGTGGCAGAGACGGAGCAACCACAAAGGTGGAGTGAATGAGCTTTGTGACAGATCAAGAAGAGAGAGAATGTGTTAGATCTGCAAGCAATTTTCACAAATTAAAGTGGAACTGAGCTGCTTTGTGGGGAGTTGAGGTACCCTACTCTTCATCAGTACGGTATTTCCAATTTCCACATAAAATAAACTAAAAAAATTTACAATGACAAATATTTAAATTGCTAAAGAAAGCGGGCACTTAACATGTAACCTTTTAGAAACATGGGAGTAAAACCAACTGCAATTGAGTTTGTTTTGCAAAAACGTGAGACAGAACAATTTGGGAATATGTGGAGAACTTGTGTTGGCTCAATATAGATAGGTACTTGAGATTTTTCTTAGAAAATAAAAGATACTTGCGACCATAGTATATACTTAGGATTTTAAGTATTAAACATGGTTTTAGTGGACTCCTTTAGTGTTGGGGAGCTGACTGATAAGATTTTAAGTCTTTTAGCCAGTAAATTTACTAAATTAACCAAGAAAGTTGGATTTTAAGTTGGCTGAAAATGATTTATTTGCAATTTCAAGGGAGAGGACACCAAAAGTAAGAGAGCAAAGGGTAGAGCTAGAGGAAAGACTATGCCCCCCCCCCCCACCCTTCCTCTTTTTCACTTCCCTCCTTTCTGGCTTTTGTTTTTTCTCATTGTTGTCTGTGCATATGGGGGAGGTGAGTGCTGGAGCAAAATTTTGCAGGTGAGGGTGACAATGTAATTGGTTTTCATTTTTATGCCCACGTATATACAAGTTCATTGTGAAAGTCTGTGATTGATTATGTTTGTTGTTTTGTTCTACTCTGTCTAATATGATACTAGTTTGCAGCAGATAATCCAAAATGCACTCTTTTCTATGTTACACCTAGATCACTTGTTACAGAAACACATATTCACTGCTTTAGTTTGTTGGATGCCAGTTGCCAGTCACGCGTGCTAAATCACCAAACTTAACCCGGAGAAAGAGTTGCGGGGATGCAATTAATTCATCATTGGAGAAGGGAGCTTGTCCCCGCGGAAATCGCCACAGCCTTGGCATTTACAAAGAAGGAAATAGTAATACCAGCAATATCAAAAATAAGAATCAAATTAACGGGCGGAATGGAAATGGCAGTTACAAAGTCAAGGATCACTCCAAACTGGAAATTGATCAGAAACCAAAATCATCGCCTCAGAAAATAAATGAGCAAAGGACTGCTGACATTTCTGCCGAGTCGTGAATTTTCCACTCTACTTTCAATGAGGAAAGGATCTCAATGTTCCAGGGTGCATTTAAATGATGTAACATAGAAACGGTCTATCTTTTTTCTTGTATGCTGTTTCAAGTTGTATGCGTCACTTCTGAATTGTATATTTTCTGCGACTTGTAGCCATACGTAGTATATATATATCATATAAGAGATACTCTTCAGTGGCAGATATGTGCTATTATGATTCCATTACTAGTTTACTACTTTATGGGGGCTAGTCTTAAACATTTTTCGTACGGGCAACTTGGTGTCGGTTGATATGGTACTGGGTCTTTTGGGGTTGCCTTTTTAAATAGGAAAGGGCTACTTATAGGCCGAGTTAAAATACAATATAGGCTGAATTAAAATACGAGGACGTATACGACGGGCTAATGTGGCTAGAGTGGAGTCCCGCGTGAAGGAAAGGGCTATCTAAGGATAGGTCTGCTAGCCGTTCTAGAGGGTGGTGTTGCTTAGTTGTGCTTAAATTTATGTATTTATTTATTTTTTATTTTTTAAATATAAATATCTTGGGCGAGGTATTGAGATGTCGTCATTTGATACCTTAAAAAGGGTACAAGTTGTGAACACTAATGGCCTGTTTGGTTTGGAAGAAATATGTTTGGTTATTTAAAAGGGGAGGTAGACATGCACAAACAGGCCGCCTGACTTGGCCTGATCTACGCCTGCCAGGCTTTGACCATTGACCAGGCCCAGGCTCAAAAAGAAGAAGGCCAGGCCAAATAATTAAGATAAAAAGAGGGTCTGAGGAGGCCTGCTGGTCAGGCCTGTCTAAGCTAAGCTAAGCTAAGCCTATTCTTTAAGCCTCTATGCTTACAAATTTTTCTTCCAATTCTTCTCTATTTATAAAACAGATGTAGGACTTCTATGTCTTGCTTTAGACGATGTGGGACTTTGAAGCCTGAAACTACATACCATGTCCAAACAGAGGTAGGACTTCCATGCCTTGCCTGGAATCATGGGTTCCTAAAATTTGATCAAAAGGCTTCAGATTTGTTACCTTTGCATCTGAAGATGAAGCCAAAAAAACCATAACAGAAATTAATGGAAAGGTTGTGGCTTTCTTCTCCATATGAAGTTTTCAAAACTCCATCTGGTTTCAAAACAAATGAACCATCTTGTTGCCTGTACCATATTCTCCTCCTGGTCTCTTTTTGAGTTATTCCCAATTTTTTCCCAGTTGTCAAACAAAGAAGTTCTTGCTGGGTGTGTGAGTTTCACGAAGATCGAGAAACAGTAACTCATACTTCTTTGGCTCATGTCAGTAATCATGGAAGGACTATTTTTCTTATAATTTAATGAGTTGAATACTTGTATTGCTAAAGGATTTATTATTTTATAGGAACAAGCATGAGCACTATTATTGAAATTGGTGGTTACGTGGAATGAACCAAGTCCCACATCGTTCATATATTCTAAGTCCAAGGAAAGTTTCATTATAAACTATAAAATGACTTACTTAAGTAATGGGTACATCCTTTAGCAGGCTAAGCTTCTAGACCAGGCCGAGCTCAGGCCGTAGGCCAGGCTAGGACAGGCTTTTTGTCAGGCTGGGCCAGGCCAGATTTTTTACAAAAATCAGAGGCCTTTTCACGGCCTTCTAGGCCAGGCCGGTTTGGCCCGGGCTTTGACCAGGCCTGAATTTGACCAGGCCGGGTCCAGGTCGGATCAAGGCCGGGCCTTAGGCCGCAGGCCGTTTGTGCATGTCTAAGGGGAGGGAATGAACATTCCAATGGAATGCATATTCATATGTTTAAAGGAAAGTTTATTTTATCAGAATGGATAAAGAATGACCATTCTATTCTAATTGACAAACTTAAAAAAAATAAAATTATATCGATCAAAATTGTGTAGCTTTTCATTCTGACCAAACATAGGAATAGGATTGTACATTTCATTTCCATTCTCATTTTCATTCCAATGTTGTAACCAAACGGACTATAAGGTTTTGTTTTCTAATTCGATGATATACAAAGTCGTGTATCAGTCTTAGGAGGTGTTTGATAAAACTAAGTAGACATGCACAAACGGCCTGAGGCCCAGCCTTGATCCGACCTGGACCCGGCCTGGTCAAATTCAGGCCTGGTCAAAGCCCGTGCCAAACTGGCCTGGCCTAGAAGGCCGTGAAAAGGCCTTTGATTTTTGAAAAAAATCTGGCCTGGCCCAGCCTGACTAAAAGCCTGTCCTGACCTGGCCTACGGCCTGAGCTCGGCCTGGTCTAGAAGCTTAGCCTGCTAAAGGATGTACCCATTACTTAAGTAAGTCATTTTATAATTTATAATGAAACTTTCCTTGGACTTATAATATATGAACGATGTGGGACTTGGTTCATTCCACATAACCACCAATTTCAATAATAGTGCTCATGCTTGTTCCTATAAAATAATAAATCCTTTAGCAATACAAGTATTCAACCCATTAAATTATAAGGAAAATAGTCCTTCCATGATTACTGACATGAGCCAAAGAAGTATGAGTTACTGTTTCTCGATCTTCGTGAAACTCACACACCCAGCAAGAACTTCTTTGTTTGGCGACTGGGAAGAAATTGGAAATAACTCAAAAAGAGACCAGGAGGAGAATATGGTACAGGCAACAAGATGGTTCATTTGTTTTGAAACCAGATGGAGTTTTGAAAACTTCATATGGAGAAGAAAGCCACAACCTTTCCATTAATTTCTGTTATGGTTTTTTTGGCTTCATCTTCAGATGCAAAGGTAACAAATCTGAAGCCTTTTGATCAAATTTTAGGAATCCATGATTCCAGGCAAGGCATGGAAGTCCTACCTCTGTTTGGACATGGTATGTAGTTTCAGGCTTCAAAGTCACACATCGTCTAAAGCAAGACATAGAAGTCCTACATCTGTTTTATAAATAGAGAAGAATTGGAAGAAAAATTTGTAAGCATGGAGCCTTGAAGAATAGGCTTAGCTTAGCTTGGACAGGCCTAGCCAGCAGGCCTCCTCAGACCCTCTTTTTATCTTAATTATCTGGCCTGGTCTTCTTCTTTTTGAGCCTGGGCCTGGCCTGGTCAATGGTCAAAGCCTGGCAGGCCTAGATCAGGCCAGGCGAGACGGCCTGTTTGTGCATGTCTAAAACTAAGTAATTAAGATCTGAATAGTTAGTATATCTTAATAAATTAGATCATTTGAGTGAAATAGTATCTGAACTTAAAAAGATGTTTGGTAACTAAAAAGTATAAAATATCTGAATAACTTTTAAATTTAAAAATATCAATTTAAAATTTAAAATTATCTCAAATTAACTTTTCAAAATCAATAATGATCTTAAAATTTAGAATGGAGGGAGTACAATATTTATAGAGGCTCCATAAATTTAAAATTTTCATTAAGAGGCAGCTCTTAATGATTTGAATTTATATCTTCCTCTTACCAATTAAGAAACGATAAGAGACAAACAAAATTTTACTAAACAACTTTACCTTCTTACCGAATTAGATGTGGGACCGTTAAGAGATATTAAGAGGTAAACAAACAGCGCATAGTATAATTTTCTTAAAATATTTTTATCAATAAAGAAAAGTTCCATATTAGGCTGTTGAAAAAGTAACTATATCCTGATTGGTACTTTAAGATCCCTTCGTTATAAAGAAGTGAGAGCATGTTGTTGTGAGTTTCATTCACTTATTTAACTTGGTCTCTTTGTTCATTCTTTAAACTAATTAGACAGTACATACCTAGTGGACTCAGGGTCTGAAACAACATTAACAGAATGTTGGTTCATGTTTTTGGTTAATTCCGAAAATTCAACAAACAAATTTCTTTGATTTGGTTAACTATTAAAAAACAAAAACTAAATATTAAATGACAATATATTTAATCAACTTAATATAAAAATCTCACAAAATTAACAGTTACAAGAAATTAACCAAAAGTTCTCAACCAATGATATAAATAAATCAAATTATTCAGCTTAAAGTAACTTTGAATAGATAAAAATGAAAATAACCTGACTCAGTTAACTAGCTTTAATACTCTCCCCATTTCAAAATTAATGATACATTACTTTTTTTTTATTTCGTTCAAAATTAAAAATACATTTATATTTTGACTATAAAGTGGCGTTACTTATATTTTGGGTAAATTGAATATTATCATACTATTACTACTACATCTCTAGTAAATGTTAAGAATTTATCTAATTTTTTTTAAAAAAATGTAGTCTAATTTTGGAACGGAAAGAATATTTATATATAAATATCATACATACAAAATATACTATCAGAAAATTAAAAAGATTTAAGGGTGGTCAGCCACCCTTGCCCTTGAATGGATCCGTCTCGGAGTAGGATTTGACCCTTAAAATGGACAAGCACCCGAAAAATGCAGTCAGACTTTTAACTCTGGCGGACTCTCAAATGCTTAAGTTTGCAAATAAAAGTGAAAAAAAGATAATGATCATTGCATAGATTTGATCTTCCTTTAATGGGGTCAGATTTATTTGAAGGGGTAAAAATAATCTTAAAAAGGGGGAAAGGTGTGTTGGGAGGGGTGTTTGAGTTAGGAGTGACAATCGTGTCTTGTGAGACGAATTTGTGCTGTGTCAAATCTTTATATGATGGCCCTCAAATCAATGCGTGTTGAGTTAATACCAAGTTAACAAATAACGAAATTTTGCCTTTAAACTTTAATATAGAAAAAAAATAATCTGAGCATATCCTATTTAAGCTTTAATCTTCTTAAAGAAAAGAGTCAACAAATCTCATGAATATGTAACTTGTGTTAATATCAATTTTTGTATACAACTTTCCTTCTTCTTATTACTTTTTTTTCCCCCTCTTTTTCGCTGCAAATTAATTGTGTTCTTTGTTAGGTTCCTTCTCAGTTGGAAGGTAATTACTCTCTCCGTTACTTTTTATTTGTTGTTTTAGAAAAAAAACACAAAGATTAAAAAATACACTTAATGTTTTGTCTGATTGACCAAAATAATTACAAAATCTCACTACTACACTTCTAAAATTCATTAGAAATGATGAAAGAGAAACAAGTTGATATTTAATATAGAGATAATATGAGAAATTAAGTCATTAATGTTTTCTTGAAATTTACAAACGACAAGTAAAAAAAGAATAAATTATACTCTTTAAAACGACAAATAAAAAAGAACTGAGGGAGTATCATTAATGACTTGCTTATTTTCTCGGAATTATAACCATAAGTGGTGCATTAATGTGAAGAAGAAGAAGAAATTGCTTAAAGACAAGGGCAAATCTATCTTAGTCCCACATCGGTTGTTTTAGTACTTTACTCACTTGTTTATATTACGACTTGTAACCAGCTTAAAACGACACCCACCACGGGTGATATGCAACCCATAAACGTTATATGACTTGAAGCGGCTGTCCAACCGTCATGGTTGGGTATGTTTTTGATTTCTACCTCTTCAATATTTAAAAAAAAAATAATTCCCCACCCCTACCCCTAATTTCTTGTCTTTTATAAAATATAGTTGTCTCCCTTAATTAATGAGAAGTCAATTAACATATTTATCATTTGTCTATTCTAGTTGAAAGTTTTTATTTATCTTTTTTTAAATAGAGTATATAGTTTACGATATCTAAAAGTTTATATATTGACTAAATAACTTTCTATTTTTTGTTTTTTTTTGAATTTTAAATTTTTGTAAAAATTGATTTCAAGTCAAAATAAATCTTTTGAATTAGACGGACCAATACATCATATTGTGGATAATACTTAATAAGATAGCAAGCTAAATCATATATTGTCTAAAAATACACGAACAAGAAGGTTTACCACTTATAAATTTTTTTTAGGTTTTCTGATAATATTGTATGTGTTCTAATCTCTAACTCAAAATTTTAAGTATATATTATAAAATATCACAAATTAAAAAGAATGCTATTAAGTAAAAATATAATAAGTTCAATAAAATAGTTCAATTCAATTCGAGGATTAAGATTTGGCTAACTATAAGTGTATACACATTCTATCTTATAAATATTATGTATAACAAAATTATGGAAAAATGGATAAATACTAAATGACTAATTTATTTTATGTATATTAAGAGTAATAGTCTTTTTAACATATTTAGATGTGTAGTGTTTATATCAACATCCAAATTTATTTCTCAGAATCGATTGTTGATACATGATAGTAGTAATTAGTATTTTTTTTAATTGACGTGTCGATTGAGCAAGAGATGAGCAATATATATATGGTTTGGTCATATTTTACAGTCCTTTAAATGTTCTGGTGAGAAAAAAATATGATGTCAAGAGAATAATGCAAGGAAGAGGAGAGATCGACCGGAAAATACTTAGACTATGTTTGTTTATAAAAAGTATACTTGGGATTGGATTATTTTGTCTTAATTTAACATTATTTCGGACTCTTTAATCTTCTAACGAAGGACTATTTAGTCTCTTACTGTAAGACTATTATTAGTCACATAAAGTCATTTGATATCTTAATATAAGAGAACTATTAATTCCAGATTCAACATGAGATTATATAATTCCTCGTAAATAACCTTAGAAATGACAAAAATAGTCTATAGAACTATTTAAAATACTATCAATTCCTCATCATGAGATAAAATAATTCGAAATAGTGTTAAATTAAGACAAATAATTTTTACAAATAAATATGGCCTTAGAGAAAGTAGTACAAAAAGACTTGATGGATTGGAATATAATGTGGGATTTGACCTGTGATAAGGAAATTGATAAAATGCAATTTGCACTTCAGAGGTCGAGTAAAGTGTTACTGATTTTGTTTTTCAATTTTTTTTTAATTGGGAGTTTTACTTTTATTTCTCTCCAATTAATTTTATTTATTTATTTTCTCTCTCTTTTCTTTTCTTTTTTCTATTTATTTTTATCGTTTCATTCTATTTCTATGTGTTCTTTGTTCTTTTTTTACTTTCTCGCTTTCATTTGGTTGCAGTCTAGCTCTAATTAGTTTGAGATAAGATGCGTTATTCAGTTGAGTTGAGTCATTGTGGTTGTAAAGCTAATAAGTATATAATTGAAAAGCATACTGTAAAAATTATTTTAGTTTTCTTTTACCATGACATGCAAATTGTTTAGAAAATTATAATATGTTCTTATCCACTTATATTAAATCTAAATTTTTATAAATTTATTAAATATAAGCAAGTAACGAAGCATTAATTAATAAAGCTTTAGATTTGAGAAATAGACAAGCAAGAATGCAAAGGGCTTACTGTTGTCCAAAGAATATGAGAAAAAGGTTAAAGATTTTTAAGAACTCAAATGTATTTTTTATATGTTTTTTCATATTAAAAGAAATCTGGTGAACATGAACATGAACATGAACACGAACATGAACATGTCATGTCTTTTACCCCTACCCCTACCCCCACCTCAATTCAATTTCATTAATTTTGGTAACTAAATTTATGGGAAATAAAATTTTCTATTTAATTACATTTTATTAAAGTTCACAATCCTATATATATATATATATATATATATATATATATATATATATATATATTGTTTTGAAGAACAGTCAAAGACTAAATTTTTTATTAATTTGAATCATCGGATACAACTAAAGGATTGATACTAAAATGAATTTCGTCCATCTAAAAAGTAGGAACTTGGAGCTCCGTACATTGTGCTAGCTTCGCAAGACCGTGTGCTACTCTATATATAGATCGCCTGACGACTAAAAACAACTTCCTCAAAATCACTAGCTAGCAAGCGACAATCCTCAATAATATCATTTAGATATGAACTATCAATTCTTCTATCAGATAACGATCAATAACTCTACTATTGTCACTCTCCACAATAATAATATTTAATCCTATTGTAAGATTAGAATTAGATTCTTGTTTGTAATTGACTAGCATTTTGCATATAAGCTACCAGCAAGAATCTAATCTACACTAAAGAGACTATCTCCCAAGTTTTTTTTATGTTTCCGTTTAATTATTCTTATTTTCTCATTTTATAGAGTATTATTTCTTGTAATTTGGATTTTTTTCAATCTATGGAGCATTTCTTCTTCAAGTTTGAGATTTTTTCATTCTATGAAGTTTTTTTTCATGATCTCTCTGTGGAGGAGGTTTGATTGGCTTTAATCAGTGAATTCAGATTTAGATGTGAGGTTATCACAACGGTCTCGTTTTCGTTGCTCGTGTTAAAGAATTACGCAAATTTGTATATTTTTGTCTATTTTTTATAAATATATATCTCGAGTTTCGAGTTTTAATTTGGACGAGAGAATATATCACCTCAACTCTAGTATTTTTGTAATTTGATTCACTTATCAATGAGAATTATTCCCGACTTATTCTAAGGCTTTGTCAAAAAAGAAAAGATTTCCTTGGTTAACATTCCTTTTCAGCTTGAAGATGCAGTCACGGAGTTGAAATAATTAGTTCACACCTACAACAATACAGTAGCATAATTCAAAAGAAAGGGACTTTCATACTTCAAAATTGTAATCAATGGTGTTTCTTTTCTACTAAAGTAGCTTATGTTTCACATTACATTATCTGATGCTACTTGATTAGTGGCTGCTGTATGGACCTGTTACAAAATAACACAAAACTTTGAGTAATTAAACAATTTGCACCCTTACACCCTCTGCATTAGTGCGGAGGGTGCAAATTATTTGGATACTCAAAATTTAGGGTTCTTTTAGTCAAAAATAAAGTTTGGGGTGAAATCGAGTTTAAGTCTAAACTATAGGGTACAATTTTAAAATTTAGTCGAAAAAGAAAAACATTCCCTTATGAAAATAATGAAAAGCAAAAGCCAGTCCAGTTGAGCATTCAGTTTTGTATCAGAATGGTGACAACAAATATTAAATTAATGGAAAAACAGAGAGATTAGTAGTATTATTCTAATTAAACTTGGTTTCGTTACGGCCCAAATACTTTGCAATTTCTACAAATACTCTCCTTTGTCTTTTTATATGTGGTTCTTAGTAATCTATCCTCTATATAAACAAGAAGTTCTTCACCTTGCAACTCTCACATAAATCATACCATCTTTCCTTTCGTCAATATTCCAAACAAACAAACCTTACCATATTTCTAGAACAATGAAAATGGCACTTATCCTTTTCCTAGCTTTCTCTCTTTTCCTCCAAGGAACTTTTGGTAATTAACATAAACCCACAAGATTTCCACTTTCTCCTAAATATTTATCTCTTCTTTTTTCTTCGCTATTTCTTCTTCGGGTTTAGGAAAAGAAATATGTGACTTGTCGTAGTCAAGTTTGGTTATAGGTCACACTCATTTATTAATGACATTTTTGCCTTTTTAGAATTTTCATTAATAGCATTTTAGATATTTCACTATTTTATTATCAAATGCTACAGTGTTTGAGGTCTCATCTATAGTCAAGTTTGATCGTGGCATATGTCACATATTTTCTTTTTCGGCATTAGGGAAAGGAATATGTGGTTTGTCATAACCAACCTTAACTATAGATCACACTCATTCATTAATGACATTTTCGTCTTTTACGCATTTTTATTAATAGCATTTTAGATATTTTAGTCTATCCGTTCTTTTTTACTTGTCGTTTTAGGAGAAGAATTTTGGTCCTTTATATTTGTTGCTTGTAGATTTTAATAAAAAATTAAATACTTAGTTTTCCATATTATCCCTTATAACTAAACACTAATTTATTTTTCACTCATCTTTCCAATGAATTTTAGAAGGTTAATATTGAAATTTTATACTCAATTTAGTCAACCAGGCAAATCATTAATTGTATTTCTTAATTTATGTGCATAACCTTAAACGTCAAATAAAAAAGAACAGAGAGAGTACTATTTTAGTATCAAATACTACTACGGCATATGCCACATATTCCCTTATCCGTTCATATTAATGAATCTTTTGATATCAAATGTAGGTGAAATTATATGTGAGGAATTGCCTGTTGGAATGTGCTCCTTTTCCGTCGCGTCTTCTGGAAAGCGATGCTTGTTAGAGACAAATATGTTAAGAGATGGTAGCATGGAATTCCAATGCAAGACCTCAGAGGTGATCGTTAAAAAATTTTGCTGAATTAATTGAGACTGATGAGTGCGTTAGCGCCTGTGGAGTCGATAGAAAGTCTGTTGGGATCTCCTCGGATTCCCTAATGGAGCCTAAGTTCACCGCAAAGCTTTGCACACCAGAATGTTACCAAAACTGCCCCAATATTGTGGATCTCTACTACAATTTAGCTTTGGGAGAAGGTGATTTATTAGCATTTATTTAGCTTAGAATACAAAAGCTGATACCCTTTTCTTTTTAATTAATTTGTCTTCATTGCATAAATTAATTTGCAAACTTTTCTAGATTATGATACTCAAGTACATTTTTGGGTATATGGTACTCTTTTCATTCCATAAAAGAGTCTAATTTTGACATTTTGAAGTCATTTTGCAAAATCTTTAAATTTCCAGAACAATAAATTTTGTAATTTGTAACACTTTAGACAATTTACAATATTTATCATTATATTTATTACCCTTTTGTCTTAAAATAAATGTCTAGTTTTGACCTTTTTTAGTTAAATTTATCATTTTTGACAAAATATAGGTGAAAGATCGTAACCATTAGAAATTACATACAATTTACTGCAAACCCCAACTTTTATATATGTTTAATTATTAATTCTAAAAGTAGTCAGCTCGACAAAAAAGTCAAAATTGCACAGTTATTTTGAAACCGAGGGGTATAATCAAAACTCTCTATCAGTTTTAAATTTTATGATGAATTGACCTTAAAAAGTTACTTATGTAGTAGTAGTGCCATATTTCTACAGGAGTGTTTCTGCCAGATTTGTGCAAGTTACAAAGAACAATGCCACGCCGAGCAATGAGTCAACTTCTTAGTTCAGGTGCAGCTTCTGCTCCGATTTCTGCTGCAGCTGCTGCCCCCGTCTCTGCTGCAGAAGGTCCCGTCTCTAGCGAGATGGAATCTATTGCTTTTGCTCCTACTTCCATGTAATCTAGTTATTGTATTTATAGTGAAATTGGTTGTTTCATCCATTCCGTTACAAGTATAGAATATAAGTACAACTTATTGTAAGGGCTATGTACTACTTTATATGTAAATGCATATAGAAATAGTTGTCTTTATGAATATTAAACAAATTATTGTGTCTTTAACTTTATCAGTTCTTGCACATTAAAACAAGCCACCTTCAAATTGTAGCAACTGCTACAACAGCTCTTTTTTTTTTAATCAATAAATATGATCAGTTTCAATCTCTAGCTTCGGTCCCTCCATTACATCTTTTATCCGATTCCCCGATACATATTTAGCGACTATTGTTATATCAAGGCTACATTTATTTGCACAGAAAATAGCTAGTTATGCACATGTTAGGATGTGATTTATTGGGACCGGGGAAACGGTGGGACCCGTATCACGTAGCTCATTGGTTAATTGGCAGTTTGCTGTAATTAAGATTTTAGAAAGGTCAAAGTCCATATTGACTTGTGATTCCTTAACCTATTTGATTTTATATTTTTAAGGAACAAAGATCCTATCCAATTAATGCGAGTTACAATTGTAAGGAAACTCTAATTGTGATTCCTATTCCTACTTGGCTTGTGACATGTTTTAGCAGGATGGTATGGGCAACTATAAATATCGTTGTGTATCAAGGTCAAGGTACACACAATTATTGCCCATATACACTAGAATAATTTTAAACATCCATTATTGACGTTTCTGTCATGTACTGATTCTCACACCGGAGCTATCTCCCGGCGGTCCAAGCCGTCAAGCTTTTAATGTGTTCACTGTTTGTTCACTGTGCAAGTTTGTAGTTCGTTATTTGGTGATTTGACGAGTAGTCAGATTTTGGCGTTAACATTGACGCTAGAATTAGGGGCCTTGTTATAATGTCATCTTTTAAATCACTAGTTTACTTTTAGATTAAAGATATAACGGATAAAGAGAAGATAGTTCCGGACCAGGAAAGGTCCTCAGTCGCCCCGTCGACCTATTAGGTCTGTAAGTCGGTCAAGGATAGGTTCGAGCCTAACAATCTCAAATCAATTTTGGCGAAAGATCACCCGACACTGGTCCAACGACAACTGTTTCCCACATCAAGTCAACGAATCCCCAATCTTCATAAGCGAAGGGGTACGAACAACCAATCCTAAACCCACACTCGGGAAGAGTGGAGTCAAGGGCGCGAAGGACATGATAAATGAGAATTAATTCGGCTACGTAAAATTCAACAAGCAAAGGAAGCTCTGGAAGCCTTACGCCTTCAACAGGAGGAATGAGATGCTCAATTGGCAGAGTTGGAAGGAGAAGGGGAGATTTCTTCGACTCAACATGGGGGTCGGGAATCTATGCCACAAAGTCGATCCTGAGCTCATCGATCGGGAGACTCCTCGAAGCGACTGTGGCGCCCCCAAATCCGGGTACTTGAAACCCGTACTTGGTGCTCCACGATACCATTTATTCAAAACTACTTGATATATTAAATTATTAAAAAGGTTACATCAAAGTTTGCTATCCCAGGTACGAAGACCTTTAAGTACTTTGATTACATGATAAATAAAATATTATCATACTACAATTTCTAATTATTACAAGTAACGATCACCGACTACTCATTCAGCTTCCCTTTGCCTTTGTCCTTGCCGGGTCCCTTCTACTCGCTCGGGTTTAACTAAAAATATTTAATTTCAAAACAAGAATAAACATTCAATTGCTCAGCAAATAATAACAATTAACAAACATCGTATGAAAGGATTAAATGTTTTATATGGATATTCTTTTACAACGAGTCGATAGTTGCGAAGAAACTGAAATAATTCCGAATAAACATATCAAATCATTTGCATTTTTGAAACAACATATATATTATAGATGCTTAGTGGTCAAAAGGACCATGAACTTTGTTTCCAAGTTTATAATAAGGTTTGTACATAAATTCATCTATAAACCGACATACTTACAGGCACGGTGGGTGATCAGCCTGTTATGCCTTGCGTTGATCAACAGTACATGTGGGAACAACATTCGCGTTCATCATAATCGCCTTTGGCACATAAAAATTTCCCAAATAAAGGAAGTTCATACTCAAACTTGAATTCCAAACCACAACAATTTGGATGGAAATCTCTACCTAATCTCAATAATATTTCAAGACTTAAATTGAAAAGTAAAGAAATAATAGTCTAGCTGTATCAAATGGCTTAGACTTGCTGTTTAGACAGTTTAGATATTTCGGAACTTTTAAAACATACGTTATAACAATTGGACCAATTTTACGCAACCGATAAAAGAGTTGCATAAATTTTAGAACTAATACATATGGATATTTATAAAAGAATTTTTAAACGAATATAGTAATTGTACATTAAGGACTAATGTACAAGGATAAGATATTTACAACAAACTGAGATACTTGTACAATGGAAAAGTAGTGCACAAAGTTGGGATACTTGCAGTAATAGAGAAAGTTTGCATACAAACGTTGAATTATATAAGTTAGGAAACTTGTACAAGCATTAAAATATAAATTATTTGCTCAAACCTAATCAAGTTAGGGATACTTTCTTGTAAAGAATTTAGAAAGTTACAGGTAAGATTCTTGCAACAATAATTGAATTGCACAAGTTAGGAAACTTGTACAAGCATACAAACATAGATAACTTGTATAATTTAAAAATATTACACAAGAAGGATATAAGTTTAAGAGACTTGCGTAATCATAGGCCTTTTGTATAAAGCAAATGCGTAGGTTAGGATACTTGCCTTGCGTATAGTTTAACAATTATAATTTAGCTTAACATCACTCCATAAGCTTTACACAGTTACAATCACATATATACACCCATTAGCTATACATCCATGTAATATATCACGTACTCATGTATGTATATTAGATAACCATATAGACCACACTTGATATTTTTCATTTAACTAATATTTTTCATTTAACTAATATCTTTCATTTTTGTCTTAAAGTCTTTACGTATTCATTTAAAATATTTTGCGTGTCGTCACCATTTTACGTCAAAAATGCTTTGACATGGATTTTAACATATCAAAACATTATCTTTTCAGTTTACAAGCCATTTACGCCATTTTACGAGCATTTCTTATCCTTATACGAAACTTTGAAATCATACGACATATTCGATTTTCATTTGCGTATTCATAGTTAATCCTTTGTTTAAATTTTTCTTGAAACTTTTATTTGATTAAATAATTTTAGACTCCAAAAAAAATGTTTCAAAATAAATTTTAAGATATAGAATCATTATCCCTTTAGTTTGTATATCGCTCTTGATATACTATATGATTGCTTTCTAGTCCGTATACTTAAAGTTTTATAACACATTCTTAGTTTTCTTTTCTGTATTAAAACGAATTTACATATTCTTTAGTTCTTATATCTTGTTATGCTTTTACAATGATTTATTTTTTATAACTAAACTATGAGTATCGCATCGCGTTATCAAAACAGGCCACAACTAGGCATAGCCTAATTGTGGCTGCTGCTACTGTCGCTGCTCTGCTGCCATTGCTAGGCAACAACCCCCATTCCCCTTTCTTTTATTTCGTGTATTTTTATCTCCCAATCTACTAATTCATTCATGACGTATTTTTGGTATGATATAGGTGGTATACCCACCTATTTAAATAAAATACAAGTTACAACTAACACGTAAAATAGGCGAATTAAACCGCATACCAAAACTACCTGGCTGGCCCTGCGCTGCGCAACGTAGCATAGCGCTGGGTGCTGGCTGCTGGCTGCTGCTGCCTGCAGCAGGCTCGGCCAGCCTAGCAATTTTCCCCAACCTCTTTTTTGCTATTTTGTAGCTTTTAATTCATGAGTTCGTTTGCCCCCAATTTTGGATATGCTATAGATACCATAGCAGACTATTTTTAAAAAATATGAACTACTCATTTCGGGTCCTTTTGACAGTCCATAACAGGTCTCAAAAATGACTTGTTATACTAATTTTCAACCTTTCGTTTTGTCTCAAAAATGCTTCCTTTCTTAATTCGATTCGCCCATACCCTTTAACTAGTTATATATAACATATATGTATAAAACTTGTGTGACGTTCCCAAAATCGGTCCACACAACCCATTTTCAGTCGCCAAAAATACATACTACAAATACAAATTTTCTCATTTACAACTATTATACTGTCGTGCAAAATACGATAACACATATACTGTGAGTTCAATACAAATATCGTATCGTATATGGTACAACAGTATCCAAACCCAAATTATTATAATGCCGTAAAAAGACAGCAACACACGTTTTAAGTCTTCAGTACAATTATTATTATACTATGTTATAACTTGATGAGGATAACCACTAACTCGGACCATTACTTCACTCCACGGCTAGTCCCAGCTACACTTTCCTTTCTTGAGAAGAACAACGGGACAAAACTGAAAATGGTGAGCTCAAATAACCCAGTAAAGAATATCATGACTAAGATAATGAAGAATAAATTATCTTTAGCCTTCAACAGTAATAAATCAGAGATTTAAAAATATTATAAGTGTTTCAACAACAACAACTGCAGCAGAATAAATAATCTATTAGAAAAGTCAAGTAAATTATAATATCCACCATCTTCTATAAGTTAAAAGTTCACCACAATATTTTATCCCTGTAACACTAATCAACAGTTCCAGTTTATGAACATCCAAATCAACAGTTTATCTTTGCACTATGGGGCCAAAGATATTTATTTGTAATAACAATCAACAGTTCCTGCCAATCAATAGTTTATCTTTGCACTATAGACCAAAGATATTCATTTGTAATACCACTGGTCATGATCATGCCAAACATAGTCCATCTTTGTACTGCGAGCCAAAGATAACTTTCACTACAAACCTTTGTTTATAACACCAAAGGTTATGATTATACCAATACACAGTTTCTGGTCATAATCATGTCAAACACCAGTTCATCTTTGCACTACGGGCTAAAGAGAAGTTTTCACCACAATTTAAGTCTCAATTAGCAAGTGACTGCATGTTGCTTTCTATGAAGTTTATCAACTTGAACAATATCAGTATTCTTACTGATCTTAAAAAAAAACTCAAGATAGTCTAACATACTTAAAGAGAACTTACACAAAGAAATTTAGAGAGTGGAAGGAAGTATAAGCAAGTAAGGAAGTTATGATTTTCCTTATGCTAAACCCCCTATTTATAGTAAAATGTAATTAATATCTACCACATATCAATTATTACACACTTTTTATATCATCCATCCATTTTTTTCTTCAATCTATATCATCCATCCATTTTTTTAAAAAGATTAATCCATTATCAAAAAAATAAATCCATTATCAAAAATTATTAATATAATATATCCATTTTTTGTAGTATTGTGTTAAATGTATTAATATCACATCTTTCATATACTCGCAATACTGACAACCAGATCATTCCCAGGAAAGAGGGGGCCTTCCGTAAAAATGACGCGTAATTAAATAACCTCTTTCCTCGACAGAACTTCTAGACATTGCCAATAATGCTAACTAATAATATCCTTTCAATAATATGAGTTACTGTGTCATGATAATTATTGATTTAAAAATATGAAATACTGTGCAGTTGTTACTGTGATAATTATTAAGTCAATAATAAAATACTATGCTATTATCAATGTAGAAATTATTGAACCAATAATATAAAATATTGTGCAATACCGTGTGCTACTGTGGAGTACCGCGTGCTACTGTGGAGTATCACGTGCTACTGTGGAAGAACGCGTGTTACTGTTCTTTTATTACCGGGTATTTCAACAGTTAACGATAAAAGTCTTGCCGCCAATTTAAAAAGTTACCGCTTTTTATATCCGACAGTTATTCCGTTGTGGGGCCCACCGATGTTTGGTTATTTCGGCGCCGTCGTACTTTACCGAATATAATATTCTCCGACAGAAGAAATATTCCCCAACATAGTATAATTGCACATATTATCCTTAACTTATCATTATATCAATTTAATACCTAACAGTTTTAGAATAATAATAAGAAGATAAGTTAAAATCTTATTCATAAAAAGTTGGAGTCTTACAACCTTCTCTCTTTATGAAATTTCGTCCCCGAAATTGACGTACCCGGTATCTTGACTAGCATTTAGAAGAGGTAAGGATACTTAGCCTTCATCTCATATTCTAGGTCCCAAGTCATTTCCTCTGTATCTTGGTTTCTCCACAAAACTTTGACTTGAGGTATGACTTTTGAGCGTAAAATCTGTTCCTTTTTATCTAGGATCTTAATAGGTACCTCTTTATATGTTAAATCCTCTGTAATTATGTTTGGCTCCAACTCAGTGATGTGATTTGAATCCTTCACATACTTACGTAGCATGGATATATGAAAAACATTATGAATGCAAGACATATTTGGCAGGTAGAGCAAAATCTATAGGCCACAACTCCTACACGGTCGAGAATTTCAAAAGGGCCAATAAATCGAGGGTTACCCTTTCCTCTCTTTCCGAATCTCATAACTCCTTTCCATGGAGAAACACATAAAAATACATTGGTCCCAACATTGAATCTCTCATCCCTTCGATGAAGATCAGCATAACTCTTTTGTCATTCTTGTGCTGCCTGTATACGTTGTAGAATCCTTTGGATATTTTCTGTTATCATGCGCACCAACTCGTGGTCCCAATAATTTTGCTTCTTGTTCCAGCATATTGGAGAGCGGCACTTTCGTCCATACAAAGCCTCGAACGAGGGCCATGCCTTATACTTGCTTGATAACTGTTGTTGTAGGAGAATTCGACCAATGGCAAATATTTGTCCCAATTTCCTTTGAAGTCTAGTACGCAAAGTCTTAATAGATCCTCGAGAGTTTGAATTATCCTTTCCGATTGCCCGTCCGTTTGAGGATGATATAGAGAACTAAATCATAATTCAGTGCCCTTAGCTTTCTGCAAGTTAACCCAAAATCGTGAAGTAAATCTAGGGTCTCGATCAGAAATTATGGATATTGGCATGCCATACAGTCTCACAATCTCGCTTATATACATACTAGCAAGACGCTCAAGGGAATAGTTTTTCTCGTATGGGGCAAGAAATGAGCAGATTTGGTCAATCTATCCACAATGACCCAAAATTTTTTTTTGCGTCCAAGCCTTGAGAAACTTTGGAAAGACCTGTCACGAAATCCATATTAATGTGCTCCCACTTCCATTCTGGAACTTTGAGTGGTTGTAATGGACCCTTAGGTACTTGATGCTCTGCTTTGACACGTTGATAAGTTAAACACCTTGAGATAAACTCTGCGATCTCTCTTTTCATGTTGTTCCACCAAAATATATGTCGAAGGTCACGATATATTTTGGTACTTCCAGGGTGAATTACAAACGATGTGTTGTGTGCCTCCATCATGATTTTTATGCTTCAAAATCAGGATCATTAGGGATACAAAGTTGAGAATTAACTCGAAGTATCTCTTCCTCGTCGATTTTCGCTTCTGAAATAGTACCTTCTTGTACCTTCTTCCTCATCTTTATCAATTCTGGGTCGATAGTTTGAGCAGCTTTAATTTTATCAATTAAAACTAGTTCAACTCGTATATGCGCAATATGCATAAAGGTCCCCGGTGTCTTTATCTCTATCTCCATCTTTTGTAAGTCGTGCAAAATGCGTCCTTGTGTTGTCAGTATCGCATTCGTACTCGCATATAATCTTTCACTCAATGCGTCGGCTACCACGTTCGCCTTTCTAGGATGGTATTGGATTGTATGGTCGTAATCCTTCAAAAGCTCAAGTCAACGTCGTTGCCGTATGTTGAGTTCCTTTTGGGTGAAGAAATATTTGTGGCTTTTGTGATCTGTAAATATCTCCACCTTCTCTCCATACAAGTAGTGTCTCCAGATCTTCAATGCGAAAACGACTGCTGCCAACTCTAGATCATGAGTAGGGTAATTCTTCTCATAATCTTTAAGTTGTCGAGAGGCATAAGCTATAAATTTTCCTTGTTGCATGAGGACGCAACCAAGACCTTTGCCTGAAGCATCACTATAGATAACAAATCCTCCCGATCCTGATGGTATGGTTAGAACAGGAGCCGAAACAAGTCTACTCTTGAGTTCTTGGAAGCTCTTTTCGCATTCCTCATTCCATTCGAATTTTATACTTTTCCGAGTCAACTGAGTTAACGGAATAGAAATTCGAGAAAATTCTTCTACGAATCTCCGATAATAACCAGCTAGACCAAGAAAGCTTCGTACTTCGGTGATTGTCTTTGGTTGTTCCCAGTTTAAAATTGCATCAATCTTTGCAGGATCAACCGATATTCCTTGATTAGAAATCACATGTCCAAGGAATGTTACTTCCTCGAGCCAGAACTCACATTTCTTCAGCTTGGCATACAACTTATTCTCACGCAACTTTTAGAGTATCAATCTCAAGTGTTGTTCATGATCCTCGCGACTCTTAGAGTATATGAGGATGTCATCAATAAAGATAACTATAAAATGATCCAAATATTCTTTGAATATCCGGTTCATTATATCTATGAAAGTTTACGGGAGCATTGGTCAATCCAAAAGGCATGTCCCTAAGAACTCGTAGTGCCCGTAGCGAGTTCTGAAAGTAGTCTTAGGAATATCATCAGCTTTAACCTTCAACTGATGATACCCAGAGCGGAGATCAATTTTTGAAAAGCATTGAGCACCTTGTAATTGATCAAACATGTCATCAATCCGAGTAACGGATACTTATTTTTGATGGTGACATGGTTCAACTCTCGATAGTCAATGCAATGTCTCATACTTCCGTTTTTCTTCTTCACAAATAGAATAAGAGCACTCCAAGGCGATATACTCGAAACGTATGAAACCAACATCTAACAATTCCTGAAGTTGGACTTTTAACTCTTGGAGTTCAATGGGAGCCATTCGGTATGGGGCTTTAGAAATAGGTTTGGTACGGGTTCTAAGTCAATACAAAATTCGATTTCTCGGTTTGGGGGTAAGTCGGAAAGTTCTTCAGGAAAAACGTCAGGAAATTCATTAACAATAGGAATATCATTCAAATTTGACGAATTTTTGAGTTTAAGTCAGTGACATGGGCTAAGAATGCTTGACATCCGTTTTTCAATAAACGAATGGCTTTATGGCTAGAATTGATAGTTATTGATTTCAATGGTTTGGTTGCTTGAATTCTCATAACATGTTGATTAGGAATATGAAAACTAACGATTTTACGAAAAGCAATCAATTTTAGCATGATGAGTAGTCAAACAATCAATACCTAAAATCATATCAAATTCATGCATTGCCAAATAGATGAGATCAATTGGTAAGGTGAGGTATTTGACTTGGACCAAACAGGATTTATAGAGAATAGATGTAATGGTTATTTCTCCTAATGGTGTTTCAACTGATAAGTCAAAATCTAATTTTTCAGGAGTCAAGTTTAAACGTTGAGCACATGCAGTTGAAATAAAAGAGTGGGTAGCTCTAGTATCTAACAAGGCATAGACTTCACAAGAGTTAATAAGTAGTTTACCCATGATAACTTCGTGCGGGTTCCATGCTTTTTGAGACGTCACGACAAAAACTCTTCCCTAGACCACATGCTTTGACTTGTCCATGATGGCCTTTGGTGTCACCATCACAGCTGGGCTTGATTTTGCTACAAGACAACTTCGAGCTATGTGACCTTTCTTTCCATAACTGTAACACACTTTGGGTGACTGCGTACAGTTTGGGGCTGATGTGTCCGTCTTGTCCGCACTTGTAACATTTGACTAGTGGTCGTTCTCCTCCCCTTGAGACTGTTGATGACGCTGGTTGGTGCTGGTGCCGATGCCTTTCCATAGTTATTGCTGAACCTTCTCTTCCTGAAGTTGTTGCCACTTGACTCAGTTCTCCTATTATCTGGGCCATGATTTCCACCCGAAGTGGTTATCATTTCTGGTGTGGTGATTCCCTCCTCGCTAATTATCATTGTTTCAATTATTTTTTTCCACCATTACAATTATTATCTTAATTCCTCTCTGGTTGCAATGTTTCTTTCTCCCGTTCCACTAATTAAGCCCTATCCATGATATCTGAATATAGATGAAACTTATTGAGAAATTAGATGTTGACAAATTTCAGGTTTCAAACCTCGTAAAAATATTTACGTCATTCGTTCCTCAGTGTCCACCAAATGGGACGCAAATCTAGATAGCTCGATAAACTTGGCCTCGTACTGCGAAATATACGGTCATGTTGTTCTGTTCCAGTTTGATTAATTCCACTTCCTTCATATGGGCGAATACTTTCCGGGAAATATTTTTCATTAAACAATTCTTGGAACTCGACCCAAGACATCTCGAGTGTCCAAGTGACGGTACGTTTTACAGATTCCCACCAATGATCCGCTTCTTCCACGCAACATAAAGGTAGCGAAAGGAACCTTTTGTTCGTCAGTGCAACGCAGTACATCAAATATCTTTGTCAATTGTTTGAGTCATGCCTCTACCTTGAGTGGATCCGGCTTTCTGAGAAATTTAGGTGGTCCCAACTCCTTGAACTGCTTGGCATTGACCATTCGTGAGTTATCCGCGTTTCTCCTGGTATTATTAGTAGTAGTTTCTCTCTCCTGGTTCTACAAGAATTGCATGAAATTCCGAAAAAACTCATCATTCGTCATGTTATTAGCATCATGGTTATCTGAGTTCGCATCAGTATTATTTGTAGCTTCCTGATTCTGAGCCACAATTGTCTCATAGTTCATCTCTTGATTTTCAGATGTCATTCTGAAATGTGATCACAAAGAAAAGATTAGTTAAAGAAATTGACATGCCACTTCTTGTCCCTACAACTAAACTGGTTAATTAAATAACAAAATAGCTTAGGTAGGACACACTAGTGACTAATTTTATTCGTCTTTCTTCTCCTAGTTTACCCTCAGATCTCCATTAGAGATCATTGTCCCTAAGCTCGGATACCAACTGTGACGCCCTCAAAATTGGTCCACACAACCCATTTTGAGTTGTCAAAAATACATACTACAAATACAAATTTTCTCATTTACAACTATTTTACTGTCGTTGCAAAATACGACAACACAATATACTGTGAGTTCAATACAAATATCGTATCGTATATGGTACAACAGTATCCAAACTCAAATTATTAAAATGCTTGTAAAAAGATAGCAACACACGTTTTAAGTCTTCAGTACAATTATTATTACACTATGTTATAACTTGATGAGTACAACCACTAACTCAGACCATTTACTCCACTCTCCGGCTAGTTCCAGCTACATTTTCCTTTCCTGAGAAGAACAATTCGATAAAATTGAAAAGGGTGAGCTCAAATAGCCCAGTAAAGAATATCATGACTAAATATAATGAAGAATAAATTATCTTTAGACCTTTAACAGTAATAAAATCAGAGATTTAAAGATATTATAAGTGTTTCAATAATAACAACTGCAGCGGAACAAATAAATCTATTAGAAAAATCAAGTAGATTATAATATCCACCATCTTTTATAAGTTCAAGGTTCACCACTAATATTTTATCCCTGTAACAACACCAATCAACAGTTTCTTGTTTATGAACATCCAAATCAATAGTTTATCTTTGCACTACGGGCCAAAGATATTTATTTGTAACACCAATCAATAGTTCCTGCAAATTCAATAGTTTATCTTTGCACTACTGGCCAAAGATATTCATTTGCAATACCAATGGTCATGATCATGCCAAACACCAGTCCATCTTTGTACTGCGGGCCAAAGAGAACTTTCACCACAAGCTTTGTTGTTTGTAACACCAAAGGTCAAGATTATACCAGTACACAGTTCCTGGTCATAATCATGTCAATCACCGGTTCATCTTTGCACTACGGGCTAATAGAGAAACTTTTCACCACAATTTAATGTCTCAATTAGCAAGTGACTGGCATGGTTACTTTCTATGAAGTTTATCAAACTTGAACAATACCAGTATTCTTACTGATCTTCACAAAAAAAACTCAAGATTAAAGTCTAGCCACACTTAGAGAGAAACTTACACAAAGAAAATTTAGAATAGTGGAAGGAAGTATAGGAAGCAAAAGGTAAAGGAAGTTAATCCCATTTTCCTTATGCTCCCTATTTATAGTATAAATGTTATCAATATCATACCGCACATCAATTATCACACTCTTTTTATATTATCCATCCATTTTTTTTACTTCAATCCTATATTCAATCCATCTATTTTTTCAAAACGATATAATCCATTATCGAAAAGGATTAAATCCAATTATCAAAAATTATTTAAATATAATATATCCTATTATTTTTCTATATTATTGTGTTAAAATACATTAAATATCCACAGATATCATATACTCGCAAATACTGGGCAAACCAGATCAATTTCTCAGTGAAAGAGGGGGGCCTTTCATTAAAGAATGTTGCGCGCAATTAAAATAACCCCTTTTCCTCGACAGAATTTCTAGACTATTGTCAATAATGCTAAACTAATTAATATCCTTTCAATAATATTAAAATTACTGTGTCGTGACAATTATTTATTTTTAAATAAATATGAAAATAGTGTGTAGTTGTTTAACTGTGATAATTATTAATGTCAATAAATAAAATACTAATGTTATTATCACCTGCATAGAGCAATTATTGAACCAATAATATAAAAATATTGGTGCAAATACCGTTTGTTTACTAATTGTGGAAAATACCGTGTGCTATATTGTGGTAAAAAGTACCCCGCGTTGTTACTGTGGAAGAACGCGTGTTACTGTTCTTTTATTTAGCCCGGGTATTTTATCAATAGTTAACGGTAAAAAGTCTTTGCAGCCAATCTTAAAAAGTTACCGCTTTTTTTATATCCTGACAGTTTATTCTGTTGTGGGGATCCCACCGAATGTTTGGTTATTTTCAGCGCCGTCGTACTTTACCGAATATAATATATCCCCGACAGAAGGAATATTCCCCGGACATACTGTATAATTGCACAATATTATCTCTTACCTTATCATTAGATCAATTTAACACCATAACAGTTTTAGAATAATAATAAGAAGATAAGTTAAAAATCTTATTCATAAAAAGTTTGGGGTCGTACAACTTGAGTCTTTAACTTCGCTTAGTTTTGGGTTTTTAAACAAAATGGCTTTCTTAGGTACAATTTAGCGAGCCATAACACGTTTGCGCTATTATTTTGGACAAGATTTCTTAAACATTCGTTTATGTTTTAAACCAAAATCCTCCTTCCTTATTACTTCGCACAATAACAACTATGCTCTTTGTTTCTAATTTAACAATTACCATTTGATTACATCCACTGAATTCATAATATAAACTATCTAATTTATACCAATTTAAGCAATAATAAACTAACAAAAGTGTGAATAATATTATCTCTTGAGAGCTTTATGCCAATGAAACTCTTTTGATGTTTGAATCCTATATGGATCTCGTGCTTCCAAGCCTTCCTTATTCTTTAATTATATCTAAATTTTAGTTTGTATTATCCATTCTTCATTACAATTGAGTCATTTGTAACTTGGTAGCTTGGGAAGAGAGAAAATGGATGGAACAGTTAGAATTAGGAAGCGGTGACCGGGTAGAGCTTGACAGGGGAAGAAGAATACGACTCGGTTTGGCCAGCAAGAAAGAAAAGGGAAGGCTGACTTCTGGCTTTGTTTTATAAAATTGTTATACTTGCTTCCCACGATTTTTTTGCTTGGCCCTCAATCCCTAAACTTGGCTTTCACGTTTGATAGTCCTTGGCTGAATCACAAGGCTAGTGCCACTGATAGTTATCCAGCTCCTGCTCTTTTCTAATTAACAAAACTTAATTTACGTATAAGACTAAAAGTACCTTCAGTAACTTATCCGCGTAATTTTATTATGTATAACCTATTATATACATAATTACATGTTAAATTTTATAATTGTACTATATATTTCAAAAAATCCCTTTTCCATATAATGGAAATTATACAATAAAAATACATATATTTAATGTAATAATTTCTCTATATTAAATGTATAATTAATATATAATCATCATTATCCTCTCCCATAAATTTTTTTCTAACAATTTATAGACATTACAAATAAATAATTTAATAATTTCCATACCTTTGTAAAAAATATTTAAGGTTAACATCCTATTTGGTTTAATGTTAAATAATTAATATTATAATTCAAGCAACAAGGTAACTATTGTAACCCAAATATAAACAATCCTTATTAAATAAAAAAATTTATTTTATTTTAATTTAATTAAAAATAAACATTTGTAATCCACAAATATTTATTAGTGGAATTAACCTTTTCTCATTTCATCCTGTAGCCAAATCAAGGTAAACATATTTATTAAATAGAATTTCTTCAATAAATTTAATATTTTCCACATTTATTATATACATCTAATCCATCAGGAAAAATTACAGCAACATAAAAATAAATGTAGTCAAACCACACTTAATCATATATTAAAAAAAGAAATTTATTTATTATTTTTCTTATTTTTAATAATATCAGAATTATCTGGATTATCACAAGCGACAAACTTCGACGAAGGGCATATTCCAAGGAATTGTAAGGAGGGGTGTGACTGGGTTGAAACCGACGACAGCGGGTTGACTTCCTGGACTATGTTCGGGACCAGTTGTTAGAAGAACTCTTTCGAAAGAACATACCCGAACCCATAATGTAGAAACTTCACCGAGTTGTAGCAGAAGATAGCGGTTTACTACGACAAAACAATTGCCAATTGAAAACCCCCCCGAAGTCCCCCTTTACCACGCCGATAGACAAGGATTCCGAGTCGGATTAGTACAAAGAAGATGCCTCCCTTGGAGACGTAAATGATTGCCCGGGTGACCCATATGACCATACTCCCACACGTATGAGTGACTTATGCGTTATTATGGTCATTCCGATGCAGGCTCGATGCCAAGATATTTATTACCACAATAGAAGAAGGGGACTCGGTTATGGATGACGTCATTACCACCCCAATTCTATTAGATCTTGGCAAGAGTTGTTGTGGATAAATTCTGCGATCGGTGTGGGTGGTAATAGAAGAAGGGGAAAGTTGACGGGTGTCCGCTTTATATAGATAAAGCAGCGTTCTAACGAAAGATTGAGCTAGTATGTTATGAGGTTTCGGGAGGTGGTTTGGAAACGGTGACAAGATCGTAACATGCCATAAGTGCTTAGATTCTTTTAGTACGGGTTTGATATGGAACATTCGCAAAAATTAATGAAATATATTATTATGGTTTCAATCCCCCGAAAGACCTATCGGAGGCCTATGATCGGGCAGAGAACATTATAGCCATCGACTTGTAAATGGGGAGTGATCATATAAGGAGTCTGAATGAGAATTAAGGATAACCTTTTTTTTGAACCTTGTCCGGTACGTGATCGAAAGCCGAAGGTGGGATAAAAACTTGTTTTGCCAGTATCATCAGAGTGCAGGTATATTCAACCCAGGTGTGTTGGAAGTTAAAGGACTAGATTGAAAAAAAAATTCAAAATGGGCAGTTGATATCATTATGTGGTTGGATAGGAGAGGTCGACACCAAAATTAAAGGATAGTTTGAAATCAGGTAGTCAGATCGTGAACCCGATTGAGATGTACACCCTCGACGGGTTGTGGATATGATATCAAGATGATCGGTTGGCAAATTAACTTGGAATAAGCTACATGGGGCTACAAATTCTGTTATGACGGGATCCTAATTTACCGATGAAAGGAAAGAGCTCCCTTATCCAAACACAATAATTTTCTTTTCTAATGAGGATTACCCACCCATTACGGTGTAACCCGCTTGAAGGAGCATTGGTTATCACGACACAGGTGGGACTTTGTTAATATGAGAAGAAATTATGATAGAACAATGGTTCCTTCGGTGGATATCCTCTACAGTCAT